>OZ025300.1:63850289-66350289 GCA_964019185.1 Maratus speculifer
CATGGTAGATACTTCATTTTCAATAGGGTTCGTGCTAGGGTAAACCTCAACAACGTATAAATATTTCATAGCAATCCGAGGATATTTACGGGAGTTAGAGCGCGGACAGACGGACAGACGGACAGACGGACAGCCTGACAGACGGACAGACAAACCGAATGCATAAGCACTTTTCAACTTTGTTGGAAAGTGCTAAAAAGAGAATATTATAGCGAAACAAGATTCATAAAATACCATTGGTAGAAATTGTTATTAATAATATACGCTTTTTAGATCACAGGCTATCATAGCCTGAATAATTTTGGTTTAATGGTTAAGTATAAAAGAGGGAAATAACTCCTCTTAAATTATATAAATGTTAAATGGGTTTTTATTAAGAATTATCCGATTTGCTCTGAATTTTGGATATAGATTTTTTATATGATAAAACATGTCATTGATAGTTTAGGAGGTTCAATGATTAAGTATAAAAAAGAGAAAGGGGAGAACTGTTTCCCCTTCATAATTTTTTTTTTGAACGGAATTAACGAAAATACAAGGCTGTAATGTACAATTAGTGTGCATAGCCTGTGAGCTCAATGCCATCAGTTTAACTGGGCAATATTCTTTTTATTTATTTTCTTTTTAGTTATGTCTATGTTATTATTGAATTCTATTTTATTTCATAATATTAGTAATAGCATGATTCTTTTATGTCTTTTTTACCGTAATTCAAAACAGACATCTTACTTACTAATTCAACAATTTTCACGAAAATTTAATAACAAGTGAAAATTTTAAAATGTAATGAAAATATGGTGTAAAAACAAAGACTTTTCAACGAGTTCTGACATTAACCTTTTATCTACCGACGGTACCGAAGTACATTAAAATTACTTCTTATAAAAATTTTTTAATACGTCAAATAATTTTAATACTGTTTAGAATGAGTTACTAATACATTACTTTATCTTTTTTTCAAAACCATTATTGGTTATAGAAAACAAGAATATTTTTAAAAGGATATTTTTTTTCCTTTGTATCTTTTCAGCTTTCTTAGTGCTGAGGGAGGAGGATTGGAAATTTTCAATCCGGAAATATTTCTATATTTATATTCTAAGAACATCATATTTGTACATTTTATAATTCTACAAGATACTAAGAAAACAATTTAAAATAAAAGATTTGAGTCCCGTTATAAATATTTAACAAAGTCGCTGTAGATTCAAATTTAGTTAATCCTTCTAAATCCTTCAATTCTTCTAAAATCCTTCAGAAATTTATTAAATGAATATATAAATCTTTTAATTTAGTTAAAACAAATTACGTAAAATGCTTTCGAATGTAAAAATTTCATGAATTCATAATTCGGTAGATAAAGGGTTAAAACATTGTACATTTCAAAAATTTTTAAGAGTTTTCTACAAGAATTTTCATAAAGGAATATTTGCCATGTCTCGTTTAGCAGTTTCCGGTAAGATCGACCCTCCGCGGGCACAACCTCTTGACTGCCGCCGGCTGATTTTTTCACACACTAAGCTGCAGGTTTCACTGCAACATAAGCAATATTTAAATTAGTATAATTCCACAAATAAAACCCAATTCTGAAAAATTAAGTTAGGATTGATGCTATCAAAGATTATTCACCGATACTAATAACATATTTTGTATCAGGTTGGAAAAAGCATCTTTTTTTAAAAAATATTTTTAATAAATTACAGAGAAAACAACATTACAATATTACCCTTTGGCTGGGCAGTCAGGGGATTAATATTTTTATTACGAACTTATAAACGACACCACGAATATCTTAATGAAATTTCGTTTTTAACATGAAAACTTAAGGAGTTTCCAATTTCTAAAAGAGTTGTATGCAAATTCCGGTATCAGCAATAATTTCTTCTTTTACGAACAGAATTTTCTGTGTCATAAAGAATTAAAAATATATCTATCTATCTTTAGATATAGCGAACAGTACTTTACGAAATTTTTCGAACTAAAACATCTAAAATACCCTGAATTTCTTGGTGAGTACAAACCGTGTATAGCGTGACTCGGCCAGTAGTTCATATCCTTACAGTTGTTCATCAAATGTTAGAAATATTTTGTCATTTCAGGCGGAAATATATTTTATACGCGGCACTAGACATACTAATATTCAAATTTGTATGATTTATGGATTTTCAAGCATTTTTTGTCGGATCATTTGTAAAATTACTTAATTTTAGGCAGAAATGAGTTTTACACATAGAACTAGGCATAATATCAGGTTCACACATCTCATGGATTTTCGAACAAGAACTTTACACGTGGCTCTAGACATAAAATCAGGGTTAGTATGTATCATGGATTTTTAAGCATTTTTTATCAGAACATTTGTAATATTGCACCATTTACGCTTCATGTATTTTCAAGCATTTTTTTTTTCAGAACATTTGTAATATTCCACCACTTCAATGAGTTTTATACGTCACTCAGTATATAATCTAATATTAGGGTTCGTAAGTTTCAAGGGTTTTTCAAACATGTTGTATCAGACTATTTATTTTTAAAAAAAATGCATCTTTTAATAGAAAGCAAATTCATTTTTAGACATAGCGACAAGAACTTTACAAAAATCTTGGTACAAAATCTTGGTATCCCCTGAATCCCATGATGCGTGTACACCCCGATTTAGTAAATTTGTTTGAATATTAGTGCATTTGTTGCCACATTGTTGTCAGCTATCCGTTGTAAATAAAGTTATTTTATGATTTACTATTATTATTATTAGAAATAGTAAATGTTTAGTTTTTAGGTGCGTTCGTAATTATATAAATACGTAGCACCGATAGTCATCGTTCAGTACACCTGTTCGTCCGTCCGTCTGTCCGCATATGACAACGCAAAAACTACCCAACCAAATCGTTTGAAATTTAAAATATATAATTGCTGCATAATTTTGTAGAGTAACTTTAATTTTTATAAAAATCGGATGCATAGTTAAATTATAGAGAAAATGAATATTATTCTGTTACATTATGGCCAGTGGGAAAAAAATATTATAAGTGCATATTAATGATGTTACACTTTTTCGAACATAATAAAATTGATATGTATCTATGAAGTTTAGAGTAAAATATATATTCTGTACAATCTGTGGTACAAATATTATATTTATTTAATTACAAATCCACATGAAGAATTCCATTACCTAATGGTATAGGAGGGCATATTATTTGAGGCACGTTTTAATTAAATTAAATTATTTCAGATTTTATGAAAATGAGATATGTTGCAAAGGTTTACTAATTTCCTGTATCAGGGTTCGCACACTCCTTATATTTTGTAAGGACTCTGGCACCACTATTAATAATAAAGAAATTTATATTTAATTTTTCAGAAACAGAGTTCGCAAACACCGCTTCGATTCGCAAATTTCGCGATATTTTTCTGCAGTGAAACACATTGAAAGTACTGTGAAAATTTAGTGGTACAGTTGTGCGAACCCTGTGTATAATACAAAGCAGATAATATTTACAGGGACAAACAAAGGATTTCGGCTACTTAAACAATATCAGAAGTACTGCATACTGGTACAAGATTTGAATATTTTTAAACTTCGTTATACTACCAACGCACCCCATTTGCTAAGTTTGATGTGCTATTTCCGACTTGTTAATTTGTTTGAGACAATTCAAGTAAGCTAAAATAGTCCATTTACATCTTCCTTATTTTAAACATTTTTATAAAAACTATAATTAATCATAGTCGAAATATGGTGTCTTAACCCCTTCGCAACGTGAGCCTTTTACGAAATTTTTAATGTTTTGCCATCGGTTATTAAAAGTAGAAATTTGTGCCTTATTAAATTGAGAAAATGATCCGATTAAATAAGACAAATTTTACCGTAAAATTTTATTGTTGGGGATAAACACGGATTCTTAAGCCTTTTTGCGGCACGTATACGTGTCGCTCATCCCCAAGGGGTTAAACATTACTTTTTAGATTTTTGGTTGAGTTAATTCTCCTGATTAACCGCTGGGAAAATGGCAATTCAAAAAAAAAACTCTCTTTCTATATATATTGCAAAATAGATCATTTAATTATGGTTGCATTAAGTATGCTAGTTTACTTCTAAAACTTTAAAAAATGGAAAATATAATACAAACACCGTAGCGCATAAATCATAGGTACAAATTATAAATAAGCTATTTTAAAAAGTTAAAAATAATTTATTTTCGTGAAAATGAAGTATTTTTCAGCATGATATTCTCTTAATTAAATGAAATATTTATTAATCAACCCTTCTTAATCTCAGCCAAATAATCAGTCAATGGAAATGAAAGAAAAAAAAATTCTCAAGATGGCACCTTCGGTTAAATTTATAACTGAATTAAAGAGAGCTTCAATTAATTTTCTTTCAAATTAACAGTGCTGTAATCAAAAGAAAAGTTTACCTAACTTTTAGAGAAAATACTTTGATTTCTGAATGAATTATTTATTTTTCTCGGTAATTTTGAACACTACACAAAAAGAAACTATTTCTTGACTAACTGTGTAATTTTAATTTTGAAGAAAAAACAAATTTATGCGGATAAGACTTTATTTTCAAACAAAACTTTTCATATAGATGACTACAATATTTTATTTTAATTATAGTTTGGTAAGAAAGGAAATACAGCATATTTCATATTGATTTATTTCCAAAAGAAGAAATGTAATATTCAAACTTCATTTAGTCATAAAAACGCAATATAAAATTTAATTAGATCAGCGTTTTACACACAAGACGATTAGACAACTTTCGAGACTGAGTATCATATATATATTATAAAGCAGAAGTTCTGAAACTTCCGCTCGAATGTTTTCAAAAACCACCCGACGGATTTTTTTTTTTTTTAGATTGCATCATTCGATAGGAAATATTTTTGCGGAGGTTTGTGATTCAAATATACAGGGATAACTCTGATTTTTCGTAATAAATTTCGTTTTTTTCGACGAAAGGGTTGCAACAATTATTTTTTTGGCGATAATTATATTTCAAAAAAAAAAAAAAAAAAAAAAATGAAATGGCTTTCTCTAATGGAAAATAATATAAGCATCTCGAAAAAAAAAACCCTGTAAACTTATTGATTTAAAATAAATAGCGATGAAAAGAAAAAAAAAAGCAGTTTAATGCAAAATAATATTACAAAAGGAAAATATTTATCTTTAACAAAAAAAAAAAAAAATTATAATATTTAAAAAGTAATTCAATGTGAAAGAAAATTTTGAAGTGACACAATATTTGGCTATTTATTTTTTTCCAGTCTGGTTAAAAGACAACGTCTCAAAAACTTCATTAGGTAAAACATAAGTAATTTCTTTTTCTTTCTTATTTTTAAATATTTTTAATCTAATTTTCCCATTATGTGTTTTACAGAAGAAAGTCACAGAATTAATTAAAAAAATGACTCTAATTGTTATTTGTATGTTATTTGTTAAATTGGGTGTTTCAATCTACTTTTGTTGCCAAACAATGCAATTCTAAACCAAAAAAGGCTCAAGACGGAGCGATGTTAGCAAGAACTCTCTCTCTCTTTTAATGTATGAGAGCATTTTTAGGAAATATTTTTACATTTAATTTAAATAATATATAGCAGTTAATACCGCAAAATGAAAAGTTTTGTTATATAATTATTAAAACTAAACTTTTTTTTATTTATTGTTATTTTCTTTTTAAAATAATAGAAAATAATTGAAAACTATATGTGTAACTGGTATTTGAAAACAAAGTTTTCGCCAAATTGGCATTAAAAAAATGCGCCAATGTGGTGCGTTTATAACATCTATACCTTTTTTTTTCAAAATACTACAGCATTTAAAATTGCCGTATAAATAACGATTTTTGTTTTTTACAAACATGGAATTTTCGGCACAGACGTTATATACGCACCGAGGTATCTGATTGGCGCCAAAACGGATAACTTTGCCTGATAATCTGATATTTATCTATCTATATATTGATAAAAACTTTGCGTGATAATATATATATCTATAGTTGTTTCTGTATTAATAAATTATTTACTGACTTTCAATTTCTTTTTAGATATTCTATAAATGGTTTTGTATTATAGTTATTTTTTTATTTATTGGTATTTTCGTTTTAAAATAACGGAAAATAATTTTTAGAATGTACGTTTCTTCGCTATTCTAAAACGAGAATTTTGCCACATTGCTGTTGGAAGGGAATCGGTATATAATGTTTGTGCCGGAGTTTTTTGTGAAAAATGATATTTTCAACTGTGAATTGAGTGCTACTTGATTAACAAGTCAGCGAGGTTCGCGAAACTTTACAAATCGCAAACTATTCGCCAAATTATAGAAATTTACATAAATTAATTATAAATAACGAAAGAACAGTAAAACATAAGAAAAAAATACAAATTAAAAATAACTTGATGACGTAAAAAATACGTGTATCGCATGTAATATCAATTTTGTGTGACACTTACGATCATCGATTATTTGCATTTATTCTTATAATCTGGTAATAATTTTTTGCTCGACAGAATAATTAAGTAGTACCGTAAATTGTATAAATACTAGTTAACATCATAAAAATAAAGTTAAATAACTAAATTTCGGTGCAAATGCACACCCATGTTGTAAGTAAGAGGCGCTAATGTCATATATGCACCACGTTGGTGCGATAAATTTCTAGCGCCACTTTAATAAAAACTTCATTTTCAAATGACAATTACATTGCTATTTTTTAATTATTTTCTATAACGGGAAATAATAATAATAAATAATAAAAAGTTTGTTTAATAACTATAGATTAACAATTTGTATCATTTAAAAATGCAAATGAAAATAAATAAATAATTTATTAATTAATTAAAAACAAAGCTGGATTGCTATATGAGGCATAAAACGGTCATTTTGTTTTAATCACGGCAGATCCGTATATGACATCTGTACTAAAAAATTAATTTTGCACATACAAAAACATTCACCTTAATTTTCTAAGGAAAACTTTATTTATTTAACTTTATTTATTCTGTTGGATTCCAAAGACGGAAAACTGTAATAGATTTGTCAAGAGCAAATGTACGTTGCGAAATATAATATAATACTGAGTGAGGATGTATTAAGGTTTCCACAGATACCAATATCGTCAAGTGGAGAGGTTGAGATTTCAAAAGCTATCAAATGAAAATGAATCACTTGAAAATTGTTTAATCTCAATGGTCAATCTCTGCAATCATAATGCTCGCTATTTTAGAAGTATTGTGAATAAACAATATTTATATTGGTGTTTTCATAATTGCCTCATTTATCTATCAAACTCTACTATAAATGATCAACTGAAAGATTTCTTTCTTAAAAGCCCGAATTTTGTCGAAAGAATAAGCTGATACAACAACACAATATTTTAATATTATTTTAATATATTTGACGTCAACGGGCCTTGATTCCATTGTTGTTGCTTTCATTTTTGGCTCAGTTTTGCTTTTTCTAGCTCGCTGAGTTTTGCACTGATGAAGAATGTCGATAGTAGATTCGAAAAAGCTGTTTGCTACATTTTCATGCATTATTTGTGCATCTATAATTAATCGTTAGTTTTCTAACTTTAAACACAACGGCGTTTGTATCATTTTCAGAAATGCGAAAGAGCATTCGAGGTGAAGTTGCTTTAAAAAACACAATGAAATGCAGTATTTTGTTTGATTCATGTTTCATTTGAAATGAAGGCCAAGCGGTCTTAGCCTGCTAGTTTTACATAAATTTCATTCGGTTAGTACCATTTTTTAAACATGATTCACGTAGCAAATACCAAAGATACTTAAATTTAAGGTACAGTTATGACCTTTGTTAAGATCTTCGCGACGGGAGATTTGTAGGAATTTTTCAATGTTTTGTCACCGGTTTTTAAATACAAAAATTAGTTCCTTATTAACCCTTTGCGGGGCAGGGCAAATTCATTGCTTTAGTATTGAAATAAATGAGTGACACCGGAATTTGAAAACGACTTTATTTGTAAATAAGAAAATGCTATGTTTCACGCATTCAATAAAACGTAATTTTCTTTAAAAAAAATTCTGGTGGCAATGTGGCGTTTGGGAATTAAAATTAAGTGGTATATCTATGAAACCAGCGCCCCGCAAAGGGTTAAATCGAGAAAATGCTCCGATTAGATAAGATAATTTTTAAAGTAAAATTTTACTGTTGGGATTAAACAAGGATTCTTAAGCCTTTTTTCCGGAACGTATACGTGACGCTCGTCCCCAAGGGATTAATGGTGCTAAAAACGATTTATGCACTTTCTCATAGTGCGCATTCATCAATAAAGTCCAAAAGGTTAAACTTACAGTTTGAGAGTTGTAAACAGGCAGTACTTCATGACAAGTTTACTACATTGCAATAAGTTTGAAGAATTCTTGGCAAGATAAAGCCAAATTTTCTTCTAGCTTGGAAAGAACATGCACTTCTTAAGTCCTGCCAAAACTAAAATTTTTTAATGTTTGGCGCTAATTAGCTATAAATTTTATAGCTAATTAGCTAGAAGAAAATCCTCCGTTGATAAGATCAACTCTTCATGCAGATTAACCTGCATGAAGAGTTAACAACAAGTTCAAATTGTGGTGATCTCGATATTTGTGTTATCTTGCTTCAGTCTCATGAACTTTCACACTTGTCAGGCCGGACCTACTGCAAATTTGCAGGTTCGCAAAACAAGATTGCTGCAAATTTTCAGCAAATTAAAATTGTTTTGTGGTTGTATTTATGTTAGTACGAATTACTTGGCTAAATATGAGACAATAACTAAGGAAAACACGTATTCGAGTATAAATATTACGTATTAAGTATATATATTGATTAGGAATAATACTTTTAAATTTTAAAATGTATATTTATCTTAATCATTGTAGGACATAAATGACATATACTAACATAACAGTTTTCTATATTGTTATCTTTTTTTTTTTTTTTTTTTTTTTTTTTTAAACAAAACTTGTGTTTTAATTTATTCTATACAATACTATGCGTTCAAATAATTATCTCTGTCTAAATATATATAGGTAATATTACTAATATTAAAGCATTTGCTAATAAATTAAATCGTCATTATCAAGTGCTTACGAAAATGGAAATGTAAACATATCACTGCATACTGCGACTCTAAATCTCCTAGGGAATGAAGTCTTCTAATTTAATATATCATCATTTGTTTGCGGAATCACGTATGTTTAAGTACCCATCAAAATTTCTAAATATTTATGTTACAATTTAACGAAGAATGCTTTCGTAGTTGGACTAGTTTATACCGGAATAAATAAATTTCTTTCATTACGTTGGTTAACATCTTAAGTAATGGATTAATCCCAACAAATATTTTTCTCCTGAATGCAATGGTTTATATTGATTTTTCTAAATATTGAATATATGTTTTTGATTATACAGTTACTACTTTTATAGGATTAAATAATGTGCTTGAATAGATCTGTAATCCATTTTGATCCGTTGATAAGATTACACTAGCCTGAAGAATTAGGGTTGCGCCAATATTTTTAACTTTTGATAATTGATTATGAAAATTAAACTGTATCATCTTTTTTAGCCCTAACACGAGCCTCTGATGGTGATTTTTAGGGTTTGGTTCATTTGACGAAACCCTGTTCGTCACCGTCTTCTGTCTGTCCGTCACAGAGTCCGTACATAAAATTTTTACATGTCAGAGACTTCAAATTTTGTGTACTTAGAGCTGAACACCTCGTGTCACACGCGAAATTATAAAATTTTGAAAATGTCTATTCTCTTAATTAAATTATTTTCTTCAAATTAATTCCGCACATTTTTGCGATTTTAAAAGAGAAATCTAAATTGAAAGTTTTGCGTGACATCATGGCTTGAGATAAAAGCAATACGCGATTAAACAGATGGTTCTTAGTTCGATGTCGGAACTTGAAATGTCACACATACAAATGCCACGCCTTCCAAATTTAATTCAAGATTTTGATGTTAAGAACATTTTAACTGTGATGAACAGACTTATTTTACCGTCTTTTACTAAACAAACTCTGGGTTATAAGGAAGAAACAAAGAGAAAAAAGAAAGAAAAAGTTCTGCTGTTAAGAGATCAGTATGCCGCCCATCCTTCACATTGCTAACACATACACGAGTAATATTTTCCCTTACAAATTGTACTGGCAGACTCCACTCATTAGATATCGTTATAATAAAATCAGTTAAAGAAAAAATGAAAAAGTTTTTGTGCAAAGAATGTTTATATCACTAGGCCAGAAAATGGAATTCAAGAAAATTTGGATTCTGGATAATGTTGGTTTTCTCTTGGAATAACGTAACAGCTTGGGATAACGCAACTTTTAAAAAAAGAGGAATATTTTCATTCAAATGATACTGAAGTTATTCATTTGCAGGAAAATAAAAATAGCAGCAATGACTTAAATTGATGCAGAAGAAAAGAACATTGTAAGTAAAGATTGTCATTCTCTGCAAGATTTTGCCACAGTTGAAAAAATTTAACGGCAATAAGATGGCAATAAAATGTATTGAAAATGCTTTTGATGACCTGGCAGCTTAATGAGAAGGAGAAAATGGTAATAATTATGGAACTGATACTCTAATGTCCCATCTTATGCTACCGCTTAAAAGTTCTGTACACTTTGCGATATTACATTCAAAATGCTCTTTAACCCTTTCCAGCGCACTACTTTAAATTTGGAATTTAAAGAAAAAAAAATAGGCGATCTATTTAGGCCTATAAGAGTGTACAGGCATTGTTTTGTAAAGATTGCACAAACCATTTTAATTATACAGCAATTGCCGAATTGGTAACCTCCCATAAGTAAAGCATTGATAAGCGCAGTGAGGAGAGCATTGCTGTGAAGCGCGTATTACAGTAAAACATTTTACCTATTATTTAAAAACAGTAGAGTTTGATCTCTGTGATGCTGCCATCTAGAACTCATAAGAAAGATTTAAAGTAGCCATTAGAGTAGTTTTTGAAATATTCACGGTGTTTTTGTGTCTTTAAACAGGGGGAACTTTAGGTGTTGCCGACCCGGCAACACTGCGCGTTAACGCCTCGCGGGGCGGTGGTTTCATAGATATACCACTTAAATTTAATTCCCAAACGCCACATTGGCGCCGGAATTTTGTTAGAAAAAATTACGGTTTATTGAATGCGTGAAATATAGCCTTTTCTTATTTACAAATAGAGTTGTTTTCGAATTCCGGTGTCAGTCATTAATTTCAATACTTAAGCAATGAATTTGCTCTGCCCCGCAAAGGGTTAAGGGGTTAAGTTAAATAAAGTTGTTAAATAAAGTTGTTTTCAATTTCCGGTGTCGGTCATTAATTTAATCACATAAGCAGTGAATGTGCTCTGCGCCGCAAAGGATTAAGTATTCAATTTTATTTTAGTTTTACAAATTTCCTTACATTTCTCTTTTGGAAAATCAACAGATAAATATTCAATAAAATTTTCCTTTAATATCGTTTATAACTAAATAAAACATTAATGATTATAAATCATAACACTGATGGCATAAATGTTAAGCGTGTTTCTAACTGCTTCAGATTCGAATTAAACATGATGAAATATTTTCAATTCTCGATGACTGCAATCAGAAGATGATTAAATTAACTAGTTGATTACATTGCGAAAACTATTTGGATAAAATATTGGACATACATCATCTTAAATTATGGAGCATTTTCTTGTAATTAACGTCGAGTGAATGTTGTTATCAGATATTTGTCTACCTTAATGAAGTAAACGCCATTTAGCAGATATATAGATATGAGATAATTGGTATTTTACTTTTCTAATAAGCTGAATTTTGCTATTATTATTAGTTATGGAATATATAGCGCATTTCTCGCTAAAGTCTGTCAATTCTTACTTGCATTGACTAATTTAATTATTTCTACTTTCTTCAGTCTATACAAGAAGAAAGTATTAGATTCGTGAATTTTTTGAAATCCAGTATTTCGACAGATTTACAAGTTTCAGGCGTCAGATAATCAGAAAAACATGTTTTAAAAAATGTCAGTCTTTGAGATTGTCAGTTAGTCTGTTTGTAAGCGACAACAGTTTTATGGGCTCTCTATGCCTAGAACTAATGCACGGAATTTCACAAAACTTTAGATTCGGTTAGACATTTATTTATTTATTTATGCCTAAGTGGGACAAGATCACCAGATCGCTAGGATCCGGTGTAGACCCTATTTGTCCCACCCGGAATGTTCCCCGGCATGTGGGGATTCATTACAATAACTTCAACAAAAAAAAAAAAAAAAAAAAAAAAAAAAAACATAAAATACATAATAATAATAATGCATAATATACAGGCTGTATACAACATCAACACAGTGATATGCGCGCCGGAGACCTGCTCCATCGCGACAAGTGGCGCTACGACTGCCAAAAGCTCAACAAAGGCTCTAACGCGACAGCGGGCAGTCTTAGGAGAGAACGGTTAAGTGGTAAGATTGGCCAGGTCCATAAGGAAGTGATAAATTTGTGCCAATTCACGGAGTAGTTTTGGGCGGCCAGGTTGTGAGCCAGGTATCTGGGCGGGAATAAGGGTTCTTAAGGTGCCAGGCCTCTGTGAGTGTGCAGAAGAAATAGTAGTGGTCTGGGGACCCTGTGGCCCCACACTCGCAGAGGTCCGTATTTGAGCGTTTAAAATAATTTAGGTATGTCCTGAATGGACCATGGCCGGAGAGGAATGCTGATGTGGGAGGGGAGAAAGCTAAGAGATTGTATGAGACTTTTGGGATAAGGGAATAGGTGTGCCTGCCTTTGCTTGAGGCATCCCAGTAGAGTTGCCAGTCTGAAAGAATGTTTCTTTTGAGGAAGTGGCGAACATGAGACGGGGGAACAGGAAGGGGGATATCTATGTTTGGACGTGAGGTGGCCTCCTTGGCCAGTGCGTCAGCTAGCTCATTGCCAGCTATGCCGATGTGAGCGGTAACATGACCGAGAGAGACCCTATGGACGAGAGTTTTTAAGATAACTTTTATCTTAAGCACTAAAGGGTGTTTAGTTCTATGGGCGAATTTTTCTTGTAGGCTTGAAAGGCTGTCACTATAAAGGTGAAAAAAAGTAGTATGAGGATAGAGAACAATCCATTCCAAAGCCCGCAGGATTGCGAAGAGTTCCGCTTGGAACACCGAATTGTTATCTCCAATCCTGCAAGCCCACTGATGAATAACAACACTGTCTTTGAAAACACAGAAGGATGATGCTACTCCCGTCTCCGTGTGTGAACCATCGGTGAAAATGGCTGGATTTTTCGAGGGGCTGTAAGAATGCTTATTAACATTAACTTGAAGATAGGATGTCTCATCCGCCGGATGCATAGTCCAGCTGTGGACTTTTCTTTGTAAGAGCAAGTTAGGGAAAAGTGCTGACTGTGTTGGTTCGTGTTCTAAGTGTAGTATTCTGTTTTTCTGAAATTCGTAAGCAAGTGTTAAGTGTATGGGTGGAATACCAGTAAGTACTGTGAGTGCATCCGTTGAGATAGTTCTATAACCTCTAACCATTTGAAGAAGGAATATGCGCTGGATAGAGGCAAGTTTTTGCTTAGCCACTTTGGTTAGCGAACCTCCCCAAACGCCCACACAGTAAAAGATGATGCGTTCAATGATTATGTGGTACCATGTTTTTAACATATTGGGCTTGATGCCCCATGTTTTTGATGTTAATTTACAGGAATTAAAGTAGTAATTTAAAAGTTTAATTTTTAGTGCTTTGATATGTGGAATCCAGCTCTGATGTTTATCAATAATTAAACCTAATAATTTAAGAGTAGACGCTAACCCCATTGACTCGCATCACGGGCTTGCGTTTGAGTTCTCTTGGTTTAATGAAGGTTAAAGCTTGGGATTTTCCGGGTGAAAGCTGGAGATGAAGGCGAGCCAACAACTGGCAAAAAGCAGGGAAAGCTCTTGCCGCTTGCAGTTCGAGATCCAGACGACGACGGCCCGAGAAAACAAAGTTGAAGTCATCTGCGAAGGAGTAAAGATTGAAGCCTAAATTCTCCAATTCTTTTAGCAAGACATTGGCAATAAGCAGCCAAAGGATTGGGCCCAAGCACGAACTTTGGGGGCAACCCTTTTCTAATGGGTGAACTGAAGTTCCTGAACCCCAGTTGATAAGAATGCTAGGAAATTTAAGATATGTTGCAATGGTTCCAGCTATGTTTCTCGGGCGGCCGATTTCACGTAATTGTAATAAGATGTCCCGCCACTCTACATTGTCGAAAGCACCTTTAATATCTAAGGAGACAAGAGTTGTGTAATTTCCTTCAGCTATGCTATGAGCACAGGAGGTAAGAATTGCAAACAAAGCCTTTTCACATGATCTGCCTTCTCTGAATCCGTATTGTCTGTGATGAAGTAAGTTATTAGATTCAAGAAAGTGGTTAAGCCGAAATACGAGCAATTTTTCTAATAATTTGCCTAAGGATGGTAGAAGGCAGATTGGGCGGTAAGAAGAAGGTTCTGAGGAGTCTTTCCCTTGCTTCAGGAAATATACTACTTCCCCTTGTCTCAGAGTGAGCGGGAAATAATGGTGAATGAGACAGAGATTAGCCCAACGCGTAAAAATTTTGGGAATTACATGGAAAGTTAATTTCAGAATTTTAAAGTCTATACAGTCCGGACCTGGAGCTTTTTTGTCATTAAACGTACGTAGCGCGGTTGCTACCTCAGCTTTTGAAAAGGGTTTGTCGGGGGGTGCATCAAAAGTAATGTCAGAATTATCTCCTGGTGGATATGAGGAGGGGCCAAAAAGATGTTTGGTGAGGTGCTTCATGTTTTCCTGCCTAGATGATCGGCTGGGTGGCAGTTCGAGCTTAATTTCATCAGGAGTGAAAAACTTTCTTGTGAAAAATTTTTGAGCTGTTCCGAAAGGGTCTGTTTGATTTGTGCAGAACTTTTGCCAGGCAGCATTTCTCGCATCCAGTACACTGCGCTTATATTTAGCGGAGAGAAGACAATAATTGGCGCTGAGATTGCGATAGTAATCCGTGTTAACATCTTCTGTTAGTCTAAGTCTTTTTAGTTTCCTCCTCAGTGCCGTGAGGTGATTACGCTTAGTCTTAAGATCGGAGGTCCAAAACGAGAATGACTGCTGCCTCCGAGTGTTCTTTAATCTAAAGGACGCTTTGGCTGCTGTTTTCATGGTTTCTAATAAATTAATGGTAAATTCGTTTAATTGAGTAGTATTTGTAACGTCCTTTAGGTGTTGATTCAGGAGTGGTTTGTGTGTTTTAATAAGGTGCGAGAATTTACGGAAGTTACCTCTTGCGGTATTGAATCTTCTTTGTGAAGTGTATAAGGGTGTTATTTCGAAAGAAAATCTTATATAATTATGATCTGAATCATTGTGGACATCTTCAACTTGCCATTGCCGAATTTTCGGTAGTGTTGGGGGATTTACCAGAGTGTGGTCTGGAAAACCCTCAGCTATTTTCTCTCCTTTGCTGTTATATTTTTGAAATGTAGGTATAGTGTTGTCGATATTGGCAATGATAAGATTTTGAGCAACAATATGTTCGATGAGGCATTTTCCACGGTCATTTTCGTAGTCATATCCCCAGAGTGGAGATGTAGCATTGAAATCACCACCGCAAATGAAGAAATGCCTCTGTGTAATGAGGTGTTGCCATTCTTCGAGGGTTTCCTCGAAATCTGATTTTGGTGCTGCATAAGTCGAGCCGATTATGAGTTTTCCCTCCTTAGCAGTAACTGTGACAAAAGCGCAATGTGTGCCTGTGTAAAGATGTGAATAAATAAGGCTAGTGTTCTGAATGACAAGATGGGCACTCTTTGACGTGGACGGAAAGACCGCCCAGGAAATAGGAAAGTCCGTGAGTGTGCCCTCTCTGTTGCAATATGCGTCTTGCAGAAGAGCAATGTCAATGTTTTCACTGATAAGATAATCTCTCAGGGTTGAATTTGCTGCTTTGCAATGATTTAAGTTAACTTGGAGAATTTTGATGTGACCGAAAGGTGGGCAATCCTTTTTAGGAATCATTAAGGGCTAATGAGAAATTGGGTGGGGGGACTAACTGAAAGAATACTAAAGATAACAAAAAATAAGAATTCAGGTAATTAAAATGAATAAAAGTTACTTAGAGTTGGGAAAGTTTTTTGACCAACCTCCGCGTTCTGCAACTTGGTGATTTTTGAACGCCACGTCCTGGGATGACAATGGCCAATGGCTGAAAGAGGCTGAGTTGAATCGTCCCATGGCATGCCCCAGTGATGCGGAGGTGGCCAGACCCACGGAGGAGTTACGCCAGCGCTCTCCTCATGGTGGGGGGCATCACTCTCAGGGAATTTCATTTGTTTGGGGGTGAAGATTGAGTCCAGTCTAATTCGCTTTTGTTTATAGGTAGCCTGAAAGACTGGACATTTAGGATCCGAGGCCTTGTGGTCTGTGTGATAAGAGGTACCATCGTCCTTGTTGCTATAATAGCAATTGACACAGCTCGGTGGATCTGTGCACGCCCTGGACTCGTGCTTTTTCCCACATGTTGGGCAGAATCGGCTGTTTTTGCAGAACTTCGTTGGATGTCCGAAGTTTTGGCATTTTTGGCAGCGCTGTACTGACGTGTGTGGTCTCAGTCTGCAAAATTTTAGACCTATAGTGATACCATTCTCATGCATAATAGATTTACCTAGAACTCTTGGCATCACTATAATCCAGTCCTTAGTGTCCGGATTTTTTCTGGACTGCTGAGCTAATAAACTAGATCACGCATCAGATTCGTCAGAGCCTGATAAAAAAAATTGATTCTGATTAGTTTCTGCTGTGTATTAGGGTGGGCCGAAAAAAACTTTTTTTAGATTTTCGATGATGGCTGGTGCGGAAAAGTGGCCTCTGGTGGCACTCAGTTCACACAAAAAAAAATTGTGATTTTTTGGACAATTTCTTAACCTGCCGCAAATGACTTGAAGTTTTGCAAAAATGCTGATTTTTGAACATTTTTAGCAAAAAATTTAAAAATTTTAAATTAAGTTTATTTTGGTTGTGTTTTCTTGAAAAGATATATTTAATGTGCCAAATGCTTGAATAACCTCTAATTATGCATTATTTTAGTGCTATGTTCTTTAAAAATATACAGCTTTTAGCTTGTTTTGCGTTCGGTACCAACGCGAAACAACCCAGAACTCACCACGAGAAGGTACCTGCAATCCGAGTTTTACCCGCCCTTCTACCCACAGAATGTTATATTCAAGTTGCACTGAATCGCATTTACGCTACAAAGTCGTTTTTAGAAGTGCACTTTGGTATCTTTGCAGTTTTGCTCTAATGAAGGTATCTCTTCCATTATTCCTGCATACCTTTGATGCAGCTTCTGTCACAATTTTAGCGACTCTTTCCACAGCCTGGGAGTGACTTGGAAAGTAGAGTAATGATTCATCCAACATGGATCCTGAAATTATGTTTTCTCCTATTTCTTCTACTGAAAAGGTTTTTGTTATAGAAAGTTCGCTGATTTCGGCTGTAACCTAGTCGATACACGCATAGTGTTCCTTCGATTTTGAAGTTTAGCTTTGGAAATTGAAACTCTCGCACTATATTAGTTTTTATCTTTTTTAAATTGCTTCATGCTTTTGTTCTTTCCTATGCCATTCTTTTAATATGTTGTCCATCATCGGTCGCCATTGCTATCAGTAAATTCTCGGGATGACCAAAGTATCCATTTGTTTGGATAACTGAATTCCCCGTCTCTTTTAGGTCATCTGGTAAAAAATGTTGAAAGTTTAACTATCTGCCACATATATCTAGCTGTCCGTGGAACGTGGCCTTTCCTTATAGAAAACCACACGGATGCATAAACACATATTACGTACTGAGCGAGATATATTTTAACGCTTTATCAGGATTTGAACTACTAACGCGCGAGCGTAAAATTCTGCAAGCAGTCATGATGCATCTCGATTTCACAATTGGTCCTGGTTTTCTGTTATCCAGTTCTCGATTACAAACTCCGGTTGAAACTGCTGCACAAATATCAAATAAGTATTTTTGATGAGTACTTAGATCTTCAGTAATTTCCATTTTTGATATCCATGAAACAGCAATAGGCTTGAAGAAAGTAACGTAGATTTTCACACCCCGTTAGTCTAGCATCGATTAGTTTGGCAAAGGTCTTACGTCCCTTGGTTCAAACACCAAGTAGATGTCGGAGTGAGAGTTCGTTCGTATGAAGAATCCATATAAAATGTTGCATCTCTTTTCCAAGTTTTTTTTTTCAAGACAAGAGGCAGTGACACCATTGCGTTTTCCTATATTAACAGCGGTGCCATCACACCCGAGTGCTGTGAGTTCTAAATTGTACTGACTTAGAAGATTGCATAATGATTTTGCTATTTCTTTTCCGTGACCAGAACGAGGTAATCCAAGTATTCCTAACCAAATTGCGATTACACGGTGATGTGTTCCTCGCATTTCTCTCGATGGTGCCGCTTTCCTTTTTTTTCTATAAAGATAGTTTTATCCATTCTACCATCAAAAAATATGCTTTTAATTTTCCTTCTTTCAAGAACTTCTTCCGCTTGTATCTTCCTTCCAAGTTTCTGTTTCTCTCTTGAGACCTTGTTTTTATCGATGACGACATTCGTATCCTCAGCTGTCACAACCCCTGCATGTTGAAGTAACCAGTAGTAGTGGCGCATTATATCAGCATAAGTTGGAAATTGCTATTCTTTCAATATGCATGATGCCCCAAAAAGTCTACTTTTCACGCTATCGCGTGCCTTTCAATTGCCTTGGCCCTTCATTCTAGTCATTTCTAAGCTCGTCATAATAAAACGCACACAACATTATAATGGCACTTTAAACGATTCAAAAAGCACTCTTCTCACTAGGAAAAGGTTTCACGTTCACGCTGAACAAATGTCGCTGTGTCTCTGATAATGAAAAAAAAATAATCCTTTATCGCATTTTCGCCCCTTTTTTATTTCATCCTTCACTCCCTCAATATTACGACGGGTCATAGCGCTGGCTTAGAGTTTTGCTTCACCCTCATCTCACCTTCGAGATTTGTTTTTGAAGTATACTGCTGTCCGTTACCTAAATATATGATATTTGACGCATAGAAAATATAAAGAAGACTAAGGGACCTAAATAAGAGATTAACTAATCAACGATTCAAACTAATACAACTTTTTCCTGTTATACGCGAAAAAACTATAAATATTAATATATAATATATAAAAATTAATACATAATATATAATATATAAATAATTTAAAATACACATAGGTATTAAATAATGCATTATCAGAACTTATTTAAACATTTGGTACCTTAAATATGTCTTTTCAAGCAAATGCATCAAAAATAAAATTAATTTAATACCTATTTTAAAATTTTTTGCCAAAAAAGTTCACAAATCAGCATTTTGGCAAAACTTTAAGCCATTTGCGGCAGGGTAAGGGAATGTCCAAAAAAATCTCAAATTTTTTGTGTGAACTGAGTGCCACCAGTGGCCACTTTTCCGCACCCGCCATCATCGAAAATCGAAAAAAAAGTTTTTTCGGCCCACCCTACTGTCTATCACCCAACATGTGGCGCTGTTATGCAGTTTTATTTTAAGATTTTGCAATTGCTCTATCTCGAAAACTAATACACGGATTTTCAGCAAACTTCTGACTGAGTTATAATTTGACGTAAGCTGCTACTGACTAGATTTTGGTTTGAACCAAAACTAACCAGTTGCGCTACTATGCTGCATTTTTGCATTTTTCGGGAAGTATTAACATGTATAAGATAGAAGAAAGTTTTGGATTGATACATCTGACTCGTTAACGGACTAAATTAATTATTTTTTTAATAAACATAAGCCGATAAAAATACAACTGGTCTCAAATCATTTTTTTCTCGATTTCATTTATTTCGTTTATGGCGAATTCCAAAGAAAAAATAATTGTGTGTTCCACATTTCAAATGGGTTTGTTGCGAACTGTTGCTATCTTCGTTCTCAAATGCTAAATTTTGGCACAAATTTCGGTGGACCTGACACAGTCAAAAGCAGTATGTGGCCTTACTAACTTTTTTGGTTAAAAAAATCGAGGGTTTGGGGCACCCTCTTTTCTCCCCTTCTGCAACACAAATAGCCCAGTTGCTCAAAAACAGCCGTACTAAATCTGCGCACCCTATCTCCTTATCATTTATGCAAAAAAATATAAGTTATGTGCTAAAATTCAAAAAATGTTCTTAGTTGTCCTTAGTTATCAAGCTGCCATCCTATTATCTCCAGTTCTCTAATATTAGCTTGTAGACAGAAAATCTATGGATTTATAATCACCATACCCAAACTGTACCCCGCCCCCCGAGTTTTTATGCACAAAAATAGACTGTGTACTCATGTTCTCAGAAGTGCTTAGTTCTCTCTCGCCATTCTCTAGCATTATATTGTGGGCATAGCATTCGATGGGTCTAAAAAAGCCAAATTCAAACTGCGGCTTCCCCAAAATTTTTATGTTCATGAAAAAAGATTCTTTTCTCCAGTTCTCAAAAATGCTTACCGTAATTTCCGGTGTATAAGCCGCAGATCAAACGATTCTTTTTTCTACCCAGATTTTTTTTTTAAAGAAATATATGTAACAACTTAGATATCCGTAAATATTTGTCTTCAATAAATAAATAAAAATCTTTTATCCGCGGCTTATACACCGGAAATTACGGTAGTTGGACTTAGTTCCCACCTTCTATATCATTAAGTCTCTAAAATTAGTTTTAAAAGCAAGATTCAATAAGTCTCAAACAGCCAAACAGAAACAGTGCGCGCCCAGCATCCTCAATCTCTTTCTCATCTTCTAACATTGGTTTGGATACACAAGATTTCAAGGTTTCTAGAATATTCATATTGAACCTGCACCTTCTCTTTCCCCCGAGATTTTGTGCACAAAAATAGATATTTTACGCTCACTTTCTAAGAAGTACTTATATGTGTCTAGCTGCCACCTTCTCGAGCTTGTGAAAATAAGATTCGATGGGTCTAAAAGAGCCAAACTGAACCTCCGTCTCCCCCTTATTTTTTACAGGGTTCGTGCACATCACAGAGTACAGACAGAGCCTCAACTCGGCTTGAAAAGAACGCCCTCAGTGGATGACTTAAAAACTAAACCATCGCGTTAGCGATTTTTATCCTCGTGATTTCTGTTTAACTGTAACCCTATTCTGGCTTGGCACTTCTTGCTGAATGCTGATTTGATTATCTTTGCACACGTGCTTATGCTATTTGATCTTAGATTTTCGCGCTTATATTGTTTCGTAATTATTACTGTTATTGTTCTTGAATTTTCAAGTTTACATTATTAGGTCGTTATGTTAAGAAGAGACACATGCATTGTTTGCAAGACGAATACGTCAAAGTTATTTCATATTAAAATAATTCTTTCATAAATTTCAAAACAAGAAGCAGCAAGCCGTCGCTGTATTTTTTTTTCTTTTTTCCTATATCATTTGTCGCCAAGGAAGCGATGTTTCGCCGAATTAGCAACCTCTCTTATGTTATGATCATAGTTTCAGAGTCATCCGCTCGTATCGTTACTGTCTATGCGTAATCCCATGTTAAACAAGTTGCCATTACAGTGTATGAAAGTTGATTCTCTGTTCCGTACTCTGTGGTGCACATCAGGGGATTCCTGGGATTTTAGGTGGTTTTGCACCAGAAAATTTGTGAAGTACTGATTGCTATACCTAAAAATAAAATTTTTGTCATTAAATAAGGTAAATATTACTTTACAAGCATTCTGGTAACAGATACTTGGAGCGTATGAACCTTGTTTTATGTCCATAAAAAGAGGTTCTGTTCTCCATTTTTCAAAAGTACTTAGCTAGGCACAGATACCCTCTTCTGTTTCTTCTTCTCTAACATTACATTGTAAACACATGATTCAGTGGGTCTGAAACAGCCAAACTTAACCTGTGGGCCGAGCTGCCATAATCTCTTTCTCAACCTCTAACATTAGCTTTTAGATACAAGATTAAAAGTTTTTAAAATAGCCATACTCAATCGTTGATCCCCCCTCTCGAAATTTTATGCATAAAAATAGCAGCTGTGTCCTCTTCTTAAAAGTGTATTGTTTGGCTTTGGTTTGGCTTATATGCAGGGCTGCCTCAGGTGACTGTGTTTATATTCTACGTTTTGCACCATTATTTGTTTTTAATTCTGTGATATATTCCTCTTTCACATGTTGCAAAGCGTATGTGAAATATATATTTTTTTTTTAAGTGGAGCGAGATAGAATTAAATAATAGTCGTCTGGTGGCATGTCTGTGTCTGTCACCTTCTTTTCTTTTCTAATCTCTAACATTAGCTCATGCACATAAAATTCGACACCTGTAAAATCATATAAATAGCCGTTCTATTATGCATACTCCGCCGTACTATTATGCATGGGCCGAGACATACAATCATTAATCCATATTAAAAAAAATACCAGGCGTATAAAAGATATTCGAGAGATCGTTACTATAGTTTTACATATTTCTGTCCTGTTATTTTTAATTACAATAGAGTCCCACTTTACCGAACTAATTGCAAACCGTACACTGTTCGGCTTATCGGGAACTCTACATAGGCAGATTTCATAAATAATATTCAAAGTATTCACTTGTTAACCTCTTGGAGACGAGCGACAAGTACACCTGCCGCAAAAAGGCTAAAGAATCCTCCCTTATTCCAACTATTAAAATTTTACTACTTAAAAATTTGCCTTATTTAACCCTTTAACGTTCATTGGTTTCGCCACGAAACCACAAATTTTTAATTCCGATATACAACACTGACACCGGTATTTTTATCTAACAATATCCCTTTTATTATGTATGTGAAAAATCAAGTTTTCTTATTTAGAAATATATTTGTTCTTAATGACCGGTGTCATTCATTTATTTCGACATCTTAGCAATGAAAATGCTTTGATCGTTAAAGAGTTAACGCACGAATTTTCTCCATTTGCGAAAAAACAAATTCCTAAAAACCGGTGACAAATATTAAAAATTTCGTAAAAGGCTCCCTCGCGAAGGGGTTAACACTAGAACCGCGGCGACGGGTCATTTTGACCCGTATAATATGCAGAAATGTTGATTCGAACCAGAAAACTCTGTATAAAATTAGCTAAATAAAAGCTGAGGAAAAATAATTTTAATATATAATGTAAACAGTTTTAAGTGAAAATTCCGGTGAGAAATATTTTTATAAATCTTGAATGAATTTTCCCGCGGTTCTAGTGTTAAGGCGTAAATTAAGTGCGGGGACATCTGATAGTGCCAGCACTATATAGCGTTGATCAGCTTTTGGTGAACAGATTCTTCTATTTCTAATAACTTAATTTGAAACTCATTGTTAAAATATAACAGATTTTTTTAATATAAACTTCAAATGTAATATCAATGTAAAAAATACGCTTTTCCCTCACAGATAAATCTAAGTCAACGATGACAAAAAATAAGTTACCTAGTCGATTCAGTGCTCTTCGTCAGGAAAAAAGTCCAGTGCCGTGGCTGACGATTAAATAAGGCAATTTTTACAATAAAATTTTAAAGGCGGGAATAGACAATTATTCTTAAGCCTTTCGCGGCACGTATACGTGTCGCTCGTCCCCAACGGGTCAAGGCTTAAAGTCAGCCCCAGTGACGGAGCTGACTTTATTTCTTTACTCCTTGGGGATGAGCGAATTTCTCGTTTTAAAAAGCCAGAAAATTCTGTTTTTAAAATCCGGTGACAAAACATTAAAAATTTTGTGAAAGGGTCCCGTGGCAAAGATATTAAATTTCTGTAAATTAGTTATTTCTCGTGTTTAGCAGTGATTAGAAATGATTCTACATAATTGTATAAATGGAGTCGACATATACTGTACTTTCATTTTGTTTTGGTTTCAGGCATTTTCATCAAGCTTTGGCTCTATGTAATCTCTAATAACTTCTTTGTACAAAATTAAATGAACGCTTTTTCAGGAATACCTTTAATTTTACCTGTTTTTAAGTTTTAAAAGGAATCGGTATTTTTCGGAACACTGTTTGGAAAAGACGGATTTTCGGAATAGCGGGATTTGGAATAACTGGACTCTACTGTACTAATTTTTAAATATACGATAATATTTTAAATGCTTTTTGTTAAGTTAAAAGTTCTTTTTACAGGAATTCCTATTCACATTGCGGGAATTTGCATAATTTTAAATCTTCAACAGTTTGAGACATTATTTACAAGTAATTTAATTTGTTATATATGTTTTTACTCATTAACAAAATTGATTTTTAAAAGGAAATCTCCTGATTTAATTACTTTCTTTCAAGGACATTTCAAAGACCTATAATACTTTGTTTTATATTTATCTTTTAGCTAAAACCGATTATATTATCTTTTATATTGTATTGTCATATTTATTACACTACTTTAATGGATTTCCTAAATTTCATTGTATAGGTATTGCAAAATGTTTCGTCCCAATTAGCGTTACAAACTTATGTTTACGGCCTGCTAGAAAAAAATTATGGAGTACTGCTGGTCTGAAAGGTCTGATAAGTTAAATATATCCAACAAAATTCTTCAACAAATCATCATTGAGAAGCATTGCAGAGGACGAACTAAGTTACAATAATTGACGAACACTTATATAATTTCTTTTTCAAATCTTTCTTCTATTAGTATTTTTTTATTCCATAACGAATGTGCTAATCACACCACTTAACAAATAATCGTGCCCGTTCAATACATTCAAACATAAAATGTAAACGTAAATTAAGGGATTGTAAATCAAAGATAAATAATGCATATTTTTCATAGTGACGAAATTTATTTTTAAAATAAAAAAATTTACAAAGAATAAGGTTTAAGAAAACCATTTTCTTAAGATTATAATTAATGTTTTTCTACTCATTATCAAGTAACTTTTTTTTGAAAACTTGAGTGATAATTATGGTGTAGGATCGCGTTTTAGAGTACCTCGTTAAAATTATCCGAAGTGCAAAGTAATACATACTGGTCTCATTATACTTATTTCAGATACTTTTTATGAGATATGATTTTCAAATTATTTTTCCTAGGTTTAGGATTTAAAGCATCAAAATATAATAACATATTCTGATATACATATCTTTACTCTTTTTCTATCGTTTAAAGAAGAAAATATTGGATTCTTGAAAAATTTCGACTTCCTGTTTTCGATGGATTTAAACGTTTTAGAATGTCCTGAACACGATTTGATGATTTTTAGAAATTGTCTGTATGTAATTCTGTCTGTCTCTATCTCAATCTGTCACTTTGTCATTCTGTTATTCTGTTACTCTGTGTTTCTGTATATGACAAAACTTTTTAAGCGCTCTATCCCAAGAACTAATGAACCGAATTTCGCAAAACTTTGTATTCTTTTAGACATTGATATAAACTGCAAATAATTAGTTTTTGATGTGTATCGCTAAACACCTGGCGCTGTTATGCTGTTTTATTCACAGTTTCCACATTAGTAATATTTCAAGAACATTTGCACGGATTTTCATAAAATTTTGGATTTGGCTAATCCTCGATAAAATCTGGAAAATTCTGGTGCTGAAATCGTTTTGATGCAATTCTTTCAAGAGGTGGCGCTGTTCTGCTGCATTATTCCTGATTATTGCAATAGCTCTATCTCAAGAACGAATTTCCATCAAATATCGGATTCAGTTAGTCCCTAATACTGTGTTTAGTTTTGGATGTATATCTCCCTACAGGTGACGCTGCTCTGCTTAATTTTTCAAAATTTCGCAATAGCTTTATCTCAATAATAAAAGATTTGGATTTATATCAAGCTTCATATTCAGTTAGTATCTGATAAAAACTGATCCTGATTTGTTTTTTGGTGTAAATCCCACAACAAGTTTCTCTGCTACGCTGAATATTTTAAAATTTCCGCAATAGCCCAGTGTCAGAAGGTAATTCTAAAATTTTCACCAAACTTCTAACTGAGTTAGAACTTGACATAAATTGTTGCTTCTGACTAGATTTTGGTATAAATCATCTAACTTGTGGTGATGCTATGCTACATTACTTACATGAATGAGAAGTAAGAAAGTTTTGAGATTGCCGCATCTGACTAGTTAATAATGTAGCAAAATCTTCTCAAGAAAAAAAAACTTAATGATACAAATAACAAAAATGGTAATGTTACGTTTAAGACATTTCTTCCAACATCTTTATTAAATTCTTCTACCATTACAAGAAAAATTTGAAACTAGCAGCGCTCCCAAATGGTCCGCGAACTGAACATCAGTATTTTTTAACAGAAAATTTCATGATACGTTTCTACAGAATTTGCGCTAGAATCAACTTCCAAGGGTAGTTTCTCGACAATTTGCAAAACAAATCGAAAAGGAAAATTTCTCTAAGAAAATTCTTATGTTCAGTCGGCGGACCATTTGGGAGCCCTGAATTAGAAATAAATTATGTTTTAATATCAAAACTTTTCTATAGATAAAAATTGTAGAAAATATTTTCTGTGTCATCTGCAAAAATATTTGTTAAAAATATAAGAGATTACTTTTCTTTTTAATTATATAAATCTGCACAGAAAAAATTTGCAGTTCATCAAGTATAATAACGAACAAAATGACGAGGGATCCCGAAATCCCGAAGAAATTGCACAGTTTAAAAATGGAACGACCATGAGGCAAGCGGTTTGACCGCTTTCATATGAATACGTTTTGGTTCAAACCAGAAGTTTCATTTTAAAAGAAGTTGCAAAAGCATAAAGAAGAAAAAGAAAAGTAAAACATTTGAAAACAAAATTCTGATGTAAAATATTTTCATAAAACTGGACTAATTTTTTTTCTTGTATTAACCCTCCACCTCCTATTGTAAAATACGTTGTGGATATTCTCAGATAATCTAAATTAACCCGGGAGAACGCGCTTACCCAGATTATGAATGGTTTTAACTTTGCCATCAATAAAATCAAATTATAACAATCACTTTATTAAGATTGAGACAATTCTTACAAATTTTGCGATAAAATAAGTTGAAGATTACTTTTAAAAAATTAGCGGTTGCACTTGTAAAAAACCATACGCACTCCGGGTCTTTTAGGCCCTGCGCTCGTCCTACCGGGTTAACGACAGAAAATTAAAAAATATATATTTCGTTTTATTTAATGACGGAATGTTTTAAAGAAAGAAAATATTATTATATTAAATTTTGATGCAATTTTGGAATAATGGAATCAGAAAATCTATTATGTTGGAAAAACTGTTGTTGTCGTATATGTTACCATAGTCATTTAAGGTTTAACCCTTTAACGTTCATTGGTTTCGCCACGGAACCACAAAATTTTAATTCCGATACGCAACACTGACACCGGTATTTTTATCGAAAAATATCCCTTTTATTTTGTATGTGAAAAATCACGTTTTCTTATTTAGAAATATATTTGTTCTTAATTACCGGTTTCATTCATTTATTTCGACATCTTAGCAATGAAAATGCTATGATCGTTAAAGGGTGGTAACCCTTTGTGGGACAGGGCAGATTCAGTGCTTAAGTATTGAAATAAATGACTGACACCAGAATTTGAAATCAACTTTATTTATAAACTATAAAACACTATGTTTCACGCATTCAATAAGCATTAATTTTCTTTAACAAAATTCTGGTGCCAATGTGACGTTTGGGGATTAAAATTAAGTGGTATACCTATGAAACCAGCGCCCCGCAAAGGGTTAATCAATTCACAGCCAGTGGCATATTTTTACATTGCGAAATTAGTGCCAATAAAGCTCTTTTTCACACCAGAAAATATCAAGCTATACATATGTTTTTCTATCACTAGACAAATTTCTTGAACCATCTTTTAAAGAAGAAAAAATTCTTCTATAAAAAGTGGTGGAAAATCCAAAATTCAAATTTTAACGAAGAAATTAATTCGGGCGTTAATGTGTTAATAAAAGTAACTATCTACAGTAGAATAATTATTATTTCCCAGAAAATGTTAGAAACTTATGTTATTTTATGTTTACAATCATCTATAAACTAATACAATTTCTTTACAATTGACCAATTGCCGTTTTTTGTGCAATACCGAATACCATTGGTGTCTGAATTGAGTTATGGATAGAGAGGAGGAAAGATATTGTGTATTATCTATCAGTTGTGAGTGAAGTAACTGAGGTGGTTGTCACAAGATCACGGATGTTTCTTTTAATCGAATTAACCATTTCTTATTACCGCCGGTGAAATTTTCCACCGGTAAGCTTGTACAGACAATTTTATCTAAATTAATCGTGATATTGATTGGAAATTTCTCTAACAAATATCACCAAAAAAATATTATTCTATTTGCTGGGGTCAGTATGCATAAGTATTATTTGTTTACTGATACAGACAGGTTGTCTTGGTTGTCACAATGTAGCGGAAGTACTACCACAAAAGTAAACTTATATCAGTAAAAAATTTTAGCAGTTTTTGTCATGATTTTTGATTAATTGCTTTAACCGTTCCCGGCCAACTGTGCCCGGTCCCGGGATACCTAATTTTAATTCCAAACGGCACCAATAATATTCTAGTAAAGTTTTGCTTTTACAATAAAAGCTTAAGTTAAGAAATTCAACCTTTGTCTATCATAAAAAATTTTGAAAAATCCATAAGAATTTATAAAAAATCTCAAAAAATTCATAAAAATTATAAAATTTTATAAAATACATAAAAATATATATATATACCCATATAGCACAAAAGCTCCTCAATACCTCCCCAGGAGCTCCAAGTCATCCCATATTCCTCCTAATACTAAAATGACAAGATCAGGACGTCCCGGGGAAGAGTCTTTTACGGTGTCCTCAGGAGTAAGCTCCCAGAAGTGTCCCATGGAGCAACTTCCCAGGGACGCTACTCCTGAGGAAGTACCTGGGAAGTCATTCCTGGGGAAGTACCCGGTTAGTGTTTCCTGGGGAAGTGCCGAGGAAGTCACAGTGCAGGCGCCATCTCGTGAGTGATTCTGAAGTACAATATTTAGTTTATTTTTATTGAAATATCAAATTCCATTTGATCGGTCTAAATTTTTAATGAGTTAATTTTATTTTATCAATCATTCGATTTCTTATTTTTTTTAGCAAGTTATTAGATAATTGTTATTAAATTGTAATTGTTATTTTTAATTATTGCTATAACTTTTAACCTTTTTTAGTTAAACTAAAAATTTTAATTTATTATTTCAGTTAATTCCTATTTTTATATACTAATTACTATTATATATCTTTTAAACCAAATTTTGTTAACATTTATAAATATTTTATTAATTATTAATCAATAACCTGTTGCGTTTTGCTTTTTTGTTATTATTACTTTTTTATTAATTAGCAAATTAATTTAACTTGTTTAAATTAACTAAATAGTAATTATTTATAGTCTAAATTAAACTGAAATCTCTAAATAGAAGACAATTCTGGATCATATATTTTTTCTGATATTTAGAGGTAAAGGTATTTATGCAAAGAAAAAAGAAAGAGATTCTTAAAGTAAGTTTGTTCATAAGTACCCGTTTAAAACTTTGAAACGAAACTAAACATTTTTATCACAGCACATAACACTAATTCAAAGATAGAACAGTTCCCTTTAAAATGGTACCTTTGGATTTAAAATATATAAATATTGAGATGACCTCTCTCCCTCCCCAAATGCATACCAATACGTGGTTTATTTAAAAAGATTTTCTGTTTAAAAATTTTACATTCCTATAAAATCAGTTAAAAATTATAAATTCATGCAAATTTAATGTTTTAGGGTTTTTATCAATTACCTAGCCAATGTAATTAATTATATATGTGTTGAAGATACCAAAATGTTAGCTAAACAGAAGCATAAATTTAAGTGTCTTTCTGATCTGTGGCGCCAACTTATATGGCGCATGGGGCGCAAGCCCACAGAATAATTTGTTATCTCTATCCAGCCATTATTAATTGAGCCCACTAAATATTTATGTATTTGTTCAAAATGTTTTTGAGCACACTCAATATTTTTCAAAAGTTGGCGCCATTGTTTCTGGTTCTGATTCTTAAAACCTATTTTCTTTTATTTATCATTAATTTTTTTTTTTTTTAATTTAAGATTGTCTTATTTACAAATTATTTTTCTAATATCTTTTATAGATTAGCAAACATAATATCATTATTATTATTTAAATTATGATAGATAAAATGAAATCTTTATTTTGAAAACTTCAGAAATATAAATATTTTTTGGTTCTGAAATTACAGATAAATATTTATCTATATTTCCTTAATAACAAATATTTTATCACAATTTTCAACTGAAAAAAAATCGCTTTACTTAAAACCTTCATTTAACAAACCGATTTCATATTATATTTCTTTGGATATCTATAAAGCATGGAATTTCCTGTTTTACCATGCACATATTCTTAGGTGACAATGAAAGTATTTTAAAGTAACTGCAAACAATGCTCTGAAGCAGGAATCACCGTCCCGACCTTCCATCAATTACAAGATTACTATTAGGCTCGCAATAAGCTACCCACCCCCTCCAACCAGTTTTGCCAGCTGAGAATGTTGTAAATGTCGCGGGAATCACTAAGGAGAGAAAAAGTAAAAAAAAAAAAAGAGTGTAGTTCTAAGAATTGGAAATCAGACTATTTTTTGACATAGTAAGAAAAGGTGTTACAATCAAATTTGTTCTTATGTGTAATAGAAAATATATATTAGTTTGGGATCTTTAAGATCGTTGATAAAAACATCTTATATTTTAAATAAAGACATTAGTTCTTTTAGGCTTTTAAAATTGCCTAAAATCTTAGTTACTAAAAATACATTTCAAGAAATCAACAAATATATTTCCCGTCGTTGATTAAATGGAAAAAGGTGCATATTGAATTTTTTATGCACATAAAGATTTCAAATTTTTAAAGACTATTAAATGGAGATTTAACTGAAAAGTAATTTTATTTATAACAATAAGAAAATAAAATGATTTTGTTAACAGATTCAAATTTTATTAATAGTTTCTATTTTATGTGACTCAAGCAATGTTTCAATGTAATGATAGAATTTTACAAATGATTTTCACACCAAATTCTGATATAACAAAATTCTACAAATTTGTACAATGGTGTGTTATCAATGAAAATGCAGAATTTTAATATTTTTACAATGTTATAAAATAATACAGGGGTTTTACACTATTTTTTAATCCCGCAACAAGTGGTAAATCTCCAAACATCTGTAATTCGTATCGTACAATATGAAAATTTCATAAGTAACGGATTTAATTATTCGTTAATAAATACTCGCCAAAATATACCTAATCACTTTAAAACGGGTTCGTTGATTGGTTGCATTTATGACGGCCAATTATCAACATGAGGGACATATCAAGGCAGGGAGGGGTTGCCCTCAATGAAGGTCTTTCTAAAGGAACCTAAGCCATATTTATGCAAGGAAATCCAAGATTCGAAGAAAACCCCGGGAAACTCTGAACAATCGGGCCGACGGGCGCGATTGGGTACAAACTGAGCTCATCCCACCTACCAGCTTCGAGAGCTGAATCTCTTGACCGCTGGTGGGGCCCAGTATGAAACTGCAACAATGAAATATTTCAAAGAGTAAAAAGTAGGAAAGAAAAGACTAAACAAATTTATATATTTTTTTCATAAATTCATATAATAAGAGCACCTTTAAACAAGCGTAAAAAGGAAAAAAAATCGATAAAAATTTCTGTCAAAAAAGTAAGAGCGAGAGAGAGCAAAAAAGTTTCATTTTTGAAAGGATTTACTTAGATTTTATTTGCCAATCATTAAAAAAAAGAAAAAAAAAATTAAGGAACTCATCAAGGGAGGAGGGTTGCCTTCCGGAGGGTCTTTCTAAAGGAACCTAACGCGTATTTACGCAAGGAAGTTTAAGATTCGAAGAAAAGAGCGGAAAACTCCGAACGATTAGACCGACGGGTGCGATTGGGTACAAACTCAGCGCCTCCCATCTACCAGCTTCGAGAGCAGAATCACTTAGCCGCTGGTGGGGTTCGCTATGAAACTGCAAAAATGAAATATTTCAAAGAGTAAAAATTAGGAAAGAAAAGACTAATTAAATATATATATATACATATATTTCATAAATTCATTTAATAAGAGCACCAAGAGAAAAATGAAAAAAAAATCTATTAAAATTTCTGTAAAAAAAAGTAAGAGAGAGAAAGAGCAAAAAAATTTTATTTTTGAAAGGATTCACTTAGTCTTTATTTCTCAATCATTTAAAAAAAATTCATAATTTTAAAGAAACTATGTGTTTTAACCTCTTGCTATTTTAATCTCTGGAAATAATATTTTTACTAACTAAAATTAAATTTTATAGGGGCTATCATCAGAAACGTTTTGCATCATTCATTGTGTGCCAAAATATATAGTTCAAAATCAATTTTCTAACTACAGAAAGATTTTAATGGATTTTAAGTATTAAAAGCTAAAAGGATATTTTTATCATTTAAAAATACAATTTCATTAAAAAAAATTTTTAATTCGAAGACATTTATGTTATAACAAATAATTATTGATAATTTATTTAGGGTTATTAATTTAAATTTATGTCGAATGTATGCAAAAGGCACAAAAAACGAGGACATTTCCTAGTTTTAAGTTTCAAAAGCGGAGTAAAAATGCATGTATACCTTAGAAACCTTTATTCCTTACTGACCCTACAGCATAACGGCTAGAGTGCGCGTCCAGAATACCAAGGTACTCAGGTTCAAATCCAGCAGGAAAAATGAAGGTAAGAAATTTATTACTGAATAATCTCTGTATATGTAAATCCGTCTGAATAATAGAAAAAAAAAAACAACATTCGCGTTTTCTTCTAAAAAATTTAAATTAAATCATAGCTTTAATTTTTTTTTTTTTTTAAACATATTAGTGACCTTGAAGTTTCCCAAAGTCCTCCTATATGACTTCCTCAAATCTTCCCCAAAACCTCCTGGGGAGGACCCTCAAGGATGTCCTGGGGAGCGCGCCAGGATGCTGTAAAGCGGACATTTTCGGTTCCTGAGGACCTCCTGGTGACAATTTTCTGCATCCTCAGGGATGCCTGGGGGATGACGGTCCTGGGATGTGAATCCTCCCCAGGACATCCTGGGGAGGCAAGTGTGCTATATGGGTATATATATATTTTTTGTAATGCTATCCTTAAACTTTCTTTTTTTGTTTATTTTTCCTTGAGCTCTTTTTCGCACAGTTCCGTTATTTTACTCCCATTTATACTTAAATGTCTTTAACTGCTGCTACCATTAGGGACCTGTATACAGTTATTCCAGGTCATGTTATGCTTCGGGGATGTGGGACATGTGTCCTAGGATCCTCGATAAAATGCCATAGAATCTCTCTAAGGAATTCAAAATATCTATAAAATTCGTTTGTGAATTCCGGTGTCAGTCGATAATTTCCCTTTTTACTACGAAATTTGCCCGTGCTGCCGGAAAGATTTAATAAGGCGTTTAAATAAACAGAAATTTTCTACTTAAATTTACTGATAAACGTTTTCCGTGGTAGGAATGAACATGCACGAAAACGGTTACAGTTGAAACTTCACTATTTTAAGGATATGTCAGTTCCTTTTTCTTAATTGTTCCATGGGCCAGATCTCTGAATTCATTTTAGCTTTTATTCTAATAATTCCACAATTACGAGTACATGTATCAATGTATATTAATCCTTTTCACTCGAGAAGTGACTCTCAATCAATGCTAATGTTGTCTGATGTCCCTTATAAATTAGGAAGCGAAATGCTCTTGTCACCACTAATATCTTATAGAGTTTATTTCGCTATCTTTTATCGCACAATTTTTTACTATTGGATAGGCGTTAATTTAATTTAAAATACTCGTATTCTAAATTGCAGTCTCCGTCTTTTTCAAATACCACTGTTATTTTACAGAAAATGCTGTTGTTTCAAATTGATCAAATGTTCCAAATAAACAAAATGACATTTTCTCTATTAACCACGTAATCATCGCGCCCGAGACATCCACGGGCTACAAACTTCACTACTAATATTCAGAATTGTTTGATTTCCACCAGTTTTATAAAATAGTGTAATTGGTGTTATTCTGGTATCATGTTACTTGTCATTAAAAAAGATGAATAATTTTTTTTTTCAAAAAGTGGTGGTAATAATGAATTAGAATTTTTAAACCGTAATATAATGCGGCCATTAAGTGGTTAACCCTCTGGATTCCAAACCTCCGGAGATATTTTGAGATATTTTGATCCGTATATTTCAATTTTACCAGAAATTTAAAACAGTAATATTTGCTTTAAACAGTGATGGTAACCTCGTCACTGAAATTTTCCTTCGAAATTTCCCTCATGAGCTCAATTTTCCCCTCAACATTTCCCTCGTGATTTCAATTTTTCCCACACTGTTAAATTCAACCCTTAAAATCACCCTCTATCGGCAAATGACCAAAATATATTTTATACTACTTTTCATTTTGGTTCTTCAAAACAAAAATCTTTCAATCAATCGAAGAACATCAGTAATTTAATAAACATAAACATAATATAAAAATAAATTCTTAAGACAATAATGATGATTATTTTTTTAAACTGTTATTCATTCATGAAAGTTCTCTGAAACAGAAGTTTTTTTTCTTTGTTATTTCTCTAGAATGAACTGGTTAGTGTTTAAAGTTAATTTTTCTATTCACACAATATTCATTTTCAAACGCAAAAAGTTTATTCTGATGGAAATAGAAGAAGATTCCTTATAATAATTTGCAGATATAATGTCAGTAAAGAAAATTGTGAAAATTTCCAAAATTATTTTTATCATATCAATAAAAAATAAACTTTACTCCAAGAGCCATTCGTATTGAAATACTATTTTTCTTATTTTCGATTACTCCTTATCAGAAAAACTATTTTTCCTTTTAACTTTGGTTGTCGCAACATTCGAGTCTTCTGCTTTATCCAAATCCATAGCAATCTATATATTTAAAATGCTAAGCATTTCCTTTCGACAGCCCGTGAGAGCAAACTACTGCATCAAATCACACCATTCATCTTTTAAACGAAAGGTATTTGGCCACAGATTTGTTATCATACATTCGTTTGATCAAAAAATTTATTAATTAGCTGTAATTAGCAATTAAAATTTCACCTTTACGCATGAGTAATTCTAATGGATTATTCTATGTTTTGGTGTGAAACGCTGCGCATGCGTATAAATGCTCGCTCAGTTGAATTATCATACGAGGTGGAAGCAGGTTGTGTTTTTAACGGCACGTTCGAGTACCAACAGGACTATCCATGAAGTAAGTTTGTATTATTTTGTTTCACTAAGAAGTAATATTGTCTTCAATAAATCTCTGCTCTTCTTTGGAATTTTGCAAAATTGGAATAAGGTTTTTGTTAGCGCAAGAATATATAATAACTGATAAATTAAATGTCGATGTAAAAAATTCATGCAATTTATAAATGATGTTCATATCTTTAAGAGTTAATTGATATCTAATATTATTATCATAAAAAAAAAGATAATCTTCATCCTTAAAAGTTTCCCTTAATATTCTAGCATTATGTGGTTGTTGTAATATACAGATGTATGCAAATATTTCCCGCAACTGAAAGGCATTTGGAAAACTGAAGCCTCCTGTAAACATCTAAACCATTCTGAATCGTCTAAAAGTAAACCCCGCTGCTTTGCAGTTTCTTGAAATGTAGGATACACAATTCCTGGATATTTCTCATATCTTGAAAGCTGGTGACATCTACAATATTAAGGACCAGTACATGGAGGTAATCACGCTCTGTTTCAGAAGGTGAAACGTTATATAGCCTACCAATTATTTTTTTAAATCGTTTTCTTTTTTCCCATTGGCAGCAACTTTGATTCTATTTATTATAAACTGGAGTTTCAGGATATGTGTATGGGATTTTAGTTGCAAATTTATTCAAATTGAACAATCCACTCAATTGCTTACTTTTCAATTTTGCTTTAATAATAATCCTATTCACTGTCATTATTAAAATATACTATTTCTTCAGCAGGAAAGTGAATAGGTAAACAAATAACAGTATGAGACTGTTTATGCATGGGATAAGCAAAAATTCAATATACTGCCTCAGTTGGTCCAAAAATCCTGTTATTTTAAAAAATGCTTACTTCATCATTATGAAGAAAAGTATCATCAACTGTTACTTGCATATTTGCACAATCATGTCCTTTGTAATCATATTTATGCAAGTATTTCACACTATAGAGATGGATACTAGCACAAATTTCCACATTACCATAAAATACTGTTAATCCGCCCCACAAACGTGACGAAAAATCTAAAAATATTCAGAGGGTGCACTTACGCTGGATATTTTGTGATCTTTTTATAAAATTTGCAGTTTTTTTTTTAGATATTTGATAAAAATTGCAGAATTTTTCATGATGTTTGATGAAATTTGTGTGATTTCTTTTAGCGATATTTGACAAAAGTTGCAGTTTTTTTCGGCGGTTCTTTTTAGCAAAATTCACTTTTTTCGAGATTTTTTTTTACAGAATTCACTTTTTTCCCATGATTTTTTTATGAAAATCTTTTTTTTGTTTCTGTGATCCTTTGACGAAATATGCTTTTTTCTGTGAACGTTTGACCTAATTTGCATTTTTATTGCAATCTTTTGACCTAATTTGCATTTTTACTGCGATCTTTTGTCCAAATTTGTATTTTTTTCGCTATCTTTTGATGGCATTAAAAATTTTTACCGCGATCTTTTGACAAAATTTGACATATTTACGTTTATTTTCTTGAAATCATATGAAAAAAGAGCATTTTATGGGGATTTTTAAAGAAATGCACGATTTTTTTGCAATCTTTTGACATAATTCGTGTTTTTTAAAGATTTTTTTTAAATGCAAAATGAATTTTTCAGTGATAACTTTGTTAATATATTTTTTAAGAACTGACATAATTCAACTTTTTCCCTGTAATCTTTTGATGAAATGTTTGTTTTTTGAAGATTTTTCTTTGAAATTCAGGAATATTTAATGACCATTTGAAAAAATTTGCTTTTTTTTTTTTCACGATTCTTTGGCGAAACTCTGGATTTTTTTTTAGTGATCATTAGATAAAATTTCCTTTTTTTTCATTGCCTTTGATGCATTTTCATTTTTTAGCGATCGTTTGACGTAATTTACGTTTTTGCCAGCAATTTTTCAAAAGTTGGGGGAGGGGGGGGGCTCTTGGGATTTTTTGAAATTTTAAAATTTTTTATAAAGTTAGGGGAAGGCGTTTGATCAGGAAGGGCGGATTAACGGTTTTTTACAATAATATGTGCTTGAAAATATCGTAATAGGAAAGCATCATAAGGGACTATGAAACGATTGTTAATATCAACTTTAACTCCATTAATAGTTTTAGTAATTGTTTTGCCATTATTCCTTCAGCAATAAGCAGGATAATTATTCACATTTTCTTTTGTTTCTGATACAAGATTTTTAGGAAACTCTTTTTTACACTTCCCATTTTCCATACAAACACAATTTGGATTTACATTGTCGAAAGGCTCATGTACCATATGAGATTTGATTAAAGTAGTGTCATTAGGATCGGGTATTTCAGCTAAGACCACTTTATCAATATCTGAAATTTCACAGAATTTACAATTATGTTTGACACTTAGTAATAAAAGAATATGAGTTAAACCACATTTTTGAAACTCCACAGTATATAAAAAAGTTTGCACTTTTCCAAATATCTGCTTGACGGTAATTAATCTGATTAGTTCATTTACTTTTGCGCGAAGTGCTCAAACAAAAATATCAGGTCTGTTTCTGTTATTTGCTGTTTCATATGGAAAAATGCTATTATGTATTTCAGGCCATGATGAATTACATGTAAATGTAATAAAAATATCAGGCTTGCTAAACTTATGTATTATGATAATTTTGCATTAGATTCCGAGGACTACCATTGAAAGATGGGGGCAAATTAAAGATATGACCCGCTTTTAATTTTTCACCTACAGCTTTCATTCTGAAAGCATCTACAAGTCCAGCATCAGTGCTAACCCTTAGTTTAACTTGCTGGTTATGAATGAATTTTTTCAGATCGCTCCAAAAACTAAAATTTCGTTGATAGATCCCTGAAAAAACGCAAATTACGTCCATGAATCAAATAAAAAATCTGAATTAATTTCATAAATTACATAAGAAACGCAAATTACGCCCATGAATCACACAAAATATGAATTACATCCATGAATTGCATAATAAAAGCAAATTTCGTTCATGCCAAAATAATATAATGCGTAATTTTATTAAACATTAATTTGCAGAAAGTTTTTGACCCTATAGTTCCGTAAAATCCCGTTAATCTGCCCTTCCCGATCAAACGCCTCCTCCCCACTTTATAAAAAGTTTGAAAATTTCAAAAAATCCCAAGAAAATACCCCCAATCCGCTCCCCCCCAAAAAACTCAGAAAAAACGGAAATTACGTCAAAAAATCATGAAAAAAGGGGGATTTTATCTAATGATTACTGAAAAAATGCTAATTTCGCCAAAGAATTGCGAAAAATAACCGCAAATGTCTTTAAAGGATCGCGAAAAAAATCAAAAATTTTGCTGAATTATCGCCCAAAAACACACGTTTCGTCGAAAGATTGCAGTAAACATGTGAATTATTTCAGATCTTAAAAAAATGCAATCGAAAAATCATTTAAAATACATGAATTGTGTCAAAAAATCCCTAAAAGAAAGCAAATTATGTCAAAAGATCGCATAAAAATTGTGAATTTTTCAAAGGATCGCCAAAAAAATGCACATTTTGTCAAAAAAATTTAAGAAAAAACGCAAATATGTCGTTTCTTTAAATAGACAGCAAAAAAATCACGAAAAAATGCAAATTCTGTCAAAAAAACGCAGAAAAAAGGCCAACTTTGTAAAAAAAAGCGTGAATTTTATTTTAAAAAAATCTCAAAAAAACACACATTTCACCAAAGAATCGTGAAAGAAACGCTCATCCCCACAAAAAATTGCGTAAAAACCCGCAAATTTTTTCAAGTATCGCAAAAAATCACTGTAAATTCGCGAAATATCGCGATAAAACCGTGCAAATTTCGTGAAATATCGCGAAAAAAATTGCACAGATATCTCGCAAAAATGCAAATTTTGTGAAACCATCGCGAAAAAATCCCATGTAAGCATCCACCTCTGATTATTTTACGATTTTTTGTCACCTTTGGGGTGGGGGGGGGGATTAACGGTATTTTACGGTATGTGCACAGAAAGTTTCTGGTTTTATACAAGTCTGTTAGCATGGCTTCCTTTACGAAAATAAAGAATGATTTTGATGTGTACAGGAAGCTTCAGTTTTCCAAACGCCTTTTCAGTTGCACCAATTATTTGCATATATCTGTATATTTCAACAACCACACAATGATAGAGAATTACGGGAAACTTTTAAGGAAGATGAACTCTCTGAAGATTATCTTTTTTTTTTTTTAAATCATAATAATGTTAGCTATCAATTAGCTCTTAGATAAGAACATCATTTTCAATTTCTACGTCAACATTTAATTTATCAGTTATTCAGACATGTTACTTTTCTGCAGAAACGTGGAATTTTGCTTTTACAGCGATGAATTTTATTATCCCTCAGCTCGATGGAAAAATGCATTAAATTAGTTTGCATTTTTAGGGGGGGGGGCGATGGATGAAATACAACAAAAGCGCGAGTACAAATCGCATTAAATTCAGCAAATTTCTTCAAAGGATTGCTGGAAAAAACACAAATTTCTCCAAAGGATCGTGAGAGATAGTGTGATTTCCGTCAAGAATTGTGGGAAAAGATGCAATTTTTGTTAAAGGATCTTGAAAAGACGCCATTTTCGTCAAAGGATTGTAGGGGAAATGCGATTTTTGTGAACTGGTAGCAGAAAAATACTAGAATTTTGTCGATAGATCAGGATAAATATGAGAATTTTGTTACAGGATCAAGGAAAATACAAGAATTTTGTTAAAAAATCATGGAAAAAGTACAACTTTTAACGTAATATTGGGAAAAATATGGACATTTTGTTGAAAGATTTGGGGAAATATGCAAATTTTGTCGAAGAATTGTAGAAAATATGATAATTTTGTCGAAAGATTGTGGAAGATACGATAATGTTTACGAAACGAAGGATCAAGGAGAATTTGAGGTTGACGAAAGATCAAGGAAAACACAAAAATGTTAACGAAGGATTTAGGAAAATATAATTTTGTTGAAAGATTGAAGAGAAATCATGAATTTTGTCAAAAGATTGAAGAGAAATCATGAATTTTGTCAAAAGATTGTAGAAAGTACAATAATTTTGTTAAAAGATCGTGGAAAATACGAGAGTTTTGTCGGAATATCATGGAAAATACAAGAGTTTTGTCTAAAGACCATGGAAAATACTAGAATTTTGTCGAAAGATCAAAGAAAATACAAGAATGTTACAATAGATCGATGAAATGCAAGAATGTTGAAGAAATTTTAAGGAAAATATGAGAATGTTAATGAAAGATAGAATATTTTGTTGAATGATTGGGTAAATATGTAAATTATCTCAAAATATTGGGGAATGTACGCAAATTATCCTGAAAATTTTCAGGAAATATGTAAATTTTGATGAAAAATGGTGGAAATATGCAAATTTTGATGAAGAATAGTAGAAAATATGCAAATTTCGTCAAAAGATTGGGGGAAGGGGAGAAAAATGTGAATTTTCTTCAAAAATCGCTGAAAAAAACATGAATTTTGCTAAAGGATCATGGATAAATCCAAATTTCATTGAAAAGACCTAGAAAAAAGTGCAATTTTTGTCAAATGGTTGTGGAAAAACATTAATTTTGTTAAAAGATTGCTGAAAAACGCAAATTTTGTCAAAATGCTGCAAAAAAAAAAAATGCATTCTTTCTCAAAAATCCGCGTGGCTATGAAAGTTCAGCTTTTTTTGTTTTTGTTTTTTGCTGAGTCTGTAGCGTGTCTGATTATTGATGATATCTCTATTGATGCAAATATTCATTCTTACACTAACAAAAACCTTACTCCTGTTTCGCAAAATCCCAATGTAGAGCAGAGATTTAGTATAGACATTATTATTTCTTTACTGAAACAAAATAATACAATCATACCTAATGCTTACTCCATAGATGGCCCTGGTGGTACTGGGAAAACATTTTGTTTATAAATATTTGATACATAGTTGTTCACAATTTGGTAAATGTAATTGCTGTAGCTTGGACTAGAATTGCTGCAATGTTGTTACACAATGGTTGTACTGTTCATAACCGTTTTAAACTACCATTAAAACTAACAGAAAGTTCTGTATCATTTTTAAAAGTAATAATTATTTACATTTAGTCTGCATATTATAACATTTTTACAAACATAACTACTTATTGCGGTATGTCTATTATTCTCCAAATGTTATACTCTATTGTACCAACATATTTTTGCTTTGTTTATCGTACATTTTTCTAAATGTTGATCCATTTTGATTTGCTCTTAAGTTTAAATCATACACAACCAATTAAAAGGAAGGAATTCTTTATTTATCATGCCTTATGCTTAACAATTTATAAAGCTCTTGCTTAAACATTTGTTAAGCCTTAATTTTTATGAGTATACGGATCATCCATCATATTGGAAGTTTCACATTTAACCATTTCAAAAATGTACTTCAGAATATGTCATGTTTAAATTGCATGATGATTAATTTTGTTTGTTATTAATTTTGATTAAAGTGAAAATTTTCTATGACAGCTCATGAAATTAGTTTGACAGAAACCACAAAATGTGTCAGTTGGCTGTAAAATACTATCAATATCTTTCACCAGCCGAAAAAAAAATTATAAAAGTTGCCGATTGCCCAAGGAAGGATATGAAATTAATTGATAAGTCATGGAGAAAAAAAAAATCAAGAAATTTGTTGAAAGCCTGTGAGTTAAAAAGAAAAGGTAAAATTTGTTGATCACCTGCCCCCCCTATCTTACCCTGCAGGCAGGGCCTGATTATCAACGGGGCACTCTCCCACCAGAAAAAATAAATAGAAATTTTTTCCTTATTCATGATAGTAATTTTGACTGAAAAGGGCGTTTAAACAAGGCGAAAATTTCTATGTAATTTTACTGGGGAGAGAGTGCCCCGTTAGTAATCAGGCTCTGCCTGCAGGGGGATCTTTCTAAACTGTCTTATCTGCTGGTGACTCTTGCTGCTCTCTTTGACACATGGTTTCGGTTAATGTCATCGCAAAATATGTGAATCAGCAGTAAAAATAAATAACTTTTGTACATCAATCGAGAAAATTTTTGAAATTCATCGATTTGTCGAGGGGACAAGAATGTAATTTTTTTAAATTAATCGGGTGGCTCTTACTGCTCTGTATAGCATGTCCTTTAGATTAATTTTAACACAAAATATGTCAGTTGGCTATAAGAAAAAAATCTATAAATATCTTTCATCAGCCAAGAAAAAAAAATGAAGTTTGCCAATTGGTCAAGGAAGTGTATGAAATTAGTTAATAGGTGAAGGAGGAAAAAAATTGTTAAATAACAGCTGCTAGAAAAAAAAACTAATTTTTTTTTTATTATCTGCCAAAATAATTGTACCAAAATCAGTTTATACATCTTGGAGAAACTACTTTATGTACCTGGAAATCCTTTTCAATCTGTTTACATGATAGGCGAATTTTTTCAAACTATCTTATATGCTAATGACCCTTACTGCTCTTTTTGGCATGCTGTTTCGGGTTATGTTATTGCAAACTATTTCAATCAGGTGTAGAATTAAATAACTTTATTGATCAGTCAAGAATTCTTTTTTTAAATTCATCCTTTAGCTGAGGGGGGGGGGGTGAAATTCTTTAATAGGCTTGGTGGCCCTTCATGCTCTTTTTTACATGCTCTTTAATTAATTCTTGCACAAAATGTGTCAGTTAAGTATAAAGAAATTTTATTGGTTCATCGTCCGAGAAAACAAAAAATTGTGAAATTCATCAATTGGCGGAGTAAGGAGGTGAATTAAGTCACGCCTTCTCTTAGTCATTTAAAAAGTTCAAAATTTAAAATTTGTAACCTTTTTTTTTACATTTACTTCATTCTTTATATCCATTTTTATGTGTACCTAGAATTTTACTTCTAAGCATGTACAGTGTATGTGCAACAACCTGTGGTTTTTTAGCTGATGATATGCACACGCCCATCAAGGAATTCAGTCGGTTGCTTTATCACTGATGTAGAGAAGTGTGTTTTATTTTACTATGTTCTTTATTTATAGAATGATATGGATGTAGAAATACACTTTTTATTTGTATGATGATGCTTTATATGTCCTTGAAAATTTCTTTCGTGCTGTGAAGAATATTATGAAAATGTTGAATTGATTTGCATTACACAGTTGCTTACTGAATGTTTGTTAGGTGTTTATATCGAAATTGGGTAAAATTAATTTTTTTAAACAATTTTTCATATTCTGTTAAATTTAATCCTTTCACGAGCAAGTAATTGTGGTTCTGTAATGTTGAATTTGGTCTAAAATTTTCCAAAAAAAATTATTTCAACAAAGTTAAAGAAGCAAATCTTAATAAAAATTTTTAGTGCAAATCTTGGTTAAAATTACATGGGATATAATATATCTCCAATACCTGCATATGATATATCACACCTACAACATCCACATATAATATATCCAACCACCCCTAAAAGTGTTAAACAATGAAGAAGCTTATTTAACCAACATTGTAGTAATTTTTTTCCCATGAACTTTTGATGGGTTCCATAAATTTCTTTCTTGCTGTAGAGAATGTTGTGATAATGCTGAAGTTATTTGCACTGCACAGTTGTTTACTGAATCTTTGTTAGGAGTTTACAATGAAACTAGATTAAGCCTGTCAAAACATGATGGAAACAATTTACTACAATATTGCTTAAATAAGCATTTTTATTGTTTACCAGCTTTAGGGGTGGTTGGATATATCATATGCAGATATTATAGGTAGGATACATTATATACCATGTAATTTTAACCAAGATTTACACTACAAACTTTTTATTAAAATTTGCTTTTTTAACTTGGTTGAAAAAAAGTTTTGAAATGAAATTTTTTGGAAAATTTTAGACCAAATTTAACATTACAGAACCACAATTACTTGACCTTGAAAGGATTAAGTGGAACAGAAGAAGATAATATGAAAAACTAAGCATGAATAGTCTATATGTATCAATCTGTTTTTTCAGCTGATGCAATGCACATGCCCGATATGAGTTCAAGCAGTTGCTTTATCACTGGTGGTTAGAAGTGTGTTTTATTTACTATGTTCTTTATTTCTAGAATGATATATATGCATGAATACAATTTTTATTTGTATGATGCTTCATAGTTGATGCTCAAACAGTTTTTTATATTCTATTCTTCTGTTCCACTTAATCCTTTCAAGGTCAAGTAATTGTGGTTCTGTAATGTTGAATTTGGTCTAAAATTTTCCAAAAAATTTTATAGCAAAACTATTTTTTTTTTTAAAAGCAAATTTTAATAAAAAGTTTGTGGTATAAATCTTAGTTAAAATTACATGGTATATAATATTTCCCACCTATAATATCTACATATGATATATCCAATCACCCCTAAGGGTGTTAATCAATGAAAAAGTTTATTTAACCAACATTGTAGTAAATTATTTCCGTCATGTTTTGACGGGTTCCATCTAGTTATAATTAAAAGTTCTAGAATCAGCAGAAACTAATTATTATGAACGATTAGTATATTTTACTGATTCTGGTGAAACTTGCGTTTATAATTTTTCATGCACACTTTTAGTATATTACATGTTGTTCTATCATTTTTTGCCGAATCCTATACTAAATAATCAACTAAAGAAGTTGTTTCTTAACAGCCTAAATTTTGCATAACTCAATAAATGATATAACCGCATAAAGACGATTTATTGCTTTCCGCTATTTGGTTAAACATTGCAGGCAAATGCCAATATTGCTTTAACCCCTTGAAGGGCACCTGTATATTATATATACCAGTAAATTTTAATTCCCTTATGCCCCATTGGCATCGGAATTTTAGTATTAAGATTTGCATTTTATAATGTACGCGAAAACCAGCGTTTACTTTCTATCATATAAATTTGTTTGTGAATCCCGGTGTCAATCAATCATTTGAACATTTTAGGAACAGAAGTGCTTTGCCCCTCAAGGGGTTAACACTAGAACGCCAGACAGGTGTCAATTCGTCACCGCTCACTGGACTAATTGTCCACTCGAATCAAAAAAATCTTCTAGAAGAAAGTTATTTATAAGTTGATTTGAAATTAGCTAAACAAATACACTAAATAATTAAAAAAATTCTGGGCTTAAATATATTTTATAAAACTTGCGTAAAATTTCCCGGCGTTCTTGTGTTAAAACGCATGATCCAATTATCAGATGTAATTTGTTTGATTTAATGTTTCTTCAGAATTGATGATAGCGTAGCGGGCGAATGCTGCTTGTATAATATATTCGAAAATCCACAAAATGCATAGTTTTTTGCTTCGAATAGAAGAAATCATTAAGAAAAGTAAAAGTTAAGAAATGGAACATGGTTTTTCAGAATACGACTTCAAATTTACTACATGGAACAATGTTGCCAGTGGGCTACTTTTTAAAAATTCAGATTTCTTGATTGGCACCACGTTTTTGAAAGTGTGACATTCATCCTACTTATCGACACATTAATTCAGACGAACACAAACAATATTTTACCATTTAAAAAAAGTGGTGCGAATACAAAAATTCGAATTAAAAAAAGTAGCCGTCTGGCAACACTGACATGGAACCGATATTTGATGCTTTGGTAGGGAGTGGTTAATGAAGAAAATCATTGGTTTGATGAAAATGACTCACATGCGTGAGTCATGAGGCAAGGGATTGTTTTCTACTTTTCGACAGAGCTAACAACTCAAATCGAGCACTCACTCGCTACTTGAATTCCATTAACTTTTAGGTTACTTGCTTATTTCTATTCAGTACTTTTGTATTAGTTTCTGCATATTTTTTCCGGTGTAAGTTTAAAAAAAAATAAGTGTTGTATTATCTACGTTTCTACAGCACTTATCATTGTTTTGTGAAAAAAAAAATGTCATTTATTTATTCACTTTAATTTTTAAGTATAAAAAATAATTATGAAACGAGTTTCGTCCGTATGTCTGACATATTTATTTTATATTGAACGAATACATAAAAAAATAAGATAGTTCAATAATAAAAACTTATTAACCCTCTAATTCTCATGGTAGCATATATGCAACCAACAGTGCTTCAAATTCAGTGGATTTTTTTAATTCGGATATTTTTAATTTTCACCAAAAATTCAAAATTGCGATATTTGCTTCATTTAATAACAGACATTCAGCATATAAATACAGTAAAATTTATAATTGAAATTTTCTCATGTAAATTCTTCTCTAAGCTATAGAATTTCTCGAATATTTTCAACCATGGAAAATAGTTGGTTAATAGTAGATTTTTCCTTTTACAAAGGAGTTTTTTCATGAGTGTAATTATTTCATTCTTTTTTAGATTTTTGCCAAATTAAAAAAAAAAAAATACAAAACATTTTTTTTAACGGGACTTGCATTCTTTGATGTAATTTAAGCTTTCCTGCAGCATTTAGTATTGAATGGAAGCACAGTACTTACTACTGATAAGTAAGCTTCTTTTCTAATTAAAATAATTCTCACTTTTTTGAAGAGTTATATGGAAATCTACATCTATAATCAGATTAACCGGTTCCCTGATTTGTTCGTACGTCATACGGGCACCGTGATTATCCAAATCTTGATTTGTCCGTAACTTGTTCATCATCAGGGAAACATTAAGAGACAAAACTAGCATGTGACAAAGTTTATGGAGTTATATGGAAATCTACTTCTATAATCAGATTAACCGGTTCCCTGATTTGTTCGTACGTCATACGGGCACCGTGATTATCCAAATCTTGATTTGTCCGTAACTTGTTCATCATCAGGGAAACATTAAGAGACAAAACTAGCACGTGACAAAGTTTACATGATACTATACTCCTACTTATTTTGATGATATTTGGGACTTACATATTTTGATGTAATTTAAGCTTTCCTGCAGCATTTAGGAGTATTGAATGGAAGCACAGTACTTACTACTGATAAGTAAGCTTCTTTTCTAATTAAAACAATTCTCACTTTTTTGTAGAGTTATATGGAAATCTACTTCTATAATCAGATTAACCGGTTCCCTGATTTGTTCGTACGTCATACGGGCACCGTGATTATCCAAATCTTGATTTGTCCGTAACTTGTTCATCATCAGGGAAACATTAAGAGACAAAACTAGCACGTGACAAAGTTTACATGATACTATACTCCTACTTATTTTGATGATATTTGGGACTTACGTATTTCGATGTAATTTAAGCTTTCCTGCAGCATTTAGGAGTATTGAATGGAAGCACAGTATTTACTACTGATAAGTAAGCTTCTTTTCTAATTAAAATAATTCTCACTTTTTTGTAGAGTTATATGGAAATCTACTTCTATAATCAGATTAACCGGTTCCCTGATTTGTTCGTACGTCATACGGGCACCGTGATTATCCAAATCTTGATTTGTCCGTAACTTGTTCATCATCAGGGAAACATTAAGAGACAAAACTAGCACGTGACAAAGTTTACATGATACTATACTCCTACTTATTTTGATGATATTTGGGACTTACGTATTTCGATGTAATTTAAGCTTTCCTGCAGCATTTAGGAGTATTGAATGGAAGCACAGTACTTACTACTGATAAGTAAGCTTCTTTTCTAATTAAAATAATTCTCACTTTTTTGTAGAGTTATATGGAAATCTACTTCTATAATCAGATTAACCGGTTCCCTGATTTGTTCGTACGTCATAGGGCACCGTGATTTTCCAAATCTTGAATTGTCCGTACCACGTAAAGTACCTCTACGAATCGTAATTTTTTATTATATAGCTGCCACAGGCGACTATTTTTAGCTCACAGGCTACCATAGCCTGAGAGTTTAAGTGCCCATCCGTTCTCTATGTTCCTACGTTCGTTCGTGCGTAACGCGATAAAAATATCCGATTCATAAAAATATCCGATCCACTTGAAATTCTGTATATAGGTATATTTTGATAAGGCGCTTCCCTGATTAGTTTTTGGAGTTCATTCGATATGTATAAGAGGGGGAACGGGGGTGCTCATACCCCTTCCCTTTATTCATATAAATGGGAGGGGGGGTCATGCAGAATAACCAGTTTTCGTTCAAATTTTAGGTAGAGGATCATTCTGACGAGGCGCCTCCGTGATTGGTACTAGGTGTTCATTAGATAAGTATAAACAGGGGGGAACGGGAATTTTATTGCCCCTTCCTTTAATTTATATAAATGGATTTTTCATGAAGAATTATCAGATTTCGTTCAAATCTCTGAATAGTTTTAGAAGTTTAATGGTTAAGTACTAAAAAAGGGGATAACTGCTCTTAAATGTCCCTGATTAGTTTAGAAGGTTCAATGATTAAGTATGAAAAGGAAAAAAAGGGGGGAGGATATGTTTCTCCTCCTTAATTTATTTTTCGAACGGAATTAATTCTTGGAAATATAAGACTGTAATGTACAATTAGTATCCGTAGCCTGGGAGCTCAATGCCATCAGTTTAACCCATTAACGCCCGAATTATTTTCTTCGCTAAAATTTAAATTTTGTATTTCCCACCACTTTAAAAAGCAAATTAACTTTTATCTAAATTTACCAAGGATTCTGTCTCGTGAAATAAGGTACATATTTTTCTTCCTCTTTACTGGTGGGAAAACCGTTTTCTTGCTGTTTTTGTAACCGTCCTCAAACGAGGACGCTGGGCGTTAATGGGTTAATTGGGCAATATTCTTCTTTATTTTATTCTGCTCGCACCAGTATTTTTAATATGAACTTTCATGTTTGTCTTTCTAGCAAATGTTGTCAAGATGTCTGTAAAATATTTCTGCTTTGAGAAAGTGGTAACAGTTTGAATTAAAAAATAGTCGCCTATCGCAGCCCTCTTATTTTTACCTGTAAATTTTATTGTAAATTTTTGCTTTTTTTAACCCTTTAACGTTCATTGGTTTCGCCACTAAACTACAAAATTTTAATTCCTATATGCAACACTGACACCAGTATTTTTATCTAAAAATATCCCTTTTATAATGTATGTGAAAAATCACGTTTTCTTATTTAGAAATATATTTGTTCTTAATTACCGGTGTCAGTCATTTATTTCGATATCTTAGCAATGAAAATGCTTTGATCGTTAAAGGCTTAATCTCAGGATTGTTCTGATTCAATTATGCTAAAATTTCTGTTTTGAAAGAAACAGTAGTAAAAAATTAAAAAAAATTCTGTAAAAGACATGGAAAAATAGGCATTATTTGAAAGTTTTTTGCAAAAATATTGATCAGTTAAGCGGTTTACACGTTAGTGTACTGGTCCAGGTCCGTAAATATTTCGTTGTTTCCGGATATTAATCCTCGCTGTATTTTAACTTGTGATTTAAATCATAAGTAACGTGAAATTTACTGTTAGAAAATAATGGTGAATATGTACTCCGGTTCCAAAAGTTCTTTCATCAGATGCTGTCTGTTACTAATATTTACAAAAGCTTTGATTTATTGAGAACCAGTGGTAAGATGAATCCTGGAAAAAATTCTAGAAAATTACACAGACATTAACCTACAATTCATTTTTATCTTAAAATTAAGTTTCAAATTAAATTTTACAATTTTTGTCGAAAGTAAATCATCCAGTTACGCAGTTACAGATCTGCCAATTCTTCAGCTTTTTGGATACCAGTATTTTAAACGTTTGCGGTGCGGAGCAAATTGATTGCTTAAGTGTTGAAATTGACGACTGACACTGACATTTAAAAACAACTTTATTTGTAATTAAGGAAAAGCTATTTTGCAAGAATTCAATAAACCGATTTTTTCTTTACTAAAATTCCGGTGTCAATGTGGTTTTTTGGGAATTCTTTCATAGATGTACTACCGCGCTGCAAGGGGTTAATACAGAAAATATTCTTTTACTTAATCGGAACATTTGGGAGATTTAAAATAACAAAATTTTCCCTAAAATAATACTGGTGTCTAAAAAGCTGGAGACAAGGCAACTCTGCAGTCATTAGAAAACTTGTTCTTCGGAAGTTTTGAAATAATTTTAAAGATTAGTTGACTGTTATTTTATTCACCAGTTTGTATCATTATTGTGAAATCAGAAATTTCTTTTTAATCAGAATTCTAAATTCATACAGGAACTGTGTTTGGTAATTTTACCTTATTTAATGACGAATGTTTCCTCGTTATATGAATAATCCTTTTTTGGGGATTCCAGTATGGATTTGAAATTTCTCTACAAGAAAATAAATATTTGAAATGTACTCTAATGATAATTATGCAAGTGGGTTAACTTTGGTTTTCTGGTTTTTAAATTGATACATTGCATATTATCTAGTGTAATGTGAAAGATGTCTATTTTCGCTCGAAACAAAATAATAATGATAAAAGTAATTAAACAATAAATCTGAAATAGATCTTCAGACATTAAATAAATATGAAAAAATAAAGAGTTACATGTTTAAAGTGCAAAGGATATCAAGGAACAATTAAAAGAGCAATTGAATTAGCATTTGATTTATTGTTAAAAAAAGAAAACTTAAGTTAAAAAATGTCATGTTTTAATAACTGAAAATTCTAAAAACTGGATACCAGAAAATATTAGTCGTATAGAAATAATATAATAAAAACAAATTGTCAGCAACAATGTCCGCTAGCACTTCTCTGTATTCTTCAAGTCAGCGAGGTCGTTTTACTAAACGGCTTCGTAAGCTTATTTAAAAGAAGAACAATTAGAATATGCATCCCCGCATTCATTATTACATCAGCTTCTTCGAATAGAAAATTGAACTCCATTTTCTCTCTCGATATTTATAAATTACATATAATAAAATATTTTTCTTTCGTGATTTCCGGTATGAACTTGGGATTTCATTTTAAACAAGTTGGAAATTGCACGTGAACGTAGCAAATGAGGTGCGTTCGTACGATAACGAAGTTTTAAAAATATTCAGATCCTGCTGATATAGTAGAGCTTACTTCGGATACAGTATAGTAGTCGAAATCTTTGTGTTTCTGTAAATATGCAGAAAGTAATTTTAATTACACCTCAGAAACGTATACCTTATTCATAAAATGTGAAATAGTTGAATATAATCAAAACACGCCCCAAACAATGTTTCCCCGTATAGCATTATGTAGTGGAATACTTTTGTGTGGCCCTGTAATTTAATAATACAAATTCTTTGCATCACAGATTGTACAGAATGCATATTTTAGTATATATTTCATAGATTCATACCAATTCTATTATGTTCGAATTAATGTAACATCATAAAAATGCATTTGAATATTTTTTCCCATTGACCGTAATGTAATGGAATACCTTTGATTGTCCCTGTAAATGATCTATGCATCCAACTTTCATAACATTTGAAATGACTCGATAAAATTACATAATAATTATATGTTTTAAATTTCAAACGATTAAAATGCATTTGAAATTTTTTCCCCATTGACCCTAATGTAACGGAATCCTTTTGATTGTCCCTGTAATTGATATATGCATCCGATTTTCATAACAATTGAAATGACTCGACAAAATTACGCAATAATTATATGTTTTAAATTTCAAACGATTAAAATGCATTTGAAACTTTTTTCCCCATTGACCGTAATGTAACTGAATCCTTTTGATTGTCCCTGTAATTAATCTATCCATCCGATTTTCATAAAATTAGAAATGACTCGACAAAATTATGTTATAATTATGTATTTTAAATTTCAAACGATTCGGTTGGGTAGTTTTTGCGTTGTTATATGCGGACGGACAGACGGACAGACAGACGAACAGACAGACAGACAGACAGACAGACGGACGGACTGAGCGACAACAATAGGTGCTACGTATTTACATAATTACGAACGCACCTAAAAATAGTCTTGAACTGGAAATGGTCAAAATACAGGTTTAAAAATATTATAGGAAAATTCTTGAAAATGTTGCTAATTAGATAGCTTTCTTTATTGCAGAAAAGGCAGAATTATGAGGTGTAGTTATCCTCATCCATGCCTTTTTCTGATAAATCAGAAATATATATATATTTAAATTTCGATGTTTTAAATTTTGTTGTATAATGTTTAGTGTCGCAAAATCCCATTGGGGACATACTGCTCCAAAATATTTTCAATGGAAAATTACACACTGCTTTTGAAAACACGCAATTTTCCTTATGCAATTTTCATATTTTTTTTACCTTTGTATGTGTACTGATATTAATTTTGAGACACTAAGTGTATAAGTAATTGAAAATGGCGTTATATTTAAAAAAAGAACGATTTTTTTCTTAGGTAAAACTAAACAAATTAACACAAATGTATTTGTAAAAACATAAATTACTTCAATTTATATTCTTTGGTACTAAAGTTAGCACCAGAAATACATGTTTGTATGATTGTTTACATGCAAATATATTGTTAACAATCGTGACTTCAAGTTTTGAGTTACAGTGATTTTAAAATGATCAAATTAAAATACTCATTTTTTTAAATATGGTGAATACGGATATGAGAAGTGCGTATGTAAATTTTTAGAAGATAAAAATTAAGGCGGGTTTAGGTATCACGTAAAATTCTACGATCGTGTCGATTTTTTTTTTTTTTTTTTTTTTGCATTTATACCAAACGAATGATCCACTTTTGCTATCTTCATCATAACTGATTTTCATTATAATCTACAGAATCCGTGCGCATTTAAAGTTTAATTTTAATAATTTGCACAATTGAGTTTTATAGAAATAGTGGTTTTATTTTATTTTTAATTTTAGTTTTAAATAATATTTGTGTGAGCGTTAGACTGACCGATGTAAGATGCAATTTTACTGTAGATATTCTTTTGTAGGTATATTATAAATCAATGAAACACACCACTGCAAGTTTCTTATACAAATCTTCTGTTTTTGAGAAATTTGAATGAAACTAACTATTTATTCGTTTATAAATCATGAAAACGCTTGTATCAGCTTTAAAAGATCGCCAGACAATTATTTATGCTTTTTTTCTATCTTCTTTCATAATTTAGCGTTATACCTATATATCTTTTTAGATTTTCTACTATAATCATTTCTATCCTCTTGCCTTTCTTTGAAAAAAATGTCACAATTGTTAAACGCAAATAAGAAAAATCATGCGTTAAGCATAGATTATGAAACACTCTCCAATACTTCCAGGAATCTTTAACAAAACTTCGTTATTTGGGAAAATATGGTTTCTATCTTATCTATATCTATGGTATCTAAAGTTTCTATAAATAGCCAAGTATGTATTTTAATAATTTTGAACAGTCCCGTATTTGATCTGCCGGCTAATGCATATACTATATAATAGGGAAATTTGGTTTAGCAATAAAATGCCTAGAAGGTAGAAATTTCTGTTTCAGAAATTATACTAATAGCTGGAAACATACTTGAACACTTTTGTTCAATCCTGTAGTTTACCTACTACCATTATAACACGCTAGTATCTAGCTAAAAATTATTTTAAACTAAAATACTTTTAAAACTACAGAGATCACATTCTCAGAAATTACCATTCAGAGGCGTCCATGAACCCAATGCCTTGCGTAGCCCTTTATATCATTTTACCTATATTCTACATACATTTCTTTGTAAACTGAATACATTTCAGCGTAAAAATTCATAACTTATTTAAAAACAATCTTTAACCCCTTGGGAACATACGACATGTATATGTGCCTCAAAAAGAATTAAGAATAATTTTTTATCCTTACCAATAAAATTTTACTGTAAAATTTGTCTTATTTTATTGGAGCATTTTTTTCTATTTAATAAAGCATAAATATCAGTTTTTAAAAACCGGTGACAAAACATTAAAATTTCGTAAAATGCTCCTGTCGCGAAGGGGTAAGTAATTTACACTCATATTCAGTAACATTTGCCCGAGCTCTTTTGTGTAGCCCTGTATATCAACTGCGGCGTTTATACACACATATAATACACATAGATTTAGTGAAACATAAAAAGCGCATATCATCATTAAAATGCATTTAATCCGACTATCAAAATGCATCGGACACATATACAATACTTCTGAAAGAAGTACTATTTGAAATCTTCTGAGTGTGTCTGTAAATGTTATGCACTTCGTTTTATGCATGCCGAAATTATAAACACTTTTCAATTTTGTTGGAAAGTGTTAAAAAGATAATGCGTGTATATTTTTTATATATGTTTACCAATAAAAATTCAGATGCCTGGCTATTTTCCACAATTTTCAAATCGACGCCATTCTAAACAAAGTATGAACATTTTTCATCGATATAGAGTGTCCCAGCTAAGGAGATGCAAATAACAGTAGGAGGTAGGGTACACTTAGACGCCTTGAAATCGCATAGAAACGCCGAGTTGGAAACACCTTTTTGACCCTGAAAAAGGAATCATTTCAAGAGTTATTTTACAAAAGAATTCATAAAATGATGACATAATTGACTGACACCAGAATGTACGAACGAACTTCTTCAAAAGTAAAAACTTGTAATTTTTTAACCTTCCTACCCTGTTGAAATTTCACTCAAACTTGATTAAAATATTTCCCACCAGAATTTTTATGTAAGTCCATTTAACGTACTTATTTAACTTAAATCGTTGTGTTATTTATTTAATTTACTTTATGAAAAATTTTCTGGTTTGAAACGAATGAAACGCATTATAGGACTGGGTCAATTAGACCCATTCAGGGTAGTAAGATTAAGCTTACAAGATGAACTAAAAAAAGTTCTTTTTGTCGTTTGGAATTAAAATTGAGTAGACACACCGTGGACTCGCTGCGCTGAACAGTAAAACGCTGAACAGATATCAATTCGATATCGATGAGTGGGCTAACTGTCAATTCGAACAAGAAATATCGTCAAAAAATAAATTAAATAAAAATAACAAAATTATAATTTAACAAATTACAACGAGTATTTGTAAAATGATATTTCAAAAGACTCAAATTTTAAAGACTTATAAATAAATTCTATAAATAAATAAATAATAATAATAAACAAAATTTTTAGGATGATTATAACGAGTCATTATTATGTGTACACCGTGCATTAAACATTAATATTCCTAGACCAATGATAAAAAAACAGTAGATTGAAGATAGACTACTTTAACTGTTTAAAATGTGCATTTTTATTTGATCAGATTTTATTTAATCTGACTGATTTCTGAACGACTCATATTACGTACGACATGGATTAAACATTAATATTCATGGACCCATCACAAACAAATAAGTGAAATTTCAGTTTTACAATGTTTGGAACAATAAATTCTTAAACTTCCAAATATCGCCCATTTTAATTTTTTACACCATTGCGCACAGGAAAAAATGCATTTTTAAATGATGTTTGTTTGAAATCTCTGTCACAATTTGTTTTTAAATTATTAATTTTTAATTACTCTTTTTGTCGTCGTGGCAACAGAAGCATTCCATTTTTGGACATTAAACTTGACCCAATCAGAAAACGAATAAAATAAAAAATAGAAGTTTTCCATTTTTGGACATTAAACTTGGACCAATCAGAAAACGAATAAAATTCAATAAGTTGCGGAATTCAACCAATAAAAAGATTCTGATATACTTTAGATTTCACAATTCCCTACCGAGAACAACTTTTTTTTCTAAATGCTAAATAAATTAAAGTGAAATAAATTAAAAAAAATAAGCTAAAAAAACAATTAATTTTTCTGATTTTAATATTTTTATAAAACTTACGTAAAATTTTCCGGCAGCTAGAGTTAAAATGATTAACATTATCTTGAGGAACTTAGCGCCAAGAACACTGCTCGTATTATCTGTGGGTACAATTTTCACGACATTAGTATTGCCAATAGGCTAATTTTTTTTAATTAAAATTTCTTGATTGACAACACTTTTTTTTAAATGATAAAATTTCCCATATTTAATATGTATTCTTTAATCAAGAAGGAAATAAGGGTTGATTTCAGTGAAATGTTGCGAGTAAAAAAAAAAAACACTAGCAACACTGCTTGCGCCAATGATCATCTTTATGTGATTCATCCTTAAACAGGCACTTTTTTAGAGACTATTTTTTAATACAAATTCATGTTCTCATTTTGAAAATGGACGAATAAATAATTATTACAGTTGAAATTAGAAGTAGTTTTTTGGATTAAACTTTATGAGAGAAGATACATACAGTCGAACCTCGTTAATACACGAATCCGATCAAAATTCGCGGATTAAACGGGTTTGCGTATAAACCGAAGGTCGCGAATTTTCCTCGAGTTGTCTATCTAATAACAATCTATGCGAGAAAAACACATTTTTGTCAATTTTTAACGTTTTAAAGACATAAAATGATATTTTATTGATTTTAATCACTATGCGCTTATTAAGTAGGAACATTTGAAAGCTAAAAATTGAAATGATCGTTATTTTCTCAAGTAAAAATCCTATGTATTTTCAAATTTAGATTTATTATATACTAGCAGGCTATGCCCGCTGCGCTGGTCAATATTTCAAAATCAACCGCGGATGAAACGAACTGGTGATTTTAAATTTGTATTTTAAATAATTTGGACCTCCAGCAGCACCTTGCTCATTGCTGAAAACTATTTAGACACCATTTTGATATTAAAATATCTTAAACGTTGCGCAAAAACCAGCTATTTAGAAGTAACTATTTTAGTTTATTACTAACAGTGCACATTCGGAAGCGAAATGAGACCATTATGGCAACATGATTTAAAATTTTCCCTTATCTGAAGAAATATTAATTATTACAGTCGTTACCATGGTACAACTTCTGAAAAATTTCTTCACAACTTTTCATTATGTGAAGCAAGGAACCCAAAGATACTCCCACCTAAAAAGTTTATATATATATTAACACTAGAACCCCCGAAGATTTTACTTAAATTTCATAATTATATTTCTCACCAGAATTTTTATTCAAAATTATTTAATTGAAATCTGCGTGGATTAAATTTAAATTATTTCAAGAAAAATTTCCTGGTTCGAATTGAAATTTAATCACATAGTTGGAGTCGATCCGACTCCATTCGGGCGTTCTAGTGTTAAATTTTGTCCGCGCGATAAAAGGCTCAATTATGCAAGAATCATCTTCAAACTCGTCAAGTACATTGAGATGGTTGATATCTCAGTGGGAATTGCAAATGAGCAAAATCGGCCCAAGGGGGTGGTAATTGGGAAGGGTTCAAAAATTACATGGCTTAACATGGCTTTCACTTAACATGGCTTTCACAAAACCAGCTCTTACAAAACAATAGCAGGAAAAAAAATAAACATTTTTCGTTACAGCAAGTTGCCAACAATAAAAAAAAAAAAAAAAAAAAAAAAAAAAAAAAAAAAAAAACACACACACACATTAAAATTCTCACTAAAACAATTACTTTATTATTGCAAAATTTCCTCTTGAAAAATGAAAACAAAATTATTTGCTCTTTCGTTTTAAGCATTTTCTCTTTAGTTATTTAAGATAAAATTATGTAAATTTGTATAATTTGGCGAACGATTTGGCGAAATTAGTTGACGTGATAATCAAGTAGTAGCCAATTTACACTTTTCATATTTCACAAAAGATTCCCACACAGACATCATATACGCAATAGGTTTATAGCACGATTATCTTGCAACTTACAATGTGGCAAAATCCTCGTTTTAGAATACCAAAGAAATTTATGTACATTTTATTATTTTCTATCATTTTAAACAGCAATTAACAATAAATAAAATGTAACTGTAGAACAAAACAACAAATATCATTTCAAAAAAGAAAAAAATGAAAGTAAATAAACAACTTATCATCAGATAAACAACTATAGCTGGGTTACCATATGAGGCAAATAATGCCATTTTGGCGCCAGTGAGATACCTCGATGAGTATATGACCAAATCCGTGACAAAATTTCCATTTGGAAAAAACTTTAATCGGTATTTATACTGCATTTTCCCTACTTATGTATAAGAAAAAACATTGACACAGATGTCATGTATGCATCACATTGGCACAATTTTTTTCTGGCGCCAATTTGGAGAACTTGGTTTTTAATTACCAATTTCATAAATATTTTTTAATTAATTTGTATTATTTGAAAAAAAATAAATAAATAAGTTTAATTAATAGCTATAGAACAAAATGATTTATATTATTTTAAAAAACAAAATGAAAGTTAATAAATAGTTTATTAATAAATAAACAACCATAGTCGGTTTACCATGTGTGGCATAAAATCGCCATTTCGTTGCAATCGTGCGAATGTGGTGCGTATATAACATCTGCGCCAAAACTTTAAAAAGTTGCAATTAAATTATTTTACAGTTTGGATGAGGAAGACATTTATACTAAAATTTAAACATTATACGCATTTTTGTTTTGCTATAACTGCTATTTATATATTTACAATTAAACATAAAAAAAATCCTAAAAATGCTCTCACATATTTAAAAGAGAGGGAGAGAATTTGGTAATTGTGAACATCGCTCTAGCTTATGCCTTTTTGGTATAAAATCGCATTTTTTTATGACAAAAGTAAATTCAAACATCCAAATAAACAAATAACATACAATTAACAGATAAAACCATTTTTAAAAGTAATTCTGCTATTTTGTCCTGTAAGACAAATAATGGTAGAATTAGATTTTAAATAGAAGTATGTTATTTACGTTTTATCTAATATAAAATATTTAAAATACATTTTTGTTAGCCTGCGCGAAAGAGAATAGCGAAAGTTTGATTAAAGAAATATTGAAGAGGAAATGGTCAATTAAAAAAGACTTGTAAATTTTATTCAGCGGGAATTTTTTATTTCAAAATGTTGAATTTATATATAGTAATAACGTATAATTGCATAAATTTACTTTGAATTGCAAAAAATTTTTCCTTCAGTACTACTTGGTTATACCGTCGACCAATTTCGCTAAATTATACAAATCGCCAAACTATTAGCCAGATTATATAGATTAGCATAAATTTTCATTTAAATAACGAAAAACAAATTAGCAGAACATATATAAAAGTAGAAATAAAATGTCGAATTAAAAATCACTTGATGACATAATTAGTATTTATATTATGCTTAATGTCAAGTGAATGTGACATTTACGAACATCCATTATTGACATTTAATCTTGGAATTTGGGGGTAGATTTTTAATCGATGGGGTAATCTTTCCTTCTTCGGTTTTTAAATTTTAAAACTGAAATTTTTCCTGTAAGTGAAATTGACGAAATGGCGCAAGAAAAATTAAATTAACAATGAAAACATTTGCAAAAAGAAATAAAAGAGTTATACTCATATCTATATAATTTACGATTGAATATTAAAATATACTCAAAAAATTATCTTCACTTGAAAAAAAACAACATTATTGCAACCATTAAGAACCTAAGTCAGGCATTAAGTCAGTAGTGCATTTTCGGCTTAAAAACACATTCTTTGGCGACAAAAGCAAGATGAAAATGGTATAGAAACGAATAGTAACTCACAACGTACAGTGTCTTTTACAATCAGATCTGCTTTTTTCTGCTGTAAGTTATATTATACGGAAATTCAGTAAAAAAGAGAAAGAAAATAATAAAAAGGAAAATAATAAAAAGGAAAATAAGTATCATTCAAAATTCATTTAATCAATTTCTGAAATTCATGTTTTTATATTCTAACACCAGGGATAAGTCGCCAAAAGTTGAACCAATTGTTATATTTCGCGTTAATTTATTTTTTAAGCATTACAAATATTTTTTTCATTTTCAAGATAAATGTATTTTTATAATATTACGCCTCATTTAAGCGGTCTTTCTTTATTATTATTAATATTATCAGTAGTTATTTTCTGCTATTATTTGCAAGATATTTGTAATATTTCTAATAGATATAGCAATTTTAATTCTTTTAGCAATTATAATTTTCGCCAAAAACAGCTACTGGCAACCCTTAATTCAAAAATAACCGAAAAATACGAAATTTACTACGAAAAATCAGAGTTATCCCTGTAAATTTGAATCGTAAACCTTCGGGAAAATATTTCCTATCGAATGATACCATAGGCAAAAAAATCCATCGGGTAGTTTTTGAAAACACTCGTTTGGAAGTTTCAGAATTTCTGCTTTATAATATACTAGCAGGCTATGCCCGCTACGCTGGTCCATTTTTCTAAACGAATCTTGACTCAAACAAAATGGTGATTTGAAATTTCGTTTTTAAAGCAGTGTATACTAGTGATGGGCGATTCTGGAAATTTTGAGAATCGATTAAAATTGACATCGTATAAAACAACATCGATCATAATAAGAATCGATTTCTCAGTTCTAGAATCGATACTAGAATCGATATTTCGATATTCAGATTCACACAGAGAAGATCCAAATTACTAATTCCAAAACTTAGACAATCAGCAGGACCATAATTACCGCCTCTCACCCCCCCCCCATCTCCATTTAGGGAGGCATAGAATTAAGCTATTGCAGATTTTAGAGTCGGATAATAAGAATTTTAAAATTTTATAAAATATGCTTTTTAAAAAAAAATACTAACCGACTTCAAAAAAAGCGCTAAAAAGAATTAAATAATTATTTAAAATTCTCTAATGACAAAATGTTACCGAATAGCTAAAAATCTTAAAATAATGTGTCGGCATAAAAATGATAAATTTAATTAGTACAATCTAATATCCACCAAACATGGATTTTCGAGAGAATATTTTTTACAAGAGATGAATTTTCCGATTTATCATTTAATATACGGATATATACATTTAAAAAGTAATCAATTACTTTTTGAAGTTCGGTGCAAAACTACTTCCATTGATAACGATTAAGCAACGAATTTCCTGAAGAAATACGTTATTTTTTTAGATTTTGTATCATCTTTCCCATCATCACTTTATTCATACCACAAGGAAAAATATATTCACAGTTCTTACTATTTTTAAAGTAGTTTTGCACCGAACTTCAAAAAGTAATTGATTACTTTTTAAATGTATATATCCGTATATTAAATGATAAATCTGAAAATTCATCTCTTGTAAAAAATATTCTCTCGAAAATCCATGTTTGGTGGATATTAGATTGTACTAATTAAATTTATCATTTTTATGCCGACACATTATTTTAAGATTTTTAGCTATTCGGTAACATTTTGTCATTAGAGAATTTTAAATAATTATTTAATTCTTTTTAGCGCTTTTTTTGAAGTCGGTTAGTATTTTTTTTTAAAAAGCATATTTTATTTCCTTCTTTTTAGTTGTTAATACAGTAATACATAACTAGACTAATTTCAATCTATGTTGAATGAATATATGAATTCAATATATGTATGAAATAAATAATTTCTAATACAAATTATTGTTCACCAAAATTATTTACTAAAAATAAATAGTTTTTAATAAATATTTAATTTTTATTAGAAATATGGTTTTTAGGATGTAATATTTGTAATATAGTAGTAGATTAAAAACATAAATTTCATTTATAACAGTCTACATTCAAGAATATATTTTAGTAGATTTATCTTGAGAAAAAAAGAAACGCAGACTACAAAGTAATCTTTGAATTGAATCATAACGGATTTTAAAAATTGATTCAGAATTCTACAGTATTTTTTCCAATAGACCATCACATGTTTCCTCAAGTACAGTGACGAGACTCTAGCGGGAGTCCGTGCAGGCTACTCTCGTAACCAGAGATTAAACAGCTCCGGTTAAGAAAAATAAAATCATATGAGAAATGACGTAACAGGAATGTCACATGCGAGAAATATATTTTTTTATTTTTTTTATTTTTCGTTTGTTTATTTATTTGTTCATTGTGTTAAACATTTTTTTAACATGTAATTTTGATAGTTTATTATTTTTTAACATCCTTTAAGAAATTTTACCGAAATAAAACAATACCGAAATAAACAACCTACACTTCTGTTTACTATCACAACAACAGCTGACTAGCGCAAGGCACACTGGGAAAATAAAATATCGCTGATGTTGACAAACCCTGGTAACGAGAGTGCCTTGCATGATAGTTAGGACTCTCGCTAGAGTCTATAAGTACAGTGCCTCTATATGAATGCTGTGACATACGATACTCACACTATGTTTAGATAGACGTGTTTGCCTACACTGTTAAAAATCTGACCCATTTACTGCAGCATCACTCCACGGCTTTTATAGAAAACGGTTACTTTACTGTGTTATGGAGCATTCTTATTGGTCATAAAAGAGATATTATAGAAAAGCTGTAGAGGGACGCTGCAGCATATTGATCAAATTTTTAAATGTGTAAACTACACTATTAAAAATGGAGGATATTCCAAATCTGAGTTCGAGGCTGTAAAAAATCACATGGTACCGGTAATTTACCCAAAGAACTTCTGACTGATAAAAAAGGAGGCTGCTACTGCTGTCCCCATGAGCTGTGCCATTGACTGGTTGGTGATTTATATTGCGTCTAACGGAGCTTTCTCATCTTTAGGCTAGAAGTTTTTGCCTTGACCATGTGATCATGACATAGATAGAATATCTTTCATTTTACTCGTTTGTTGCATCATCACACCACCGCTTTTATAGAAAACGATTATTTCACCCTATTATGGAGCATTCTCATGGGTTAAAAGAGAGATATTCTATAAAAGTGGGGGAGTGACGATGCAGCACAGGTTCAAATGGAGGATATTCCACTTCGTCATGATCACATGGTCAAGGCAAAAACTTCTAGCGTAAAGATGAGAAAGTTTTGTTAGACGCAATGTAAATCTCCAACCAGTCAATGGCACAGCTCATGGGGACAGCAGTAGCAGCCTCCTTTTTTATCAGTTAGAAGTTCTTTGGGTAAACTACCAGTACCACGTGATTTTTTACAGCCTCGAACACAGATTTGCAATATCCTCCGTTTTTTACAGTGTAACCTGTAAGGCAAGCCTAAGCTTTTTCTATTCCAGAATGTGGCGTTACTCGCTTGAACAAATTCGTTTACACTACAACGTCTAGAATATATCGTGTAAAAATCTACTATCCAGACAGTGATAAAAAATTGTATCCTTTAAATGTGCAACGATGGGACTGAAATCTAAAATATCGATCGCAGCAACACCTGCTGGATTTTCTAATGCATCACTGTTAAAAATTTGACCCATTTGCTACAGCATCACTCCACAGCTTTTATAGAATATCTCCTTTATGACCAATAAGAATGTTCCATAACACAGTAAACTATCCGTTTTCTATAAAAGCAGTGGAGTGATGCTGCGGTAAATGGGTCAAATTTTTAACAGTGATTGTCTAGATTAGCAAAAGTTTTGCAGTTTTAGAAAAAAACAGCAGATGTCACTGTTATCTTTAGATTCCATCAGCATCGTTGCATATTTAAGGGATACAATACTTTAGCGCCTTTTTAAGTACTACTGAGGTAGCCGATTTCAACACTAAATATTTTTGATGCTACAGTTTACACGAGTGGTACATTCACTCTTTAAAATTTGATTCTTTAGCTGCATCATCACTCCACCGCTTTTATATAAAAGAATTACTTCAGCCTATTATCGAGCATTCTCATGGGTCAAAAGAGAGATATTCTATAAAAGCGGGGGAGTGACGATGCAGCAAAAGGATAACATTTTTTACAGTGTTGTTGAAAATTTGAAACTTTTGCTGCATCGTCATTCCATCGCTTTGATAGAATATCTCTATTTTGACCAATGATAATCCTCCATAATACATTTAAACAATCGTTTTCTATATAAGCGGGGAGTGACGATGCAACAAAATTTTCAAACTTTTAACAGTGTAGTCATTAGCTTGGCTATAATAATTGGCTCGTGAAGATAACTGGCGATTGCCATTTGTTCAAAATCATATCAACAATCAATTATTATACCTCGTATGCCGCCATTCTGTCTTTCTATATGAGTGTACTTTAACGGTCGATTTTCAGGTATTCGATATCTACTTTTGGTGTCGGTTATGATCGACATGGTCTTTTCAGTTTGGTGGATGTGAGCACATGTGGAGTCAAATTTTCTTACTTTGGAAAGACCTCGAATCTCTGTAAGAGTAACACAGGGCATGTTCAGCGCAACTTAACGAAATGACCGATGTTACCGACCGATTGTAGGGCAGCACGAAAGCGAATTGTGGCACCAATGAAAACTATCCTGCTGAATTGTAGCTGACGTCACAATTCGTCCTGATTGTCATTTCGTACTGCTCTACAATCGGTTGGTAATATTGGTCATTTTGGTGGCTTTTCCATACCTACTTCCTTTGGCATCGGTATGTGCCTTCTGGTTTTGTTAATAACAGAACTTGACCGGAATCCAAATAGATTTCCCACTGTTATCGAAATCAGAAATTTCTCATCATTTCTGTTATCGCCCAATCAAAGTCCAGCATTTTTGCTAAATATTTGCTATTTTAAGTAGGTACTCTATTTAAAATCTGCCTGAAAAATGAACGCTTTTAATTGGATGATTGTTTCAAAAAGAATTTGAATTTTAAAGTTTTTGTTTTTAAAAAAGTTCTAATCATCCGAATTTAATTAAATTAAAATGGGACCACATGGGCAGCCTATGCTTTCAATCAAAAAAAGAATTATCAAAATCGGTTCATATTGAAAGAAGTTATGAGTGAACAACAAATACATACAGGTCGAAATCATAACCTCCTCTTTGAAGTCGGTTAAAAATGATTGTCACTTACATAAAAACTTCGACAAATTTGAGAGACATAACTCAACTAATAACAACACTGAGTAACTTGGTATTAAACCGAGGATAAAGAGTGCCAAGAGCGTGTAACTAGGATGGGGAACAAGGAGTATAAACTTTTTTTTTTCTAATGCCCACCAAATGTTACACGAGATAGTTTGGAAGAACAAAAAATATGTCCCATACGCAGGAGGAGCCAGGTAAACCCCACTCTTGACTGGAAGGGCGACCATAGCCCAAACGTATCTTTTGTCGAAGTTTCAAAATGAGGATTTACAATAAAATAGAACGAGAATTTGACATTTTAAAAATTGCATGCATACTTTGAACGGCTCTTTCAGTAAGGATTGGCGAGGGAGGGGGGAGGGCGAGGGATTAGAACGGACAAACTTGAAAAAAAAATAATAATAATAAACTAATAACCCAAATAACTGAGCTTCTAAACAAAAATATAGTGTTTAACTTAGTTTTGAATTCATGGGGTGGCCGCGGGGAACTATGTACTCTTTGAAACTATAAAAAGTGCCAAGAGCATGTAACTAGGTGAAGAGAGGGGTAGTAACAGAAAAAAAACAAGGTGGTAAAAGCTTTATAACGATACGTACATGAGATGGTGTGGAAGAAACAAAATATATGCCCCCCACCCAAGGGGGCAAGGTAAATCCCAAACGGACAGAAGGGCGACCCCGCCCAAATGTATCTTTTGTTGAGGTTTCAAAATATGGATTTAAAAAAAAATAGAACGAGGATTAGACTTTTTTTAAATCGCAGTCATAATTTGAATGATCCTGTAAGTTAAGATTGGTGAGGAAGGGGGGGGGGGGTTAGGACGGGCGAACATGAAAAAAAAAATAGTGGGACTCCGAGAGTGCCGACAGAAGTGAAACCTTGAACAATTACGTGTATATTTTTTGAATTGTTAGGATATATAATTGAATCATCAGGAAATACTTTTAAATGAATTAAAAAAAGGTTCTATAATATTAAAAAACATATCAATATCTAAAAAAAAAAAAAAAAAAAAAAAAAAAAAAAAAAAAAAAAAAAAAAAACGCCCGATACCATATGCCCAGCTATTGTAGTTAACTCGCTATAACTACTTTCTTACATTTTAAAGCGCGATAAATACACCAACCAAAATTAGATCATACTATCGATACCTTAATCCTTATTCAAATAAATCATTTTGTATTAATTCCTGTTACAATATCTGTAGATTACTTTTTGAATTATTCAAATCGGACATTCCATTCAAAAGATATTACGAATTTAAAGATTTCAATCTAAAGAAATAATAGCGCTACTGAGCACTCGGTGGCCAATAAGCTTAGGGATTACGTGTGCAATCAAAAGATTGTGGGTTCGAACTCCAGTTTCGCTGATATGTATCAATGTTTTATTTATTTTTTCGAAGAAGTTTGAAAAATTAAAATTTTAACCCATTATGGGTCCGTAATGTGACCTAAAATGATGAGAGAAAATTCTAAATGCTTGATTTGTAATGTATGAAGCATAAGCTTTCAATAGACATATTGTATCAAGAAATGAGAAAAAACCCCTCTGCCTCCCCAAAAAAGGTTCTATAGTGAAAACCGGGAAACTGGAATAGCAAAAAGAACGGCGAGAAATGGTTAGCTATACTAGAATTTTTCTCCCCACTGTAACTCCTATAGAAGCAAAGTTATAGCCTTTTAAAGATTGAAATGAAGTGAAGAAATAAGCAAAATTAGGTGAGTGATCGACAGGGGGGGAGGGGTCTACAGCTCTGGGGGTGCAATATAGCTTAAACTTTTAAGTTAAAAATGGTAGAGAATTAAATAAGCGAAATTTTAAGGAGTATATTGGGGGAGGGTGCAAGTCCCCTCTCAACATTTTTTTTTGTTTCTTTTGAAGAAACAAAAAAATACGCCCCCGGCGGGGCGCAGATAAACCCCAAACGGGCGGAAGGACGATCCCTTATTTATCTTTTGTCAAGGATTTAAAATGTGGATCTAAAATAAAATAGACCAAGAATTGGACATTTTAAAAACTGTATGCATATTTCAAACGGCCTTGTAAGTTAAAACTGACGCAGAACGGGGGGGGATTAGAAGAGATGAGTGTGAAAAATAAAACATAATAAACTAATACTTCAAATTACTGGACTTCTAAACAAAAATATAACGATTTAACCTAGTGTCGAATTAATGGGGTGGTCCGCAGGGGATACACCCCCCCCCCTAGAAGTTATGAGATTTTATACTTTTTAATGCACAAATTGCAATTCCCCCTCTCTTACAGAGCTGTAAAACATGATGCCTTCCTCCGGAGTCGCTGAAAAAATGCTTGCATTCAATATTGATTTAGCCTAGGAAAAAAAAAAAAAAAAAAAAAAAAATCCATTCTTATGCGTAATTTTATACCAATACTACCATTAAGACAATAAAATTGGTAAATTTTAGTAGATCAAAATGAAATCGACTCCAAAGATCGAAATCGAATCTAAAGATCGACATCGAATCTAAAGATCGAAATCAAATCTAAAGATCGACATTGAATCTAAAGATCGAAATCGAATCTAAAGATCGAAATCGAATCTAAATATCGACATCGAATCTAAAGATCGAAATCGAATCTAAAGATCGACATTGAATCTAAAGATCGAAATCGAATCTAAAGATCGAAATCGAATCTAAATATCGACATCGAATCTAAAGATCGAAATCGAATCTAAAGATCGACATCGAATCTAAAGATCGAAATCGAATCTTGAGACCGATCTTACGGGCAGAATCGATTTCACATTTTTACTTTCTTTTGTAACTTTACAAGAAGAGAGTATTAGATTCGTGAAAAATTTCGACTTCTCGTTTTTGATGGTTTTATATATTTTAGAAGGTATTTAACATGACTTCATGGTTTTTAAGAAATATCTGTCGGTGTGTGTGTCTGTCACTCTGTGAGTCTGTATATAACAAAAATTTCTGACCGTTCTATCTCAAGAACAAATGTACGGAATTCCACAAAACTTTAGATTTAATTTAGCCTTGATATAAACTGAATCTAATTAATTTTTGGTGTATATAGCCTAACAGGTGGCGCTGTTATGCTGCATTTTTTACGATTTACACAACAGCTATAACTAAATAACGAATGCACGGATTTTCATCAAATTTCAGATCCAGTTAGCCCTTGACATGAATTGATGTTTTTTGCATTTTGATGTATATCGCTTCTCAGATGGCGCTGCTATGCTGAATTTTTCACAATATCCACTCAGAGCCATGTGAAAGGGGGGGGCGAAAGGAGACGGTCGTCCCGAGCGCGGAAATTTAGGGGGCGCCAAATTTCTACTACTAACATCACTTATAGCCTATCACAAGAAAAAGTTAATAAGGGGGGAGGGCTAAATTGGAACTTTGAACCGGGCGCAGTTCTCTTTTCGCATGCCCCTGTTTCCATTTTAGCTTTATCTCAAGAACTAATGCACGGACTTTCATAAAAATTTAAATTCAATTAGTCCTTGATATTATTTGATGCTAATTACATTTTGGTGGAAATCGCGTAAGAAATGGCGCTGCTATACTGCATTATTAATGATTAATGCAATAGCGCTATCTCAAGAACGAATTTTCATCAAAATTCAGATTCAGTAAATCCCTGACATAGATTAGTGTTGTTTAGTTCTTGGTGTAAATTACCCCACAGGTGGCGCTGATATGCTGCATTTTTTATGATTTCACAATAGCTGTATCTCGCGCTTTCATGGATTTTCATCAAAATTCAGATTCAGCTGGTACCTGATAAAAATTGATCTTGATCAATTTTTGGTGTACATCACTCAACAAAAAACGCTATTTTGCACGGGGGGGGGGGGGGTTCTGAGGTTTCTTTAATTCTTCTATCTTAGAAACTGAAATTTTGGAATTGGCACATCCGACTATTTTATCTTCGACTTTTGAAGGAAAATGAAAATTATATTACCTTCAGAGAAATCGATTAAAAATTTTAAAGTATCGATTAAATCGAGTTGACCGTAGTATCGATTAAATCGATTTAAAAAATCGAAATCGCGCATCACTAGTGTATACCATCACCTGGAATGTTCTTCCGCAATGCTGAAAACGATGCCAGTGCCAATGACATTGTGATATTGCACTATTGTATGCCTTGGACAAAATTTGGGTAATTAAGTACTATCTCTCTTGTTTTATCATTTATAGTAGAGTTTGATATGAAAATGAGACCGTTATGACAGCAGGAATCAAAATGTTATCTACTCATCACATTATTTTGTTAGAAAGAATTGGAATGATTATCAAACTCTATTAATTTTCATATCGCACATTATCATATGTCAGTTCTTAAACTCCCGAATCTGAATTTGCACTATGTGTAGATCTGGTAGCCTAAATACAATCTCCATTACATGTTGCGTTACATTTTTTAATAACCGTCCTCTCCTGGCAGGTCTACTAAAATTTTCTCTCTACCTTGGTCTGTTTCAGCAAAGTGCATAGCAAAATGTGTAAAAAAGAGTGTTTTAACTTATATATTTATTAGAACAATGAAGCATAAAAGGTGTGTTTTAAAGCTGAATTATTTGAGTAAAATTAAAATTACATCAGTTTCATTGCCTCTTTTTTTTTTTTAAACCAGTTGCAAAAATGTAGCTTTTAAATAGGGGATAATCTTTATGCTAAATTTTGTAGAAAAATAAAACTTCAGCTTGTAATCAATTCCATTATGATTTTTGGCGTCAAACATTTATAACGATAGACTTATTTCGTGTCTATTGTCAAATGAAAGTGAAGTTTACAATCATCTATTATTGGCATTTAATCTTATACCTTGGCGATAGTTTTTTTGGGGCGGGGGTTCGACAGGTAATGAAGTAGTATTTAATAGTTAATTTTTGATAAAATTCTGTTGATAGGTCTTAAATGTTAATTAAAACTGCAACATAAACATTAAAAACAAAATTTTCTACTGTCGGTATTTCATGTATATTTTTTTTCTTAGCCAATTTTAAAGAATTTGCTTTAACCTGAATGATTGATAAATTAATTGCAAATATATATATATATATATATATTTTTATTCGATATCATTGTTATTCCGAAGATTTTTCCTGCGCATTGCAAATATTCCTTTTTTAGTGATAGTAAAATAACTGCAGATGAAAAATACATAAGGCTAAAACCCAGAATTAACGACAGCTTGGCGAATGCTTCTACGGAGACTTGAAAAGTACGCGAGTTCTGTCAACTTAAATATCCAGATAGAATTTTAACAAATAATAGGTACTACTTTATTATTCCATCGATCAATTTCGCCAAATTATACATATTGCAAAACGATTCACCATATTATACAAACGGATATAACTTTTATTTTAAATAACAAAAGAATCAATAAATTACTAAAATATTTATGGAAATACAAATAAAACGTCGAATCAAAAAATAGTTGATAACATAACAAACGCATGTAACGTGTTTAATGTCAAATGAATGTGACATTTACGATAATCCATTATTGACATTTAATCTTATATTTTAAATGCAGCAGTTTTTTGGTCGATGGGATAATTAAGTAGTACCAGATAATATAAAAATATATAAATAATAATATAGCCAATAATATTTTGGCCAGGTGTCATGTATGTATCACATTGGTGCGATTGCAACAAAATTGTGATATTATGGATTGCGTCATAATCTGGTTATTGTTGTTTATTTACTAATAAACTGTTTCTTTACTTTTCTTTACTATTTTGTTCTATAGTTATTAATTAAATTTTACTTATTTATTATTGTTTCCTTTTTAAAATAATAGAAAATAATTGAAAATAATATAATATGTAACTGGTATTTGAAAACTTAGTGTTTGCCAAACTGGTGTCAGATAAAAAAAAAAAAAAAAAAAAAAAAAAAACGCGCTAAGGTGATGCGTATATAAAAATGGAAAAAATGATTATAATAATGTAAACAAAAAAAAAGTAAACAAATAATTAAAAAATTGCCTTTTCGATTTAAAAAAAAAAAAAACACCAAGCAGTCGTTAATTCTGTAGTTGCATCCATAGTAAAATTTCTTTTCTTCGTTTGTTTCATAATGAAAAACCATAAATTTAATAATCTCAAATAAAATAATCTGACAAATTTTCTATAACATCGTTGATGATCTAGAAGTCTCCTTAATACATAAACAAAACGGCAAAAATGTCATATGCGCCAAGTTTGGCGCGATAATTTTTTATGCTAATTTCGCGTAAACATTGTTTTCGAATACCAGTTACATGTGTATATTTAAATTATTTTATATTATTTAAATAGTAATAAAAATTAATGAAAAAAGTTTAATTAATAAGTAAATAACATAACAATTTATATAATTTATAAAGTAAATAAACATTTTATTTATAAATAAATATTAATAGTCGGGTTAATATGTCAGACAAAATAATGCCAATTTAAAGTCTATTACTTAACTCGGTGATATATAATATCTGTGCCAGTAAAACTTTCAATAATATAGTACATATGCTACTTGGCGGTGTTCAATTATCGAAGATTAGTTCAATATCATTTTAAATATTATCTAACGCAGGAAAAATATGAAGAAAATTGAAGAAGAAATGGCTAATTAAAACAGATTTGTAAAATATTTTGGCACATATGCCATATATGCACCACATTTGTGCATTTTTTTTCTTTTTTCACACAAATTTGGCGAAAACTTCATTTTAAAATATCAATTACATATATATCAATTTTTTTCTATTATTTTAAAAAGAAAATAAAAATAAATAAATAATGTTTTGTTAAAAATTATAAAATAAAACAATTTACATCATTTAAAAAAAAAAAAATAAGAGTAAATAGTTTATTAATAAATACACAATAGCCGAGCTACCATATGAACATAAAATCGACGTTTTGTTGCAATCGCGCCAATGTGGTGCATATATGACATCTGTGCCATTTTTTTCAGCAGGCAATGTTTATTTCAAAATGTTGAATTTATCGATAGTAATAACGCGAAATTGCATAAATTTCATTTAGATTGCATAGATTTCCTTGTTCAGTTTGTAAATTTTGAAACTAATTTTCCCTGGAAGAGAATTTGACAAAATGGCGCAAAAAAAGGTTGTTTGTTGATTACAATTTTCAAAATTACGGTGAAAAACTTTTGAAAAAGAATGACATTATTTTACAGTATATATGTGTGTAGCAGAATTTCACACTGAAGCTAAAATTTAAATATTTGATTACAATTTTTAAAATATTAACTTATGTTTATTGAACTTACAATTGAATACTAAAATATACTCCAAAAAAATCTCCTTTTTGGAAAAAACAACTTTATTGCAACCTAATGTTAGACATATGCATTTTTGGCTTAATTCTTTGCCGACAAAAGTAAAAAAAAAAAAAAAAAAAAAAAAAAAAAAAAAAAAAAAAAAAAAAAATCTCAAAGAAACAAACATATAACTCACAATTACTTTTACAATTAGATCTGCCTTTCTCTGGAGTAAGTTATATACTATCGAAATTTGATAAAAAAGAGAAAGGAAATAATAGAAAGGAAAATAAATATCGTTCAAAATTCATTTAATCAAATTTTCAAGTTATTATTATTATTATTTTTTTATTCTAACGCAAGGATAAGTCGCCAAATGTTGCATCAAATGTAATAATTCACGTTATTTTTTAAGCGTTACAAATATTTCTTTTATTTTTAAGATAAATATTTTTTTATGATATCATGTCTCATTAAAGGGTTTTTCTTTATTATTATTATTATTATTATTTTTGTTTTCAATAGTTATTTTATTATCAGTAAATATTTTTTGCTTTATTTACAAGATGTTTGTAATATTTCTAACAGATATATCCTTTTTAATTTCTTTAGTAATGATAATTTTCGCCAAAAAATAAGTACTGGCAACCCTTTCGTCGAAAATAACCGAAAAATACGAAATTTAGTACGAAAAATCAGAGTTAGCCCTGTATATTTGTATCATAAACCTCCGCAAAAATATTTCCTATCGAATGATATAATCTGCAAAAAGATCCATCGGGTAGTTTTTGAAAACACCCGTTTGGAAGTTTCAGAACTTCTGCTTTATAATATATATGATATGATGACACATAAAATTGAATAAGACGAATAAAAAAATTTCTGCTAACCATATTAACTAAAACTAATATTAGTAAAATCGAAATCGTTGTTAGCTATACAGAACAAATAGATGCGACAATAAATAGTGTAGATGATAATAAAAAGTCAATTAAAAAAACTTACTGAAGTCAGTAATGTCATAAAAATTACTTTTTGGGAAAGTAGCAGTCAAATTTGGCCTGTTTGACACGCGGTCACGCCATTGCCGTGATGTTGTCCGCCTTATTTAGGTAGTGGTAAAGTTCGCTTGTTGAGGGTCCCTCGTCCGGTGATGAACCATATTGTCTTAGGAAATTGAATGTCTCTGTAATTTTGGAGAATGGGGATGGTGCCGGAAGCGTAGGTTCATCATCTTCTTCCTCCTCATTCGGTTTGTCAGACGCAGTTACATCGGCGATGATATCATCCTGACTTCTAATTTCGGAGGTAACTTTGTAATCTTTGTCGATATTGATGAACGTGTCTAAATCGACAAAATTTTCCCCTACAGTTTCTTGTGCGCCCAGCCTTTCAACATTAGGTTGCGAGATTGGCTGTTTGTAAATTATCCTTGCTACTTCCGAAACCGGCTTTGTAAAAACAATTTGTAATTGTTGTTGGTGTGACACTCTCCCATGTTGCAGTAAGCATATGCATAGCGTCGAAGTCTGTAATTGGACGATACTAGTAGCAAGAAGGATTGCTGTCGTATTCCATTTGGTGAAGGTATCGCCGTACGATGCGAGTCTTGTAGTTTAATTTGGAGCTGTTATTTATTCCTTGCTCCATTGGCTGCGTGATACTAGTCGAATTTGGATGTTGAAATACTACTTGGACATTATCCAGGTCTTCGTTATCTTTCCGATGCGCAGGGCAGTTGTCCAGGAGCAATAACATATGGTGCGATTCTATTCTCATACGCCGATCAAAATTACGAAGCCATGTTGTAAAAATGTTGCCCGTCATCCATGCTCGCTTGAATTTATCCAATCCATCAGAGTTGGCACCGAGCATAATAGTAAAACGCTCTTCGCTCATTTGGTCGCCCTGACATGTTTCTCCTTTCATGGCCAATATTTTATTGTATGGCAATTTGTAAAAAATAAAAAAATAAATAAAAAAAAAAACTGTTTACAAATGTAAGCTTTTTACAAGCTGCGGAATCACATTAATTTTCCAACAGTGAACAACTTCAGCGTTGACTGTATCTGACACACCGCACATTTGCTTGAATTTCATGCCGTACCAAGTTTTAAATCGATCCAGCCATCCATTTGTGGCATTAAAATGTAGTAATTTCATTTTTGCTGTGATTTTAGAAGCTTTTTCTTGTATTAACAAGCCACTTATTGGGATATTCGTACAACGCTTATTTAAGACAGCTTGGGCTTCGTATTGATTTATAATTTGTAACTTCTTAGTGATGGAAAGAGCCTTTCGTTTAATATGTTTTGCTCCTTCCACCACAGTTTAGACTAGATATTAAAAAAATAGATGGATATCGTAGACTAGATAATACTGGGAGCGACGAGTGACTCTCTTCTTTTAAAATTATCACAAAAATGATGAAACAGCTATTGCGAAAACTCACATCATTAATCTGCGATTGTAGTACATGCTCCATCTGTTGGTTCTACTGCTCTAATTTAGTGGTATGGGGGGGGTCACATCATTTCTTTATTATGGGGAACAGTTCTTTTCATTTTTGCTTTTTATAAAAACTTGCTGATTCGCGCAGCTCTCGTCCGCGATGAATGAACCTTACATGAACAACAAATTTGTATGATTTTATAAATTTAATTCCCTTTTTGTCTACACTTATATTTTTAAATAACAAAAATTGCAAGAAAAGTATTGAATTGAAGGTACATTCTGCTTTACGTATTTTGATTTTTTGAGCCTATGCGTATAGAAAGCGAGCGCAACCACGACAAAACACTCACGTTTTTACTAATTTCGAAAAGTTTTGCATCAATTATTTTTTAATTTACTTATTCTTAATTAGTGTCTCGATAGGCCGAAATGCATAAGTTAAAAACCTGTAAATGCTGTATTTTTTAAAAATTTGAATTTCCTTTAAAATTTTACACTGTGTTTTTATATACTATCCAAATGAAAACGTGTTTTTTAAAGCAGATATAATGTCTTTAACTTTTGCGCAACACTAGCCTCATCTCGCTTACAAGATTTCATTGGGAGAGTTTTGATTGGGCAGTCTTGCTCTAACCTCGGATCGGGATCCAAATCTAGCCAGCTTGTGGTTTTGAGTAAAAAAATGCTCAATTTAATTGGGTTTAAATAATTGTTGTATAAAAAATAAGTTAAATCAGCGGTTTCCAAACTATGGGTCGCAGTTGCAACTTTAGTGGGTCGCAGAAACGATCGAGGTTTGTCACAAAAATATATTTTGTACTTTGTTAAAAAATATATAACAATTTCTCCAGCAAATAATATTTCAAGGGAAATTCCTTAATTTCCATAGGAAGAAATATACAAGCAGAATATTCAGAAACATCTAAAAGAACTTTGAATTCATTGATGGATTTCAACACAACTTACCCGTGTAAACATGCTTTTTGTACTCGGCTGTTTTTAAACACAGATATAGAAAAAAACTGTGTGTTGAAAATGAATTAAGGTTGAAATTAACAAATTTTAACCCTGATATAGGTGCTTTCAACGGTACAAACCAGTGCCAGAAAGCGGGCTGATTATCAAGTTGTGTTTTGATAGTAATTAGATGTATTTTTAATTATCTTTCAAGTTTGTGTGTTGATTAAATTTTTATTCCTTTTACATACATTTGAATTACGAATTGTTGTTTTCGTTGATAATGTATTCTTCATACGAAAATTTGCCTATTTCGTAAGATAGGATAGCCGATAGCTTATAGAGGTTATACAACAATTTCCATACTGATATTTACTCTTATATTGGATGAGTTTCAATTTTTTATTTTACTGAAATATGGGTCGCTTACAAATAAAGTTTGGGAACCGCTAAATTAAATAATTGTTTAAATAATTGTTGTATAGAATGCTTGAGAAAATACTTCATCTAAAAACTCGTATGTTTAGAACTAAGCTCATTCTCGTATTAAACGTAGGTTTTTCTTTCTAGGGACCGATAAAATTTCGCGTATTAACCCCTTGCGGCGCGCTGATTTTATAGATATACCACTTAATTTTAATTCCCAGCACCGGAATTTTGTTTTTAAAAAAATGTGGTTTATTGAATGCGTGAAATCTAGCGTTTTCTTATTTACAAATAAAGTTGTTTTCAAATTCCGGTGTCAATCACTAATTTCAACACTTAAGCAATGAATTTGCCATGCGCCGCAAAGGGTTAAATGGGTTCGCGTATTAATCATTAAAGGGGGGTTATATGCGTAAGATAGGAGTATTTCAAGCGACCAAAGAAAATTCGCGTATTAAGCGGTTTCGCGTATTAAGCGGGACGCGTATTAACGGGGTTTGACTGTATTATTATTAGTTGTGGTCTATTTACTTTATTATTTCTCTCTGTGTACATTCGTCACATTTCATTTTCATATCCATGGCTTGAAGATTGAATTAGTTTTCATCTCAATCACTACTGATTCAATCTTCAAATCATAATCCAATTAATATGGAAATCAAATTTCACCAAAATCAATCGGTTAGTTTCAAGGAATCCCAAATGGCCAAGATTCAGAGCAATCAGTTTCTTTCTGTAAATAAACTTCTTATTTTTTATTTTTTTATTTTTATTTTTTTTAAACAATGGCAATTTTTTAGAATTTTCCTGTTTTCAGATTTTTTTTAAAACAAATATTTTTTTTTATTTTGTCCACTATATATCATCTTATATTTATGCTCTACAGAAAAAATCTAGAATTGCTAGAGTATTTTATGAGATAATTGGATTTATACCTGAAAAAATTGAGTTTTCAGGACAGACTAAAAAAATTTAATATTTCTAACGTGTGAGGTCTTACACAATTTTATCAATTACAAAGTAAAGGAAGCACTTGGATAAAAATTAGCTTCATATAGTAAATGAGTAATTATTTTTAACACTTATCGATTCTATGTTATTTCCCACGTGATTTCCGAACAACATCTGTAACAAATTTTAGTTGTTTAACGCCGTTTTTTTTTTTTTTTTTTTTTTTTTTTTTTTTTTTTTTTTTGAAAGTTGTGATTAAGTCCTAGAAAGCTTGTTTGTGTAATTGGTGAATAATTGGTGAAAAAATCCATGCTTTTGTTGAATTATGAATGACTTTTTTAACTATGAATGAATTTTTAAACTAATGAAACTAACTTATGAATGAATTTTTAAACTAATAACGTCTGTTAATTACGACGTTTCGTAAATTTTGCGATTTATTGTATGATGTGAGGTGTTCGGCTATAAGTATAAACAATTTCAAGTCTCAACATACAATGTATCTGAGAACGGACTTTGTGACAGACAGACTGTGAATGACAGACAAATAGACCGGTGATGAAGCACATACAATCCTTGAAAGTATTAAGAAAAAGGAAGCGACATACCTTTAAAATGGTGAAGCTAAGACTGTAACCGCTTCCACATGGCATTTATAAACACCACTTAAACTTCTGCCAATAAATTAATGTAGAAAATTTCGACTTATTTAAACGCATCATTAATAGAAAATACCAATAAAAAACAATGGAAAAAACTAAAATTTATTTTTTCTAATTGAAATTCAACAACTGAAGTTCAACAGTAAGCCTACTTGTCCAGCATTAAAATCGTATTTTTAGACGTTTTCCACCAAGAAATGTCTTCGCAGAGAAATTGTTTATTTTTGCATGCTGATCCAGATTTAACTAATCCTAGATTTTTATCTGTAAACTCGAAGAGATGATTGTCTGTGCTGCTACCTCGCAGTCAAAAAGGAATGAGACGAATAATAAGCTACTTTTTTTAAAATCAAACTTCTTAGTGGTACCACTTTTTTGAAATGGTAATTTTTTTCTTGTTTTCTCCTTTATTGAAATATCATTAAAAAAGGCAAACTTGCTCATTTCAATAAAATTGGTACCGATTAAGAAATTTAAGTTTAAAAGAAAAGCCCACTGGCAACACGGGAGACGAATAATGTTTCGTCAGAAGAACGAAACCCTAAAAAGATTGCAATCACTGATTCAGTGAGCCTTGTTATGTATCCCTGCCAAGAGAACTTACTACCCAAGAAGGTGCTCATTGGCTCTTATAATTGTTTTCAAATCTTAAGATATCTACCAGCAAATAATACTGAATTGTACACATTTTACCAGTTTTCTATATTTTTATTCCGGTATAAATTTTTAAAGTATTGACCTGTAAATCTATCACTTGTTTTATTTTCGTATATAGCCATATTTGTTTTCGTAGGCTTTGCACATTACATCTAACGTAAGTTGAAGATCCCGAAAAACACGTTTTTTCAAAATACATGTGTGACTTCTTCCTATCATTAAGATAGGCATAGAATTAAACAAAACTTCATATACAGTACAAGAGTTTGGCTATCATATGCATATCCCAGTTGAATTTAGAAATGCTCCAACAAAAAGTAGCTCTCTGATAACTATTTTTGTGTAATTTTCCTTTTATACCACCGGAAAATGTAAGAATTATGAAAAAATAAAACCAATCTTCATATATACGTTTTAATCTATGATCGTACCAATCATGCTTTATCATTATCACCAGTTAATGTTTATAGTAAAATTTTGGATTATGTGATCCGAGCATTTTTCTGATTCGATGAAGGTAAAATTTCTGTTTTGAAAAATTGGTGGTAAAAGATTAAAAATTCTATAAATGGCATGAGAATATAGGCACTATTTGAATCTTTTTTCAAAAAATTGATCAGTGAAGTGATTATCCCCTTAGCTGGTTTGCCCGAACGCCGTTCGGACAAGACGAATTTGCTTATTGCATCATTTAAAGCTTTTTGACACAATTATTATTTAAAAAAACATTTTCATAGTATTTAAAGACGATGATGTTTAGACTAAATTTTACGAATATTTTATTTAAATAATAGTGGTGTGAATCCGCTACTTTCAATTTATTGAACGAAAAAGAATTATATTTAGATTTGATTTTAAATTTAGATTCTAATCATATTTAGATTTGACCAGTGAAGTGATTAAAAATGTTAGCATACAGGTTCAGGTCTGGAAAGATTTCATTGTTTTCGGATCCTCGCTGTATTTTAATTTATGATTTCAATCATAAGTAAAGTGAAGTTTACTGTAAGAAAATAATGGTGAATATGTACTCAGGTTCCGAAAGTTGTTTCATCAGTTGCTGTCTATTACTAATATTTACAAGAGCTTTGATTTATTGAGAACCAGTGGTAAAAGGAATCATGCAAATAATTCTACATGGAAATATTTCCGAAAAATTCTATCATTTCATTCTATGGATATTTTTTCCGATATCTAATTTTTAGTAATTAATAACAGATCCTTAGTAATTAATTTTCCGGTACAAATTGATTTTTCCAAACGGATTTTCCGTACGACTGAATAAGTTGAATTCATATTATTTCCGTACTACAGAATTAAATATACACTATATTGCCATTGATTATGGGACACTTGCGATTTTGGACATTTTACTAAATATCTAGAAAAATACATGAGGAATCATCTCGAAACTCTTAGTGTATAAGTATAATAGTATACGTCATACATCTCCGTGAAGATTTTTTACCGAAACGCCATAGGGGACTGTCAACAAATTAAAAAATAATGAATATCTTTTGAATAACCCTGTCAAAACTAATGTAGCAAAAGTGCTCAAACTCTAGATTATGATTGAATGCCTTATTGTAATACACTGTGATCATTTTTATGCAAATAGAATGCACACTCGCAGAGTAATTAAGGTTTTTATAAAAATGGTCCCAAATTTTTCCAAGTTTTTCCATTATAATTTTCAGAGTTCTTAATATAAAATAATATTTTTTTCAGAAAATATGACAAACAACATTGCACACAATACCCTGTAATCAGAATTAAAAAATAATAAAAATTGTATGAAAAATGAGTAGGTTTACTATGTAATTTTTTACTGCGCATGCGTCAAAGATATCAAAATTTAATTTGCATATTAAGTTAGCTAAATGTATAGAGCAACTTTTGTAAAAGTCTCAAAATCATAGCTTGAAAATTTTGAAAGTAATCGTCTATAGAAAAAGGACAAAATCCGTTGTTTCCAAAATGAAGGAAAAAAATGAGGGATTTTATCCAAATGCAGTAGTACATCAAATATTATGTATTCTATATTGACACTAATCAATGAATATATGGATACAACCCCTATTGTTTTTGCTTCATTTTGAGAATAACGGATTTTCGACTTATTCAATTGACGATTATTGTCAGAATTTTCAAGTTATGATTTTGTGACTTTCACAAAAGTTGCTCTATACATTTAGCTAACATAATATGCAAATGAAATTTTGATATCGTTGACGCATGCGCAGTAAAAAATTATTTAGTAAACCAACTCATTTTTTATACAATTTTCATGATTTTTTAATTCTGATTACAGGGTATTGTGTGCAATGTTGTTTGTCATATTTTCTGAAAAAAATATTATTTTATATTAAGAACTCTGAAAATTATAATGGAAAAACTTTGAAAAATTTGGGACCATTTTTATAAAAACCTTAATTACTCTGCGAGTGTGCATTCTATTTGCATAAAAATGAACACAGTGTATTACAATAAGGCATTCAATCATAATGTAGAGTTTGAGCGCTTTTACTACATTAGTTTTAACAGGGTTATTCAAAAGATATTCATTCTTTTTTAATTTGTTGACGGTCGCCTTTGGAGTTTCGGGAAAAAATCTTCACGGAGATGTATGACTTATACTATTATATTTATATACTAAGAGTTTCGAGATGATTCCTCATGTATTTTTCTAGATATTTAGTAAAATGTCTAAAATCGCAAGTGTCCCATAATCAATGGCAATATAGTGTATATAACACAGATCTACAAAAAAAAAAATTTTTTTTGGTGCCTGAGATTTTACAACTGATTTTGGATATTTTTGGGACGCTGATTCCAAATATGCAATCAATTTTTCTCTATCAGCTCTACTTTTTTAGATACGCAAAGCGAACTAAAGATTTTTTAGAACTAAAGTGACCTTGAACACTTAAACTGACCTTATGATACATAACCTTGTAACGACGCTCAAGGCGATTAGAAGGACGTTGAAATACCACAAGATCTTGAAAAAAACAAATGTCCAAGCAAAACTGAGGATCTGCGCATACTTATGCTTTCGCACCGCTCATCCATAAAGCCAAATGTTAAAGCCTCAATAAGATAAGGTTAGTTTCAGAGTTCGCTCCATGGAAACAAACTGGCTTTCTTTGACTTTCTAAAGTTTTTGAACTTCCATGATATTTGTGTTTAAGGTAGAATTTGTATCAATTTAACGTAAAACTCGTAGCGTTGTAGATTGTTGTGTTTGCGTTGTAGAATGGAATTTAAATGAGTTCAAGTAGAAAAAGTTGTATAAATCATCCATATAAGTTTTGCTACATATGCGGAGAATAAAAGTTGAAAGAACACAGAAAATATGTTACTGACTTTGTAAAGAGAGCTTATCTTGGATACTTTGGGGTTAGACTTGGTGATTAGGATAAAATCTGCGCACCGCAACAGGCCTGTTAAACTTGTACAGAACATTTATGACAGTGAGCTGACGGAAAAGAATAAGTCTCAAATTCGGCTTACCAATGGTTTGGAGAGAACTCCAAACCCATTTCTATGACTATTATTTCTGCCTAGCACTGGAATACTATTTGAATTAATCGAAACAATTGTAATGAGAAAACTTATCCTGATTTAGTGTCTTCAAGACCCCCACTTCCTCACTCAGAGGAACTACCGATCCCAACGTTTCATCAGCTACCAGAGCTTAGTGAGGATGAATATTGTCCTTCTCATCATCTTTTAGATAGTTGTAAAGGTAACAGTGATTATGAGGAAACGTCATCAATGCCTAAATTTTTCAACCAGGTTGATTTAAATGATTTCAAAAGAGATTTCAATGTTTTAAAAGAAGCTTCTGAATCACTGGTTGGTTTCAAGTTTAAAAGACAAAAATTTATTAGAACAAAGAGCCAAACTTACATTTTATCACACAAGACAAAATTATCTACTACCTTACTTCTCTTTAAAAAACAATCTTGTATTTTGTCATGAATTTAGAGGACTGTTAGAAAAATTGGTTCTTCCTAAATATTCTCCAGATGATTGTCCTTGGATAGCAAAGAAGTTACACAAAATACTATTGTTTTTCTATTTTTGGGATAGCAGGGATAAAACACACCACTAGATTAGAAAAGAGAGGCCTGAGAAAGAAAACATGAATGTTGTAGAAAGGAATGTCATTAATAACACTTTAGTTGGTCGAACGAAAATCGCACTTTCTGCACTGTATATCAAGTTCTGTACTATGAAGCAGTTTGTGTAAATTCTCCATAAGAACGGGTTATGATTTGCATATATAAGGTAAAAACACCCGAATTGAGTTATGAAGATATTAAAGCAGGAATGTTTAACGGACAACAAATAAGACAACTGATTAAGGATCCTGCTTTCGTAAATTCAGCGAATGAGGCTGAATAAAAATCCTGGACTTTTTTTGTGGCAGTTCACAAAAACATTCCAGGCAAATGCAAAGGAGAAATCTATGTAGAACTGGTAAATGAAAAGCATAATAGTTTTAAATCTCTTGGGTGTACTAAAAGCATTAAAGTGCACTATTTACATTGCCGATTAGAACATTTTCTTGAAAATAAAGAAGGTACAAGTGATAAACATCCCGAAAGATTTCACCTCAATATTAAGACTATGGAGGACCGCTACCAAAAAGATGAGATATGCAAAGGGTTTCAGATTACAGTTTGAGTTTAAAAAGACACTGTTCTTATTCCAGAATGTCACGGAAAAGAAGCTTCCGAAGCATTCAATGAGTATCAGTTTCATCAGTGACGTTTTTCTCTATTTTTGTGAGTAAAAATATTTGCACAATATAATTAAAAAATTATTATTTCAATATGTGTATATCATAATAATAAAAACTAACATTTGTGTATTATAAAAAATAAAAATCCTGTATTTATTTTATTTTTACATACATTTTTTAATACATGGATTTACCTTAAAATAATGAAACATATATTTCACAAAAAGTTGTTTATCTTAAAAAACTGAGCTGATAGAGAAAAACTAATGCCATATTTGAATTCAGGACATCAAATTCATATAAAATTAGCTAAAAATACCCCGGCACCAAAACAGCTGTTGACCAGTGTAATCGTAATAAATTTTGTGGTCATGCATTTTTTCCTAAGAACGCAAAAACATTTTACACCACGATCTAAATATTTATAAAACTACATTATTTTACGAACGCACCTTATATGCCATGTTTGACGTATATTTTCTGAATTGTTTAAATCGCAGGGAGCATTATAGTTGCAGAGGAAGAAGCGAAGAATTTATCTTTTAGTAGTGATTGGGTAAAGAGTGGTGAATAAAACTCTTCACACTGATTAAACCATTGTTTGAAGCAGCTCAACATTAGCTGTTGTTTATATTGTCTCGGCCAAGAGAACTTATTACCTCAGTGGTGCTCATATACTAATGTAATTGTTTCTAATTTCTACGCTATTTACCACATTATCCGATTCGATTAATAACTTTTTTGCAGACTTAAATATTTTTATTCCGGTGTGAGTTCGTAAAATCATGAGAAGTATTATACATTTTACTTTCCAGGTTCGTTCGTAATTATATAAATGTGTAACATCTATAATTGACGTTCTATCCGTTCGTCCGCGTATAACAAAGCAAAAATTACCGAACCGAATAGTTTGAAATTTGATATGTATAATTATTACATAATTTTGTCGAGTCATTTCAAATTTTATGAAAATCGGATGTAGATGAATTACTGGAACAGTCAAAAGTATTCCGTTACTTTATGGTCAATGGGGAAAAAAGTTTCAAATGCATTGTAATGGTGTTAGAATGATTTGAACATAATAAAATTGATATGCATGCATGAAGTATATATTATAATATACATTCTGCACAATCTTTGGTGGATAGAACATTTGTTATGGATTTATAAGGCCACACAAAAGTATTTCATTACATAATGGTATAGGGAGAACATTGTTTGGTGCGCGTTTTAATTTTAATTATCTATTTACAATTTTATGAGATTGATATACGATGCTGAGCAATACTACACGTTATTTCCTGTATAAAATAAAGCAGATAGTATTTACATAGATACGCAAAAGATTTTGGTTACTATACTGTATCCGAAATACTGTGTACTATTACATCAAGATCTGAATATTTTTAAGTGCGTCCGTAATTATATAAATAGGTAGATCCTATATTCGTCGTTCATTCTGTCAGTCCGTTCGTCTGTCTTCTCGCATATAACAAAGGAAAAACTGACCAATCAAATCGCTCAAGGTTTAAAATATGCAATTTTTGCTTAATTTTGTCGATTCATTTTAAATTTTATGAAAATCAGATGTATAGTTTATTTAGAGGAACAATCAAATGTATTGCATTACATTAAGTTCAATAGGAAAAACTAGTTTCAAGTACATTTTAATGATGTTAAACTCTTTCGAATATAATAGAACTGACATAAACCTATGAAGTATATAAATACTAAAATGTACATTCTGTACAATCTGGGAAGTAAAGAATTTTATTTCGTTAAATTACAGATCGTGGAAAAGTATTCCACTACATAATACTATAGGGGGAACATTTTTTGTGGTGTGTTTAAATTATATTAACGTATTATACATTTTATGAATATAATATAGATATTGAGTTGTAATACAAGTTACTTCCTGTATATTTACGGGAAAACAAAAAAAGTTTCAACCAATATACTGTATCCGATGTACTGTCTACTATAATAGCAATATCTAAATATTTTTAAAACTTCGTTATCGTATGAACACACCTTATTTGCTAAGCTTCACGTGCAATTTCCAACTTGTTTCTATTTATGATAGAAGATCGTATGTAAATAAAAAAGTTATGCGTATTCACACATTTTAGGAATCTGAGTCGAAGATCCCGGAAAACACGTTTTTTATTAGATGTATGTCTGTCCGAGTATCCGTGTACCTTTGTAACGTTTGATCTACCTTGACAAAAATAAAACGAGTTACTAGCTCAGAATAACAGGATTGGCCTTTTGATCGCCAGTAAAGCTTTCGTTTATTGATAATCGAATCTCTGGTTCTACACCCACTGGTGGCAATTCAATCTCTAAGGTATCATAAAAATATGCATAAAGTTATGCATTGAATAGAACCAAATTCAGGGCTGACACAGATGATTACTTTATTTTCCGTTCACGCGACTTAAAAAAAATAATTTTCTTGTATATTTCTCTTATAAATGTTGTCAAAGTATATGCAAAACATTTATGCATTTAAAAAGTGGTTGCTCAGTTTCTTTAAAAAGCTTTTAATTTTGAAGTTAATTTCGGAAGATTTAGTGTTTAATGAGATTGTGGCTGGTGTTTTTATACGTTAGTATTAATAATGGCATAAAAATGTGAATTTTAAAAGTGTTTACGTAGATTGCTAGAGGTTAAACATGGATGTTCTATTTTTATTCTCTGGGATTTTTTTTTTTTTTGGAATAATATCGATTTCTTTGCATTTATTTTTTTTAATTAAAATATCTTTTAAGTGTTTTCATTTAGCCAGAGAAATTTTTGAAATTTTCTACTTCAGGTAAAGTTCTTTTAAAAAAGTGGTGCGAATCGAGTAAAATTTGTGTAAGAGTCACCGGAGTCCGAAGGGTTAAAATTCGGATATTTACTTATTAATAACTTTGTAAACTCAACTTTATTGAGCCTACTCAAATTTAAATAACAAATTGTGAGTATTTTTGAATGAATGAAGAAAGCAATTGTAATTTATTTTTAAATATGGAAACTTTTGTTTTTTAAACTAAATTAGACATCTTAATCTATAAAATCTTTTGTTTTTCCTTTTAAAAATAAATTTGAATTTATTACTAATAGACCCAATACGCATGCATGCTAGGAATAAACGGAATCTCTTCCTCTTTTTTAGACGTTCGGAATGAATTCACGGTTAAATATATTTTCTAGGAAATTATTTGTGAAAAAATAAGGATAATTCAGTGCATATTGACGAATTTTTCTGACAGTGTAGAAAGCAAAGAGTCCTACAACAGAAAATAAATAGACCCACAAGATTTATTTCAGATACAAACATGCAGACACATAAATAGACATTTTGATTTTTGAAATGTCTGATCCCTAAAACCTGTAAATCCGTCGAAAACAATAATTTGAAAATTTTCATAAATTCTATATTTTTTTCTTGTAAAAATAGAAAAAAGTAAAACATCTCTTGATTTTACACCATTACAATTACTGCATACTATTGATTTTAAACTGATACTTACGAGAAAGGCGTTCGAATGTTTAATTTACTTTTTTTATTTTATGATTTTTTTTTTACTTATATTTATTAAATTGTTTTTATTTCCGAAATACTATTAAAACTCACCATTCTCTCATGTAAATTAATAGAAAAAATCCCCATTATTCAATAACAAAAGTATTTTTTATCGGAAGTATAACTTTCAAATATTATTTTTCTTTATTCCGTAATATAAAATATATATGCACATTTTTATTAACTCTTTTTTATTAAAAGCTGTATAAAACGGAATCAAAATCTCCTCAGGAAATATTTGCTGGATCATTCAAAATTTTCCTTCCAATTTCATATATTATATTATTTTTTAATCACAAGTGAAGGAATATTATTACTATTTTTCTAAAGAATAAAAATAAATTTATTAAATTCTATCATTCTAATATCATAGTTATGGCCTTAGGACACTTAAATTTTTATTTTATGTTTGTTTTAGATTTTCTTCAGCTTTTAAAACGCTATGGCACATTTATTTTACTTATTTTAGATATGAAACTTTTTCGCGTTTTTTCCCACCAGCGTAATCTTAGAAAAATTGTTACTTTACTCAATCGAAAAATGCTGTGATTTAAAAGAACAATATTTCCTCTAATATTATACTGGTATGTAAAAAAGCGGAAAAATCTCATCCCTATTATTTCAATATTCAGAATTTTTAAAAGTACTTATTACTTTCTTCTATCTTTACAATTTGAAAGTACTGGATTCGTGAAAAATTTTGTTTTTCGGTTTGTGATGTTTTTATACGTTTTAGAAGGTAATGAACATTATATGATATTTTTTTAGGAAACATCTGTCGGTCATTCTGTCTGTTACACTATCTGTCATTCTGTGAGTATGCATGTGGCACAAATTTTGTAAAAGCTCTATCTCAAGAACTAATAGTCGGAATTAAAAAAAAATATATGCAGTTAGGCCTTGATATAAACTGGAGATCATTAATTTTTTATGTATATCACACAACAGGTGGTGCTGCTATGCTACATTATTCGCGATTTTCACTACTTGATCTTGTTTAGTGCTTATTATTTATTGTGTTAATCACTCAATAGATGACATTGCTGTACGACATTATTCATGATTATCGCAATACTTCTATCGCAAGAGCTAATATTTGTATTTTCATCAAATTTCAGATTCAGCTTATATTTTATTTTTATTTTTTAGCTTTGATTAGTGTTTGTTGCGTATAGCTCAAAAGGTGGCGCTGTTATACTGATTTTTTTAAGATTTCCGTATTAGCTCTAATTTAGAAATTAATGTATGGATTTTCATCAAACTTTAGAATCAGTTAGAAGTTGATATAAGTTGTTCCTTATTAGTTTTGGGCGTAAATCACGTAACCGATGGCATTGCTATGCTGCATTTTTCAGGAGGTATTAGTTGTGTAAGATAGAAGGAAATTTAGGAATTGCATCATCTGACTGGTTTCTACATTAAAATTGAATGAAATTTATACTTTCAATTATTTGATTTTAAAATAAGTACAATTAATTGAAATTGCAAAAAGCAGTTTAAAAAAATAATTGCGGTACTTAAAATTTTCAAAAATAACATGTCGTATAAACCAAAAAGAATTGTTAAATTTTTCCTTTTAAATCAGGAGCAACTGTGAATGTTTTCTAATTGTAAAATGGGCTTACTCGTTTTTACTTGATATATAATTTATAGTTTTGGTTGTGTATACAGCTTGTTTAAAATTAAAGAGTTCAGTTAATTTCTTTCTTCTTTCCAAAGAAGGAATTGTAATTGAATTTTTTTTCGATTTCGGTTTTCCATGTATCTACAAGTGTTAGAGGTTAGCGATTCCAAAAAACATGTTTATTCAAAATGCCTATCCTTCTGTCGGTACATCTGTGTGCCCTCGAATCCTCCTTTGTATTGTCGAAAAGTGCACAACGTTATTCTTAGAAATGAACTCAACTTTTTCTTCTATCTTTACAAGAAAAAAGCATTGGATCCGTGAAAACTTTCGAATTCCGGCTTTTGACGGATTTACACTTTTTATTCGTCAGAGATTCCAAAAAATATATTTTTACAAAATGTCTGTCTGTCTGTGACGCAAATATTATTAGCACTTTAGCTCAAGAAAAAATACATTGAAATTAATAAAATACTATGTCAGATAATCCCTGATATAAATTGGTACTGATTAGCTTTTTGTATAAGTCACCTGTGGTGTGACATTTTACAGGACTTAAAATATTTCCACAATAGCTTTATCTTAATAACTAGAGCACAGATTTTCATCAAACATCAGACTCAGCTTTCCCTTAATAGGAAATGGTGCTGACTACTTTTCAGTGTAAATCAATTAACCCTTTATCTACCGCAGTATGAATTCATGATAATTTTAAATTCTAAAGAATTTTACGCAAACTGTTTTAACTAAATTAAAAGATTTACAGATTCATTTAATAAATATTTGAAGGATTTTAAAAGGATTGAAGGATTTAGGAGAATAAATTAAATTTGAATTTACAGAGATTTTGTGCAAATTTTATAACCCTAGTCAAATCTTTTTTTTTAATTATTTTCTTAGTATTTTGTAGAATTATAAAATGTACAAATATGATATTATTGCATTATAAATATACAAATATTCCCGCATTGAAAAATCCCAATCCCCCTCCCTCAGCGCCAAGAAAGCTGAAAAGATGCAAAGACAAAAGTAATCCTTCTTTTAAAAATATTTTTGTTTAGTGTAACCAATAATGCTTTTGGAAAAAATAAAGTAATCTATCTGTAACTCATTCTAAAAAGTAATATAAATAACTGACATATTAAAAGAATTTTATAATAAGTTATTTCAATGGTATTTATAAGCACCGTCGGTAGATAAAGGGTTAATAAATGTCGCTGCTGTGCTGCATTTTCACCATTTCCTCAATAGATCTACAAATAACTGACGTATTAAAAGAATTTTATAATAAGTTATTTCAATGGTATTTATAAGCACCGTCGGTAGATAAAGGATTATTAAGTGTCGCTGCTGTGCTGCATTTTCACCATTTCCTCAATAGATCTACAAATAACTGACGTATTAAAAGAATTTTATAAGAAGTTATTTCAATGGTATTTATAAGCACCGTCGGTAGATAAAGGATTAATAAGTGTCGCTGCTGTGCTGCATTTTCACCATTTCCTCAATACATCTACAAATAACTGACGTATTAAAAGAATTTTATAATAAGTTATTTCAATGGCATTTATAAGCACCGTCGGTAGATAAAGGATTAATAAGTGTCGCTGCTGTGCTGATTTTCACCATTTCCTCAATAGATCTACAAATAACTGAAGTATTAAAAGAATTTTATAATAAGTTATTTCAATGGTATTTATAAGCACCGTTGGTAGATAAAGGATTAATAAGTGTCGCTGCTGTGCTGCATTTTCACCATTTCCTCAATAGATCTACAAATAACTGACGTATTAAAAGAATTTTATAATAAGTTATTTCAATGGTATTTATAAGCACCGTCGGTAGATAAAGGATTAATAAGTGTCGCTGCTGTGCTGCATTTTCACCATTTCCTCAATAGATCTACAAATAACTGACGTATTAAAAGAATTTTATAATAAGTTATTTCAATGGTATTTATAAGCACCGTCGGTAGATAAAGGATTATTAAGTGTCGCTGCTGTGCTGCATTTTCACCATTTCCTCAATAGATCTACAAATAACTGACGTATTAAAAGAATTTTATAATAAGTTATTTCAATGGCATTTATAAGCACCGTCGGTAGATAAAGGATTAATAAGTGTCGCTGCTGTGCTGCATTTTCACCATTTCCTCAATAGATCTACAAATAACTGACGTATTAAAAGAATTTTATAATAAGTTATTTCAATGGTATTTATAAGCACCGTTGGTAGATAAAGGATTAATAAGTGTCGCTGCTGTGCTGCATTTTCACCATTTCCTCAATAGATCTACAAATAACTGACGTATTAAAAGAATTTTATAATAAGTTATTTCAATGGTATTTATAAGCACCGTCGGTAGATAAAGGATTAATAAGTGTCGCTGCTGTGCTGCATTTTCACCATTTCCTCAATAGATCTACAAATAACTGACGTATTAAAAGAATTTTATAATAAGTTATTTCAATGGCATTTATAAGCACCGTCGGTAGATAAAGGATTAATAAGTGTCGCTGCTGTGCTGCATTTTCACCATTTCCTCAATAGATCTACAAATAACTGACGTATTAAAAGAATTTTATAATAAGTTATTTCAATGGTATTTATAAGCACCGTCGGTAGATAAAGGATTATTAAGTGTCGCTGCTGTGCTGCATTTTCACCATTTCCTCAATAGATCTACAAATAACTGACGTATTAAAAGAATTTTATAATAAGTTATTTCAATGGTATTTATAAGCACCGTCGGTAGATAAAGGATTAATAAGTGTCGCTGCTGTGCTGCATTTTCACCATTTCCTCAATAGATCTACAAATAACTGACGTATTAAAAGAATTTTATAATAAGTTATTTCAATGGCATTTATAAGCACCGTCGGTAGATAAAGGATTAATAAGTGTCGCTGCTGTGCTGCATTTTCACCATTTCCTCAATAGATCTACAAATAACTGACGTATTAAAAGAATTTTATAATAAGTTATTTCAATGGTATTTATAAGCACCGTCGGTAGATAAAGGATTAATAAGTGTCGCTGCTGTGCTGCATTTTCACCATTTCCTCAATAGATCTACAAATAACTGACGTATTAAAAGAATTTTATAATAAGTTATTTCAATGGTATTTATAAGCACCGTCGGTAGATAAAGGATTAATAAGTGTCGCTGCTGTGCTGCATTTTCACCATTTCCTCAATAGATCTACAAATAACTGACGTATTAAAAGAATTTTATAATAAGTTATTTCAATGGTATTTATAAGCACCGTCGGTAGATAAAGGATTAATAAGTGTCGCTGCTGTGCTGCATTTTCACCATTTCCTCAATAGATCTACAAATAACTGACGTATTAAAAGAATTTTATAATAAGTTATTTCAATGGTATTTATAAGCACCGTCGGTAGATAAAGGATTAATAAGTGTCGCTGCTGTGCTGCATTTTCACCATTTCCTCAATAGATCTACAAATAACTGACGTATTAAAAGAATTTTATAATAAGTTATTTCAATGGTATTTATAAGCACCGTCGGTAGATAAAGGATTAATAAGTGTCGCTGCTGTGCTGCATTTTCACCATTTCCTCAATAGATCTACAAATAACTGACGTTTTAAAAGAATTTTATAATAAGTTATTTCAATGGTATTTATAAGCACTGTCGGTAGATAAAGGATTAATAAGTGTCGCTGCTGTGCTGTATTTTCACCATTTCCTCAATAGATCTAAAAATAACTGACGTATTAAAAGAATTTTATAATAAGTTATTTTAATGGTACTTAAAAGTAACGTCGGAAGATAAAGGGTTAATAAGTGTCGCTGCTGTGCTGCATTTTTCACCATTTCCTCAATAGATATATCTCAAAAACTAATACACGAAACTTCATCAAGTCAGATTCAATTAAAAGAGAAATTTCAGATCAAGTACACCTTGATAAACAGTGCTGCTAATTCTGTTATGGTGTAAATCGCTCAACTGGTAGCTTTGCTATGCTGAATATTAAACTATTTTCGCAATAGCTCTATCTCAAAACTAATGTATTGGCATTCACCAAATTTTAGATTCAGTTAGATAGAACACACGATGTTTTAGATCGGGTTTAGGTGAATATTACACAATAGACTGCTATACTGCATTTTACTTGATTTACAAGATTTCTGCAATAGTAATAACTCAAGAACTAACATACGGAATTTTGTTTGTTAAAAATTTTCATAATAGGCACAGTTTTAAATTTAATGATTCTCTATTGTAGTGAATTTTGAAGTATTAGCATGCATGATACAAAAGAAAGTCTTGGGTCTGATTCATTAGGCAAGTTTTTGGACATAGCGAGCAGGTCTTCATTGAATTCGGAAAAATTCCATCGAAAAGAAAACTACAATTTTTGTGGCATTTTCATTACTTTACCATCGAAAAGTGTGTGAAGTTTTTCATATAACTGATTTTTTTATGGGTGTTATGAACGTGTAATATAATCTGAAGTTTAATCAAAATCCGCGCATTACTTATTAGCTATTGCGGAAATCGAGAAAAATAAAGCCAAACAGTAACAACTGTCGGACAATTTATACAAAAAATGATCAGCTCCTATTTCTGCTTAAGTCTAATTTAATCTGAAATTTTATTAAAATCCGTGCATTGGTTCTAGAGTTATAGCGATTTTGTGACATACAGAAAGATTCACAGGCAAAGTGACTGACTACCAGATATTTTTTTATTAACTCTTCGATCATATTCAGGTTCTTCTAAAATGTATATATTTGTCGAAAACCGGAAGTCAATTTTTTTAGTAATACAATACTTTCTTCTGATAAAGATAGAAAAAAATAAATATAAAATTAGCTCTTATGCGTTACCGAAGAATCGGAAAGTCGTCTTTATCTTTAGAAATCACAGAAACGATACATTTACGATATTTGAAGTAACATTTATAAAATCGAAATTTTCTTTACTGCTGTTGATTTTTGGAAATTTTTAGGACTACCTTTAGCATACTTATAAACTTCGGACATAACATCCGTAAAATGTGAGTTATATTAAACCAGTCTAAACTGTTTTCTAACCGCAAAATATTTTAGATGTAACACTAGCTAGTTATTTTCCAATTTCTATGCAGCACTAATTGAAATAGTTTTTTTAAAGAAAATCTGGTTGGAAACCTGGTTTTAATTAACTCGCATTTTTTAGTTTTACGTAGGAAGTTGGCAACTATGCCTTTAGAAGTGTATTAACCGCTTCAATATTTGCCCTACGTCAAAAAGTTTACAAGTGAAAAATTACTATTCTCACTTGTAAATTTTTAAGTTGAATTAAGCAAAAATTTCTGCTTAGAAAAACCAGTGATAAAATATAAAAAATTATATCTATACCACATGTGTGTACGAATTATATACATATATACATATAAGCCTCAAATAATAATTTTAAAAAATTACAGTTTTCCAAAATTTATTAATTACAATTACTACAGTACTGTGTAAAAAAATGTAAATGTACGGTACATTACCGTGAATTAGCCGGTAAATTTACGGAATATGTCACTTTTTTCACATAAACGGTCACCTTCCGTAATTTTTGTGTTTTATGGGCAAAATCCTTTAATTTAATGACAAAGTCCGTTAATATAAGAATGAAGTCTGTTTTTTTTTTTTTTTTTTTTTTTAGGACATTGTCTGGAATCTCTGCTGCAGCTTTTTTACAGTGTAAGAAATAAATACAAAAAATTTTTGAACACTTATAACTATTTTTTTCAATACTATACAACTATTACTTGAATAAAAACAATACAATTAATGAAATGCAGATCACTTACTTACGATTTTATGCCAGCTTCTTTGAAGTCATTTAAAGTTATCTAACTTTTGGCTTTAACACCGCTAAACGTGCGCTCAAGCCAATTGTTGCGTAATTTTCTGCTCCCGAAATTAGCGATTTGTTCGTATTTCGCAAGAATTACGGCTCGTGAAAGTAACTGCTTTTTCTAAAGTTACTCTATTCTTTCTCTTACAGGGCTGCCACAGGCAACTATTTTTATATTCAGTTCGCACCAATATTTTTCTAATAAAAACTTTGAAGAATATTTTTCTGACAAACGGTGTCAAAGTGAATCTTAAAGTTTCTGTTTAAAAAAACTGGTGCCAATATAAATTAAAAAATAGTCGCCTGTGGTAGCCCTGTAACTTATACAGGGTGTCCCAAAAGGTCGTTTACAAACTTAAGATGCTGGTCTAGCATATCATGATGAACAATATTAAATAGGAAACTAAGGGTCCCAAACGTCTTCCAAAGGAGATATGCGCCATTAAAGTTTAGGGTCCAAAAATTCAAATGATTATAAAAAACAGAAAAATTGGTCGATTCGTTTGCGGTTTTCACTAAAACTTTTCTTTATGTCAGTATTTTCTTGAAAATAATTTATAAAGATAAATTTCAAAAAATGTCGATAGAGGGCGCTTTAGACTTTGGAATAATGATAAACTAGTTTTTACCATTAATTTTTGCATCTCATTAAATTTTTTTAGAAGCTTAGACATAAACTCAGATTTTGAGCTCAAAATCTAAATCGTTGGAAGTGGTTAAGTAGCGCAAACTGAATTCGGGGGGAGGTTCAAATTTCAAATGATTATAAAAAACGGAAAAATTGGTCAATTGATTTGCGATTTTCATTAAAATTATTCTTTATGTCAGTATTATCTTGAAAATAATTTATAAAGATAAAATTCAAAAAATGCCGATAGAGGGCGCATTAGACTTTGTAGTAACGTACAACTATTTTTTTACGTTATTTCTTGCATCTCATAATTTTTTTTAGAAGCTTAGACATAAACGTAAATTTTGAGAAAAAATTTGAATCGTTGGGAGTGGTAAATTAGCGCAAACTGAACTGTGTTCAATGGGGGTGGGGAGGTTCAAATTTCAAATGATTACAAAAAACGGAAAAATTGGTCGGTTTTCGCTAAAATTATTCTTTTATATTTCCTTTCAATATTTCCTTGAAAATAAATTTTAAAGATAAATTTTAAAAAATCCGTTAGAGGGCGCCTTAAACTTTAGAATAACCAACAATTATTTTTAACATTTTTTTTTTTTATCTAAATAAATGCTTGCAAAAGTTTAGACTTGAATTTTGTGCTCAAAATCTAAATCGATAGGAGGGGTTAAGAAGCGCAAACTGAACTGTGTTCAGGAGTTGAAATGTTACCTTCCCCACCCTTCGAACGCAGTTCAATTTTTGGCCGCTTAATTACAACGATACAGATTTTGAGCACAAAATTTAAGTTTGAACTTTTACAAGCATTTTATTAGATACAAAAAATAACGGTTAAAAATATTTGTTGGTTACTATAAAGTTTAAGGCGCCCTCTGACGGAATTTTTTGGAAGATAACTGTAAAATTTCTTTTCAAGAAAATATTGATATAAAGAATAGTTTTAGCGAAAACCGACCAATTTTTCCGTTTTTTATAATCATTTGAAATTTGAACCTCCCCACCCCCATTGAACACAGTTCAGTTTGCACTACTTTACCAGTCCCAACGATTCAGATTTTTATCTCAAAATTTAAGTTTATGTCTAAGCTTCTAAAAAGATGCAAGAAATAACGTAAAAAAATAGTTGTACGTTACTCCAAAATCTAAAGCGCCCTCTATCGGCATTTTTTGAAATTTATCTTTATAAATTATTTTCAAGATAATACTGACATAAAGAATAATTTTAGTGAAAATCGCAAATCAATTGACCAATTTTTCCGTTTTTTATAATCATTTGAAATTTGAACCTCCACCCGCAATTCAGTTTGCGCTACTTAACCACTTCCAACGATTTAGATTTTGAGCTCTAATTTTAAGTTTATGTCTAAACTTCTAAAAATATTTAATGAGATGCAAAAAATAATGGTAAAAACTAGTTTATCGTTAATCCAAAGTCTAAAGCGCCCTCTATCGACATTTTTTGAAATTTATCTTTATAATTTATTTTCAAGAAAATACTGACATAAAGAATAGTTTTAGTGAAAACCGCAAACGAATCGACCAATTTTTCTATTTGTTATAATCATTTGAATTTTTGGACCCTAATTTTTAATGGCGCATATCTCCTTTGGAAGATGTTTCGGACCCTTAGTTTCCTATTTAATATTGTTCATCATGATATGACAGACCTGCATGTTAAGTTTGTAAACGACCTTTTGGGACACCCTGTATATCTAAACTGAATTACGCAGTGGAAAATATTTAATTGAGAAATGATAGCATCTGAAAATCTGATATTTCGGATTGAAGAAACCGATTAATACACGTGAAAAGTACTCTGAAACATTTTTGAAAGTGCGCATGCCCCCCTTCCTTGAGTCAGCATTTCACATACAAATAAAACTAAGTGGAAAATACTTTTATATTGACAATGCTTTGGAAAGTAATTATTCTATAATTTTACCTATAAAAGTCTTCAAGTACAAGACATTATTTATTTTTCACAAAAAATTATTTTTATAACTTATTCTGTGTTATCGTAATTCAATATTTAATAATTTTACATATTATCCTCAGTCAATTAATTTCGCCTTTTTTTCCAAGTAAAAACAATGTTAATTATGACTAGAGCTAAACCACATTTATTAATTTTAAATAAAGTATTGAGTGAAGTTTTAAGCATATTTTTTGTTTCAGCATTCTGCAAAAAATTATGAAAAATACGTTATAAATGATATATATAGAGATAAGTAATTAGTCAAATACGAAAAGAAAATGGAAGCTAATGATACAAAATTTGAAAGTCTGTTTTAAAAGTTTGGATAATTTTTTTTAAATGTGTATTATAGTAGTAAAGAAATATTGGGTCAAACAACGTTCAATACAAACTGAATTCCTGATAAAAATATCATACTGTAACACGCGCATTCCAAAGGAAAAAAAAATAAAAACATAAGACTGTCACTCGTCACGTGGCCTGAGTTTTGATAAATTAAAAATATAGTTGTAATATTTTTCGTCTTAAAAAAATCTGGCAACACTAGTTCTATTAAAAAAGTTCTATTCTTAGTGATGTTCGAAAATTCGGAAAGTTGGTTGTGAACTGTGAATTCATGTCATGTGTTGGTGGCGTGCGCCAGGAGAATTATGTAAAAAGCTTTATTTGTAAATAATGTGTGTGTGTTAGTGTTCTAAATGTAAGTGCTGTCTTTCCAGAGATAAAAAGTATTTAAAGAAGACTGTAGCCCACGAGATATCCATATTAAGATAAGTAATGCTCTTCTTTCTTTTTGTAAATTTGTAAGACGAATTCTTACAGTACTATTTAATTTAAGATATTTTGCTCAGGTAAAAAAAAATCTTGTATTCTGTACACATAACTTTCCAACACTTTCTCGAATGCTGTAACAAAAATTCATTGTATTGGAAACTCGTTTGCTAGAAATATCCTCCAAACACTTCTTCAAATTATTAATTATTATGAAAATTTTAAATTTTGATTAGATGATTATGCTAAATTTTAATCATATATTTGTGACATTTCTGTGATTTAAGAGAAAAACAGGCAAGCAACACAAAGTTTAGTTTAAAGATTTTAGAAATCTTTTACGTTTCACAGATGAGTTTCCCGTGCTTTTAAAAAAATTCGAAAAATTTAAACTTATTTTTTTCTATAAAGAAAGAAAAAATACATTTCGATCAACGTAAGTCTGCTAACGAACAAAATTAGGAAATATAACATGGTGGTCTATTTGAAACTTTAAAATAATTTATAACACAAATTACAAAATTTTAAAAATGAGGGAGCGTTAAAAATTGGGGAGGGGAGAAGCATGTTTTTACCAAGTGCAATTTAAAAATTTAATGGATAGAAAATATGGGATCGGAAACCAAAATCGAATTTATGTAAAATTGTTACTTTCGGCCGAAAACGAAAAAGTCTAACATGTTTTTAAGTAATTAATTATACATAAATAAACTTAATTGTTGAATAATTATATGTATTCAGAAAAAAGGCTTAGTTAATTATATGTGTGTTTAACTAATTATAATTTATTAATTATATTTTTTGTGTGTTTTAACTTGGTCATCTGATCTTTAGAGCCAAAAATATTTGTTTTCATATAAAATATAACGTAAGTAATTCATCAACGATAGAGAAAGCTTTTCTAGTTATACGAATTTCATTTAATTAGAAAAAATTTTAGTTTTAGGTATTCACACCTCGATTTATCTTTTTTAATGATTTTTAAAACGGGTCATCTGTTACACATGATTTTTATTAATGAATGTTCGAAAGACTTTTGCGGTTTCAAACTAAAAATTTCCTATTACTGTTAAGCTTCAGTTTTTAATGAGCATGTGAAAAAGTTTAGTTATATATAAACTGATTGCTTTATACTTTGCACCTATGTGTTGAATGTGCCATAAATAATGTGGGTCATAGCAATTAATAATCTCATTTGATCCGATACAGCTTAAATTAATAAGTAATGTTGAAAATTTCCAAAGGAAGAGACGAGATTTTCGGAATACGTATAGTTTCGGTCCGGCAGAATTTTCAGCAACATTTTCGTCGAAAATGCAAAACGAACTGTACTATTTGGGCAATTTCTAATTTCTATGGTTAAATTTCCGGCAAGTTATACCATTATAGCATTTCATGGATCCATGATATTCTATAATTTAGGAGATGGTTTTGCTACTAAGAAGATATTGAAAAGCTCAAAATAGTAATTTGATTTCTCGAAAAAGATTGAAAAATATTGAATACAATAAAGTTTGTATTTTTGTGAATAAAATGTCTGATAAAGCTTCTTATTATTGGCATTAACGACGATTATTTTATTAATAAGTTGAATTGTAAAACCATTATTAAGAGCAATTCTGCTAATATTATCTAATTCATTATTCACATTATTTTAGTGCAAATAGATTGTTTTTTTAAAACAACACATCCACGTTTATTTAGGTAACACCTTACTTACAACATATAATCTAACATACACTATTTATAATTTATTTATAATTTTTACTGCTTTATATAACCTTACATTATTAATAAAAATTACAATGAACAATTTTTCTAAATAAAAAAAAAATTATTTGAAAAAAAAATCTGTTTCCAGAACATTAAAAATAAAGGGTTAGGAAAATATTCGTTAAATTATTATACAACTAAAAAGGTATTTCATTTAAATTGTTTCAATGAAATCCCATTTAAAAAGCAATTATCTCGAATTCGTACGAGACGGAAGAAAATTGGATTTCAGTTTGGTTTTCCAGTTAACAGGGAATTTATTTAGTAATAATGTTGTACAACGTGGAATTGTAAAGAACTTTAAATTAGGGAAAGCTTGTTATTTGGTTGTAATTGAAGTTCTCGATATCAGAAAATATTTGAAAGAGGAAAATTTGAAGCACACAATTAAATATCAATTAACATTCAATATCCTACTTGAAATAAATTTTTGATGTTAGAGACTTTCTAATTAGAGAGTAATAACGATTTTTTAAAACAATCTTCGAATAAATCTGTTTTCAGATTATACTGAGCTAAATAACTATTTACTATATATCATAATACTCGATTTTTTAAAATTAAATTTTTAATTGCATTTTATTACAAGATACAAAGTATATTCCTCAGAAATGTCTTTTTCGCTGTAAATCCAAATAGTTATACAGGTATTTAATTATATGAAACTTACTTACAAGTGTAAATAAAAATCATTTCAATTATCTTTAATTTTTTTAAGGTGATGTCTACAGTTATATGGAAGCAAAAATATGCTAAAGGTTATATGCTTATAATCCAATTTTCTTTTTATTTATATTTACAGTTTACTTTACCTCAAATAGGTGAATATAGAATGAAACCATACAGTCAAATGTAATCGAATATCTTTGCTTTAATTCAATCAATATAAGCAAAAAGTTATGAATAGTCTAAATATTCATCTTTAGTAAGGAAGATACCATTGCGACATTACCGCAACGATAATAGCGTAGTTTATAAGATTAAAAATTTTTTTTACCAACTTTTTTTGTTTTAATTTTTTCCGGTTTTTAATATTTATAGCAGTTTCTTAACCTTCCGTCTACCAGACAAAACACCCATTTATCTACGGCAACACCTAATTTTAATTCCAAACTTGCAAACGGCACCAGTAATATTTTAATATAATTTTGCTTTTACAATGAAAGCTTAAATTAAGGAATTCGTAATATCTAGACAAGTCCTTTATAAATTCCGGTGTCAATCGACAATTTCTCATTTTACCATTGACACCAGAAATATTGCTTTCGGGTCCAATGGACCCGTCTGGTAGACGGAAGGTTAAACCTAAATTAAATACGAATACCGTTTTTCGAATTGATTTTTCAATTACCCTTATATTTTTAAAATAATATTTGCCTTATTTTACTGCAGATTTAGGCAACTAAGTAAGGGGAAGATTATTTAAAAAATTTTTGAATAGACAACAATAACAACGAAAAGAAAATTATCCCAAGCCCCTAGTCAATATTAAAGTTTGTAAACATTAAAAGTTTAATTATTCGCTACTGTTCAATAGTGTGTCAGAATTTAAAGCTACAGAATTTTTTAATATTATTATTATTATGTGTAGCACCTGTAAATATAGAGCACCAGTGTTCGTAAATATTATATACCATTGTTTCTTATAGGATTTCATTCCGTACTTTCATCCAGATGACTTCTCAGGAGCGGTTTCAGGCATTACACAGTTGCGATGCGCTCCTGCTTGATCGAGTACGGTTTAGTTCTAATGATTAGTGTTCTAGTTGAGACACCTAAATTTAAGGTGTTACTAGCAATGTACATGTATTTTTTTGTAGGTTTAGCGGGATGCTAGTAAGACTATTTGTACGCATAATTTTATTATACTTTTAGTGATAGCGTCTGATATTAAATGTCGTTCTAATTTTTTATTGGTCTATTTCTAACCATATTTCTGTGGTAATTCTTTATATTTTAATAAAAATACAGGTGTGTAACGGGCAACTATTTTTATATTCTATTCGCACTAATATATTTTAAATAACGATTTTGAAGTATATTTTTTTTGCTAATGATGCCAAAGTGTATGTAAAGGCTTTCTGTTTAGAGAAACTGGTACCAGTCAGAATTATAAAATAGTCACATGTAGCAGAACTGCAAATATGATGAAACGGACGTACTTAAGGAAAGGTGAAATTCGGTTAATACTTAAACTATTTGGCGATGGTAAAAAAGAGGATAACATCCAAATTGATGATAGGAATGTTTATTTAGACCAAGCTTGTCCAACCTTCACCAGTGGAAAAACCTCAGTTATTTGCATTCTATAAAGGGTACCATTACTCATATAACTGTAATCATGCAGAAATATTACTGCACACTATAAATATGCATGCTCTTAATGTAATGCAAATGAATCTTAGAGAGGTAGATAAAAGGCGCTCTGGAGTTACATTTAATAAATTTTAAATTATGATAGCTCTATTGTCTATTTTATGCTACTACCCGACAAGATCCTGTTGTAGGGTGAGATGCCAGAAAATATAATTGAGTCTATGATAACAATAACAAAAACAAAATAACAAATGAAAATCTGAGTATTGTTAAGTCTCTTTTTGTGCATAAAAATACGCTTTGACTTATTTTGAAGGCGGTTTTTAGTTTTAAAAATATTACAAAAACGAAGACATGTATATGATAGTGGCCTTTCTTACAACATTTCCTTTTGAATAATCCATATGGATTTATAGATGATTCCGAAAGAAAGTTTGTAAGTGCTTTCGTAGATGGAAATCATTCTGAAATTTTATAATAATTTTTCTAATCAAATTTTAAAAAAAAACCCAGAAAATTTCAATGAAAATTCGCCTTTTTTAAATTTCCACGTATAAAACAGCCAAAGGTGCAGTACGACAATAGCAAACAAAAACATCTGAAGTTTCATGCACATACGTCTTCAAAGGAGCAGGAAAAGATTAAAAACTCTTTTTTTTCTGTTACTTCTTAAGTATTAAAAAGAGATTTTTCCAAACATTACCAAATATAATCATCATAATTGCATTTTAGAAACAATAATCACAAAGCATATTTTTGGTTTTTAATACGTTTTCACAGGTTTGGAAAACATCTATGATGCAATTATTAAAGATTTAATATACATTATAAACATTCTTTATGATGCAATTTTGGTTCCATAAAGTTTAATAATACGAAACTTTTAAAAGAGCTCAAAGAAAATCTTCAAAGCTCGTCATATGGCCCGTGGACATCTCGACAGCCCTCGTGGACAACCCTGATTATGACTATATTATTAATAATGTAATAAAAAATAATGTTTCAAATTTGAATTGTTTAAATGGCGTCAAGCCAACGGAATGAAAGAGTGTCAAAGTCGAAAACTTTTTCATCCTGTTGTCTGTACATTTTTTAAACAATTATAATTTGAAATGTTATCGGATACAAAGCATGAGAAATTTTTTACTGAAAGACATTTTTTTTTCTTTTTTGCGAAAAAAGGATGACGAAAGCCAAATTATCAAAGTTTGTGTAATAATGACAAATTAACAGAGATTTATTCAGAATTTATGATATAAAGTAGAAAGAAAATAAAAATGGTTCTATGATATGTATATATTTTTTATTTCATAACGATGTTACAATAGTATCATGCAATCAAAAGAAGAAACTAATGAAATCATAAATATTACTTTTCTGTTGGAACCAATACCAAATAAAATTTAGAGTTTAACCAGATAATATCATTTTTAACTGAATAAGTCTAAGCAAATGCCCATCGCATTTTTAGATGAGAAAATTTTGACTTACTAAAAAGGGCCCATTCCCTTTCAGAAGAAGCGGTGGACGTTTCCCTAAGTGGAATACAGCGCAGTAGGTAGCAGACGTTCTTTAGGTATTATAAGGCGTGTAAGCAGACTTCATAATGTTAAAAGTAAGATGCATTTTTTTAAATCACAGAAAAACGGTGTAACATGAAAATATTTACCGAGAAAATGAAAAAAAATAAAAATAATGCAATTCCCAAAGATGTAAAAATATTATAAGTAGGAGAAATCATTTATAACAAGTTCCCGATTCAATATAACGACGACGTGCAAATTATCTTTTGAATTATGAGAGATCGCTTGAATTAAAAGTTTGATCAATTTCATATTGCCGAAGTTAAATTGATCTCACCAGAAAGAATTTAGATTTAACTCTTTGGGGACGAATGACCGGTATATATGCCGGCGTCGTTGGAACTGGCATTCCGCGCAACCTTATTACGCGACAGCGATTTTTGCACTCTGATCTCGAGCGACTGGTATTCGTGCAGTGTATTCGGAACGCTGTACGTCTAAATGTATACCATACAAAAAGATTATCGTAATCGTATTTGAATTTACATTGGGGAAGATCATATTTTCTTATAACTAGGAAAGCAAATGAAATCAATGAATATATTTTCTAAATCCATGTTTATTTTGTTTAAAAAAATACTGTAATGAAAAAAAAGTAATTTTATCATTATTTGTTTATGTTTTTTTACTAATTTTTTCTGAAATGCGATCTTTTTGTTGTCATAAATGTATAACGAGTATAATGAAACTCAGATTTTTATTTATCTTTTAATTTTCTGCAGTGCTTGCTAGGGATAAGGAGTATATAAGGGGATGAATATAAACATATATGTGCCATACACCTGCCTCTCGAAATGTGATTAATGTGTGATTCTATTATTTTTTTCAACTTTCATCTCGATGGGAATAGTTTATATGTATGTTGACGTTGCATATTTTCTAAAGTTTTTCTTTCTTTCTTTTTTATGGATTGGAAACTGCTTAGTTGTGTGTAAATTGATGCGATTGCTGACCTCTCAAACTTGCTGTTTAGAAATGAAAGGCTTTCTTGAATTTATACTTTTGTGGGGGCACATCAATTTGTGTAGCAGAAAATAAAAGAAGAAAAGAAAAAAGTTACCGATTTTGGTATTGTATTTTATTAGACATTCGGAACAGTTTCAGCAAAGCAAAGTTTTAACTGACTTCTTTTTTACTTTGTTTTTAATTTTTGAGTTTTGTCTTGAGCAATTTTATATATCATTTGAAATTAACTTTTTTAAAATTACATCACCTATATCTATGCATCGTATTTTCCAAATTCATTAAAATGAAGAAAAACATCCGCATATATTTGACAAAGAATGAAATAAAAGAGATTGTGAAAAATAATTAGTCTCTAGAAAGTAATATTTCTGAGAGTTAATTACTGTAATATAATTATTTAACTCTGACTGCGCATACATTAAATTAAATATTTCGAATTAATAGTTCATTTTGCCTGTTTTAATTCAATTAATTTACCCTTGTATATGCATTTACATTTTCAAAAATACTTTTAGCATGAATGGCATTTGTGATCAGTTTATTTCACATTATTAAGTTTTATTAATTATCATCATCATCAACATAATCAACAGTTTTCTATCCACTGTTGGATGTAGGTCTCCCCTGAATTTTTCTAATGTTTCCTGTCCTGTGCTTTCGTCATCCAATTTACGCCGGCCACTTTTCTGATTTCCTCACTCCACCTTACTTGGGATTGTTTAACTTCTCTGGGATACCACTGTAGGACATTTGTTCTCCATCTATTGTCTTGTCATTTATTATAAAAATCGTCTATTTTTAAAACGGTATTCTCAGAAAATAGACCATTGGCGGCATCGGCCAAAGATATGCGTGGTTCGGATACTTGGCCCGGAAGTTTTTCACATATTTGATAATTTAGAAGTGTTATGAAACACTTGGCAATATAAATAAACAAGACTTGGGCTATATGAAATATCATATTAAAATTCAATTACACGAAACGCTTCTATTTTATTGCTACTAATGAAAAACGTGTACTATCTTGATATGTCTTCGAAAGAGAGATATTTCTCTGTTGACCAACGCAGAGAATTTCATTTTCACGGTATCATACATCCTGTCCAACTGTTCAGTACAAATTTCATATTTAGCCGTTAGAATATGTGGGAAGTTTGTAAAATGAATGATGAAATTATGTCAGGTGCTCAGGATAAATACTTTAAAAACTACCTTCGGTTTGGAACTGATTATTGGGCTGGTTGATCCACATAAGTTTTCAAATATCTGAGTTTCGTACACATAACAGTTTCTCATGCCATGTCTTATTCATCTGAAAAACGGCAAATTTCCTGTATTTCTAAGCGTTTTTGTACATTTCGAATTTGCGATTTGCTAACTTATGTAATATACGAGGAACTCTTTTTAGCGTTCATTTACTGATTTTAAGATCTAAATCAGCAGCGGTATGAACCATTTTCGAATAATACATTAAGATGATATTGTTCCAATGTCTATATAAATAACCTAAAAATGTATAAAAAGCAGGTATTATACATATACAGTGGACTCTCTCTATCTGAACACTCTCTAATCTGAACACCCCGGTATTATGAACGCATTTCGATGGTCCAGGCGAAACTCCATAGACTTAACATAAGACAAACTCTCTGTATTCTGAACACTCTCTAATCTGAACACCCCGCTATTATGAATACTACTTTCGATCCCTATTTTTACCTCACTTCTCTGTAAACTGAACATGTTTTTGGAATCTAAATTCCTGCAGCATTGAAATTCAGCGAAACTTGTTACAGAAGAATAAAAAGGTTTAACAAACTTTAAAAAGTATAGGATTTTGGCATAGAAAACGGGAAACAAAACATAAATATTAATGTTCGGAAGATTTTTTATCAAATGAGAACAAAGAATCATCCTGTCACTGGACTCCTATTTCGAATTTTTCAGAAAAGCAGAAAATTGTAGAATTAGAAGCACCAGAAGGATCGTTGACTCATTTCAAAATTTAACATAACATTGGATTCAAAATAATCAATGGTGAAGCTGCAGATGTAAATATCGACACTGAAGAATAGAAAATAAAACTTTTGAACGTAACGAAGGATTTCGATACAGCAAACATTTGCAATGCTGACAAAACCGACCTGTTTTTCACAGCTCTTCCAAACCAAACTCAAGCAAACGAAGCGAAAATTGCATAGTTGGGAAAATGTCAAAAGAAAGATTTGTCATTATGCTCTGCTACCAGTTTTATGGATGAGAAGCTCAAATCACTTGTGATCGGAAAACGTTTAACCCTCTGACAGTTAAAGCACTTCTATTCATAAAATACTAAAATGATTGAATGACACCGGAATTTAAAAACAAATTTATTTCATAATATATAAATGTTTTTTCTTACGTTCTTTGTAAAATTAAAATTTTCATTTAAAAATTCCGGTGTCAGTATGGCATTTCACAATTCAAATTAAGTGGTATTCTAGGCGCGTATACGCGCTTATAACCACGAAAGGGTTAAAGAATTTGAAGATCGCATCATTACCTACACACTATAAACCAAATCTGAAAGTGTAGATGATAATCACAATTTTCTCACAGTGGTTCGAGAGAATTAACGAGATAATGAAGATAGAAAGGAAAAAAATAATGTTTATAATTGGAGTTAAGAACAAAAACAGTGCAGAATTTACCTTGTTTACCAATTTAAAACGTAAAAATACATTTAACTGTACATTATGCATCTTTTAAGTAATTTATGTACAGTTAAATGTATTTTTACGCTTCAAAAAATTGTTGTTAGCACCAGATCACTTACAAATATGCAGCTGAGCAACATAACCTTGAAGTTCCTGTTACCAAACTGTACTTCTGTAATTCAACCACTGGATCAAAGAGTAATCAAGACCATTAAAACTTACTACCAAATCCATTTTCTGAAGACATTGTCCCTGGTGATGGAGGCAACAAATTCTGCAGAAGAGGGTCAACTTCATGGATGAGCATAAAATGAAACAACCTTTTACACGATCCAAAGATGCTTCTGTAAAGTTGGATCCCTATGTGAGAATGGGCAAACAAGAATACAGGACCAAGAAGCAACAGCTGTGAGTGACTTGTGATCAATTCTTCAGAAGCTTCAGACTGAAACAAAACTTAGAGCTAATCTCGAAACCGATTAAATCCTTATGGTTTGCAAGAACAATATTGTTGAAGAGGGAAGGGAAAGTGAAGGAGAAGCAGAACCAGAATACAATGCAAAAACAGACTAAACTTATTCATTTAAGTAATATACTAATTATGTTTTCAAGATGTGTATTGTAATGTAAATGTATGTTTTGTAAAAAAGTTTTAATATAAAAAATGAGATTGTACAGTACAAAACTGACTAAATTTAGTTTGGAATTGCACAATGGTATGATTAACCATGCTAAATATTTTATACCGACTGTAAATTCAATGCATAATAGTAGTTGTAATGCATTTCCGATTCTCCCTCTATACTGAACACCCCCATAATCTGAACATTTTTGGTCGGTCCCATGAGTGTTCGGAATAGAGAGAGTCCACTGTATATAGATAACAGAACATATTGGTAATGGTATTTCAATTATTAATAATTATTAATAATTAGTAATGAATGTGTAATTAATACTGAAATGCTTTTAGTAATTTGTTATTAATATTATTTTGTATTTATTTTTTATTTTGTACAAATTCAAAATTTCGCTGTTACTTCAATGTACTATTTTTTCTAAAAGATGAAACTCTGTTGATCAAAGCAGAGAATTTCATTTTCACGGTAGCATACATCCTGTCCAACTGTTCAGAACAAATTTCATATTTAGCCGTTAGAGTATGTGGGAAGTTTATAAAACGAATGATGAAATTATGTCAGGTGGTCATGGTGAACTACTTTTAAAACTACCTTGGGTTTGGAACAGATTAGGCTGGTTGATCCACATCAAATTGTTTTCAAATATCTGTGTTTCATACACATAACAGTTTCTCATGCCATGTCTTATTCATTTGAAAAACGGCAATTTCCTGCGTTTCTAGGCACTTTTGTACATTTCAAAATTGTGATTTGCTTACTGTGTAATATACGAAGAACTTTTTTTTAGCCTTTATTTACTGATTTTAAGATCTAAATCAGCAGCGGTATGAGCCATTTTCGAATAATACATTAAGATGATATTGTTTCAATGTCTGTATAAATAACCTAGAAATGTATAAAAAGCAAGTATTATACATATATATAGATAACAGAACCTATTGGTAATGATATTTCAATTATTAATAATTATTAATAATTAGTAATGAATGTGTAATTAATACTGAAATGTTTTTAGTAATTTGTTATTAATATTATTTTGTATTTATTTTTTATTCTGTACAAATTCAAAATTTCGATGTTATTTCAATGTACTATTTTTTTCTAAATTTTCTCCTTATTCACATCAATTCAATTATCTGATAAGTAGGTGTAGTTAATTTATGATAGCGCATTTGGGAATTAGGTTTCCGAAATTATTACTAAAAACGAAGGAGAAACATTAGATGAAACCATAAAACGCACCTGATAGCATTCATAAATCACATAAATAAACATTGTTATTTAATTTGTGATTAGAGAGAGAAATAGTCTTGAATCATTTGCAAACAGAACGATGCAGATTTAATTAAGGGGGAATTTAGGTTAATTAACTGATTATACAAATAAAGTAACAATGTATCGACAAATGTAACTTGTTCCATAGAGATTCTATTTTTCTATTATAAATTGCCATTCATTATGAGGAAATAATGTTTATAATCTATGGCGGATGTTTTAATTTCGTTTTCGAATATAAGATGGAAATAAAAGGTGAGCATTTTTACTGTACTTTTTTATGTACAAACGTATTTACTTTTGGATATGGTCTGCACGAGATAGAGATAAATTGAAAAAAATCAGAAATTACACGTCAAACGTAGTAAATGAGGTGCGTTCGCACTATAACGAAGTTTTAAAATTATTCAAATCTTGGTATAATACTATACAGTTCTTCCGATGCAGTATCGTATCCGAAAACATTTGAGTGTCTTTGTAAATACTTTGTAAATACTGTGTCTTTCTATTATACAATCAGTAACTTGTAGTGAATCTCAGCAACGTGAGTCAATTTCATAAAATATGAAATTGCTTAATCTAATTAAAACGCAAAATTAATTTTTACTTACCCATCATACGTAGTATAGGGTAAGTCTTGCAATCGTTTTTAAAATCGAAAAAAAAAATTTGACGGTTTTACACGTTTTCGACACTGGAGATTTCGAAAAGCATATTTTTAGAAAAAAAAAATTTGCCGTCCGTCTGTCTGTCTGTAAACGCTCTATCTCCCGAACGAATTGAGATATAGATTTGAAATTTTGTATGTTCTTAGTATGAAAGAATGGAACGAAGCCTATTTAATATCAGTAACCTCGATTATCCGGAACTATTTTTTTCGGACTCTCGAAAAATTCGTTCTGATGAAAGGTATATAAAAATTTTCGAAATTTTTTTTTTTAATTTTGCATAAAGAACAAAGTCGATCGAATTATTAGTTGCCGAGATATCGGTAATCCTGTTTTCCATATTCTTCGATTTTTCATGACCCTGTATTTCATTCAAATTTCAATTCAAAGATATATTTTAATTGGAAATGAGACATTTAATCCGACGCAATAAACTGTTAGTTAATAAGATTATTATTTTTGGAGTTATAAGGATGTTTCTTTTTCGCAATTCAGTGCTACTTGAGTAGTTAGGCGTGTTGTATAATATATCGAAAGAGATTCATCAGCATTTCATTAATACAGCATTACTATGCACAATACAATGCAAATACACGTTTAAATTTTGTTTTGAAATTGCAATCCATTTTTTAAATAGTTTCAAATGTATTATTTTCATATATTATATATGCATGTATATGATGGGTAAGTATTACGGTGCCCCCAACGACTAGTTTCCTTATGCATTTATGTAATAGTATACTTTTTTGTGGCTATGTAAACTAATAACGAATATTCTTTGTACAAAGTTTTCATAGAATGTATATTTTATTATATATTTCATAGATGCATATCAATTTTATTATGTTTGAAAGAATGTAACATCATTAATACGAAAACATTTTTTGCCCTTTACATTTATTTTTTCCTATCGGACGTAATGAAACGATATAAATTAAGTACCCCTGTAATTGAAGCAATTTCATGAAATTTGAAATTATCCAACAAACTTACGCAACAAATGTAAAATGTACGCATGTAAGTTTCAAACGATTTGGTTGAGTAGTTTTTGAATCGTTATATGCAGACGGACGGACACACTCAACGGTGTCTATAGGTGTTACGTATTCACATAATTATAAATGCACCTACAAGAAGAAATCTTTCAAATTAATTTTAAAACCAATTCAAATGGAATAAGCAGGAATACAGTTTTAAATAAATACCTATACAAGTTTAAGATAAAATGCTTTTAAAAGTAGATTTTTCCAGCTATCCGATAAAATAAAACTTTAAAATATGTTTTACTTATAATTTAAAAGACATGCAATAAAATAAAATTGAATCGTCTTCTGTTGCTACTACTAAAACGACGTTAGGTTTAGCACAGACATGTTTGTCCTTCATAATACAAAAGTTAGTTTTAAATTAATCAAGTTTAAAAACCCTTTAAAGTTGACTAACAATCACTAAATTTTTAAATAATTACATTGATCTGACAACATATTTATTGTTTCATACACAAAGAAATTTTTACATATATATACAATTAAATTAATTAAAAAAACCGTTTATATATATTTTTTTTATATAGAAACACAAAATAATTTGTATTTTAAAAACAATATTTTATTCATGGATAAATAGAATGTTATATATATAGAGATATATTAATTTTGATTACAAAAACTTTTTAAACAATTTTTATGAAATGTATACATTAAAGTACCATTTTATTTTACTCATTATAATTTTTACTTTTTTTTTATTTGAATGATATTTTATGATTGGTTATGTATTTAAAGATTTTTTTTGTACATGTCTGCATAGTTAATATTAAAAAGTATCATGCACTAGTTGCTTAAAAGCTTAATTTACTTATGTTTATTAGTGAATAAATCAGATTTTTAAAGCACTTACTTTGTTTCAAGATTGTAATAAAAATTATTTAGAAACAAAGCTCTTTTTTTTTTTTTAAAGAAAATTATTCTTTATTTAGGCAAATATACTATATGTTGTAAAATAAAGGCACGCAAGTGTTTAGGAATCATATTATATTATTTTCTAATAAAAAAAAAGTGGTTAAAATATGCATTATATATATTTAAAGAGTCTTTTTGTACTAAAATATTGGAGAAAATGTCACAATTTTTTGCGTGAATATACATAATAAAAAGTTATTTTATGTACGTGTATTTCCGAAGATTATATGGAAAAAGGAATTTTTTATAATAATAATAATAATAATAATAATAATAATAATAATAATAATAATAATAATAATAACACTTTACAACAGTTAGGCTTTTCTTCGCAAAATTCTTCGACCCTAAAGAGGAAAAGGTATTCTCCCGCTTCGTCCTCAGATGTGCACTTGTGAATGCGCGCGCCGTCGTGAACGAGTTAAAAATTTACATGTGACTTTCCTAAAGTGAAAATTTAGGCAAGGTACACATGGTTTTTAGGTCACAGGCTATCATAGCCTGAGAGCTTATGTGCCCGTCCGTTCTGTATGTACGTTCGTTCGTACGTTCGTGCGTAACCCGATAACTCATGATAAAAATATCCGATCCACTTGAAATTTTGTATGTAGGTATATCTTGACAAGGCGCTTTCCTGATTAGTTTTTGGAGATCATTCGATATGTATAAGAGGAAGAACAGGGGGCTCATGCCCCTCCCCTTAGTTGATATAAATGGGATTTTCATGCAGAATTAAGTTTTCGTTCAAAATTTAGATATAGGATCATTCTGATGAGGCGATTCCGTGACTGTTATTAGGTGTTCATTGAATAAGTATCAATAGGGGGAACAGGGGTTCTAATCCCCCCCTTAATTTATATAAATGGGTTTTTCAAGCAGAATTTTCAGATTTCGTTCAAATCTCTGAATAGTTTTGGAAGTTTAATGGTTAAGTATAAAAGAGGGGGATAACTCCTTTTAAATTATATGAATGCTAAATGGGTTTTTATAAAGAATTATCGCATTTGCTCTGAATTTTGGTTATAGATTTTTTATATGATAAAGCATGTCTTTGATAGTATAGGAGGTTCAATGATTAAGTATAAAAAGAGAGGAAAGGGGAGAGCTGTTTCCCCTTCTTAATTTTTTTTTCGAACGGAATTAACCCTTGAAAATATAAGGCTTTAATGTACAATTAGTATTTGTAGCCTGTGAGCTCAATGCCATCAGTTGAACTGGGCAATATTCTTTTTTTAATCATACAAAAATCAGGACTCGTATGAGTCCTGGAATTTCAAAGGAAAAATTCTTCGGTAACAATATTCTTTTGCTTAAAATCTCTACTAATAAAAAGAGGAAATTCTGCGCGTTTAACTTAGATTCATTTTTCTATAATAATAATAATATTAATACTAAAAATATTGATATTTATCTAGAAAATAACAGTACTTGTACGAACCCTGACAAAATAATACAATATTGTAAAAACAATAGTTGAAATTTTTTCGGAATAAAATTGTATGAAAAAGAAATAAATTAAACAGTTTTTAAGATTCCACGTTTCAGAAATTATGTCAATTCTACATAACATATTCATTTTCGATGAGCGAGATGAAAAAAAAAAAAATAATAATCACGTTTTAGCATTATTGGCATTAGCTGCATTCTCATTGGCTGTTATCAGTCACGCATCCTATACATAGCTGCCGACTTTTGCGCATTTTTCCTTTCACAAAAATTTTATAGTAAATATTGTCTTATTTAATCATCGAAATCTTAGGATTAAACAAATGGAAAATCTCTGTACAATTTTAGTAGTAGGAAAAATGCGTAAAAGTTGGCAGCTATGTATTATATATGTTGTTGTCGTCTTGGCGTGTTTAGATTTGGTGCTCATCTCATTCAGTCTCGCTGTTCGAAAGTCTGTTTTGCCTAAAAAGTTTAAATACTGTTAATGGATTAATACAATATTAAAAAACTGGAATGTAATAATTATAACTATTAATTACAAAATAGTTTTTAAAGAAATTTCTTAAAGGATTACGGATACTTCTAACCTATAAATATTGTTGCTTAAATATGAATAACATATTAATGTAATATAAGAAAAGTATGATTTATTTTAAATTATTATGGAACATTATGGAGCACACATTTCACAATACAACATGAAAAAGAAGCATCATGCGTTTACTATTATCTTTTTTGCAATGATTTAGCATTACAAACATATATAATAGAATTGAAAATACCAAACGATTGTAATATTTTACATAAAAATGTTTATTAAATTAGATTAGTTTCTATTAAAAATAAAAACATGATTTGATATTAAATTTATTAAAATAATTAATTAATATTACTTATTAATATTTATTTTTAGTCATTGTTTGCTTTTTATTATTAATTTACTTTTAAGAGAAGAAAATATTGCACCATTTGGATGTAGCATTTAATTATTTACATTTTTCAACATTAAGATCCATTATAAAAATGAAATAGAAACCACATTTGTATTGTAGATTGTTCATTTTTTTTTTTGAAAATTTACGAGATCTCTAAGAAATGCGCAAAACGTAATGCACCCAGACGACAACAGCTTCTATGACGCGTAATTGATAACAGCCAATGGGAACGCAACTAAAGTCAACAATGCTAAAACGTGACTATCTTTTAGAATCTCGCTTCCGATGAATGTTAAGTTTTGATACTAAAGTTATACTTACAGTATAGATTTTAAACATTTTTATACAAAGATGTTTAATTTTTTTATTTGGTCTATAATAAATAAAACGATTGAATTGCTTTATTATTCCGGACAGTTTGAACATAACTGCCAACTTTTATGCATTTTTGCTACCACTAAAATTGTACCTAAATTTTCCATTTGTTTATCACAAGATTTCGACGATTAACTATATTAAGGATTTATAGCTATTAATATTAAATTATTAACTATAAAATTTTTGTAGTAGGAAAAATGCGTAAAAGTTGGCAGCTATGAAAAGAGGCCTACGATTCCAGGAGATTCAATTATATTTTAAATTATTGATTGTTTTCGCAGTATTCTATACAATCGATATTCTTGCCAACATATTGTATGTTTATGTCTAACTTTTCACGTATAACCTAACTAAGAATTAGTATCACTTATAGTGAGTTACATATTCCTTATGGTTATATGCTCCTTTTAATCGGATGATATATAAATTTTAAATAAGTTGTTGATTTTTTTTTCTCTCTCTCTCTTTATAAATAGGGTGTTTCTAAATTCATGGTATAAACTTTAAGGGGTGATAGTACACACCAAGGCAAACAATATTAAATAGGAAACTAAGGGTCGGGAATGACGTCTTCCGAAGGAGATAAGCGCCATTAAAGTTTAGGGTCCAAAAATTCAAATGATTATAACAAACAGAAAAATGGGTCGATTCGTTTGCGGTTTTCACTAAAACTATTCTTTATGTCAGTCCCCCCAGGAGGATACCATCTTTAGGTATTCACGGGCTTCACAACCCCGGAGCACCTGAGTGATCTTTCTCCTTTCCTTTTCCTCTTACTTCTCTGCTCTTCCTTTCCTCTTTGTTTCACTCTCGTTGTGGTTTCCTCTTCGGAGGTGAGAGCAATTCTGTATGGGCCGATATCATCCTGTGTATCGACTCATGGAGAATTGCAAACCACCCACGTGTTGGCCGTGCGTGGCGACCCGTGTCCCTGGAAAGGGGGATCCTGGTAGTTGAGGGAAACCAACACACTGCTTTGGCCTCTGCTTCAGGTAGACGGGAGGTGCATTTGTTCCCGTATGCATCAACCGGCTGGTCAGCTGGCTTTTGTCACTGGCTTTAGGGATCAAGTGATCGAGCAACTACTAGTCATCTCGTTAAGGGTGGAGACTGACATAGGGTTGTCTTGTGACCGTATGGGCCCTGGTTAGCACTGGTGCACGAATGTGCATCCCCTTGTAGGGCTCGGGAGAGGGTGGTGCGGCTGGGGTCTGAATTTTATTTTTTTTCTAATATGGATGGAATCACTTCTTTTCCTTCTACTTCTCTCCCTAGTGGAGAGCAACAAACTGTACTGTCTTTCTCATTTACTCGCTTTTTCATAGTGAAACGTACTGATAGTCATTCAGATTGCTCCTTTAAAAAAACCTCACCATTTCTTATAGCTAAAACTTTTCAGTCTGTCTTGGGAGACGGTCATTCTCTCAAAAAATTACAATCTGGCGATTTGCTGGTTGAAGTATCCACAACCAAACAATCACAATATCTCTCTAATTGCACTACAATAGGCACTTTTTCTGTTTCCGTACAAGCACATAGGACTTTAAATACAAGTCGCGGAGTAATATCAGAACCTGATCTTTTATACTCCACCAAAGATGAACTTTTAGAAAATTTTAAAGACCAAAATGTAATAGATGTACGCCGTATCACCATCCGTAAAAACGAACAGATAATTCCCACTAAACATATTATTCCAACCTTCAATAGCACTACTTTACCACCTAGAATTAAAGCAGGATATCTAAACTGTAAAGTCAGACCCTATATACCAAATCCCACCCGCTGTTTTAAATGTCAGCGTTACGGTCATACTAAAACAAACTGTCGTGGATCTCTCACCTGTGCACGTTGTGCAGAGGTCGACCATGACAACACCTCATGTGAAAAATCTGAATGCTGCGTCAACTGTAAAGGAAATCATACTGCATATTCCCGCAAATGCCCTAACTGGAACCGGGAAAAAGAAATAGTCACTATAAAAATTACTCAGAATTTATCTTATCCTGATGCCCGTAAACAAGTTGAAAATAGAACCCCATCTGTCGGAATTACCTACTCCAGCTTACTCAAGAAGCAATCAACAGCCATAAGACACATGGCTACACAAACTGATGTCTCATATCCACACGATAAATCTACCGTAACACAATCAACCAACACACCATCCTCTGAACCGTCAAAAATAAATGACATAGAGAAGAAACATCAGAAATTAACAGCTTTATCTAGTAAATCATCTATATCCCAAACTAAAACAAAAGCTGCCACGAATACCACCATACCACAGAAACCTGATATCACCAAAAAACAGAATCTAAAAAAACCTCCAATACAAACGACAAAAAAGAAAAACTCAACTCCAGTCTCTCTGCAGTGGAAGACTGTGGGGAAGGGGAGGCAAAAATCGGGCATCAGTTCAGTTATAAAAATCATTAAAGATCCCAAACAGCTGAAGCATTACGCGGATGAAGTTATGGATGCCGAGTTGTGCTGCAGTGACTCGGATGATGATGAAAATATTGTATTCGTAGAATCTGTGCCTGACCAAACTGTCTCTCCAGAATCAGTACACTCTAAACTTCCCCAAATTCCACTCCCTCAAAATATAACTAGATCGACACCTTTGAAACCAAACCATAGATCTAAAGCTCCTGAAAATAAAACGAAAAAGAAAAAAACTGTAACACCTAAAAGTGAAACAAACCAAAAACAGAAAAATAAAATAGATGAAACTCATATGGATGATGATGCTCTACACCTTCATCCTGAGCGGGATGAAGCTTTAGACGATGGAGATAGTAGCATGTCTACTACCTCCGAACATAATGACATAGATACATTTATCTAACATCCTCATTCATGACTAATATTATCTCTTGGAACTGCCGTGGTTATCACAATAAACATGACGAAATCCGCAACATTCTCTCTGACCATCAATCTCTATGCCTAGCTCTCCAGGAAACACATTTAAAACCTAATGACAAAGCGAAATTACGCAACTATGTTACTTATAGAAAAGACATTACTAGTAGTAATAGGGCCACCGGTGGGGTGGCTCTTTTCATCTCTCGCAGCTTACCCCACTCTCATATAGAATTAAACACAAATTTACAAGCTGTAGCAATCAGAGTACACATTAAACGTCTCATTACAATCTGTACCATATATCTGCCACCTAACCAAACTATTAACTCAGCACACCTTGATGATCTTCTTTCCCAACTCCCCACGCCCCTCATTATCATTGGGGACTTTAACGCCCATAGCCAATTATGGGGTAACTCCGACAATAATGCACGTGGTGATACAATAGAGAAACTAATTTCTGACAATGGGCTATGCGTGTTAAATAATGGTGACTACACATATTTTCACGAGCCAACCCGAACTTTTCATGCAATAGATCTAACAATCTGCTCCCCTTCACTCTATCCTTTATGGAATTTCTGGGTCTCAAATGACCTGCACGGCAGTGACCACTTTCCTACTTTTATTTCATTGACTACTCCAGATGGAGATTCTAAAAACTATCCCAAAAGATACATATATGACAGAGCCAATTGGCCAGCATTTACTATGCTTGCAAATATAACTAACAGCATGATAGTGGGTGATATTGACAAAGCACTTGATAATATAACTGATTGTATTATCAATGCTGCTGATGCTACCATTCCAAAAACTTCTACTACACACAAACACAGAAAACCATGGTGGAATAACGACTGCCAAATGGCAAAGAAAAAACAACAAAAAGCTTGGGGCATATTTCGTAGATATCCTAACAATAATAACTATATTGCATTTAAAAAAGCAAAAGCTGATGCTAGAAAATTGCGACGGAAAAGCCAGCGTGATTCATGGATTCATTATGTCTCTAGCATTAACTCAAATACATCAAGTAAAGAGCTCTTGGCAAAAGTAAAAAAATGTATGGGCATTCATTCAGAAAATCATATTTCTATTTTAAAACATAATGGTCATACTATCACATCTCTTAAGAACATTGCCGAGACAATAGGGTCTACCCTAGCTGCAATATCGAAATCAGATGCATATCCGGAACCTTTTTTAAGTTACAAAAGACAAACTGAAACAGCCAGGATTAATTTTAATACCCATAATTCATTTTCATATAATCATCCTTTTATTATATCTGAGCTAAAAAAGTGTTTGAAAGACAGTCAATTATCTGCCCCTGGTCATGATGGCATCACCTACATCATGATCAAGTATCTATCTGCTCTCTCTCTTGAAAACCTCCTTTCATTTTTCAATCGAATCTGGATGGAACACAGTTTTCCTCGTGCTTGGTGTAGATCTATTGTTATTCCTTTTCCTATACCAGGAAAAGATGCTACGAACCCTAATAATTACAGACCTATCGCACTTTCTAGCAGCCTTTGCAAATTACTTGAAAAAATGGTTAATTGCCGCCTCGTTCATGTTTTAGAAACTAACAATTGCCTTGCTGCATTTCAAAGTGGATTTCGACGTGTTAGATCAACTATCGATAATTTAATACATCTTGAACATTACATTAGGACAGCTTTTCTTAAATGCAGCCATTTTGTCTTAGTATTTTTTGACATGGCGAAAGCCTATGACAGAACATGGCGCTATGGGATCCTTCGAGACCTTTTTAACTTGAACTTTCGCAGGAACCTCCCAATTTTTATTAAAAACTTTCTTGCTGTGCGACTTTTCCAAGTTCGCCTAGGCGGAATTCTTTCTAGTTTCTATGTACCAGAAGAGGGTGTACCCCGGGGCAGTGTCCTGAGTGTCACCCTCTTTGCTATTAAAATAAATGACATTCTCAGCCAACTTCCTCCTTCAGTGAAAGGAGATTTATATGTTGATGACTTTAGAATTATGTGTATCGGACAGGATATTCGTTTTTTTGAAAGACAATTGCAAATAGCTATCAATCGTATTCTCATTTGGGCTAATAAAAATGGTTTTATAATTTTTCAAGACAAAACTTCTTGTGTGCATTTTTGTAGACGTTGGGATCTACATCCTGATCCTGAAATTTTTATTGGTTCAAATCGTATTCCTGTTGTGGACAGTGTTCGATATCTAGGGCTGATTTTTGACAAGAAACTAACTTTTTTACCACATATTTTACAATTAAGGACAAGATGCGAAAAATCGCTTAATGTACTTAAGGTACTATCAAATACTTCTTGGGGAGCAGACCGGAACTCTCTTCTTAAGATTTACCGTGCTGTTATCCGGTCAAAAATTGACTATGCCTGCCAGGTCTATGGCTCTGCATCTAAATCTGTTCTTATGAAACTTGACACTGTGCATCATAGCGCACTTCGTGTGTGCTCTGGTGCATTTCGTACATCACCAGTTTTAAGCTTGTATGTTGAATGTAATGAACCATCTTTATATAATATCAGAGAAAAACTCTCTTTGCACCTATACTATCGTATTCTTTCCCATCACGGTCATCCACTCCAAACCTACATCTTAAATACTGATAACGATATTTTACATCAACATCGACCATCTTGCACTCCATCTTTTGGTGTTAGAATGAGGAACATTATTCACAATAGCGCTCTGCATAATATTGAGGTGAGTTCATGTGCCTCACATGTTCTCGCTCCTTGGAATCCTCCTAGCATTATTTCCCTCAACCCTTTTAAAGGATATGATAAAAACAAGTTAACCGCTTCTGTCTTTCAGCAATTATTTGCAGTACACCGTGCGAATTATCAGAATTACATCGATGTTTACACAGACGGTTCCAAGAGAGGGGATATTGTTGGCTGTAGTATTTTTTCAGGTAATACTCATCTCAGCTATAGACTCAATTCTTCAATTTCCGTTTTCACTGCTGAATTAATAGCAATAGAGAGAGCCTTGATACACATATCTCATCATCATGACACTTCCTTTATCATTTATACAGACTCAAATAGCTCTATTGACGCAATTCAATCTTTCAATAAGCATCCTTATGTATCATCCATCTTAGATTTTTATAATAAATTGACTAGTGGCTATAATATTATATTCTGCTGGGTACCGGGGCACATGGGTATTCCTGGTAATGACAAAGCTGATGAGGCGGCAAAACTTGCTATTAATCCATTACGTCATACAGTCCCATTCTCTGATGTTAAACTACATATCAATCTTTTTATGCAGAATAACTGGCAAAAAAGTTGGGATTTAGAATACAACAATAAACTACATTATGTTAAACCAATAATTAAGACTTGGCCTTCTATTTACCCAAGAAAATCTGATGTTATTCTGACTCGTCTAAGAGTTGGACATTCAAGAATCACGCACAAACATCTTTTACTGCGGCAGGATGCCCCCATGTGTCCTTACTGTTATTTTGATTACCTGACTATTCACCATGTTTTAACTGATTGTCCTGGCCTCCGACATTTGCATAGAGTTTATTTTAAATCCTCATCACCACTCTTGACAAACCTCATTGGGGAAACACCTCATGGGGCACTTTTTGACTTCTTGAAACGGACTGGCTTTTATTTACATCTTTAGTTTTTTGTGATTCCTGAGTTTGCCTTTCTTACTTGGCACCTGGGTGGAGAGTCCATCCAGTTACTTCTGTTCTATTTTTATCCTGTGTTTATTTCTACTTTTTTATTGTACTTTGATACTTCAACGTTAATTTGACTACATCTGGATGGGATACTCCATCCAGATAGCCTTTTCTTTTACTTTTGTTTTTTCTTCTTGCATGATATCATTCTTGTACCATTTAGCTTTGCGCAGCATGTCCTTGAAAGGATTTTGCGCCATTAAATTCCATACAACCAACCAACCAACCTTTATGTCAGCATTGTCTTGAAAACAAATTAAAAAGATAAATTTCAAAAAATGCCGATAGAGGGCGCTTTAGACTTTGGGGTAACGAACAACTATTTTTTACCGTTATTTTTTGTATCGCATGAAATTTTTTTATAAGCTTAGACACAAATTTAAATTTTGAGCTCAAAATCTAAATCGTTGGGAGTGGTTAAATAGCGCAAACTGAACTGTGGGGGGAGGTTCAAATTTCAAATGATTATAAAAAACGGAAAAATTGGTCGGTTTTCACTAAAACTATTCTTTATGTCAATATTTCCTTTAAAAAAAATTAAGATAAATTTCAAAAGATTCCGTTAGAGGGCGTCTTTAGCTTTAGAGTAACCAACAACTATTTTTAACCGTTATTTTTTGTATCTAATTAAATGCTTCCAAAAGCTTAGACTTAAATTTTGAGCTCAAATTCTAAATCGATGGGAGGGCTTAAGAAGCGCAAACTTAACTGTTTCAAAGTTGAAATGTTACTCTCTACACCCCTCGAACACAGTTCAATTTTCCGCTTCTTAATTACTCACAACGATGCAGATTTTGAGCTCAAAATTTAAGTTTGAACTTTTACAAGCATTTAATTAGATACAAAAAATAACGGTTAATAATAGTTGTTGGTTACTCTAAAGTTTAAGGCGCCCTCTGACGGAATTTTTGAAAGATATCTTTAAAATTTATTTTCAAGGAAATATTGATATAAAGAATAGTTTTAATGAAAAACTTGAATGAAAAACTTAATGAAAAACGATCAACTTTTCCGTTTTTAGGTGCGTTCGTAATTATATAATACGTAGCACCTATAGTGATCGTTCAGTCCGTCCGTCTGTCCGTCCGTCTGTCCGCATGTAACAACGCAAAAACTACCCAACCGAATCGTTTGAAATTTAAAATACATAATTATTACATAATTTTGTCGAGTCATTTCAAATTTTATGAGAATCGGATGGATAGATCAATTACAGGGACGATCAAAAGTATTCCATTACATTACGGTCAATGGGGAAAAAAGTTTCAAATGCATTTTAATCGTTTGAAATTTAAAATACGCAATTATTACATAATTCTGTCGTGTTATTTCAAATTTTTTGATAATCGTGTGCATAGATCAATTACAGGGACAATCAAAAGTATTCAATTACATTATGGTCAATGGGGAAAAAGTTTCAAATATATTCTATACGTTTGAAATTTAAAACACATAATTATTACATAATTTTTTCGAGTTATTTCAAATTTTATGAAAATCGGATGCATAGATCAATTACAGGGAAAATCAAAAGTATTCCATTACATTACGGTCAATGGGAAAAAATGTTTCAAATGCATTTTAATCGTGTTACACTCATGCGAACTTAATAAAATTTATATGCAACTATAAAGTACATATTATACTATACATCTTACATAATTTGTGGTGCAAAGAACATTTGTTATTGATTTACAAGGCCACACAAAAGTATTCCATTACATAATGGTATAGGGAGAACATTGTTTGATGAGCGTTTTAATTGTAATTCACTATTTACAATGTTATGAGATTGATATATGAAAGTAATATTTTTAAAACTTCGTTATCGTTCGAACGCACCTAATTTGCTACGCTTCACGTGCAATTTCCAACTTGTTTTATAATCATTTGAAATTTGATCCTTCCCACCCCCATCGAACACAATTCAGTTTGCTCTACTTAACCACTCCCAACGATTCAGATTTTCATCTCAAAATTTAAGTTTATGTCTAAGCTTCTAAAAACATTTAATGAGATGCAAAAATAATGGTAAAAAAGAGTTGTTCGTTACTCAAAAGTCTAAAGCGCCCTCTATCGGCATTTTTTTTACATTTATCTTTACAATTTATTTTCAAGACAATACTGACATAAAGAATAGCTTTAATGAAAACCGCAAACGAATCGACCAATTTTTCCGTTTTTTATAATCATTTGAATTTTTGGAACCTAAACTTTAATGGTCCTTATCTCCTTTGAAAGACGTTTGGGACCCTTAGTTTCCTATTTAATAGTGTTTGTCTTGATGTGTACTATCACCCCTGAAAGTTTGTACCATGAATTTAGAAACACCCTGTATATATAAGGTAGAACCCGTCGAATTTTGGCGAAAGAAAATATTCAAGAAGAAACTGTTTCATTCATTCATTTATAATACACTCAGAAAACCAATTACAACAAAAAATACACCTCATATTGGCATGTGTAACTCTTCAAAATGATATTTAAACTAAAGTTAACAAAATACTATATCCATAAAACTTAGCTTTAGAAGTTATAAATATTAATTAATTTTTTTAAGGAGTTGAACATTAAAAAACATCTGTTATTATGACATAGTTATCAATTGCGGCTCTTAGAATTGCTATTCGAAAATGAAAAAAGTAACATTTATTCCACTTTGACTCAATCATAAAAATTCCCCCCCCCCCCTGAAATATAAACCCGGTATCATTTTCACCATCTCAAAATTTACATATGCACCTCTCATTCCCGTAGTTTTATTATTATTGTTATTATTATTATTATTTTAAAATCATTTAAATTGAAAACTTGAATTCTCGATTGCTGTTAGCCCAGGGCTCCCAAATGTCCCGCCAACTGAACATCCATATTTTCTTAGAAAGATTTTCGTTTTATATTTTTCTTGCGCAGAAACCGCCTTTGGAGCGTTAGTACAAATACTGTAGAAACCTACTATGAAATTTTCTGTTAAAAAATATTCGTGTTCAGTTCGCGGACCATTTGGGAGCCCTGTTATCTGAAAACTGCTACTAAACGGGTATATTTTTTTAAGTATAAATAAAAATTTCTAAAATAATCTGCATGCAATAAATATGATAGACAATATTCAAGTGACATCACATAAGGGAAAATGACGATTTTTGTAAGCTGGAACTCGAATTACTCTAAAGAACTTCTTTATTTGCTTGTATAACTCGGCGATGTGAATTCAGCCTGTCGATAATCATCAACTTCTGAAACATAACTCCCTATTTTTTGGACAAAGACTTCCGACCACATCATGTACACTTTATGTGACGGTTCTAAGTTTTTATAAAGTATTGCAATTTATCAGTGTGTGATTTCGATTATGTTAATATCGAAAGTGAAGTATTTTCTTCTGAGAAGAATTGCAAAGGAACTGGGGTCAAAATGACGCACTTCTACAAAGTATATTATAGTCTTAAGAATTGAAATACACGCTTTTTTATAACGTCATTTGCATTTGCTTTATCATACTTGTTTTATGATTTAAGCATGTACCGGGTGTCCCAAAAATGACTGATGGATTTTAAAATTCAATAACTTGCAAACGGTGACAGCTATTTAAAAATTTTTTGCAGGAGGGTTATGTATAAAGTCAGGAGTTTTTTAACCGTAATTTTTAATTTTAATTCGAATTTCAAACAATAGGTGGCGCTGACGGCGATTGAAGGCCAGGTCGACGCATCACCCATCACTGATCTATTGGAAATTCGAACAAAAATTAAAAATTACCGTAAAAAATCCTGACATTATACATAACCCTCCTGCAAAAATTTTTTAAACAGATGTCATCGTTTGCAAGTTATTGAATTTTAAAATCCATCAGTCATTTTTGGGACACTCGGTGTATAAAAGTATACGTATGGCGTCATTATCGCTGAATAATACACAAACCCAGAAAAAAAAAACAATGTCGACATTCAAGAAGCAAATTGCGTATCTAATGATTCCATGTGTCTTTTGTCTTTAATAGTTCCATGTTTTATTGGAAATCATCCACTGATATTTCTTGAAATTTCGGAAAACGTTTTTACAGACGGATTTATAAATTTATATACTTTCAGCTGTTCGGTACGAATTCATTAAAAACGAAGAAAATCACATAACTATTTTTTAAACTATATATTTGTAAAAATAAAATGTCGTATCTTTTTTTTTTTTTTTTTTTTTACACAGCACATGTTTTAATTAAAAAAATTTCTTCACTTTTTGTAAGAAAAAGACAATGAAAAGATACAGTTATCTGTTTTGTTTTTCCTTTAATTTTAATGGAAATGAAGTGCTTTTGTTGCTACGATTAGAGAAGCGATGCAAAAAAATAATATCTCAAAAATAAATTAAGATACAATTTCCAAACAAACTGCATTTAAAAACAGATCTTTTTTCCCTATATGATGGTGTAAAAATTTAAAATGTGGGATGTTTAGAAGTTTAAAAATTTGCAGTAGAAAAAATTGCAAAAACTAAATTTAATTCAAATTTCAAGGTGTTGTCATTCGCAAAATGACGTATGCGTTATGCACAGATACTTTTGGACTTTATAATATAGATATACACATGTATTAGTGTGGGTATAACAAAAAAATCCCCCAATTATCTATTAAAAAGAATAAAATATATCATATATGCACATATTTAATATTAATATACACATAAAAATAATATTTTTTCCTTTTTCTTTATTTTATTTAGTATGAAAAAAAAAATCTTTAAATTTAGATATGATTGCCATAAAATAACTTTCTAATAATTTATATTGAAGAATTTAATGTTTTAAGAAATGTATAATTCCACCTATCTTTAATTAAGAAAAATCTAAAATAATAATAATAAACTTTATAATTCACATTTCACCAAGAAATATAAACAATTATTTTTCAAAATGTTTCATAAACAACAACAACAAAAAATTTTTTATAATTTGCTTAAGCATTTCCTATTCCGTGCAGAAAGTAATCTACTGTTTAAATTTAATTTATTCTATTTCATTATTCTTTTGTATTGTTATAATTTAAAAGAATATAATTAAATGTTTAAAATGACTTTCTGCAGTCATTTCTTATTAAAGTGTTATCTTGTTTATTATGTGGAGTAAAGGAGAAAACGAACAGATAGAACATTTTGCACTTTTTGTTCGTTTTTTATAATTATATAAATATACGTATATTCTAAATACTTCTATCTTAAAAATATTTTAAGGGAATGTAAGTTATTTATAAGTATAACTACGGTAGATATATAAGTTTATTTTACTTATCACATTTAAAGGCGACAGATATGCAGTATTAAAAATTATTTCTTTAAAAATTCTCTCTAATTAGTATAAAAATGTCTTTAGTTTTTTACTAAAAAGGACAGACAAAATAATCTTCTATATGTCTGGGTTATTTTTTACTAAAAAGGACAGACAAAATAATTTTCTATATGTCTGTGTTATTCTTTACTATCCTTATTTAAAAAATACATTGTTGAAGGTTTCACATGTTTTGAAGGATTTAGATCTTATTAAAATATTTTAAGTTTTATATACATGGCAATATATATATATACATATAGAACCATTAGATAATACTACAAATCAACATCAAAATATGGAATAACTCGTTAAAACAAAAAATTATATCAAACATAAGAGTTGGCAAAAATTGGAACAATATTGGAAATGTGGTATTTAGCTCGTTCTCAAGGGCAGTGCTAAATAGACACATTAATTGCGATTAATTTCTGATTAGAAATAAGGATAAACCTAAAAATGTTTTTTTAAATTGCCTGATTAATCTCAATGGAAAACATAAAATAAGAATATTTTAGCCCTTTTTGTATGCGTTTTAACAACACATATTATTTTGACACACATATCACTGTTTCACAAATATATTTTTGTCTTTTATTTATTAGTAATCCGGAATTTTTATAAACCTTAGCTGAAATATTATTCACTTACGCACATATTATCACATGTGTATGGATAGAACAGGACTGAGTTTCAAAATTCGCCTTATCCAATAAATAAAATTTTGAAAAATTGCAAAAAACCTTTCACTTAATTCATTGATTTTTTACTGTAAACAAGATTATACAATACCAGAAAATACACGATAAAGCTTCTTTTTTTACGTGCGTTCGTAATTATGTAAATACGTAGCACCTATAGTGGTCGTTCAGTCCGTCCGTCTGTCCGTCCGTCCGTCTGTCTTTACGCATACATCAACGCAAAAACTACCCAACCGAATCGTTTGAAATTTAAAATACATAATTATTACATAATTTTGTCTCGTCATTTCAAATTTTATGAAAATCGGATGAATAGATCAATTACAGGGGCAATCAAAATTATTCCATTACATTACGGTCAAAGGGGGAAAAAGTTTCAAATGCATTTTAATCGTTTGAAATTTAAAATACATAATTATTGCATAATTTTGTCGAGTTAATTCAAATTTTTTGATAATCGGGTGCATAGATCAATTACAGGGGCAATCAAAGTATTCAATTACATTATGGTCAATGGGGGAAAAGTTTCAAATGTATTTTATACGTTTGAAATTTAAAATACATAATTGTTACATAATTTTGTCGAGTTATTTGAAATTTTATGAAAATAGGATGCATATATCAAATACAGGGACAATCAAAAGTATTCTGTTACATTACGGTCAATGGGGAAAAATGTTTCCAATGCATTTTAATGGTGTTACACTCATTCGAACTTAATAAAATTTATATGCAACTATAAAGTACATATTATAATATACATTTTACATAATTTGTGGTGCAACATTTGTTATTGATTTACAAGGCCACACAAAAGTATTCCATTCCATAATGGTATAGGGAGAACACTGTTTGATGAGCGTTTTAATTGTAATTCACTATTTACAATTTTATGAGATTGATATATGAGAGCAATATTTTTAAAACTTCGTTATCGTACGAACGCAACTCATTTTCTACGCTTCACTTGCAATTTCCAACTTGTTGCAGATTGTACTAATTTTGTAGTAGCACTACGTTTTAAATCGCTTTTCAAATTTTATTTTTAAACTATAACTATATATTTTAATGATATTTGTGAGCTAAACAATAGAAGTTATGCGTATTTTCTATTAATATAATATATAATAATAATATAATAATTATATAATAATAATAATAATAATAATAATAATAATAATAATAATAATAATAATAATAATAATAATAATAATAATAATAATAATAATAATAATAATAATAATATAGAATAGTAATAAAATATTAATATGAAAAAGTAATTAGAAACCGGGAATATTTTGAAATTTCAAATGAAATTTAACAGATTTGGCTTTAAATAATAAACACAGTATATTTTAATTTTAGATTAACTTTATGCTTTGTAATTAAATCTACTGACTTTTAATGCTTTTACTTTATGCAAAATGTGTGGCGTCAAATTTCTTCTTGCCAACCCACCCCCCCCCCTTGTCACAAACTGTCACTGTTTCATGAACTCCCCCCCCCCCCTTTCAAGCGTGACATCATTTTTGGACGGCCCCTTAGTAAAAAAGAATTTTTTTTTCTTTTTTAACATGCATCACGGTAGACAGAAGATAATTTATATTCGAACAAACATTTATGTGATGTTCCCAGTAAAATTTTGACAGACACACTTGCTTTCTAATCAGTTACTTTTCCTTCCTCAAAATCATTACTTTTGATTTTCATTTATTAAGATAGATTTATGAAAAAAAATATGCAGAATAACTTTAAATGTTATTTTATTTTAATTTATTTATTTATGGAAATATTCTTACTTTAAAACCTGAGTTATTAATTCTTTAATAGAAGTATTTTACACTTTAATGTAGAATAATAAAATAATATTTGACATTAATTTAAAGGCTTCTAAATGGAATTGATTCTTAAAGTATTTTTTTTATCTCTCAATTACTTTAGAAATATTGCAGTAGAGTAAAATTTAACTTAAAACAAGCTAAAAGAAAACTATGTTTCGGAAAAAAGTTTTTTCTTTCAAATAAATTTTAATCATAGTTTTCGAGTAAGAAACATGCTCATAAAACAAGAAAAAATCTGTATAACTTAGAGAATATAGCAGTGGTTTTTGAAAGTGTTTGGTAGTTTTCTTTTAAATTAATATCGACATATGATCTGAAAATTATTATTTGAAGCATTTATTTGAAGTACTTTTTTAATAGTGAAAAATAAACTTCATGATTCTCAATATAAACAGAAATAATAAGCAAAGCAAAGTTTAAAATTATCCTTAAAAATGAAAGAGCATTTAACAGGGGAAAATTAAATAATCTTTTGAGAAAAGTTTTTAAAGAATTAAAACAAAATATTATGTACCGTTAAAAAATTGATTTATTAAATCTTTAATAGAAGTATTTTACACTTTAATGTGGAATAATGAAATAAAATTTTGTATTAATGTAAAAGCTTCTTACCGGAAATGATTCTTAAAGTTGTCTTCTCTCTCAGTTACTAAAAAGTAATAATAGTTAATAAAATTTAACATCACACAAAATTTAAAAAAACTGTGCTTCGGAAAAGAAGTTTCTTTCAAACAAATTTTAATAGTAATTTTCGAGTCAGAAACATGCTCATAAAATAAGAAACAAATTGTGCGACTTAAAGAATATAGTAATTATTTTTTAAAGTGTCTGGTACTTTTCTTTTAAATTAATATCGAATATATGCTCTGAAAATTATTATTTGAAGCATTAGTACGTCTTTAAGAATGAAAAATAAATTTCGATGATTCTCAATTTAAACATAAATGATAAGCAACGCAATGTTTAAAAGTATCATTAAAAATATCCTTAAAAATGAAAAAGCTTTTAACAGAGGGAAATAAAGTAATATTTTGAGAAAAGGTTTTAAAAGAATTAAAATAAAACTACCCTTTTTCTCATTAAAATATTTATTTCACTCAGAAGTTGTTCTGTAATTGAATAAAAGTTTTATGAACCTTTTTTTAAACCTTTTTAACATACTATTGTAAAATAATTATTCAGATTATCTTTAAACATTTCCAAGTAGATTTGTTAATGATAAACATTTATTCCACATTTAAATTTTTATTTTACTCACAACTTGATCGTTCTGAGTTATTAAATTTTAAATAGAACTGAAAACAGAGAATTGAATAATTAAAGTTTTAATAGAAATATTTGACACTTTATAGTGGAATAATAAAATAAAATTTGACATTAATATAGAAGCTTCGTACCGAAAATGATTCAATGAAAATGGTTTAATGAAAAGAAAATGCATTCTTAAAGTTCTATTTATTTCTAAGTTACTTAAGAAAAATTTATAAAAAATTAACTTAAGTTGAAAGAAAGAACTATGCTTTGGAAAAAAGTTTCTTTCGAATAAATTTTAGTAGTAATTTTCGAGTCAGAAAATTGTGCACATAAAACAAAAAACAAATTGCGTAACTTGGAGAATATAGTAATTGTTTTTGAAAATGTTTGGTAGATTTATTTTAAATTAATATCGAAATATACTCTAAAAACTAGTATTTGGACCATTAGTACTTTTTAGGAGTGAAAAATACACATGGATGATGCTCTATATAAACAGAAAGATAAGCAGAGCAATGTTTAAAAGTATCATTGAAAATATCCTTAAAAATGAAAGAACGTTTAACAGGAAAAATGAAATAATCATTTTGACAAAGTGTTTTAGTGAATTAAAACAAAGCATTTTTTTCCTATTAAAATAATTACTTCACTCAGAACTTGTCCTGTAAATGAATAAAAGTTTTATGAACCTTTTTTTACATTTTAACATGCAATAATAAAATAATTATTCACATTATCTTTAAACGTTTCAAAGTAGTTTTGTTAACGATAAATATTTATTTCACATTAAAATTTTTATTTTACTCAAAACATGTTCTTACTTGAATTATTAAAACTTTAATAGAAATATTTCACAATTTAATGTGGAATTATAAAATAAAATTTAATACTAATGTAAAAGCTTCTTACCGGAAATGATTCTTAAAGATTTTTGTTTTCTCTCAGTAACGTAATAAATATTGCAATGGAATAAAATTTAACTTAAAACAACTAAAAGAAAACTGTGATTTAGAAAAAAGTTTTTTTCACACAAATTTTAATAGCGATTTTCGAGTACGAAACGTGGTCATAAAACAAGAAACACATTGTGTAACTTAGAGAATATAGTAATAATTTTGAAAGTGTTTGGTAGTTTCCTTCTAAATTAATATCGAAATAGGCTCTGAAAATTATTATTTGAAGCACTAGTACTTCTTTAAGAGTGGGAAATAAACTTCAATGATGCTTAATTTAAACAGAAATGATAAGCAAAGCAATTTTTAAAAGTATCTTTAAAAGTATTCTTAAAAATGAAAGAGCATTTAAATGAAATAATATTTTGAGAAAACTTTTTGAAAGAATTAAAATAAAACATTCATTTTTTGTTAAAATACTTATTTTCCTCAGAAATTGTTCGGTAAATGTAAAAGTTTCGTGAAGCATTTTAACAATTTAATATGCAATAATAAAATAATGATCCTCATTAACATTAAATACTTTTAAATAGTTTTATTTAAACACTTTTATTTCAATCGTCACCAAGTAAAACTAAATAAAAATGAATGATGTAATTTAAAGCAATTGTATTTCGAGCGGGATTTTTCTATCATAATCTCGCGAAAAAAATAATAATTTTCAAACTCTATTTAAATAATAATTTCACTTCAGTTTGCTGAATTTTTTCTTTATTTTCATATAAATAAATGTATACTGAAATTTAGAATTCTGAATATTAGGATTTTACATGAAAAATAATAATGATCGATAGTGTTTATTTTAAAAAAGGTTGGTAAGTAAAATAAATTTTATAAACAAGGTAAGCAAAATAAGCTTTATACAGCAATTCATGTAATATTTGACATATTCAATTACCACATTAATATTCTAGCTTAGAGTTGTTATTTAATAAAGAAAAATGAAATATTTGTTGAACATTCAAATGTTTATTTCACTGCAAGTTGCTTTTCCATAAATGAATAAAGATATCTTTTGCTATAGACAAAACATGTGCTTTTTTCTAACTATACTGTTCAAATATTTATTTACCAAAACAGAATATAAGTCTGTTAATTAATTTTAATATTTTTTACTATTTCAAATGTCAGAAAATGGTGAAATGAAAGTTAATTTCTATTGTTCAACATCTGTCTTTAAAGTTATAGTCGAGTAGAAATAGCATTTTACCCTGCAAAAATTTCGGTAACTCTGATATATTTTTTAAACTGTATAGATTGACCCTCTAATGAAAAAACCAAGTTTTCGAACTTCTAGACTATGTGCGTTTTTCACTGTAGCCAAAAAAAAAAATCATTTTGCACTTTTTTCGATTTTTCTTAAATGACTAGGTTTTAGTGCATTTTATAGAAATATTTCCTGTTACAATTTTGTAGAGGATAACATTTCCAACAACATTCACTATTTATGTTTGTAGATTGTTCAAACAGGAATAACTGATAAGGAGCTGGGAAAATAAGGTAATATTTGGAAAAAGTGGAAAAGAAAACAAATGTTAGTTTTTCCGTAATGATACTTTTCTACCTAAATTTTTGCGTTTAAAAGATAAAAGTGTCAAAATAAACTTTGAAAAGCATCATATCATCTACAAGTTCCATTCATAAGATAATTATTTATTTGTAGTATGACTGATGTGTGTGAATGATTTGTAAAATAATAGTGAATGTTGTTGGGAATTTTATACTCTACAAAATTGTAACTGGAATTTTTTCTGTGAAATGCATTGGAGCCGAGTTATTTAAGAAAAATCGAAAAAAAGTGTCAAAAAATTCTGGTTTAGCTACAGTAAAAGGAGCACAAGGTCTAGAAGGTCGAAAACTTGGCTTTTTGATTAGGGGGTCAACCTATAGAGTTAAAAAATATATATCAGAGTAACCAGAGAGTTTTGCAAGGCAAGGCCATTTTTTGGTCTGTTTTTACTGCACTATTGAATGAATGAAACTTCGAAAACTTTTTTTACTCAGATTAACTATCCGAAATTATCATTTGAAAAATTGTATAGATCGAAATATTGAAACAGGGTTCTGTCTGGCTTTTCATAAACTTTAGCGATTTGGCGAATAAGACACAAATGACATTAGCCATATAAAAAAAAAGGTTTAAAAAATTCTATCTTTAACTTTTCATTGCATCACTTCGTTACAATATTTATTAAATGAACTAATTTTTTGTAGTGCTTAAAAAAATAGAAATACGATAATCAATCACAGATTACAATGTAAATGTTTCAGATAAGATTTTAGAAGTCTAAATAAAAATTCGAAACAGCGATCTTTATTTTACTGTTGTGAAAATATACACTACACAGCTCTAGGAGATTTCGACTCCGGCGATTGAATGGGCGATGATATTTTGCATGCTACTTATAAATAGTGCGGTGTGGGGCTAATCTACAATCCAGCATAACGTCTCTGTATAAGCTCTTGATATAAGCAATTTTGTTTGCGTTTTTGCCGCGGGAGGTCGGTGCATAGATAGCGATAAATGGCAATAGAGAAATGCCTAGTGATTAATCCTCTTTATGTGCTTGGCTGTTTCTAATCATTTAATTGGTGCTGACTAAGCATCTCTGTAAATAGAGTAATGTAGATGGAACGCTGCGATTAAGTATGGAAAGCGACATCAGTTGTTTAGTAATGAGGATAAGAATCTGGATTTAACTGTGACAAACATGAAAAAAGCAAAAATCGAACACATGCAATTTGGCAAATCTGATTATTCGGTTAGTCGTCAAATGGAACATTTTGTCTTGATTTAGTGAAATGGCGAGTGGCAATTATGTTTAACCCTTTCCGGCACACTGTGCCCGGTCTGGGATACTTAATTTTAATTCCAAACTTGCAAACGACACCAATAATATTTTACTAAATCTTTGTTTTTACCGTAAAAGCTTAAATTAAAGGATTCAAAATATCTAAAAAATTTCTTTATGAATTGCGGTGTCAGTCGATAATTTCTCATTTTATTACAGATTTTGCCCGTGCCGAAAAGGGTTAATAAAGTATAACAGTTCATGTGGAAAATGTATATTTGAAGTTCTCTTCACAAAATACGCCTAAAAAATTGCGTTGTTGTATGCAATGAAAAATAAACAGAAATATAGGAAATGAATCAGCTATATAACGAAGTCCCTATTTTACGAAGTTTTTTAGTAACATAAGTTAGAAACATAATTTTAATTCCAAACTTGCAAACGACACCAATAATATTTTACTAAATCTTTGTTTTTACCGTAAAAGCTTAAATTAAAGGATTCAAAATATCTAAAAAATTTCTTTATGAATTGCGGTGTCAGTCGATAATTTCTCATTTTATTACAGATTTTGCCCGTGACGAAAAGGGTTAATAAAGTATAACAGTTTATGTGGAAAATGTATATTTGAAGTTCTCTTCACAAAATACGCCTAAAAAATTGCGTTGTTGTATGCAATGAAAAAAAAGTTGTATGCAATGAAAAATAAACAGAAATATAGGAAATGAATCAGCTCTATAACGAAGTCCCTATTTTATGAAGTTTTTTAGTTAACGAAATTTTCTTTTGAATATTGACTTTTGGACACCATTAACATGCGAATTAATCTCCATATTACGAAAATTATATTCAATAAAACGATTTTTATCCCACTTTTTTTCGTGTGTGTACGACATTCAAACATAGAGATTGCTGTTACGATGGATGTATGAATTTACGTCCGCGGATGGTATGAAAATTAAATTACTTATGCATTTAACCATTTTTATTATTCTTGATTTCAAACAAAATATTTTGTCCCACAGAAATACTGGTTATGAGTGGCTGTATCCATATATCCATTGATTAGTGCTAATATATAACACACAATATAGTTTATACTACTATATTTAGATACAACCCCTCATTTTTTTGTTTCATTTTGGGAACAACTGATTTTGAGCATATTATATGTTTTTTGAGACTATTACAAATGCTGTTCTATACATTTAGCTTACATAATATGCAAGTGAAATTTTAATAGAGTTGACTCATGCGCAGTGAAAGATTATTTAGTAAAACTGCTCATTTTCATACATTTTTTTATTATTTTTTAATTCTGATTACAGAGTATTAGGTACAATATTGCTTGTCATATTTTTTTGAAAAAACATTGTTTCTTTATTTTAAGAACTCTGCAAATTATAAGAAAAAAAATCTTGGCAAAATTTGGGACTTTTTTTTATAAAAACCTTAATTCCTCTACTAGTATATATGTTATCCACTGAAAAATAAACACAGTTTATTACCATCAGCCACTTAATCATAATCTTCTGTTTGAGCTTTTTTGCTACATTAGTTTTGACATGTCCAAATCATATTCGTTCTTTTGCATTTGTTGAGGGTTTCTTACGAAATTTCGATAAAAAATCTTCACGGAAATCTATAACCTGTATTATTAGGTTTACACATCTGGAGTTTCAGGATAATACCTCATGCAATTTTCTAGATATTTAACGAAATGTCTAAAATCGCAAGTGGCCGGTTACCTTCGGGTATATCGTGTATATATGTACATGAATGTTGGTATATCCTAATAACACTTTTTGAAGACAAATATCTTTTACAAACGTTTTAAAGAGAATTTTGCAAGAAAAATGTTCTAAGAAATGTATTTTTAAATACAATTCTTATCTGTATAAGAATATCTGTATTATAACGACTATGCACATGACATTGGGTTTTTTTTTCATTACAATATTAACCTCTTGCGTCGCGGTGGTTTCATAAATATACCACTTAATTTTAATTTCCAAACACCATATTAGCACCAGAATTTTGTTAAAAAAATTACGGTTTATTGAATGTGTGAAATATATCGTTTTCATATTTACAAATAAAATTGTTTTCAAATTCCGGTGTCAGTCATTAATTTCAACACTTAAGCAATGAATTTGTTCTGCACCGCAAAGGGTTAAGGACCTAAATATTTCTCGACTGATATGCTTCATTTACTAAATCATATTTTTATCTTCGCATATTTTCATCCCAAAAAGTCCAAGACGTAATTAAGTTTATCTTTTCAATGCTATATACTTTACTAAATTCAAACCTTCTAAGGATTTTCGTATCAAATAATAATTAAATTCTACGAATATACAGATGATTTTGAAAGAATATCCTATTCAGCATTTCTTGTAAAAATTAAGTTAAGAGTGCATTTCTTTACTTTTTCTCCTATTACATTATCATATCGTAATCTGAGAGGTGTGTACAAAATAGTACAACAATTTAAACATGCCTGTTGATAGTTATAAGGAAATAAATAATTGGTTTAAGAATATTGAAAGAATATAGTATCTTAGCAAGAAATATAGAATATAGCAAGTAATATCCATATAGATTGTAAGCTATACGCTATCAATCATAGTAAAGTTAATTAACAATATTCTGCTTTAATAAATAATATATTACATATAATTTAATCTGTCACTATTTTCTTTTTTCAGAACATTGTATTAAATATATATAATATATATATATATATATATATATATACTTATATATGTATATATATACAGGGTGTCCGGTAAATAACTGACCCATTTCGAACTTAAATAAAAATAAACGGTTTGAGATAAAAAATGCGCGGTTTGCTGTATTGTTAGTAGAAAATGAATAAATTTTTAAACATGCACTTTGTTAATACAGATCAAATTTCGGCCAAAATATGGTGCTGGTGGCAACAGGCTGTTTGAATACAGAAGTGACTCTAGTTTTCATAGGTATGAGCTTTTCGGCTGAATCTGAGTCTATATGCTGTCGAATCTGAATCTATATGTTGAATCGATTCTCGACTCAGCTGCAGAAATAGGGCATGTTGGTTGGAAAGAGATTTAAAGTAATATTTATAATTGAACAATGTGTATTATACTTAACCCCCTCAGTACTCAGTCCTGAGACTGAGATATTATTTAAATATTACTATATTATATTAACAAAGTGCATGTTTTAAAATTTATTGATATTCTAATAACAATACAGCAAGCCGCGCATTTTTATCTCAAACTTTTTTTTTTTTTTTTGTTATATGCTTATAAAATTGGTCGGTCATTTACTGGACACCTTGTATATATAAATATTTCCTATTAAATAAAGTATTAGTTTTTTTTCTTTTGCAGTGCATTGATTTCAGAAAAAATAGGTGAGATAAAGGTGCGAAAGAACAAACGTAGAGAATTTAAAAAATAAATAAAAATGCGGCTCAGAAAAGAATAATATTTGTCTATATATTTCTCCATTAAATGATGAATAAAAAGAATGAAAAATATCATTGTACGTATTTTAGAATATTATTAACTAAACAAAGAAGAGGAAATTGTGATGTCGTTAATGCTTACAAATTGATTTAAAATCATGATAAAAATTGAGAACAATACATGTATTTCACACATTGGTATTCAGATAAATGTTATGAGCACAGAGTAGAAATTCATATTTTTATATTTGTTTTTACTCTTGAGAATTGTATTTTCTCTTGCATTATTACATAGAAATATCGTAAATTTTCTATTAGAAGTGGGTATTTTATTATTCGATTCACACCACTATTAAAAAGAAGTTACATTACATAGTATATTTTCTCTTTCAAAGCTTCTGAAGACGTTTGTAAAAGATTTTTGCTTAAAAAATGTGGTGCGAGGTTCTATCATAAAGTTTCAATAGCTAACAAATATCGTTTAATGCGACCTCGCACAACTCTCTTTAAAATCAGAAATGTTTAACATACGCTTTGAGAACGTTTACATACGACGAAATGCATTTTTTAAAAGTAATGGTGTGTAAGAAATATAAAAAAAGTTGCTTATATTTGAAACGTTACGATACAGTCATGTAAAGAAGGATCAATTTACCATTTGACTGATTTGCCCGTACGGTGTACGGACAAAAAGCGTTTGCTTGATCCATCATTTAAAGCTGTATGATACGACTAATTATTTTAATTACAATTTCATACTAACTAAATAACATTCACCCCATATTTTAAATTTATTGTACGTAAAAAAAATGAATCAGTTAAGTGGTTAATATGGAGAAGATATTTTAAGGAAAGAAGGTCTCCTTACTGAGCATACTCAGAATTTGTTGAAAAAATTTCTAGTGTTGCTAGGGAATTCTAATAGAAAGTCCGTATTAAAAATGAAATATTTTCGAATATTAGGCACGGAAATGCAAAAGCGTTACGCGATTTGGAGAGAAGAATTGTTCCTGGCCGCAAAAGATTTTAACCCCTTAACCCTTAAATGCATAGGATAGAACGCGTTCCAAAAAATGCGCAATTCAAAGAATCAGAATTCATACCAGAAAAATCTAAATAGTAAATTTTTCTTTATTTAATTACGAATGGTTTGACATTAAGTAAAGTGATAATTGCTTTTTTAAATTTCTGGTGAGAATACGGAATATGTGAATAAAACCCCCAGTAAATCGGGAACACTTATGGTATCGAAAATGATACAATATGCATTTAAGGGTTAACTGATTTGTCCGTACGTTGTTCGGGCAAGACGAATTTGTTTAAGTCATCATTTAACCCTTTGAGGGGCGGTGGTTTCATAGGTATACCACTTAATTTTAATTCCCAACCACCACATTCGCACCGGAATTTTGTAAAAGAAAATTACAGTTTATTGAATGCGTGAAGTATAGCGTATTCTTATTTACAAATAAAATTGTTTTCTAATTCCGGTGTCAGTCATTAATTCCAATACTTAAGCAATGAATTTGCCCTGCCCCACAAAGGGGTAAAACTTTTTGACACCACTATTACTTTAAAAAATAATTTCATACTATTGAAAGGCGAAAATGTTTAGACTAAATGTTACGAATATTTTATTTTAAAAATAATGGTGCGAATCCGTTATTTTCAATTTATTGAACGGAAAAGAAAGAACCAGTTAAGGGGTTAAAGCATCTGAAAATTGTTTGTTGATTGTCGCTCAGAATTTTTCATTATTCTCAACAATTATTTTTCACTGTAAAGTTTACATGATTTAATCGGAGTATTTTCGCGATTTAATTATAGAAATTTTTCTGTTTTAAAAAATCAAAAAAGATTAAAAACTAAGCAAATAGTGAAGAAGTTAAACAGTATTCGATATAAAAACGCTGTTTTTAAATTTTTTGTTTTATCGTCAACCGACGATAAATCGCCAAATAAACGAATTTTTCTTTTTTTTATGGACATTCTACCAAGGTCCCGCCGATTTTTTAAAACTCTTATATGCATATGAGAAGAACATTCTGTGATGTTCTTCTGATTTTTCTGAGTATGGCCGTACATTTCTTGTTAGTTGTAATTAGAACGTTACGATTCCCTACGCATGTGTAGCATATTATGCTTACTAGCAGGGGTGACCGAGCTCAGCTCGGTCAAAATTAACTTTGTGTTCAACTCGATATAGTATTATTACTGTAAAACATGTTTTTAATAATAGTATTATTTACAAAAACAATTAAGAAGAAAACTATGTTTGTATGCACATGTTCGAAAATTTTACTTTATTTTAAAATTTACAATGAAAGGACATCAATCCAAATCACTTTTTTAGCTCAACTCTGATTAGTTTAACTATGCATCTCGAAGACTATTGGCTATTTCCATGAGTACTTGTAGTGTAAGTCACAGGATACGATTTTTGGCTACCAGTATTTTAGTACGAAAAAATGTGATTTATTTTATCGGCACATTCTCATTAATTGAATAAGGCCAAGCAGACTTTTCGAAAATACCGGTGGCAAACAAGCATAGCAATTATAAGGTAATGTGACTTACACTACAAAACCCATGGAATTAGCCTATTAAGAATGTATAAGAAATTTCTTCACATTCTGACAATATTTTTTGCCAGATATAACCAAATTTGGACACATTCTTTCATTTGGCGCTAAACATGTGTTTTGGTTTCGTAACCTTAATAATCGATTTTTCGGCCAAATTTCGCCAGTATTTTGTCAAATATCGTCAACTTATTGGCTTTTGCCATAGTCTCGTGATCCTGACCCTTATTACCCAAATGAGCCACTAACCACATGTGATCAAATATGTGACTTAGCTCAATGGTCTTCAGGTAATCAAAAAGTATAAAATGAATCAAAATCGTTTAAGCCATTTCTTAAGTAAAATTAGCTTGACAGCATTCAGCAATCAAGCGATATGACCCACTAATATAATTTTGTTTAATATGCAACTCAGCTCAATAGTCTTCTCGTGACTAAAGACGTTCCGTTGCAAAATTTAGGTAAAATTGACTGAGTCGTTGTTATATATAATTAGAATGACCCGAACCCATTAAGACCTAAAACGACCCACTAATTGAATTGTTAAGTGCATGCGTCCTATCTCAATGGTTTTCTTTTGCCCGAAAACGATATAATAGGAAATATACTCAAAATGGTGAGAATAATTTTCTAGATAAAATTAGCATGACCCACAAATGACCCTCATATTGAAATCTCTCAAAAATGCGACTTAGTTCATTAATTTTTGCGTGCCGAAAAACGTTAAATACAAAATTTAGATAAAATCGATTGAGCCAATTTTTAGGTATAAATAGTTTGACCTTGACCCATTACGACCCAAAAAGACTCATTTATCGAGTTTTCTCAAACATACCCTAACCCAATGATTTTCTTGTGTCCAAAAACGATAGAATATAAAATTTAGTCAAATTTGCGCGAGACATTGTCTAGATAAAATTAGAATAACTCAAAAGTGACCCACTGATCGAAATTTCTCGAACATGTGACATAGCCCAATGATTTTCTCGTGCCAAAAATATGCTGTATACAAAATTTCGTTAAATTCGATTCACCCGTTCTTTAGATATAGCTTGACCATGACCCATCATGACCCACAAATGATCCTTATAATCGAAATCTCTCGAACATGTGACTTAGCCCATTAGTTTTCTCGTGTATAAATATTGTTACACTCAAAATTTCGTTAAACTCGATCCTGCCGCTCTTTAAATATAAATAACTTGACCCAGACACTTTATGACCCTTTATGACCCATTAATCAAAATTTCTCGATCATGTGACCCAGCCCAATGATTTTCTCGTGCCAAAAAATGTTGTATACAAAATTTCGTTAAAACTGATCCACATGTTCTTTAGATATAGCTTGACATGACCCGTTATGACCCATCATGACCCATAAATGACTCTTATAATCGAAATCTCTCAAACATGTGAGATAGCTCATTAATGTTCTCGTGTCAAAAAACTTGCATACAAAATTTCATTAAATTTGATACTGTTGTACTTTATATATAAATAGCTTGACCCAGACCTTTTATGAACCAAAATGACCCAGTAATCGGAATTTCTCGAACTGAGACCTAGCCCAATAGTTTTCTCGTGCCAAAAAAATGTTGTATACAAAAATTCGTAAAAATCGATCCACCTGTTCTTTAGCTATAGCTTGACCATGACCCATTATGACCCATCATGACCCACAAATGACTCTTATAATCGAAATCTCTTGATCGTGTGACTTAGCCCATTAGCTTTCTCGTGTCAAAAACTATTACAGGCAAAATTTCGATGAAATTGATTCTGCGGTTCTTTAAATATAAATAATTGACCCAGACCCTTAATGACCCATTAAAATTTTTTTTCGAACATGTAACCTAGTCCAATGTTTTTCTCGTGCCCGAAAACCATAGAATGCAATTTTTAGTCAAAATTGCGTCAGAAAATCTCTAGATAAAAATAGCATGACCCACAATGACCCCAAAAATGACCCACTAACCGAATTTTCTCGAACATGTTACCTAACCCAATGGTCTTCTTGTAATCCAAAACGATATAATATAAAATTTGGTCAAAATCGTTAGAGCCGTTTTTTAAATAAAAATGGCTTGCCCCACAATGACCCGAAAATGACCCACTAATCAAAATTTTTTGAACATGTGACCCAGCTCAATTGTTTTCTCGTGCCAAAAAACGATTGAATACAAAATTTCCTTAAAATCGATCCAGCCGTTCTCTATATATAATTAACTTGATCCTGACCCATTATGACCCAAAATGACACAATAATCGAATTTTCTCGAACATGTGACCTAGCCCAATGGTCTTCTCGTGCCCGAAAATGGTAAAATCCGAATTTTTGCGAAAATCGTTAGAGCCGTTTTTGAGATAAAATTTACTCCCCCCCCCCCACACACACACACAATTTTTGCTCGCATTATAGTAGAAGATAAATATTTCGCATACCCCGTATTATGAAAAAGAAACTAAATTTCCTAAATCTTATTTCGGTAATGCGAAACGTTTTTTTTTTCGTCTTAAAAAAAAAAAAAAAAAAAAAAAAAAAAAAAAGATAAATACTGATGATTTAAATTCGAATATATATAAAATGCAAGTAAAGCTTTAAAAGTAACATAAAAAATTTAAAGCTGAATTTAATCGACAGAAATAAAATTATGATTTATTAAACGTTGTTACATAAAAATCAAATTTAAAAGATTTGAATAAGCTAAAATGATTATTTTAATTTCAAGTTATTATGCATATACGAGTAAAGATGGTACATTTCGCTTTATCAGCAAATTTCTATCCCTTTTTCTATTTGAGCTGATAAAATACTGGCTTTTTAAAGGAACAATTTAAATATCTTTTTGATTTTTTTTTACTATTTAAAATGCCAAAAAGAAATAAATGTAAATTTATTTTCTTCAAATTAAAGTCTATTTTTAAAATTTATAGAAACAAGTGTAATGTTATTAATTATCTCAGAATAATGCATTTTTGAATTTTTATGGTTAGATATTTTTTTTTAATTATCCTTAATGAAGCTTCATTTATAAAGGAAAAAACGTAAAAATAATGAGATAAAAATATTTTAAAGGATAAACCATCATTAAGACAGAAGCATCTAACAGGAAATAAAAGCAAAGTAAGCAATTCAAGTTTAATTGATTAAAAAAATTATATATATTATTTATAACAATAAATAAAAAGAAACAACAATTCAAACGCTGATTTAACATAAAGTTAATAATAGTTTTAATTTTTTAAAGTGCATAAAATAAATAAAGATGTAACATTGTCAACCACATATCCTCATACATATTCTACAAATATCTAGTATTTTACGATTCATTAAACATACATAAAAAAAATCAGCAGAACGATATTGCGGTAATTCGTCCATTAGTAATTTTCAATAATTACTCATTGTTGAAACTGATACTGATTTACCCATAGGAAATCAACTAATGCCACCTCACCGTTGCCCCCCTTAGGAATGGAACTTGTACAATTGTGTCAAAACACTCGTAAAACTAGGGTCTTGGGAAAATTCTAACTTGTTTTTTAATGTAAACGTTAAAACGTACATATAATTTGTTAAAAATTATTAAACAGATTTAAAATTATTATACAGATACAAACAATAACTAATGGGAAAAATACAAACATATAAATCTATTAACTTCTTTATATGTTTTTAACCCTTTATATACCGACGGCACTTAATGGTACCAATAAAATTACTTATTATAAAATTCTTTTAATACATAAATTAGTTTTAATACTGTTTAGAATGAGTTGCAGATACATTACTTTATTTTGTTCCAAAAGCATTATTAGTTGCACAAAACAAAACTATTCTTAAAAGGATGATTTATTTTGTCTTCGTTTCTTTTCAGTTTTTTTGGCGCTGAGGGAGGGGGATGGGGATTTTTCATTCTCAAAATAATTATATATTTATATTGTAAGAACATCATATTTGTACATTTTAATATTCTACAAAATACTACGAAAACAATTCAAAATAAAATATTTGAGTGGAGTTATGAATATTGCACAAAATCCTTGTAAATTAAAATTTAATTAATTGTTCTAAGTCCTTCAATTCTTCTAAAATCCTTCAAAAATTTTCAATTTAGCTTAAACAATTTACGTAAAATGCTTTCGAATGTAAAATTTTCATAAATTCATAATTCGGTACATAAAGAGTTAATATTTTTCAAAATATTATTTGCATTTTTTAACGTTTATATTAATATCTAATTCATGTATTACCCTCAGGATGACACATTTACTTTAAATGTCAAAGCTCTTTGTCCATTGGAATGATTGAAAAACGAATGAATATATTTGACTACCACACAAAAACATTGTAAGTTAAAGGAAAGCAGCAAATATGAATAAATATTATTATTAAATATACCATTAGAACTGGAAAGTTGCCACTTTCTTTAATACTTATACAAGCGAAAAAATTTCATAATGCAGAATAATAATAATAATAATAATAAATAAATTACATTAATTAATTAATGCATAAAAATAAATAAATAAAAAATAACAATAAATGAATCGAAAGCTTTTTCGTATTTTACTTCTTTCTGCTTAAAAAATATTTAAATAACATTTTAGGCCAGACAATAGCGGAAACGTGTTATTTAGTAATGCGCCTTTTTAACCCTTTGAGGACGCGCGACACGTATACTTGCCGCAGAAAAGCTTAAGAACCTTTGTTTATTCCCACCAGTAAAATTTTACTGGAAAATTTGACCTTCTTTAATCGGAGCATGTTCTCGATTTGTAAAGGCACAAATTTCTGTTTTTAAAGACCGGTGAGAAAGCATTAAAAATTTCATAAAACGCTTCCTTCGCAAGTGGGTTAGTATGGAATGGGACAGTAGCTCCTAATTATCAAAAAATGAAAAATCGGTGCATCAAGTGTTCTTGGTTATGCATTTGGATCTACGTTCGACTATCCTCATCTAAATTTTGAACTCCTACCTGCGGTAGATTTTCCTAGCCGTCGCAAATACACATAAAACAAATATTTCACCTTTATTAGTGTATATAATGCAGCGCTGCCATAGCATTTTTTTTTGTTTTTTTTTTTGTATTCTGCTTGTACCAATATTTTTCTAATATAAATTTTAAAGAATATATCTCTCTTGCAAATGTTCTCAAAATAACTGATAAGGATTTCTATCTTGAGAAATTGGAGCCTTTTAGAATAAAAATAAAAAAAAAATAGTTGCCTGTTGCAACCATGATCATGCTATTTTCCATCAATGTAGATTAATTTAAATAAGGGGTATCACAGACGGGATTTTTTATTCATATACTAAAAATCTCATATACGAATATAGAAATTAACTTTATAAATAATATTGACTTTCAATCTATATTATAAAGGACGAATGTGTCTGTGTACAAGGCTGGCGTAATTTGCGAATAACAACATCAGATGATTAAATATCGCTTTTAGTGTAATTTTGTAAACTTTTAAACATCACACATTTTCAGTGTTTACACTGTCAAAAAGAAAAAAAATACTTACAACTCAAATTAGTTTTAACACTAGAACGCCGGGAAATTCTACGCAAGTTTTATAAAATATATTTAAAACCAGAAAAATATTTTGAAACTATTTAATTTATTTGCTTAGTACATTTTATTGCAACTGATATATAACTTAATTCTTATAGATTTTTCTGGTTTGAATTGAGAATTAGTCCAGCGTTCGGCGTCGAATTGACACCTTACCGGCGTTCCAGTGTTAAAACTGTACTGCAATTCATTTAATAACAGTATTATAACTATCTGATCCTTTATGGTTATTTAAAAGCTATAATTTCTTTAAATCTATCTCTATAGGGTACTGACGATAATGAAATAAATCCAAGACTAATATTACTACACTATCCAAATGTTCTCCAAATGTTAAGATATAACCGCCTTTTTAATGTCTAATTTGGAAATGGATGAATGTAGAAACAACAAATTTGGTGCAGAAATGTGCACTAAACAGTTATTTATTGAACGCAACATAGAATTTTACAGATTCCAAACGGAGAAAGTATTTACAAGAAAAATACTCTTAACCTCTTCAGTCCCTGAGTACCCAAATGGGTACATCAGTTTTGTCCCATTTTATTGATGATACTCAAATATAAATGAAATTTCAATATAAGAATAATATGTTTCGAATTCTAAGATTCGAGCTAATGAAAATAAAACAAAAATCTCACTCTGAAGTCAAACAACAGAAGAAATAATTCAGTAATAATAAAAAATACTGTAATAATCGCCAGTAGCGAAGAGGTTAATAGAAATGTTCATATTTGAAGAAAACCGTACACCACAGTATTATGTGGTAAAATGTCATAAAACATTACAAAAAAGGGTACTTATAAGCAATATGTCTACTCCCGACTTGGATGCATTGATGGTATCCACTCTCTATGATGTCAGTTAAGTTCTCAAGCACCGAAATGGGAAGAGAGGAACAGACACCGAATAAACCATGCTCTAGCTCATTTAAGTACAAAACAGCAACCTGATTGCCATGATGGTTCCAAAGATTTCTTACGGATTTAAGTCTGAAGAATGAACTGGCCATTTCATTCGCTTCAAATTGAATCCATCAAGATAGTCCTCAACGAGAGTTATCGCTGGTTTTTGAGCAACATCAGCAATATGGCAAATAAGAAATAAAAAACAGTAGCCAAATGAAAAAAATGTTAGCAAAACAGATTTGGTATGAAACACTGAAAAATATATCTTTAACTCCCTTATTGTACTTTTTATTTATATTCTAAAATGCCATAATTTTTTGTCATTTCTCAGGAAATGGAAATTCTGACGCTACAAAGTTATTAAAATAAGTACTTCCTAAATATCACCTAAATATCTAATTTTTCAAACATTCTTTTAGCGGCAAATTGCTATGAGATTGTGACTATTACCAATAGAAAAAAAATCATGATTGGTCTACACTGTTAAAACTAAAGGTTGCACATGGTACTCCTAGGAGTGAAACGCTTATCCCGTGAGCGTCACCCGTAAGGGAGCCAGAATTGCACTTTAGGGATGCCCTAAAGCACCACATAACATTACATGGGCACCCCAAGGCACCCCCATGGCACCCTATGATGTGCCGTGGGGTGCCCGAGGGCCCTCTAGGGGTGCAATTCTGGCTCCCTTAGGGGAGTCGCTGATGGGACAAGCGTTTCACCCCTATGAATGCCATATGCAATGCCATATGCAACCTTTAGTTTTAACAGTGTATGATACTTTGAAGTACGGTAAGTGGTAAATTCTATGCCGCATTTCAGCAAAATTTTTCTCGATTTGGCGAATGATGTGAGCAATTTTAATTCTAATTTTACCGGTGTATAGATAATGAAAAACTGACAACAGAGAAACATCGTATAATCCATTCTGTGTCTTTGACTGTTGCTAAACTGAATTTGTGTTGAGTCAGTATCTCTCTATATAATAATATAAACCACACGGTCTTATTGAAGATGAAAAGCAATATCAATCGTACAACAACGTTGATAAGAATCTCGACTGTAACCACACACAAAAAAGAGCAGAAATATAGCACTCGCAATTTGGCAAGTCTGGTTGTGCATTTATTCACCAAAATGAAGCATATTGTCGTGATTTGGTGCAATGACGAGCGGCAATGAGAACCCTAGTCTCAACAATCATAGCTCGGTGAAGTCTCACATCAGTCATCAGAATGTTGTTACCCATTTCACCAGCATATGGATCAAATAACTCATACCGATGCCTTGTCATCATCATTATGTTTAATCGTTGAAATCGCTTACAAATTCTGTGATAAAATAATTAGAAGGCTTCTTTTCGAAAATAGTTGGGGAAAAATATAATAACTATGCCCACAATGGATATGGTACGCCTAGGGCGTATAATCCCGGGTTCGAAATGATCAGTCTAGTAAGATGTTAATGGAATGCAAAATAAAGCAACATAAATTTGTACTTACACAAATGACTTCTTTCTATAAAATTTACTATACTTTATTGTGAACCTTGCGATCACCATGATGCAATTTTGCTTAATTGTATGAAAAAGCCAAGCATACAATAGAAAATGAATAGAAATATCGATTATGAAAAATGACATATCAGTTAGACTTCTAACCTACATTGAAAATTTGTCAAAAATGGAAATTTTTCTCATATACCTTAATTGATTATTGGTTAAACTGGAAGAATTTTTATTAATAGCCAACCCATATTTTCGTCACTCGTGAGATTAGGTTGAGGTCATTAGTGTGTATCCAAGTGGCAGTAGCATCAATGCGTCGCATTTGGCATTTTTAAAAATAATAAAAAACAAGTGGATAAGTCTGATCGCAGATCGCACAGAGGCCTTACTTTAATATCTTCTTTAAAACACTTGAACACGAATGAATCATGTGAAAAACAAATATGCGCGTTTTTCATGTTACTTATTTAATCCATTAATGTATGTTGCATACATAATAATTTTTATACCTATTTAAACTTGCATGGAACAATTAAAAGAAAAAAAAACTGATGAAATAAACAAAAAATACTTTAATTAAAATAATTCTTTTTAGGTGCGTTCGTAATTATGTAAATACGTAGCACCTATTGTTGTCGTTCACTCCATCCGTCTGTCCGTCTGTCTGTCTGTCCGTCCGTGCGCATATAACAACGCAAAAACTACCCAACCGAATCGTTTGAAATTTAAAATATATTATTATTATATAATTTTGTCGAGTCATTTCAAATTTTAAGAAAATCGGATGCATAGATCAATTACAGGGAAAATCAAAAGGATTCCGTTACATTACGGTCAATGGGGAAAAATGTTTCAAATGCATTTTAATCGTTTGAAATTTTTAATACATAATTATTACATAATTTTGTCGAGTTATTTCAAATTTTATCAAAATCGGATGCAAAGTTCTATTACAGGGACAATCAAAAGTATTCCGTTACATTACGGTTAATGGGAAAAATGTTTCAAATGCATTTTAATGGTGTTACACTCATTCGAACGTAATAAAATTGATATGCATCTATAAAGTAGATATTATAATATACATTTTGCATAATCTGTGGTGCAAAGAATATTTGTTATTGATTTACAAGGCCACACAGAAGTATTCCATTGCCTAATGGTATAGGGAGAACATTGTTTGGTGCGCATATTATTTGTAATTATTTACAGTTTTTTGAGATTGATATATGATAGTAATATTTTTAAAACTACGTTACCGTACGAACGCACCTCATTTGCTACGCTTCACATGCAATTTCCAACTTGTTTCAAATTATATCAATTGTTTTGAGACAAAGAGTACTAAGCTGTAAGTACACAAAATTTGAACTCTCTGACATGTATAATTTTTGTATACGGCTCTGTGACAGACAGACAGAGGACAGAGACGAATAGGGTTTCGTCAGGAGAACGAAATCCTAAAAATTAGAGGTAGGAAATTTCAGAATTTATATATAATTGTTTGTTATTATTAACCATCCACTGTGACAATGATCGCTTGTGACATCAAGCCAACTTTCTGTACAATTTAGAACAGTTCAAATATAAAATAACGTTTTTTAGAATAATACAATAGAATTGCAATTATTGCTTAAAAGAATTACTTGAAGAATTACTTCAATTTTAAATATTTTAGTTGCTTTATCATCGAAAAAATAGATTTTTTTATTCAATAAAAATATAAAAAATTGCTATTTACACAACATACACAGGCATAAAAGATTAACAATGAAAATTTAAAGAATAAACTTATTGGAAAGTTCTGCAAATTAATTATTTTTTAAACTTTAAAAACATATTAATTGTATAGCAAGATAATCATTTAAAATAAATAATTAAATACAATGCTTTTTTTGTACTACTTATACGTTTTTGTGATAGATCAATATTTCAAGAGTAACATTTTAAATAATTTAAGAAATAATATGAAGTGTTCCTAATGCCGCGAGATGTAACAATACGATATCAATACATTTTTTGTCATCAAAATATAAGCTAATTAAGTTCACAAATGAAAATTAAATTACGTGAATAAGATGTAATTGAAGTATATTTTCAACAGTTCTTATAAAATTAAAATCATTAAATTCCTTTTTTCTGAAATGCGTATGAAAATAAAAATTAAATAAAAAATAAAATCCACAACAGAAAATTAAATTACGTGGATTAGAAGCAATTGAAGTACACTTCCTCTAATACTTCTGAAATTAAATAAGCATTCACTGTTTATCTGGAAAATAACGCCTAATTTTACAAGGGTAATTCATGATTCTTTAAAAGAAAATTCTTCCAGTAAATTAATTTTACGTGGCCCTTGTTATAAAAAAATATTTAGAAAAATTTGAGTAGAAACCATGAGCTAATATGTTTATTAAACAAGAGGGAAAAGAATCATGTGTCAAGTATAGATTATGAAACACTTTCCATCACATTCAGAATAATCTAAGAAAACTGCACCATTGAAAATGTTAAAATATTTTTCTTAATTCAATCATATGAAAACGCATAAAACATTAGAAAACCTATTTTCAGCTGTTCACACCCACAATGGGAAAGTAAGGAAAATGGTACATGAAATCTTTTGTCTAGCCATGTGTATAATTTGTGTATAGAATATATAAAACAAATAAAATGCAAAGGTATAGTTGAACTTAAAAGTGCATTCCGAAATTAAAAACGCAGTTCCAGAAATTATTACTCAAAGACACTACTGTAACCGATATTTTGTCCCTCCTTGTAAATGAACGAAGAATGCTATGATTGACCTATTCTAACGTAATCATTTTTTAGAAAAATTCAGTGATTTATGGCACATTCAATACTTTTGAAATAGCGTAATGTCATTAAAAATATTCTGCAAACGATTTCCTCGTTTGACTCTAACGTAACGCAATAATTTTGAGTGTCCCTGTAAATGAACCAATAAAACCACAAGCATCACATATAATACCAGACGTGCCCAGGTGACCCAAAATAAAGTTTATCAATTGTATTAAAATACGAGAACATTTACGGAAGTTATAATGTAGACAGACGGACAGACAAACCGAATGCATAAATACTTTTCAACTTTGTTGGAAAATGCTTTTTCAAGTTGCATCATATTTACACAGTCTATTGTCCAAACACAGACATTTCATGTCCGTTCATTTACGTATCATTAAGTTCATTAAGGCTGTTTATATTTTATATCTACGCTCTATTTTACCTAATCCACAATTTGCAGCGTTATGAAAGATGGAAAGTATAACATTCATCCTTGAGAAAATAGTTCTCCGTTATTTTTTAATCTAAAATAAAAAAAAATGCGTAGAAATTTATAAGATAATGCTTATAAATTATAGAATTTGATTTTTTGTATAATTTATAAATGACTTACTAATTGGCCATATTCGTATCAAAAACCGAGTCAGCAGAGCCCAAATTTTAAAAGATTTTCAGTAAACATTCCGCTGACTGTTCATTTGGATGTCAAAATTTTAGAAAATTTTAGGATTTGAAACTGTAATCAAATTTGATTTTCTGTATAATATATAAATGTCGTACTAAATGGCAATATTCGTATCAAAATCTGAGCTAGCAGATTCCAAAACTTACAAGAAGAATTTCAGTAAACGTTCCTCTGACTGTTCATTACGATGGCAAAATTTTTGAAAATTTCAGAATCTGAAATCGTAGATAAATTTGATTTTCTGTATAATATACAGGGTGATTCAGCTCGTCGGTGACAAACTTTAAGGATCGATAGAGCACACCTAGACGAACATTTTTGAATAGGGAATGTAGGGTCCCTGACGCGATGGTAAGGCGCTAGGCGCTTTCGAAAATTTGGGTGCCGAAATTCGAAACGTCATAAAAACTAGGGAAATGGTTAAATTTTCTTGCTTGTTGCGTCGAAATGATTCTGTTTGTTTAGACTTTCTTCAGTACCAATTTGATAAGCGTATCTCTTAAACCATGGATAGGGGGCGCTGCAGACTTTGGAGAGCTAGACAACAACTTTAAGCCCGTTATTTTGATAATTTAACACATGCTCGCCAAAGTTTATACTCTAACTTAAAGTTTGAACCCAAAAGTAGAGCCCTGCAAAAAGCGTAAGAGCCGGAATAAAATGTCAAAGTACAGGGTGGTCGAAACTCGAAGGCTCCTAAGAGATAAACAAACAGATTTCTTGACTTATGGCATGCATTTTCATGATTCTGTTTGCTGGGGCTCTCTGAAACTCAGTTGAACGGTACAAAAAGAAACATCGATAGGGGGCGCTTTGGGCAAAAAACATAATTCGTTGACATTTCGGACGCTAACTGGAAACGGGGCGCTACGATCAGTTAGAAACAAAACAAGAGAGTAATTTACTTATCATAAGAAGCTATTAAAACTGCAGTTTGTTTGTTTTTTTTAACAAACATAGCTGGTTTCAATCATGCACAATGCGCGCAATAAAATTTACATAAGGTGCTTTTTGCTGATTTATGCAAAAGATATCGTACCATATCGATATGCAAAAGATACGTAATGCGTAGACGACAACGCGAGATGACGTAGTTGTATGCGCAGACACGTCTTTTGAACGTGCGGTACCTACTTAAGCTTCGGGTTACTTGTCTGCAGATCGGTAGTAGGATGGAACGGTACACAAACTCTGAATTGGCTGACATGCATTTGGCGTATGGCGCTGCTGGTTGTAATGGACGAGCCGCTCAGCGGTTGTACGCCGAGCGTTACCCCAACAGGCAAATCCCCTGCCATGCCTTCTTCGCTCGAGTACACCAGAGGTTGTCCACAACGGGATCTTTCGACGGAGGCAGGCCTGAACGGGAGCGATCAGTGAGCACCCCCGACAACGAAGAGGCTGTGCTTAACCTGGTTGAGGACAACCCAGGTCTTAGCACGAGAGATATCGCCAGACATGTTGGCATTTCGCAAGCAACTGCGTGGCGCATCTTACGTTCCCGGAATCTGCACCCCTACCACATCCAGCGGGTGCAGTTGCTCAGAGAGCAGGATTTTGGCCCTCGAGTGGAATTCTCAAGATGGTACTTGGCGATGAGATCCAGGGATCCCCGTTTTGTAAACAGCATTTTGTTTACGGACGAGTCCACCTTCAGCCGGGAGGGAATGTGGAACGCCCACAACAGTCATGTGTGGTGTGATGAAAATCCACATGAAACCAGAAGCCGAGCAGCCCAGGAGCGTTTCTCAGTAAATGTGTGGGCCGGCATTCTGGGGGATTGCCTCATTGGCCCTTATTTGTTACCTGAACGGCTGACAGGTGGAAATTACCTGATTTTCCTGGATCAAGTGCTGCCGCAGCTTCTGGAGGAGGCGCACGTACCCGAAGGTTCGCGTCGCCAGATGTGGTTCCAGCACGATGGAGCTCCGGCCCATTACACGAACGACGTGCGTCTCCATCTAAACGCAAGGTATGGCCAGCGGTGGATCGGGCGTGGGTGTCCAGTTCACTGGCCTGCCCGATCACCAGACCTCACCTGCTTGGATTTCTTCCTTTGGGGTTACCTGAAGGCCGAGGTATACCATACACCTGTCAGCAGTGCTGAAGAACTTGTGGCGCGCATTGTGGCAGCTGCAGGGCAGATCAGAGATACTCCTGGCATTGTTGGAAACACACACTCCTCAATGCGACGGAGGTGCGAAGCCTGCATCATGGCCCAAGGTCGAAATTTCGAGCATCTTCTGTAGTGTTATTTTTTGTAAATAAATTTCCAGTATCATTGATGTTTTTGGTCTAAATTTATTCAGAAGTGTTGAGCAGAAATAGAAAATGTGTTTTCATTATTACTAACTGATCGTAGCGCCCCGTTTCCAGTTAGCGTCCGAAATGTCAACGAATTATGTTTTTTGCCCAAAGCGCCCCCTATCGATGTTTCTTTTTGTACCGTTCTACTGAGTTTCAGAGAGCCCCAGCAAACAGAATCATGAAAATGCATGCCATAAGTCAAGAAATCTGTTTGTTTATCTCTTAGGAGCCTTCGAGTTTCGACCACCCTGTACTTTGACATTTTATTCCGGCTCTTACGCTTTTTGCAGGGCTCTACTTTTGGGTTCAAACTTTAAGTTAGAGTATAAACTTTGGCGAGCGTGTGTTAAATTATCAAAATAACGGGCTTAAAGTTGTTGTCTAGCTCTCCAAAGTCTGCAGCGCCCCCTATCCATGTTTTAAGAGATACGCTTATCAAATTGGTACTGAAGAAAGTCTAAACAAACAGAATCATTTCGACGCAACAAGCAAGAAAATCTAACCATTTCCCTAGTTTTTATGACGTTTCGAATTTCGGCACCCAAATTTTCGAAAGCGCCTAGCGCCTTACCATCGCGTCAGGGACCCTACATTCCCTATTCAAAAATGTTCGTCTAGGTGTGCTCTATCGATCCTTAAAGTTTGTCACCGACGAGCTGAATCACCCTGTATAAATGTCGTACTATGGCAATATTCGTATCAAAATCTGAGCTAGCAGATTCCAAAACTTACAAGAATTTCAGTAAACGTTCCTCCGACTGTTCATTGGGATGGCAAAATTTTAAATAATTTCAGAATCTGAAACTGTAGACAAATTAGATTTTCTGTATAATATATAAATGTCGTACTAAATGGCAATATTCGTATCAAAATCTGAGCTAGCAGATTCCAAAACTTACAAGAAAAATTTCAGTAAACCTTCCTCTGACTGTTCATTGGGATGGTAAAATTTTAGAATCTGAAACTGTAGACAAATTTCATTTTTTGTATAATTTATATATGTCGTACCAAATGGTTATACACTATATTGCCATTGATTATGGGACACTTGCGATTCTAGACATTTTACTAAATATCTAGAAAAATACATGAGGAATCATCTCGAAACTCTTAGTGTATAAATATAATAGTATACATCATACATCTCCGTGAAGATGTTTTACCGAAACTCCATAGGGGACCGTCAACAAACTAAAAAAGAATGAATATCTTTTGAATAACCCTGTCAAAACTAATGTAGCAATAGCGCTCAAACTCTAGATTATGATTGAATGCCTTATTGTAATACACTGTGTTCATTTTTATGCAAATAGCATGCATACTCGCAGAGTAATTAAGGTTTTTATAAAAATGGCCCAAAATTTTTCTAAGTTTTTCCCTTATAATTTTCAGAGTTCTTAATATAAAATAATATTTTTTTTCAGAAAATATGACAAACAACATTGCACACAGTACCCTGTAATCAGAATTAAAAAATAATGAAAATTGTATACAAAATGAGTTGGTTTACTAAATATTTTTTTACTGCGCATGCGTCAACGATATCAAAATTTCATTTGCATATTATGTTAGCTAAATGTATAGAGCAACTTTTGTGAAAGTCACAAAATCATAACTTGAAAATTCTGAAAATAATTGTCAATTGAATAAGTTGAAAATCTGTTATTCTCAAAATGAAGCAAAAACAAGAGGGGTTGTATCCATATATTCATTGATTAGTGTCAATATAGAATACACAATACGGGATGTTACGACTAGTTTTGGATAAAATCCCTCATTTTTTTGCTTCATTTTGGAAACAACGGATTTTGTCCTTTTTCTATAGACGATTACTTTCAGAATTTTCAAGCCATAATTTTGAGACTTTTACAAAAGTTGCTCTATACATTTAGCTAACATAATATGCAAATGAAATTTTGATATCTTTGACTCATGCGCAGTAAAAAATTATTTAGTAAACCTACTCATTTTTCATACAATTTTTATTATTTTTTAATTCTGATTACAGGGTACTGTGTGCAATGGTGTTTGTCATATTTTCTGAAAAAAATATTATTTTATATTAAGAACTCTGAAAATTATAAGGGAAAAACTTGGAAAATTTTGGGACTGTTTTTATAAAAACCTTAATTACTCTGCGAGTATGCATGCTATTTGCATAAAAATGAACACAGTGTATTACAATAAGGCATTCAATCATAATCTAGAGTTTGAGCGCTATTGCTACATTAGTTTTGACAGGGTTATTCAAAAGATATTCATTCTTTTTTAGTTTGTTGACGGTCCCCTATGGAGTTTCGGTAAAAAATCTTCACGGAGATGTATGATGTATACTATTATATTTATACATTAAGAGTTTCGAGATGATTCCTCTTGTATTTTTCTAGATATTTAGTAAAATGTCTAAAATTGCAAGTGTCCCATAATCAATGGCAATATAGTGTATTCAGGGGTGCAAAAATCTAGGCGCCAGAGGGTAGTCTCTCACCACTAAAATTTTAAAGTTTTTTTCGCTCAAAATTTAATAGCATTCTAGCAGGAATTTTACACGAAATATTAGATGAAGAAAAACGAAATAAATTTTGTGGTGAGAAATTGCCTGCTGGCGCCTAGATTTTTGCACCCCTGGTTATATTCTTATCAAAACTGAGCTAGCAGAGCCTAAAACTTACAAGAAGAATTTCAGTAAACGATCCTCTGACTGTTCATTGGATTGGCAAAATTTTAGAAAATTTCAGGATCTGAAACCGTAGACAAATTACCCATTTTCGTTTCAGGTAAAAGAAAAGTAACAACTAAAAAATTGCTGTTCCAAACGTCAAACAGAAATAGGTGAGGCAATAGCAGAGATGCAAGCGCGGAGCCAGAAATGACTGATCGGTACCACTGAACTTTCAAAATGTTTCTCGCCTTATTTATTTGAAAGATTCTATGATTTAATAAAGCAAAGAGTATTATTAAATATTAATGGTTGCACTCAGCCATTTTTGGCGCAGTGGTTGCATCCCTGGGGAATAGCTTATTCTGTTATCAAATCATTGGAATCGTTGGGACTACAGAGCAAGTAAAATATATGAGTTTTGATGTAGCCTGTTTTTATACCGAATTATGAAGAGAAGCTTGTGTTCGTATATTTTTAAAACGGGGGTTTTATTTTTTGTTTTTGTTTTTGTGGTAAGCAAATATTCATTATAAGATTATGTGGAAATCTGTAATACATATTTTTTACACGTTACTGGTTATTTCTATCTTGATATAATACACTAATCAGAAAAAGATTTATTTTTCTAGATACACTTTTTCTCTAGAAATAAACGTGATAAATTCAATTTAAATGCTCTACTTCTCAGATATATCCTAAAAACTTCCATTTTATTATTATATTCCAAACGAATTTTTCCATTACCTCTTTTACTATTGCTAGAACAGGAACGAATTCCTTAATAAAATATTTCTTTCAAAATACAAAGTTTTACCTAACATTTTGGTTTTAGAAGATATTTTCCGTTCTTTTGTATGCATTATCATCATATAGTAATTGTTTTGATAACACATTTTGTTCTTAATATGTCTGAAATAAATGATATACTCAAATAATTGTCGCCGTTTTCGAATTATTTATGACTGTAAATAGAAGAAGGAAATTAAAGTGCAGTGTTGCCAGATTGTCGAAAGCCAATTCCCCCAAAATTTCTGAAATTTTCCCCAAATCGCGACTTTTTTTTCAGAAAAAGTCCCCAACGCAATTTCTACTCAAAAAGGCAAGTTCTCAATTTTGAATTTTTCGTTATAAAATATTTTTAACAAATTTAAATTTAATTCTTCCCCCAAATCAAACCTTTAAAAAAAATGATTTAAATTGAATGTAATTTTGCATGCATATTCACAGCATCTCCATCTGCACTTTCATATAAATATTTTTTTTTTCAAAGTTTAGACCATCTCTAATAAGTTGGAGTTTGAATGAATTGGAAATTATGCTGACATTATAGGCTTCAATGTGACTTAAGCTACAAAAAAATTATTTTCAATTTTTATCAACTAAAGCAAAATATCTATGTTGCATAAATCACTGTGATTTTGTCTATAATAAAACAAATGTAGCTTCTTTTAAATACTTTAATTAAATCTTTTAAAACACAGCAAATGAACGTTTCGGGCATGTCCTGAATATTTAGTAATGTAAAGGTCTAAGTCTTATCAACAGAATTAGGAGGGCTGCTGCATTCATTGAGCAATTGTCAACGATAAACGTAGTGAAGTGATATCAGTATGCAACTGTAAGTCTTGCAATTTCAAGTATCTCTACTGGCATTCCATGAAACTCAATTTAGCCATTAATAAGCAACAACAAATAAAAGTTTTATTTTATTTATTTATTTATTTATTTATTTATTTATTTATTTTTTTTTTTGCATAAATCTGTGAGAACGACCACGAGACTAATGACTTTATAATTTCTGTATTTTATTTTCGTTTCCTAATTAAAAACGAATTCGAGACATATCCAGTATTGGTAAATATCTTAAAGGTAAAAATTTAAACTGCGAGAACAATTCTCTAAGTTTTTTCCCAAACAAAATGTCCATAGTCCCCAAACATGTCCCCAAGAATCAATGTGTCCCCCGAAAATTCACATGAAAGTTCAAAATTCCCCAAAATGGGGACAAAATCTCCAATCTGGAAACATTGTATTAATGATAAAAGGTGCAATTAACCGTAGTTTTTATTCTTCACTTTATTTATTTAATTTTTGTTGTACAGTAGAACCCCGCTAATTCGGAACCCGTTAATCCGGATCTCCGGATAATCCGGATTGGTTTGGTCATATTTTTTTTTCTCGTTTGAGAAGCGATTGGCTATTTCCATAACATTAACTTGTTTCATCGTCGTATTCTGAATTTAAAAAAAAAAAACTTTTTATGAAATCTTTTTGAAAGAATGAAACAAAGTAAACATTTTTACTGACTGTAAATATTCAATACGTTTAACATAAAGGTGATTTTCTGTAAGTATGTTTTGTTTTATTTCATTTTTTACTTTCTTCTATCTTTACAAGAAGAAAGTATTGGATTCATGAAAATTTTCGACTTCCGGTTTTCGACGGATTTATACGTTTTAGAAGGTCCTGAACACGTTTTGACTATTTTTAGAAAATGTCTGTCTGTGAGTCTGTCCGTCTGCCTGTGAGTCTGTGTGTCTGTCTGTGAGTCTGTCTGTCTGTATGTGACAAAAAATTTGTGGGCGCTCTATCTCAAGAACTAATGCTCGAAATTTAATAAAATTTTATATTCAGTTAGACCTTGATATGAATTAGTGCCTATTGGTTTTTGGTGAAAATTGGCCTGCAGGTGGCGCTGCTATACTACGTTTTTCATGATTTTCAAGATTGCTATATCTCAAGAACTAATGCAGAGAATTTCCCCAAACTTCAGATTCTGTGACCCCTTGATATACATAGACGCTGATTAAGTTTTGGTGTAAATTGTCCAGCAGGTGGCGCTGCTATACTACGTTTTTCATGATTTTAAAGATTGTTATATCTCAAGAACTAATGCAGAGAATTTCCCCAAACTTCAGATTCTGTGACCCCTTGATATACATAGACGCTGATTAAGTTTTGGTGTAAATTGTCCAGCAGGTGGCGCTGCTATACCACGTTTTTCATGATTTTCATGATAGCTATATCTCAAGAACTAATGCACAGAATTTCACCAAACTTCAGATTCCGCGATACCTTGAGATACATAGCCGCTGATAAGGTTTTGGTGTGAACTGACCTATAGGTGGCGCTGCTATGCTACATTTTGCACGATTTTTGCGATAGCTATATCTCAAGAACTAATGCTGAGAACTTCATCAAATTTTAGATTATGTTACACTAGAATATATAACATAATTAGACGCTGATTACATTTTGGTATTAACCTTGCAACAGGTGGTGCAGCTATGCTGCATTTTGCACGATTTTTCCTATAGCTATATCTCAACAACCAATGCACAGAATTTCATCAAACTTCAGAATTTGTTACAAAATGACATATAACATAATTACACGATGATTACGTTTTGTTATAAATCCTTCAACTGATGGCGCTGCTGTGCTATATTTTACACGGTTTTTTTAAACTAGCTATATCTCAAGAACTAATGCACAGAATTTCATCAAACTTCAGATTCTTTTACACCATAACATAATTAGACGCTTTTTTACGTTTTGGCATAAATTGTCCAAGATATGGTGTTGCTATTCTACGTTTTGCAAATTTTTTGTTATAACTATAACTGAAGAACTAATGGACGAAATTCGATCAAATTTCAGATTCTGTTAGGTCTTGACATAAATAGATGCTTATTAGGTTTTAGTATAAATTATCCAACATGAGGCACTACTAAGATCATTTTCTCAGAATATTAATTAAATTTTGCTTTTTAGGCTTTTCGGCTACAGAATCTCATTAGGCTAGGTCAAATGTTCGAGGAAATTCGATAGTGGGTAACTTTGGGGTCACCATGTTTTTTTTTTAATATTAAAATGTACTTTTGAGATAGAAGAAAGTTTTGGGATTGACACATCCAACTAGTTTCTAATTCTCATAATAATTCGGATTTTCGATAATCCGGATTGGGTCCGGTCCCAATTAATCCGAGTTATCGGGGTTTTACTGTAATAAAATATTAATTAAAAGATTATATTAAAATCTATAACACATCTCTTTTTCACATCCCTGCGTATTTCTGCCAAAATAGAATGGACTAAAGAGAGAAAAAAATTTTTTTTTGCAGATACATAAGTTTTTCACATTTTTCTCTAGAAAGAAACGTGATAAACTCACTTTCAGCGATTTACTTCTCAAATATATCTTAAAAACTTCGGATTTTTCCTTTAAATCATTTACTAGTACTAGAACTGGATCACATTTTTAATAAAACATTTTGTTCTTATAAAATATAGTTAAATAAAAGTTTTATCGAACATTTTAGTTTTAGAGCATTGTTTTCGTTCTTTTGTATGCTTATATATCATATAGAAATATTTTTGACAACACCTTATGTTATTAATATGTAAAAAAAATGATACGTATAAATAATTTTCAGAAATTTCGGAATATCTCTGATTTTATATGCAGGAAATTGAAGTATTAATGTTATAAGATGAAAAAAATAATACATTTTCAAAACGCAGTAAAAAAAAAAAAACTTTTATAAGATGATGTTAAAATCTAGAATACATATTTTTAAACAACTCTGCGCATTTGTGCCAAAAAAGAATCCACTGAAAACAGAAATAAATATTTTTATACCCATACTTTTATTCTAGGCTAGTTCCATGGGTTTTGTAGTGTAAGTCACATTATCTTATAATTGCTATGCTTGTTTGCCACCGTTATTTTGGAAAAGTCTGCTTGGCCTTATTCAATTAATGAGAATGTGCCGATAAAATAAATCACATTTTTTTCGTACTAAAATACTGGTAACCAAAAATCGTAGCCTGTGACTTACACTACAAGTACTCTTGGAAATAGCCTCTAGAAAGAAACATGATAAATTCATTTCGGTGTTCTACTTCTCAAATATACCATAAAAACTTCTTATTTTTCCTTTATCTCCTTTATTATAACTAAAACTGGACCACATTTTTAATAAGAGTTTTAAAAAACTTTTATGTTGCATTTTTGTTTTGTGAGATAGTTTCCGTTCCTTTCTTTGCGTTATACATCATATAGAAATAGTTTTGACAGTGTTATTAAAATGCATCAAACAATTGATACTCATAAATAATTATAGGTGTTTCTTCACCTGATAAATTTTTATTTAACGTTAGTCTTACCATGAGGAGTCGATTTAAGTCATAATCTTTTAATTATAAATAGTCAATTCAAATCAGATTTTTTTTTAAATGTAAACTAAATGTATGCAATAGAAATAGGCTAAATAGTTCGTTTTGTACAGTGAATATGGAGAGTGATTTATTCTTTTGTTTTAAAAATGCTTTTTTAGCCAAATTACGGCATTGTTAAAAATGCCGTAAAGTTACGACTGTTGATTAATTCATTTTATTTTAGCTGATTCTGAAATATTTAAATAATATTATTTCATCAAACACAAAAAACAGCCATTAACAGCAGATAATTCAGCCTAATCCCCCCTCCCCCCGTAAAACTGAGAAGAATAAATACCCGTTTTTAGGGCGATCGCCACTTTTTTCTTTTGTTTTTTTATTTAACTTTCCGTAATTTTTTTAAAGCCGATCAAATTAACTGATTTTTAGAAACAGGCTGTGAGTTTACGTAGGGGGAGGAGTCTCCTAGTATATAATAATAACCATATTCCCAACAAAGATTGAAGACAGATGTTTATTTATTTATTGCTATGTACTTGAAGGTACACCAAAGATTATAGACGCTGCGTTTTATGTTTACTTTATTTCTATAAGTTTTATTTAATAATTTGATACTTTTTGCCATTGCTTTACAAATATGTTAAATATATATCTACAAGGTGGCCATAATTAAACTGATGGAAATCAGAGTGTTCTGTGGCGCGATCTAATTGCGAGAATGGCGCAAAATTTTTTACGAAGATTAACCAAGACGGGGGGGCGAAAGATTCCGCAAAAAATAGTTCCAAAACTTTCCTCTAGGGGAATATGTGGCACTGTGTATTCGAATAAGAGAGTTTTAAAAATAGAAGAATCAATACTGAAATAAAATTACTGTTTATTTAGCACATCTAACTCATGTTCGATGTGTCAGCCGTTTTTGTGGACTACATTGTATTCTGTGCCCAGCATTTTGAAGAGTAGATAATAACATGTCTGCATGAATCCCCCGTATATTTAGCGATATATTATCTTTCAAAGTTGCCAGGTCCTGGGCGCATATTTCAGATGTGTATATTGCTGGGACGATTACTGTTTCTAAACCAATAGGAGACCGTCATTATCACGGTCAAGTACACGCCCACACAGTTTGATTGACAGGAACTCGTGGACAATTGATCGTGTGTGTTTATTATTTATTTGTACTCGGATTGTTTGAATTTGTACACGGTAATTAAAAATTAAAGGTACGAAAGAATTTTTTTTTTCAAAATGATTGAATTTTATTTACTTCAATTAGAAATTATACTTCCTCTGATCCTGAAATAAATAAATAAAAATTAAATTAAGAATTTTGCTTATACGGATATTTTCGCAGAATACTTTTTTTCCCATTTGTTTAATCCTTATATATATTATAAATGTGAAAGTGTGTCCGAAAATTGGAATGAACTTGGCTTCAAAACGGATGGATTAATGTCTTTGAATTTTTGTATATAGGTAAATTATTGGCCTGAAATGAACATAGGCTAATTTTTATTTATTTTATTCAAATATTTTTCTTAATAATTCAATATTTTATTATTTTTCATACAGAATAAATTGAAAATTTTTCCATAATATTTAATTATCTTTCTTTTTTCGTTGCCAAAAAATAAAAAAACCGGAATAATTATTTCTCTTCTGTAATTAATTTTCAACTGAAAGATTTTCACGTGATAAAATAAAATGAAATAAATAAATGGACCCTGTTCTGTTTTTCGGTTCGAGATTAAAAACCGCAATTTCACCAATTGTGACATCAGAGGAATACTGTTTTTCTTCTTATATCACGCAAACGATTATATAAAATTTCTTTTACACTTAGAAGACTTTACAAGAATATAACTTCACACTTTACAAGAATATAAATATTTTAGAAGTTTTTCCAGATATTAATCCGTAATCAAAATGAACCTTTTTCTTTCTTTCGCTTCGAGGCTATAAAATTCAACTTTTTACCAATTGTGACGTCAGAGGAATACTTTCCATTAAGAATTTTAAAAATATCAATGTAACGTCATATATGAAACAAAGTATAAGTTTTCAAGTTTTCATTTTTAATGTAATTTTCAATGTAATTTAGAGTAAGTGCTAAAAAGAGACGACTGTAACGTCACATATTGAAAATAAAATAAATATCTCTGATGTTGCAATGAAATGAGATTGAATTATGATATCAAAAGTTATTATTTAAAGAAAATTAAGTTTATCGTCTGAACGTGGTTAATATTTAATTTTAAAATGAAATAAGTTTTTTTAAAGGTTAAATATTAAACGACTAGAAAATATTAATAATTTATACATATCGTAAATGACGTAATGATCAATGAAGAAACTTTTTATCATTTTTAGAAAGTAAGAAAAGCTCAACTAATAAAAAAAAATATTTTTGTGTGTTAATTCTAAAAATTGTTCAATTCTGAAAATTGTTCAATTCTGAAAATATAAATAAATATCACTTTAAAAATGCATTTTCGGGCTTAAAATCTAAAGATTTATTGTAACTGTGAGAAAATACATTCCCTCAGTCAATATCTCAATTTGGCATAATGTGCTCAAAGTGTACTGGAAACAGGTTTGTTAATGGATATTAATTGCACTTTTTTTAGCTCTTAAAATGTAAAAATATGTTGTGACTTTTAAGAATGTTTTCTATACTAATAAAAGAACAAAACGCTCTGTCTGTGTGTGTGTCTGTGTGTGTGTCTGTGTGTGTGTCTGCGATGGCTAGCAAAATCTACAGCACGTACAAAGCTCAAAATTTTTTTGAGAGTAGCCCAATATCTCTCTTGATGCACCTGAGCTTCAGAATTTCAAAATTCCAATTATTAACTGAGTAATTAATTAAAATCAAGAGGTCACTCTCATAAAAAATCATCTTTTCCCAATTTTTTTCTCTTTCATTTGTTTACGGTTGGTTGGTTGTGTAAAAATTTTCGCAGAAATAATAAGAAAGCTGAGACAGAATTAAAGAAACCCATGGAGGAATAAGATAAGTGGAGGTGAAGTAAGCTCAAAAAAGGTTTGCGATATGAAACCATTTATCGCTCAAATTTAATGTGGCAAACAAAAGGACGTGGAAGAGATTTTGTATTATAAGAAGAATTGAAAGAAATGAATTACAGTTGAAGCATATTTCAAGAGGAAATAGCAAATTTTTAAAACGGTCTTCGTTCTATTATTATTTATTAGAATAAATATTCGCTTTTAAAATGAAGGAAATTGGAAAGTTAGCAATAATTAAATATCAAATTAAAATTAAATAAGATATTAAAAACATTTGATACGAATTAAAAATTGTATAACTAAAAGTTTCCTTCATTAATGTAATTTTCAATACTTTATAACGTAGATGAAAAATGTTTATGACTTAATAATTGCATGTAAATAAATATTTAAAATATAATGATGAAAACATTCTTTTAAAATCATGTATGAAAACTTAAGTAATAAATATTAATCTAAAATATAAATTTCTGACTGCAGACGATTTTAATGCACTAACAAAATAATGTTATATTTTCAAGCAAAACGTTAAAATAATTTTCTATATTGATATTTAAAACACATATGATAAAATAATTAATAAATTTTTACCGGTGAAGCGATAAATTAGTTCTTTTTTTAAAAACGAGAGAAAAAAAAATACAGGTTTAAACCTGTTTCAATTGATAGCGAAATTTTAAAATGGAGGGCCAAAATCACAGTCCGGTGAAATCCAAACACCTCATTGGTCATTGAGCCGCGTCCTTTTCAGGGAACAATCTCTTAGCAGTTGGGTAAATGTTGTCATACTCCTTTTTCCGAGAAAAAATCGTAGCGGCAGTTTTGAAGTAAATCTTATCTCTTTTCATTTATAATCTAAATTTTTCACTCTCATTTTATAAAATGGCATCAAAATATCTTAATTGAGTTAATTTCGATGGTTTATCTTAAATAAGAACAGACGGTAACAATCGCTTAAAAAATACTTTCCCCCTCACCTTTTTCAAATGGAGAAACAAGTTCGTGATTTTCACCCTTACCACTCGACCAATGGGGTGGCTGGATTTCACTTGACTGTGATTTTGGCCCTTCATTTTAAAATTTCGCCAATTGATAGGCGTGTCAAAGCACGTGCTTTTGTTGGTACTTAATTGGACTTAATGTAGGGTTACATCTTAAGCATCATCTCCAGAGATAATACCTCCACTCTATTAATTTCTTTTTACTCTATGAAAGTAACCAATTTGAGATTTTGACATTTCAAAAGTGACTGTTTTTTTCCCAAAGACCTTTAAAATTCATAGACTGGCAAAATGTCAGTTTAACTTAGGATTTTTGAACATAGCTATTACGTCAGATCGTTGGTACTTCGTACATTAGAATGTATTTGTGGTTGGCTATGTTGCAGTTAATATATGTATATGTATATATGAGGCTTTTTTAGCAGTTTTTTTAAATCATTGATTAAATTTGAATGCATTTATTTAAGTTAAAATTTTATTAAGACTTTAATTTGTTTTTAAAACAAAAATGAAATGGCTCTTTGACGTACAATTTTTCGAATAGGCAGACGATTCATACACAGTAATAAATTATCAAATAGCAAAATAAATTATATATAAAAAATAGTCACTAAAAGAATAGTAGCAAAACATAATGTTTAGGCGTATTAACACATAACCCGATCCCAACCAGAAAAAAACAGACTATACTCCGATCCAAGCAAGACAAAAATTTCATGAGCATAAACGCGACCCGAACCTAAAAATTCCATTTGAAAAAAAACTATGGATTTGATATTTGACCCGAATCAAATCTGAATCCCACAAAAATATTCAAATGAAGCATACCCCAATTCGATCAAAGAAAAATAATGTTCGTGTATATGCAACCCGACCCGAACCTAAAATTTTTCTCTGAAAAAACCCAAAAAATGACCAGAACGAAACCTGAAATCGATAAAAATATTCCAAAGAACTATAACCTGATAAGAGCAAGACAAAAAAACTTCCATGAACATAAACCTGACTCGAACCTAAAAAATTCCATTTGAAAAAAAAGCCTGAAGTTTTATGCAAACTACATCTGAATCCGATCAAAATATTCGAAAGAACCATAACCGGATTCGAATAAGAGAAAATAATTTTCGTGGACATGAAACCGATCGGAACCTAAAATTCCATTTGAAAAAAATACCTGAAATTTGAATCGACAAAAATATTCCACAGAACCATACCCGGACATGAACAAGACAAAAAAATTTCCATGAACATGAACCCAATCCGAACCTAAAAAATGAACTAAATCTGAATCTGACAAAAATATTCCAGAGAAGCATATCCTTATTCGAACAAGCTGAATAATTTCCGTTGATGCGCAACCCAACCTGAACCTAAAAAGTTCCATTAAAAAGCCGAAATCTGAATTGAACGACATCTGAACCCGAAAAAAATATTCCAAAGAACCAAAACCCGATCCGAGCAAGACAAAATAATTTCCCTGGACATGAATCCAACCAGAACCTTAAAAATCAATTTAAAAAAAAATACCTGAAATCAGAATCGAACCAAATCTGAATCCGACGAAAATAGTCCAAATAACTATAACCAGATACGAACAAGACAATATAATTTCCATGGACATAATCCCCATTCCAAACCAAAAAATTTGTAAAAAAAAAGAAAAAAAATCCCGAAATTTGAACCAAACTTAATCTGAACCTAACAAAAATATTTCAGTGAAGTATAACCTCATTGGAACTAGGTAAAATAATTTCCATATAAGTACAACCCGACCCGAACTTAAAAATCCCATTTGAAGGGAAAAAAAAAAACCCCACGAAATCTGAATTGAACCGAATCTAAACTGAACACAAATATTCCACACAATCATAACCGTATCCGAAGAAGACAAAATAATTTCCATGAACATGAATCCAATCCGAACCTAAAATTCGGATGTTCTACAAAACATAATGCGCTCCGTAGCGATGGAAAGTGAAACTAAGTACTTAGCGCGAGATGGTTAAAATATTTTGTTTATAGTTAATGTTAAATTAGAACTAGGTTACGGTTAGATAACAGTTAGGTTGCAATTACGTTCCGGTGACCCTTTTGTTATTTTATTTTCCGGTTAGGTTACAGTTAGGTCATGGTTAAGTTACAGTTAGGTTAAGGTTAATTTGCGGTTAGGTTGTGGTTAGATTATGGGTAGGTTATGATTAGGTGACGGCCAAGTTACATTTATGGTATATTTAACTTGCAGTTAGGTTACTGTTAAGATACAGCTAAGTTACAGACAAGTTATGATTCCGATACAATTAGGTTACGGTTAGGATTTTGTTCATAGAATGAACATTACGCATGTTTGATAAAAAATATACACCTATTTTTGTAAAATGGCTCTGAATTTATAATATTATATACTAACCTTTTAGCGAATCATCGAGAATCGATTTCATTCACGGTATAGTCAGATTTAAGAGTGATATATAATTAGTTTGAAATTCAAAATATTTCACTTGGGATATCTATGTGAAAAATGTATTTAGTTAAGTCACTTAACAGTAATTTTAAGGATAAATATCAACACGAAATCGTTGGACACATATTCCCTCCTGCGTTTCCCATTGCAGTCATTTTAGGTATTTTTGCAGCTAAATATTAGTTTTTTAAAAAACCAATTTTTGACACAGTCAGGGGGCACGTATTTAATATAATGTACACTGTAAAAAATTTGACCCTTTTGCTGTATCATCACTCCCCCGCTTTTATAGAATATATCTCTTTTGACCTATGACAATGCTCCAAAATAGGCTGAAGTAATCATTTTCTATAAAAGCGGTGGAGTGACGATGCAGCAAAACGGTCAAATTCTTAACAGTGTATTAACACATATTTTGAGTTGAAGATAAAATCATAAAAATTTCAAGTTCGTTTAACATTATTATAACGGACCCGGGCAACGCCGGGCGGGTCAGCTAGTATATATATAAATCATTTTGGAACGATATTTAGAATATTAAAAGGATTTGAAATATATTTTTTTAAATGTCTTATTTATTAATAAAAGACAGACTGCAATAATTTAAAAAAAAAAAAAAAAAAAAAAAAAACCAACCGATCTCTCGGCCCGCGATGGACTCGAACCCATATCCTCCGGTTTCAAGCTCGACGCTCTAACCATTAAGCCAGTCAGCTCACTTTCATCCGCAACAGATTATCGTTATAATTAGCACCGTCAATTGTCCACGAGTTCCTGTCAATCAAACTGTGTGGGCGTGTACTTGACCGTGATAATGACGCTCTCCTATTGGTTTAGAAACAGTAATCGTCCCAGCAATATACACATCTGAAATATGCGTCCTGGGCACCTCCGAGATAGACCTTGGACTTTAGGAAACCAGGTATCAATAAGTTTCAGAGTGTAAGATCAGGGGACCGAGGTGGCCATGCAGTTGGAAAACAGCGACTAATGACTCTTTCTAATGTGAATTCCTGTCGTAGAAGCTACTCTACTCGTAAAGCAATATGTGGACGTACAGCTTGCATGAAAATGATTTTCTCCAGGCACTGTCTTTGCTGAAGTGTGCCGGAATAACAAAGTTTGTTTAGCATTTGGCGTTATTTGTCTCCGGTAACAGAAAACGCTGCAGGTCCTATCGGAGAAATATCAATATCAACCACATAGAAGAATGGATCTATGATCATATCTGCTTTGAAACCACACCAAACAGTTATCTTTAGTGAATGCAAAGGAATTTCCTTGAATGTTCTTGGTGACTTGTTATTCCAAATTCGGCAGTTCTGGGTATTTACAGTTCCATTCAGGAAAAAGTGGGCATCATCTTCGCATAAGATTTTCCACGGCAAAACATTATCCAACTCCATTGTGGCAAGAAAAGTGAGAGCAAAAGTTAATCGCTTATCTTTATCTGTCTGATGTAACTTTTGTACACGGCTGATCTTTTACGGATAGACGTGAATAATCTTTCGTAAGAGTTTCTATGCCATACAATAAGGCATATCTAGATTCCGAGCTATCCCACGAGCGCTGGAAGTGATGGCAATATCTCTCTGGTGCTCTGTCGACATTCGTCGTTGCCAATCCTTCGTTGTATCCTGTGATACGGGTTTTTGTCATCTGCCTGACTGAACATTAAGAGAACCTGTTTTTTTCAAACTTCTTTACCATTGCTTTTTAACCATTAACCGACAAAGAACCATTACCTTTAAGCGTTTTTTTTTGTGGTTTCTAAAAGCACGAAGAGTGGTTGGCGCATTGCACTGGTTGAGGCAAAAGAATTTGATTAGTAGAGCTCGCTCGACTAAAGAAGGAGACATTATGAAAGATAAGTTTCAATGAAATTGCTTCTAACAGTAACATATTACCTTTTAAAGCCGAACAAGCTGGCACTGGGGCAATAAACGTAATGTGAAATTTGAATGAAGAACTTCTTCCTCTCTTGTTGCTTTTTTTGGGGCTCTGTAAGTAAACTTGCAAAAAAAGAATCTTTATCAGTGTTTATGTAAATTTTTAGTTTTTGTAAACTGTTACCATTTTGAGTTTGCATTTAATCACTAAATTCATTTAATAAACTGTTGTTTTTATTTCAGTATTGATTCTTCATTTTTTGAAACTCTTTTTCGAATACACAGCGCCACATATTTCCCTAGCGGTGACTTTTGAAACTAATTTTTTTCCTGGAATCCTTCGTCTCCGTCTTTTTTTTGTATTCTTAGGCTATTTCCAAGAGTACTTGTAGTGTAAGTCACAGGCTACGATTTTTGGTTACCAGTATTTTAGTACGAAAAAAATGTGATTTATTTTATCGGCACATTCTCATTAATTGAATAAGGCCAAGCAGACTTTTCCAAAATAACGGTGGCAAACAAGCATAGCAATTATAAGATAATGTGACTTACACTACAAAACCCATGGAACTAGCCCTTACAAAATCTGATGCCATTCTCGCAATTAGATCGCGCTACAGAACACTCTAACAAGGAAGGTCTCCATATTGGGCATACTCCGATGTTTCTGAAAAAAATACTAATTAAACTACTCATGTATGTAATAAAGGATCGGTGAAAATTAGCGGCAGAATTGCATTAGAAAACGTGTAAAAAAATAAAATACTTTCGAGTATTTCGCTTGAAAAGACAAAAGTGTCACACGATCTGGCGAGCGGTACTTTTCTTCACCAAAAGCAAACGCAACTGAAAACTTTTGGACTTTTAGAATACGTGTAAATGAATTTTAACATAAATGAATTTAAACATAAACAATCAGCGAGTTTAATATATTACATACATATATGTATATATATATATATATGTATATATATATATATATATATATATATATATATATATATATATATATATTAAATTAAATATATATGTATTATTTGTTGCTGTAGTTATTTAATTTAACTCTGGAAAAATATTTTAATACATAAAAATTTCTTGTTCAGTAAAATTATTTTCATACATTTAAGTGTATTCAAAAATAAAAGATAGATGTTTCCATACAACAAAACGGAATTGACAAGCTCATTTGGACTTTAAACTTGAAATAATTTTAATAAATTTTAATTTTAATTTCGTTTTATATCTCAAATTTTGATGATTAAATTTGAATATAAATACATATAAATATCAATATAACGAAATTATACTGAAAACAAACTAAAGCTGTCAAAATAAAATATATTTAATTTATCTAAACACGTTGAACATGAAACTTTTTTTCTTTAAGGGTGTATTCGAAAAAATGATTTTCCACCTTCAACAGCTCGAAATTTTCAGTTACAATTTTGGACACATTTTTAAAAGTAGAAACATGAAACTTGCTGAGGGGATTTTTGAAGTGACATACAAGGTGCCGTGTGATGTAAATTTTCGCTGAATAAATCAGAATTTGATTTATAAGCAATTATTTTCTCAGCGTGACCCTTTTTATCATTCGCAGGTCTCCCGCTTCGGAAAATTTTGTCCAAAACGCAGTTTTTGACAGCATTTTTTGCAACATTTTCTGCATTTATCAAGGAATTGGCAATCACGGCACCTTGTATAGTTTCTAAATAAGAGAATTCGACAGTTTGGTGCATTTGAGAAAACAAATGAATCTAAATATAATTCTGAAAAACGGCAGTTTGGATCGTAATACACCCTTAAGATACATTTGACATTAAAAAAAAGAAAAAAAACATTCTGAATATGCTTTTCATCACCAACCGATGATAAACCGCCAAATAACGAAATTTTCATTATTTTTTTACGGACAGGGTTAGGAGGTTCCGCCGAAATTTTTTTATAAACGTATATAGCCTCATGAGAAGAACAGTCTGTAATTTTTTCAGATTTTTCGGGGTATGGAGACCTTCCTTGTGAGTACCGTCAGTTTAATTATGGCCACTTCGTATATATTTATTTATATATAGACATACATTATATAGATATACATGAAGCTTTTTTGAAAGCATTGATAGAACAAATTCGGAAAAAAGAAAAAATGAAAATATTTTCATTTATTTTATCTATTTAATTTGTAAGTGAATGTTATTACAGCTGTTAAATAATACACATTTCTTTATTTTGCAGGTTTTCTTATTTTTTTTATTTCATTTTCTTTTCGGCTTTATAATTTTCTCATTTCATAATGATAGGATATCTCCTTCCATTTTTCCTTTCGAATTATAGCATGAAATTTATCATATTAAAAAAAATTTCTTTTCAAAAAAAAAAAAAAAAAAAGCAGGAAGTTTTTTTTTTTTTTTTTTTAGAATTTAAGCGTAATAGTTGAAAAATAGTTGAAAACACATTTGATTTTTGAGACATAAAATTAAAAAGAATTTATTTTCACTAAAAAAGCTAAAAACAGGAATTCTTCTTTTACAGAATTCAAGTGACCTCCCTCTTCATCCGGTGAATAAAAAAGGTAAATGAAAATAGTTGAAAATGCATTTGATTTTTGGGACTTAAAATAAACGTTTTCAATTTACTTAAAAGGACGTTATTTGGATTCACTGAGGAATTCACATTAATAATACATTCACCGCTTCCTGAAAACTAGGCCTGCGCGTGGAGACAAAATGGTGACTGTTGAAGGCGGATTTACTTTTAACGTATGTACGGTCCCTTAAATTTAGATACAAGTATTTTATAAAAGATTTCTTTGATTTGTATAATATAAAAAATAATGCGGAAGAAGCTTTCTAAATATTATTGGCACGTATATTCAAGGGACCGTTCATAAGCTGAAAAAAATCCGTCTTTGACATCCGCTATTTTTGTGTGAGCGCACAGGTCAAGACTTCAGGGGACAGTAATTCATTTTAAAATAGCATCTATAGAAAATTATCCATACGACCTTTGCGATTTTGAAAAGTTACAGAAGCCCAATAAAAAGCAATGTTGCCATTCAAAAATCGCGTCAAAACAAAGAAACAAACAACAACAACAAAAATAAGAAAGAAAGTATCTAATGATTCATATCATTGGTCACCATTGGTTTCTAAAATTAAGATGGTACATGTAATTTATTTGTAAAATGTGGATACTGAAAATTTAATATACAGGGTTGTTATAATTAAAGTTCGCCTATTCAGAAGGCTCTAGAGCCGGTTCTATGCCCCCAAACGTATCAGAATTTCACTAGTACGTAGTTGAAGACATGCGCTCAGCGAAAATCGAAAAAAAAAATAGTTAAAATTTTTGCCAGTAGGTGGCGCTGCGCCAATATTTAAGCCAATATTTGGAGATTCCTTTATTTTTTGGGGATTTTTGAAAGATTCTGTATTTAAAAACAGATGTCAGACAATCTCTGATCTGAAACACAGCATTAGACTTCACATTCGCTCAATCTTACAGGACAGTTTACGCAATGCTGTAGAAAGCACAATTCCGAGAATGGAATGCATTATTAAAAATGGCAGAGGATTCATTGAGCATGCATCATGTTATTCTTCGTTATTTCCGTACTGCCGAGCGATATGTTTTATTATTGTTGATGCAGATTACATCACATGAAATGATATTCATTTTTCTGTATTGTTTGGAGTCATAGGTCAGGCTTTAGAGCTGTCTGATTAGGTGAACTTAATTATAACAATTCGCAGCTCGTTGAAGTTTGTTGAAACTTTTAAATTTGTGTGTTTCGTCTGGATTGACTGATATTGATATAATGAATCTGCAAACATCGTCTTAAATATTGGCGCAGCGCCACCTAGTGATAAAAATTTTAAGTTATTTTTTTTCGATTTTCGCAGAGCGCATCTCTTTAACTATGTACTAGCGGAATTTTGTTTCGTTTGGAGCAATAGAACCGACTCCAGAGCCTTCTGAATAGGCGAACTTTAATTATAACAACCCTGTAGTTTAGAATACCTCCATGTCTCAATAGAAATTATTCATTTATATATATTTTTTTTAAATCTGGAAAATAGCACAGAAGTTATTTCAATAGTTTCTCAGTTTTTATGAGAAAATGGCTGTAAAAATACATAAAAAATTTTCATTTTACTTTTTCTAAAATTGGAGTACTTCAGTTGCTATTGTTATAGAATGGCGTTAAAAACTTGGAGAAAAAAGTGCACTGTTAAAACTAATGGTGACACATTGCACTTTTTAAGGGTGAAAGGCTTGTCTCACTGGTGACACCCCTAAAGGAGCCAAAATAGCACCTTTAATTAGGGTGAAAAGATGGCACCCTTAATCCAAAGTGCCCAATAATAAAAAATTTAAAAATATACTAACCGACTTTAGGCCCTCGATGGATTCGAACGCAGAACGCCTGATTACAAGCTCAGTGTCGTATCCACTCGGCCATCAAGCTCACCTTCAAAGTCTCCCTGAAATGCTCACATGTCCTGAAATTCAAAGGTTGCTTTATATAATAAAGCTCGCCAAAAGTTAGCCATGAGAAGTTCTAAACAAGATTGGGATAGCGCATAGCGGTGATAGTCATCGTAGGAAAAAATTGTTGTGTTGATCCACCAGTGACAGCGAGTTCAAGTGCAAGGATACACGTTACAGAGCATGCGCAAATGACTAAGGGTTGAGAATCTTCCAACGGTATGCATTGCGCGGCACCCTAATTAGCGTGAAACACCCAATAGCACCCCGAACACATTTTCAAGCCCGCTGGTGCCAAAAGATTTAACCTTTTCCCCCTGGGCGTCAAATGCAACCGGTTCGTCACCTTTATTTTTAACAGTGTGAGATGCAGTTTTTAAGCAAATTGCATTTAACAGTACTTTTTATTTCGTATATGATGGTGTAAAATTTTTTTATAGTCCGATGTTCAGAAATTAAACAAATTTCATTAAATTATCAATATTTGCAGTAAAAAAAAAGTTGGACATTTACATCATAAAAAGTTAGAAATAAATGTGAAAGTAAAAATCACAAATTTAATAAACGGTTTACAAATTGCTGTAAAGTGTGAAAATTGTACAAATATTAAAATAAAGCTAAGATGTTTAACGCTCTACGTTTTCCTCTATTTTTTAAAGCATTGATATTTTTTTTATATCGTATTCAAAAAATAAAACTTTTTAACTCTTTATCTACCGCATTATCAATTCATGAAAATTTTACATTCTAAAGCATTTTACGTAAATTATTTAAACTAAATTAAAAGATTTACATAATAATTTAATAAATTTTTGAAGGATTTTAGAAGGAATGAGTGATTTAGAAGGATTGGTGAAATTTGAATTTACAGGGATTTTGTGCAATATTTATAACTCCACTCAAATCTTTTATTTTAAATTGTTTTCTTAGTATTTTGTAGAATTATAAAATGTACAAATATGATGCTCTTAAAATATAAATATAGAAATTTTTTCAACTTGAAAAAAATCCCTCATTGCCAAGAAAGCTGAAAAGATGCAAATAAAAAAAAATCATCCTTTTAATTTTTTTTTTTTGTGTAACCAATAAAGCATTTGGAACAGAATAAAGTAATGTATCTGTAACTCATTCTAAACAGTATTACAATTAATTGGCGTGATAAAAGAATTTTATAATTGGTATTTTTTATGGTACTTAAGAGTACCGTTGTTAGATAAAGGGTTAAATAATATATGAAGAGCGTTGATAAAAGGGATTCAGAAAAGTTAAGAAATATATATTTTCCATCAATTTTATTTATTTAGCTTATAAAAGAAAACTATTTTTTGCTGTCAAATAATTATTTTCTTTACTTCATTCGTGATGTTTTTCTTATTTATAGACTTTTTTCAATTTTTCAATTTTTAATTTTCGTATTTCACGGAGATAAAATAATTCCATTCATTTTTTATTTTGAATTGTGTTATGAAATATCTCACATTAAAACGAATTCATATTTACTAAATAAAATCATGCGAAAAATATAATAATAATTTTGAATGGGTTTTCTAATAAATTATTTTGCTTTCCAACAATCAATATTTTCTAGCACGTTCCAGAAATTCAAAAACAACCATTATTTTATATTTAGCTTCTGGTTGTTACATCTTTTCATTTCATTGTAAATTTTTCGTATATCCTTGTAAATACTATCAGTTTTCTATTACGCATGAATTGGCTTGTATTAAACCTCAGAAACGTACAGCAATTTCATAAAATGTGAAATAATTTAAAATTTTTATAATCAATATTTTCTAGCACGTTCCAGAAATTAAAAAACACCCATTATTTTTAATTTAGCTTCTGGTTGTTACATCTTTTCATTTCATTGTACATTTTTCGTATATCCTTGTAAATACTATCAGTTTTCTATTACGCATGAATTGTTTGTTTTAAACCTCAGCAACGTACAGTAATTTAATAAAATGTGAAATAATTTAAAATTTTTATAATCCACTCCGAAAATTTCAAAACAACCATTATTTTGAATTTCGCTTCTGCTTTATTACGCTTTTCATTTCACTGCATTTTAATGTTCAAATCGTTATTGAAGAAAACTGGAAAACAATTGTAGATTTAACACCTTGCAAAGTTTCTCGAAAATCATTCTATACTGCTTTTTGATTGTTTCAAGTTCTTTTTAAGCATGCCCTTAAGTCTTTGCCTAACACTGATATTATTCATGAATGTCAAAGGTTTTTACACTGCCTTATATACAAATTCAGCATTTTAGAAGAAAATGAAACTGGAAATATTAATATTCAGATTTTAATAATCAAGTTGGAAATTGCACGTCAAGCGTAGCAAATAGGGTGCGTTTGTACTATACGGTCATTTTACAAATAATCAGTTATTGGTGTAATAGTATACAGTATTTCGGATACAGTAGAGTATCGGAAATCTTTTGTATATCCCTGTAAATACTATCTGCTTCCTATTATACAAGAATTGTAAACTTTAGAAACGTATAAAAAATTCATAAAATGTGAAGTAGTTTAATATATTTATAAGGCACTCCAAACAATGTTTCCCCCTATCACAGTATGTAATGGATTTTTTGTGTAGTCCTGTAAATTAATAATAAATATCCTTTGCATCACATATTGTACAAAACGTATATTTCAGTATATACTTCATAGATGATTGTCATTTAAGTTAGAATTTTGGTAGCTTTTGCTCTGTTATATGCAGACAGACGTACGGACAGATGGGCGAACTGAACGGCGACTATAGTTGCTATGTATTTATACAATTACGAATGCACCTAAAAATGAGTTTTTTGTCTACGCATAGACAAAGAAGTATTGCACAAGAATCATTATAAAAGACCATCATATTTCACAGAAAAGTTCCATAATCTGAAATACCGGGTGATCCAAAAGTCAGGACGAACTTTTAAAATGAATAATTCGAAAACGAATCAACATACAAAGATGAGGTTTGCACCGAACGGATGGAGAAGAAACCGGGTTTTGTCACCGACGAAAAAAATAGTTCTGTTGGCGACCAACAAATGGCGCTATAGTGTTTTATTGCAACAAAATATGACCTACAAATGAAAAAAAAAATTATTATCTTACAAGTCAGCTTAATTATAGTTAATTAGTACTACAGTAAATGTTCAGTGTGTTGTCCATCATTCATAAGTCCAGCTGTGAGACTAGGTACTACACTATTCACAGCATTTATCAGCATTTCTTGCGTTATGGCAGACATATTTTGGCTGGTGGCATCTTTCAGTGCTGCTGGTGATGACCCACGCAAACAGAACTATATTTTTCGTTGCCACACAAAACCCGGTTTCTTTTTCATCCGTTTGGTGCAAACCGCATTTTTGTACCTTTATTCGTTTTTGAATTATTCATTTTAAAAATTCGTCCTGTTTTTTGGATCACCCGGTATATTGAAAACAACAACTTTAATTTTTAACGTTATGGTTTAACCTTCCCACCCTGAATGGGTCTAATCGAGTCATAATTATAATTCGTTTAATGCGATTCGACCCAGAACTTTTTTCATAAAGGAAGTTAAATAATAGATTTTGAGAATAAAGCCAATGCAATATATTAAAAGATTTTAAATAACAATTCTGGTGTGAAATGTTTTTATCAAGATTGAGTAAGATCTGAGCAGGTTAGGAAGGTTAAAGGAATTCTAAAACTATAATTTTTCACCGCATCACAAACATTTAGTTTGCCGTTAATAATAAATGGATTTTACCCCTTTGTGTTAAAAACTGTGTCTTACTTTCTAACTAAGATTACTAAATTAAACACAAAAATTCCTTTTTCTAGCATAAAGTTAGCAAACATTTTAATTTCGATCAAAACTGAGTTAAAGTTTTAGAATGAAAAGGATTACTTTTAATCATGCAAATGTTACATTTCTTAATGCATTTTTGATTAGTGAAAACAAACAATGGAATTGATTGTAGTGTGTATAGTGGAATTAGCGAGAATTTACATAAAAAACTTTTTTTAAAATTGAAGAAAGAATCAATCGAATCTATCTATCAACGCGAATCAAGAAAAGCTAAATAATTTGGAATACTTCTGTATAATTAAATTCATACATTTGGTAAATAAATTATTGACATTCTAAAATGTTTTTCTAAATATATTAAAGATTGTATATATTTTATTCCAAATATGATACTAACTTTTTATGAATACATATTTTTTAATCTAGAAAAAAATCGGCAAAGCGAAAAAAATTTATTTTCCCATACATTTTAGCTATTTATTTTATTTAAAAATACTGCTTACAGCCCGTTAAATAATACACATTTCCTTACTTTAATTGTGAGGTTCTTTTTTTCTGTAGAATTCCCTCTCCTTTTGCTTTCATAATTTTTCTAGAATCCACTAGAAGAAAGAAGTTAAATCCATTTTTCTTTTGAGATATGGTATGAAATTTCTCCCCTTAAAAAATATTTATTGAATAAAAGTTCTTTAATTAGTAAATATTTATTTTAGTTTATACTTACTAAGTAACTTTATTTAATAAGTCATTACTCTTATAATATAATTTATAATTTAGTTGTTACTAAGTAAAAATAACTAAAAAATGTAATATGTATTACAATAATTTCTGAATATATTTTAAAATGCATTATTTCCATTTCTAACAATCGACATTTTCTAGATTATTCCGGGAATTTCAAAACTACTATTATTTCGTATTTCGCCTGTGGTTATTACGTTTTGTCATTTCACTGCACTATAATCGTCATCGTTATGGAAGAAAATTGTAAAAAAGTTGTAGTTTTAACACCTTGCAACATATCTCGAAAATCATTTGCTACTGCTTTTGATTATTCAAAGTTCTTTTTAAGTATGCCCTCAAGTCTTCGCATAATACGGTATTTATTCATGAAATTCTTTCTGTGAATAATTTTACAACTCTCATAAATTGCAAGTGGAACATTTGTATAACTGGAAATATTAGTATTTAGATTTTGATACAAGATGATTACTTTGTCTAGAAGAAAACAATAACGAATCTCCAAACGATCTGTATTACAAAAGCCAAACATATATGTGCGTAACGCACACCTCATTTCCCGATTGACAACATCTTCAAATTTGAAATGCAATTTCGGTTTTGAAATTTTTGCTACCGCACATTTTCAAAATTTCACGGTCGTATAGGAAAAAAAATGTGCTTTTAAAACCAATTTATTTGAAAATTGTAACTTAGTTAATTTTTGAAATATTATTTTTTTGTAGTTTTAATACCGTTTTTCTAAACGTGGCTACAGAAATACTCCAAGTCTAAAGCAAACGTAAACAAGCCGAAAAAAGCAGATTACTGTATCTTTATATTGCCATTTTTTTTATTAAAAGTGAAAAAAAAATTAAGTATGTGCTGTGTCAAGAAATCGTCTGTTATAAAATCCATTGAATTTTGCTTTCATTTACAAAATTTCATTTATACTTAAAAAATGTAAATGGTTTAAATTCTATTTCAATTATTAGCATCGAGACTTCGAATTTTCAATTAAAATGATTTCAAAAGGATCAAATTAAAATATCGATTTTAAAAAATAAACAAAGATATGAAATGTGCATATTTAAATTTTGATATCGTGAAAATTGTGTCGGGTACAGATTTCAAACGGAAAAGTTCTATAAATGAGTCAAAATAAATAAATTCTGTTTTTTTTTTTTTTTTTTTTTTTTTTTTTTTTTTTTTTTTTTAATCTTGGAATATTAGAATAAGAGCCTTAATTGATACATTTATCATAATAACATATTTTTATCATTTTTTACTGCTTACATGTACGATTAAATTAAGTTGAATTTTAACAATGTCTACAATCGAGTTTTATAGAAATAGAATTTGGTTAACTTTAGGTTAAATATCATTTTTAAAGAGTTAGATTTCTCAAAGAAGGTGTAATTTTTATTGTAACTAATTTTGTAGGTTTATATAAATCAACGAAACTTTGCCTTTTTAACCCCTTAACTGGTTCTTTTTTTTCGTTCAAAAAATTAAAAATAACAGATTCACACCACTATATTATAAATAAAATATTTGTAGCATGTATATTAATAAAATAACGAATCGCTCTGTGTGTGTGTGGTGTCTGCGATAGTCAGCGAAAACTCCGGTACGTACGGAGCTCAAAATTTTTCTGAGAGTAGCCCAATATCTCTCCTGATGCACCTGACGTTCAGAATTTCAAAATTCTATTTATTAACTGAGTAATTAATTAAATTCCAAACCTCATTCTCATAAAAAAACGCTTTTTTTTTTTTTTTTGCTTTTTTCACTTTTATTCTCTTATGGTTGGTTGGTTGGTTGCATAAAAGTTTCGCAGAAATAATTAAAAAAGCTGGGACTGACCTTTAAAATTCATAGACTGGCAAACAGTTAGTTTAAATGAGGATTTTTTTTCATCACAGCTGCTGTACGCCATGGAGGAAAAAGATAAGTGGTGGTGAAGTAAACCGAAAAAAAAAAAAAAAAAGGTTTGCAATTGAAACCATTTATCGCTGAAATTTTAATGTCTCAAACAAAAGCAAAAGGAAGAAATTTTGTATTAAACGACGGACTGGAAGAAATGAATTACAGCTGAAGCATATTTTACGAAGAAATAGTAATTTTTTAATGGTTTTTTCTATTATATTATTTATTAAAATAAATGTTTGCTTTTAAAATAATTGAAATTGGAAAATTAAAAATAATTAAATGTCAAAATAAAATTAAATAAAATATTGAAAACATATGATTTGAAGTAAAAAAATGTATTACTAAAAGTTTTTTCTTTTTTTCAGGAATTTTTAATACTTTATAACGTAGATGAAAAATGTTTATGATTTAACAATATATTAATAATTCCATGTCAATGTATAAAATATAGTGATGAAAAGATTCTTTTAAAATCATGCATGAACACTTAAATAATAATATTAATCTAAAATCTAGTTTTCAGAGTGCAGACGATTTTAAGACATTAACGAAAGAATGTTGATTTTTCAAGCAAAATCTTAAATGATGCTTCTATATTGATATTTCAAAGTCATATGATAAAAATAATCAAATAATTCTTGCCTGTGATTGATCTATTTGAATCTCTCATGCATTCTGATCGTGTATTTCAGGCAATAATGGCACAAAACGTTATTTTTTAAACGAAATTTTAGTCATCTATTCAATAACAGTTTAAAAGATATAAAACAAAAACAAAGAAATACTGGTTTAAACCAGTTTGATTTGATCGGAGTTTCAAAGCACAGGGATTTGTTGGTGCTTATTTGGACTTAATGTAGCGGATATTAGAGTTACATTTTTTGCGTCACCCCAAGACATTATAAAGCCGCTCTATTAATTTCTTTTTACTGTATGGTTGAACGCATATTTTTGGCATTTCGAACATTAGAATGTATGAGTCATTAGCTGTGTTGCAGTAAAAAAAAATACACAACAGTTTTCTATGAGTTTATTTTTTTAATCATTGATTAAATTTAAATGTGTTCTATTCAATTTAAAATTGTAATATGGCTGTAATTTGTTTTTAAATCAAAAATAAAATAGCTGTTTCGCGTACAATTGTTTGTATCCGCAAACGATTCATTCACCATAATAAATTATCAAATAGCAAAGTAAATTATCTATCTGAAATAGCCATAAAAAGAATAGTAGCAAAACTGATTATAACCTTAATGTTTAGCCACTAATTTAAACATAACCCGATCCCAAACAGAAAAAAAAACAGACCACACTCCGATCCGTGCTACACAAAATTTCCGTGAGTATAAACCCGACCCTAACCTAAAAATTCTGTTTGGAAAAAACTATGGATTTGATAACTGACCCGAACCAAATCTGAATCCCGCAAACATGTTCAAGTGAAGCATATCCCGATCCAAACAAGGAAAAATAATTTTCGTGGGCATGAAACCTGACCCGAACCTAAATATTTTCTTTAAAAAAAACCCGAAATATGACTCGAACGAAATCTGAAACCCATAAAAATATTCCAGAGAATTATAACCCGATCCCAGCAAGACAAAATACTTTCCGTGGTCATAAACCCGAATCAAAACTAAAAAACTCCGTTTGAAAAATTTGGCCCCAACAGTGGTCGAGAGGTTGGGACCTCTCAACTGGTAGACGGCAGGTGCTGGGTTCGAACCCAATCGCGGCTGTCGGCCTAACCGTTCGGAGTTTTCCGTGGTTTTCTTCGAGTCTTGCGTAAATACGGGTTAGGTTCCCTTAGAAAGACCCCCACGGAGGGCACTCCCCCTGGTCCTATATCCCTAGCGTAGATAATCGGACGACAAAAATCAATCAATCAACCGTTTGAAAAATCCTGAACTTTGATCCAAACCACATCTAAATCTGACCAAAGTATTCGAAAGGACCATAACCGGATTCGAGTAAGACAAAATAATTTCCGTGGACATGAACCCGATACGAACCTAAAACTTCCATTCGAAAAAATACCTGAAATTTGAATCAAACCAAATCTGAATCTGACAAAACTATTTCAAAGAAACGCAACCGGATCCAAACAAGACAAAATATTTCCATGGACATGAACACAATCCGAACCCTAAAAATTTCTTTGAAAAAATCGCGAACTGAATGAAATCTGAACTTGGCAAAAATATTCCAGTGAAGCATGTCCTTATTCGAACAAGACAGAATAATTTCCGTGAACATACAAGAAGACCCGAACCCAGCAGTTATATCTGAAGAAAAACCCGAAATCTGAATTGAACTAAATCTGGACCCGACAAAAATATTCCAAAGAAGTATAACCCAATCCAAGCAAGACGAAATAATTTCTATGGACATAAGCCCGACTCGAACCTAAAAAATTCGATTTGAAAAAACCTGAAATTTGACCCAAACCACATCTAAATTCGACCAAAATATTCGAAAGAATCATAACTGGATTCGAGTATGACAAAATAATTTCCATGGACATGAACGAGATCCGAACCTAAAAATTTTATTTGAAAAAATACCTGAAATTTTAATCGAACCAAATTGGAATCTGATAAAAAATATTCCAAAGAATCGTAATCGGATCTGAATAAGACAAAAAAATTCCATTCACATGAACCGAATCTGAACCTAAAAAATTTCTTTGAAAAAATCACGAAATCTGAACTGAACCAAATCTGAACTTGAAAAAAAATATTCCAGTGAAGCATGTTCTTATTCGAACAAAGCAGCATAATTTCCGTAAGAAAGAAAACCCGAATCCAAAAATTCCATTTGAAGAAAAAGCCGAAATTTGAATTGAAACAAATCTGCTTCCGACAAAAATATTCCAAAGAACCATAACTGTATCCGAGCAAGGCAAAATAATTTCCATGGACATGAATACGACCCGAACATTAAAACTCAATATCAAAAAATACCAAAAATCTGAACCGAACGAAATCTGAAAACGACGAAAATGTTCTAATTAATCATAACCAGATCCGAACAAAACAAAATAATTTCCATGGACATGAAACCAACATGTGGTTTGGTAAAATTTAGGTTACAATTGCATTACGGTAAGTCTTTGATTATATTTAATTTCCCGTTAGGTTGCAGTTAGGTTACGGTTAAGTTAAAGTTAGGTTAAAGTTAAATTGCATTTATGTTATGGTTAGAATAAGGATATGTTACTATAAAGTGAAGGCTAGTTTACATTTATGCTGGGGTCGATTTAGAAAAAGAAAGTTGCATAGCAGTAACTGCTATACAAAGTCAGTTTTGAATAGCAGTTAGACACTTTTGTATAGCAAGTAAAAAATAGCTAACGTAACATTTAAATCTTGAAAATTTACAATTTTTTTAAAGAAATATTTAACCAAAATCATAAAGGTTTCCAGTTTAACTGTAATCATATTATTAAATAATTAACAATTCGCAAAACAATTAACAAATTAATGTAACGTACAAAACCAAAACTATATAAAACAACAGAATCTGCGCTGTCTGTTTCGATGCATAAAGTAAAAGGATAGTAACAGTGAGTGTTCATTTTAGAACCACTACAACACGCACGTCAAACTTCTATGATGAAACGCCGTGATTAACCAGTAACAGTGATTCAGTAATCAATCACAGCTTCAGGGCGGGAATAAATCATGAGTTTACTGGGAAAACTGCACCCAGCAATGGCGTCTCCCTGTACTTCCATTGTAAATAAACACTTGGGAAAGTAAAAACACAACGTATGTCATGTAAAACATCTTTAAATTTTAACTTTAAGTGTACACATGACATAACAAAGGGTGTGGGAAATATGCATCGCAATGATTGCGATTTAATGCATTTCTTGGATCGCATTTTAGTTAAATTTGAATCGCAAATTGCGGTGCGATACCGCTTAAATCGAACACTGCATTTATGTTATATTTAATTTACGGTAAGGTACTGTTAAGTCGAAGTTAGGTTACAGGCAGGTTATGGTTACGGTACAAAAGTTTACGGTTAGGAATTTATCCACAGAGTGAACATTACGCATGATTTGATTAAAAATAATACTTACTTTTGTTAAATGGCTCTGAAATTATAACGCTATATACCAACCTTTTAGCTATCAGTGAGTATCGATTTCATATGGTATAGTCGGATTTAAGAGTTATATAATTAGTTTGAAATTCAAAATATTTCACTTGGGATTTGTATGCGAAAAAAAAATAATTAGTTACGTGACTTAACAGTGATTTTTGGTAAATATCAACACTTTAACACGAAAATCACGCAGTCGTTGGATACATATTCCCTTCCGCGTTTCTCATCGCTCACTTTTAGTATTCTTAGAGCTTAACACTAGTTGTTTTTTTAAACCGATTTTTCGCACAGTCAGTGGCCACGTATTTCAGACAATGTATTTCTGCATTTTTCGAGTTAATGATAAAATCATACAAATTTCAAGTTCGTTTAATATTGTTAATACGGACCCGGGCAACGCCTTGCGGGTCAGCTAGTTTAGTCTAAACATTTCCCCCTTTCAATAGCATGAAATTATTAAAAAATAGTAATAATGTTGTCAAAAAGCTTTAAATGGTGAATTAAGCAAATTCGTCCTGCCCGAAAAGCTTACGGGCAAATCAGTTTAGGGTTAAACATTTTCTTTTGTCGAAATTCGACGGGTTATACCTTGCATTATTAAAAAATAAAATGCAAAAATGTTAAACTAAAGGATGATTTTTTATGAATTTTAAAACAATAACATTAATCATCAGTAATTAATTATGTAAGATAATTAATAAAATTATGTATTTTCTTCGCATCGCAAGTTTTCTCGGAAACTTTTTATTTTGCTTTCACGCATTTGAATTTATGTTAGAAATGTATTCGCGTCCTTTCATTACCATCAAATTATTCCAGCAATTTTTAAATAAATATCTATTATTTTATAAATTTGAATTAGGTATACATCAATAGAAATGATATCTAATGCACACATATTAAAATTTCAAATCAAAATTATTTATATTGATATTAATCGAAAAGTAAACTTTTTCACTCTCTTAAAATGTCAGCCAAAAAATAACTCAACTTGAGCCGAAATTCGCCCATCTCACGTTTTGAAAGGCAGCTTCTCATAAAGAGGTCAAACAACTCAAGTGAATGAGTTATTTCGAAACAATTTAAATCAAGAGGAGTTATTAAAATAAGCAATCTAAATCAAGATAAGTAAAACATTTAAGAAACAACTCATTCACGATTCAATAAATTACAAATCCTTCCTGAGAAGCTATATCCACTCTTTCGTTTTAAGAGTACATACTTTTGTATGAAATACAGGGTCATTCATAATTGCCTCCGGGATTTCGAAACGTTATAGTAAAAAAACGAAGGGAATTATGAATGACCCTGTATAATTGTATCTCATGCTTCAATATAAAATTTAGAAATATATTTATCAATCTGAAACATTTTAAGATTTATACTGTAGCTCAGCACAAAAATATAGGACTATAAAATGTGATACTTAACGAATTCTTCTTCAAGTATTATCTTTGCGTAAAAAGAAAAAATAATTAAAAAAATAAGTTAATTTTAGATAAATGAAATTCTGCCTTTTCTGATTTTAGAGTCACATGACATCATTAAAAGCACAAGCGGATAATACACAAACTCAGCAAAAATGCATTATATACAGGGGTGCAAAAATCTAGGCGCCAGAGGGTAGTCTCACACCACTAAAATTTTAAAGTTTTTTTCGCTCAAAATTTAATAGCATTCTAGCAGGAATTTTACACGAAATATTAGACGAAGAAAAACGAAAAAAATTTTGTGGTGAGAAACTGCCTGCTGACGCCTGTCTGCTGATTTTTGCCCCCTTGATTATATAACTCAAAAAACTCGACCAAAAAACCCCAAAGAAATCGGATGTATAATGAATTAGGGGGAACTGGGGCACATTGATACTTGGGGCACATTGATACACCCCCTGTACAGCACATAGGGTCATTACAGGAAGTTTCACAACAGCCCCAAACGGTGATACTAATGAAATTAACTACATACAGAAAGTTTTGGGATGATTCAACAGTTTAATGAAATGGGATGGGTGATAAATTGTTTTTGTAGGTCAAAAGTAAATTTGAGTTGTACAATTGAAATGGTATTATACAACTGTTCTAGTATTTTCAACCGAAAAGAATACCCTCCCTGGCAAGTAAAGCTACTCTTTATCAGTTCCTCATTCTTTATTGTTAGATAAATTATGAAGTGTTGGATTTGAGACTCATTTTATTCAAAATGGCTGTATGGGGCACATTGATACAGTCTTTGTCGGGGCACATTGATACAACCTAAATCCTTTTCTAGTTCATTTTTTCATTACCTTTTATTTTATTTTTTTACCATATACTCCTTAATTCAACCATTTTTCGTCAAAAATTTCTAGTATTAGTTTTTATTGAAGTGAAATAGCTCTAATTTCTTTATATTAGAACATTTTATAATATTTTTGCAAACAGAAGACGTACAAACTTACACAATATCTAGTGCTAGTAGAATTAATAAAAGAAATGGACGGCAGTCTGACAAACCTCAAATTTATATCGATTCTCCAGAGAAAAAAATATTATCGACATGAGAAATGTTAAGTAAGAGAAACAAGCTGCAGAACAGTACCAGATAATTATATTATAAACATAATTTTTAATATAATTATCCTTTATCTTCTGTTTGTAAACCGATTTATAAACAGAAAACCTGGTAATTCTTTCACCTTTCCTATGAAAGAAGATAATTCTGGGGTTAAAGTGCCAGATATGACAAAGTTACCACAGCCAGCAAACAGACAAGGAACAGCCAGAACATCAGGTCATTATACATTACATTTTGATTGCTTTAATATCGCTTACTAATAAATTGTGTGGAATTTTAATGTCTATAAATATATATAAAATGGTTTGCTAACTATTTTTATATGAAAAATATGCATTGGTGTTATTTTGTCTCCATTTTTCCCAGATGTGTCAAAGTGTATTAATCTGCCCCGGGGATGGGGCACATTGATACAAATTACTTTTTTTTATTTTTTTTTTAATTACATGCAAAACTAATGCAGAGCCTGATTACTAACGGGGCACTCTCTCACCAGAAAAAATTTATAGAAATTTTCGTCTTCTTTAAACGCCCTTTTCATACAAGATTACTGTCATGAATAAGGAAAAATTCTTTTTTTCTTTTTCCTGGTGGGAGAGTGCCCCGTTAGTAATCAGGCCCTGAACTAATATATAAAACAACGATTGTACATTTTTATAACACACTACACATGTTTTGCTGACATTACATAGAAAAATAACTTGAAATTTCTGCTTTCTAGACACCAAAAAATTTTTTTTGAAAAAAGATGTATCAATGTCCCCCAGTTCCCCCTATATCCCTTTACGTGTTGATAAAATTGATATGGAACTTACATAATGTCTGGAACTTATAGCTACTGAAAACCTAATATAACGTAGTTTATAATAACTCTGTGTTTTATTAGAAGTTATTCATTTATATTTTTCTGAAAATTCGGAAAATAGCCCGTATTTTATTTGCATTGTTTTTCAGTTTTTATTAAAAAAAGGAGACAAAAAATTAAAGTAATCTTTCACTTTATTTTTTCTAGATCTATAGTACTTTATATGCCACGATCCCAAAATGGCGCTGTACGCTACATAAAATATAATATAATATCTAAAAAATAATGTGAGATGCAGTTTTGAAATGAATTGTATTTAAAAGCACATTTTATCCGCTATATGATGGTGCAAAAATATAAAACGTGCAATGTTTAGTAGGTTTTAAAAAATTGAGTAAATTATCAGTATTTAACTTTAAAATAATAATACCTGTTTTGCTGTAAGGTTGGCTTATGGTTAATTGTATAACACACATTTTAATGGAGATATTTTAATAGTCTGAAGAAAATTGCATATCGTGGACAAAAAAACCCCTCTCTGATAATTATAATAATAATTTCTGAACAAATTATTTAATACATTTCTTAGCTTTAGAACAATCAATATTTTCCAGTTCGTCCTAGAAATTCAAAAACAACCATTTTTTTTAAATTTCATTTCTGGTTATTACGCCTTTTTATTTCACCACAATTTAATCGTCATCTTTATTGAAAGGAACTGTAAAACAATTGTAGTTTTAACATCATATAAAATGTCCAGAAAATCATTCGTATTGCTTTTGATTTTTTCAAATTCTTTTTAAGCATGCCTTGAATTCTTTGCATAACATTGTTATTATTCATGAATGTCATAAGTTTTTCTACTATCATAAATGCAAATGCGCAAATGCAGCATTTCAGAAAGATGAGTAACTGTAAAAATTAACATATGGATTTTAATACACAGTGATTATTTTGCCTACGAAAAGACAATGAAGAATATCATAACTATCTTTATGAAAGAATAAAATGAGACAAAGTTTAATATTAAAATAAAGTATGAATTTTTATGAATTTCAAAACAACTTTAATCATCAGTATTATGGGAAAAAAATATGTATTTTCTCCGCATTCGAAGTTTTCTCAAAAATATTATATTTTGCTTTCGAATATTTCAATTTCTGTTTGGAATACATTGGAGACCTTTCGTAACCCGTTGAATATGCGAGCAGTTTTAATAAAAAGTATACATTAACGCAATATTCATTAAAGGAAATCAAATCTAATGCACTCATATTAAAATTTAAAATAAAAGTTACTGACATTTTCATTAATAAATAAAAATAATATTGCTCAGTTAAACTGATGGCATTGAGCTCGCAGGCTACCATACTTATAGTACATTACAGTACTATATTTTCAAGAGTTAATGCCATTCGACTTTTTTATACTTATTCACAGAACTTAATAAGCTAATCAGGAATCTAATCAGCCTTATCATATAAAAAAATCCAAAATTCAGAGCAAATCGAAAAATTCTTAGTAAAAACTCATTTATATAATTTAAGAGCAGTTATCCCCTCCTTTATACTTAACCATTAAACTTCCAAAATTATTCAGAGATTCGCTTTATCAGAAAAAAACCCATCCAAAATTAAAATCAAATCGGACATTTCTGCATAAAAACCCATTTATCAAATTAAATGGAGGGAACAATCGCAAGTACCCCTTTCATACTAAATAAAAGAACCCCCACAGCTAATTAGGGAAGCATTTTATCACATTGAACTTGTATCCAAAAATTGAAGCAAATCGGTAAATTCTGCAAGAAAAAACATTTACCAAAATTAAGAGGGATAATCCTCCGATCCCGCATTTATGCTTATCCAATGAATCCCCAAAACGAATCGGGGAAGCGTCTTATCAGAATGAAACTATATCCAAAATTTGAAGCAAATCGGTAAATTCTGCATGAAAAACCAGTTAACCTAAATTAAGGGGGTTATTTCCCATTTACCATATCTTAAACTTATACAATGAATGCGCAAAACAAAAAATGGAGGTGCATATATCAGAATGATCTTATAATATAGAAAATTTGAATGAAATCTGAAAAAACCCATTTATATGAATCAAGGGTAGTGGCGTTAGCCCCCTCTTCCCACTCTTTATACTTATCCAATGAACACCTTATACTAATCCAGGAGGCGCCTCATCAGAATGATCCTCTATCTAAATTTGAGCGAAAACTGGTAAAACCCAATTATATAAATTAAGGGGAGGGGCATTAAAACTCTTCCTCCTCTTATACATATCGAATAAACTCCAAAAACTAATTAGGGAAGCACCTTATCAGAATATGCCTACATCCAATATTTCAAGCGAATCGGATATTTTTATCATCAGTTATCGCATTACGCATGTACTCACGTACATAAATACATACAGAACGGGCAGGCACACAAGCTCGCAGCCTTTGACAGCCTGTCAGCTAAAAAGTAAAATGGAGAGAAAATTACATGTTGCAAAAACATTCTATCTGTTTAAATTGGTCTTACAACTTACGAATGCTTTCCTTAGTTGGATTATTTTTTTTTCAAAACACTCTACGTAACGCACACTGGAAAAGAAAAATACAGATTCCGTTTCCGTATACTGCAGAATCCAAACTATATTTTCTTGCTTATACGCCATTTTATTTCTTTTACACAACATCTATGGGATGCACAATGAATTAAAATTACAGATCTCGTTTCAATTCAAAATTACAAAAATATAAGATTCGACATTGATATCACTTATTCTGTACAAGCAATTTATTTAAAAATAATAAATTACTAATGATAAATTTGAAAATATTGCTGAATCTGGTTTAACTTTATCCTGAAAGTGTAACTTCCTGTTACAACGTTAGAATCCAGTGATCAGATTTCTGCGCTTTTCTACACCAATATTCTGTTAGAGAAAATATTATTTCATTTAATAGGAACATTTTTAAGATATAAACAACAACATCTTCTCTTATAAAATGCTGGTGTGCAAAAACGCAGAAATCTCATGCCTAGTAGGATCTTAAGCAAAGTTTCAATAGTGCTTATTATTTACTTTGTATAAGATTTTGATTAGGCAAGCTATACATCATACCTCATAAAAAAAAATTGTGATAAAATTTACGAATATTAATTTAAGAAAAGCGAAAGAAAGTAAACATATGAGTGTGTCAAATTTCTGTATTAATGCTAATTTTGCTAACTTGCAGAAAAGTATGCCTATCTATCCCGACTGAACAACCTTTGTGCATAGGACATGTTTCATTATTAGTTCATCTGATGAATTAAAAAAACTTGAATCATAATCTTAAACCTTTATCTCTTTAACCTCTTCGCCACTGGCGATTATTACAGTATTTTTAATTATTACTGAATTATTTCTTCTCTCGTTTGACTTCAGAGCGATATTTTTGTTTTATTTTCATTAGCTCGAATATTAGAATTCGAAACATATTATTCTTATATCGAAATTTCATTTATATTTGAGTATCAAAACTAAAATGGGACAAAACTGATGTACCCATTTGGGTACTCAGGGACTGAAGAGGTTAAATTTTAATAAAATTCTAAACAAAGCTAGTGATGCCGCCTGAAAGTAAAACATGGACTACAACCACTACCTGTTGATAAAAAATGATACTTGACTCTTTCTGCAAATCAGAATGATCGTTCGATTTGGGTGATTATTAAAAATAACTCGGAAGCAACAATTTAAAAAAAATGTCTAACCCGGACGATCATGCAGGTTTTGTCTTAAAGGATTATACCCCGCCAGCACTTTAAAGTACCACAGACTTCTATCCTTATTAACACTTTAACCCTTTATCTACCGCATTATGATTTCGTGAAAAATTTACATTTTAAAGCATTTTTCATAAATTGTTTAAACTAAATTAAAAGAATTACATAATCACTTAATAAATTTTTGAAGGATTTTAGAAAGATTAAATGATTTAGAAGGATTAATTAAATTTGAATTTACAGGGATTTTGTGTGCAATATTTATAACCCCACCTCGATCATTTATTTTAAAGTGTTTTCTTAGTATTTTTTTGAATTATAAAATGTACATATATGATGTTTTTAAAATATAAATATAAAAATATTTCCGAATCGAAAAATCCCTATCCCCCACCCTCAGCGACAAGAAAGCTGAAAAGATGCAAAGGCAAACGAAATCGTCATTTTAAAAATATTTTTTGTTTTGTGTAACCAATAATGCTTTTGGAACAAGATAAAGTAATGTATATGTAACTCATTCTAAACAGTATTATAACTAAGTGACATATTAAAAGAATTTTATAATAAGTAATTTTTATGGTACCTATAAGTACCGTCGGTAGATAAAAGGTTTAAGATGTCATTTCTTACAAAAGTTTTATTTGGTAGGTATCACTTTTTTAAAACAGTTCTGTTTATATTGTAAATGACTGGGCAATCCTTTAGCTAAAAAGACAAATATGACATTTATATCGCATGACAATACACATACACTTGTGTCCAAAAGTTAAGCCTAATTGGTAATTAAGTAAGTAATGAAAGAAATATAAATCGAAATGTGTTGAATCTCCAGGTGTGTAAACAAAATAATACGCGTCATATATTTTCGCGAAGAGTTTTCCCCGAAATCGAACAGTGGACCGTCAACAAATTGAAAAAGAACGAAGATCTTTTGGATAACCGTGTCAAAACTAATATAGCAAAAGCGTTCAAACTGCACATTATGATTCAGTTGCTTATTGAAATGTACTGTGTTTATATTTATAAGGATAGCATGTATACTCGTAGAGAAATTAAGTTTTTTATAAAAACAGTCCTAAGTGTTTTGCTTATAATTTGCAGAGTTCTTAATATAAAATAATGTTCTTTTCTGAAAATATGGCAAACATCACTGAACACAATAGCCTGTCGTCAGAATTTAAAAATAATAAAAATTGTATGAAAAATGAGTAGGTTTAGTAAATAATTTTTCATTGCGCATGCATCAACGATATCAAAATTTCATTTGCATATTGTGTTAGCTAACTGTATAGAGCAACTTCTGTAAAAGTTTCAAAAACATAGCTTGAAAATTCTGAGAATGATAGTCTATAGAATCAACTTAAAATCCGTTATTCCTAAAAGGAAGCAAAAAAATCTGGGGTTTTATCCAAATATTAGTTATACGTGCAATATTGTGTAGGCACTAAACAATGGAATATGGATACAGTCCCTCATCTTTTCGTATCATTAGGGAATAAAGGACTTTGATCTCATTCTATCAACGATAATTTTCAGAATTTTTAAGCTATGTTTCTGACATTTTCACAAACGTTGCTCTATACATTTAACTAATATAATATGCAAATAAAAGTTTGATATCGTTAACGTATGCGCAATGAGAAATTGTTTACTAAACCTATTCATTTTTCATACAGTTTTTATTATTTTTAAATTCTGATGACAGGGTTTTGTGTACAATGATGTTTGTCATATTTTCAGAAAAGAACATTATTTTATAATAAGAACTCTGCAAATTATAAGCAAAAAACTTAGGACTGTTTTTATAAAAACCTTAATTTCTCTACGAGTATGCATGTTATCCTTATAAAAATAAACACAGTACATTACAATAAGCCACTTAATCATAATATGCAGTTTGAACGCTTTTGCTACATTAGTTTTGACAGGGTTATCCAAAAGATCTTCATTCTTTTTCAATTTGTTGACGGTCCCCTGTTCGATTTCGGGGAAAACTTTTCGCGAGAATATATGACGCGTACTATTTTGTTTACACACCTGGAGTTTCACCACATTTCGATTTATATTTCTTTCATTACTTACTTAATTACTAATTATGCTTAACTTTTGGACACCAGTGTATATATATATATATATATATATATATATATATATATGTGACGATTTAAGGAGAACTCGAATTATTTCCACTGGTTAAAAAGAAACACACAGTCATGGCAAGCGAGAGAAAAAACAAAATAAATAAATAAATGTAGAAGATCCAATAATTAGTCATGGGCTGCTGTAAATTCATTTATTAAATTCGTAATAATGAGGAAGGGAAAAGCTCCTTTTGCAAAAATTCCATCATTATTTCAGCGAGCCGTCCTCATCCAAGAAGCAACCCAAGAATCTTCTTTTTCATCTCGAGACTTCCACCTTTTTAAACTAAAAAGAAAGTTCTGGAACATTCTGTAACCTCAAACCATCATTCTTTTATGTAAACAGAATTCTTGTCCAGCTACGAGATTATTTTCCACAAACGATAAATTTATTTAAAAAAAAATATTACTTAACCAATTTATAATTGAATCGGGATTTTTTAGGCAGACGACTTTTATAAATGATTAATTTTAAGAGAAAAAGAAAAGAAATGAATTTATTAATATGCACACTATCGAAGGTTGACGGCGGAAAAATAAATAAATAGATAAAATAAAATAATGATATTTTTTGAAAGGTATGGTTTTGGAATAAATTTAATAAGACTTTCTTAAAAAGGGTTGATAAAAACATAGAAGAAATCAGTTTTATTTGGAATATTAAGAAATAAAGTTTTAATTAAGAATATTTTTAATTTAGAGCCATCTTTTTTTAAATTTACGCATACTGGAATAATGTTTTTTAAGGCAAATTAGGAATTTATATCGTCTGCATAAGGATTAACAGATTAGATTTAGAAACAAGATTTTAATTTAATAATTTGAAGTAAGTACGGAACATTATTATAAGAAAATTAAGATAGTATAAAAGTTAGTTTTGGCGAAAAAATTTTAAATTTGTAATATATATATATGCGTCACTCGTTCCGAGAAGGTTAAAATACATTTATTGAGTGGATTCGTAGTGGTACCTTTAAGGAACAATAATATATGTCTCCCTTAACTATCGCTTGATAGCGATAGCAGTTTTAGTACGCTGAAAATTGTTGAGGGAGCTATTCCAGCATGTGTGAGTTTCAAATTTGGTTGCATTTCTGACATCGGTATCCCTTTTTTCTGCTGTTAAACACCTCGAATTTTAAAGGTAAGGCTATCGAATTATTTTCTGTAAAAAAATTTTCTATAATATATAACGAAAGAATATACAAGGCTGCAACAGGCACCACTTACTCTAAAGATAAATTCTTTACAGCCTCTTTAAAGATATTAGTAAGAGAAATATTTTTCTTAATTTATAATAGAAAATGACTGGTACGAACAAAATATAAAAACAGCCGTCTGTGGCAGCCTTAAGTATGTTATGTTAAAAAAAGTAATAATTTTTAGTCTGTTTACTTTACGAAACACTATTCAAAGCGGTACTTTTCAGTAGTTTTCGGACTAGGTTGAACAGGATTTTATTTTGACTGGTACCATTTGAATACCTATGGTGCATAAAAATGTACATATTTACTAAGAATATGAGGGTACTAGGGGATGTAGATGAAGATATTTCATGATTTATTTGTATGCGATTGATAAATAATACACCAAAAATATGTTTTTGTTAATTGTTGAAAAAGTATTATATTTTTATAAAGAATTAGAAATTAGAAAGAAAATCTAAAACTATATTTTAACATATAAATGAATCCTTTTGAGATTTCTGCAAGTATGCTTCTAAATAATGTTTTCAATCGCATGATAGCGTTACAACTGTAGAATTTTCTTCTGATGGCAAAATGCTCACTGACGATACGCCAAAATTATCATCATTAAGTCATATGTACATTAACGGCATATATGTACACTAGATATATGCATGATAAATCACATTAAAAAACGAAAAATTCATACAGTTTTTTATCTAGTTTCATTAATTACGACCCAGCGATACTATCAAGTAATGCATAAAAAAATATTGAATATAAAGGATGGATCAAAGTAAAAAAGTAAAAAATAAAATAAAAATAAAATAATAAATATTAACCGTTATTACGTACAGTTAGTGTAACTTATTCTAATACACTTTTTAAAAATTATACTATTAATTGAATTATAGAGAAAAGAGGTACTCAAAACTATTCAACAAAATCTTTAAACAACGCTTCACTTCACAGAAAATTAGTATGCAACCATAAATACCTAAAACATAATTCAATTTATTACTAAAGGCGTGAAATAATTTTTTCTAAAAATAGACACTTAATGCAAGTAATAGTTTTATGTGTGTAATTATCTACCACATAAACATATACATGTCAAGTTAATTATTTTCCTTTAGAAAATTTATTAAACTAAAGATAATTAAATAATATTGATTTTACATTTTTCTCCTCAGGAACGACTTTACGAAAGTTTTATAAACTTTCAAAAGTCGAACATATAAACATAAGAATATTGTCGTACATTTCAATATATTTGCAATAATCCAAATATTTTTTATGCAAAAATTAATTAGAAGTTATTAAGATAAAGTTTCAAATAAAAGGCATTATTATCAAGTCTGGAATATCAGGTAAGCCGTTTCAAAAAATGTACAGTTTAACATAATGAGGCATAGATCTCTCATTATTGTTGAAAATGATTCCTTTAAAATAATTTTTTTTTTTGGAGGTTTAACTTCAAAATAACTTTTTAAAAAATTCAAAATGTAACAACACCTTTACTAACTATAGGGATGAGATAAAATATGTAACATTATATTAAGGTATGTGCCTAGCCTTAAATCGCCGCTTTTGCGAAAATTTTCGTTTGTGTTTTTATTACAGTCGACTCTCGTTAATTCGAAATCGGATAATTCGAATCTTCGCTTAATTCGAACTAAAAATAAAGTCCCGAAATCTTCAATGGCAGAATAAGGTTAAAAAATTTCATTAATTCGAACTCATTTTCTCTTGACTTCGTTTAATTCGAACTAGCGAGAATTCCAATTTTTCTTTTATCTTTTCTTTTTCACAGATTTCAGATCATTTGAATCACTCTCTCTCTTTGATTTTTGTTAATAGTGTTCCGAACGAGTATACATATAATACAATGCATTTAATAGATCAACTTTCTTAGAGCCCCGTCTGTCCATCAGTGTCGCTTAAAATTTTTCTTCCATCGTACTTGTTTCTAATCTTTTAATTAGTTTATCTATTTATACATTCTAATTTAGTATTAAGTTTTATTCTAATGATAACAGATGAAATAAATTATAAAAAACACTATAACATTAATTCATTTGTAATAGTACCATATTAAGCATGTTTTCCTTTATTCGAACATCGGATAATTCGAACATTTCTTATAGTCCCGACGAGTTCGAATTAACGAGAGTCGACTGTATTTTAAATTGAACTTTAGATATTTGGAAATCCAAGAATACCTTACTTTTGGTTCAGCGATAAATTAGAAGCAAAGTTATAAAGTCAAAATATAAACCACTATATATAAGTACTAGACTAATTATTAACAAGATTAATCAATCGGTAATTGAATTATAGCACATGTAAATTTTCTAAGTGGGTGAAAAATGTCCCGGCCAGGATTCGAACAAGAGATTATTGGCTGAATCCGCCATGCTCTTCCAATTGAGACATCCCGGACGCATTTTTAGAAAGAATCATGTTTAGAGCACCAGCCTTAGCGAGTTGGCGAAAGCCAGTTAGCTGCATCGCCAAACACAAAATAAACTAAGTTCAAATGTGTCATAAAACATATGATTAATATAATTATATTTATTACAAGAGAATCTTTACTACTGTTTTTAATTAACTTCTCAATTTCTTCGAACATAGCGGTTAAGGAAATTATATTTTTGAATTGAGAAAAAAAAAACCTATGTTTAGATGTTTTGTGAAACTTAAAGCATTTTAATCTGAAAAAGCTCTTTGATTTAAACTAGATTTTAATCGTAAACAACGGGGAATAACATATCATCTTATTATAGTCTTTGCTTGATAACATTTACGGAAAAACAAATGAACAATAAACGCGATTTCTTTGCAGAAGGAAGGGTTGCTATTCGCTAGGCGTTTGACGTCACAAGCAAAAAAGGGTGCGTAGCATTGAATTCATCTCCACATCAATCGTTGTTCTGGCGCTAAGGTGTTCAAAACGTGATTCTTTCTGAAAATGCATCCCGCACGAATATTGGAGGACTATTTCATCATGCTAACCTTAAAGATTACTCCAGCTAATCTGATACTATGGATCAGCTCAACAGAATAATTCGAAGTTCAATATAAGGAACTGCAGAAAAAAGCTGCATACGAAATTATACCAGAATAATTAATAGCAATTTTAATTAATCGATAAATAAATTATAGCAGATGTAAAATTTCGCTGAAAAAAGTCCGGGCCAGGATTCGAACCAGGGATATACAGGCTTGCCATGTTGATAGAGGCTCCAGCCAATACATCCCTGGTTCAACGTGCGTTTTCCATTCTTTACCTTTAAAATAAACCTCATTTAGAAAAAAGATTTAATGTATTCAAAAAAAAATTCTTCACAAGGTTCTGCTTATTCATTTTTATATTACAAAGCAAAATAATGTTTTAAGTATGTATATATAAATTTCGGAGCTGTTATTATTGAAAAAAAGTCTCAAGGAAAAATCACACTTTTTTATATAAAATTTCATCTGTGTTATTAAATTTAATAAGTACTGAAATCTTTTGTTTTGTAGCACAGGTTTGCTAACATATTTTGGAAAAAAATGATAATAAATTTCGTTACAGAAGTTTTGACATAATTGCCGTTATTTGGTAAAATTTGATAAAATATAGCCTAAATTTGAAAAGTTAATTAAAATTCCATTACAAACTTATTTGAACTCGTAGTTGTATTCAAAAAAAAAAAAAAAAAAAAAAAAAAAAAAAAAAAAAAAAAAAACCTTGAAAGTAGGCACATATTTTTAGAACATTCGAGAAGAGTCTGTATTTTCTTTGAAATACACAATGTAAATTTTAAATGGTGTAAAATAATTCCTGTCCTTTAGTAAATTGAAGCAAGTATTTTATAGCAAATAAACAGGTAATTCAATTTATAGGATTCACCAACTTTTTTTAAAATTAATAATTTTAATTTAAAAGCAAGTTAAATACTGTCAATTTGTTAATTTAAAATAATAAATTACTGAAGAAAAGCTAAACAACCAAATAAAGTATCGTACTTACATATTTTTATATTATTGAGAATAATATTTCACTTTCTTTGCACTATTTGATTTCGTTATTATTATTTAATTTTTCTATCATATCACTTTTCCTTTTTTTTAATGAAATATTGGACAGTTTTATCTTTTACATCATTTTTCAATTAATAATATCTGCAAACAGCCATTAGCGATTTTTAAAATTCCCTTATTTTGGTGATAAAAAGGTTTTTTTTTTTCTCACTATTATTGTTATTGACAATTTCTTAATTCACCAAAAAACAACGTTAACACTCCATTGCAATTTTTTTCAGAAGAATATTATTTGAAATCTATATATCAATTTAATAATCTGAAAAAAAAAAATACAAAAAAAAAAAAAAAAAAAAATTCAATAAAAAAAATAAAAATAAAATTTTAACAATATTATTATTAATACTACTTGGTTATCCCGTCGATCAAAACTCTATCGCCAAATTATATGATTAAATGCCAATAATGGATAATTGTAAATGTTACATTAACCTGAAATTAAACACATTACATGTGTATTTTAAATCATCAAAAGATTTTTTGCGACGTTTTGTTTGTATTTTCATTAATGTTTTACTAATATGTATGTTCTTTCGTTATTGAATACAAACATTTTTATTTGTATAGTTTGGGGAACAGTCTGGCGAATTGTATAAGTTGGCGAAATTGGTCGAAGGGATAACCAAACAGTATAAGATATTTTATAGTATATGCAAGTATACGCAAGTATACCCTATATACGCAAGTGGGATTTTTAACTATTGGATTGCATTATCTTGTATTAAATGGGCTTAAATTAATTAGTTTGATTTCTTTAACTCCCTGCACCTTTCTTTATACTAATATTTTTTAGTATTCAGTAAAAATAATAAAGTAAATTTTGCCTTAATAGTTTGATCGACTTTTTTTAATATGAAAGAACAAATTCTATTATTTATTTATTTATTTATTTATTTGACCAATGCGACTATCTGACACGAAAAAAATAATAAGTTTTATTCCATTCTTTGGACTGTCATATATCAATTATAGAGATAATATTGATCAAATGCAAGGCTATTAATGAGAATTGCGGTATTTTTAGGTATGTGCTAGATGTGGCACACCGTGCAGTGAAGAGTTAAATCAAATTTTTATCAAAAAATAAAATCATTAAATCAAATCTACCTTTGTCACCAACAATCAACACTGTCTGTAAAAAAAAGTAAGTTTGATTCTGCTCCAAAACTTTGTGAAAAACGTAACATAATCAGCTGCATTATAAAAGGTAAGCATGCTTTAAGCTATATTTTAGGGGACAGTTTATCTTTTTTCACAATTTTCTTTATTTAAAAGAATATATTTTATTCAAATGATGAATTCACTGCATTTCATCATTTAAAAGTACATAAAAAATTATCTGTACAATTAATTAAAATTTTTAAAAGTTCATATAAACATTTTAATAAAAATTTTAATTTTTCTTAAAAAAGGTGTTATAATAAAAATAAAATACATTGACATGTTTCGGAACCGTCAAATAAGTTCCATAGTCATAATATAAATAAAACAAAATTTCAAAATATTTCTCGGACAATACAAATGACACGCGACAATGAGATATAAATAACAAAAAACACGCGCTCTATTGCAAAAACTGTTGAAATCGCTTTCGCATTTTAACAACAGCTACATTCATTTGTTTTTGATTTATAGAACTTCGAAATGCGTTCAATAATTTATGCTTATCATATATTTTGTTCATTATGATTTGTTCATTATCATTTGTGAAAAATTAACAGCAGTATGTTTATAAATTATTTTAAAATTAATAAAAAAATCTCTACACTAAATACTTTTATGTTATAAAGGTTTTCAAATTTAAGAAACTTTTTTTCGACAACAATATTAAAGTGAATCGAATAAAGGTGTAAGAAAATTTTCTTCCTAGCTCTTAACAACCTGACCGCCGAGCAAAATGGCAAAATTGTAATTTCTTTTTTTTTCAATTTATTTTAAATGTTTATAAATGAGAGATTTTCTCGAATGGTATAGGGCATTTCCATGAGCACTTATCGTGTAAGTCACATTATTTGTAACTGCTAATTTGTTGGCCGCCGTTATTTTCGAAAGATTTGCATGGCCTTATTCAATTATTGAAACATCTCTGATAAAATAACTCACATTTTTCTATTCTCAAATACTGATATCCAGAATCGTAGTATGTGACTCACACAAAATGTGTTCGTGGAATCTAATTTATTTGTTACGTATATGCTTATAAGCCTTGAAAGCATCAATCATAACTTAATTTTTTAAAACTGGATTATACTTGTAGAATTATATTAATTTAAATAAATCTCCAAGTGCAGTGAAACCTGCAGCCTAGTGAACGGATATATCCGATCGCGGCAATGGAAAGGTTAATATCTATAAATAAACACTTTTATAATATAGAAGGGATTCACTTTTGTGCTATATTTGATTAATCACAAATGGCCTTGTTTAATATTGGCAAAAACCTTGCACTGGACATTTTTATAAATATAAAATTAAAACCGGCATGTTAAATAAAACTAATTCTTAAAAATTGTTTAAGATTAAAGCCATTAATTATATATTAGATGTGTATTAATAAATTATGTAGCATATGAAAATTATGTTACATGTTATCAAATTCATTGTCAATCTCCTTTTTAACATGAAACGCAAAAAATTAAAACTTGGTGGGATTAATCGTAAACCTCGCCGATGTCAATAACGACATATGACAGCAAAGACCTTGTGATAAATTGATTTATTTGCGAAATATGAAGCAAGCAGCTGCTTTTTGTTTTTGAAAGATGTTAATTTTTTTTTCTTCGGAAATGCAGGATGAAGAATTTCTTTTAGGAATATATATATACTAGACGGTACCCTTCAAGATTTGACGATAAACATGTTAAAAGGTTAATTAGAATAATGGTAGATTTTTTAAAATTAATTACCTGTAAATAAAGTTTTGAAAACTTCATTTATTTCTATGTTATCTATGTGATTCCAATAGATTCAAAGTGTTTTATGGTTCTGCCAGTTTAACCTACTTAAGTAATCATGTAAAAGAATTTTAAGCAGAACTTTAACAGCGCTTGCTTTTTTAGCAGAAGTATAACTGAAAATAATTGATATTTATTGTCAATTGATATTTATTGAATTGATATTTATTTTGGAGAATTTTCTCAGTATTAAAAAAAATAACAATTTTAATATTTGCTAATTTTTTTAATTATTTTGAAAAGGGTTTTATTAATTTTATTTTTATAAGTCTCATTTTAAATCCCTAAACTTAAAATTTCATGCTACCAAGTAATTATCTATAATATATTTGAATTATTTGAATTTTTCATAACGTTTCCATGCATTATTTAATTATTAAAACATTAGTATGACGAAGTAGTTAAATTATAATTCTTACATGACTGTTTTTCTTTCTCTCTGTTTTCTCTTCTTTATTTTAATTTTCCCCTAGGAAAATAATTAATACTTTTCGTTATATGCACACAAACGTAAATCTTCTTTATAATGCTCATACAAAATATCACAAAAATTGCAGATTAGTTGTAGCAAAAATTGTAGATTGTAATTGTAGATTAGTAGATTCTTTCCTTCTTAGTTTATGTTTTTTATTTTTGTATTTATGTTTGCTAAGTAACTGGTGTCCCCTAAGTATCACATCTTCTTCAAGAATTTTTTTCAATTTCCTTATAAATTTTTAATGGAATTTTTTCTTGCTTTTTTTCGGAAAAGAATTTTAAAATACACTTAATTATTGTAAGCGTAAAGAATCTTTAAAACTCGTTCGCCAGGAAAAAATCAATCATTTAGTTAATACTCGTATCCATTAGGAAGATAACAAAAGAAAAAGAAAAAAGATGATATATCCAAATGATCTGTATAACAAGAATTAACGTATTAATGTACGGATGTTGCTTTATTTCGACTACCATATACCCTCATGTTGGATAGGCTATAGATGTATAATAATATCTTAGTTTTGCAATGATTGTAATTTTTGGTTCAATTCTGTTAGCCAGCGCCAGTCACTAGTCATAAATTGCCAAGCCTTGTTTTGTTTGATGTTATTTGAATTGAAAGCTTCTTGTTATACTTTTCAACTGATTTCTTTAAGTTGCAATTCTTAAATGTCTTTAAAATATTTTAAACATACATTATAAGATTTCATTAGACTAAAATTGTAATTAATTGCAATAATTGAATAATTTAAGTTATAATTTAAGTTCAATTTTGACTTAAATCTAAGCAGATTCTTACGTTAATAGAATTTATTTATAATAAACATGATTTGTGAAAATTGGTTCACACGAAGGTTTCACTTTTCCCTTTTCACTATAACTATTATTTTTGTACGCATTATGCATTTTAAGATTGTCTTAAATATTTGTTTAATACTTTTCTTTTTTTGCTTCAATACATCCAACTCTTTAAAAACAGAATGCTATATAGTTACTACTTGCATGCGCAATTTTTTCAAATTTACATATACGGTCTTCAGTTAAACTGAAAAGAAAGGGAACAGTACTTACTTTTAAAGATGCTGTACATATATTTTTTTTTCTTTCAATGTTCAACAACATGTTATACTGCAAGCCTTTCAAACAGAATTTTTTTATGAATAGAGGTTTATTGAAATTTCTAAGAAAGTGATATTGTTTGAGTATAGTCTCTTTCTCATCGTGCTCATCTCTTTAAAAACAGAATGCTATATATTAACACTACTTGCATGTTCAAATTTTTCAAATTTAGACATACGGTCTTCAGGTAAACCGAAAAGAAAGGAGACAGTACTTACTTTTAATAATACTGTCCATATTTTTTTTCTTTCAATGTTCAACAACATGTTATATTGTAAGCCTTTCAAACGGAATTTTTTTTATGAATAGAGGTTTATTAAAATTTCTAAGAAAGTGATATTATTTGAGTATAGTGCTTTGCAACTATAGATTTTTTTTCTTTCTATATTGAACATTTTTGAGAGCGTGATTGTTTGCTGTGGAGCATGACTTGGTATTATTTGTTTTGGATTCTCCAGTGGCAAAAGTTAAAAGCAAGTACGTAAAAATTTCTTTCCTTTATAGTTTATATGTTTTTATTTTTGTACTAATGTTAGCTAAGTAACTCGTGTCCCCTAAGTGCCGCAATCTTCTACATAAATGTGGTTTATTTTTCATTCTAAAAATTTAATTCAATTTTTTTCTTGTTTTTTTTTTTTTTTTTTTTTTTTTTTTTTTTTTTACATGGAAAGAATGTTTTTTAAAACGTCTTTATTCTAAGAATAAAAAATATATAAAACACGTCTGCACAAAAAATAAATAAATAAATAAATAAATAAATACGTGAATATTTATACTTTAAAATTAATCAAGAAATTGATTAATATCTTAAATATATATATATAAAACATTTGTTTAGTTATTACTAATATCCTTTAAAGAGATGCTAAAAAAGGGCGATATATCCAAATGATTTTTATAACGAGAACTATTGTATTAATGTGCGGATGATATTTAGACTATCATACGTGTCGTGATAGTCGTGATAGACAATAAATAATCTCATAATCGATAAACAATTCATTTTTGTTTTAATAAATTTTATCAAATTAAAATACTTTGTATTTCGTCAATTTTCAGCGGGTTTTTTAAACTAAAAAATGAAAGGCACGTTTAATATTCAGAAATTAAATACCATTAAAGCAATTAATTATTTTTCGGTTCTTTCGGTTTTCCATTAACTATATAGAAAATAGTTGTCTTCGGTGGAGAACTGGGATATCTGAAGTATATCTGAATATTTTTATTGATTGAATTCCGAAACTTATTCGTTTTCTGATGGTAAATGATTAAATTCCAAAAATGGAATACTTTTGTTTATTATTATTATTATTATTATTATTATTATTTTTCTGATTGGTCCATGTTTAATGTCCAAAAATGGTATACTTCTGTTGCCAAAATGACAAAAAAGTAATAAATAATTAAATTTTATAAAACAAATTTGAAAACAAATCATGATGGAGATTTCAAACAAATTTTATTTAAAAGTGCGGTTTTTTTTTTTTTTCTTTACGCTACGGTGCAAAAATTCAAAATGTGAAAGTTTTAGAAGTTAAAAAATCTGCAATTCCGAAAATTGCAAAACTGAAATTACATTTAAAATTTGTTTAGGATGAATACAAGAACATTAATGTTTAGACGAAGTCGTATGTAATATGAGGCATTCAGAAGTTAGTCTGATTAACTCCACAAAAAAAAAAAAAAAAAAAAAAAAAAAAAAAAAAAAATCACATTTTAAACATTTAAGTTTGTGTATCTATAAACTAGTGTGTTTTTTATTGGTCTAGGAATGTTAATGTTTAATGCATGGTGCACGTAATATATGACTCATTATGATCATCATAAAAATGATGTTTATTATTATTATTAATTTAAATATAGAATTTATTTATAAGTCTTTAAAATTTTAGTTTTTAAAAATATTATTTTCCAAATAGTCGTTGTAATTGGTTAAATTACAATTTTGTTTTATAATTTTTCAATCAGTGCCTATAAATTTCTGTTTGTATGTTGTTTTTATTTTAACTGCAATATGTACATATCTTTAAAAAATTTACACACATATCATAACATTTCATTACAATAAAATTGTACCTAACCACAATAATTAAATAATGAAAGTTGTAATTCAACTGCAATTTTGACTTAAATCTAAACAGGTGATTACATTTAATAAATTTAGACATGTTTAGACATTTAGACATTTTAGACACAATTAAACATGATTTGTCAAAATTATTTCACACTAGATTTGCACTTTTCATTTTAATTATTTTTATTTTTAATCTTATTACATTTTAAGATTGTTTAAATTTTTTCTTTAATACTTTTTATTTTTCGCTTCAACACATCAAAGCAAAAAGTTATATATTTACAACACTTTGCATGTTTAGATTTTTCAATTTAGATATACTGTCTTCAGGGAAATTGAAAGGAAAGCAGATAGTACCTTCTTTTAAAGATACTATCCGATTTTTTTTACTTCAGCATTCGACTGCATATGATACTATAGAGCTTTTAAACTGAATTTTTTATGAATAGAGGCTTATTAAAATTTTAAAGAAAATTATATTATTTGAGAGTAACGTTTTATAACTTACATTTTCTTTATATTTTGAACATCTTTCAGAGCGTGATTCTTTCCTGTGGAGCGTGACTAAGTATTATTTGTTTTGGATTCTCAAGTGGCAAAAGTTATAAGCAGGTCCGAAAAAGTTTCTTTTCTTCTTAGTTTATATTTTTTATTTTTGTATTTATATTTGCTAAGTAACGGTTGTTTCTAAGTGCCACAATCTTCTGCATGAATAAATATTCTTTTTCCTTTTAAAATTTTAATTGAATTTTTTTTTCTTGCATTTTTACGTAAAAGAATGTTAAACAAAACTTCTTAATTGTAAACGTAAATAATCTATGGAAGACGTTTGCAAAATTACCCTTTCACTTAGTTAAGACCCATGGGTGAATATCTGATTAATTATTTTTTGTCATCATAGTACATTTTAATATTGCCTTTATTATTTCTTTAATACTTTTTTTTTCGCTTCAATTCATTCAACTCTTTAAAGGTAAAATATTATATACTATTTACACCACTTCGTATGTTTAGATTTTCAGTTTAGACATATAGTTTTCTGGGAAATTGAAAGGAAAGGAGATAGTACTTTCTTTTTGTCCATTTTTTCTTTAGAGTTCGAATGCATGTGATACTATAAGTCTTCCAAACGGTATATTTTTTCAATGACTAGAGGCTTATTAAAATTTCTAAGAAAGAGATATTGTTTGAATATAACGTTTTGACACTGCAGACATTTTCTTTCTATTTTGATCATTTTTTAGAGCGTGATTGTTTGCTGCAGAGCATTACTTGGTATTATTTGTTTTGGATTTTCAAGTGGCAAAAGTTAAAAAGAGTTCCATAAAATCCTCTTTCCTTCTTAATTTATTTTTATTTTTATATTTATATTTGCTAAGTAACGGTTGCTCCTAAGTGCTACAATCATCTGCATGAATAAATATTATTTTTCCTTTTAAAATTTAAATTGAATTTTTTTTCTTGCATTTTTGTTTTGCAAAAGAATGTTGAACAAAACTTCTTCATTGTAAACGGAAAGAATCTATGGAAGACGTTTGCAAAATTACCCATTCATTTATTTAAAACACATGGGTGAATATCACAGTAATTATTGTTTGTGATCGTAGTACATTTTAATTTTGTCTTTATTATTTCTTTAATGTTTTCTTTTCGCTTCAATACATTCAACTCTTTAAAAGTAAAATTTTTTATACTACAACACCTCTTTGTATGTTTAGATTTACAATTTAGAAATATCGTCTTCGGGAAAATTGAAAAGAAATGAGATAGTACTTTCTTTTAAAGATATTGTCCATTTTTTTTTATTTAACGTTCGAGTGCATGCGATATTAGTACAAGCCTTTAAAGGGAATTTCTTTATGAATAGGGGTTTATTAAAATTTCAAAGAAAGTGATATTATTTGAATGTACTTCTTTGCAACAACAGATTTTTTTCTTTATATTTTGAACATTTTTCAGAGCGTGATCGTTTCCTGTGGAGCATGACTTAGTATTATTTGTTTTTGGATTCTCAAGTGGCAAAAGTTAAAAGCAGGTCCTTAAAAGTTTCTTTCCTTCTTAGTTTATATTTTTTATTTTTGTATTTATGTTTGCTAAGTAACTTGTGTTAGAGGTCTGCACGGGCCGGACCTCGGCCCGAAGCCCGAGCCCGGCCCGAGGGAAAACCAAACGAGCCCGGCCCTCGGGCCGGGCTCGGGCCGATTTTCAATAATGGCATTCGGGCCGGGCCGGGCTCGGGCCTGACTTCTGAAGACTCGGGCCGGGCCGGGCCTAGTCACTAATCTTTTCGGGCCGGGCTGGGGCCTTAATTTTTTTTGCTGGAGTATCGGGCCGGGCCTAACTTTTTTTTTTCGTACGAAGCCGAGACTGATTCCATTCTTCCTAGTTTTCATGGACCAAAATAATCAGTTCCTATTGAATCTTCCTATATGAAAATCCTTTTCTCGACTTTTTATATATCAGTAATATTTTGCTTTGTCCAAAAATTTCTGCAAAAAAAGCATATACTTTTAAGCCGTCATTATTCTACAATTAAACATTAGAATTTATTCCTTTTAACCCTTTCAGGGGCGGTGTTTGCAGTCTGCAAACACTTAATATTACTGTTCCAATTTCAAACTCACACCAGTAAAATTTTAGTACAATTTCGATTTTATAATATGCGCGAAAAACAGCTCCTGATTATTTTCAAATAAATCTGTTCTTAAATTGTGGTGTGAATCAATTATTTGAAAATTTTTGGAGCAGAAATACTTTGCCCCTGAAAGGGTTAAAGAATCGTAGATTACTAGGTGTTTTAAAATAGAATTAAACACACACACACACACACAAAAAAAAAAAAAAAAAAAAAAAAAAAATGGATTATGACGGATTTTTTTTTAAACTGAAAACTGAAAGTTTCTTTTAAAGTGTTCATCCATGCAAAATGAATACAACAATACTGGAGAAAAAAAAATATATTAAACATTTACATCTGTCAAGAAGGGAATGCATTTTTTTTTCGTTCCAAAGCGATTTCGTCTTTGGAAATTTTACCATATATCGCTTTTTCGATTTTTTGTCTCCATTACAGGGAACATGGATAAATAATACTAGTGATAACTGAAACATTTACATACAACAAACAAAGATTCATTTAAAAGCATAAATATCGCAGCCTACGGCACTTCTGTATGAATGGAGATTATAAACATGGAAAAAAAGACTAATATAATTTTTTTTTGGTCAGAACTCTTCCATAAGATTAAGGATCAATGTTCTGTAGAAATTCACCAGAGCCGGGCCAGGTTCGGGCCGAATTTTAAACTTTTTCCGGACCGGGCCGAGCTCGGGCCGAAATTTTAACTTTCGGGCCGGGCCGGGTCAGGCCATTATTTTTTTCGTTCGGGCCGGGCCGGGCTCGGGCCGAAATTTTAACTTTCGGGCAGGGCCGGGTCGGGCCAATATCTCTTTCGTTCGGGCCGGGCCCGGGCCAAAATTTTAACTTTCGAGCCGAGCCCGGGCCTGGAAATTTCGGCCCGTGCAGACCTCTAACTCGTGTCCCCTAAGTATCACATCTTCTGCATGGATTTGTTTCATTTTCCTTAGAAATTTTTAATGGATTTTTTTCTCGCCTTTTTTATGGATAAGAATGTTAAACAAGACTTTTTTTATTATAAACGTAAAGAATCTATATAATTCATTCGCAAGAAAAAAAATCGTTTAGTTAATACTTATTCCTTTAGGAAGATTCCAAAAAAAGGCGATATATCCAAATGATCTGAACAACGAGAATTACCCTATTAATAAACGGATGTTGTTTTATTTCAAATGCCTCATGTTAGATTGTCTATATATGTATAATAATCTCGTAGTTTTGCAATGATTTTAATTTTAGGTTCAATTCTGTTAGCCACGAGCCGGGCACCAGTCATAAATTCCCGTGTCTTGTTTCGTTTGGCATTATTTGAACTGAAAGCTTTCTTGTTATCCTTTTGAACTGATTTCTTTAAGTTGCAATATTTAAATGTCTTCAAAATACTTTAAATATACATTATATTCCATTAGACTAATTGCATCTAAGCGCAATAATTAAAGTTATAATTTAACTTCAGTTTTGACTTAAAGCTAAGCTGGTTCTAACATTAATATAATTTAGTAATAATAAACATGATTTAAGTTTTCACTTTCCACTTTAATTATTATTTTTGTACTCATACTGCATTTTAAGATTGTCTTAAATATTTGTTTAATACTTTTCTTTTTTTGCTTGAATGCATCGAACTCTTTAAAAGCAAAATGTTATAAACAGTTTGTTTATAAAGTCCCGGACCCATTTTGATGTTTAATAACTCATAAAATAATAAAGGTATATTAAAATTAATAACATAAACGGTTAGATAGACTCAAAAAGTTTCATGACCCTTGTCAATGAACTTCCACATGTGCCCTCCCCTCGTCGCACAGAGAATATCAAGTCGATAGTCTGTGGATGTCGACATGCTTGCCGCTACGTGCCGTGAAATTGACTATCGACTTGATATTCTCCTTGCTACAAAGGGGGCACCCGTGAAAATCCATTGACAACGATCATAAAACTTTTTGAGTCTATCTAACCATTTATGTTATTAATTTTAATCTATCTTCATTATTTTATGAGTTATTAAACATCAAAATGGGTCCGGGACTTTATAAACACCCTGTATTTACACCACTTTGCATGCTTAGATATTTCAGGTGGTTACGTTAAATTAATTTATTTATACTAAACATGATTTGTGAAAATAATTTGCACACTAGAGTTTCACTTTTCCCTTTATTATTATTAGTAGTAGTATTTTTGTAATAATAGTATATTTTCAAATTGTCTTAAATATCTCTTATTTTTCTTTTTTGCTTCAATACATCCAACTCTTTAAAAACAAAATGCTATATATTTACACCACTTTGCATGTTCAGATTTTTCCGTTTAGTTGCATGGTCTTCGGGGAAATTGAAGAGAAAGGAGATAGTACTCACTTTCAAAGATATTGTCCATACATATTTTTTTTTTCTTCAGCGTTCAACAGCATGTGATATTACAAACATTTCAAACTTTTTTTTTTATGAATAGAGGTTTATTAAAATTACAAAGAAAGTGATATTGTTTGAGTGCAGTGCTTTGCAACTACATATTTTTTTCTTTATATTTTGAACATTTTTCAAAGCGTGATTGTTTTCTGTAGAGCATGAGTTAGTATTATTTGTTTTGGATTCTCGAGTGGCAAAAGTTAAAAGGAAATCCGTAAAAGTTTCTTTCTTTCTTAGTTTATATATTTTTATTTTTCTGTTAATGTTTGCTAAGTAACTCGTGTCCCCTAAGTGCCACAATTTTCTACATGAATGTGTTTTATTTTTCATTCTAAAAATTTAATTGAATTTTTTTTTCTTGCTTTTTTATGGAAAAGAATGTTTAATAAAACTTCTTTATTCTAAGAATAAATAATCTATAAAAACGTTTGCAAAAAAAAAAAAAAAAAAAAAAAAAGAAACATTTGTTTAATTAATACTATTATCTTTTAAGGAGATGCTAAAAAAAGGCGATATAATCAAATGATCCGTGCAACGAGAGCTACTGTATTAATGTGCGGATGGTATTTCGACTAACATACATGTCGTGATAGATAGAAAATAAATGTGTAATAATCTCATAATCAATAAATATTTCGTTTTTGTTTTAATAAATTTTACCAAATTAAAATACTTTGTATTTCACCAATTTTCAGCGGATTTTTGAACTGCAAAATGAAAGACACGTTTAATATTCAGAAATTAAGTACTATTAAAGCAATTAATTGTTTTCCGGTTCTTTCGGTTTTTTTATTTATTTTTCTATTTGGAAAATAGTTGTCTTCGGTAGAGAACTGGGATATCTGAATCTTTTTACCGATTGAATTTTGAAACTTATTCGTTTTCTGATGGTCAATGTTTAAATTCCAAAAATGGAATACTTTAAAATTATTATTTTTTTTCTGGTTGGTCCAGGTTTAATGTGCAAAAATGGTATACTTCTGTTGCCACAATGACAAAAAAGTAATAAAAACTTAAAATTAATAGTTGTAATTTGAAAACTGATCATGATAAAGAATTCAAACAAATTTCATTTAAAAGTGAGTCCTTTTCTTTACGCAACGGTGTAAAAATTTAAAATGTGCGATTTTTAGAAGTTTAAAAATCTGCAGTTTCGAAATTGCAAAACTGAAATTGCGTTTAAAATTTGTTTAGGATGCGTACAGGAAAATTAATGTTTAGACCATGTCGTATGTAATATAAGGCGTTCAGAAATCTGTCTGATTAACTCCATCAAAAATAATTTCACATTTTAAACATTTAAATTTGTATGTCTAAAAACTATGTTTTCTTTTCATTGGTCCATGTTTAATGACCAAAAATGGTACACTCCTGTTGCCACAATGAGAAAAAAGTAATAAAAACTTAAAATTAATAATTATAATTTGAAAACTGATCATGACAAAGAATTCAAACAAATTTCATTTAAAAGTGTTTCTTTTTTTTTTTACGCAACTGTGTAAAAATTTAAAATGTGCAATTTTTAGAAGTTTAAAAATCTACAGTTCCGAAAATTGCAAAAGTTAAATTTCATTTAAAATTTATTTAGGATGCGTGCAGGAATATTAATGTTTAGACCATGTTGTATGTAATAAGAAGCGTTCAGAAGTCAGTCTAATTGACTCCATCAAATAAAAATTCACATTTTAAACATTTAAATTTGTATAGCTATAATTTCGAGTTTTCTTTTAATTAGTCTAGCAATATTAATGTTTAATGCATGGTGCACGTTATGTATGACTCATTATGATAATCATAAACCTGATGTTTATTATTATTATTAATTTAAATATAGAATTTATTTACAAGTCTTTAAAATTTTAGTTATTAAAATATCATTTTCTAAATAGTCATTGTAATTGGTTAAATTAAAATTTTGTTTTTTATTTTTCCAATCTGTGACGATAAACTTCTGTTCGTATCTTGTTTTTATTTTAGCTGCAATATTTACATATCTTTAACAAATTTATACGCATATCATAACATTTCATTACAATAAAATTGTACCTAACAGCAATAATTAAACAATGAAAGTTATAAGTGAACTTCAATTTGACTTAAATCTAAACAGGTGATTACATTTATTAAATTTAGGTTTACTTAACATGATTTGTCAAAATTATTTCACACTAGATTAGCACTTTTCATTTTAATTATTTTTATTTTTAATCTTATTATATTTTAAGATTGTTTAAGTTACATCTTTAATACTTTTATATTTTCGCTTCAATACATCCAATTCTTAAAAGCTAAATATTATATATTTACACCACTTTGCATGTTTAACTTTTTAGATTTAGATATACGATCTTCAGGGAAATTGAAAAGAAAGGAGCCCAGCTAAAAATGAACTGCAGTTTTTTTGAAGAAGTAAAGTATTTTTGAGGTTTTTCTAAAGTTAACTATAAATTCTCTACATTGCAATCTCAACTATAAAATCACTATAGTTATTTTAAAGTTAATTTGAGGTGATTTTGCAGTAATTTATTTTAAATATTCTGTGAACTGTTAACTTTAAAAACACTGTAGTTCTTATGAAGTCATTTTATAATCATAAATAAAAAAATATATGAGACTTTATAACCTCAGAAATACTGCAGTAAATTTTGAAGTTTTTATCCAACCATTAATTTAGAAATACATTTTCTGGTGTATTTCCAGTATAACTTATCGTCCGGTAAATTCATAGATTTTAATCGGAGAAAAATAAACTCAATTATGTTTCAAAATCAAAGGAGAGATTTTTCATCGCATCCACCCACTTCCTTAGTGAAAAATTTATTAGTTCCTACTTTATTTCGTTACTCAAAAAAAAAAAAAAAAAAAAAAAAAATCATTAAAAAAAAATTAGGCATGGGCGTATCTCGCTCTCCCACCCAACTGACATTTTTCAGTCCCTCCTTTAAGTATCTTTCAAAATCTAAGAAATACAATCACTGCCCTCCCCCCCCTCACATTTGGCAAGAAATTTTTGATTCCTTAATTTTGAAGATACTCGCAAGTAATAAATTTTTCTATGCTTTTTAAAACAGATGAAAAAGAAAATTGTGTAACTTAACTTGAAAAATCTAGGAGAGGGGGGGGGGAGAAATGACTTCCCATAATCTCCCCCCCCCCTCATTTTTAACGAAAAATTCTTTCTTTCTTTCTTTTTTTTAAGTCACTCGCAAGGAATAAATTTTATTATGTTTTCAAAACTTAGGGAGGAGTAATTACTCTCCCATGTCCCCCCTCCTCCCCTTATCGGAAATTTCTCGTTTCCTTTTTTTAAAAATTCCGTAAAAAAAATAAAAAAAAAATAAAAAAAAAGTCGTTTGATGGACATTGGAACCCACTTTCCGCTGAAATGACTTCCAGTTTTTATGAAAATTACTTTTACTTCATAAAAACAAATAAAAAAACTATAATTCTCATTAAATAGTTCATTTTAAATTTACATTTTAAAATTTTATTATTATTCACCGAAATGAGGCTGATTTCTAACTTTCGTGGTTAGCGAAACGAGGTTGACCAATCAAAATCCTGCAGTTTTACCAAGAACCAAGAGATCATGAAGATACAGGCCTCTGATTGGCCAATCTCGTTTCGCTAAACAGCGAAAAAGTTCTCTGTTTTCCCACGATTATAGAAGACATAAAACTACTCAACTTACGATCTCTTGGTAGCTTATGTTTACATGACTAGCACATGTGACAGTCGCGTCTCGTCTTTTCCCGTTCTGATTCGGCTTTCTTTAATTATTTTTTTCATATACTATCGCTTAATTACTGTTTGAATAGAATCACTTTAAGATACAAATTTATGCCCTGAGCTAGATTTATCGGCGTATTATTAGTGTTAGGAATTGATAAATTAAGTTATTCCAGTTTATTCACAGAAAATCGTTTGCAAATTTGCAATTGTGAAACTTAATTTATTTATAAGACGCGACTCGTTGCCATGGAAGCGAAGCTGTTTTTTCGTCTGCTTTGCTTTTTATATTTTTTATCTTACGAGATAAGTTAAAAGTTTAGATAAAAAAGTTGGCATCAATTTTTGATGGAAGGTAAAAGAATTTTTTTTAGAGAGAATGTTTATATTTTTTGTTTGTCGTGCGTGTCTTGAGTTTTATTGAAGAATTATGTTAATTTTATGAAAAGGCACGCAGAAATGCATAAAGGATCATCTTTCCAGTTTTTAGTATGATGATCAAAAATTATCAAGGTAAAAGCATTTATATTTTGTACATATTATACATTTTGTACATAGTGTGTAAATAATTTGAATTCAATATTTCTTTATTCTATAATTCTAAGTATGTAATAAAATTTTTAAAAAGAAAATTCAAGAATATTTAGAAGATTTTTGAACCCAAATAAGTTTTGATTGTTTACAGAACACATTTGGCGTCCCGAGCACGGACATTTGAATAATACTGTTGAGATATTGAATTGTTTTTATAGCGTATAGTGTTTTCATAAGCTGTGCATTACTACTTAATTTTTCGATGATGAATAAGCTAAAGAAAAAGCGTACGCCGCTACGTTCGTCATTTACCAGAACTTTAAATGTTTTGAATGAAGAAATTAACAGCGAGTCATTAGATAAGGGTAAAATTTCAGACGATTTTAGTAAATTAGAAAATTTGATTCATGAAATTAAATCTATTGATGAAGCTATAATTGAACTCATGTTAGATGATGATAAATGCGATGAAGAGGCTATTGAAAATGAAGTAGTGGAAAATGAAAGTTATTCAGATCAATTTATTACCATTAAGCGTAAAGTTAGTGAAGCATTGGGTACAAATAAACGTAATGAAGATTATAGTGAAAAAAGCACAGATTACGGTTATTCCAAATCAAAGCATTATAAATTACCTAAACTAAATATTAAGCCATTCGATTCACAGTTAATAAATTATCTTTCTTTTTGGTCCCAGTTTCAAAAAATTCATGAAGACATAGATTTGGATAATAGTGACAAATTTCAGTATCTTATCCAATCGGTAGAACCTGGAACCAGTGCCAGGCGCTTGTTAGAGAGCTATCCAATGACCGCAGTTAATTACCCCAAAGCTGTCGAGGCATTTCAAGAGCGTTATGGAAATAAAGATTTACTAATAGAAGTGTACGTTAGAGAATTCCTAAAATTGATTGTAGCTAATGTACAGGCGCACGGCAAAGATAAACTTCCCTTATCGGATTTATTCACGAAAGTCGAGGCATATTTAAGATCGTTAGAATCAATGGGTTTAAGTTTAGAAAGCAATTCGGCGTGGCTCTATCCCATGATAGAATCTAGCTTATCGGAAGATGTATTAAAAGCATGGCAGCGATATATTATTTCAATCACATCAAACACTGTTAGTAATAATAATGCATTGTCAACAAAAGCAAATATAGTAAGTTTGATGGAATTTCTGAAACAAGAAGTTGCAAACGAGGAAAGATTCAAATTAGCCAAATCGAGTTTTATAGAGCTGGGCTTTAAAGACAAACCTAAAGAAAAGTTAAGAAAAGCAGAAAGTAAAATACCTACTGCGGCAGGGCTATTTAGCGCAAAAGAACGCCTTTGTTTATTTTGCAGTAAATCTCATGAAAGCAAGGACTGTGTTAGGGCTAGATCTCTTTCCTTTAATGAACGGAAGGCCAAAATTAAGAATAAAAATTGCTGTTTAAAATGTCTTCGTTTTGGTCACCACGCTAAAGTTTGCAAAGTTTTTATTCGTTGCCACGTTTGTTCTAAACCCCATACCGAGTTATTATGCCCTGAAATTTCAATGTGTAAAGAACCAGAAAATACAGTTAAGACCCCAGAAGTTATTCAAAGCACCATAGCAAGTAAGCAGTGTTCTGCTGAAGTAGCCCTTATGACTTTAGAAATAGTTATTAAAGGTCGAATAACAAAGAACGTACGAGCATTACTTGATTGTGGGTCGCAAAAGAGCTATATTTTAAAAGGTACAGCTGAAGAGTTAGGTTTACATCCCATTTCTTCTGAAGCTATTGTACACACTTTGTTTGGTGGTACGCAAACAGAAGCTAAATCTCACAATAAATTCCAAGTTGAGTTAAGTTCTTCTGATAGACAGAAACAAACGAAAGAAGTCTTAGAACTTTTGGATCAAGATATAATTTGTAATAATATTCCTCGGATACCGAAAGAATCAGTAATTAAAGAGCTTAAACAAAAAAAACTATGGATCACAGATTTAGGAGCAGGAAGTCCAAAAATTGAAATTTTGATTGGAAGCGATTACTACGGACAACTTCTTACAGGTCGAGTAAAACAGTTAAAGAGCGGTCTTACAGCAATAGAGACAAAGTTTGGATGGACACTTTGTGGTCGTTTAGAAAGTACATCACAGTCTTGCCTAAATTATGGAAATATGTTTATCACGAACCTAGCTTTAAAAGATATGAAGATTCCAGAATTATGGAAGTTAGAGACAATTGGTATAACAGATCCCTGTCAAACTTTGTCTAAAGCAGAAGAAGAAGAACTCGCTCATGATAATTTTATAAAAGAAGTTGATAGAAATATAGAAGGTCGCTATATTGTAGGTCTTCCTTGGATTAACGGCAAACGTGAGATTCCCTCAAATAGACACATAGCTGAACGAAGATTGATAAATTCAACAAAGAAATTAAAATCAATGAAAATGTTTGAAGAATATGCTAAAGTTTTCTATGAATGGGAAGAAGAAGGCGTTATAAGTAAAGTACCAGATGAAGCACTCAAGATTCCAGGACATTTTTTACCTCATCATCCCGTCATCAAACCAGATAGTCTTACTACAAGTGTTCGACCAGTTTTTGATGCATCGTGTAAGGTAGGGAGGTCTCCTTCTTTAAATGATTGCCTCTTTAAAGGACCAAACCTCATCGAACAAATTCCTGCAGTGTTAATAAGATTTCGTGAGAAAGCTATTGGGGTAGTAGCCGATATAAGAAGAGCATTTCTTCAAATTGAAGTCAAAGAATCAGATCGGCATTTCTTACGATTTTTGTGGTGGAAGAGTAGTGACGAATTTCAAGTTTATCAACACAATAGAGTAGTTTTTGGAGCAACTTGTAGCCCATTTTTGCTAGGTGCAGTTATAAGATATCATTTGAGTAATGTTGATGAAGAAAACAAACAGATAGCTGAGAAGCTTATGAAATCATACTATATAGATAACTGCGTTACTTCAGTCGACAATGTGCCTGAACTAGAAAATTTTATTTCAAAATCTACAGAAATCATGGCTGATGCGAAAATGGAATTAAGAATGTGGGAATTCGGACCAATTAAAAGTGAAGACAGCAGTTTCCTTAACGAAAAGAAGGTGCTCAGCAAAAATGTAACAACGATAGTTCCGGTTTTAGGGTTGAAGTGGGACACAATGGAAGATAGTTTGAAGATCGCTTATAAATTTAGTGATGAGATAGAAAATCTGTCGAAAAGAAAGATATTAGCTGTAACCCAAGGGATCTTCGATCCAATAGGATTTTTAGCCCCAGCATTGTTGCCAGCCAAACTGATAATTCAAGACGCCTGGTCGACGAAATTAGATTGGGATGCTCCACTTCCAGAAGAAATCCGGAATAATTTTCAAAAATGGTATAGCGAACTCAAGTATTTAAATGACGTGAAGATAAATAGACGTGTAGGCTATGGTTGTAAAGAAAAATGGTCTATTCATACATTTTGTGATGCAAGTACCAGAGCTTATGCAACAGCAGTTTTCTTACGTTGTGAAGATAAAGACGCAGTCTTTGTACAACTTTTAGGAGCTAAGTCTCGTCTTGCACCAAAGAAAAATGTAACCATACCACGTTTAGAGCTTCTTGCTTGTATTTTAGGAATAAGGTTGACTAAATTTGTTTTGAAAGCCTTTAATTGTATTTCCATACCAGTAAAGTATTGGACCGACTCTTCGACTGTTCTCGCTTGGATTCGAAGAAATGATCAATGGGGAACGTTTGTAGGCAATAGAGTTAGAGAAATTTGTAAATTTTCCGAATCTCAACAATGGAACTTCGTACCTGGTCATCTCAACCCTGCTGATCTACCTTCTCGCGGATGTAGTCCTAAACAGCTGCTGAAGATGAGATGGTGGGAGGGACCAGAATGGTTGAAGTTATCAGAAGAAAATTGGCCACATTCAGAAACAAGCCCCAACGAAGAATTAGTAATGATGGAAAAGAAGAAAACTTCAGTACCTACTCTTTTATGTTCTAATTCACATGAATTTATGATATATAGTAGAATTTCAAAATTTGGTAGATTTATTAATGTCGTATGTTGGGTGAAGAGATTCATAATGAAGTGCAGAAACAGAAATATATGTTTTCCATCAGAATTGTCAATTGGAGAAAAGGAAAATGCGGAAAGGTCGCTCTGGTCAATAATACAATCTGAAAGTTTTGGTAATACTACTGATGCAATAAAAGGATTAAAGGTTATGAAAGATCAAGGATTGTTGAGAGTAAAAACAAAGATATTAGAGCGGGATGACGAGTTTTCTTTCAGATATCCAATTTTATTACCATCGAAACATCATGTAGTGAATTGTCTGATTCAAGAATGTCATTTAAAGAATTGTCATGCTGGACTTCAAACAGTTGGATCCATTTTGAGAGAAAAATATTGGATAATTTCTTCTAGACGCATCATTAGAAGTCAATTGTCTAAGTGTTACAGATGCAAAAGATACTCTACAAAGCCATATACTACACCTCCAATCCACCTACCTCTAGATCGAGTCAGAGATTCCAAAGTTTTTGAAGTTGTTGGAGCTGATCTTTTTGGCCCTCTTTTCGTAAAGCAAAGATCCAAAGTTTGGGTTGTACTTTTTACATGTGCAGTATATAGGGCAATACATTTGGAACTTGTATCCAGTCTCTCAGCGGAAGGATTCATTCAGTCACTTCGAAGATTTATGTGCAGGAGAGGAAGGCCGACTACTATATACTCTGATAATGGCTCAAATTTTAGAAAAACCAATAACATTTTAAAATAATTGTATTGGAAGGCAATAGTTTCTTCGAAAGAACTGTCTCCTATTATTTGAAAGAACTGTGCCCTATTAGTCATCCATCCAGCAGCAGCTTGGTGGTGTGGATGGTGAGAAACAGTACAACTAGAAGTGGTAGAGTAGTACAGAGACTTCTGAAATGACTTTTTCTAGAACTCTGAAATGACTTTTCTAAAACTCTGAAATGACTTTTTCTAGAACTCTGAACTGACTTTTCTAGAACTCTAAATGTTTCATTATTATTTTATTATTGTTTAGTTATTATCTTTATTTATTTGCATATTTTTTATTTTGAATTAGGGCTTAATTTGATCAAAAGCGATCTTAAGTTTAATTTGGCTTCCGCCTAAATTAAAGGTGGGAGTATGTTAGGAATTGATAAATTAAGTTATTCCAGTTTATTCACAGAAAATCGTTTGCAAATTTGCAATTGTGAAACTTAATTTATTTATAAGACGCGACTCGTTGCCATGGAAGCGAAGCTGTTTTTTCGTCTGCTTTGCTTTTTATATTTTTTATCTTACGAGATAAGTTAAAAGTTTAGATAAAAAAGTTGGCATCAATTTTTGATGGAAGGTAAAAGAATTTTTTTTAGAGAGAATGTTTATATTTTTTGTTTGTCGTGCGTGTCTTGAGTTTTATTGAAGAATTATGTTAATTTTATGAAAAGGCACGCAGAAATGCATAAAGGATCATCTTTCCAGTTTTTAGTATGATGATCAAAAATTATCAAGGTAAAAGCATTTATATTTTGTACATATTATACATTTTGTACATAGTGTGTAAATAATTTGAATTCAATATTTCTTTATTCTATAATTCTAAGTATGTAATAAAATTTTTAAAAAGAAAATTCAAGAATATTTAGAAGATTTTTGAACCCAAATAAGTTTTGATTGTTTACAGAACAATTAGTATTACCGATTCGTGTTACCGATTCGTGTTCGTGATTCTGTTCGTGTAGTATTTATTGTTCGTAATCAGTTGTGTGTAAACTCCTTTGATTTTTTTTTTTTTTTTTTTTTTTTTTTTATGTGTATCTATATACATAGCCGTAAGTAATATTATGCACCGAGTTACATCTGTCTTTTTGTTTGTAATTCCTGATATTTTGTTTGTATTTCCATATTTTAAATGATTCTTTATGCTAGCTGAAGTCAATCTACGAGGCTCATTTTTTACTTTTTTCACTTTGTTTGCAGGATTTTTTTTTTTTTTGGTCTGAAAATAAGTATAAATACCTCCTTAAAAAAAATCGATAAAGTAAAAGAAGAAGCTATTGTAGAGATCAGTTACCCAATGGAAACAAAATCATTAAAATTTATGGAATTACAAATGAGATATTTTTAAAAAAATTCTCCTAGATTAAGGTTAGCAAGTGGGTGTCTTTGCATAGGTGAAATAGCAAAGTGGATTTCACTATTTTGAAAATGGTAGGGGTGCCAATTTAAAGAAGGGTAGGCACTGCATATGGTAAAAAATATTCTAGAGGAAACACTATACATTATATAATAAAACATTTTTTTATTTAAGAAGCGTTATAGCTTGATATAAAGTTGGATTACCATTTCACCAGTAAGTAATTTATTTTCTTTTTTCTCGATTGTTTAAATCAAAATAAATGTGTGGTGTTTACAATATGCGAGTCAAAAAATATTTCTTTTATTTATAAGTAATTTGCTTAGTATGAAACTAAAGTTTTTCTCTTTTCTTTCTTTTTTTTTTTTTTTTTTTTTTTAAACCTATGTATACTAAATTTCACAATACTTTAAGAATTGTGAAGACAGCTCTGTTTATTACTATTAATAAATTGAAGTGATAGAGTTAATTCTAAACCAAAAAGGTTGTACATACACAGAGTTACGCATGTATATTGACGCATGCTCTGCGCAGAAAATTTTATGAAGTTTGCAAAAAATTTTAAGAAAGAAACAATTTTTATTTTTGTATTTTTTCTTTTTAATACCAAAAAAATAAAAATATTTCCTCAATTTTATGAACAAATTATTTACTGTTAATGCGAATGTCATTAAAAAAAACCTCAAAAAATTGTGAATTTTAATAAAGAATTTTGAAAACATGCATTTCGACAAATAACTTAATAAAAAATGTATATCAACAAAGAATCGTTTAAAAAAAGCAATATTTCGACAAAATACCATGCAAAAAACGTGAATTTCATCCAAAGGCTGAATAAAAAATGCGAATTTTGTCCAAAGACAGTGTTAAAAAAGAAAATTTCATCCATGAATCGCGTAAAAAATACGAATTACGTTTATGAATAGCGTAAAACATGCCAATTACATGCATGAATCACGTAAACAACACAAACTACATGATTCGCTCAAAAAATGTGATTTGCGTCCATGAATTGTGTAAAGAACGCAAATTATATCCACAAATCGCTCAAAACATGAATTACGTCCATAAAACATGTAAAAAAAGTGAGAATTAAGTTCATAAATTGTATGAAAAACGCAACTTACGTCTATGAATCGTGTAGTAAAACGTGAATTATGTTCATAAATCGCTCAAAAAAACATGAATTTCGTCGGCAGAAAGCTGAAACGCAAATTACGTCTTTAAATTGCATAAAAATAGTGAATTGCATTCATAAATCGCAAAATAAAAGTATAATAAAAGCGAATTGCGTTCATGAATCGCTCAAAAAATGCAAATTATGTCCATGAATCACATAAAAATGCGAAACATCCATAAATTGCTGAAAAAATGCAAATTACGCCCAAGAATTGTGTATAAAAGTGAATTACATTCAAAAAATGTAAATTACGTCAATAAATCGATCAAAAAACGCAAATTTCGTCGACAGGAAGTTTTAAAAACGCATATTACATTCATGAATCGCATAAAAATAGCAAATTATGTCCATAAATTGCTCTAAAAACACAAATTACATTCATAAATCGCATAAACACAAATCACGACTACGAATTTCACAAAAAATGTAAATTACACCCAACATGAAATTTGCAAAACTGAACAAGTAAATTCATTTTTTTTACAAAATCCGTGAAGAAAATCCACAATCTTTCCCCGTCTGATCAACAATATTCCCTATTTTTGCAAAAGCGATCAAGAAAATTCATTATTTTTACAAAATCGATGAAGAAAATCCAAAATATTTCCATGTCTGATCAATAAAATTCACAATTTTTGCAAAACCGAAAAAGAAAAGTCATTATTTTTACAAAATTGGTGAAGAAAATCCGCAATCTTTCCGCGTCTAGTCGACAAAATTCACTATTTTTTCAAAAGCGATCAAGAAAATTCATTATTTTTACATAATTGATGAAGGAAATACAAAATATTTCCATGTCTGATCAATAAAATTCACAATTTTTGCAAAACCGAACAAGAAAATTCATTATTTTTACAAAATCGGTGAAGAAAATCCGCAACCTTTTTGCGTCTGATCGAAAAAACTCACTATTTTTGCAAAAGTGATCGAGAAAATTCATTATTTTTACATAATTGATGAAGAAAATCCAAAATATTTCCATGTCTGATCAATAAAATTCACACTTTTTGCAAAACCGAAAAAGAAAAGTCATTATTTTTACAAAATTGGTGAAGAAAATCCGCGTCTAATCGACAAAATTTACTATTTTTTCAAAAGCGATCAAGAAAATTCATTATTTTTACAAAATTGGTGAAGGAAATACAAAATATTTCCATGTCTGATCAATAAAATTCACAATTTTTGCAAAACCGAACAAGAAAATTCTTATTTTTACAAAATCGGTGAAGAAAATCCGCAACCTCTGCGTCTGATCGAAAAAATTCACTATTTTTGCAAAAGCAATCAAGAAAATTCATTATTTTTACAAAATTGATGAAGAAAATCAAAAATATTTCCATGTCTGAACAATAAAATTCACAATTTTTGCAAAACCGAACAAGAAAGTTCATTATTTTTACAAAATCGGTGAAGAAAATCCGCAATCTTTCCGCGTCTGATCGACAAAATTCACTATTTTTTCAAAAGCGATCGAGAAAATTCATCATTTTTACATAATTGATGAAGGAAATACAAAATATTTCCATGTCTGATCAATAAAATTCACAATTTTTGCAAAACCGAACAAGAAAATTCATTATTTTTACAAAATCGGTGAAGAAAATCCGCAACCTTTCTGCGTCTGATCAAAAAAATTCACTATTTTTGCAAAAGTGATCGAGAAAATTCATTATTTTTACATAATTGATGAAGAAAATCCAAAATATTTCTATGTCTGATCAATAAAATTCACAATTTTTGCAAAACTGAACAAGAAAATTCTTATTTTTACAAAATCGGTGAAGAAAATCCGCAACCTTTCTGCGTCTGATCGAAAAAATTCACTATTTTTGCAAAAGCAATCAAGAAAATTCATTATTTTTACAAAATTGATGAAGAAAATCAAAAATATTTCCATGTCTGAACAAAAAAATTCACAATTTTTGCAAAACCGAACAAGAAAATTCATTATTTTTACAAAATCAGTGAAGAAAATCCACAACCTTTCTGCGTCTGATCAAAAAAATTCACTATTTTTGCAAAAGCGATCGAGAAAATTCATTATTTTTACATAATTGATGAAGAAAATCCAAAATATTTCCAAGTCTGATCAATAAAATTCACAATTTTTGCAAAACCGAACAAGAAAATTCATTATTTTTACAAAATCGATGAAGAAAATCCACAATCTTTCCGTGTCTGATTTCCAAAATTCATTATTTTTGCAAAAGCGATCAAGAAAATTCATTATTTTTACAAAACCAAAGAAAAAAATCCACAATCTTTCCGTGTCTGACCGATAAAATTTGCAATTTTTGAAAAACCGATCAAGAAAATTCATTATTTTTACACGATTGGTGAAGTAAATCCAAAACCTTTCCACGTCTGATTGACAAAATTAATAATTTTTGCAAAACCGAACAAGAAAATTAATTATTTCTACAAAATCGATGAAGAAAATCCAAAATATTTCCATGTCTGATCAATAAAATTCACAATTTTTGCAAAACCGAACAAGAAAATTCATTATTTTTGCAAAATCATTGAAGAAAATCCACTATCTTTCCCCGTTTGATCAACAAAATTCACTATTTTTGCAAAAGCGATCAAGAAAATTCATTAATTTGACAAAATCGATGAAGAAAATCCAAAATATTTCCATGTGTGATCAATAAAATTCACAATTTTTGCAAAACCGAACAAGAAAATTCATTATTTTTACAAAATCGATGAAGAAAATCCACAATCTTTCCGTGTCTGATTTCCAAAATTCACTGTTTTTGCAAAAGCGATCAAGAAAATTCATTATTTTTACAAAAACGGTGAAGAAAATCCACAATATTTCCGCGTCTGATCAACAAAATTCACAATTTTTGCAAAACAGATCGGGAAAATTCATTATTTTTACAAGATCAATGAAGAAAATCCAAAATCTGTCCGCGTTTGACAAAATTCATTATTTTTGCAAAATCGATCGAGAAAATTCACCATTTTTACAAAACCAAAGAAAGAAATCCAAAACCTTTCCACGTCTGATTGACAAAATTCATAATTTTTGCAAAACCGAACAAAAAAATTAATTATTTCTACAAAATCGATGAAGAAAATCCAAAATATTTCCATGTCTGATCAATAAAATTCACAATTTTTGCAAAACTGAACAAGAAAATTCATTATTTTTACAAAATCAGTGAAGAAAATCCACAATCTTTCCCCGTCTGATCAACAAAATTCACTATTTTTGAAAAAGCGATCAAGAAAATTCAATAATTTGACAAAATCGATGAGGAAAATCCAAAATATTTCCATGTCTGATCGACAAAATTCACAATTTTTGCAAAACTGAACAAGAAAATTCATTATTTTTACAAAATCGGTGAAGGAAATCCACAATCTTTCCCCGTCTGATCAACAAAATTCCCTATTTTTGCAAAAGCGATCAAGAAAATTCATTAATTTTACAAAATCGATGAAGAAAATCCAAAATATTTCCATGTCTGATCGACAAAATTCACAATTTTTGCAAAAGCGATCAAGAAAATTCATTATTTTTACAAAATCGATGAAGACAATCCAAAATATTTCCATGTCTGATCAATAGAATTCACAATTTTTGCAAAACCGAACAAGAAAATTCATTATTTTTACAAAATCGGTGAAAAAAATCCACAATCTTTCTGCGTCTGATTGACAAAATTCACTATTTTTGCAAAAGCGATCAAGAAAATTCATTATTTTTACAAAATCGGTGAAGAAAATCCACCATCTTTCCGCTCTGATCGACAAAATTCACTATTTTTGCAAAAGCAATCAAGGAAATTCATTATTGAAATCGTTTCTAATTGAAAACTATAATAGATTCCAAATTATTTCCAAACTAGTTAATTTTTGTTTTTATATATAGTTTTTTTTTTACTTTTCATGAAAATTTTCCTTTTTTCATACAACTGAAATAGTATAATCCTTGTTTTGTTTTTTTAGTTTTCGATAGTTTGATTTTCTAGGTTTGTGAGATGTGAAATTGAAAAAAATTCTGTAAAGCAAAACTGTTTTTTTTTTTTCTTTTTTTGAAAGTGCAGTCTGCATTAAAGAATCTCAGCATGTGCTATTTCAATCAAAGGATCACGAAAAAATGTGATTTTAGCCGAAATATCATAGGTAAAAGCACAAATTTCATTAAAGGATACCGAGAAATCTTGATTTATAGAAAAAATGTAATTTACATGAAAAGACGGCAGAAAAAACTGATTTAAGTCAAAAAATTTCTTAAAAACACAATTTATGTCAAAGGATGAGATTTACTTCAAAAGATCACAAAAAGACGAGAATTTCAGTAACACACCATTAAAAAAAGCGAATGTTGTAGAGAGATCTGGAAAAATACTCAAATTAACTCAGCATCAAAATAATAGCTAGAATTTTTTAGCTACTATTTTGGTGCTAGTGTTAATTTGAGTATTTTTTCTGATCTTTCTATGAAATTCGCTTTTTTTCAATGATGTGTTGCTGAAATTCTCGTCTTTTCGTGATCTTTTGAAGTAAATAATCTCATCCGACATAAATTGTGTTTTTAAGAATTTTTTTTACCCTGGCAATATTCAAACATTTTCATATGATTGTCAAGTTAACCAAAATATTTGTTGACATGAAAAGGAGAGGTTTCAATTAAGATTGATTTTGTAAACCGTAGAAGTGTTTAGCTTGTAATAAAAAGCTAAAAAATTTTTTTCCAGCAAGCCTTGATAGAAATGAACTGCAGAAAAAACTGCAGTTGGAAGACTGCGGTGAATTGGCCGATTCCACTACAGAATTTTTGAGGTTGATGCAACTATAAAATAACTGCAGTATTTTTTAGGTCGATACAGCAACCACGAAATTACTGCAATTTACAAACTACAATAATTTTGTAGTTGTATCAACCGCAAAAATTCTATAGTGGAAATGGCCAATTCACCGCAGTCTTCCAACTGCAGTTTTTTTGTTAAATTTCTGCAGTTCATTTTTAGCTGGGAGATAGCATTTTCTTTAAAAGATACTGTCCATTTTTTTCTTCAGCGTTCAACAGCATGTGGTACTATAAATCTTTCAAACGGATTTTTTTTCTATGAATAGAAGCTTATGAAAATTTCAGAGAAATTGATATTGTTTGAGTGTAACGCTTTGCAACTGCAGATTTTTTTCTTTGTATTTTGAAATTTTTTCAGAGCGTGATTGTTTGCTTTAGAGCATGACTTGGTATTATTTGTTTTGGATTCTCAAGTGACAAAATGTTAAAGCAGGTCCGTAAAAGTTTCTTTCCTTCTTAGTTTATATATTTTTATTTTTGTGTTTATGTTTGCTAAGTAGTTCGTGTCCCCTAAGTGCCACAATCTTCTGCATGAATGTGTTTTCTTTTTCCTTTTAAAATTGTCATTGAATTTTTCTTTTGCTTTTATAGAAAAGTATGTTAAATAAAAAAATTTTATTGTAAGCGTAAAGAATCAATAAAACACGTTTGCAAAAAAAAAAAAAAAAAAAAAAAAAAAAAACATTTATTTAATTAAAACTTTTACCGTTTAGAAAGATGCCAAAAACAGGTCAATATATCCAAATGATTTGTATAACGATACTTACTGCATTTATGTACGGATTTTGTTTCATTTCGACTAACATAGTGTCATGATAGATAGACTATATATGAGGAGCCCAGAAGCCAAGGGGTACAAGTGATTAAATTTAGATTTCGAGTAAATTGAGTTCAAAGTTAAACATCAATTGTAATTGAATGAATTGAGATATGAAACTTTTGCTTATATCTTAATGATCTTTGAACTCTTATTTCAATAACTGTTTTAAAAAATTTGGAATACAATTTTTCTTTTTATTTATAACTAAGCAATGTTTATCATCATTCGGCACTTGTATCCCTTGGCTTCCAAACAGTAATGAAAAGTTCTTGGAAGCTAAAGGTACCGAAGTGCCGAAAGTGCCGAATGAGCACAAAAAATGCAAAAACTATGAAATAAAAATTGTATTTTTGAAAAACTTGAGAACAATGTTGATACACATAAATGAAAGGGCAAAATTTTGTTTTAATATAAATTCTAAAAACGGAAAAATTATGAAATAAAAAATGAATTTACGAAAAATAGATGAACGATGTTGATATAAATGAATGAAAGGAATTTTTTTTGTTCTAATATAAGTTTTAAAATTTTATTATAAATTTTGAAACATTGAAATTTTATATTTTTTAACACTTTCCAACAAAATTGAAAAGTGAATGTGATTTTAGTTTGTCTGTCCGTGCCTTAACTCTCGTAAATATTCTCGGATTGCCCTGAAATTTTTGGAAATTATTAACGTGTACCTCAACAGGAACCTACTGCAAATGAAGTTTCTAACACGATTAGTTTATTTACAGGGACAATCAAGTATTTTCCGTTAAATTACGGGTTATGGGAAAAATCGTTTCAAATGAATTTTAAAGAAGTTACAACCTGTCAAACACATTAAAATTTATATGCATTTACGAATTGCATTAAAATAAACATTCTGTAAAATATGAGGTGAAAAGAATAGACATTTTTTTATTTATAGGGCTACACAAAAGATTTACATTACCTAATGATAAAGAGAGAATTTTTTACAACATATTTTAACTATATTACAATTTTTATGTATAAAAAAATTGACATACATTGCATACGCTTAATATAAGTTATTTCGCCCATAATACGAAGTACTCAGTATTTACAGGGACACAAAAAAGCTTTCAAATAGTTTATTCTATCCGAAGTGCTGTATATTATCGATGATAATTGATGGATGGACGAAATACATTTTTAATTATGATTTGCGCTTTTAAGTTTCACTAAATTTATACATATTAATATATATGCATATGTTCATATAAATTCTATAGTTCATATACAGAGCTATACAAAAGATTTCGTAAAAATTACTGACTATGAGCGTAATTTACTTAAAGATTGCTTTTAAATAAGTAATATATTTCTATGCTGAACTACATTCAGTTTGCTAAGAAATGCTTGCAAAACATTGATAAAATGATATACAGGGTCATGCACAAAATTTTATGCATTGTCATCTATTTATGATAATTTCTGGAAATGTGATTTCAGTAGTCTTAAGAGTGTTTTAGGTTTAACTAAATTTTAGCTAAATACTGGCGTATAATAAAGGTTCAAGGTAAACTACAGGATAAACAAAAGTATACAAGTGTGCTTCCATCTATTAGTAAAAACTGCTGAAACAGAAATTTCAAACTGTTATGCGTTTTCTTGCTAAACTAAATTTCCCCATTATGCAGTGCATAGCAACCGACAGATAAAACCTAGAGCTGTTCAAAATTATTAGAATACATACTTAGTTATGGACATTAACACTCTATTACCCTAAATAGCAAAGATTTTTAATACGTTCGCTGCCACTTACGTGAAGATGTGATGATAGTTAGTGCCGCACTGTAGAGGTGGGTTTTTCCCAGAAGCCGATTTACTTTTTAAAACAAAGAAACACTGAAAGATTTTCCCGTGCCAGCGCGTGACTGGCTATTGAGACATTACCCCACATCACGCGCTGGCTCGTGAGTGGCCCCTTAATATTGGCGCGTGATCGGCAGCGAATGTGTTAAATATTTCAGAGTGTGTCGAAAATGTTTTAAAATCTACACTTAAAGCATGATTTTTTCACATGTTAACAGTTAAAATGCATTTATTTAATGTGTAAAAAAGCAAATGGACTTATATGCCGTTGGTCGTGCTTCTGCTGTAGACGTTAATGGATTCAATTGCACTTATACCCTTTGGCCTCTAAGCGTTTCACAGTTTTGGGAAAGAGGTTAAGTAACTGACCCCTAAAACACAGTATATAATTAAAAAATCCCTCATAACTTCTTACCTACAAATAAATAGACTTTTTTCCAGATAGTCTGTGCACTTAACTCATTTTTTTCAATTTTGTCACTTATACCCCTTGGCTTCTGGGTTCCTCATGTGTATAATAATCTCATAATCAATAAACAACTAATTTTTCTTTTAATCAAATTTACCAAATTAAAATACTTCGTGTTTTATGAAATTTCAGAGGTTTTTTTTGTCTTTTTTTAACTGAAAAAAGAAAGACGCATATCCAGAAATTAGATACTGTTAAAATAATTAGATGATTTTTATGTTTTTTTAATTCTTATTGGAATGTGTAACGATAAATTTCTGTTCATATGTTATTTTTCTTTACGTTGCAATATTTAAATGTCTTTAAAATATTTTAAACATATTAAATTTCAATCGACTAAAATTGTATTGAACTACAATAATTAAATAATCAAAGTTTGAATTAAAGTTTAATTTTGACTTAATTTTAAGCAGCAGATTATGTTAATTTAATTTGTTTACATTAAATATGTTTTGTCAAAACTAGTTTTACACTAGAATTTCACTTTTCATTTTTATTATTATTATTATTTTGTAATCATAGAACATTTTAAGGTTGTTTAAATTATTTCTTAAATACTTTTCTATTTTCGCTTCAATACATCCAAATCTTTAAGAGCAAGAAATTATATACCTACACAAATTTGCTTGTTTAGATTTTTCAATTTATTTATGCGATCTTCAAGGACATTGAAAAGAAAGAAGGTAGTACTTTAAAATATATTGTTCATTTTTTCTTTCTTTAGCGTACAACAGCATGTGATATTACTAGCTTTTCAATTGGAATTTTTTTCTCAATTGTGGTTTATTAAAATTTCAAAAACAGTAATATTGTTTGAGTGTAACGCTTTACAACTGCAGATATTTTCTGTCCATTTAAAAAATTTTTAGAGCATGTTTGTATGCTGCAGAGCATGACTTATTATTATTTGTTTTGGATTCTCAAATGACAGAAGTTAAAAGCAGATCTGTAAAAGTTTCTTTCCTTCTTGGTTTATTTTGTGTTTACATTTGCTAAATAATTCGTGTCCCTAAGTATCACCATTTTCTGCATGAATGTGTTTAATTCTTTCTTTTAAAATATTAATTTTTTTTCAAGTTTTTATTTTACTGAAAAAAAAGTTGTAAATAAATACTTCAGTTATTAAAGCTATCCATCCGAAATGGTTGATTTTCACCACTAAATTTTAGTAATAATTTTCTCTCTAATATTTTTTTTTAATTAGTAATGTAAATTTCAAAAATTCTGTCATTTAATAAGGTGAAAGTTCAGTGTAAGTAATCGGTTATTTGGGTCAAAGTGCTGTCATCCATGAACCATTTTAATGTGCGAGGGAATAATCCGTAAAATTCATTTGCATAAAAATACATCTATTTAGTTAATAGAATGTTATATATTTTAAGAAGCCCAGGCAAAAATATCAATGTATCAAAATGATCTGAATAATAAGAACTAATATAAATATATACATTTTTTTCCACAAACTTACACTAAGAAACAACATATACTGCCTTAACCTGATTGAGTTGGTATGGTCATTTTCTGAATCCCTAAAGCAGAAATATAGATTTCCGAGCTATGTGAATAGGGTAAACAACTAAGCTGAATAGGGGAAATGACCTAAAATTTTTCCTCTGTTTTTTTCTTTTACGTTAAAAAACGATAATCAATCGTTTTGTAGCGCGAAATTATTGCTTGATTTCAGGAATTATTTCATATACTAAAATTATTTTCGCACAAACTAACCTCTTGTATTCACATCTATTTGCGGAGATTTTTAAATAACTTTGATCACTAGATTATAGGAAAATGCTCTTGAATTTTAGTAGGCTACTCTAGAACTGTCTAATAAATGGAATTAGAATTTATAGGGATGACATGGAATTATTTTTTTTAGAGACACAATTTAGATTCTAGATGCCAAAGCCATATTTATCAAGTGTAACTCTCATGATAGGTAGACTATAGATGTACAATAACCTCATATGTACTAAGAATATTATTTTTAGGTTATATTCTGTTAGCATGGCGCAAGGCATAAATTGCCAAGTCGTGTCTTGTTCGGCGTTGTATTTCCCATGTATTTCCCAAGTATTTCCCATGATCCTTTTCCCCTGATTTCTTGGTAAGCCCTTTGTGCTTATTCATGGATTATTTTCCATTTAAAAAATAGGTCTGAAATTGTAAGTAAAAAGTTGTAAATGTGGTGTGCGCGTACTGTAATTTTTATAAGTATGCAGATGTTGATGCAATAGCTGTTGTACTCATAAGGAAAAATGCACGAATACAAAATTTATTATGATTCTATATATTTAGGAGTGTTTAAATGAAAAGGTACGAAAAGTCGTAAAAACGAAACCAGTTGAAATTTAAACATGATTTATTTGGATTATCAAGCATCGAAGAACGTGATTGGAGTATCCGGAGTGGTTGTGCGCACGCATGGGTGCTCGCGAATGAAGGAGGGGAGAAGCAGTCAATTATGTGTTTCTTCAACTTAACGCAGCAAGCAGAGTGTATGAGGACTCTCAGATTGCAAAATTCGATGATTGAAGGGCAGCGAGGTGTCTCGTTAAAGCCTGGGGCAGCGTGAAATCAAATAACATCTCGCTGCTTCCCAATTGTCAAATTGTGCAATTGGAAAGCCATGATGTCACCGCACGCATTGCCACGTCAGTTCGACTGAACACGAGGCTAACGAAAATGACGAGCTACCGCGGTGCATATCACGTCTTTTTTTACAGTTTGCTAGACTTACGTGCGCTCTTATCGTACACCTTTATTGGTGCATTCGTATATCACGTGACTTCAGTGGTCTGTAAAAAAAGATACGTGGAATGTACCGCGGTAGTTTGTCTTTTTCGTTAGCCGCGGTCTGAGCACATAACTGCCTGCTTCTTACCCTCCTTCATGCACGGGCGTCCATGCGTGCGCACAACTATGCCAGGTATTCCAATCGCGTCCCACGATGTCTAATTACGTAATCTCAAAGCGACATATTTAAATTTCAATTGGTATAATTTTTACGACATTTTGTACCTTTTCATTTAAACACTTCTAGTATGTATTAAATTTAGTAATACAGAAATAATAGACTCTCTTTTGAATATTATGTGATCACTGTGGCATTAGCTATCATGGAATATCACTTAATTAATTACATATGATAGGATTTAATAAAATGAAAAAAAAACTTTTTTAATACCTTTTAAGTTTTAGTTCGATTTTCATAAAATTGAATTGATTCTATAAAACACATCAACGATTATATATATAATTTAAGTTTGATATTTAATTTAACCATGTGCTTGAATTTTTTTTGTGTTGTTAGGCGTCCTATGCCGATTCACGACGACTATAGATGCTACGTGTTTCTATAGCTCACCTAAAGAACACATGATATGAAAAATATTCTTTATTATTATTATTATTATTATTATTATTATTAAGTTCGTTAAACTAAAAAATATACGTCAATTCTAATTCATTTACTATTTATTTAGCAAGGAATTAAGAAAAAATTTTGACTTGGAGAAAATTTAAATTTTATATACGAAATAAGTAAAATTTTTATGTGATGAAAACAATATTACAAAAACAAAAATGTTTTTATTTAAACTTTAAAATATAAACACGTCAGTTTTATAAGCTCTTAAAAAATCCATGTAAGATTATATGCATAAAACTACAGAATTTTTGCATTCGAATAAAATATTTAATATACATGAACACAAATACTTTTAGTATAGGTACATTAAATAGATAACGTAAGAAATAAATGCAAGATAAAAATTTACATTATATCTGAAAATGCAGTTTAAGAATGTTAAACTACTTTTTCAATTTTGATTCTGCTTTTAACTGTAGATAAAAAGGATTTATCTCTGGATTTTTGGATATTTTAAATATATATCTCGATAATATATGCGAGGACGTGTGAAAATTCACATTTGCTTCTGAACTTAAGAAGGAATACTTTTAAATTCAAGCAATCTTGTTCCCCAAGGACATACTTGTTCAAGCTTTAAAGATTTTTGAATTTCATTTTAAAAGATGTGCTTTTTGACACTTTCCTGGTTATAAATGGCGTAAACGCACAAACGAAAAAGAATAATAACAATAAAGAAATGGACGTTTTGATAGTTTAAAAAGTCGTTTTTACATGAGCATTCAATGTTTATCCTGAACTTTATAAAACGATTTTTTGTAAATTAAAAAAAAAAACTTAATTAACATTAACATTAACAACACTAACACTAGATATTCAAATAGATATGTAGAGTTCAACGAATATTTCAATTTCTGAAATAACGAATGTTATTGATTTGCGTACTATTCAATTCATATTCAAATACCAATAGGATAAGGAATAATTTATGGTGATGTTTAGAAAATATAATACTACAAGATTTAACTCATATTACAAATTTCTAATATTTTTGCGCTTTGTTATTCACAATTCGTTCAGGAAAGCAGTATTTATTTTAATATTAAATAGTGAAATATATGTTTAAAATAAAAGAATCGAAAGCAATGCAAAGTGAATTAAGCAAAAATTATCATTATTTCTATTTCTAAATGCCTACGCGTTAATGAAGTCATATAGTAAATGCATAGACATATACTAACATCACTACAGATAAACAGTAAAAAAAGTCCTTAAACAAAATAATTCTCAATTAAAAGAGATGTGCTATTAATAGTACATCAGACCCAAAAGGCTTAATTTCCATGAAGTAATTCATAAAAGCCTGCTTTTACGACTGAAATTCACATAGAATCAAAAGAAAGGTGTCGTTAATAGTACATTTATTTGGCATGGGCTCTAATTTCAGTTTTTTTTTAAATTATGTTTTTAAACATATGCTGAAAGATAAATCCGTTAAATTTACGGCAAAAATTGCTGACAGCAATGTTTCTAGCGGTTTTTTCGTAAAAACTACAGTAAAATTAGAAATAATATAAAAAATTACACTTAATTTTACTGCAATTTTTACGGCAAAAAAACTGCCGGCAACATTGCTGCCAACAGTTTTTGCAGTAAACTGTAACCTTAACGGATTTTTTTGATAGTTTAGAAAAAGGCAAATAATTTTAGTGGTTTTATATTGAAAAGATAACATAAGAAATAAATGTTATGTTCAGGATGAGATTTATATTATTTCTAAAAAGGCAGTTTAAGAATAATACAAACCATAGGTTCCCAACGGGGGTGGTACCGCCCCCCAGTGGGCGCTGAGATCTTTCAGGGGGGCGGTGGTGGGTCCAGAGGCAAGTGGGGGGCGTTAAGATAGTAAAGGAAGCGTTGTCGTGGCGTACCTAGCAATTTTAGGTATATGTAGTTAATCTAGCTTACCTCCACAGTGTTGTTTGGGACCGTGATAAAAACTTACAATATACCTTTAAATGAAAATCTACTCAATCGAGCCTAGAGCTAGGTCCCAAAAATATAAATTCCTTTACGAATTTTTCAAATTTTTTTTTCACTGGTACTGATGGTTCTACTGCAATTATGGAGCGTCATAAGGGGTGCATTTGAAACAAGCAGCATCATTTGTACTCTATGTACATTATTCATCATCAGCCATTGGCTACAAAATAATTTAATGGACGATTGCATACGTCACTTCGTTGTATTATTAAGGTAGTCGATGAAATTAAAAGCATTTCATTTCATGGCAGATTATTTATTGAACTCTGTAAGTGAAAATCACGAAGATTACAATCTCTTGCTGCTGCATACAGTAGTTCATTTGTTCACAGTAGGTATTTGTTTGAATTTTGTTTAAATCCATTTGGACTCCATACTTGATGTCTTTGAAACGCAGACGAAAAATATAACGAAAACCCGATTACATCAAAAAATGACATAGCTTATTTATCAGAGTTAGGGGAGAGTGGGAATGAAAGGGACACTGAAAATTTCTGGAAGAAAATAAAATGTACGAAGTTTCAACTTTAGCACAATTGATAGCGATGCATGTTTTGTCTTAATAATCCTTACAACTAACGTTTGAAATTGTTGCGTTGTGGTGCTGAAAGCAAAACTTGTTTTTGATATAAAAAAGTAAATTTTGACCTTGCTTTTATTTTTTCTCTAAAAAATAATATTGAATTTAACATTATAATATTTACGTTATTTAGCAGTATACAGTGTGCACTTTATGCAAATACCAGTATGTTTTGTTAGCTAAAATACTGCCATGCTTGCATACATTTTCAATTTCGTCAGATGGGTATGGGGCTGATAGGGACAATAACTGAGGGGTTTAAAAGATATATGAAAAAACCCAGTCAAAAAAAGTATGAAATATCAGTATTTTGTTAAAATGAAATTCGCGTTCTTAAACCTTTTATATTATTGGAAGTATTTTCTGTAAGAAAGGACTGGTAGCTTCCTATTTGTTTTCACTGTGTTTTTCCTTGTTCACTCCCCACCCTATTAATATATTTTGATAAAGTTACCTAAATCCATATCTGGTGGTGAGATGCTTATTTTTGTTTTATCATGTATTGCAATATATTTCATTTTTATTTGTATGTTATTATCTTTTATTTTTGAATAATGTAATCCGAAATAGAAAGAGAAAATGTTCATAAAATCGTTTTATTTATGTGTGCCCCTTTCAGGCCCATAAAGTGCCCGTTTCGTTCTCTACAAAGGGGTTAAAAAAGATTTTTCTCTCAATTTTTATAAATGCGTACAGATTTTTGATTGCTGCACTTAGGAACTAGAGTGTTTTGTAGTATCAAAGACAAGGTTTTAGACAAGAACCAGGCACAAATGTGATAATGCCAATTTCATTATTTTATAAGCTTATAAAGACAAAATGTCCTTTTTCCCCATTCCCCCTATTAAGAATATTTAATGAAGTCATTTTAATTAAAACAAAAAAGTCATAAATGTTTTTCTGAGAAAACGTCTGTCCAAACTAAATGTAAGTAGAGATAAATACAAGCACCTTCCTACATTTTTGCAGTTTCTGCAAAACAGGAATATTAATTTGTATGCTGCTAGCATTTGGACGTCTTCATACTGAATTTCCGGAGTGATTATAGGATATTTCAAACATCAATATTCCGAGTTGGCTTTTAAATTCTTTCGCAAATGTAGATACAGCAAACTTATTAAATTTAGTAGAGAACTTGGAGAACTCACAACTAACGAAATGTTTGTCAAGAGTTCTGTCGACAAACATCAATATTTTCAAACTCTCATTTCTGAAATGTGTGAAAGAATAGAAGCATTTTTAATTGCCAGAAAGTTATCCTTCATCATATTTGGCTGAATATGCGTTCAGTGAGATAACTAATTTGCTGTTTAAGAAAAAGAACAGACTACACATGACTGAACATGGCAATTTGCGACGGACTTTAATAAAATCAGAACCCAATTTTAACAAATTGTTAAAAGTTTACCTGTCTTATCTATTTCATTTTATTTCTTACTGATTTTGTATTTATTTGTAAATATGTAAGACAAAAAATTACATCTGATTGCAGATTTAATTAATTTCTACATTGTAATTCTTAATGTAAAAAAAAATTCGGTATAGATAATTAAAAAAATCTATATATATAAAAGGAATTCTGAGGATAATTGAGGCACAGGCGAAAGCAAATCTTGGCAATGCGCCAACTCGGTCCAGAGGAAGCAAATCTTGGCAATGCGCCAACTCGGTCCAGAGGTATAAAAGCAAGATAGAAAAATTCTATATATATAAAAGGAATTCTGAGGATAATTGAGGCACAGGCGAAAGCAAATCTTGGCAATGCGCCAACTCGGTCCAGAGGAAGCAAATCTTGGCAATGCGCCAACTCGGTCCAGAGGTATAAAAGCAAGATAGAAAAATTTCATTAAATATCTTTCTTAAATTCAGAAACAGTTTTGTTGAGTTCGCCCCTTGGTGGTTAAATGTGAAACTAAAAAATTCCAGAAAATCCCTCCTCTCTCCACCATCTTTTTTTTTTCTTGCCGTGTGTGCACAGCACTTCTGCTAAATGGTACCATAGGCACCGGGGATTCGGTACGAGATTGGGTCTTTTTATGACATTTTGCAATACAAATTTCAGGTTAGTTTTAGAATATAATTACGGGCCCGGGCAACGTCGGGCATCTCAGCTAGTTTCATATATTTATAATTAATTATTACGAAAGAGGGGGCGTTGTAATAACATTTCTTATAAAGAGGGCGGTTGTCCAGAAAAGGTTGGGAACCTATGCTATAAACTATGGTTTCATTTTTCTCTGCTTCTAACAGTAAATGAAAATGATTTGTTCCATGATTTCTATATCTTTTAAAAATATACATATATATATAGAATGTACGCGACGATGATGTAAAAAAATTACACTTCCTTTGAACATATTCAGAAATGCTTTTGCATTCAAGCTTCTAATGATTTGCCATTGCAAATCATTTCATGCAATTGTTGTTCCCAAAGGACTATTTGCTCATGCTCACGTGATAAAGATTTTACACTTTCATTTTTAAAAGTGTAAATTTTGACAGTTTTACTGTTATAAAAGGGGCAAAAGCATAAATGAAATAGAATAACATTAATAAAGAAGTAAAAGCTTTAATAATTATTTTAAAAAATCGTTTTTACATAGGAATTAAATGTTTATCATAAATTCCGTGAAATAATTCATGAAAGTAAGATTCGGACTTTATTAAATTCAAGAATTCTTTTTTCTAATAATGACATACTTGTTCATGCACTAAAGATTTTTGAATTTCATTTTTAAAGATTTTAAAGATTTAAAATGAATAGCATAAGTGTTTAATCTGAATACTTCGTTTTTTTTCTTTTTCGTACAAATGATCAATTAAACGCTTCCCTGATTTGTCCATACGTCAAACAGACATACAATTTTTACCAATCATGATTTGTTCGTACTACGTACGGGCATCCATATTCCAATCATGGTTTATTATTCTCACCAATAAATCTTTATTGTAAATTTTATATTATTTAATCCAAACATTTTGTGATTCAATTAGGCAAAAATTTCTGTTTTGAAAAACTGGTGATAAAAGATAAAAAATTTTGTAAAAAACATGACAAAAAAAGACATTATTTAAAAGTTATTTAAAAAATATTGATTAAGAGCCCACAATAGTCACAGAAAAATTACTCAAAAGACCCGGATGACCATGTAAAGTCTATGGGAGCGTTCTTTTCGAATATCTAGCTCAAATTTTAATTTTTTTGCACAAGATAGCTGAGGGCAATCCACAACCGGGCTAGTTTTTACTTTTTAAATTTTTGTTTCAGATTTTCTTTAAAATATACTTTAACTTTCGAAACCGGTTTAAACCGGTTCTGAAACTGAAACTATCGTAATATAAAAAATATATAACCAAAATCGAAAAAGTAAAAACTAGCCCGGTTGTGGATCGCCCTCAGCTATCTTGTGTAAAAAAATCATGCAAAAATATTAAAATTGGAGCGAGATATTCGAAAAGAACGCTCCCAAAGACTTTACATGGTCATCCGAGTCTTTTTGAGTAATTTTTCTGTGACTATTGTGTGCTGTTAAATGAGTAGTTAATGATAAAATTTTAGAAGATTAAATTGATAGATACAAATTAGTTACTATACAAAAAATTTAAAATAAAATAAGAAAAAAAACTGAAATAATCGTGCTGTAAAAAAAAAGTTTTACATATAGTACCCGTAAAGCATGGTGACGTCACATGGACAATCGATGGTCAAAAAGTCACAATGTGACCTCACAACGACGTTGCAGTGACGTCACCATGCTTTACGGGTAGGGTAGCTTTTGCTTTTAAGTTGACTAGAAAGGAAGAGTTTACATAATATGTAAAACAGATTGGAATAAATAATTAGAATAAGGTTAATATGATTTGGATTAATTATACTCAGCAAATATTTTTAAGAAAAATTAAATACAGTCAAAATCGGATACTAGGAGAAGTGAGAAAATATAAAAGAACTTGTATCAACCATTAATAACTGAGAATACCCGTAAAGATTATATTTATTTTTAATACAAACACATAATTAGAGTAATAAACACAGATATTCAAGAAAGGTATAATTTTACTTAAATGGGAAATCTAGAAATGCGTTACTAAACAAGATTTTAATTCATTGAAATAGAAATATTTATTAATTTTAGTATAATTAGATTCAGAGTTTAAATTATGAAAATCATTTCATAACCATAATGAAATTTACATTATTTTTCAAAATACAGTTATATGCATATTAGCAAAAAAATTTCCATTGAAACAGTTGATAAAAGAACATTGTCAGGATGTTGTAAGAATTTTTCAATACATTTTCATATAATGCGGGAAAGAGTGTGTAAAAATTCATACTTCCTTTGAACTCAAGAAATAACATCTTTTTGAATTGAAGCTTTCTTATTCCTGGGGAACTGTAACACTTGTTCATGCATAAAAGATTTTGAAATCTCATTTTTAAAGATATTTCTTTTTGACAATTTCCCTGTAATAAATGGAAGCAAAGGTAAATGAAATATAACCTGTATTATAATGCAACAAGAAAGAAAAATTCTTGCGTCAAGCGTAGGTTATGAAGCACTTTGCAGTACATTCAGATTAATGTAAGAAAATAGTACAGTTTTAAAAAAATAAAACATTACATCTCATTTCACCATTAGGTATATATAAATTGTATGATGATTTCTTAAATGCAAAATTCTGTTGTAAAAGTACATTTGTTTTTAACCTTATTTTCGTAACCGTTTATGGCAGTAAAAATAAAAATAAAATAAAGAGATGCGGTTAAAAAATAAAAAATAATGAGAGAAAAACGAAAAGAAAAGGAAACTTTTATCTCTAAATTATTCAAATGAGGCACGAGTTCAAAACGTTCACAACTATAGTAAAAAAGGAAAAAAACAGAAAAAAAAGTTTCTAACAAAAAAGAAAAAGTTACTTTAATGACGTAGAGCGAAATAAATGAGGGATTATTATGATTTATATAGTAACCGTACGAGGTATGTCATTTATAAATATGGTAGCTTGTTATCCAGTAAAAAAGATTTATAGCTGTTTTAAAAAAGTAAAATTATGTAAAATGCATCATGAAATGAATTGCAGCTTTTGGACAATATATGATGATGTGGGTAGATTAAACAAAAGATTTTTGTTTTGAAATAATTTCAAAGTTTTTGAATTAAAATTTCTATGATTAATTAAAGTGAAGAATGACTCATTGCAAAAATATTTTTGATATTTCTTTGAGTAGTTCTTATTTTCGAAAAGAAAGAGATGACGTTTGTTATTAGCACAAAAATAAAGTCTATCTAAAATATACTTGTTACGAATTTTGTAAATAGTTAGTGTTTGTACTGTAAAATAATGTAAATAATATTATTAAGCTCCATTCCTTTACTAATATTAGTTTTTGTTACATTGTCTCTTTTATCAAGCAAACTTGTCCATTATTTTCAGTGTATGTCTACGGCAGATTGGCGAAATAATAAAGTTATCGCCAAGTTGGCGTCACTTTTGGCGACTAATCTTGGTCGCCAAATTTGGCGATATATCGCCAAGTTGGCGACAAACTTGGCGATTGTTGGCGATGGTAACCCTTCCCTCTCAATGGTAACCCCCCTTTAGATATACTGATACATTGTTTGTTGTTCCGTGGATTTTTCGACTAGGTTCTAGAAATTTCATGCACATGCTGCGAGCCTATATAAGAAGAGAAGCGATGCGAGCTGTTGTTATTATTTACCAGTCAGTCATTGAGTGAACAAGGCGTTTGTTAGCAAGTTTGCTTGAGTTTCATTTATGTTGTTTTGAATGTTATTAAGTGTTGAGACGTTGTATAAAGAGTCTCTGGGATCTAAAGCTATACTTGTACGATAGATTTGAGCAGTTATTTTTGAATATCTAGTATTATTTGTGAGTTTCGAAGACTCTGTTGCTCTGAAGATCTGTAAATAAATTATTTTCTACTTTTCTAAGAGACAAGAGTTTGAAGTTCTCTAACCATAAGGTCGAAAGAACCCCATATACGCTGCAACATTTGCTGTCAGAATTTGGAATCTTATGGCGAAAACAGGAGCAACGGAAGAGCAACTGAATGAGTTGTTGAAAGCTATTAATGGATTATCAAATAAAATGGATAAAGGCCAAGAGGAGTTGGCGGAAAAGATGATTAAAGGCCAAGAAGAGTTGGCGGAAAAGATGAATAAAGGCCAAGAAGAGTTGACTGGAGAAATGAAAAGAAGCCAAGAGAGAATGGAAGAATTAAAGGAGGAAGTTAATAAAAGCCAAGAAGAAATGAAGAAAACTTTGGAAGAAAAGTTCTCATCGGTAGAGAGAAGAATAGGCTCGGTAGAAGAGAAAATAGAGGAAGTAGAAGAGAAAATTCAGAATGAAGTTAGTAATGTTGAACAGAAAATGGAAAGGAAAATGGCGGAAGTAGAAGAGAAAATTCAGAATGAAGTTTGTAACGTTGAAGAGAAAATACTAGGTGAAGTAGATGAAAAGCTAAATAAAAAAGTACAAGATCTTGAGAAGAAACTTTCAGCCTGCAGTGGTAATTATGAAGAATTTAGGAATCCGCCTGCTTTTCCCGTGCACATCAAGCTGTCGACATAAGACGGAAAGAGTTCCTGGCAAGTTTACAAGACCCAATTCACCATTGTAGCCGAAGCGAACAAATGGAGTGACGAGGTGAAAGCTTGTAAATTGCAGCATCTTTAAGAGAAGAAGCCGCCGACGTGCTGCAAACATTGCCCGATATGACGCAACTCAAATTTGAGACTCTAAGTTGTGCACTTGAAATGAGATTCGGCGAAAAATTCTTCAAGGATTATACGAGAATACAAATGAAGAGCCGCCATCAAAAATCGAGTGAAACCCTTCAAGAGTTTGCCTCGGAAATTGAACGGCTTGCAAATTTAGCATTCATTGACTGTCCAACAAATGTACGGGAAATGCTTTCACTGCAATATTTTGTAGACGGAATAAAAGATCCAGAAGTGCAGAGAGCGGTACGAATGGCAGATGTACAGGATTTAAAGGCTGCACTACTATATGCCTTAAAGTTGGAAGCAGCTACACAAGCCAGCCGAAGAGATCGTCATTCAGTCCGAAGGGCAACGGTGAACAAAAGCTCAGACACTGAGAACGACGTCTTGAAAGAAATTAGGAAAATAAATCAAGAACTTGAAGTTTTAAAATACGGAAGAACAAGTTCAAGAAGACAGAATCTCACGTGCTGGGGATGCGGTGATACAGGACATCTCCGAAGAAATTGCCCCAAAATCCACGAACGTGAGATAAATTCAAACAGTCAGCAGGGAAACTAAATTTTGGCCATCTCGCGGGGCGGAGGTTGCCAGAGAATGAAAAGCCCCACCTGAAGATCCTCCAGATATCAAAAATGAGTAGCGGTGATAATGAATTATATGTGATAGGCTTTATTAACGGAATTCAATGCCGTATGATTTTCGATACAGGAGCCAATGTGACAATAATAAGAGAAGATTTGGCTCGAAAATTGAAATCTAAACTCATCAGGACTCCACCCTGCGTTACCCTGAAAACTGTGACGGGCGACAAGTTTGGCATATATGGAAAGGCCAATTTAACCATACACTTTGGAGGAACGAAATATTACCATACGGTATATGTGGCTGACATAACAGATCCTTGCTTAATCGGGCTAGATTTTCTGAAGAAGTTTGGCTTCAAGCTTCATTACAAAAATAACAAAATGCTCTCAAAATTTGAAGAAATAAGTCTTTTTGGATTAAATAATGAAATTGAATGTAAACAAACAGTAATAGCCAAAGAAGACATCAATCTAGATCCAAGAACAGAATTTTTAGTTCCAGCTGAAATTAAAAATGAAACTAATAACCGATTTGGCCATATAGATTATCCAGAAGACAATACTACACAAGCAGGAGTATTGGTGGCTTCTTCTGTATTAGACCTCTCGAAAAAGACCATTCCAGTCAGAATTGTTAACATCAGTGATAAGACGAAGACTATCAAGAAAGGAGAGGTGATAGCATCGTGTGCTCCTGTGACGTGCATAAATCAAAATTCCAGTCACTCTGAGAAATCTTCAGATAATTTAGTCAAGGATTTGTTACAAAATACAGACTTAGATCCAAAACAGATGGACGCCGCGGAAAATTTAATTAGGGAATTCCAAAGTTTATTCTCCCAAACATCTGAAGACTTTGGACGAACTAAAATGGCACAACACCGAATTGACACGGGAGATCACTCTCCTATTAAACAGCACCCTAGACAATTACTTTTTGCCAAGCAAGAAGAGGTGCAGAATTTAATTAAGGATATGGAAGAAAATGACATCATCGAACCATCGACAAGTCCATGGGCGTCTCCCATTGTATTAGTAAGAAAGAAGGATGGTTCTACAAGATTTTGTGTAGACTACCGCCGACTGAATGACGTCACAAAAAAGGATAGTTACCCTCTACCAAGGATTGACAACACTCTTGACACACTTGCGGGCAACACCTGGTTCTCGACTCTGGATCTGAAGAGTGGTTACTGGCAGGTAGAGATCCATCCGGACGACCGCGAGAAGACTGCCTTTACAACGGGACAACGATTATGGCAGTTCAAGGTAATGCCTTTTGGTCTGTGTAACGCACCTGCAACTTTCGAACGGCTTATGGAAACGGTTCTCCGGGGGCTGTCATATGAAGCATGTCTTGCTTATTTAGATGATATCGCAATCATAGGAAAATCTTTTGATGAACATCTAAACAATCTCAGGCGGGTGCTACAAAAATTAAAAGGAAGCTAATTTGAAGTTAAGCCCTTCGAAATGCAGCTTGTTTCGCAATGAAGTCGCATACCTTGGACATATCATTTCGACGGAAGGAGTTAGGATTTATCCGGAGACGATATCGGCCGTGAAAAATTGGAGTCGTCCAGCAGATGTTCACCAGCTTCGAAGTTTTCTAGGATTATGCACCTATTACAGAAAATTCGTCAAAGGCTTCTCGATGATTGCAAGACCACTTCATAAATTAACAGAAGCCAATCAAAATTTTATGTGGACACAGGAATGTGACGCTGCTTTCGAAAAGCTTAAGGAGGCCTTGACATCCACTCCAATTCTGTCGTATCCTCAAATCGATAAACAGTTTATACTTGATATGGATGCAAGTAACGAAAGCATTGGCGCTGTACTGTCCCAGGAAATCGACGGCCAGGAGCGTGTTATCGCCTATTTCAGCAAGTGCTTGTCAAAGGCCGAGCGAAACTACTGCGTAACAAGAAAATAACTTCTTGCTGTAGTGAAAGCCGTAGACCACTTTCATCACTATCTTTACGGTCGAAAATTCCTGATCCGAATTGATCATGCTTCTCTAACTTAAATTTTAAGAACCCTGAAGGCCAGATAGCCAGGTGGATACAAAAGCTTCAAGAGTACGATATGGAGATACGCCATCGAAAAGGCTCATCACATGGAAATGCAGATGCTCTCTCAAGAAGACCCTGTTCAGAGAATTGTAGATACTGCGACCGGGTTGAGAAGAAATTTAATATCAAAGGTCCTATAGTAAGACAAGTTACAACTGGGTCTACATCATCGCAAGATCCGCGGAGTGACGAGAGCCTGCGTAAAGATCAACTTGCTGATCCTGAAATTAAGCCAATTCTAGAGCTGAAAGAGGAGTCCAACAGGAAGTCCAGCTGGCAAGACATGGCCCATTACCATCCTACGACTAAACGTTATTGGGCTCTCTGGGATTCCCTACATTTGAAGAACGGTATCTTGTACCGAAAATGGGAGTCTGACGATGGAAAGACATGTAGATGGCAACTACTACTCCCTAAGTCGAGAAATTCTATGGTCCTTCAAGAACTGCATGGTAGTCCCACAGGAGGTCATTTTGGTGTAGTGAAGACCCTGCAAAAGGTTAGAGAGCGTTTTTACTGGAATAATGTTCGCAGCGACGTGGAGAAGTGGTGTCGAACTTGTGACACCTGTGTAGCACGTAAAGGTCCAAAGAGGCGCACCCGTGGACGATTGCAGCGTTATAATGTAGGAGCACTTTTCGAACGAATTGCTCTAGATATCCTGGGTCCTCTTCCTAGAACATCTGATGGCAACAAGTACATCCTCGTTGTCATGGATTACTTCACCAAGTGGCCTGAAGCCTACGCCATTCCTAATCAAGAGGCGGTAACCGTAGCAGACATACTAGTTCAACACTGGGTTTCCAGATACGGAGTTCCTCTTCAAATCCATTCCGATCAAGGAAGAAACTTTGATTCGGCTGTGTTTAAGGAAATGTGCGGACTACTCGGCATGGACAAAACTCGAACTACACCTCTACATCCTCAATCGGATGGCATGGTGGAGCGGTTCAATCGTACTATCCTAAATAGCCTTTTTCTCCTGGTGTCTAGAGACCAACAGGACTGGGACAAGAAATTGCCTCTTTTCCTGCTTGCCTACAGGAGTGCCACTCATGAGGCCACTGGTTACTCCCCTTCTCAAATGCTCTTTGGTCGTGATCTTCGTCTGCCTGCGGATCTTTTGTTTGGCCGTCCTCCTTACGCTCCTTTGTCGCCTGAAGAATACGTGGATGGACTCCAGGCACGGATTGAGGAGGTTCATTGTCTAGCGAGGAACCGAATCGGACTGGCATCAGAAAAGATGAAGACACGGTACGACATAAAGGCAACTGGACATGAGTTCAACGAAGGTGACAAAGTTTGGTTGTGGAATCCCATACGTCGTAAGGGACTGTCGCCAAAACTACAAAGAAACTGGGACGGTCCTTGCACAGTCGTCAGCAGGCTGAATGACGTCGTCGTACGCATACGAAAATCGCCACACACCAAGCCCAAGGTCGTACATTATAACCGGCTAGCCCCTTATTTTGGCCAAAGTGATTAGAAATTCAAAACTTGAATTTCAGACCATGGTCATGAAATTCACTTTTTGTAAATATGTAAATAGTAATTAGTTCTTATTTATGTAAATTTTATTATTATTGTTATTTTTATTTATTTATTTGTTTATTTATTTTAAGTGTTTTCCTCTAACTCAAGGATTGCACTGCCCGGGACGTGCAGTCTTTGAGGAGGGGGGTAGTGTTACGAATTTTGTAGATAGTTAGTGTTTGTACTGTAAAATAATGTAAATAATCTTATTAAGCTCCATTCCTTTACTAATATTAGTTTTTGTTACATTGTCTCTGTTATCAAGCAAACTTGTCCATTATTTTCAGTGTATGTCTACGGCAGATTAGCGAAATAATAAAGATATCGCCAAGTTGGCATCACTTTTGGCGACTAATCTTGGTCGCCAAATTTGGCGATATATCGCCAAGTTGGCGACATACTTGGCGATTGTTGGCGATGGTAACCCTTCCCTCTCAATGGTAACCCCCCTTTAGATATACTGATACATTGTTTTTTGTTCCGTGGATTTTTCGAGTAGGTTTTAGAAATTTCCAGCACATGCTGCGAGCCTATATAAGAAGAGAAGCGATGCGAGCTGTTGTTATTATTTACCAGTCAGTCATTGAGTGAACAAGGCGTTTGTTAGCAAGTTTGCTTGAGTTTCATTTATGTTGTTTTGAATGTTATTAAGTGTTGAGACGTTGTATAAAGAGTCTCTGGGATCTAAAGCTATACTTGCACGATAGATTTGAGCAGTTATTTTTGAATATCTAGTATTATTTGTGAGTTTCGAGAACTCTGTTGTTCTGAAGATCTGTAAATAAATTATTTTCTACTTTTCTAAGAGACAAGAGTTTGAAGTTCTCTAACCATAAGATCGAAAGAACCCCATATACGCTGCAACAAACTGTTTCGAATGGATAGTGTTTTAATAAAACTCGCACAAAAACAGAAATAGTTCCGGCATTAATGCTATACTTGTAAATATGCTACTTAACCCCTTAACTGGTTAATTCTTTTCCGTTCAATAAATTGAACGTAGCGGATTCTCACCACTATTATTTAAATAAAATGTTCGTAAAATTTAATCTAAACATTTCTGCTTTTCAATAGTATGAAAATTTTCTTAAAAATAATAATGGTGTCGAAAATCTATAAGTATCTATAAATGATGCAATAAGCAAATTCGTTTTTCCCGAACGAAGTTAGGGCAAACCAGTTAAGGGGTTAAATGTAAATTTCTGTTATAAAAGTACATTAATCTTTTACCATTTCTACCAACTTTCAACTAATCTTCCGTAATACCTAGATTAGTTCGATCCAAGTTAACGTCATTTCAAACCAGAAAATATATTTCGTGAAACTTTATTTATTTAATTTCAAGATAGTGGAATATACTTAAATTCATTTCTTTGAAAAATTTCTGGTTTGAAACTCATAAAACCATGGTAAAATCAACGCACGTATTACGGATAATCTATGTCAGGTTGGCACCTATGGTCTTTAACCATATTTTCATAATGTTTTTAGAAGTTAAAAAAAAATTAAAAATAAAGAGATTCGGTCTAAAAATAAATAATAATGAGGAAAGAAAACGAACAGAAAAGGAAACTTTTATCTCTATATTATTCAAATGGAGACAAGAGTTCAAAACGTTCACAACTATATTAAAAAAATAAAGAAAAAAATTCTAAGAAGAAAAAGTTACTTTAATGACATAGAGTGATGATAGAGTGAAATGAGGGATTGTTATGATTTATAGTAACCGTACGGGGTATGTCATTTATAAATATGGTAGCTTGTTATACAGTAAAAAAGTTTTACAGCTGCTTTAAAAAAAGGAAATTGCGTAAAATGTACCATGAAATGAATTGCAGCTTTCGACTTATATATGATGATGTGAATAGATTAAACAAAATACTTTTATTTTGAAATAAATAATTTGAAAGGTTTTGAATTAAAATTTCTATGGTTAATTTAAAAAAAGAATGACTCATTTCAAATTTTTTTTTAATATTTCTTTGATTAGTTCTTATTTTCGAAAAGAAAGGGACGAAATTAGACATTAGCATAAAAATTAAGTCTATCTAAAATAAACAGGTTCGAATGGATAATGTTTTAGTAAAACACACACAAAAACACAAAGCATTGTGACATATATTGCTATACTTGTAAATTTCCTACTTAATTTCCATAACATTTGAGTTATTTTCACCACTTAACTGATTCTTATTTAAGGTACAATAAAATGGAAAATAAACACTTTTTTTTAAGCTAAAATATTCGTAATCAATCCATCGTTTTTCAAGGGGTTCAGGAAAAAAAAAGATGAATGCGGGAAAACGATGAATGTGGATTAATTTCAAAATACGGAAAAACACAATGTTTATGTATTTAAAATGCAGTGCAATGTATATAGTATACTATTCTATACTAATTTGTTGCTTATTGAACTGCAAAAGAAATAAATTGAAATTATAGAAAATTGATATGTATTTAAAAAAATCAATAATAGTGTTTGAATTTTCGTTAATTTTTTTTTATCAAAAAGTAAATTTGCAAGACATACAACATATGAAATTACATAAAACAGCTCTCACGATTTTGACTATACTTTGTATTATACTGTTAGAATTTCATTTTATATAAAATTTAATACAGAGTTTACTTTACCCGAGCATGGCTCGGTGGTCCCCGCTAGTTTTTAATTAATGGCACGTTCTTGAATAAGGCGAGATTTGAAATTCGCATCCTCAACAGCTCTCAAAATTGTTTTAATCTCTTTAAACACTTAACTTTTCTTTTTTTTTTCGTGCAATAAATTCAAAATATGTGCTAAACACCACTATTTTTAAGCTGAAATATCCCTTATATTTAGTCTAAACATTTAATGAAAAACAGTATGAAATTGTATTTAAAAAAATTAGTAGTGACGAAAAGCTTTAAGTGATGGATTAAGCAAACTCTTCTTGCCCTTATGACTTAACGGAAAACCGGTTAAATGGTTAATTTTTTATAGGGTATCTTTTATATGCACAGTCTAAAACTGATTAATATTTAAAACATTTGAGATAAAAGTACATTTCAGTAAAAAAAAAAAGAAAGAAAGAGGGAGAGAGAGAAATCGGGTTACAAATTATTTTTCAGGAAAATTACTGAATAATGTCACACTAATCCATAAATGGTTTTCCTTCATAATAAATATACTATAACAAAATTTACAAAAAATTTAATCTGTTTTCTGTAGAAATTTATGACTTCAAAGAAAGTGCGTGAAAAGACCACCGATCTCGCGCACAACACCATTCACTTCCCAAAACTGAAAACGTATTTGGTAATATTTATGGTGAAACTGTAAAAATTACAGTGTAACACGCGCATTCAAAGGAAAAAAGAAAAAAATAGACTGCCACTCGTCACGTGACCTGAGCTCTGTTAAATTAAAAATGAAGTTGTAATATTTTTCGTCTTAAAAAAATCTGGCAACACAATTTTTTTCCAATAAAAAACTTTCTATTCCTAGTGATGTTCAAAAAATTCGGAAAGTTGGTTATGAACTGTGAATTCATGTCTTGTGTTGGTGGCGTGCGCCAGGAGAATTATATAAAAAAAATCTTTACCTGTAAATAATGTGCGTGTGTTAGTGTTCTAAATGTAAGTGCTGTCTTTCAAGAAATAAAAAGTATTTAAAGAAGACTCTAGCCCCGAGATATCGATATTAAGATAAGTGATGCTCTTCTTTCTTTTTTGTAAATTTGTAAGACGAATTCTTACAAAGTGCTGTATGTGAACTCTAATTTCGTGAGTGACAGCATGAGTATTAACAGCTACATAACAATTTACTTTTTCAATATAAACAACATGGCCTTTCCTCTGATCCGAACACGTTTTTTTCTTCATAATAGAGTTATTGTATCGTTACATGCTTTCAACGTACTTTCTTTGTTTTCAACAGAATATTATTCCAGCAAAAGAAAATGCTTTTCATTATTTTCCTGTAAGCTGCACTTCAGAAGTTAGATGATTTAGGCAGAGATCGCTTATGAAGGCAAAGGTGAAATTATATTTTGAAACGGTCGCGAGCATTCTTTTGATTACAGTTGAATTTTAGAAAATTCACATCATCCATTTGTATGGAAATATTATGGTTTCGATTACATCCTCATATTAGAAAATGGGTCATTTGAAAGATCCTGTCCGTGTGGGAAAATCGATTTGCACCCGAAAATTCTGATCATTAATTACTAAAGATCAGATATCAGGAAAATATCTAATAAATAAATGATAGAATTTTTTTGGTACGAATTAATTTTCCCAAACAGACGCGATTTTTCGAACGACCCAATAAGTATTAACATTTAAAATGCAATAAAAGATTGGTTTGATTAACAGAATAGTCTTCTTATAGATCATCCACCTATTAATGACGTCTGAATCACATCGAAAAACGTTTGGGGACAGCTTGCTCCAATGGTTTATGCAATAATTAATGGTTTGTGTGATTAAGTACACATCACTTGTACAACTGAAAGATTCCATCTGTCAAAACTGGAAATTAATAGATCAGAAATACATTTAAAATCTTGCTTTATAAAAGCCATCTATAATTCAGACTAAATAGTCATCAAACACTGATGAATTAAGGTGCTTTATTAACTAATAATAATTTCTAACACACGAAAACGGATATATAACTTTGAATACACGATAACGGATGATTCAAAATTGAAATAAATAAAATGTTGGATTTTCATTTCACTTAACCCTTTGCGGCGCAGGGCATATTCATTGCTTAAGTGTTGAAATTAATGACTGACACCGGAATTTGAAAACAATTTTATTTGTAATTAAGAAAACGCTATATTTCATGCATTTAATAAACCGTAATTTTTTGTAACAAAATTCCGGTGACAATGTGTGGCGGCTGGGAATTAAATTTAAGTGGTATATCTATAAAACCTCAAGGGGTTAATTATAATATATGCATTTATATCCCTTTTTAGTTTAAGAAATTAATGTTTTATTTAAAAATAGTATTTGAATACTATTCATGCTTTATTTTCGACACTACAACTCTCTTAATGAAATTGCTTTGAAATGAATAAGGGTTAGTATTTATTTAAGCATAATAAATTGACGAATGCTAAATCAAGGAATATATAGTTATTATCGCAATATATTTTGAAAACGCGGTAAAGAATTATTTCGATCTAAATTCACTAAATAGGGACGTTTTACATATTTCATTTTAAATTTGACAATATCAAAAATCTTTTAATTTGTATCTAAATTTATGTACATCTTTTAACTGTTCGGCATACTCTTATCTTATCCCTTCATAACTACCTCATAGAAGATCCTTCGAGAATTATAAATGTTAAAATTTGAACATAATAATTCGAGAAATGATACATTTGCAAATAAATAGTTCATTATCTCAATAACTTTTATAAATGCGATAGCGAATGATTTGGAAACAAATGTACAAAATTCGTACATTCCACTTCATTTATTTTAAATTCGATAGAATAAAAGATCGTTTAATTTCTTAAATTAAAGTATTCCTTTAAATTTTCGAATCATTCGGGTCTTTTTTTCTTGGAAAAAGAATTTTTTGCCTAAATTGCTTCAAAAATAATGAATTTTGTATTTATTTAAGCTCAGTAATGAGAGGAATGATAACTGGAAATTTACAGTAGACTATTGCAATACATTTTTCTAATACGCGGTAATGAATGATTTGGAGAGATACGAAACGAAATAAAACATCTTTATTTATATGGATGTTTTATTTCATTTAGTTTTATTTCTATAAGATTAAATGCTGCAATTAATTAATTTTATGTCCATAGATAGGTGTACTTTTTTTTAAATATTCCAAAAACTCGTATCTCATTTTCTTATGTGAGAGCTATCTTTCTTTTTTTCTAACCGATGACCAGGCCCCCTACCTGCCGAGTTACCTCAGCTTAACGGATTAGATACTTGGTATCGGGGCGAGTGACCGCCTAATGGCCGCTTAGTGGCTATAAATCCGATAATTTCGCTTCTCACATTATCATATCTGCAGTACTTCTTTCTCATTTAAGTATTCTTTGTTTTGAGGGTTGCTTAGCGTTACATCCTGTTTGTACTGCAAATGGCTACTCAAGTTGGTCTCGTAATTTAGAGCATTGATCAGCTGAAGAGACGTTCATCTGCAAGGCACGTCCAGAGGTAAAATTCACGTGTAACTTGGAAGACTTTGCATCCACGACGGATTTTACATGAACCAGGCGTCATTAGCGTACATGACGGAATTTTAGCTGGAATATAGCTTGAGTCCTGCAATAAATAGCTATGAATATAATGTTCTGCCAACTTGGACACTGTGACCCAATCTACTTGGGATAGTCTGGAGTTCTTGATGCCTAATTGTTGATGCATACTTGTCAAATGAAAATGGTAATTTTGGGGGAGGGAAGGAAAAAAAAGAATAAGGGACTCCGCAAATATGCAAATTGCACCGAAATTAATTTTGAGCCAAACTGAAAGGCAAACTTAACGTTGAAAGGAGGATGAGACTCCGCAATTCTACCGTAATCCACAGAGTTAAAAAACCTGGTTCCATGGGCTTTCCCAATGGAGCGGGTCCGGTAGCTCGTACAGAAAGCAAATATATAAAGAGAGGCGGTTGTCAAAGAGAAGATATAAAATAATTGAACATGCGAAAGCTATCTTATTTTGTGACCTTAGAAACCAACGGGGAAATGTAACAAAAATTTGATTTGGAGTTAATTGAGTTCAAAGATATTCGATGTCAAAATTTAAAATCAGTAATAATTGACGGAATTGAAGTAGGAAAGTGTCGCTTATTTCATTGTTGTCTTTTTACTGTAATTTAAATATTGTGAGAAAAGTAGAGTACATTTTTTAAACTTATAATTAATCGATATTGATAATTATTCTGCAAAAGTGATTGATCTCTGGATGGTGGTACATAATTAGAAAATCACTTATATTTCATAACCTGAAAAGGAAAAAACATATTTCCAGGTCGTCTGTGCATTTAGTTCATTTTTTTTTTCTATTTTCTCACTTATACCCATTGGCTTCTGGGGTCCTAATTTATACACTAGTGTGCAAAAACTACGGGCGAAACGTTTTTTTTTTCGAATATATCGTCGAGCAGAAGTTGTTCATATCGAACGAAATTATACAATTACTATAAAATCTCCCACGGATGTGAAAATATAGGACAAGTTGTCAAAACTATTTACTGTTGTCTTGTTCGGCTTTCATGCTAATTTATCTGCTTCGCCCTTAATTTTTGCACACCAGTGTATTAATTTAACAGTTATAAGTGTTCAGATTTAACAGGGTTGCTAAGGGCATCCGGGAATAACCATGATTTTAGATCAGGTCAAAATTAGTATTTTTAGAGTAAAATTCGCTTTCTGCAATCGTGCAGCTATGTTGGTCAAGTTTTTATGCATAAAAATACTGCTTCAAACAAAGTTGCTCTTGCCCAGAAGACGAAGGGTGTCAATTCAAACAGTCCGAAGTAGTCATCATGAGGATGATCGCTATGCACATAAGCCAGTGGCCTGTATTCCGTTGGCCTCACACAATTGTGCGACCCAAAGACGGTAGGACACTGAACATTGACATTGAAGGCAACGTGGAGGGAATCAAGTGCTGTTTACAGACGAGTTTAGATTCAGTCTGGATGTCACATCCGACGTAATTTTGTATAAAGGGAAAATCGCCTTCGATATAATTAAACATTCGTTCAAGAAACATCGTATTACAGAAAGGGTGGGTTGATGGTATGGGCTGGAATCAGCGTAGGTTGACGTGTGGACATTTATTTCATTCGGAATGGTACTTTTATATTTGTAAGTTATTTAGACAAGATTCTTGAACCACATAGTTTATTTTACGCTGTAGCAATTTTTGATTCCTCTTTCATGCATGATAATACCAGGTCGCATACAGCTCGTCTTGTGGGGTGTAGTACATGCTTAAAACTGAAACAATACGGCGTATGAAGGAACCAACATGCTCTCCCAACCTGAATCTGACTATTTGGGTCACACCTGGATGCTATAGGCTATTTCCATAAAAAATTGTCACGTCTGTCACATTCAACGATTTTTGGTTACCAGTATTTTAGAGCGAAAATATGACTTTTTTCATCCGAGATATCTCATCAATTGAATAATGTGAAAAAAAAAAACGTTTCGATAATAACGGTGCCCAACAAGGATAGTGATTTGCAGCTGAGTGAGAGATATGAAAGTTTTCATGGAAATAGCCTATATTGTGGCGAGCCCTTAACCCCGTTTTTTATGATCTATCATCATTAAACAGATATGAAGCTTTCTTTCAATTTTGTTTCGTTTCTTTTAAGGGTTTCGTTCATCTGACGAAACCCTATTCGCCTCTGTCCTCTATCTGTCTGTGTGTCACAAAATCCGTACACAAAATTCGTATAAGTAGGAGACCTTAGATTTTGTGTTCTTACAGCCGTATTCCTCGTGTCACACACACAAATCAAAACATTTTGAAAAAATCTATCGTTTTAACTAAATGAATTTTTCCGCTGTAATACGTTCAATTTTCCGAATTAAATTTTAAAAGAGAACATAAATTTCAACGTTTTGCGAGCAGAAATGATAGCTTAAAGGTAAAGCGTCTCATTAGTAAACAATAGTCCTTAGTTCAATCCCCGCGTCTGGTAATTGAAATTTGCATTATCAGACGAATTTTATTAAAAGAAATTTCGTATTTTTGTCAATTTAAGGGTTTGTATTATGTTTATTTTATAACTAACATTCAGAATGTTTTTTTAATCCATTTTTCTTTCTATTTTAAAACTGCAATGATTTATTAACGATTAAGCATTTTAAATATCGCTTAGTTTTTTTTCCGTTTTTTGAAATTTTAAATTTTATTTATATATCAGCAATTTTTTTTAAATTAAGGATTTTCAAAAAATTTGGAATTTTAGATCAGAGTTCGTTGCCACTAAAATTTAACATTATACTCAAAGTATTTTACTGAAGAAAAACATTGCAAAATTTGAGAGCAAAAGTGCTTGGTGGGATTAATATTTCCTTATAATTAATAGTGGTGTAAGAGTCTTTAAAAAATATAAAGAGTGTGCGAACCCTGTAGATATTATTTAAATAATTTGATTTGATCATTTTTAATTTGATTAAAATATATAACTTCTCTTTATAGTTATTTTTAAATTAAACTGGTTGGTGCTACCATCTATGTAATTATATAATAATTATAAATTAAATATCTTGATTTATTAATTAAATGATAACACTAGAAAGACGGCAAGGGCCATTTTGGACACTACCTATTGAATCTGTATCTGTTCGAACAAGAACTATTTTTATAAAATAAATTTAAAAGAAACAGAGAATGATGAAATAAATTACATAAAAATTTCTAAGCAAAATTTCTGGTATTAAATATTTTTCCTAATTTTGAGTAACAGTCTTTCTAGTGTTAAACGAAACTGTGTATGCTATCTGCTATCTCATTTACCCACTTCTTTTTCTATTGTCAGGGCTCCCAAATGGTCCGCCAACTGAACATCAGAATTTTCTTAGAGAAATTCTCCTTTTATATTTTTCTTGCAAATTGCCAAGAAACCACTTTGGAAGTCAATTTTACTGCAAATTCTGTAGAAAGCTATCATTAACATTTCTGTTAAAAAATATTGATGTTCAGTTCGCGGACCATTTGAGAGCCCTGTACTGTGCATTGATACACATGCACTCGTCATTTTAATAAAAATTAGTAATAAAAATATAAAAAATTTTCTTTGGTAAATGAACTTATGTTGTATGCTTTATTAAACTTTAGAAATATTTTTTCACAACATGTTAAACATAAAAGAAATTAAATTAAAAAAAATGAAATAATTTTCAAATGAAATAATTCTCAAAAGATTAATTACAGGGAAAACTTTTCCAAGTCTCTGAATTTGCTGAAAACATCTGCAGAAAACTCTGTTTATTCAACTTTGTTTTCGACAGGAACTTCAAGAAATAGATTTGCAGAATGCAATTTATTTTAAAAAGTTAATCTAAGATATCAGGTGAAGATAAATTATATTTTTTCATTTTCTTCAATATCTCTTCTATAATTCGAATAGACTTTCTTTCATCACAAAACTTGTTGGAAGAGAGAATGGAAATTAGCAACTAGGTAAATAACTGTCATTTTCAGTTATCATTAATTTACAGAAAGCGTGCATTTACTTTGAAATTTCGGGAAATTTGTATCCGAAGAGAAAAGAATTGCATTTCTCGAAATTTTAGAAACATCATTAATTTGGAAATAATTGTGATACAGTGTATATAAATAAAATATTTATTTATTTATTTATTTATAACATACATCTGACTTGTAAGCCCGACCTGACAGCTTGCTTGTAAATCATTGTCAATATACAGGGACGAGATAGCAGAATGAAATATTACAACACAAGAGAAGCACAACCGTGAGCTCCACACAAAGAGTGTGTGCAATGGAGCCAGTGGGATTCGAACCCACAATCTCCTACGCTCACAAGCGATTAGCAGCGTGATGTCTTAACCACTCGGCTACGGATATAAATTAAATGCAACTGCGCCCCCCCCAAAAAACTAAATAAATAAACGGAGAGAGGATTTGCGGTAGGTTGATGGCAAGCAGAGGAGTTAGAGCAGCGTTTTCAACATTTAACCCTTTGAACTCTGATGGTTGAATTTTCTACCACTTAGTTTTAGTGCCGAAATGTCACAATGACACTGGAATATTCGAGGAAATTCATTTAAAAAAGGTTTAATGCCTTTTTCGACTATATCGTAAAGTTAATTTTTTCTTACGTATCAATGTGACATTTGGAAATTTCCAGAAATTTACCCACCAAAGCTCAAAAGATTTATGACCACGCCCCAGAAAAACATCTATAAAACCTCCATGTATTCCTCACCACACTGTAAACTGTCTTTTTCTATTTATGTGCTGAAAGTGTTGTACTCCTGTAATATCCCTCAATGTTAAAACAGAATTTTACACCATGTGCATTTTTACCTATCCAAAATATCGCGAATGTTTTATATTTAGCATAAAACATTTGTTAGCATTCACATGTTTAATAATTCCTTTTTTGAACAAAAATTTCTTTATTGGGTAACAAATACATAACAAGCATTTAAATATTATTATCCTTATCAATTTTAAGTATTATTCATATAAAATTTCTCTGTTTTTCCTTTCCCAGTATCATTGAATGAGGCTTACAAATCAGAGTATACTATCCCACATTTTTCTAAACAAGTGGGTAAGTGAGATCGGAGTATACTATCCCACATTTTTCTAGCAAGTGGGTAAGTGAGATCGGAGATAGTACAGAGGGTTTCGTTTAATATCTCCTTTAAAACACATTTTTTCATTAAATTAACAAATGAAAAACGGTTTGTCGGCGCTATTTGAATTTCTTCGCCAATTGCGTCAACCAGAACAGAATATCAATAGAATCTTCCCCTAAATGTTGACTTTCGTTGATTTCTCTATCAAATTCTGCAGATTTAGTGAAGGTACGCAAGTAAATAAGATTATAAATTAAAGTAAAATATTGCAAAGCTTTGCATAAATTTAAGGGGGACCAAACTGGTCACCAGAGGCGGCTCTTAATTTAAATAAATAATTGTTTAAGAAATATAAAAAAATATTTCACTTCGCGTATTAAAATAGATAAAAAATATGATTTAATATGATGAAATAAAAGCAAATAAATACGTTTTTACTCCATCTCTTTTAAAAGTAACGGTAAAAAATGAAATATTTTTATGTATATTTAAGTTTACGTGGCAACAATTAAAAGAGAAAAAAAACAACAACAAATGAAATGACTATTTAAAAAATAATATTTAAATTAAAATAATAGTGTTTTCAAAATTTTAGGATTTTTTGTGTGACGAGAGGTATTACAAAATTTGAACTCTCTGGCATATATAGTTTTTTGTACGGACTCTGTGACAGATAGACAGAGGACAGAGACGAATAGGGTTTCGTCAGATGAACGAAACCCTAAAAATAAGCTTGAAGTGTCAAAGTCATTGTACGTTACACCATACATCTGTAATGAATTTTAATAATTTCGGAACTAATCAAGTGATAACTTAAGGGTGTATTTCGATCCAAACTGCTTATTTTCTGATTTATTTTTTAATTTATTTTTGCTCTCATATGCATTAAACTGACAAATTGTCTTATTTAGAAAGTACACAAGGTGCCGTGATTGGCGATTATTTGATAGATGCAGAAAATATTGCAAAAAAAGCAATAAAAACCGGCAATTTGAACCGATTTTTCCGAAGTGGGAGATCTATGGACGAAAAAAAGGGTCATACTGAGAAGGTAATTGCTTATAAATCAAATTCGAATGAATTGAGCATAAAAACACATCACACGCAGGGTTCGCACAGTTCTACCACTAAATTTTAAGAGTATTTTCGAAGTGTTTCACTGCAGAAAAATATCGTAAAATCTCTGAATGAAGGTGGGGATTACCAATGTTGTGGTTTAGAAATTAAATGAAAATTTTCTTATTTTTAATAGTGGTGCCAGAGTCCTTGGAAATTCCAAGGAGTGTGCGAACCTTGCACACGGCACCTTATACGCCTCTTCAAAAATCCCCTCAGCAAATTTCGAGTTTCTACTTTTAAAAATTTGTCTGAAATTGTATCGGAAAATTTCGAGCTCTTGAAAGTAGAAAAGCCTTTTTTCGAATACACCCTTTTAAGAGGATCAAGCGATTTGATAACTCTGGCATTACTAAATTAATCACCTTATGCTTCTTGAAATTGTTTTCTCATTTCGCACTTTAAAAACTGGCTTAAAAGAGCTTTTTTTTAAAAAAAAAATGCTGAAAATTTTTTTAAGCAATTTTCCAGAAATTGCTGTCGGTGAGGTTGGCACACTGTGGTTCTCCATGCTTGAATTGTCTTCTATGCTTATTATATCTATAGCATAAAATATTTGTTAGCATTCACTTGTTTAATATCCTTTTTTGAACAAAAATTTCTTTGTTGGATAACAAATACATAATAAGCATTTAAATATTGTTATCCTTATCAATTTTAAGTATTATTCATATAAAATTTCTCTGTTTTACCTTTCCCAGTATCATTGAATGAGGCTTTTAAAATTTAAAGTGTTTTTCATCATGTAAATTTATTTACTGTGTATTATAACTGAAGGATGCCGAAGATATTTACTAATACCGATTTTTTTTATAATGTTATTTAAAATTTCTAAACTTGGTAAAACCTCGTTTTGATATTTCGTATATTTTTAGTTTAACTATATTAAAGATAGTCAGATTTATACAGGATGTTTCAGTTAAACGTTTCTCCTAAGAGGGGTAGAGTGCATCATGATGACTCGAAATCATATAGCATTGCGGGGTCAGAAATGCTTTCCCGACGCGCTGGATGGCATTGTGCAAAAGTTCGGAGCTTTCATGCAGGGAATCGTCATCTCGCAAGCATTTTTGCCGATCCCACCGAAGCTAGCATAGGGGAGAAAAATACGAGCTTCTGATTGGTCGAAAAATTGTTTGCAAATAGATCATCCTGAATGCTAATGTACATATTAGGAGCGTATATGGGTATATCATTAAAATAATAATAATAAGAAGAAATTGCAATTTTTTTAAAAGTAAAATAGAACAATTGAGTTTGACAGACGTTAGCTGAGACAGCAAACAGGTTCATTTCAAAGAGCTGCCAGGGACCGTCGGTGGCAGAAATTTGGAACACATACTTTGACCCATATACCTTTTGCTTTTTTACATGTATTAATAAAACGATTTTTCACTTACGGTGTCTTTTCTTTATGGTGCTTCTGTGTACATCACCGCTTCAGGAAAACATTTCCGATCCCACATTGCTATATGTTCTTGAGCGTCAGGATGTACCCTACTTCTCTTAGTAGTTCTGAAACGTTTAACTGAAACACCCTGTATATTACTTCTAAGTTGTTTTATCTGTAAAAAGTTCGACATATGACGTAGAGTAGAGCGAATTAAAACGATCACTTAATTATTTAATGAATAATCGTAAACATTATAAAAATATATATTATGCAATACTAACCAGAAAAAATATAGAGAAATAGGACACTACAACCAAAAGAAAAAAAGAAGGGGTAGACAGTAGATATGAAAAAGAAATGGTAAAATATATTAAAAAACTTATCTGTATAATTATTCTGGTGCCGGATTAATTTAAAACCTTTATTGAGAAATTTTTTATATTTAATTAGAAAATTTGCTTGTTTTCCAATATTTAAAGTCTCCATCATTTCTGTTAAACATAAATAAATTATTATATGAAATGAAATGAAAAGATAAGGGAAATAGTTTGCAAATGGGTGAAAAAGAAATTTGTAATTACATCCCTAAAAAGTCGAATTGTCACTTGATGGGGCGTGCACCCCATGATGGAAACCACTAATCTAGAGTCATAAACAGTTTTCAACCACGTCAGAAAGTGTTCAAATTTAAATATATAAAACTTGTATGGCATCTTCTGCGCCACAGACTGAACGTACTATTTTATACATTGGTTTGTGATATAAAAAAAAAACATTGTTTAGCGATAATCTATCAGTTTAACCCTTTGCGGGGGAGGGCAAATTCTTAGCTTAAGTATTGAAATTAATGACTGACACCGGAATTTGAAAACAACTTTATTCCTAAATAAGAAAACGCTATATTTCACGCATTCAGTAAACCGTAATTTTCTTTAACAAAATTCCGGTGCAAATGTGGCGTTTGAGAATTAAAATTAAGTGGTATATCTATGAAACCACCGCCCCGCAAAAGGTTAAAGTATAGGGAAGTATATTAAAATGTCTGCAATACATCTAGTAATATTACATAGCACCCTATTATATCCTTAAGTAATTAGCATATTAGTTAGCAATAGTAGTATTATCTCCAAATAGTGATAAAGATTGTATAACCATGTAATTAATGCTGTTCCCTTTCAGTTTTCCCTCCTCCTCTTTTTTTTTTTTTTTTTTTTTGCGGTCGACTTAGGCCAGCAGTAAAAGGAGAGTGGGAAGTTTTTATTATTTTTTTTTCATTTATTAGTTTATTTATTTTTATTCTTTATTTAACTAATTCTTTAATTTTATTATTTATTATTATTTTTTTTTGACAGATCGCCTCTTTATTTGGTGCAGTAAGACTCTGTCCGCACAAAATACCGGGCCCGCTCTAATGGGGCAACCCAGGGAGCCAGTTTTTCTCGGTGGGGTACGGTAGAAAGGTTGGTTCTTGTCTCTGTATCTGCAACGCTCTCGTTTTTGCTTTGCTATTTGGGGCAAAAATTTTCCTCCATCAGCGGTACGACTTAGCTTTTCGGCCATTTTCGTTTTTTTTTTAAATTCTTTCAAAATTTCCCCAAATTTCAGCTAAAATCAGTGTTTAAGCACAAAAACATCCAGTCCCACTTCGTCTGGTATGATGAGTACAAGGTGTGCGGCAACAAATCACATAGTTAATCCAATATGCAATAAACCACAAAGATTACCAACAAAGCACTTAACCTAAACAGCCGACCCGGGTACTTGTCTTAGTAGTTCGCCACTTTGCCGGCTAAAATTATATCATGTACGCTAATGGCGCCTGGTGCATGTAAAATCCGTCGTGGGTGCAAAGTCCTCCAAGTTACCTGCGAATTATACCTCTGGAGGTGCCTTGCCAGGTGAAGGTCTCGTCATCTGATCAAAGCTCTAAATTACGAGACCATCTTGCGAAGCCATTTGCAGTTCAAACAACAGGATGTACCATTAATTAAGAGGCGAAACAAAGTATGCTCAACGACAAGCAAGTACTGCAGAAATGATGGCATGTGAAGCAAAGAAATCAGGTTTATTGCCGCTACGCGGCAATTAGGCGGTCGACCGCCCCGATGCCAGGTATCTAATCCGTTAAGCTGAGAAAACTCGGCAGGTAGGGGGCCTGGTCATCGGTTAGAAAGAAAGAAAAGTATAGGGAAGTTAAAAATTTCAGAAAAACATTTATAAAACAAATGGAATTTTATAATGGTTGTTTTTAACATTGCCTCAATTATTATAATTTAATTTCTACTTTTACCTTAAAAATATATAATATTTAATAATTTATGTATGAATTTTTCGTCTCATAAGAGCTTCAAATGAATGCTAGATAAAAATAATTATTCACTCGGAATTTCAAACGTTGAATTTGACTGAGATTTGCATACGTTTCGTAAGTGCATTTCAGTCTGAAGTAATTATCTTTTGAAAGAAGTGAAAAGGAAAATGCAAAATAACACACGGAGAATTTACAGAATCTTTTTATTTAGAAACTAGTTAGATTTTATTTTAAGTGTATGTAATTAAACAAAATATTTTTACAAACTCCCAAATTTCTTATTTCTTTACTTGTTTTCGACAAAACTTAAGTAAATTAAATATTTTACAGAAAAAAATGAAAAATAACTTAGTCTGTCTTGTAAAATATGTATTTGCATTGCTGCCATCTTTTACGCATTTCTACTATCACAAAAAAATTTTTGGTAAATATTGTCTTATTTAATCGTCGAAATCTAATGATTAAACAAATGGAAAATCTCTATACAATTTTAGTGGTAACAAAGTGGTTTAGTTGACAACTATGCGTATATCCCAGAATTATTTATTACATTTCCATCTTTATAAACAAAGACACTAATATTTACATTTATCAGCAAATTTTTCATAGTACATTGATGGGTAAGAATTTGTCTAATACAAGTGCTTCTAAAATCATGGTACAAACTGTAAGATTAGCTAGAGCGCACAGTCGGTGTCCAAAGAACTGGTCCAAGACGCCCAATCCATCGCATCCCAAATATGGCATTCAGGTAACTGAGCACATCAGCGTTGAAATGCGGGGCGCTTCATTGTGTTGAAATCACACCCGGTTACGAATGGCGATCGGGACATCTTGCAGTAGTTCTGGTAAAATCTGTTACCAAAAGATAAGGTTACGGCAACAATCAAGCCTCCGTGCTAGGTATGGGCCAATCAAATAATTATTAAGAATACCCGTCCACAAATTCACAGAAAATCGTTGTTGATAAGCATGTGGCGGCATTACATGGAGATTATTGTTAGCCGAAAGGACTTGGAAACTGTGCGCATTAAATATACCCTCGTGTGTCAATACTGCTTCATCTCTAAATAGAATATGAGCTGTAAAGTCTGGCTGCAATACATGTTGCTGCAAAACCCACTGGCAAAAGTTCAACTGCAGAAGATAGTCTTCCGGATTAAAATTTGTACATGTTATAAACGGCAGGGATGAAATCGATTTTCATTTAACACTCTCTAAACGGTCGGATGACTTACACCTAAATTCTGTTCAACAGCTCTTCTACTTAATTTGGGTCTTTCACTCAAATAATGTCACATTAAAGCCACATGGCGACTTTCTGTCACAAAACTTTGTCAATTGGTGACAGACACCTACTGTGAAGTAACCACTGTGAAAAGTGGTGAAGAGTCACCATGTGACTTTAATGGGACATTATTTGGTAATTTATCATAATGCAACGTTCACAATGACTTTGAAATCGAGTCTCCAGATGAGAGATCTAACGAGAGTCTCAATGAAACAACATTGTAAAGTCAACTGGAGACTTCCTAAAAAGTAGCAATCACAATGACTTGTCAGTGGAGTCACATATAGTAGTTATTTGAGGCCCATAAAAGAGACCTATGGAATTTCCTATTTTTTGTTTCGTCGTAGTGACTATACTCTTGTGACCATGTGTGACCTGAATGAAGTGTTATATGGACTAGCTGTTATGTAGGGAAATTATTCGATTTATATTAATTCCTTTAGAATATTCGCGTGAAAATTATCGCTTGAAGATCCCTTGAAAATTGGAATTTTGGGATTGATCCTTAAATTTTGCACACCAGTATACAGTGGCGATCAAAAGTTTCCGACCAGCAAAAATTTTTCCGTTTATTTGTAAGTATACCCATATGAAGAGGAATCTCAAAGTGATACTTGTACATTTTATTGACATAATAGTTAGGAACATACTTATAGAAGAACGTGTAAATATCAGTAAATTTAATTGAAAAAATTAAGTATAAAGGAAAACGGATGTTCTCAAAAGTTTCCGACCACCTTCTCAAGTTTGTAAAGAAGTGCTATTGTAATAAAAAATTACAGTGATCTACAACATTTACAATTAGTATTTTGTAGTATTACTATTTTATTAGCTTTAATAATAAGTACTGCGGCGCAGCACCTTGACATTCATACAATCAACGGTTAAAGATCGTCTATGGTACGTTTTTTACACATTTCTTGCAATTTTGGCGAAATTTCGGCTGAGTTGGAATATTTATAGTTCCGAAGACTTTTACCAACTTCTTTCCAAAGATTTTCTATTGGATGCATGTTGGGCGTTTGAGCTGACCATTTCAAAAACGAAATTTTTTTGTGGAAACCATTGCTTATCGAGGCTTGCATACATTATTTATGTCGTTATCATGTTAAGAAAAAAAGTTGCGACCAAATTTTTTTCTCTAATAAGGCAGAAAATGGTCTTGCAAGACATCCTTATACATTGTATCATTCACTTGGCTGTGGATTTCAAATAACGGACTGACACTTTTTGAAGAAAATACTTACCACGGCATAACGTGTCCTCCGCCATGCTTCATTGTAGGAATAACATAGGTCGAATGATATCTTTTGTTGTTAGGTCATCGGACGTTGTGTCTGCCATCACTTCCAAAATTTTTTGAATTCGATTAATGGAAAAATAGAACTTTTGTCCAGTTTTCCCTTGACCAGACTTTGTGTTCCTTGGAAAATGAAAGTAGGGTACGTCGGTATTTTTTTAACCTCTGAAATTTTTTTAACACCGACTCTTCCATAAAGTTTTATATCACGTCAGCATCATAACACGGTAGACAAACTTATTCCAGCAATATTTTCATTCCGTAAATCGCAGTTTATTGCAACGTAATTTTCATGCGAATTATCAATGATTTTTCTCCTGATAATTCTGTCCACAACAATAGTAATTTTCCGGAGTCTCCCGGACCTTTGAAAGTCCTGAAAGCCATGGCCATCTTTATATAATTTTTAAATTTCGTTTACAGTCGATTTTACCGATCGATAACTTAGCCGCAATATCTCGGAAAGATTGGCCTTTTAGCGACAAACTAATCACTCATTTATGAACAATAATTGTTGAACTTTTCAAATTTGAATTCAAACTATGCTATACACGTTGATTCATTCATAAACACAACCAAAAAACACTTTACGGATAAAAAAAAAACTAAAGAATGATAAGTGGCCGGAAACTTTTGAGAACATGCGTTTTCTTTTATACTTAATTTTGTCAATTAAATTTATTGATATTTACAGGTTCATCTATAAGTAAGTTCTTAACTGATATGTCAATAAAATGTATAAGTATCGCTTTGAGATTCTGCTTCATATGGGTATATTTACAAATTAACTGAAAAATATTTGCTGGCCGGAAACTTTTGACCGCCACTGTATATAAATACATATATACTGGGTTGTTCGGAATTCCTTTCCGTTTGGGAAAATCAATTCGTACCGGGAAATTTTGTCCATTAATATCTAAGTATTAGATATCGGAAACAATATATAATAATTTAATAAAAAAAATTTCCGGTACGAATTGATTTTCCCAAACGGAAAGGACTACCCAAACAACCCAATATATGTATGTGTGTGTGTGTATACATACCGGGTGTCTCAAAGATGACTGATTGATTTTAAAATTCAATAACTTGCAAACGGTGGCAGCTATTAAAAATTTTTTTGCAGGAGAGTTATGTATAATGTGTGGAGTTTTTTTACCGTAATTTTTTATTTTAGCTCGAATTTGAAACAATAGATGACGCTGACGGCAATTGGAGTCCAGGTTGACGCCGAAACTGACCTCACTCAGCACTGACAACCTGGCCTTCAATTGCCGTCAGCGCCATCTGTTGTTTCAAATTCGAACTAAAATAAAAAAATACGGTAAAAAATCCTGATATTGTACATAAACCTCCTGCAAAAAATTTTTAAATAGCTGTCACCGTTTGCAAGTTATTGAATTTTAAAATCCATCAGTCATTTTTGGGACACCCGGTATATATATATCAGCTGTGCATGAATGTAGCTGATATAATATTACTTCCAACATGAAAACATTTCAGTTTATCAAATTTCTATTTGAATAGAAGAATTCGGATACCATGTTAAATCGAATGATTTGTAACATTTTTCTCAGATTTAAGTCAGTGGGAAGTTTTTTTCAAACGCACTTTATGCTTGTTACGAAGGACAAAACTTGGAACAACTTTCTTTTTATGTATATAGAACCTATTTGATAATTTCAAACGACGTACATCTTTCTTTTATCTTCCGTAACCAAGGCAAATCAATTTGTGTGAGACATTTGCGTTTCGTAAAAACTTTAGAAATCGTTTGCACAATAGGCGTAATATAAAAGCATAGAAGTGTTAAATAAAACATTCGGTAATTCCCAAAATATTAATTAATGGAGAACTTTCCTAAATCTTTGAATTTTCTGAAAATATCTCAGAAAATTCGTTTCACTCAACTTAGTTTTGACAGTCAATTAAAGAAAGAGATTTACCTACTCCAACTCTATTAAAAATATTTCTCGAAGATGATATTCAGATGAAGATCATTTTCCCGTTTTCTTAAATATCTTTGATAAAATTTGATCAGATTTTCATCCGTTAGAAAACTCGTTGTAAAAAGGGAATTACTTGCAACTAGCTAATAAACTGTGAATTTGAGTTATCATTACTTTTCAGACGAATGCTTTGTTTTCGGTTAATGCATTTTCTACCAGTAAAATTTCCATATTTCTATTAAAAAAAAAAAAAAAAAAAAAAGATGCTAATAGCACACAATAACTGGAACAGAAATAGGCAGTATATCATGAAAACATTATCTTTTTACTGATTTCAAGTTCTAGAAATCACATGAGTATTTTTTATTGCTGCTATATACCGGGTGTCCCAAAAATGACTGATGGATTTTAAAATTCAATAACTTGCAAACGGTGACAGCTATTTTAAAAAATTTTGCAGGAGAGTTATGTATAATGTAACGAGTTTTTTTACCGTAATTTTTTATTTTACTTCGCTTCTGAAACAATAGGTGGCGCTGACGGCGATTGAAGGCCAGGTGATCAGTGCTGAGTGAAGCGTCGACCAAGCCTTCAGTCGCCGTCAGCGCCACCTATTGTTCGAGATGCGAACTAAAATAAAAAAATTACTGTAAAAAAAAACTCCTGACATTATACATAACCCTCCTGCAAAATTTTTTTAAATAGCTGTCACCGTTTGCAAGTTATTGAATTTTAAAATCCATCAGTCATTTTTGGGACTCCCGGTATATATATATATATATATATGAGCACATGAGACATGTCTACTATCACTTTTACTCGGTGTCACAGTGTTGTAGCCACGTTCCATCCATTGTCACGAATCTAGGCCAATAAGCTAGAAACCAGCTTTTCATACTCATCCCTCCCCTTAAAAATTCTCTTTACAATAGGTCTTTTAAACTTCATCCCTCCCTATAAAAATATGTTAATATAGCACTTACTATTCTGAATTTGGGCATTTAGGCATATAAGACATCAGTCTTTCATATTCCTTTCACGTGAACCATGGTAGTGCAACTATTTTATACACAACAGCGACAATAATTATTGAACCAACCACATGCATACATACATATATGTATGTATATATATATATATCAGCTGTATATATATATATATATATATATATATATATATATCAACGAATTAGCTCATAATATATCAATAATACTTGCAACATGGAAACACTATTTTAAATTTCTAAGGCAACTGGAATCAGTATTTCAGTTTATTAAATTTCTATTTCATATTTAAATTCGAACACCGCGTAGAGTCGAATTATTTTTCTCAGATTTAACCAGTATCGACACGTCACGGAGTGGTGCATCAGTTTATTCACACCACTAAAATTGTATGGTAATTTCCGTGTTATTTAATCAGCAAAATTTATCGAATAAATAATATGAAATAATCTGCTGAATTTTTGTGAGAAATCTGATGCAGCACTTTCTGACGAGCCGCTACTTGATTTAACCCCTTAATTGGTTCTTTCTTTTCCGTTCAATAAATGTGAAATAACAGATTGACACCACTATTTTTTAAATAAAATATTCGTAACATTTAGTTTAAACAGTTTTGACCAGAGCCTGATTACTAACGGGGCACTCTCTCACCAGAAAAAATTTATAGAAATTTTCGTCTTCTTTAAACGCCCTTTTCATACAAGATTACTGTCATGAATAAGGAAAAATTCTTTTTTTCTTTTTCCTGGTGGGAGAGTGCCCCGTTAGTAATCAGGCCCTGGTTTTGACTTTAAATAGTATAAAATTATTATTTTTTAGAGAGTGGTGTAAAAAAGCTTTAAGTGATGAATTAAGCAAATTCGTCTTGCCCGAACGGCGTACGGGCAAATAAGTTGAGGGATTAATAAGGTGGGATGTTACAGAAGAAAAGAAGAATACCAAACTTGAAACAGCTTTGTTTTCTTATAAAGAGAAACTAAGTAATATTTTTAAGCGACGTCCATGTCTTTCGTTTATCTACCGTACTAATACAAATCAAATTCTGTGTGAGATTTGCACTTCGTCAAATCTTTAGAAATATTTTGCACAGTATGTCTAATATAAAAGCATCGAGGTCGTAAATCATTCATTCGGTAATTCTCAAAAGATTAATTAATGGAAAACTTTTCCTAATTTGTGCAATTTTAATTCTGAAAATAGCTCTGAAAATTCGCTTCACTCAACTTTGTTTTGGCAGTAAATTGAAGAAATAGATTTACTTACTCCAGTTCGATTTAAAATGTTTCTCAAAGATGATATTTAGATGAAAATTAATTATATGCATTTTCCCGTTTTCTTAAATATCACTGGCAAAATTTAAACAGATTTTCTTCCATTTGAAAATTTCTCGTAAAAGGGAATGATTATTAGCAACTAGCTACTAAACAGTTAATCAGAGTTATCATTAATTAACAGAAGACTATTTTGAATGAAAAATTTTCTACAAGTGAAAACTTGTACTATTCTTGTAAACTAAAAAAATCCCTTTCAGAACTTAATTGACAATATTATGTTATGCGCTTGTCTTTCTTTTATCTACCGTAACTAATACAAATCAACTTATGTGAGATATTTGCGTTTTTCATCAAAATTTAGAAATATTATGTAGAATATGTCTTATATAAAAGCATTGAATCTGTAAATTATACATTTGATAATTCCCAAAAGATTAATTAATGGAGAAATTTTTCGAATCTTTGTATTTTCTGAAAATAAATTAGAAAATTCGTTTCACTTAACCCCTTTGCGACGGGAGTTTTTTACGAAATTTTTTAATGTTTTGTCACCTGTTTTAAAAAACAGAAATTTGTTCCTTCTTAAATCGAGAAAATGCTCCGATTGAATAAGCGAAATTTTACAGTATAATTTTACTGGTGGGAATAAATAAGGATTCTTAAGTCCTTTTGCGCCACGTATACGTGTCGCTCGTCCCCAAGGGGTTAACTTTGTTTTGACAGTAAATTAAAGAAATAGATTTAACTATTTTAATCCAATATTGAATGTTTTTCGTTTATATTCTGATGAAAATAAATTATGGACATTTTCCCAATTCTTTAAATATCTCTGAGAGCATGAACAGATTTTTTTCCAATAGATAATATGTTATAAAAGAGAATGATTGTTAGCAACTAGCTCAGTTTATCAAAGTTGCCATTAATTTACAGAAGAATTCTTCGAATGAAAACTTTCGGTTAATGCGTTTTCTAAGAAGGAAAAATTCCACTTTTGTAAAAAAAAATGAAGTTTCTATGTTAATACGATGTTAATTTCGATGATAATTGATCAAGATGTTACGACATGTGTGGTGCCCCAAATGTAAGAGAAATATGTGATAATCCAAAAAATGAAAATAATGGCGAAGAAGCAGGAGATAGCGTTCATGACGATGAAGCTGAAGCACTAGCGCCAAGTCTGTGTGATGCAGTTGCGGCATTTTAAACTATATGAACTTTTATATATGCATATGAAATTACAGAAAGTGTTGCATATCTTGAAAGTTTATTTTTTATTTAAAAAAAATGAAAGAATAACCAAACAAAGTTATTGATTTTTTAAAATAAATATAAATTTTCTAAAACTTTGATGTATTTCTTTTACAGTTTAGTGAGCAACAAATTAGTATTCATTTGTATACTGTATACATTGCATGCATTAGTATTGCATAAAGTTTGCCTTTTTTCGTGTTTTGAAATTAATCCGCATTCATCGCTTTCCCGCATTCATCGTTTTTTTTCGCCGCGCCTCTAAAAGATGGATCGAGGTTTTACTGTATAAGCAAATTCGTCTTGACCGAACGGCGTACAGGCAAACCAGTTAATGACTATCCATAACTATAAAATAATGTTTAGCTGAGTGTAATATACAAAACATTTTTCTACAATTAGTTCATCGTAAAACAATAGTATTAAATATAATTTTAAGTAGGATTTCTAAATTGATATACAGTGAAACCTCGATCTATCGTTCCCGCATCCATCGTTTTCCCGCATTCATCGTTTTATTTCTATGGTCCCTGCACAAATTATATTTAAACAATGTTAACGACACCCGCATGCACCATTCTTCAAAAATCGTTTTCCCGCATTTATCGTTGTAAAAAAAAAAAATCTCAGCGAAATGAAATTGAAAGTCATGCGAATACATATGACATACAAACAGGAATTATTTCTTTTGTCCTAAGATAGCTCATCTATGCTGTTTTTGTTAATGATGGTGTCAATAATGAAAATAAAGAGTAATTGTATATAGCAGAGGTTTTGATTACGTTATCATTGATCAAGATGTGGTATTCTACACATAAAGGATAATGCAAAAAAATGAAAATAATGGCCAAGAAGCAGTGAACGCTCATGCCGATGAAGCGGAGCTTCCATTGCCAAATCGGTCTAATGCAATTACGGCTTTGAATTTGTTTGAACTCTTAATTATGCACATGAAATTACAGAAATGACCAGAAAAATGCTGTATACCTTGAAAATTTGTCCTTTCATAAAAAAAGAACGGAAAACCAAACAAAATTATTATTATTTTTAAATAAATATCAATTTAACTTCAATTTATTTCTTTTACAGTTTAGTAAGCAATAAATTAGTATTTATTAGTATACTGTATGCATTGCATGCATTAGTAATGCATAAACATTGTGTTTTTTCGTGTTTTGAAGTTAATTCCCATTCATCGTTTTTTCCCCGTACCCCTTGAAAAACGATGGATCGAGGTTCTACTGTATATAATTTTAAGAGAAACGACATTGAATAGCTTCAATTAATTGTTAAATTTCATTATAAAAAAATTACCAGTTGATTCAAAAATCACGAAATAAATAATTCAATAATTCAAATTATATACGATCATATTATACAGCTCTGATATGCACTTAAGAGCCAGAACATTATGATTGCCACAACATTTTACAATCAACTCACCTGGTTGACGTAGAAGGCACAGAATCCTGTGGGATTGGTGTTTAACTCCTTAATTGGTTTGCCCGAACGGTGTTCGTCCATGACTAATTTGCTTATTGCATCATTTAAAGCTTTTTGACAACACTGTTATTTTAAAGAAAATTTCCATGCTATTGAAAGGCGGAAATGTTTAGACTAAATTTTACGAATATTTAATTTAAATAATAGTGGTGTGAATCCGCTATTTCCAATTTATTGAACGGAAAAGAAATAACAAGTTAAGAGGTTAAATACTGCTAGGGAATCGCAGGATTCATTTTTGTGCTTATATCTACTTGTGAGGGTTGCTGATTTAGGCTATTTTGATAGAGAGCAGAATTCAGTCACTCGTTGACTCAGAACGAGCAACTTTGAAATTGTGCTTCGTATCATTGTTAATATTAGTATAAATTTGATTAATCACGGTGAAACCATTAATAAAAGCCATCGCGTTGGTGTCCAAGGCGTTGTGAAATAAAAAGGTCGTCGGAAACTCCTCCACAATTGGTAAAGCAAAATGAGAACAAAAGTATGGGCAATTTACATCTCACGTCAATACGCGTTTAATGGAATTCTTTTGGAGCATATAGAGCTGACACTGTAGAATGGGAGACTACGGGTCCAAAGTTCCACTGATGTGAACCTGTTGTCTAAGCATCATTGCCAAATATTCCTACGCTAAGCACGGGAACATCATGACTGGTTTATGAACATAGGGAGAGAATAGCCTCGTCTCATGAAAGACGATTTACCCTTCATCATGTCGATTGTCGTGATTGGAGCAAGTTGCAGAGAGTTCAAATAGTCGAGACATTTGAAGTTTTATGAAAATCGGATGCATAGATCAAATACAGGGACAATCAATAGTATTCAATTACATTACGGTCAATGGGGAAAAAATTCAAATATATTTTAATCGTTTGAAATTTAAAATAGATAATTATTATATAATTTTATCCAGTTATTCCATATTTTATCAATGTGGGATGCATAGTTCACTTACACGGACAATCAAAAATATTCCGTTACATTACGGTTAATGGGGGAAAATGTTTCAAATGGCTATTTCCATGAGTACTTGTAGTGTAAGTCACAGGCTACGATTTTTGGCTACCAGTATTATAGAACAAAAAAAAGTGATTAATTTTATTGGCACATTCTCATTAATTGAATAAGGCCAAGCAGACTTTTCGAAAAAAACGGTGGCTAACAAGCATAGCAATTAATAAGTTATGTGACTTACACTACAGAACCCATGGAATTAGCCAAATACATTTTAATGATGTTACACTCATTCGAACATAATAAAATTTATACGCATCTATAAAGTACATATTATAATATACATTTTGCATAATCTGTGGTGCAAAGAACATATGTTATTGATTTACAAGGCCATACAAAAGTATTCCATTACATAATGGTATTGGGAGAGCGTTGTTTGGTGTGCATTTTAACTGTAATTAGCTATTTACAATTTTATGAGTTGATGTATGAGAGAAATTTTTAAAACTTCATTATCGTACGAACGCACCTTATTTGCTACACTTCACTTGCAATTTCCAAATTGTTTACTTTATTAAGCTTGCGGCATTTCTTAAAGCGTACAAATTTAACTTTCTATCCATTCTATAATTATAAAAATTACAATATGCTGCATTGTACTCTAATTTAGCGACAAAGTCTTTTCAGAAAACATACATTATGCAGTTTACAGATCGTCGCACAATCATGTGAAGCTAATTTATTTCCAATTGAAAATAAATTTGTTGAAATTGCACTTAAATTGTAATTTCAAAAAGCTCTAAATTAAATTTACTATTCGTATAAAGTTCTCCATTTTATCAATAAAAATTATGTCATGTTCATTTAACTGTGATCTGAAAGTAAATTTATTTACGATATCAAACATGAATTACATTTAAGAAAAATTTTGATGTTGACTTTGTCTTTGTAAGCAATTTCATGTTGTTTACCATTAGTTTCTTGTACTTGTCGTCAATGAAACATACTTCAATTGCATTAATTAACTCTTTTAAATGATTTATTTAGAGGATCCTTTATTCCTCGATCAAAAACTTTAAGACTTCTTATACAAGTAATGAAAACGCAAACATCAAATCAATCAATTTCACTTAACGAAATAAATGCTTAAACATTGTATCTATTCACATATTTAAAAATGGATTTGAGATTATTTCCGGTACGAAATTATATATATATATATATATCAGGGCTCGAAAAATCTACATGCCCGACATCAGTGTTGTTAGACGGCGACTTTTTAAAAATTCAGATTGGCACTACTTCTTTGGATTGGTAACATTACGTTTAGTTTAATGACATATTAATCAAGAGGAATTTTATCCTTTAATAAAAGTGGTGCCAATCAAATTTTTAAAAAGTCGCCGTCTAACAACACTGATGTCGGGCATGTAGATTTTTCGAGCCCTGATATATATATACAGTCGAGTCTCTCTATAACGAAACTCCATACATCGAATTTCTCTAGATAACGAATTTTTAGTAGAAACGGGCCCATTTTCCCATGATTACATTAAAAACAGTCTCTATATAGCGAAATATCTATCTCCATATAACGAATATTTTCATAACATGTTCTTGATTTATTCACTTTTTAAAAAGCAACAAAATTACATGGAATCAATTTTCCATCACTTATTCCTGATCTATCATTCAGTTCTGAGTTTATTATATTTCTACTTGCCTTGAATCTACTTGTTCTTTATGTCCAACGAATTCACCCCCCCCCCCCCTATTCCGCATACCTTTCAACATCCTTTTCAAAACAGTGTCAATTGGTAAATTTACACACATAATTACGGGATCAATGGGGGCAATTAAAGAAAAAACAATTTACAATTCCCTCAGAAAGGTAAGATTTTCTGTACTAGAGGATAATGTGGATTCTGCGGGCGAAGAAGACGAGACTTGAGTAGACTTTCAAAAGAAATAGAAATTAATTAGGGAACGCGGAGATGTCAAAGACAAATGTTGCTCTCTCTGATTTTTTAAAAGTGGTTGACAATTTCACTCTATTGCACAGTATCCTAATGATAGTGATATTTTAAGGAGAGTTATTAACAATGATGGTGAGTGTAACAATGAGTATGAGAACGAAAATCTACAGGAGAAAAAGCCATCACGCAGTGAAATGACGAGTTCTTTTGGTAATTTTTGGAGAAAACTTCAAATGGGGAGGGGAATTTTCATACAATTTTTCATTCCTTTCTAAAATTTGAACTTTTTTTTCGAGAGAGTAGCAATTTTGAAATCAAAAACAGAAAAAAAATACAGATTTCTTCATCTAAAAATAATGCAAGCAGAGTATCCTTATTTTATTTTCATTTAGCTTTCAAATAAATGTCCGTTCTCTTTTTTGAAACTGTTTAAATAATTAAGAAATATAATATTGGGTTAATATTTATAGTAAAACATTTCAAATTCTTAATTAAACACATCAAAAATAATATTTGTTCAAAATGTATACATTAAATAAGAATTTTAACGTCATTCTCCATACAACGAATTTCTCTATATAACGAATTTTTTACTGGAACAATAGATTTCTATGTATAGAGACTCAACTATATATATATATATATATATATGATATATGCTTATAAAATTTCCGATTAAAGTTTATGAAAGTTTAGGGAATTAAATGATAAATTCAAACAATTAACCATTTAATTTACCAATATTTCTAAAAAAAAGCTTTTAAATCATGTCTAGTATTTTCATGTCTTTCACAGAATTTTTAATCTTCTATCACCGGTTTTTCAAAACAGAAAATTTTAACAAACTCAATTGGAAAAAAATGTCCAGATAACATTTTTTCAGAGTGGTAACTAGAGAGTCTAGCCACCTAATTTCAATTCCAAAACTGAAAAGTGGCACCAAGGAACAACAGCATTTTTGCTAATGTAATAAAAATGCAGTGTTGCCAGATTGGGGATTTTGTCCCTATTTTGGGGAATTTTGAGCCTCCTGGGAAATTTTTTGGGGACAAGTAAATCTTGGGGACATGCTTGGGGACTATGAACATAGTTGGAGAAAAACTTGGGGAATTGTTTTCAGGATTTCAGTTTTACTTTAAGACATTTTCCAATCCCGGATCTGTCTGGAATACGTTTTTGGTTTGGAGAACGAAAATAAAGTACAGAAATTATTGATATACATCATTATTCTCATGGTCGTGCTCACCGTTTACATGTACTACAAATCCATCATGATCTGCATTGGGCTATCACCCATCTGAATTTTCACCTAAGTGATTCAGATTTTCTAGTTATCGCGGACGGAAAAACAAGCACAGAAATACATTTCATTTAATAGTATAGATTTATATCACAAAAAATAAAAACAATTTTATAACTTTTTTTGTTGTTGTTGTTTTTAGCTTTGAATATGCATGCAAAATTCTGTTGAGATTAAATGTTTCATTTTTTTTCATAAATGGGGAATTTTTTCAAAGAAATGCTTGATTTGGGGAAAAAATTGAGTTTAAATTTGTTCAAAAAAATTTATAACGGAAAATTGAAAACTGAGAACTGCCCTTTTTGAGTCGAAATTGCGTTGGGGACTTTTTCTGAAAAAAACCCTGATTTGGGGAAAATTTCAGAAATTTTGGGGAAATTGGCTTTCGACAATCTGGCAACACTGTTTGTATTTCTTCAATATCCAGTGAATCGATTGAGATACGCTCTACTAATCTAAATTTGTGTTTTGATTGTAATGTCATTGCATTGTGATTTAAAAACTCTATGAGTACCGTTCCCAAAATAATCGAGAAAATCAACCTCATCTCAGACGTTTTATTAATTTTTTTCGCCAAAAATAATAATAATAGAAATAACAATAATAATTACGCATCCAGAAATCTCATGCCGTTTCTCTACAAAACGAATATAGCTACATTTATTGCTGAATACTTTTTCTATACATAAATAATCCTTTTTTATCTACTCATGTTTGAAAACACGCTCCAGATCTTCCTACGCGTTTTTCCTAGTCACGTTTTCCGCTTTCATTAAATAGTGAAAAAGTTTTTGAAGTTTTTTTTTTGCTTCTTCGGGATTTAAATAAACTACGATATTAAGATTCAACATAGCATCGATTTGAAATCGTAAAAAGTTTAAATCGTTCAAAGTTTATTCCTAACCCCAATTTAGAAAGTTATTTTTATCTTTAACCATTAACAGATGTGACGGAAGTTGTAACATAACTAATATGAAGCGGTCTGTGAGAGCGTTGTATCAAAAGATGAATCCAAAAGCACGATTAACTCACATGATGGGGGTTTTGTATTTAGCTTTTTTCTACAGGACTGATATGGTTAAAATCTCCTATTCAAAAGTTTCTGGCGACAGTACTACATTTCCAAACGAAGAGAAGTTTGGTACTATAAAAATCGAAAAAAGCAGTGGTCAATGAGACCGATAACCAGAGTTGGTATAAAAACTTTTTTTTTTTTTTAATCCAAAAACCATGGTTTTTTGGTTTAAACCGGGATTTTTTTAAGTATGTTTTCCTATTGCATATACATGCATATTTATCGATGAAAATGAATATTTTTGAATGCATGGGTAATAACTTGATTTAAAAGTAATTCTAATCAATGAATTAAATTTTAAACATTTTTAAAAAAAGTTATGCTTTATACTTCACAAATAACATGTTCTACATAATGAAATATTGATATCTTGAAAATCCTAATAAACAATCTTTTGATTACTAGGAACTATAAATAAACATATGATGTATTTTCATATATAAAACTTCAAATATATTATTTTCAGATGGCTATTCAAAATAATTTATTTGAAATACTTTTTATATGAGATGTCTGATTATTCTGTTAGAAGACTCTGTGAATTATCTTGTATTAAAAGTAAAGCTTTTTATAAAGAATTTTTGGAATGATTTGAATTTAGCAGTAAAATCTTTACACACTTGAAGAAGTACTGTGTATTGTTGCTATATGACACTTCTCCTCTAAAACTACCAAGTTAAAAGAAAAAAAAGAAAAGGCAACAGTAAATTAAACAAAAATACCTATTTAACAGCTTTTTAGACTATTGTAAACAGAGCCGTCCTTAGGGGTGTGCGACAGGTGCGGTCGCACAGGGCCTCGCGCATGAAAAGGCCTCGCGTTCGAGTAAAAAAAGTTTCCATTCAATTTTACAAGCATCTAAAATTTTCAAAAAAAGTTGCTGCACATTACTTAGTTCACGATTAAATTTAAATATTTAAAAATGGCTATTTATAAAATGTAAAACCTTTAAATAAATAAAATGATAGGCGCGGACATTCGAAAGCAGAAATTATTGTTTGTAGTCGTCTAGTCCATCTTCAATCTGAAGCCTCTGTTATGCTTTAATAGTTTTGTTAACGTGTTGCGACATTGTTACAGAATATGGGAAATAAATTTTCTTAACAAAATAAATAAATAAATAAATAAATAAATAAATAAAAAATAAAAAATAAATAAAAATAAAAATCCTCTAATCGTCACCCTGCAGGTTTTGACTCATTAACAGCTCTATGCTTACCCTCCCTGTGCCATCTCTTTTCCTGACTGCAGACTCATTGGCATTAATTCAAGAGGTTCTTTTTTTAAATCTAAATTGCAGAAATGATATTAAATTAATCCATTTGGTTAAAATAATATAAGACTTTTTTTCAAAATTTTATGATTTGCCGTGGTATTCATTATACAATTTCAGATATCGAAGTCTGAGAGACAAACAGGAACGTGGGACGGATAGAGTTTATTCAGATGAATGAAATTCTAAAAATTAATGTCAGCCTGTTCCGATTTGATAAAAGCTTCTAGAAGGAAAAGGCCTAGCAAAAATTCTCGCACACGGCCTCGCCTTCGCTGGGGACGGCTCTGATTGTAAACATAGATCTTAAAATACAAAGTAGTTTTATAAATACTGTCACTGTCATTCCCTAAAGCCATAGCTGCCAACTCTTTTGATTTTTTGACCCGGGAAAATTTAACAGAAATATTTGCCTTATTTAATCAGTGCAATACGGCGATTTGAAAAATTAAAATTTGCTGTAAAATTTTTCCGGGCCGAAAAAGCGGAAGATGTTTGCAGCTATGCCTAAAGCATTGAAGGTGACAAGGGACTTCAAAAATATCGAAATTTTAATTTACTTTAGATTGAAAGGGAAAAATTGCACAGAATAAAATGCAAAAAGAATTTTTAAAATCGGTTGAAAACTCATGGAGTTAGAGTCAAATTTCTAAATTACAACATAGACCACGTCCCTTCGTTTACGTTTTAAAAACTGTGTTGATGTTAGTTTCGGTTTTATATTTTGATGCTTTAGTCTTATTTTTTAGTGTATACATTTTTTTTTATACTTAATATTATTTTTTAGTTAATGAGTTATATATTATACTACTTTGGATTGGCAACACAACTTAACTGTAACTGTATTTCAAATAATGTTTACATTTAGAACAGTGCTGTAATTGGGCGGGAACGCGTGGGAACGCCGTTCCCAGAAATATTTGGTTTATTACTGTAAAAATAAATAAATAAATAAATTAAATTAAACATCGCGCACAAGCATAAATTTTTGTTTTTTTTCCAAATCAGTGGAAATGATAGTGCAATGATTGTTATGTATTATAACAATAATTATAAAGTTTATTGATACTGAAAATGAGCCAGAGAGCTAAGTACTCTTCTAGAGTATAATGAAAATAGTATCCAATTCAACATCGGAAAGCGAAAGAATAATTCAGCTGCATGAATAGCATCATGACCGATGCGGAAATTTAAATCTTTATTTTTTTTAAAAAAAACCATTTTACTTATATTTATAAGCTGTGTAGGAATCTTCACGAAAATAATTTTGTCCTGAACCATATGGTCATTAACCTTGGTTGTCGGAAGAAGATTGGCAGACGAGATAGTTTGTTGTAAATCAAAAAACAGAAACATAAAACTTCTCATTATCGTTCTTTATGAAAACTTCTGTCATTTCAATTAAATTTTGCTTTATGATGAAAAATTTTACTACGCAATTTATAAAATTCATTTAGAGAATGCTACAAAATTACAGTACCTAAAACTAGAGTATAATAATTGATACTGTTAACTCTAAAAAGTTGATTTTGGACTAAATGTTTTACAAATTGGCTTTTTGCTTGGCAAAAATCCAGTAATACCAACATGAGCTCTATGAAAAAATGAGTTCCCACAAATATTTTTTTCCAATTACAGCACTGATTTAGAAGCGTTATTTACTTGCAAACTTGAATGTTTTCTGAGCTTTTGTTTCTAGTATTTCATCGATATTTCTAAAAAACAACAGCAGTTTTCATTGCTAAATTATTTTTTTTTGTTAAATTTTATCTCTTCTTGTTATTAATTACGTTTTATAGTTAGTTATTTTAAAATTCATTTTATTATTAATTCATTTTACAATGGATAGATTTAGTGCACGTTAGCGAAAACCGAAAGTAGGCTAACTAAACGTAAAAAAGCTTTGCTAAACAATTTTAAGGCTAATGTTTCTCAATCAAATGAAGAAACTTCAAGCATAGATGTTCCAAAACAAACTGAAGACTATAAAGTTGATATAACAGCTTTATCAAATCTATTCCAAAAAGTAGAATGTAGTGGATGCAAAATGAAAAGTTTGACTTTGGCGTCGTCAAGTAATAACTTTGGTTACTGCTCGAAGCTTACACTAAACTGTTCTTCTTGTGGCTTGATTGCTGTAACCTCCTACACCAGTCAGCGTGCTGTGAACAGTAATAGATTTGACATAAACAATAAAATGGTGTCTGCCTTTATTGATATAGGGATAGGGTTACAGTGCATTAGAAACTTTTTCCGTGGCTATAGGCATGCCAACAATGGATTCCAAAACTTTTCGAAGGTGTTTCAGCTCAGTAGTGGAAAAAAAATCTAAATTAAAAGCTGAAATGTTTGAAATTTCTCGAGAAACAGTGCGCAAAGTTTACCGTGAAGCTGACTCGTCAATAAAGGAAGGTGATATTATTGACCTCAGTGCATCTTATGATGGTACGTGGCAAAAGAGAGGTCATACTTCTCTTTATGGCATTGGCATTATCATTGAAACAATTACTGGCCTCGTAATTGACTTTGAAATTTTGTCGAAATATTGCCATGAGTGCATTACTTATGCGAAGGATCTCGGAGAAAATTCAATGGAATATAAATTATGGAGTGAAGGACATGCTGCAGAATGTGAAAAAAAAAATTAACGGCTCATCTAACAGCATGGAAATGAGTGCGGCTTTGTGTTTGTGGAAACGATCCCTAAAGTACTCCTTCAGATACACAACTATTTTATCTGATGGAGATACTAAAACCTACGATGCAATTGTGTGCTCCAATGTGTATGGTTCAAATAACACTATAAAAAAAGAAGAATGCCTGAACCATGTTGCCAAAAGAGTTGGCACAGGACTTCGTAATAAAGTAAAAGAGTGGCGTGCTAAAGGTGTCACACTGGGCGGTCGCAAGTGTGGCATTTTGAAAGAAGAGACTATTGTGAAATTGCAAGGATTTTATCAAAAAGCTATTAAAGCTAATGCTCCTTCAATTTCACAAATGAAAACTGCAATATTTGCTACTTTATTTCACTGTATGTCTACAGATGAAAAGCCGCAGCATCAGAAATGCCCAACTGGGAAAGAATCTTGGTGTTTTTATCAACATGCGATAGCATGCGGCGAAAGGCCGAAAAAACATTCTATGATGAAAACACGATTATCTGAGGATATTGTAGCAAAAATTCTACCTGTTTATCAAAGGCTCGCCTCAGATAAACTCTTAGAAAGGTGCACACAAGGCAAAACCCAAAATGCAAATGAGTGTTTGCACAGCTGCATTTGGAACAAATGTTCAAAAGAAACATTTGTTTCTAAAACGCGATTGGATATTGCTGTCACAACTGCGGTTAGTGAGTTTAATCTTGGTTGTGCAGCTTCACTTCAGTTGTGTTCCTCAAATACTTTATTGGCGGAAAATGTGTCTGGCTATAGCTGAAAAAAAGATCAACGCAGAGCACCACAGAAAAGAAATCGACAGTCGAGCGAATATAAGCAAAAAAGGCTAAATAAAAAGTATAAAAAATACAAAGACAACATGAAAATTAAAACAAAAGAAGGGCCTTCATACATTGCTGGTGGATTTAAAACTTAATAGTATCTCAATAATATTTTAAAGTATAAACAAGCACAGCAGGTGAAAGTTTGTCTTGGTAACACTTTTTTGTGATTATCGTCAATTATGATTGTTCAGAAATCAATTATTTCTTTATTTTTGTGTTACATATCATTTATGCTTATTATTTATGGAATAACCTCAATTAAATTTTAAAGTATAAAAAGGTACAGCAGAAGAAAGTTTGTTTTGACTACACTTTTTCGTGATTATCGTCAAAATTATTATTTTTCCAGAAACTAATTATTTTTTTATTATTATTGTTTTACGTATCATTTATGCTCATTAATTATGGAGTAAATAATATATTTGATGATTTTATCAAGCAACTTTCATAAGTTTGAATACAATGATGATTTGAGAGGTAAGCGTTTTTTTTGTTGTTTTTCTCAGGTAGCAAATTTTTAGCATTTTTCAAAGTTTTAAAATGTTCTATGCTTGTTATTTATTGACAAAGCTTTCCAAATATTACAATTTAATTCAGAAAGATAGTTGTAAGAAATTGTTGGAAATGTTTTTTTCTCTTTAGAATGTTTAATTTTGTATATTGATCTTTAAAATTTATAAATGCTTATTAAGAAAAAAAAAAGAAAGAAAAATGTGGAATTTCAATTTTTTTTAAATAATTAAATTCTATTAACAATTCTAAGAAAATTAGTCCCAACAAATTGCTATAAATACTGTAGATAAAGCATATAAAGTAGTTATTATTATTTTTTTAATTAAACAGGTACAGCAGAAGAAAGTTTGTTTTGGCTACACTTTTTTGTGATTCTCGTCAATTATTATTGTTTAGAAATCAATTATTTCTTTATTATTGTAATACATTTCATTTGTGCTTATTATTTATGGAATAACCTGAATTAAATTTTAAAGTATAAACAGGTACAGCAGAAGAAAATTTGTTTTGACTACACTTTTTCACGATTATCGTCAAAATTATTATTTTCAAGAAATCAATCATTTCTTTATTATTATTGTTTTATGTATCATTTATGCTCATTAATTATGGAGTAAACAATATATTTCATGATTTTATCAAGCAATTTTCATAAGTTTGAATACAATGGTGATTTTAGAGGTAAAAATGTCTCTTTTTTTTTTTTTTTCTCAGTTTACGATTTTTAGCATTTTTAAATGCTTTAAAATGTTCCATGCGTCTTATTTTTTGAAAAATCTTTCTGAAAATTTCAAGTGTTATTCATAAAGGTATTTCTAACAAATTGTTGGGAATGTTTTTTCTTTTTAGAATGTTTAATTTTGTATATTGATCTTTAAAATCGATAAAATGCTTTTTTTAAAAAAAAAATCGGTTAAAATTCAATTTTTTCAAAATAATTAAATTTCAATAATAAATTTAAGAAAATTACTCCCAACAAATTGTTATAAATACTCTTGATAAGCATATAAAGTAGCTTTTTTCTTTTTTTTTAAATTTAAGACGCATGGAGCAATTTTAAATTTTAAATTTTTAAACTTTTAAATTTAATTTTTCTTAAAAAGTTATGCATATTTTTTTGTAAAAATTTGTATTTAGCTATGTTACATGCATATTTACTTTCTCTAAAAATTTCAAAGAAATCTGCTAAAAAAAAAAAAAAAAAAAAAAAAAAAAAAAAAAAAAAAAATTGTTTTTTGTCGCTTTAAACAGCCATCAGATTACACGCTATATTATAACGCTTAGTACTTTTATATGTCTAAACTAAAAATTACATCTCTTTAGGCATTTTATGAGACTTTTTTTCTGTTATGTTTCAAGCAAACCTTGTCTTGTGCCCCCCCCCCTTCCCAATTTTCTTGGCTGATATAAATAATGAGTTTGGTTATGCAATAGAAGATTTAAATATATTTCATTGCATATTTTAGTTAAATACAAACAGGTGCTTTACTAGTACCCGATTTTCAATGTCTTCTTATTCAATTTCATATCAGTTTCTTTTTTATTCTTCAAAGATAACCCCCCCCCCCCAATCAAAAAAAAATTCTTTTATAGCTCGATTGAAATCTTAAAGGTCATTTTATGTTATTAACTGTACATCTACTTTTCTCAAAGGAAAACATTTTTTCTAAATATTGCTATTTTCAATCTATTTTATCTTTGCTAAATTTACACAATTTAAGTTTTTTCTTAGCTTCAGATATCTTCATCAATGCATAAAATTTGCATCCAACATCATGCATATTAACTTGACCTAGACTAGACTCACAATGTCTCATGGTAACTGCTGAGATAAGACTTAAAGACATTCTGACATTCAATAATTTGAAACACTTAAATTACAAAAATGAGAAAATATTGGATTTTTTCTAAAGAAACAATTGGTTTAAACTGTGCCAACTCAGCTGGTAATAGAATAAAATCATAAAGCAAAATTCTTAATCTTAATTTGGAAATGCGAAAAAACAAAAGCTTATTAAACCCAATAAACACAGAGTAAAAAAAAAAACTCATTGCCAATTATTCATTGGCATACATAATAAAAAGAAATCAATGGAGAAAATTACTTGAAGTATGTTACATTTGAGGCTTTGAGGAATGATGAAATCCTTAGTAAATCTCAACTAGTCAAGCAGTTTAAATAGTAAAAGTACATTTTTAGCTCAAATCTGCACTTCTGGCTATATATATATATCTATATAATAATATCTCTATCTATATATATCTATATAACAATAATAGCTTTATATAAGCCTTAAAAAAGGGGGGGAGAGAAAGAAAAACTAACTAGTTTTTCTCTAACCAACTGATTATAGAAAAATTAGCAGTATGTAGCTACTTAGATTTATAGCCTATACGAAAAAATGGGTTGCTTAAAAATGTTTGTTATTTTAGAAATTTACTAATTCATCATTTTTCTACAGCTTTGACTGTAGCTTCTGCATAACTTGGATTTTGCATTTTTTAATAATGTGTAAAATAAAACATTAGGGAAAAATAATAAACCAAACAACCCTGCCGAAAACATCAGTTGAAGGTTAAAATTGCATTATTCTTACTTAATTAAACGTTGCAAGAAAAATATGGGTCATAGTCGTATAATTTTTGAGATAACGCCAGTTTTCTGTTACACGCATATTTTACTTTACAGCGCTCAGCTGGGAAGTTTGTAAGTGCTGGTGTTGCCTACTGTTGCTGAAAAAACTGTTAATAATGTTTTTCGAAAAATTATAGGTAATTAGTCGAGGTATTAAACATTGAAGGTACGGAAGGTTTGTACATACTGTTACAAATTTTGTAAATAGCTAGTGTTTGTACTGTAAAATAATGTAAATAATCTTATTAAGCTCCATTCCTTTACTAATATTAGTTTTTGTTACATTGTCTCTGTTATCAAGCAAACTTGTCTATTATTTTTCAGTGAATGTCTATGGCAGATTGGCGAAATATTAGAGATATCGCCAAGTTGGTGTCACTTTTGACGACTAATTTTGGTCGCCAAATTTGGCGATATATCGCCAAGATGGCGACAAACTTGGCGATGGAAACCCTTCCCTCTCTATGGTAACCCCCCTTTAGATACGCTGATACATTGAATGTTATTCCGTGGTTTTCTGCAATATTCGAGAAGCCTGTGGAAATTTCCAGCGCATGCTGCGAGCCTTTATAAGGAGAGCAATACGAGCTGTTGTTGTTATTATTTATCAGTCAGTCATTGAGTGAACAACTAGGCGATTGTTAAGCTGTGAGGGAGTGACCTTTAGTCATAAAGGCACTCTAGTGTTTCTGAGATCGTGACGTCAATAATTTAACATTTTGTAGGCGTAAAAGTGACATCTGTCCTCTCTTTTACTTTAACTTTCTAGAGTGTGTGTGCTCTTTCGAATTCCGCAGTTAGCTCGCGGTTATTAGTATTATGTTAATGAGAAGTATCTCAGTTTGTCGCGTATAAAAGCTTGAGTGTGAGTTTGTGGTGTGTGTGTTTCTGGCCTCAGCCAGCAGCCAGCGTCTGTGTGTTTCTGGCCTTAGCCAGCAGCCAGCGTCTGTGTGTTTCTGGTAGTAGCCAGCAGCCAGCAGCCTCTGTGTGTATTCCGCCATTAGACAACGAAGTTGATGATTGTTTAGTAAGGTGCTGACGATTAGAGAATAGCTACGGCCTCCAGTAAAGCGGAAAGGAGTTCAGATAGTGGATTAAAGGTTCGGCCTTGGTAAGAAAGTTTAGAATCATTCCGTTTTGATTATTTGAGCAAATAAAGAAATATCCACAGCCACGGGCTGTGAAATTAAGATTTGTTTAGTAGATCAGCCAGGAAATAGTGTCAAGTGCTAGACGGTGCCCCGACTGAGCTAGACCGACGCCTGTGAGTATGATTTAGCTTTTCATAGTGTTCTCAGTGAGTGAAATTATAGACTGGCTCCACTTTCCTTTAGCCCTTATCATTTTAATAAACTGTGTTGTTTTAACCTAAATTAATGAGTATGTCTGCATATAACGTGACAAATGACACCCAGCACGAGTATACCGTCACAAATGGCGCCCAACGAAATGTCGGACATTTTGAGATTGTGCCACGGGTGTATTTCACCGGTGAGGGTGATATTAGTGAATTTTTAGTGAAATTAGATGATTATATTTTGTTCAATAATATACCTGAGAAAAACAGGTACGTAGTGCTTAAATGCTCGTTAAAGGGCGAAGCACTTTTGTGGTTAGAAAATATAGGAAAGTTTTTAATTACTGATGAAGCGAAAAGATTTGAACAAACTGTAATTGAGTTAAAGAAGGCATTTCCTCCCGTTAAAGATAAAAGTATTTTGAGAAAAGAGTTCTATTGTAATAAGCAGAATATTTATGAGTCGGCGTCAAAATTTTATCTTCGTAAGCTGGAACTAAAAAATAAATTAGATTTAGATATTACATTTGAGGAATTGTTGGACATTGTTTTTCCTCTTTTTAATCCAAATATACAGGACTTTATTGAAGTTAGAGCACCGAAGAATTTTGCAGAAATGCACCAGATATTATCGAAGTATGAGTCTCGGCATAGCTCGGATCAACGGGATTTGCGTAACCCTCGGCAGAGACCTGTCACGGATAGTAATTTGAGAAATGAGGGGGAACGTAATTTTGTGAGAGGGGGACAGCGATTTCCGGATAGTAATGTGCGTAATAGAAGTGATGGATTTGGTCGTAATATGTCGAATACGAGTAATGGTAATAGGAATGGTGGTGGTGCTAATAATTTTAGAAGTGGTGAGAGAAATATGTATGGAAATAGACAGAATAGTGGTTATAATCGTAGTGGGGGAGTACGGGACAGGAATGTTTCTTCGCAAGTACGGAGATTAACTTCGGATGAGAATGTTGAAAATAGGTCAACGCAAAAGAGATGTGTTCAGAGGTTAGAAAAGTCGTCTTTGAGGTTGAATAAAATTACTATTAATCCGGTTGAGTTACCTGAAGTGTTAATTGTGTTAGATGGTATTGTCGTTAAAAGTGTCTTCGATACAGGGGCAGATAAGTCGTTCATTTCTTTTGATTGTTATCGGAAATATTTTTCGTATAAGAAGTTGAAAAGGTCAAGTCTGGTGGTTCAGTCAGCACAGGGAGTAGCTTGCGATAATAAAGGTTCAGTGGAATTGGAAGTTGAAATTCGTTCGGTTAAGACATGTTGGGAGTTTTGTGTGTTGGATGGATTAACAGTGCATTGTATAGTTTGTGTGGATTATATGAGGGATAGAGGAATTAGTTTGGATTTCTTTACAAGGTCGTTAATCGTGAATAATGATGAGAATGTGAGTAAGAAAGAGCAAGTTTCAGTGTCAGTTAATTTGGAGGAGTCGGGGTTAAGTGAAATCGAGAAGGAGGAATTTAATAAATTTTTGAATGAGTTTGGAGAGGTTTTTTCTGATAAACCGGGTTTAACGCATGTTGCGTGGCATGAGATTGATACTGGTTTAAAAGCACCTGTTGCTAGTAAACCATATCGTTATGATAAAGTTAAACAAGGTATAATTGATTATCATATTCAAAAAATGTTAGCGGACGATATTATAATGCCAATTGAGTCGCCTTTTGCATCTCCAGTAGTGTTATGTCGTAAAAATAATGGGAAAAGTTTAGATAATCCAGAGGCATATAGGTTTGCAGTAGATTATAGAAAGTTAAATGCGATAACGCAATACCCTCAGTATCCTATTCCAGTAATTGACGACATTTTGGCTAATATAACGAGTACGAATTATATGTCAACGTTAGATCTTACGTCGGGTTATTTTCAGATTGCAATGAAGCCTGAGGACATACCTAAGACTGCGTTTATTACTCGGGACGGTTGTTTTGCTTTTAAGAGAATGAGTTTTGGTTTATCGGGAGCGCCGGCAACGTTTCAGAAGGCCATGAATAATATCCTTAAACCTTTGCTTGGTAAGGGTGTCTCGGTCTATCTGGACGATATAATTATAATGGCAGCTACTTTTGAAGAGCATTTAAGATTATTGAGGGAAGTATTTACGTTATTAAGAGATGCTGGGTTAACAGTTAAGTTAGAAAAATGTAAATTTTTGAGAAAAGAGATAAAGTATTTAGGAGTTAAAATTACGCGTGATGGTATTAATATAGATAATGAGAAAATTGAGGCAATTACGTCAATGAATTCCCCCAAAAATAGTAAGGAAGTGGCGACATTTTTAGGGATGGTGGCTTGGTTGACAAGTTCATTCCACCTTTTTCGGAGTTATGTGAACCGTTGTATAATTTAAAAAGGAAAAGGGTTAAGTTTGTATGGTCATCAGCAGCTCAGAGATCGTTTGAATTATTAAAAGAGGCAGTAGTTTCCCCTCCTGTTTTGGCTCACCCCGATTATTCGTCTCAGTTTGAAGTGTATTGCGATGCGAGTGCAGTGGGGGTTGGAGCGATGTTAGCACAGAAAGGTCGACCTATAGCGTTTGCGTCAAGAATTTTAAATGCAGCGGAAAGGAATTATTCGATTACGGAAAGGGAGTGTCTTGCAGTAATTTGGGCTTTGAATAAATTTCGTTGTTTTTTCACTAATATACCGGTTAAAGTCATTACGGACCATTCAGCTTTGACAAAGTTAACTAATGGAAAGGGTTTGTCGTGTCGTATGGTCAGGTGGTATTTGAAGTTAGCAGAGTATAATGTTGTTATAGAACATAGGGCTGGCAAGGAGAATGCGGTAGCGGATGCTTTGTCACGAAACCCGCATGGTGGTTTAGAGGTCACGGAGGAAGTTAAGTGTTGTGCATTGTCGTCGTTGGTGTTAAGGTCACGAGAGCAGTTAATAAGGGAACAGAAGCAAGATGAAGAATTTGGTAGCTTGTATCGATATTTGGAAAATCCTGATGATGTCCCGAGCGCAGATGTGCCTATGTTTGAGAAGTGGTCCCAATCTTTTAAGCTTATCGATGGTCTTCTTTTTTATTCTAAAATTGTAAATTCACGTGGAGAATTAAGAGTTTTTATTCCGGCTAGTCTTCGTAAGGCCATCTTGAAAGAATTTCATGATAATCCATTATCAGGTCACTTAGGAATCAGGAAAACTTATGCTCGAATTTGTGAATCCTGCTACTTCCCTAAAATGCGGGAAGCAGTGCGCGCTTATGTCTCCAGCTGTAGCACATGCCAACGTTATAATTATAAAAATGTAAGTCCAGCTGGCAAATTAATTCCTATTAAAGTAAATTTTCCTAATGAATGTGTAGGTGTAGATTTAATCGGTCCTTATCCATTGTCTAATCCTAAAAGATATAGATTTGTACTAGTTATAGTTGATTATTTTAGTAAATGGGTAGAGTTAGTCCCCCTCAGGAAGGCTTCTGCACCTGCAGTTGCCGATGCATTTTTCGATAATTATATTTCTAAATATGGTGCACCAATTAGGGTAGTGAGCGATCATGGCCCTTGTTTTATTTCTGATATATTTAAGGCCCTGTGTGAAAAGCTGGAGATCGATCATTCTTTTACTGTTCCGTATCGTCCTCAGTCTAATATGGCTGAACGTGTAAATCGTACATTAATTCAAATGATTTCTTCTTATGTTGGTTCTCATCATGTAAATTGGGACCAGTTTCTTCAACATTTTGCGTACGCACTTCGTACGGCAGTTCACGAGTCAACGGTGAAAACGCCTGCTGAATTGTTTTTGGGTAGAAAAGTTATTACTCCATTCCAAAGGTTAGTTATGGTGTCGGATGCGGAAAGTCAGTACATGTGTCAGGATATTGAAAGGTTGGTTGAGGAAGCACAGGTTCAAATGGGAAAAGCGCAAGAAAAGCAAGCTCAGTATTATAATATGCGTAGAAGGGAGTTAGAAGTGAAAGTTGGAGATTTTGTGTTAGTAGAAAAGCATTGGTTAAGTTCAAGTCGTCAAAAGAGAGTAGCTAAGTTTGGTCCGAAGTTTGTAGGTCCGTTCGAGGTTTTGGAAGTTCGAAATAATAATTTGGTTGTTGATGTCAATGGTGAAAGAATGACTGTTAATCTGGATCAGGTTAGAGTGTATAAGTTTAGAGAAAATGGTAGTGAAGGTTTTCATATGTCGAGTGGTGTTTCGCGAAATTCCCGATCCAATGAGTGTCCCGAGTCCAGCACTTCTTCGTCTAATTCTTTTCATCAATATTCAAGAAGAAAATTTGGTCAAACAGCTCCAAAGACTGTTATTGAAAGCCGAAAGCCTAGCAATCCGAGAGCAAAGTATAATAAAAATAAGAGAACTGTGTCAAATACATCGGACTCTGTGTGCCATAAAAGACAAAAAGTTATAAATTGTCCAGTTCCTCCATCTATTAGACAACAACCTCACAAGCATAAATTAACTAATAGTTCACCATCTTCAGTGATTAATCCCCAGAAAAGATTTCGTTTGGACACTCGTAAAACTGTTAAGCGAACTTTAAATGCCGAATCTTTGCCTAACAAGAAACTACATAGGTCCGGAAAGAAACGTGGCCTTGGATCTTCGGTAACTTCGGGTGCGTCTAGAAAGAGGAGGCAACTCTCAGATTACCGGCAGCAACAGTGTGAACCTCGCCATGGAGTGAACCCAGCGAACCGGCCGGAGCAGAGTCGTCGAGTGGAACCTACGAGTATTCCACGGCATCCATTCAGAACCAGGCTGCAGGCACGACAGTCAACTGTGGCGTCACCGTACAGTTCTGATGACGAGAGATCCTTCGTACAAGCCTTCTGGGACAGGAGGAGAAAGCCATCTTGCAGTATGAAGCCTGCCAGCAGCGAATCATCTCTATGATTGGGTGATAATGTTCTTTATTAAATTTCTATTAGAGTGCATATATGTGGTAGCAATGTGAAGGAATAGAAAGCAGAGAGACTGTTTTATACTTTTGGCCATTTTTGGAATTTTTGACGGACTCACGTTTAGTGCTTAATTGTGTTCAAAATTTGTTTGCAAAATTGTTGGTTCTATGTATGTTTGAGATTTTGGTCTTAACTGCTTTTGAAAATTCTGGATCTATTGTTAGATTGTTGTGTTATTTGTTGAAAATGTTGTTATATTGTTGTGTTGTTCATGTGTTATAAAATGTATGTTAATGTATGTTTAAATTTTCAGAAAGTACAGATAGTAATTTGGGTTATTTTGTACACGCGCCGCGGTTCAGGCGCGCACGTGTTTTGCGGTCAAGAAGTCCTTGACACGCGTTTCTATCTCTTATACTAACATTTAATGAATTAACTTTCTTCTTATCGTTCGTGTTTTATGGGTTGCGTTTTGTACTTTAGTTGGGAATGGTTTCCGCAAGTTGCGAAGTTTTAAGCTGCATTTGAATTTGAAATTGTATTGTATTAAAATTGAATGTTAATGTGATTTTCTTGCAGGGAAGTATACTTTTTGTTATGTATTGATTCTGCTATTTTTCTTTTAGTTAATACAGATGAAGAGATTGATGACGTCATTTTGTAAATTTTTGATATTTTTTGATTGTTGCATAAGCACAGCGATATGCCGCTGTACGTATGTGCCCCAATTATTGTTCAAGTGGAGTTAAGTCTGAAGAAGTTTGGGAGTTAGTTCATTGGCTAATGGGGATGTAGGTATTACGTAGTAGCAGAGTTAGTTTAGTATGAAGTAAATGTAATTTTAGATGAAGTCGGAATTTGGATGAGGAAAGTTTTTGCGCATTGGGTTTTTTGGACTTGGTGCGAATTCTAGTATATTAAAAGTTATGGAGAAATTTTTGGGTAAAGTTATAGTTGCATTGCAATATTGAGGAAAATTTCGGAAGGTTAGTGTTTTGAGAAATTTTAGCACTCACGGTGGAGTGGGTTGTTTTGAGAGAAGTAATTAGTTTTGAAAGTTTTACGAGTTTTTGGAAGTTTTACGGAGGCTATTTGTAAGATAGAAGAATGGTTGGATTGGATATGTGATTATTTGAGGCAAACTGAGTTTTTTTTTGGTTGTGATGGGTTAAAGTTAATATTTTAAAAGTTATGTTTCGGCGTTAAATTTCACCCATCACTGTGTTTTATTACGGCTCTAAATTTATAACAAGAAAAAGTTCTGGGCATGCATTTAGCCCAGCCCTTTTTCTCTGCGGAGTTCGAGGGGGGGTTGTGAGGGAGTGACCTTTAGTCATAAAGGCACTCTAGTGTTTCTGAGATCGTGACGTCAATAATTTAACATTTTGTAGGCGTAAAAGTGACATCTGTCCTCTCTTTTACTTTAACTTTCTAGAGTGTGTGTGCTCTTTCGAATTCCGCAGTTAGCTCGCGGTTATTAGTATTATGTTAATGAGAAGTATCTCAGTTTGTCGCGTATAAAAGCTTGAGTGTGAGTTTGTGGTGTGTGTGTTTCTGGCCTCAGCCAGCAGCCAGCGTCTGTGTGTTTCTGGCCTTAGCCAGCAGCCAGCGTCTGTGTGTTTCTGGTAGTAGCCAGCAGCCAGCAGCCTCTGTGTGTATTCCGCCATTAGACAACGAAGTTGATGATTGTTTAGTAAGGTGCTGACGATTAGAGAATAGCTACGGCCTCCAGTAAAGCGGAAAGGAGTTCAGATAGTGGATTAAAGGTTCGGCCTTGGTAAGAAAGTTTAGAATCATTCCGTTTTGATTATTTGAGCAAATAAAGAAATATCCACAGCCACGGGCTGTGAAATTAAGATTTGTTTAGTAGATCAGCCAGGAAATAGTGTCAAGTGCTAGACGGTGCCCCGACTGAGCTAGACCGACGCCTGTGAGTATGATTTAGCTTTTCATAGTGTTCTCAGTGAGTGAAATTATAGACTGGCTCCACTTTCCTTTAGCCCTTATCATTTTAATAAACTGTGTTGTTTTAACCTAAATTAATGAGTATATCTGCATATAACGTGACAAATGACACCCAGCATGAGTATACCGTCACAAAGCAAGTTTGCTTGAGTTTTATCTACGTTGTTTTGAATGTTATTTAGAGTTGAGACGTTGTATAAAGAATCTCTGGGACCTATATCTGTACTTGTACGATAGATTTGAGCAGTTATTTTTGAATATCTAGTAATATTTGTGAGTTCCGAAGACTCTGTTGTTCTGAAGATCTGTAAATAAATTATTTTCTACTTTTCTAAGAGATAAGAGTTGGAAGTTGTCTAACCATAAGATCAAAAGAGCCATATATAAGCAACAATACATAAAAACACGGGAGAGCATATCAATTCAACATCGGATTTAAATCCTACGTAACAATTAATATGTTACGTAGGTGTTAATTATGTGTTTGTATGATGTAATGACCAATAACAGTATAAAAGCAAAAAACTTCAAATAGATAAAAACTGACAATTTAATTAAAATAAATCATGTAATTACTTTGGGATTCAGAACTAGTTTGCATTGATTGGTTCTCTCAATGTGCGACATGTGCCTTCAAAGGTTTATTAATAATCTACTTTAAAAATGCTGCACGGACAAAAGCAGTGTTCTCTTTCAAAGGAAACCCAATTTTACTCCAGAAACTTTCAAATAATTCATTCATGCCGCAATTCGCGAACAAATTTATTTGAAACTAATCAAAAGCTTCTTTTCATGTCTATCATGAGATCGATATTCTACTAAAAAATACTGATAACATTTGGAAATTTGTGCATTAACATGAACTGTTTGCTGACTGTAAACGGCGCCTCTGAAAGGATTAACAAGTTGCACAATTTTAATAATTCAAAAACTTTATAACCAACTTATATTTTATTAACCCCTTAACCCTTTCCGGCACCGGCAATATTTGTAGTAAAATGAGAAATTATCGACTGACACCGGAATTCACAAACGAATATTTTAGATACTTTGAAGTCCTTAATTTAAGCTTTTATTGTAAAAGCAAAATTTTACTAAAATACAGTAAAACCTCTAAATAACGGACACCTCGGCGCAGCGCAGAAAATGTCCGCTATTCGGAGGCGTCCGCTATTAGGAAATCCTCAGCAATTCAAAAATCACTAAGAAATGCTTAATGTTTAATTAATTTATTTTTATATGTCCCAAAACCTCTATTATATAATTAATCAGAAATTAAAATTATTTTTTAAGCAATAAAATTGAAATGAAATTGTGTACACTTTTATCCACTGTTTATTATATTCTTGTGAAAAAAAAATCTGTTGCAAAAGTTTACTTTTGCTTGCGATTATATGTAATTTGTATTTCTATGTGACGTTATTCGACATTGCAGTGTTCCGGGAGGAGAGGGAGGAATTGTACTTTTTAATTCTTAAATGCATAAAATCTCAATCTTCTTGGATGACTTTTCAACGCTCTGGGAGGTATTTCTCCCGGGCAACCCCCTGAATTTAGCACTGAACGTGTGTGTGTGTGTGGGGGGGGGGTAATTTTCCCAGCTCTTTATCTACATTTATCAGTGATCGCAAAATTTGTAACAATTTGACTTGATAAATTCAGAGGTATTTTTGCTCTTTTTTTTCATTTTTTTCTCTTTAAAAATATTTTTTCATCCTTTATCGCCGAATAAAATGTCAGCTATTCGGAATGTCCGTTATTCAGAGGTTAAACATACAAAAATTTAGATTTTGGGAGTGGGGATCGGAAAACTGTCCGTTAAATAGAGGTGTCCGCTATTCGGGAGTGTCCGTTATGGAGGTTTTACTGAATTATTGGGTCAATCCATTTCAAGTGGTCCAGGACTGGTCGCTCGAATATTTTTAAAAAATCTGAAATTTTTTGAACAACAACCCTAACATGATTGAAGTTCAAAATGACCGTTATTTTAATTTTACTATTTTTTGTTTGTGCATGGCGGCCATCTTTGTTTCGTCGTGTGCAGAAATTTTCTCAGATACAAGGATACACAAAATTGTAAATATCTCGTCTTTTATTTTCCCAATTGAAATGGGGTTTGCAGCATTTTGTTCAGAATAAAATAGGCTAAATATACAGTGGTAGAAAAATTTTGAAAAAATAAATTTTTACAGATGAAATTTTAGCACAAAATTTAAGATTTTTTCCAAAATCTATCCGTTTGCAAGAGGAAATTTTTCATGCAAGGGAAACTATCAACCTTACACAATTTTTTCTACAAATAGGTCAAAAGTGCGTGTGCTCATACGCCAAGTCCCAGATCTGGAAGTTGATTTCTCTTTACGAAAAAAATTCCAAAATTTTCAAAAATCGCACTTTTTAGGCTTTGATATCTCTGGTGGGGCACGAGATAAAAATCTGAAATTCTGGCGTTTGATAGTATTGTGTAGTAGTGCTATGTACAAAAAATTTCAAGAAGGAGATTTGACTACAAGCTGAGATATGACATGGACAATATGTGAAAACAATACTGCCAAACTATTGTAACCTACTATGTAATTGTTCAACAAGACTGTCAACCTTACACAATTTTTTCTACAAATAGGTCAAAAGTGCGTGTACTCATACACCAAGTCCCAGATCTGGGAGCTGATTTCTCTTTGCGAAAAAAATTCCGAAATTCGTCGAAAATTTGAAAAATCGCACTTTTTAGGCTTTGATATCTTTGGTGGAGCACGAGATAAAAATCTGAAATTCTGGCCTTTGATAGTATTGTGTAGTAGTGTTATGTACAAAAAATTTCAAGAAAGAGATTTGACTATAAAGTGAGATATGACATGGACAATATGTGAAAACAATACTGCCAAACTATTGTAACCTACTATGTAATTGTTCATACCTCCAAAATTTTAAATTAATTATTTATGGTACAAAGTTAAATATTAATTACCCTAATTTCCTGCGTATAATCCGCGGATCAAACAATCATTTTTCGACCCAGAAATTTTATTAAATAAAATATAATTTTTTAGATCGCCGTAAATATTTGCCTTCATTTACGAAATAAAATTTCTGGGTCGAAAAAGAATTGTTTGATCCGCGGATTATAGGCAGGAAATTAGGGTACAAATATCTTCTTCAAATGCTTCTGTGTGATTTAAACAATTCAGAATGTATGCTAAGCCAATACGCTATTTGTCCAGATGAACAAACCTACTAGAAATGCTATTGCAAAAATTTTTCTCGGAACACATTTCAGGAAAAGTAAATTACAGACAATGGGTTTCAACTAATCGAGTTGACATGGTTTCAATTATTAAACCTAGAGAATTTCATTCAAGTTAACAAGGGATGACAAGACTTGGGTGGCTTCAAATAAAATTTTGAGAAAGAACAGCCTAATGGATTGACAACAGTAACTAGTCGAACTCATAACATCTCTCGTAAATAGTGTTAAGATCCTTGTTGAGCATATATAGTACCTTTGTAAATTAAATGTTTATTATTTAACCCTTTGAGGGGCAAGCAATTGCGTTCGTGTAATTCTGAACTCCCACCGGAAATTTGTAAAAAAGTTACATAAAAAAGAGGAAAAGCAATTTCACGCCTGTTTTCCACCAAAGTTAGAAAAGAGAAATTTAATGACATTTTTCTGGTGTAAATCTTCATCAATCGTAGGTGGTATATAATATATACCACCGCCCCTCAAGGGGTTAACTGTTTTCAACAAACGATATTTTCTGTGTAAATATTGTAATAAAAGAGACCAATCTCATTTCTCGTAATAGCATTTCTTAACATTTTTTTTAATCAGTGTATCTCAGCTTATAGTCAAATCGCCTTCTTGAAATTTTTTATGCATAACACTACTACATAATACTATCAAAGGCCAGAATTTAAGATTTTTATCTCGTGCTCTACGAGAGATATCAAAGCGTAAAAAGTGCGATTTTTGAAATTTTCGACGAATTTCGGAATTTTTTTCGCAAAGAGAAATCAGCTCCCAGATATGGGACTTGATGTATGAGTACACGCACTTTTGAGCTATTTGTAGAAAAAATTGTGTAAGGTTGACAGTCTTGTTGAACAATTACATAGTGGGTTACAAAAGTTTGGCAGTATTGTTTTTCACATATTGTCCATGTCATATCTCAGCTTGTAGTCAAATCTCCTTCTTGAAATTTTTTGTACATAACACCACTACACAATACTATCAAAGGCCAGAAATTCAGATTTTTATCTCATGCCCCACCAGAGATATCAAAGCCTAAAAGTGCGATTTTTGAAATTTTTCTCGAATTTCGAAAGTTTTTTCGCAAAGAGAAATTAACTCCCAGATCTAGGACTTAGTGTGTGAGTACACGCACTTTTGACCTTTTCATAGAAAAAATTGTGTAAGATTGACAGTATTCCTTACATGAAAAATTTCCTCTTGCAAATGGATAGATTTTGGAAAAAATCTTAAATTTTGTGCTAAAATCTCACTTGTAAAAATTTATTTTTCAAAACAATTCTACGACCGTACATTTAGCCTATTTCATTCTGAACAAAATGCTGCAAACCCCATTTCAATTGGGAAAATAAAAGACGAGATATTTACAATTTTGTGTATCCTAGTACCTGAGAAAATCGCTGAACACGATGAAACAACGATGGCCGCTATGCACAAACAAAAAATAGTAAAATTAAAATAACGGTCATTTTGAACTTCCGTCATGTTAGGGTTGTTGCACAATTTTCTGGACCACTTGAAATGGATTGACCCTATTGGTGTCGTTTGCAAGTTCGGAATTAAAATTAGGTACCCCAGACCGGGCACAGTGTGCCGGAAAGGGTTAACTGCTTAATTGTTGTCTGTTCGATAAATTGAAAATAGGGGACTCACACCTCTATTTTTTAAATAAAATATTGGTAAACTGTAGTCTAGACATTTCCACTTTTCAATAGTATGAAAATTTTCTTACAAATAATAGTGGTGTCAAAAAGCTTTAATTGATGAAATAAGCTAATTCGTCCTGCCCGAACGGCGTTCGGTCATACCAGTTAACCTTCCGTCTACCAGACGGGTCCATTGGACCCGACAGCAATATTTCTGGTGTCAATGGTAAAATGAGAAATTGTCGATTGACACCGGAATTTATAAAGGACTTGTCTAGATATTACGAATTCCTTAATTTAAGCTTTCATTGTAAAAGCAAAATTATATTAAAATATTACTGGTGCCGTTTGCAAGTTTGGAATTAAAATTAGGTGTTGCCGTAGATAAATGGGTGTTTTGTCTGGTAGACGGAAGGTTAAAAGGGTTAAGGGGTTTTGGGCAACTTGTAAAAAAAAAAAAAAAAAAAAAAAAAAAAAAAAAAAAAAAAGATTTAACGTAGAAATATGTGTTTATTTCTTTAAAAAAAGAAAAAAAGAAAAAAAAAAACTTTGTACTAAATGCAATTAGAATCAAACAATTGCGGTTCAAGTTTATCTGCCACAGTAGAAAAGGAAATATTTCATAATCTACGAAAATAAGTTGTCGGATTAATTGTATTGATTTTATTTTCAAGGCGTTTGATTACAAAACTTTAGTTTTAAACACAGAAACTGAACAATCTCAGCTTGTCATGCACGTTTTACTAATAAAATCCGACCGTATGTATGTATGTATGTGAAGGTGAAGCTATCTCCTCCGACCCCGGAAACGGAGAAACGTCGCGTTTGTTTTGAATTGAAGAGAAAAAATCTCAGGACGCCAAGTTACCCATTCGTAAGTCTGTCCGTCTATCTGTACGCATTTTACGTCTGTCTGTCTGTCCGTCTGTTTGCATATTACTTAAAAATTACCCAGCTGAATCGTTTGAAACTTAAAATATATAATTATTAGATAATTTTGTCGAGTTATTTAAATTTTATGAAAATCGGATGCCTTGTTCAATACAGGCAGAATCAAGAGGATTCCGATACATTAAGGTCAATGGGGAAAAAAGTTTCAAGTGGATATCAATGGTCTTACAGTCTTTCGAATATAATAAAGTTAATATGCATCTATGAAATTCATACTATAATATACATTCTGTACAATATGTGGTACAAATAATATTTCTTATTGATTTACAGAGCCACACAAAAGTATTCCATTCCATACATATATATTGAGACATTCTTTGACATGCATTTTAATAGTATTAAATTATTTAATACTATCAATTAAACTATTTAATACCCGTAATTAATAAATTATTAAACTATTTAATGACCGTCTGTCCGTCTAAACTCTAAACCGACCAGCGTAAAGGGCGAAGGTCGCTACTAATAATAAGAAATTAATAAGAAATCTCTAAAAGTAGAAAAAGTAGTCTCTATAAATCGAATTTAACTACTCTTTCAGATGAATATTTTTTCCATATATACATTCTTCCTATACTTATCTGTAAACAAGTTCCAGATCTAAGTATGCATTTTCCCTAGACACGTTTTCCGCGTTCATTAAATCATGCAAATGTTTTTTCAAGTTTTATTCCGTTTCTCTGGGATTTAAATAAACCACACATTAGCATTTATCATAACGATGATTTGTATTTGTATTTCAAAGTTTGTTCCTAAACCAATTTTGAAAGACAATTTTTATCTTTAAAATTACATTATTGCTATAAAAGAGTTAATTTAAATAATTTATAAAGTTTGTAACCAGTTTTTCTTTTTCTTTAGGGTTTTACGTCATTTTTGAAAAGAAAGAATGAATGCAGATGTATATATTTGTATATTTTTAAATATCATATTACTTTTGGCTAAATGCAATTTTTTTAGATTAAATAACTGCATAGTTGCCTACAGTTAACGATTTTTCGGACTAGAAAAGTTTTACCTATCCAAATCTCCGAAATCCGCCGATTAAACAAAGCAAAAATTTCTGTGGAATGTTTGTGAATGAAACAGGTGTTGGCAGCTATGCAATTGTGCTCCATGGAACTCTTAAGGAAGAGGAACAGGTTTATCCTGAAAACAGTGAAACTTCTTTTAATACCGCTTTCACAGCGATTCATTAGCACCGCGATAAACTTTCAACACTAAATTTATGCAGAAATTCTCTCTGTAATTAAACGACTCGTTTGTGGAAAATTTCGCTCAAAAAATCATCGCAAAAACTGATACTCCCTTTGTCCCAAATTAGTTGTGACATTTAAATACTTTTGTACTGATTATCGATATTTATGATCTTATGATTTTGTTTGAATATTTTTCAGAGGGTTGTACTATCAATCGACAGCATTTACTTACCTAACATTCCCTCCGTCATTCCATAAATTAGTATTAAATTAGTTTTAAAAATCCCGGTTCTCATGCTCTTAAGCCACGCCCTATTTTGTAAAGATTCTTTTAACAATAATCACATAAAACTATCTTCAAGCTAGTTGATCGTGAATTCATTTCTGAACTTTTCATTTCAACATATTTGAAAGTATCTTTTAGCATGAACATGCTGCAAACAAAATCGAATTCTATTGAACTTACTGTAATTTCGGGTGTATAAGCCACGGCTCAAACAATTCTTTTTGGACCCACAAATCTTATTTAGTAATTGAAGAGAAATATTTATGGAGATCTAACTAGTTACATTTGTTTCCGAAAAATTTCTGGGTTGAAAAAGAATTGTTTGATCTGCGGCTTATACACCCGAAATTACGGTATTTTTTTCTATTGGATTTAGTTTAATGGAGGATGTAATACGCTCCAACACTTTTTTAGTCTTCAGAATTCTGTGTAATGTTAATTTACGAAATATAACAGCATATGATTATATTCGCAGAGATTGTCTTGATTTTATTGGGACATCTTTGATTTTGCTCAGTAGCTGATAAAAAAAAAATTTTTTTCGTCCACATTTACATTTTTTTTGTAAACTTCCATTGTAAATTTTTGAAGTCTTTGCCTGCTTCTGCAAACTGGATATGACGATGAACATTAAATTGAATAGCTACAGCATTTATGTCATCATGGTTTAATTTACCATTTTTGAAACATCGCTTGAAACATTCCAGTGCAGCTTTGCGCTCGATATTATTCATTTCCTTTTTTAGAGTATTTTCTAAATTATTATATCTTATTTCGAGTTAACATTGCTTCTGAAATCTAGTATGCACCATTATATTCATTCTAGATAATTTTACTGCTGTCGATTTCCTAAACTGCATCAGGAATTATTTATGACTCCACTTACTTGAAATGTAGCAACTAATTTGGGACAAAAATTTCAATCTAAATGTAGCAACTAATTTGGGACAGAGGGAGTATTTATTTTTACTTGTAAGATTTTACTTTGGCAATAATAGTCCCGCCACCTGGTGACAACCAATACAACTTCATATCAATATTAAAGAAAATATTATAATATCTATGCAAAATGACACCAGAAAAAAGTAATGAAAATTTCTTACAATATCTGGGAAAGGCAATATCCTCTTAAAGGTGTCTACCCCTTTATTGGGCAAGTCGGTTGTAAGGCGGGAGAGTTTTAGAGACTCACTGCCTCCGAAATATACGTACAAACTAACTTGAAAAGATGTGGCCATAGTAACATAATTGGCATTATAAAAACAATATGTTTTATTAAAAATTCCGGTGCGTATAGATCAGTTTTTAATAAAAATTAAGTAATAAGTATGTTACCACGTTCGATAAAAGGTTAAATCAGACAAAAAATTTTATTGATGTTCATTGATGGAAGCTTTCACCATAGGTAATTAGAAACTGTTCATCCGATTAAAAAAAAGGATGACAATTAAAATTAAAAACGATTAAGAAAACGACATCCTTGTAACAATCTCCTCAATTACTTCACTCGTAATTGATAGACAATACGCTATATATCCTCTCCTCTTTATTTATAACTCCATCTTGTGCTGAAAGTTAAAAATCACACTTTTAAAAAAAAGTCAGTATTTTTTAATCTATGAAAATAAGCTTACGTATTCATCGAATTTATTTTATTTTTTAGTTATTTGATTGAAAGTGTTAGTTACAAAAATAGTCTACAATCTGAGCCCGCCTTGAAAGTTTTACTTAATGATTTTTGTTATTTTTTGCCTATAAAAATATTAATAACAAATTCATAATCAGAAATATTTTGCATTAAAAAAATGTCTCTATAAAACAAAGTTAGCTACATTTTCAAATGAATATATATATATATATATATATATTCTCCCTATACTTGTCTGTAAACACGTTCCAGATCTAACTACTTACCTAAGTCACGATCTCCGTTTTCATTAAATAGTGAAAAACTTTTTCAAGATTTCTTCTGATCCTCTGGGATTTAAATAAAGTACAACATTCACATTCATCATAACGACAATTTGAGTTTGTATTCCAAAGTTTCTTCCTAGCTCAATTTCGAAAGGCGATTTTTATCTCTAAAATTACATTACTCTTAAACAAATTTTACAATTTAAATAATTCAGAAACTTTGTAACCAACTTTATGATTTCTTGTCTGTTCTTTATGATTTCTTTTCTGTTTCTTTATGATTTTACGTAACTTCTGTAAAAATAATTTAATACCCAGGTCGAAATTCATGCTGGTATTTGTTTGCTAGACAAGCACCAAGTGCTATAACCCAACAAGTAAAATAGCATAAACTAGCATTACACATTGCTGGTTCCAGCAGAATTTCCAGCAATTCACGGTGTGTATTGGCCCACATTGCTGGAAATAAGCATGAGATGCTTGCATATAACTTGTCATGCTTTTGCTGTGCAAGCTAGCGATATAGCGTGTGATGCTAGTAGCACAAAATAGCATAGAATTTCCAGCAATTCATGGTGTGTATTGGCCCACTTTGCTGGAAATCTAGCAGACATAGCAATACCTAGCAGTAACTAGCATATTTTTGTTGCTGGTACAAGCATAAATTTTGACCTGGGTATAGACATATGTTTTTGTTTATTTTTAAATATATAATTATATTACTTGGCTTAATGTAATCAGTTAAAAACAAAATCTTTCAATAAAGTGGAAAAGTGTTTATGAATTCGGTTTGAAGATTCGTTTGTCCGTCTGTCCGTCTATGCTCAAACATACGTAAATATATAGCTGCCAACATTTACGCATTTTTTCCTACCACAAAAATTTTGTAGTAAATACTGTCTTACCTAACCCCTTCGCGACGGGTGTCTTTTACGAAATTTTAAATGGTTTGTCACCGGTTTAAAAAAACAGAAATTTGTTGGTTATTAAATCGAGAAAATGCTCCGATTGGATAAGACAAATTTTACTGTATAATTTTACTGGTACGACGAAACAAGGATTCTTAAACCTATTTGGGGCATGTGTACGTGTCGCTCGTCCCCAAGGGGTTAAGTGTCGAAATCTTGTGATTAAACAAATGGAAAATCTCTGTACAATTTTAGTGGTAGCAAAAATGCGTAAAAGTTGGCAGCTATAGTAAATATACACGGAATTTCATGCAATATATATTAATGATGACACACCATAACCATACCATATAATGGCATGTTCCGTAATGTATATGATGTGGGTAGCATTAATAGTCCATTTACAGAACGCTTAAAAGAATTCCGTTACATTATCAATTGGGAAAAATAGTTTGCAGAGTATTTTAAGGAGATTAAATTATTTCAAATGTATTTATATTGATATAAATAACTTAATTTTACTGCAAGGTAATTACGACAGAATAGGAAAATCGTAGCATTTATCTCTCATTTACAAGGATACACAAAAGAATCTGTTACAATATTTTCTTTAAGCAGAAATTGCTGGAAGTGCATTGTAAATTTCGGTATGTGCTTTTAAATTTAACTAATTTCTTTCATGTTACTCGTTGTATATTTTACGCTTCGTTGCATAGATATCACATTCGATACCTCGTACATAGGTCTGCACAAAAGGTTTACCATATCACTCTCCATTTTATCATGATTGATGAAAGGGTACTTTGAATGAAGGTAAGTACTTCTTAACCCTTTCCGGCATGGACAAAATCTGAGCTAAAATGAGAAATTATCGACTGACACAGGAATTCACAAACGATTTTTTTAAATACTTTGAATTCCTTAATTTAAGCGTTTATTGTAAAAGCAAAAGTTTACTAAAATATTACTGGTGTCGTTTGCAAGTTTGGAATTGAAATTAGGTATCCCAGACCGGGCACAGTGTGCCGGAAAGGGTTAACGGAAACAAATGTTTGCATGCATGTAATTAATAAATATAAATGTATACATCATTTACAGGGTTGGTCAAACAAAAGGTGTAAATTTACGACTCTAGATGGGAATTGCTTAAAATTAGATTTTCAATTAAAGTGTTATGCATTTCCACATGGTTGATTTAGATTTCACATTTAAACTAATCAAACTGTGCAGTTTTATACCATTATTCTAAATGTGTTGGAATGTAGTACATGTCTAATAGTGTTATATCGTACTTCATTGTACATGGGTTTGGATATAATTTTTATTTTTTCAGTATGTATACATCATTTACAGGGTTGGCCAAACAAAAGGTGTAAATTTACGACTCTAGATGGGAATTGCTTAAAATTAGATTTTCAATTAAAGTGTTATGCATTTCCACATGGTTGATTTAGATTTCACATTTAAACTAATCAAACTGTGCAGTTTTATACCATTATTCTAAATGTGCTGGAATGTAGTACATGTCTAATAGTGTTATATCGTACTTCATTGTACATGGGTTTGGATATAATTTTTATTTTTTCAGTATGTATACATCATTTACAGGGTTGGCCAAACAAAAGGTGTAAATTTACGACTCTAGATGGGAATTGCTTAAAATTAGATTTTCAATTAAAGGATTATGCATTTCCACATGGTTGATTTAGATTTCACATTTCAATTAATCAAACTGTGCAGTTTTATTCCATTATTCTAAATGTGCTGGAATATAGCGCATGTCTAATAGTGTTATATCGTACTTCATTGTACAGGAGTTTGGATACAATTTTTTTGTTTTTTTAGTAAATTTTTCCTTAGGGAACCACTTCCAAAACCAAAACATCTCAGACACTTGCCCTGAAAAAGAAAAATAGGTCAAAAAGTAAGTATTTTTCGCATACAGAAGGTTTCGCATAAAAAAATATGTAAAACAATAACCTAATGTTTAAAAAAATGTTGCTAAAAGAATAATAAGACTTAGTAGAAGAAAACATAAAAAACTTATGGTTGTGTACAGTTTATACAGGGTGATTCTAAATTTATAGTACAATGTTTCCGGATTGGTACAGGAGACTGTACCATAACTTATTTCATAGGAATGTATGGGTGCAAGTGGCGCGTTGAATAAGAACTCACAGGGGTATTCTGGTCGTTTCTGTTTGTTCTCATTCATGGCAGAAATATTAAACTAATATTTTCTTTATTTAAGACTGAGATTTCACGATTAGACAAAGAAAAATATTTTATCTAAAAATTTCCAGTATCACTAGAAAATTTTTTATTAAAAAACGAGCAAATCTGTCAATCACAGAAAAAACTGGAAAATAAAATAAAAATGAGTGTAATATAAATATATATAATTCAAAAATTTAATTTGACACCGGAAAATTTCAGAGGTGAATTTGTTCCTTCTGTAATCAATGAATGTCGGTCTTAAATTAGGAAAAGATTATAACAAGAATTTTCTGGTTTGTATGAGGAATGTTGAAATGAACAAAGGGCCAAATTGAAAGCAAGGTGTTTGCATCTGAACGTGTCACTTGCGCCGATATATTCCTACACAATAAATTGTAGTTACAGTCTCGTCAACCAAACCTTCAAGTTTGTACCATGAATTTAGGATCACCCAGTACAGTTGAAGAGTATACATGTATATACCTTAAAATTCTGATGGAATCTGTTAAAACATATCAAACTTAAGCTAAATTTTATGTTGGTGACACTATCAACAGAGGGCGCAGGATCCAAAAATATTCAAAATGGAGATTTTTTTTTGTTTTAAGGAATTTAGAAACTTTAAATTCGGAATGGTAGCTACTTACAAAACATATATGTCTTCTAAGAACTTTCGGGAATTAATTTGAAATTAAAAGTTCCGAAGCGAAGGGGTGGTGCAAAAAGCATTCTAAAAAATTCGTAAATTACGATATCTGTGCGAGCCCAGGAATTAACAAACCGATTATGAAAGTGATGGTTTCGAATCAATGGTGACGCTTTCTGATGCTACATATATCATTCTCATGATCCTAGATTCTTATGATTCTCTATGTATTATGCCAGTACCGCTACCACGTTAAGTAAGCAGGAACAATAAATATGCTAAAAAAGCCTTTAAAATCTTTCTAAATTACGTTTCTATGCAATATTGGGAAATATCAAACCGATTTCAAAATTAATATTTGCAAATTAAAGAGGATTGTTTCTAAAAAAAGAATAAATACTTCAGATGAATGATGAAAGGAATGTATTAATTGAGCTTAAAAGTTTCAAAGTAGTTTCAAAATTATCGTTTATTTAAAATTATCTTTAATTCTTCGCATTATTTTATGACTCATTTCAGAATAATGCATGTAAGAATGAAATTTAGTCAAAAAGTAGCCTAAATGGAAATTTTTGAATTATTCCTTAAAACATATTTACTTCTAATGAAAATCACACATACAAGTTTCACTTGATATAATTCAACTATTACGCGAGCAAAACCGCGGGTTTTACTAGCGATACAATAAAGTAAAAAAATCTTTTTTACATTAGTTACAGTACAAAAGGACAGAAGAATTATTTTTACGTAGTAGTAAAGGAAAATGTATAAAAAGACAAAACAAATCAAGTCAAATTGTTTGGTCTTACATCAACCAACCACAAGTAAGTATTGTAAGGTTGGCGACATTATGAACAAAATAAAAATAAAATTTAGAAATCAAGTGTAATTAATAAATACCAATAATATAATTATTATATGTTTTAACGGACCTAATAACCAACAGTGCACTTTCGAAACTGCGTTTGAACTATGGGCTTCAATAAAAATTCAATGAATTCTAAATAAAATATACACGCGCCGGGCAAATCAAGTAGTTTTTAAAAATTTCGGACACATCAGATTTTAACCTTCGTTTTAAACTTTGATCACGTTTTAAACTTTGATATAACCTTGGCATTTTTAAGTAGAAGATCCCTGTTTCAACTCCTGCATAAGCACTTTTTAATTTACATCTAAAATTAAAACTGCAAGCTTTATTTACCAGTAAGAGTAACAGTGTTAAGATTAATCAAAATACATACATTTAAATCAATTAAGATTATTTTAATATTGTTTACAATTATTTAACGTGCCAATGTACATAATATTAAAAATAAAATCAAGATTTTCTATAAGGTTATGAATAAATGCTTTACCGACAAATTAATAAAAAAAACTACAAAGGCAAGAGAATAAAACATGAAACTCTATTAGAATCATGAAACCGAGTTACCTTTAATTAATCCCTAAAATCACCAGCAGATAAATTGAAATAAATTATCTCACAGTTAATCAAACAACTCTATTTCCCCATCACACAAGAGAGATAGAGGCAATAAAGCAATAAAATATTTTACTATTAATTTGGTTAAGGAAGAAAAAGTAGAATTGTTCGATAGTTATTTAACTGTAGCAATACAATAATGTTTAAAACCTTTTTTGTATTAGTAACAGCGCAAAAAAACAGCAGATTTATTTTTATATTGAAGTAAAAGAAAATATATAAGAAAGACAGAAATTAAATAATTTTATGAAATAATACTATACCAGTTTTTAGTTCACAGCCTATCAAAGTTTGAGATCTTATGTGCCTGCGCGTTCTGTATGAATCTTTGTATGTATGCATGTATATACGTGCGTGCGTAACTCGTGATAAAAATACCCGATCAACTTGAAATATTGGATATAAGTATATTCTGATAAGGAGCTTCCCTGATTAGTTTTGGGATTAACTAGAAGGCCCCTGTTTTAATTCCGGGCATAAGTACTTTTTTATTTACATCTAAAAGTTACAACTATAAGATTCATTTATCATTAAGAGTAACAGTGTTAAGGTATACATAAATTTAAATAGGTTTTGCTTATTTTGATATTGTTTTCAATTATTTAACCTGCTAATATACATAATACTAAAAAAACATTAAATTACGTATAAAGTTGTAAAAATTGCTTTTCCGACAAATTAAAACAAAAGAAAAACTACAAAAACAGGAGAATAAAACATGCAAATCTATTATAATCATGAAGCCGATTTACCTTTAAGTAATCCTTAAAATCATCAGCAGATAAAGTGAAATAAATTATTTCACAATTAATCAAATATCTCTATTTTGACATCACAAAAGGGAGATAGATGCAATAAAGCAATAAAGTATTTTACTATTAGTTTCGTTAAGAGACAAAAAGTAGATTAAATCGATAGTTAATTAAGTGTAGAAATATAATAAAGTTACAGCTTTTTTTTAATTAGTTACAGTACAAAAGAGCATCAGATTTTTAAAAATATATATATGAAAAGAAAAATGTATAAAAAAGGCAGAAACTAAATGATTTTGTGAAAAAAAGTTGTGTCAATTTTGTTTCTATTGACTGTATCTTTATAAATATTGGTTAAAGATTGGCTATAATAAATTGCTTTTCCAACAAATTAAAATAAAAGAAAACTATAAATATAAGAGAATAAAACATGAAATTCTATTATAATCATGATACCGATTTAACTTAAAGTAATAATTGAAATCACCAGTAGATAAAGTGCAATAAATTATCCCTCAGTTAATTATATAACTTTTTTTACAACCAACAAGAGCGATAGATGCAATAAAGCAATAAAGCAAAAAAGTATTTTACTATTAGTTTGTTTAAGAAACAAAAGCAGAATAATTCGACAGTTAATTAAGTGTAGTAATGCAATAAATTAAAAAACCCTTTTTCTATTAGTTACAATATAAAAGAACAGAAGAATTATTTTTGTATACAAGTAAACGAAAATGTATAAAAATACAGAAACAAATCAAATCAAATTATGTTGTCTCATATCGAACCATAGTAGAATTGTGGGAGCGGAGACATTATGAACGGAATGAAAATATAATTTAGAAATCAAGTGCGCATAACAAATGACAATGATATCCTTATAATATGTGTTAACGGACCTAATAAGCAATTACTTTTGAACTATGGGCTTTAATAGAAATGTAAAGATTTCTATAAAAATATACGGGTCCTGGACAAATCCAATAGCGTTTGGAAGTACCGGACAAATCAGATTTTAAGATTGGATATAACCATGGCACTTTTAACTAGAAGATCCTTGTTTTAATTACTTGCATTAATACTTTTTCATTTACATCTAAACATACAACTATATGCTTTATTTACCGATAAGAATAACAATGTTAAATTTAATCAAGATATATACATAAATTTAAATCAATTTTATTTATTTTAACATTGTTTTCAATTTTTAAACATGTCAATGTACATAATATTAAAAATAACTTTCAGATGTCTTAGAAGGTTATAAAAAACTCTTTTCCAACAAATTAAAACAAAGAAAAAAGAGAAATGAGAGAATAAACACGAAACTCTATTATAATCATGTAACCGATTTACCTTTAAATAATACCTGAAATCACCAGCAGATAAAGTGAAATAAATTATCTCACAGTTAATCAAATAACCCTATTTTCACATCCCACAAGAGAGATTGATGCAATAAAGCAAAAAAGTATCTTACTATTAATTTGGTTAAGAAAAAAAAGTAGAATAAACCGATAGATAATTAAGTGTAGTAATACAATAAAGTTAAAACATTTTTGTATTAGTTACAGTACCAAAGAATAGCAAAATTACTTTTACATAGAAGTAAAGGAAACTGTATAAAAAGACAGAAGCAAAGCAAATTATCTGATATTAACCCCTCGGGGAAGAGCGACACGGATTCAGAAAGGCTTAAGAATCCCTGTTTATCCCCACCACTAAAGTTTGACTGTAAAATTTGTCTAATTTAATAGGAGCATTTTCTCGATTTGATCATCCACAAATTTCTGTTTTAAAATCCGGAAACAAAACATTAAAAATTTCATAAAAGGCTCCCGTTGCAAAGTTATTTTTATTGCAAATAAAAATAAAATAAAAAATCAAGTGTATGTAATAAATGTCAATAATAACATTATGGTATGTGTTATCGGATCTAATAACCAACTGCGTTTGAACTATGGGCTTTAATACAAATGCAAAGAATTTAAAAAAAAATAAACTGGTCCTGGAAAAATGTAATAGAATTTTGAAACTTCGGACAAATCAGATTTTAACCTTGAATATAACTTTGGAATTTTTGACCAGAAGGTCCCTGGTTCAACTCCTGGCATAAGAACTTTTTTTACGGTAATTTCCAGGTATGATTCGTGGACCAAACAATCGATTTTCGACGCAGAAAATTTATATATATATATATATATATATATATATATATATATATATATATATATATATATATATATATATATACAGTGGACTCTCTCTAATCCAAACACTCATGGGACCCACCGAAAACCGGACGATTATGGGGGTGTTCAGTATAGAGAGAGAATCGAAAAAACATTTTTACTACTACTATGCATTGAATGTACAGTCAGTATAAAATATTTAGCATGGTTAATCATACCATTGTGCAATACCAAACTAAATTTAGTCAGTTTTGTACTGTACCATTTAATTTTTTTATTAAAAATTTTATACAAAACATACATTTACATTACAATACACCTCTTGAAAACATAATCAGTACATTACTTAAACGAATAATTAGTCTATACATATTTGATGTTAATCAATTTTTCCATTAATTTTCAACAGTGAATTACGCTTGAAAATCTAGAAGATTTAATACATGAATTTTCATATTACTATACCAAGCGTAGTACCAACTTTAGTGAAAAATGTCGAAGCCGGGGATCGAACCCGGAACCCTTGGAATAGCGCTCCAAGTGCTCTATAATTTAACCTACCACCATTATTCACCAAAGTGAGAAATGCTACGCTGGGCGTCCGTCGTCCTCGTAGCTAAATGGTAGAGCACTTGGAGTGCTGTACCAAGGATTCCGGGTTCGATCCCCGGCCTCGATATTTTTTACTAAAGTTGGTTCTACGCTTAGTATAGTAATATGAAAATTCCTGTATTAAATTATAGTCTATTTTTGCATTGTGTGTGCTAATGCAATGGCTGTTTAAGAAATTGAAAAGCTTTGAGATAATGTTCAGAGACATAGTTTAACAGGTCATGAATGAGTTCCTTAGTCATATTGCTTGAATATAATCATTGTTTGTCTTATTTCGTAAGTCTCCTCTGGTTCTACTTCTCCTTCACTTTCCTCTTCCTCTTCAACAATGTTGTTCTTGCAAACCATGAGGATTTCATCGGTTTCAAGATAAACTCCAAGTTCTGTTTCAGTATGAAGCTTCTGAAGAATTGATCCCAAGTCACTCATAGCTGTTGCTTCTTGGTCCTCTATTCTTGTTTGCCCTTTCTCACATGGGAATCCAACTTTATCGAAGCATCTTTGGATGGTGTAGGAGGTTGTTTCACTTTATGCTGTTGATATTCTATAGACAGCATTCATGACGTTGACCTTCTTCTGCCGAATTTGCCGCCTCCATCACCAGGGATAATTTCTTCAGAAAATGGATTTGGTAGTAAGTTTTAATGATTACTCTTTGATCCAGTGGTTGGATTATAGAAATTTAGTTTAGTTACAGGAACTTCTATGTTATGTTGCTCAGTCTGCATGTTTGTAAGTTATCTGGTATTAACAACAAAAAATTTTTTTTTTCCTTTCTCTCTTCAGTATCCCATAAATTCTCTCGAACCACTAGGAGAAAATTGTGAATATCATCTACACTTTCCTATTTTATTTATAGAGTGTAGGCAGTGATGCGATCTTCACATTCTTAAAATGTTTTCCGATCACAAGTGATTTGAACTTCTCATCCATACTTCTCATCTCATTCATAATACCGGGGTGTTCAGATTAGAGAGTGTTCAGATACAGAGAATCCACTGTATATATATATATGTACATATATATATATATATATATATATATATATATATATATATATATATTGTTTGATCCGCGGATTATAAGCCGGAAACATCTAAAATTACAACTATAAGGTTCATTACTTACCCATCATACGTAGTATAGGGTAAGTCTTGCAATCGTTTTAAAAATCGAAAAAAATTTTTTGACGGATTTACACGTTTTAGATAGTGGAGATTCCGAAAAACATACTTTTAGAAAAAAAATTTTGCCGTCCGTCTGTCTGTCTGTCTGTCTGTCTGTCTGTAAACGCTCTATCTCCCGAACGAATTGAGATAGAGATTTGAAATTTTGTATGTAGTTAGTATGTAAGAATGGGACGAACCCTATTTAATATCAGCAACCTCGATTATCCGGAACTATTTTTTTCGGACTCTCGAAAAATTCGTTCTGATGAAAGGTATATAAAAATTTTCGAATTTTTTTGTTCTAAGGAATGGACGTAAAAAGCAATAAAATAACAAACATTTTGCATATAGAACGAAGTCAATCGGATTATTAGTTGCCGAGATATTTGTAATCCTGTTTTCCACATTCTTCGATTTTTCATGACCCTGTATTTCATCCAAATTTTAATTCAGAGGTATATTTTAATTGGACATGAGATGCTTAATCCGATGCAGTTAATTGTTAGTTAATAGGGTTATTATTTTTGGAGTTATAAGGATGTTTCTTTTACGCAGTTCGGTACTACTTGAATAGTTTGGCGTTTTATATAATTTGTCGAAATTGGTACATCAGCAGTTCTTTAATAGAGCATTACTATGTATATTAACAATATTTAAATGTTGTTTTCGAATTGCAATGCATTGTATAAATAGTTTTCACATGTTTTATTTTCATATACATATCCATGATGGGTAAGTATTACGGTGGCCCCCAACGATTAGTTTATTAATAAGACTATCAGTGAAAAGATTAATCAAAACAAATACATAAATTTAAATTAATTTTGTTAATTTTATTAATGTTTTCAAATATTTAACATGCCAAAGCTCATTTTATTAAAAGTAACATTAAAATTTTCTTATAAGGTTATAACAAATGCTTTTCCGACAAAATAAAACAAAAGAAAAGCTACGACAATACAAGAATAAAACATGAAACTCTATTATAATCATGAAACTGATCTACCTTTAAGTAAACCCTGAAATCACCAGCAGATAAAGTGATATAAATCTATCAAGTAATCAAATAACTCTATTTTCACATCCCGCAAGAGGGATAGGTGCAAAAAAGTATTTTACTATTAATTTGGTTAAAAAAACAAATAATTAGAATAAATCGATAGTTATTAATTATAATTTAAAATTTCTGGCTTCAAAGTAATTATAACAGAAGTAATTTATTCCATTTTTCAATATTGGATGAAAAAAGTCCGGGCCAGGATTCGAACCAGGGATGTATTGGCTGAAGCCACGAATGCTCTACCAACTGAGCTATCCCGGACACGAACACTGGAGGACAATTTCACCCAATTAAACTCAACGATCACTTTTATCTTGTCTGATACTCTGGATCAGTTCAACAGAATAAATCGAAAGTCAGTATGTGGAACTGATTATAGCAAATTAAGTGAAATAAATTATCTTAGTTTATCAAAAAACTCTATTTTCACATCCCACAGGAGAGATAGATGGAATAAAGCAAACAAGTATTTTACTATTAGTTTCGTTAAGAAACAGAAAGTGGAATAAAGCGATAGTTAACTAAGTATAGTAATGCAATAAAGTTATAAACCTTTTTTTGTATTTGTTACAGTACAAGAGAACAGCAGAACTATTTTTATATAGAAGTAAAGGAAAATGTATAAAAAGACAGAAACAAATCAAATCAAACCAAAGTAGTGTTGTGAGAATGGCGGCAACATTATGAACGAAATAAAAATAAAAGTTAGAAATCCAGTGTACATATCAAATATCATTATAATATGTATTAACGGACCTAATATCCAACTACGCTTGAACTATGGGATTTAATAAAAATATCAATAAATCTAGAAAAATGTACGAGTCCTGGTCAAATTAAATAGATTTTGGAAATTTCGGAGAAATCAGGTTTTAACCATGGATATAACCTTGACGTTTTTTAACCAGAAGTTCCTTGTTTTAGCTGCTGGCATATGCATTTTTTTAATTACATCTAAAATTACAACTATATGCCTCATTTAGCTATAAGAATAACAGTGTTAAGATTAATCAAGATATATAGACAAATTTAAATATTTTTTATTTATTTTAACGTTGTTTTCAATTATTTAACTTTCCGATGTACATTATATTAAAAATAACATTAAGGATTCCTATAAGGTTATAATAAATGCTTTTCCTGCAAATTTAAACAAAAGAAAAGCTATAAAGACAAGAGAATAAAACATAAAACTCTATTACAATCATGAAACCGATTTACCTTTAAGTAATCCCTGAAATCACCAGCAGATAAAATGAAGTAAATTATCTCACACTTACTCAAACAACTCTATTTTCCCATCCCACAAGAGGGATAGATGCAATAAAGGAATAAAGTATTTTACTATTAGATTAGTTAAGAAACATAAAGTAGAATAAATCGATAGTTAATTAAGTGTAGTAATACAATAAAGTTATAAACCTTTTTGCATTACTTACCGTACAAAAGAACAGCAGTATTGTTTTTATAGAGAAGTAAAGGAAAATGTATAAAAAGACAGAAACTAATCAAAAGAAATTATATGGTCTTTAATCAGTCGAAATTACTATTGTGAGAGTGAAGACAACATTATAAACGAAATAAAAATAAAATGTAGAAATGAAATGTACTTAACAAATGTCAATAATATCATTATTGCCTATTTCTATGCTAATTTGTTATGTCAATCACACAGCTGATAATCGCTATACTCAATAGCCACCATTTTTTGTGGGTTTTTTTTTTTTTTCATAAAGTTTTCTTCGCATTATTCAGTTGATGAAATACCTCCGATAAAATAAGCCATATTATTTTCCGTTCTAAAATACAGGTCACCAAAAAAATCGTAGTATGTGACAGACATGGCAAATTCGCATGGAAAAATATATTGTATGTGTTAAGGGACTTAACCCCTTAATGATTGCATTAAATTACGGTTTAAAAATTCAAATTCCTTATTGCCACCACTTTTTTCAAAGAAAATATTCATAGTATTTAATGTCAAGCAAAATGATACCAGAATAAAACCAATTACACTATTTTATAAAACTGGTGGGAATCAAACAATTCTGAATAAATGCCGTGAAGCTTGCAGCCCGTGAATGTCTCGAGCGCGAAGATTAAGTGGTTAATAACCAGCAACACACTTTTAAAACTGCGTTTGAATTATGGGCTTGAATAACAAAGTAAATAATTCTAAAAAAGATACAGGTCCAGAACAAATCAATTGATTTTGAATATTCCCCACAAGTCAGATTATAACCTTGGATATAACCTTAGCATTTTTAATTAGACGGTCCATGTTTCAACTCCTGGTTCAAGCACTTAATCATTTACATCTAAAATCACAACTATATGCTTCATTTACGAATAAGAATAACAGTGTTAGGATTGCTTAAAATATATACATAAATTTAAATCAATTTCATTTATTTTAACATTGTTTTCCATTATTTAAATTGTCAAAGTATATAATATAAAAAAATGACATTAAGATTGCCTGTAAGGTTATAAAAAATGCTTTCCGGACAAATAAAAAAAAAGGAATAAGATATGAAACTCTATTATAATCATGAAACCGATTTACCTTTAAGTAATACCTGAAATCACTATCTGATAAAGTGAAATAAATCATCCCACAGTTAATAAAATAACTCTATTTTCACATCCCACAAGTTAGATTGATGCAATAAAGCAAAAAAAAGTATTTTACTATTAGTTTAGTTAAGAAAAAAAAAAAAGAATAAATCTATAGTTAATTAAGAGTAGTAATACAATAAAGTTATAAACCTTTTTTGTATCGGTTACAGTACAAAAGAACAGCTGAATTGTTTTCATATAGAAATAAAGGAAAATGTATGAAAACACAGAAACTAAATAATTTTATATCAAGTTTGTTTCTTTTGACTATATTTTTATCATTATTGTTTATTTTAATATTGTTTTCAGTTATTGAACCTGCCAATGTAAATAATATTAAAAATCACATTAGAATTTCCTATAAGATTATAAAGAATGCTTTTCCGACAAATTAAAACGAAAAAAAAAAAATTAGTTGGATGTGCGAAACCCAAAACTTTCTTCTGTCTCATATGAACATTTTAATATTTAAAAAATAGTTACTCATGGCAATTCTTTAATAATTTTAATTCAATACTATACCAACTTTTATTTTCATCTTAAATTTCTGCTTCAGTCAATTAATCGGAGTAAAAACGATTTTCCGTCTCTGCACGCGCCAATGGACAATAGAATAAGCAGATTTTTTTTTCAAATTTAGGGAGGACCTACTTGCCATACCAAATAATAATCATACACAAAAACTTTAGTTCAGTATTAGGTATAACTTCATATATTTTTACATGGTGAAAGATTTTAAATGGCACAAAAGTCGCAATTGCAGTTACCCCTTCCGGCGGATTTTTTCAAATTCAGGGAGGACTAACTAACAATAGCCAAACATTTACACAAAAAGGAGGTGGGCCAATAAGGGCCATTTTTCGCCCATCAGCACCTAGACGTGACATACATTTTTTTTCATTAGTATACCTCATAACAAGTAAGAAAATAATAATATCTTGGATGAAAGTTTAATAATTGATGAGAAAATAATATATATATTTAAGTAAATATTATGTGTTTTAATGAGCATAAACACAATTGTCATTAGTTTTAATCCGTAGTAATAATCAATAGTAAATACAACAATAAGTGTAAAATTAAGATAAATGGAGCTTACTAAGTTTATTATTTCAATACATGAATATCGGAAATAATAAATAACAAATAATAATAGTAATAATAATCATACAGTTTCAGACTTTTTGGACAATGTGTTTTAGATTATTTTCGTTATCGATTGCTTCACCAAAATCATTAATGGACCATCCAGCGGCCGCGTCTTGTACAGTATATGATTATATTTGATATTTGGTTTTTCAATTTTGATTGAGCGATTACAGTAGTATTGTAAGCCAGAAACCATAACATGAAAACATTCTACAGTGTTTTTGAACAACGTTCTCAATCAAAGCCTGGTTTTCATATTTTACAGAAGATATTATTATTTTTCTTGCATTAAATATTGTAGACAGAACACAATAATAGAGGCCAGTTCTAAGTTTTACAAGTAACATTGCAAAGAAAGTACGAGATGACCTCTTTATTGAGGAACGTATTTTGGACTTTACAAGTTTAAAGATATCATTAAAATCAGACGTAAATATACCCATGAGAATATAAAAATAGATTTCGGAAAAGTGTCCCGGTGTATCAAAATCGAGGCCTTCTTTGCTACATTTCTGATATTGGTTTAAATATTTTCATGCATCGCATTTCATACATCGATGTATTCTCATTTACACGACTTAAATCTTGCAGAGTCAATTTACCGATCAAAGTAATATGAGTTTTACAGCATCGTTTTCGCGACAAAATATAGATGTAAGTTTCTATAAAAGGCTTGAGTTTCAATAGTTTCTGCTACAATAACGAGGCAGTTTTTACCTTTACATACTATACAACAAGTGTTAGAATTGTGAAAATGAGATATTGATAAATGTATAATAGATTTCTTATTTGTGGTCTCATCGACAGTAATCGTTGATGCATAATCTCTTATTGTTACATCAAAAGAGGAAATAGAAGTATTTAGAGCATGGAGAGCACGAAATGCATATTATTTGTATTTAGAGCACTATTTAGAACCACTCTGTAAATCTCAGTTTTTCGAACATCTAAGTATCAATATAACTTTTTTGTTAGAACAGATACGAAAAGTTTTCTGCGAGACTTTACAATTATGATATTGAGATATTGATAAATGTATAATAGATTTCTTATTTGTGGTCTCATCGACAGTAATCGTTGATGCATAATCTCTTATTGTTACATCAAAAGAGGAAATAGAAGTATTTAGAGCATGGAGAGCACGAAATGCATATTATTTGTATTTAGAGCACTATTTAGAACCACTCTGTAAATCTCAGTTTTTCGAACATCTAAGTATCAATATAACTTTTCTGTTAGAACAGATACGAAAGGTTTTCTGCGAGACTTTACAATTATGATATTGGTATCCAAGCATTATTTATTAGTAATTTTGTTAATAAATATTTACGAAAGCAATTTTAGAAAACAACATTGACGTCTGATCAACGTTAATACTTTTTAAGTACGGCGAAAGAAGTCTGAACGCGCTCCGATAGTAGTGCGTTCAATTCTCTCACATGATACATTTTTTTCTTTTACAGGTAGAAGCGCACACTGAACCCAAATAAAATAATGCTCATATAAAAGCTTATAAAGAGTAGAATCAGTGCATGTCAAAATTTATTGGGTTCATTGAGCGCCTCTTAGTAAAAAATTTATTCAAAGACGCAAAAAATGTCAAAAATGCAGAAAAAAGCCAAAACACTCTACTTTTGGGCTGTAATTTACATGATTTACAATTTTATTTATCACATAAAACTTTTATATAACAAAACTACATATCTTTAACTATACGAAGCCACAGAACAATCATCTGAATTTGAAACTTTTTTTCCGGGTATATGATGGGCGAAAAATAGCCCTTATTGACCCACATCCTTTATTTCAATTCGATGCATTACTGCATGCACTTTTGATCGGTACAATATTGAAAATGGAACAAAAATCGCGATAGCAGAGCCTCCTTCCGTCGGAATATTTCATAATTGAAGTAGGACCTGCTTGCCATAGCCAAAAACATTCACAAAATATTTGGTTCAATTCTATGCATATCTTCATACACTTTTTATGGTAGAATGGCGACATACGGACACACACAGAGATATACAGACACACGGACAGACAGACCATTTTGTAAAAACATGTTTTCTGGAATCCCTGACCCCTAAAACGTGTAAATGCGTCGAAAACCGGAAGTCGAAAAAATTTCGATTACAATACTTTCTTCTATTGGAGATAGAAGAAGTAAAAAGAAAGAAAGAAAAAAAGACAAGAGAATAAAACATGCAACTTCTATTATAATCAGGGAACCGATTTACCTTAGGTAATCGCTGAAGGTAAAATCCATAAAAACTTATCATATCTGTCACGCAGCTAAAAATCGCTATGCTTAATGGCCACCGTTATTTTCGAAAAGTTTCCTTCGCCCTGTTCAACTGATGAGAAATCTCCGATAAAATAAGTCACATTTTTGCGTTCTAAAATACTGGTAGCCAAAAATGCTTGCATGTGACAATCATGACAAGTTTTCATGGAATTAGCCTGAAATCACCAGCAGATAAAGTGAAATAAATTACCTCACAGATAATCAAATAACTCTATTTTCACATCCCACAAGAGACATAGATGCAATAAAGCAAAAAAAGTATTTTACTATTAGTTTGGTTAAGAAACAAAAAGTAGAATAAATCGATAGTTAATTAAGTGTAGTAATACAATAAAGTTAGAACATTTTTGTATTAGTTACAGTACAAAAGAACAGCTCAATTTACATAGAAGTAAAAGAAAATGTATAAAAACACAAAAACTAATTTTTCTTTGTGAATTAATGTTATATCATTTTTTTCTATTGATTATATCTGTATCAATATTGGTTATAGATAGGCTATAATGAAATAGTTATGGTGTAATTATAAAATGAATTATTGCCCTAACGTCATAGGTTTATATTTTACAAATACTGCATCAACATTATAAGGAAATGTATTTCAATTTATTATTTCAATGTAAAGCCAATATTGATATAACTTTTTCACTCAAGATTACATCTTGAACAAAAATTATACATTTTACCAATATTTATATTTAACTGGAAATATTTCCAATGAGTTATAGATTAATATTGATCAAATGTAAATGTAACAAAAAAATCAGTTTTTGAAACACATATACATACTTAAATAAATTCTGCATTCAAATTATAAAGACACAGTCGTGAAAAAAAAGCAAACACCCCTTACTAACTTAGCAAAAAATTATCGTAGAAAAAAGTTACTGGTGCCAAACGTTTGTTAATAAAGACTAATTTTAAATGATGAATATAAAATTTACTTAAGGGGATATCTACATATTAACCTTTTCGCTACTGGCGATTATTACAGTATTTTTAATTATTACTGAATTATTTCTTCTCTCGTTTGACTTCAGAGCGAGATTTTTGTTTTATTTTCATTAGCTCGAATCTTAGAATTCGAAACATATTATTCTCTTATCGAAATTTCATTTATATTTGAGTATCATTAATAAAATGGGACAAAACTGATGTACCCATTTGGGTACTCAGGGACTGAAGAGGTTAACGGGACAATGGATCGTTATTTAAACAAAATCGTCTATAGCAAAATTGTCGCAAAAAATTCTATTTTCGTGATGTACTAGTACCAAAACAATTTTTTCTTATTAAAATATGAAGATTTTAAAAAGTAAATAATAAAGGTAAGTGTATTTATATTCTTAAAATATGTTTTTTCCAAAACTAGGTTTTCAACGTTTTTAAATTTTTGAAATACTTGTTGCGACGCAATTTTTTATCAATATTTATGAAATTGATAAGAAAGTATCCTGATATTGTTCAGAAAGAAATTATGTAAACTTTTTAAAATTCGTTTTCATTAAGATAGTCAAATTTGATTTGTTATTTATTAAAAGGCAAAATTTTGATGAAAATCGATACGGAATTTAGAAAAAAAAATTTGTAAAATATTAACTATTCAAGTGATTTAAAAAATCTTACACACATTTATTTATAATAGAGCTTTAAGTGATAAAAATACAAAAGCAAGAAAATATCTCAAATAAATAAATAAATAAATAAAACATGAGAAGCATTTTAAAATATCGTTGAAAAATGTAAATAAAAAAAAATAAAATTTTATTAAGATTGGAAATTTTTTGAAGCTGTTCTATATGTTTACGTTGAAATGCATATATGCACAAAATTTCATATTTCTATGATGAAAAAAAAAATTAACGTCCACTGCTGTCCCATTAAAACGAATCCTAATTTCTTTTTTTCAACAGCAGTACCCAATTCTGACAACATAAATGAATTCTACACCTTTCAATTAGCCTAAAGTTATTTTTTTTTCAATTCATTCGATAAGTTTCTGAGAAATTAATTATTTTAAAACTGGTGTATTTTAGGAGCTGTGTCCAAATTGAAGTTCGGTACTCGATTGTTGACCGAGATAGTTTTCTTCTTAACAAGGCATTTTAGATGCCATTCAAGCAATCATAGAAGACTGATACATAACTGGATAGTATAAGAATTTAAAAATATTTTGTCACTTCTATCGTAGGCGGCCCTCAAGGTCCCACAATAGTCACAGAAAAAGTACACAAAAAGACCCGGATGATAATGTAAAGTCTATGGGCGCGTTCTTTTCAAATATCTCGCTCAAATTTTAATATTTTTACATGATTTTTTTGCATAGGATAGCTGAGGACGCTCCACAACCGGCCTAGTTTTTACTTTTTCGATTTTGCTTATATATTTTTTATATTACGATAGTTTCAGTTTCAGAACCAGTTTAAACCGGTTTCGAAAGTTAAAGTAATTTTTTAAAGAAAATCTGAAACAAAAATTGAAAAAGTAAAAACTAGGCCGGTTGTAGATCGTCCTCAGCTATCCTATGTAAAAAAATCATGTAAAAATATTAAAATTTGAGCGAGATATTTGAAAAGAACGCTCCCATAGACTTTACATTAGCGTTCGGCTTTTACCGCGTGACTGTGCTTTTAAGCCACCATTTTGTCATTTTTAAAGCATAATTTGAAAACTATTTGGAAGAAAAATTTCACATTTTGGATTTCCATAAAGCACGACTTAATAAATCTAAATCCATAAAAAATTATAAAGTGCTATTCATACTTTTTTCGAAATTATTTTTATATATCATAATTCATATAATAAAATTATAAAAATTGCAAATTTAACTTACTTATGTTTTGATATTTGAGTATTATTGCTGCATAAAAAACTAGCACATTAGAAATATATTTTCAAGAGACATGTGGATCAGAAAAATGTGAAAATGTAATTTAGAATTAAAACACTAAATTTTGAACGCTTATAAATCAAAAAGCTATTCTTGAAATGACTTGAAATTAGGTGTCTAGACAAAGTTTGAATCGAAGATTTGAAATATTTTGCCAAATTGGCTATTGCTATCGAAAAAAAAAGAATTTTGGGTGCGTTTTTATATATCTAGATGGTCCTCTAAAAAAATTGTATATAGAGCATTTATAAGGAGACTTTATTTCCTTGAATAAAGTCTCGGTTGCTAATCTTTCGGTAGCAGTAACGTTCTTCTGCGATAATTTGATGAAGAGTTAGTAGGGGAGTTTGATTTTATTTCCCATAACTGTAGTACATACTGATATTATACACATATAGATATAATAAATACATCTAAAGGGAAAATTTAGACAGAACCAAGATCGGAGCCAGGGATTACAGCATCCTAGGCTGTTACTCTAAGCACCGAGCTATTCCGGCCGATACCTAGTTCTGCAATTTGTCATTAGCAAACCAAGTTGGGAAAAGTCTTCAGCCATCTCTAAGGGGATAACGGGGGTGACTGGACAATGATGAATAGATCTACTGTTCCATCAATCTACAATGTATATTAAAACACACATACGAAGCACAAATAACGCCTGCATTCAAATCATAATGCTGCCTACAAATATTATACAGACATACATATAAAATATACAATAAACCACACTGGAGTAGTGGTCATAGCACTGATTTTCCGGACTGAAAAGTCACAAATTCGATGCTCGACATCACTAAAGACCCACCGAGTGTGTGCAGTGAACGCGCTCGTTAAAAAAAAGTAGTTCTGAAAGTTCTGTGATCAGTTTTACCAGTTAACATGAGTATGGCGCGTTACTTTGGAGATGGCGTGAGGAGATGACGTTGTTTGGTGCTGTCATCTATCGGTAGCCTTGCCAAACATCTTCTTCCGTAGAAGTTTGACTTCCGACTCTCCTGGTGCAGTCTAAATGACAGATCCAACACCACTTTCTGCCCTTCGGGCACAAGTCAACAACAGCAACCCAACAGTGAAAAGTTAGCCAGAGCCAGGAATCGAACCCAGGACTAGAGCATTCCAGAATCAATTTTAGTTTCTTACTATTCGGAATAACATTAAAAAAGAATTGATACTATTTTTCCCCTTAAGTTAAACAAGAGAACTTTTATTCCCGACATCTGTAGTCACTAAAACGCGTGAAATTTAAATAGGGATTAAACAGAAATAACAAAAAGCTACATTGTTATTTCAGTGTTATTTCAGGGCCCCTTTCATTTGAGAAGAATTTTTTTAATTCAACATACCCAGAAATTTTCCAATTCTTACGAATATTCTTCCAAAGAGTGATTCATATCAGTCGAATTCACGTATATTTCACTAAACAACTTTTTCCCCCCGTTACACAAAAATTGGATACAATCGAGAAAATATGCAAGAAGGATTTTGCATAATATGAACAAAACAATGTAAATTCAATAAAAAAAAGTTGAATTTTTGGAATGTATGCACAATATAAGATACCTATTTTCGAATACTTCTCAATTTTGGCAATAAATTATCAATATTTTATGTTGCTCATACAAACCAAATTCATTATTACTTTTAATACAAAACAAACATACACCTAAAATAATGAAGAAACTGAAGAATTGCGATCAATTGGTTGAATTATATGTATTACATGAAGAATTAATTTATTACGAAAGCTATTTTTATGAAACACTTCTAAATATACATTGAAAGATTGATAATTTTGAAAGATACTAGCATTTTGAAGTTAAATTTTATTTAGTATAAAATTTGGAGGTTCCTTTTTTCTCAATTTTTGGCCCCTTCAAAATTTTCTAGAGGAAGCACCTGCTGTTCGTGCTTATTCGGTAATCAGGGCCTAACTAAAGGTATGGATGCTGCTTTTTATTTTACGAAAACACAGTGCAATGTAACGATTGCAATCATGATGCAAGTGTATGTGAGTTACAGTGTCTAGCTTCTAAACAGTATTTTCGATAGAGGTAACTATTTGTCGAAAAGTTTGCGACTATTGTCGCAAGAACTGCATAGACTCTCATACAAATCGATTAACGCATTAGGTATTTAAATTTAAGAGAGTGCAGTTCTTGCACTCCTAAGTACGAAAACATGGAGGATTTGGAGCAGGAAAATATAATGTTCAACCAATGAGTAAATCACTAATATCGGTTTTTAGATGTTTTATGAACCAAGATAGGACTTGACAGACCGATTGCATTTTAACATGCGAATCAAGATTCAACTAATCCTCTATTTTGATCGAGAAATTTGATAAGGTAATTGCCTGTGGTGCCACCTCCAGGTCTATCAATGTTTATCGAATAAGCATGTTTTAAAAATATGAACACAGTGAAAAATCAATTTGAAGTTGCCAATTGTATGGTTAATTGCGCTGGATATATTAACAAAATTTAAAATATCTCTCGATATAATAGTCGTAAAGATAAAAATAATACGTAAAAATATTCTTTATTAAAGAATTTTTAATTAATTATAAAAAAAAGAAATCCATATTTTGTCCAATCTCAAGATACTGTGTCCCCTTAACTGGTTTGCCCGAGCGCCATTCGGATAAGACGAATTTTCTTATTGCAACATTTAAAGCTTTTTGGCATCACTATTATTTTTAAGAAATTTTTCATACTATTGAAAGGCGGAAATGTTTAAACTAAGTTTGACGAATACTTTATTTAAATAATAGTGGTGTGAATCGGCTATTTTCAATTTATTGAACGGAAAAAATTAACCATTATTGAATGGAAATTATTTTTCAGAGAGAGAAAATTCGCCTTGAATACAACATTTCAAATGAAAATCAAATTTCAAATTCTTTTAATTGCTTATAGGCGTTAATGCCAACATAGTGAAAAAGATTCCATGGCGGGAATCGAACCCGGACCATCAGTATAGCGCATTGACGTTCTATCGACTAAACCACATGAAACGACATCCAGCCTGAAACTGTCTCACTATTGCGTGTTGGCAAGGCTACATTTGCAGCACAATAAGCACAATTAACACCTATAAGCAATTAAAAGATTTTGTAATTTAATTTTCATTTGAAATGTTGCATTCAAGGCGAATTTTCTCTCTCTGAAAAAAATTCCCATGCATTAATATATTCATCGGTGCTGGTTCTATTTGAGTTCTGTGTTTGCCCCAGATCGGTGGTCGCAGAATAAAATTCCATCTTATGCTGCGAATATAGCCTTGCCAACACGCAATATTGAGAAAGTTCCAGGCTGGTTTTCGTTCCATGCTGTTTAATCGGTAGAACGTCAGTGCGCTATACTGATTGCCCGGGTTCGATTCCCGGCATGGAATCTTTTTCACTATGTTGGCATTAACGCCTATAAGCAATTAAAAGAATTTGAAATTTGATTTTCATTTTAAATGAAGAATTAACCAGTTAAGGAGTTAAATAACATGTGTACTTCTAAAAAACTTTTTTTGACAATAAACAAATCTGAATTTTATGAAGAGGTAGCCTGCATAGTATCGGGCGAAACGCTAAAGTGGCTTTGGAAACATTCCTGTTTCTTTACAGTGAATGTTTGACAGAATAATACCCAAAACAGATAATAAATATCGGCTCAGTATTAATTTGCTAAGACCTAAAAAATATCACATTGCATAAAAATCATTAAATATACACCACATAAGTCTTCAAAAATCCTTTTTATAATTTTTCCTGCTTCTGGATTAACACTTTTTATCTGAATGATTCAGTTCGCTGACAAATTTATCGCAAACGATCAACCTATATCTTCTTTCGTAAAATATTCACTAATGTACAAATATTATTCTTTTTCTTGGCAGACCAATACTAAGATAATATAAAATATTACTGGGCATTTATGAAGGACATTATTCCTCCTATGTATACGTAAACAAAAAAAAAGGATCTGATGATAGAAAAAATACATTTATGAAAATTCTTGATAGAAATGTATTAAAAAATAGTTGAAGTGATTTTTTTATAACCAGCTTACAGATTATTTATGGTCAAATACAAATTAATTTAATACAAAATACATCTATAACAAACGAATTCGACAAAGTTTAAAAATTACATTTAGTAAATAATAAGAATGTACATTTATTATCATTTATTTTCCTTCTTTAATATACAAAATATTACTACTTTGGAAATTTGTTTGGCAATCGCAGAAAAGAGAAAAGTGCTTTATACTGCATAACTTTATTCCTTCAACAATAAGAAACAAACTATTATCTATCTATCTATACATTATTAAGGCCAAATGCGCGTAACGCATACGTCATTTTACGAATGGCAACACTTTCCCTTTTACTTTTGGTTTAGCAATTTTTGCTACTGCAAATTTTACACTTCTAAACATTGCACATTTAAAATTTTTACACCGTCGTACAGAGAAATAAATGTACTTTTACATGCAATTTGTTTCAAAGCTGTATCTCAAATAAATTTTGTGACATTAATTTTTTATAATTTTTGGTACCAGTTTTGTAATTGTGGCAACTGAAACAATCGTATTGTCAAAGCGTATTATTTAAAAAATATCGTCTGTTATAAAATCCGGTTAATTTCGGTTTCATTTCGTTTAATAATTTGGATAATTGGGTTTTATAGAATATTGTTAATTTTAAGCTTATGTTTGAGAGTTAGACTGACCATAATATAAGATGCATTTTTTACTTTAACTAATTTTGTAAATTTATTATAAATCAAACAGGTACTTCGTAAAGATTTTTTTTTCGTCGAATTTTGACAGTTATTTAATTGGTGTTATTTAATTGGAAAATAAGAAAGCAAAAGACAATATCCGAAGATCTGACGGTAAAATACACTAATAGTGATAAAATATTATCATTATATTATTTATATTATTTTAGTAGAGTGCAGAATATAGCTAATTAATTTCACTATGATTAATATTGTTTAGTTGAGAAAACAATTGATAATTACTTGCTAAGTTACTGTATTCTTTCTATATTGTTTAATCCAATATTTAATTCCTTATATCTACCAATGACCAAGTTTATTTTAATACCCCCTTCTCAGATTATTATAATAGTAGTGTACTAGGAGAAAAGACAACGGAATACATATGTAACTTAATCACTATAGGAAATGCTGAATAGCATTTTCTATAGCAACCTTCGAATCTTTATAAGAATTTAATTATTATTTGATACGTAAGTCCTTAATGGGTTTGATTTTAGCAGACGATATCGCATTAAGATAAACTTATTTAGGCCTTGGTCTTCTTTGGAAGAAAATGTGCAATGAAATATGAATGGTGTAGTAAATTAAGCAGACTAGTCAAGAAATATTTAGTTTCTTAAACATATATAAGTGGTTGTTTTATATAAAAAGTGATATCAACTTTTTTGGTAATTTTGGACCTTCTCCTTTCCGATATCATTCGTTATTATTCCCCGATTCCTACGCCATCGCTTTTGCAATGCTATCGTTATCAACGTTTAAAAAATTTTGTCTTTTAGAAAATTTTTTTTAAACAAATCATATGCAAAATTAGTTACACTTATTTTTCACATACTGTATTCATTCAATCGAAGAGAAGTCAATAAAATATCACTTTATATAGAAACTTTATATCTTTTTACGCATAAAATAACACTTAAATGTAATAATTACAATTTATAAGTATTTTAAAATAGCTTTTTTTACATAATGCATTTAACATCAATAATGGTTTCCTGCACTTTAACCCCTTGCGGCGCGGTGGTTTCATAGATATACCACTTAATTTTAATGCCCAAACACCACATTGACACCAGAATTTTGTTTAAAAAATTATCGTTTATTGAATGCGTGAAATAGAGCGTTTTCATATTTACAAATAAAGTTGTTTTCAAATTCCGGTATCAGTCATTAATTTCAACACCTAAACAATGAATTTGTCCTGCGCCGCAAAGGGTTAACCCTTTCCGGCACACTGTGCCCGGTCTGGGATACCTAATTTTAATTCCAAACTTGTGATTCGCACCAATAATATTTTAGTAAAATTTTGCTTTTACAATAAAAGCTTAAATTAAGGAATTCAAAATATCTAGAAAATTCGTTTTTGAATTCCGGTGCCAGTCGATAATTTCTCATTTTACTACAAAATTTGCCCGTGCTGGAAAGGGTTAAACGCATGGAGCAGTGTTAGGGAGGGACAGATAGAGGGCTTATCAACAAAAAAAGTGCACAACATTTTTCTTTTTGTCTTTTATTTAATAGTAAACACAAGTTTCATTTCAAATATACTTCGGATATGGTTTCTTGAACTGCGATTTTATATGCACACACATATGAAAAAGCATATGAATGTCAAAATATGGGTTATTTTCTCTTTTGTAATAAAATAATTTTATAATAATTTCGTATCTTCTTAAAAATAGATAATTGAATTTAAAAATATCTCACTATTTTGACATAAAAATGATGCTACAAACAAAAAAAGAAAAAAAATAGTTGCATCAAAATTGTTGTCGCTATCAAAAGACAAATCCTTTCGTTACACTAAAATGATAACATTATATATGTACAGCCACTAATGGGAAAAAAAATAATGAAAATCCGTTGTCTGTATCATTATTATAAAACAGATGACTTTTCCCACTATCGTTTGCTATAATAATAAGTAAAATCTTTAATCATGCATAAAACATTCGTCCATGTTATAAATGTCGGAAATGTTATGTTTCAGGTTGACAATCATTTAAAGAATAATTTTATAAAAATCGTAAATTTTAGGTTTTCTGGTATTGAATCATTTAAACAATAGTTAAAAAATAATTTCAACTTAACATTAAAGTACAATTAATATTTTACGCATGTCAAAATGTATATTGTTTTTTTATTTACATTTACGAGAAAATATATAGTAAAAGTTTAATAAGAAACAAATGTTCTAAATATTTGGTACAAATATCTTTATTTTAAGAAATTTAAGGAGTATGAATTTTATTAATATATCTTGTAGCTTTTAATTATGATGTAGTTTCTGTTAACCTTTTCCTGTCCGAATTTCAATTTTCAATTTTAGAAAAAATACTTTTACGTTACTAACATTAATTCCAGCTATCCAAATACTACAATTAGTGTTTAACGAATAGTTCATTGTCTGAAAGATCACAAATGTTATTGTTCTGTTTACTATTCAATTAATATTCATATAACGATAGGCTAAGGAAGAATTTTTTCCTGTATAGAAAATATTGTATTAAAATAAGGTTTAACATGTATTGCAAATTTCGGTACTTACGTATTAACGCCACCGCAGCAGATGTTGCGCTAATGCGCCAATAAAGAGAAATCTTGTTGTTTGCAAGCGCACAAAAAATAACGTCAAAAATGAGCAAAAAAACCCCACTAAATCTAATAAGAAGAACAACAAGATTGCTCTTTATTGGCGCATTAGCGCATTCTGCTGCGGTGGCGCTAATACGTAAGTACCCAAACTTCTCATACTCTTTGCGCTTAATTACTCATGAATATTTCAGGATAGTAACTTTTATTTTTTTAATGTGTGAAATGCATATGTTTAAAATACGTGAATTGCAAACGGTCAAGGGATAATTAAACAAATAATAATTATTATTATCATTACTAAATGCCTAAACATAATTGATGTCATATAGTAAATGCATAGACATATACAAACATTACTACATGTAAATAGTAGGAAAAGTATTTCTTAAACAAAATAATACTCCATTAAAAGGCATGTACTGTTAATAGTACATCAGACACGAAAGAGTTAAAATCTACTAATGGTACTATAGCATATAAAACCACAAGGGTATAAAGCATAACCTAAACACTTCATAGACTGTTCACTATAACTTTCTTATTTGTAAAATGGCAAGATTATCTTCAACCAATCGAATAATTTTCTTCTTCTGTCATGCTTATAACCTCGGTGTATTTTTAATTAATGGAAAATATTGCATCAACATAAACTTAATTAAGCTGTCACAAACATATAAACATAAGATTCATTTATTAAATATTGCTTAGGGCAATTAAACTAATAATTGAATTAGTAGTTACATTCATTGAAACATATCATCCTCATTATGTTTAAATAATGGTTATCTCTTAAAAACAGTGTGGCAATATTTATAATTTAACTCCTTCGGGTAAAGCGTTATTTAAAACTTTTCTATAACAACGAAATTTTAAAATGTACTAAAATTTGTTAGTTTGATAAAAATTAATCAAAAATTTCTGTATCCATGAACCAGAAATAAAATTATCAGGCACTTAAGAAAATATAAGGAATAAGAATGATATTTATTTTTTAACCTCTTCAGTCCCTGAGTACCCAAATGGGTACATCAGTTTTGTCCCCTTTTATTAATGATACTCAAATATAAATGAAATTTCGATGCAAGAATAATATGTTTCGAATTTTAAGATTCGAGCTAATGAAAATAAAATAAAAATCTCGCTCAGAAGTCAAACGAGAAAAGAAATAATTCAGTAATAATTAAAAATACTGTAATAATCGCCAGTAGCGAAGAGGTTAAAGATTGTTTATGTTTCTTTCAAGTGATGTGTATCATTTATTGACTTAGCATAAATTCATGGGAGAATAATTTGATTAGTTTTGGATTTTTTCAATCGTTTTATCAAAATGTTAACCCCTTAACTGGTACTTTCTTTTCCGTTCAATAAATTGAAAATAACGGATTCTCACCACACTTTTTTAAATAAAATATTCGTAACATTAAGTCTAAACACTTTTGCCTTTAATAGTATGAAATTATTTTTTTAAAAAAATGTGGTGTCAAAAAACTTTAGATGATGAATTAAGCAATTGCCCGAACGGCGTACGGGCAAATCCGTTAAGGGTGTATTCGAAAAAACGCTTTTCCACCTTCAACAGCTCAAAATTTTCCGATACAATTTCAGACACATTTTTAATAGTAGAAACATGAAATTTGCTGAGGGTATTTTTGAAGAGATGTACAAGGTGCCGAGTGATGTATTTTTACGCTCAATTCATTAGAATTTGATTTATAAACAATTATCTTCTCAGTATGATTTTTTTTTCGTTCACAGATCTCCCTCTAGGGGAAAATCTGTTCAAAATGCCGTTTTTGATTGCTTTTTTTGCAATATTTTCTGCATTTATCAAAGAATTGACAATTACGGAACCTTGTGTACTTTTTAAATAAGACAATTTGCCAGTTTGATGCATATGAGAGTAAACATTAAGTCAAAATTAAATCGGAAAATAAGCAGTTTGAATCGAAATACACCCTTAAGGGGTTAAAAAAGTTATAAAAAAGAGTAGATTAGGTTAAGTTAGAGCGCGCTGCGTTCCGAAATAAAAGGTTCACAGTTCGATTCAGGGCGGCGGAATTGTCGCGATCAATTAACATTGTACCCTATCAGAATCGAAATGATTATAAACTTTTTTTGAGAATTAATCAATGAGGGTCTCTTGTCAGGGTGACCAAACTATGAGTTAATTAACAATTGATACAAAACCATAGCTGCCAACTCTTCCGACTTTTTTGGCCTGGAAAAATTTAATAGAATTTTTTTTACTTAATTAATCGGCAGATTACGGCGATTTGAAATGATAAAATTTTATATAAAATTTTTCCGAGCTCAAAAAAGTGGAAGATGTTGGCAGCTATGCAAAGCTCATTTTATACGTGTGTTGGCAAAATTATTATCAATTTTTCTTTGCTTTTTGTGCCACTGTGCCATGATAAACGATTTTAATCACAGCTTTATTTCTATCATCTGTATGTATCCAAATAAGCTTATGCTAAGTGTCTCAGAACATTCCATTAATTTATCCAAAATATTTCCTTGGAGAAAAATAAAATAAAATTGCAAACAGTTCGGTAATCGTGTGCAAAAATAAGGAAAACAGATTGCTGTCTGAAGATACTAATTCAAAAAAAGTATTTTTATAGAAATCTGAATGCATATTTGAAAGAAAATAATTAATATTTTCAAATGAATAGAAATATCTGAAATTTTTCTCGGACAATAAAATTTTAGAAATTTATGTAATATGTGAAATTAATAAATGAAATCTGGAAATTCTCCATGCATTAACAATAAATAGCTCTTTTTTTAATTTAAAAATATTTAATAAGAAAGATCATTTTCTTTTAATTTAGCTTCTTTCGAGGAATGTGCATCTTTTATTAACCTCTTTGGGACGAGCGACACTTATACTTGCCGGAAAAAGGCTTAAGGCCCCCGTCCCTGTCCGAGGAAACGCTCGCGAGCTAATGCTATTCCTATGGGGAAGCATTTTTCTAATAACTGTTTCGCATTTTGACACTTTTAAGGTTTTTTTTTTTTCATTGGATAGCTGAGGTTCATGCAGACATCGTTCCTTTTTTACTTTTTCGATTTCGATTGTAGATATTTTCTATAAAGTTAGTTTCACTTTCGAAACCGGTTTTGAAGATATAATACATATTAAATCCTTTCATTTATGTATGAGAATGCATAAACAATTCGTTCGCAAAGCCATAACAAACATTAGCAAGACAGTTCATATATCTGAATGGCATAGGAATGGACAGAGTAAAAGCATGCCCAATTATTCTCTACTTTCTATATGCATTACATTTCAACAAGCATCAAGTTAGGAAATGCAAACAATTATTAAAAGATATTTTATAATATTTTCAAACATGTCAAAAAGATACATTTAAATTTTTTTAGATCAAATACATATTTAAAGAACTGCAATTTAACATTTCTGATGTTCTACTTGTGGAACTTAGACAGGTTAAAGGTTAATTTATTCCTTAACAAGTCAATAAGTTATTTATTATTAATGAAATCCTTCGATTACGAATTTCTGCTAAACCGAACATAGTTCTGTCCCTATTAGTTCGGAATAGCGGGATTCTACTGTGGTTCAATTCAAGACTAAAAATGGTCAAATCATTGACCAAGACTAAAAATGGTCAAATGGTTCCCTCAACCTTTCACCCCTATAGGTTTTCTAAAATAAGCAGTTGCGTAGTATCTCATAGATTTTCTTTGGTAGGTTTTTTGAATATTTAGCACAAAGTTTTAAAATTTATTGTTGCCTTGTATGATAATAGAAAAAAAACAACAACATAAGTAAGTTGTGGACTACCTAGTTGCTTAGCATTTTTACATCTAGTGTAGGGATGGTTTGTATTGCAATGCCATTAAAAGGGCTAAAAAATATATTTTACTGCGGCTAATACTCACAAAGAGAAAAAAAACTAAAAACATGAAAGAGTATAAAAAATTAAATTAAAATTTCTACATATAGCAAAATGTAAGCGATATAATATAACATGCATAATTAAAACAATATAAATAAATGTACCATTTTAACATATGTAATTAAAAAATAAGAAAAATATATAAAAAGATAGAAATAATTCATTTGCTCCAAAGGGGCAGGCAAAAACGCTTCCGTGGAGTGGGGTAGGTTGGGTGGGCATATTTTCCGAACAAAACTATGTATATGGGTGATTCTCAAAATAGGGGACAATTTATGTCTTTCGGCATACAAAAAAAATTGAGAGGTTTTCTGTCATGTTTTTATATTTAGATATGTTTTTCTTAATATTATTCATTATTTGCACTCAAGAATTACTCACTTTTTAGTTAAAAACACCTTAAAATAACAGAATAAAGATTCAAAATGTCATTAGCATGGATGTCCACAGCAGCTGTGCCTTGTGTATACTAGCATTTTTCAAGAGTTAATATCATATTTATAAAATAAACAAATGTTATTCTTTCTTTATATTAATCAAAGAGAGGATTTATCCAATAAATTTCTTTTTAAAAATAAAATTATAGTACATAAAAAAAGAATTAAAGTTTGTCCTCCATATTCGATTTTCAAAACAAGGTCATACTAAAACAGCTGGTTATTAATCAAAATTTCATTTTCACATATGACAATAGTTTGAAAATATAAAGTTTCTCCATGGCAACAAGTAGCCATTTTATCTCAGCCAGAAAATAGAAGCATGTATTGTATTTTAAGAATAGAAGTTAATATTGAATATTAGGGACGTACATCAATTTTATGTCATTAGAATGGATAATAATTTTCATGTTTATTTTATAGTTAAAATTTTTATTTTATTTATTTGCATAGAACTTTTGTGTTTTAAAATGCCCCAGAAAGGACTATTGCATTGTGATTATATTATGGCTCATAATCTTATTTAAAATAAAATTTGTCATTAGCATGGCTTTTCTGTCCATGCTAAAGACTCCTATGTACATAAATGTAACCAGTGCTTATATTGTATCCTTTATAAAGTTTAGTTTTACGTATAAATTTAGATATTACATTTATTATCCCTAAAATATGCATTAAATCTGTAGGAAAATCACTAAGAGAGCTTCTTACATTGTTAGTGTCAGAATGTTGCTCATGTAACAAAGTTTGCTCTTTGGTAATGTTTTTATTCTCCTTATACGTATATATATAAAAATGAAAACCATTTGCTGAAAAGGAAGGCTAATAAATATAGAAAAAAATATTTAAACAGGAAGAAAATAAAAATTTCTTAATATATTTATTCCATGCAATTTGTTTTGTCATTAGCATGGCTCAAAAAATACTAATTATTTTTTTAAGTTAATTTTTAAATATTTAGCTCTGCTGACTACATGGAAAGTATACCTAATACTATATTAACAACACCTATTTTTTTCAGAAATTTTGCTAACAGTAATTTTTTTAAGATTTCATTTTTGAAATCGTCCCCTATTTTGAGAATCACCCATATATGTAGATATGTCATAATGTTTGTTTGTGTATCAAATGAAATTCTTTACCAAGTGATCAATAATTATCATATAAAGTAAATAATAAAACATTAAAGCAACATTGAACTCAGCTTTTCTAAGGCATCTATAATTAAACTTTGAAATTTTTCTATTTTTGTTTTCACATTTCATACTAAATTTAGCTTTCAAAATAATGCTCTTATCATTACCAGAGATTATAGAACGAATCTTGTCGAATTATGAAGGCAAGCACCATGAAAGTATTTTTAGATACACTGTTTAGACACTGTCAGGTTCCTAGAAGACATCTGCCCTGAATTAGAAAGGAATAACATTTCCTCATCTGAATATTTTTTTGTATTGTTAGTTGTGTATCCGCGAAGCTTTCGAAATACCTTTCTTTCTTTTCTTATAATGACAAATGACTGGTGGTTATCCAGGCGCAGGTGTGCGGATGACGCACTCGTTGCTGAATGAAAGTGATGACCACGGGGCATGGCTCAGCTGTCATTTAGTATTGAAGTGATGTGTAAACAGTAGATGTCATGACTCAAGGTTGGTATGCGGAATTGAACCAATGGAGGAACTCTAAGAGGCCCTGCTGGGGGAAGGAAGATCTCTGACAAGGTCAACTCTGGACTGAGAGGTTGGAGACAGTTCTCGCTTGGCGTTGAGACCGATAGGTCGCTCAGGATTTGTGGTCCTGTTGGATAGTGTATATTTTGAGCGTGGGACAAGGCGTCCCGGTGGATAGTGTTATAGGCCGAGAAGTGAGGCCTAGTACCCTTGTGTATTGAGATTCTGCAGTAATCTCTGATAAAGCGTATCTAACGTGCGTTGAGTGTGAGGAAGAAAGTATAAGTTGAACGGTACACAACCAACGTTTATTGTAGTTAATTTAATGTTGAACCGGATCATCTATATCCGAGTTGTAATTGTAAATAGTTGTAAATATTGTTTCTTGTGTACATATCTATATCTTAAATAAACTGTTAGTTCAGTTCATTAACAGCGTCAGTGTTATTTTACCCAATCCTCACAGCAGGTGACCGATATCACCCATTAATATCGGTGGTGGCAGCTAAAACTACCTAGGACATTCATCGAAGTTTTGTGGACTGAGAGGAGCGTCCGACAAATTGTTGGCAGCGTCGGGATAGAATCGCCTGAAACAAGTGACCAGCGAGCCGTGTTGCAGTCTGTTAATGCCAGAGTATCCAGTGGAATTCTTGTGTGGTCGTGCCATATCATCGAGTATGTACTAAAGCATCGTGCCGGATCGTCGATTGTATGCTAAAGTGTCGTGCCGTATCGTCGAATGTGTGTAAAGTGTCGTGCCGTAGCGTCGAATGTGTGTAAAGCGTTGTGCCGTATCGTCGAGTATGTGCTAAAGTATCGTGCCGGATCGTCGAGTGTGTGATAAAGTATCGTGCCATATCGTCTAGTGTGGACTAAAGTGTTGTGCGTATCTTTATTAGAAAGAACTAAACTGAACTGTTGTGCCATATTACCGCTACATCGTGGAGCTACCTGTGATTAGAAAAGTAATCCAGCAAAGAAAGTATAAGGTAAGGTGTTTTGATCATTCATTTCTTCTGACATCTCGAACCAAATTGTATTGTTGTATAATTAATAGTAATTTAAGTAAATTGTCTACGTAATTTATGTGCAATGAAATAATTGTGTTCAGATAGGTGTAAAGAACTAATAACCATATTGCTATTGTTTTAAAGAAAGGTCATAATAATTTGAGATGATAATGATATGCTATTTATAATGATATTAGTGAACTAAATTAATGCATTAAATCTAAATTATTGTTAAAGTAATTGTTAAAGGAAGCAATACTGTTTAAATTTTAAGAGTTGCATTATCAAAATTCTAAGCAAATGAAAATTTTAATTGGCCAATACTAGTGAGGAAAAAAAAAAAAGGCTCAAAAGAGAGCCATAGAGAAAAAAAAAGGCCCAAAAGAGAGCCATAGTGAAAAAAAAGGCCCAAAAGAGAGCCATAGTGAAAAAAAAAAGGCTCAAAAGAGAGCCATAGTGAGTAAAAATAAAAGTAAAGATTTTCAGTATATTTGTTTTAAGTGTAAGAACCAGTATTGAGTTCGGAAATATTTTATGAGGATAATTGTAGAAATTTATTTATGCATGTTGTACAATTTTTCTTTATGTGGATTTTTTGATTGACATCAATACTTCTATTCAATTTCAACGTATCAGTATTATTATATAAATTGTATGTTGTTATCTAAGTGTATATATTGGAATCTATATTGCATAGTAATCAAATCGAATTACTCTTTTACCTTTTGTTTTATTGGAAGTATATTGTGTGATATCAATGGTTGAGGAAAATTAGAGTATTCAGTAGGTTAATTAGAAATGAAATGCCTTCATTATCTGAAGGGTATTAATTAGTTTAATAAGTGGAGGAATATCTGTACTAAGTTAGAAATTTCGGAAATATTAAGTTGGTAGGTTTAACTATTCTTGTGGGGTGGTTATAACAATCGGTGAAGGTATGGCTTTCTTATTGAAACTAAAAAAGGTTGATCTTCAGGTGATAGCTGAAGAATTGGGTGTTGAATTCACGGAAGATGATACCAGAATTCAGCTTAAGAAAAAGATAATGGACAGTGATGAGTATGACGAGGGGGTTATTAAGGAATTATCTGACGCTATTGTTGCAGAACGATTAGAACAAGAAAAATTAGAACGCGAAAAGTTAGAAAAACAGGAAAGGTTAGAGCGTGAAGAAAAACAGGAAAAATTAGAGCGCGAAAAGTTAGAAAAACAGGAAAAATTAGAACGCGAAAAGTTAGAAAAACAGGAAAAATTAGAACGCGAAAAGTTAGAACTCGAAAAGTTAGAGAAACAGGAAAAGTTAGAAATGGAGAAATTGAGGATGGGACATGAATTAGAAATGGAAAGGCTCAGAGTTCAAGGTTCAGCAAATAACTCTAATGGATCTAGGGAATCTAGTAATGAAAGTAACATTGAAAAATTGATCAAAAGTGTTAAAACTCTATCTATCAAAGTACCAGAAGGGACTGAGGGATGGAATTTATTTTTCAACAGTTTAGAAAGGGCATTCCAAACTAAAGATGTACCGGAAAACCAGCAGGCCGAAATTCTACTAAATATGTTAGGAGATAAGGCGGATAATTTGTTAATTTATACCACTAAGGAACAAATGGAGAATTATGAGGAATTAAAGGAGTTAGTCCTAAGGGAACATGAGCCAAACCCGAAGGCATGTTTAGAAAATTTCCGGAAAGCTAGGAGAAATCCGAACGAAACCCATGTATTATTTGTATCGCGTTTAATAGCTACGTGGGAAAATTATTGTAAAATTAGAGGTGCGGACACTTATGAAAAGGTCAACCAGTTAATAGTTACTGATAAGCTAATGAGTACGCTAGATGAGGATACTGCAGCATATATTAGTTTAACTCACCAGGGTAAATGGTTAGAAGCTCCTAAAATTGCTAAAGAGTGTGATAATTATTTTGATGCTAAACATAAGTCTTATGCGGTTACGCATAAAAGCTTTAAAGGTAAAGATAAGTACGTAAACAATGAAAAAATGAGACCGAGGGAGGATAATAAATTTAGTGGTAGTTGGAGGCAAAATGGTAGTAATGAGTGTAATTCTTTTCCGGATAGGAAAACAGAGTTTAAGAAGACGAATGATGCTTCAGGGCCTAAATGTTTTAAGTGTGGTTTGAGAGGTCATTACCAACGTTTTTGTAATAAAGTGGGTAATGAGGGAACTAATAATGGCAATAAAGGGCGAGACCAGAAAGTAGGTGTTGATAAGATTATGGTGAAAGAAAATCAAGAGTTACCTAATGGGGCTATTGTGGCTAGAATATCGGCAAAGGCCGAGCAGAAAACTAATGTTATTGGTGAGAAATTAAATAAACTTGAGAAAATTGAAGTTAGTGTTAATGGGCAAAAAGCAAAGGGATTGGTTGATTCTGGATGTGAGATTAGTGTTGTTCATAAAGATTTAGTCCCGGAAGAGAAATTAAAGAGAGCGGGTAGTATTTATTTACAAGGGTTATTTGGTGAAGCTGTTAAATCACCGTTAGTTAAACTACCGCTAGCTATTCCGCAATTCGGGCAAACTAATATTATTCATCAGGAAGTACTTTGCGCAGTAACTGATAATATTAATGAGCAAGTAATTTTACATCCCGAGGTGATTAATGAGTTGTCAGGTGTCAATCTTGAGGAGCCATTGATAGAGTCCGAAGAATTAAAAAGTTCCGAAATTATTATTGATAACTCGAATGAAAAGGAAGATGTAAGTAACGATAGCGTAATGTTTACGTAATAGACGCGAGATCGCAAAATGTACAAAGTCAGGATCCAGAAAAAACTGAAACGGAGGAAAATAATGAATCTATTGTTAGTAACTCAGATATGTTTAAGAAATCCCAGTTGGAATGTAAAGAATTAGAGAAAGCTTGGGAATTAGCTAAAAAGGAAAAAGGGGATTATTATATTGTAAACGGATTATTGTATCATAAAGAGAAATTGTTAGGCGAAACTATAGCGCAATTAGTAGTACCCAAGGTAAGAAGGGAAGAAATCTTAAAATTAGCGCATTCATCGGTATTTGGAGGGCATCATGCAGCCAAGAAAACGTTGCAGAGAATAAGGTATTCTTTTTATTGGGAGGGAATGGCAAAAGAAGCTAAACAGTTTTGTGAATCATGTTTAGAGTGCCAATTGACTAGAGGGGTTAAAGTAAATGATAGAGCTCCTATTTCCCCAATATCGCGGCCGGAACTTCCATTTCAGGTTGTTAATGTTGATTTAATTGGGCCTATTGATCCTAAAAGATCACAAGGGCATCGGTATATACTGACTTTAATTGATCAGCATACCAGATGGGCGGATGCGATCCCTCTAAAAAGTTTAACTGCTAAAACCGCGTGTGAGGCGTTACTTCAAATATTTATGAGAACAGGAATTCCTAATGTAATTGCCTGCGACAATGGAACCAATTTTACTGCCGACTTAACAAAAGAATTTGAGAAAAGGTTAGGTGCTAGTCCAAGATTTTCGACTCCACAGTATCCACAGTCCAACGGACTTGTGGAACGATTTAATCAGACTCTTAAACGTATGCTACATCATACGATTAGGGAAGAAGGAAAAAAATGGCATGAACAAATACCATTTATATTATGGGCTTATAGGGAAGTCCCAAATTCTACGACGGGAATCGCACCTTTCCAGTTATTATATGGTAGAGCGCCGGAGGGTCCGTTATCGATTCTTACGTCGTCATGGGCAGGAGAAAATAAGGGAGCGCAGTTAGATACTACGCCGATTCATGAGTACTTGGATAAATTTAAGAACCGCTTAGAAAGAGCCGCAAATGAGGCAAAATTGTCGTCTGAGGTTCAACAAAATAGAATGGCATATCATTATAATTTAAGGTCAAAAGAAAAAACGTTTGAGGTAGGCGATAAAGTTATACTGTTAATCCCCGATTCGACTAATAAGTTATATTCTAGGTGGCAAGGGCCGGAAACTATTGTAGAAAAACGAAACCAGCATTCGTTTATTGTTGAGTTAGCCGACGGGAGTAGGAAGCATGTGCACCAAAATAAGATAAGAGAATTTATCGCTAAATGTAATATAGTTAATATTGTTTTCGAAGGTGATGAGGAATTTGGAGAAGTTGGGGAAATTCCTATTTTGAACCGGGATCAAGAGATAGAACGGGATATTGAGAGGTTTGAAATAAAAGGGCTATCTAATAGTCATGTCAAAGATTTAAAGTCCATTTTGAGGGAAAATAAAGAAGTGTTTATGGGTCCTGTACGACCAGCGGAAGTAGGGGAACATCGTATTGATCTGAAACCGGGTGTAGAAAGGAAAAAACCAAAGTTATATAGCGTGCCGGTAGCTTATAAAGAGGAAGAGGATAGGCAGATTCAGGAGTTATTAGAATTAAATCTAATCGAACCGTCGAATGCTGAAATTAGCCATCCAATTGTTTGCGTTGCGAAAAAAGATGCAACTGTCAGAATGTGCATTGATTACAGAGCTTTAAATTCTGTAACGCAGGTTCCCACCTTCCCGATGAAAGATTCCCAAGAAATTATGTATACCGCAGGGGCGGCTAAATATTTATCTTCAATAGATTTATTGAGGGGTTATTGGCAAATTAAAATGGCCGAGGATTGTAAACCTCTGACAGCTTTTACGACGCATAACGGAACTTATCAGTGGCGTACAATGCCTTTTGGATTATCAGGGGCTTCTGCTACGTTTCAAAAAGACATGAATGAGGTTCTCCAAGGTCATCGGAGGTATGCAGAAGCATATATTGATGATGTCATCATTTTCTCCGATACCTGGGAAGAGCATTGTGAGCATGTCAGGGCTGTCATTGAAGAGTTGAAAAATAGAAATTTTACGATTAGACTAGACAAATGTAAATTTGGAGAGAAATTGACTAAGTTTTTAGGTCATGTTATTGGGGGTGGAACTCATGCACCTGATGAGGAGAAAATCGGAGCAATAAGGGACTTAAAGAGACCAAAGACTAAAAAGGAAGTTAGATCAGTTTTGGGATTAATGGGATTCTACCGATCTTATATTCCAAATTATGCTGAGATAGCTATACCTTTAACCGAATTAACCAAAGGAAATGTCAAAAATAGTGTACCATGGGATGAAAGGGCCGAAAAAGCATTTAATACTCTTAAAGATGAGTTGTGTAAAGTGACGAGTTTGGCTACACCTATCGTAGGCCGGGAATATCAGTTTCACGCCGATGCTTCCGACCTTGCAGTAGGATGTTGTCTTACTCAAAAAGATGAAAAAGGTCAGTTTAAACCTATAGCTTTTGCCAGTCAGAAATTGTCAGGGGCTCAGCGTGCTTGGCCGAGTATAGAGAAAGAGGCTTGGAGTATTCTCTTCGGGTTGCGGAAGTTTGAAAAGTGGACTTATGGATCTCAAATTGAGGTCATTACCGATCATAATCCATTAAAATTTCTCACGGAAACAACCCCAAGGTTGCCCAAACTCACTAGGTGGGCTCTAGCCTTGCAACGCTGGAACCTGAGCATTTCTCATCGTCCCGGAGTTCAACATTTGAATGCTGATGCAATTTCGAGGCTACAGAGAAAGAGCTGGGAAGAACAACCAGTTACTAGCCCATCAGTATCAATGTCAAAATAGTAGACAACCTTAAAGGATGTCATCACATGTCTAATTTTTTTTTTTTGTGTGTGGGTAAATATTTATTTTTTAAGTTTTGTGTTTATAATAGTAAATTAGCATGTGTATTGTTTATGCAATAGTAATATTAGTATAAGGTTCAGTAGAGATGTCAGTAGAGAATGTTCAGACACCTGAAAATGCCTGTGTAATATTTAGAATGAAGAAATCTGCAAAGAGACTATTGAACTCTTCCGTAATATTATTATATGTTTGGGGAAAATTAGCCCCTAAGAGGCATATTTTCCGCTAAGGTGGGGGGTGTCAGGTTCCTAGAAGACATCTGCCCTGAATTAGAAAGGAATAACATTTCCTTATCTGAATATTTTTTTGTATTGTTAGTTGTGTATCCGTGAAGCTTTCGAAATACCTTTCTTTCTTTTCTTATAATGACAAATGACAGGTGGTTATCCAGGCGCAGGTGTGCGGATGACGCACTCGTTGCTGAATGAAAGTGATGACCACGGGGCATGGCTCAGCTGTCATTTAGTATTGAAGTGATGTGTAAACAGTAGATGTCATGACTCAAGGTTGGTATGCGGAATTGAACCAATGGAGGAACTCTAAGAGGCCCTGCTGGGGGAAGGAAGATCTCTGACAAGGTCAACTCTGGACTGAGAGGTTGGAGACAGTTCTCGCTTGGCGTTGAGACCGATAGGTCGCTCAGGATTTGTGGTCCTGTTGGATAGTGTATATTTTGAGCGTGGGACAAGGCGTCCCGGTGGATAGTGTTATAGGCCGAGAAGTGAGGCCTAGTACCCTTGTGTATTGAGATTCTGCAGTAATCTCTGATAAAGCGTATCTAACGTGCGTTGAGTGTGAGGAAGAAAGTATAAGTTGAACGGTACACAACCAACGTTTATTGTAGTTAATTTAATGTTGAACCGGATCATCTATATCCGAGTTGTAATTGTAAATAGTTGTAAATATTGTTTCTGGTGTACATATCTATATCTTAAATAAACTGTTAGTTCAGTTCATTAACAGCGTCAGTGTTATTTTAACCAATCCTCACAGCAGGTGACCGATATCACCCATTAATATCGGTGGTGGCAGCTAAAACTACCTAGGACATTCATCGAAGTTTTGTGGACTGAGAGGAGCGTCCGACAGACACATATCGAGAAAGTATTTTTAGATACACTTTTTAAACACATATCGCAAAAGTATTTTTAGATACACTATTTAAACAATTGTCGCTATCGACAGTCTGGCATGTTGTGTACATTACATATGCTCAGTCGAACAAAATCTGCTAAAATTTCTTGTGCGATCACATGGTAAAAATCAGATTCTTTTGAAATGTCAGCCATTTCAGAAATTCAAATTGATGCATATCAGCCATTTATTTTAACAAAGACGAAGCAAAAACTTATTGGAAAATATATCAATGGCAAAGTCTTAAAAAAGAGTTTTTTCGATTTTTTTTAGGTGTCTTTTTTTTAACTTTCTTTTTTTTTCTTTCTGAAGTATTAATAATATTATATTTTATTCTTTCTAAATTTAACGTGTCTTAATTGCAAAGCTTTGTATGTCCTTTCTAATTATGTTACTAGTTTAGTTTATATTTTTACATTCATCATTAATTACTTTTGTCTAACGATAATGATACTCTTTTCTTGTAATATATTTTTTTTAAATTCAGTTAAAAAAACGTTTGTGTAACTAAAAAGAAATTCTGACATCTGAAATTTTTTCGCTGAAAGTTTATTCAAAGAAACCAATCGGACGTAGAATTCCTTCCGTCAAAATTCAGCAGGCTTTCCTGATTTGTCAGACTAACTGCATTTTCTTTTTAAATCCTTTCAAAATGAAATGAATACATTTTTCCCTTTCGCCAGTCCTGACTGAAAAACGAATTTTTAGAAAGCAGAGTTAAGCATTTCTGAACGGATTTAAAACTTCAATCAAAAATGTTTCCATAGTTTCCAAAAAATATATGTTTGAAATCTGTCTGTTATATAAGATATACTTATCCCATTTTATGCACTCCTCTGAAATTAAAATATTTTACTGATTTCTTAAAGATCTTTATTAAATGCATTAAAAAATATTTATAATTGTCAAAATGAACCTGCAGTTTTTTATAAATACAATAACGTGATAAACGATATCATAATATGCTGAAATAAAAGTTAGCATACTTTGATAAAGGTAAGTTATTTGATACAGATAAATTTAATCTTATTTTTATTATCACTAAATTTAATTATTACAGAATTAAAATGTAAGTTATGTAATAAATTATCGAATCTCGAACTTAATGAGTTATTTTTAAATTTCATTTATTGTCTCTGGTGGTTAATATTACATTACAAATTATAATTTAAATGTCACTGTTTTAACTTCGTTCTAAAATAAGAATATTCACTTTGTCAGGTTTTATTTAAAAGAGTATTCTATGTCTTTTTATAGCATCGGATACGCAATATAAAAGCAGCTTTTCAAAAATATTTATAGTGTGTGACTGTATATCATTATTTTATTGCATCTTTCTTTAACACCGCAAATGTATGCACATATTTTTTCGAAAGTGAGACTGAAGTAATTGAAGTTAATGTCACATTAAAAAATACTCAAAAAGAGTACCTTTTGCGTATTTTTAACCTCTTTGCACCTTGGGTTCACATAATACTACCTCTATTCTCCCCATCCCCCCCCCCCTCAAAAAAAACTAAACTGTTTGATTTTTTTATTTATTTTATTAAAAGTTGAATGTTTTTTGCTCGAAAATCAAACCAATAAATCACAAAATCTACGCTGATTACCTTACAATATAAATGCTTTTTTCATCTGGGTTTGCAAAACGCCTTTAAGATAGCATGGCGAAGAAAGACATTTTCAATCTTATTTCTGTTACAGTTACAATAACATCGTTCGAGGATTTTAAAATCATTCACTTGTTTTAACCCATGAGGACTCGCGCAGGGGAGTCCGGAGTGCGTATGTTTTTTACAATTGCAACCACCAATTTGTTTTAGAGTAATCTTCAACTTATTTTATCGCAAAATTTGTAAAAATTGCCTCCGTCTAAATAAAGCGACTGTTTGATTTGATTTTATTGGTTATAAAATTAAAACCATTCCTACCCTCAGTAAGCGGCAGTTCTCCCGAGTTAAGGTCTTAAATTTGTGATTGTGTGAAATTAGATCAGTGCTTATTAAATTCATGATCTAAGCGAATTTCTAGATCTCAGGACAATGTAATTGTTTTTTTAAAATATCTCTTTAAAAATTCAGTTAAAAAAATGTTTGCGCAACGAAAAAAAAGAAAAATTCTGACATCTCAAATTCTTTCGTGAAAGAAACTCAAAGAATATTCACAGAAACCAATTGGACGTAGAATCCTTCCGTCAAAATTCAGCAGGCTTTTCTGATTTGTCAAATGCAACTGCATTTTCCTTTTAAATCATTTCAAAGTGAAATGAATATAGTCTTCACTTTTGCCAGTCCTCACAGAAAAATGAATTTTTAGAAAACAAAGTTATGCATTTCTAAACGGATTTAAAACTTATATCAAGAGTGTTTCTATAGTTTTCAAAAAAATATGTTTGAAATCTGTCTGTTTTTAAAGATATATTTATCACTTTTTTAGCAAGCCTTCGAAATTAAAAGATTTTACTGATTTCTTAAAGATTTTTACTAAATACATTTATAAAAATTTGCTTATAAATGTCAACATGAATCTGCACTTTTTTTATAAGTACAATTACGTGATAAACGATACTATAATCAGAGTTGAGGGAAATGCATCGAAAAATCATTTTCGATACAAAATACATTGATTTTAGAGCTGAAAATACAAAATACAAAATACATGTATTTTCAAAATACATTCAAAATACAAAATTCATTTTCAATTTTTAAAATTTGCTGGGTGTTTCATTATATAAATACAAAGTGTTTTTTCTAAACTGATTAAGCTTTTGAAATTCAAAATAAGGAAAATAAGAACAAAAAGTAATGCTTCTAGCTAGATTATGAAACACTTTTCAACACATTCAGAATTCAGTAACAAAAGTTTACAATTTATTAAAGAGAAAAATGATGCTGAAATAAAGAAATAAAAGCGTAATGTATTTGAAAACCCAATATATGCCAATAATATCAGTAATTGAAAAAATATCCAATTTTTTGTGTGCAGTTCTGTATACGATATACAGGGTGAGTCATAAATATCGAAACAATAGGCTATCTCCTTAAATATTGCCTCTAGACCCATACTTCCAATTGCAAAAACTCATAAAAAAGGTGAAATTTCTGATAATATAAGTTGCAACTCCATGGGGGGTCTATTTGAAAAAATACGAAAATTAAATTTTTATACGGCCCCCGTAGAGCAAAATACCCAATTAGGAAGTTATTCCTTATCCATTCCTGAATTGAACAAAAAAAATTTCATTTCCGTATCTCAAAATCTGACAGAGATATTAAAATCCAAAATTCTCAAAAATTCGTGACTTACACCACTTCACCATGCCTGTAAATGAAGCTTTCTTCATCCATTTTCAAAGCAAATAAGGGATCGTCCACAAATTGTTCGTTTTTATATGTCGGTTTAAGACCGTGCCTCTTATTTGGACATAATAAAGCAGCGTATTGATTTAAATGGCAACTTGTTTTCAAAACATGTTGATCGTTAGCACTGGATATCTGAATAGATCGAAATATGTAGGTTCCTAAACCGAAACATAGGGAAAAAAAGTTCAGCCCGGTATGAAATAATGTTAAAATCATAATCCGGACCAGCCTGGAAAAAAGCTTAATCATAGCCGACCCAGCCGTGAATTTCTACATAGTCTTTTACTTCAGTGTTGCTAAAAATTGTTTGGCGTGGAGGAGTTCTGAGCAAAAATACTTAATATAGAATTTCGTTTTTTATATTTATACTTTTTATTATTAAAGAGGCGCCAAACGCTGTGATATATTTATTTTATCAATGAATCTCTGTTTATATGTAAATGTTTCACTTATATTGTATTATCCCTAATCCATATCCCGTGCGTTGGAGACTGAAAAATGTTATACAGTAAAATTTTTAAGACGGAATCACATAGGAAAGAAAAAATACGTAATAGACAAATGCCCTTCCTAGGAGGATTAAATGGAGTTTTTTTTTCTCAGGTATTATTGTATTTACTAGCGAGCTACGCCCGCTAGCTGGGCCACTTTTTCCAAACGTACCTCGATATTAAGCAGTATATAAAAAGCAAAAAAAATCATTTAATAAGCAAGTCTTGGAGTTCGAATCCTCAAGCACAAAAAAAGTAAATTAAAGAGCTATGGTTGTTATGCGCCCATTATCCCGTTAAAAATATGTGATTTCGCACAGTGGGTGCTACGCGCCCACCGGCCTACCACCCACCGGCTCTACGCGCCATGGTCGCCATCGTCCCGTTGAAAATATTTGGTTTTGCACGGTTGGTGCTGCGCGCCCATAAGACATTTTCTCGTATTTTGTGGTTCATCAGAAGCAGACTTTTACGCAGATTCTGAATATGTAATCGGTTTTATCTACTTTAAAAACTGTCTGTATGATGGTTTAAGAAAAAACGCGCAAAAAAAGTTTTGGTATTAAAAACTGCAAAAGACTGCTATTAAAAAAAATTAGTAATTTCATTAATATCACAAACAACATAACTAACAAATAATTTTGGCAGCTCGTTTTCCGTTTGTACTAACAAAAATTAGTATTAATTGCGTAAATCTTAGGTTACACAATATTCGTCTATGCTCCCAAAAAGAAAAAGTATGAAAATAAACCGTGTTTAACATTTTTTACCAATTAGTTCTTTTTCAAAGAACCGAAACGAAAGAAAAAGTCGTTTTCCCGGGAGAAAAAAGAGGTTTTCGGTTGCTTCTTCTTTTAGGGGAGCAAAGGGGAAAAGGGGGAAAAGTTCAGGTCGTTCACCCCAAGGTAGCGCAGTGTTCTGCCTCAGAGCTCCGTTTAAGCTCCGTTTGGGATATTAGACGTTTCCCGTTCCGATTCCCGACCGTTTTTTAATTCATAACTTTTTTAATTTTGGTCCCACGGTCTCGAAAATGCTCGAAATGACTTTCCCGGAATTTTTCGAATCGAAAGACACCTCTCGCGACATCCAACTCGCCCGCGTTGCGAACTGTAATCGGCTTCAAGCAGACAGACAGACAGAGGCGCACGGATTTTATTAGTATAGACTAGCGAGCTACGCCCGCTAGCTGGGCCACTTTTTCCAAACGAACCTCGGTATTAAGCAGTATATAATAAGCAAAAAAATTCATTTAATAAGCAAGTCTTGGTGTTCGAATCCTCAAGCACAAAAAAAAGTAAATTAAAGAGCCATGGTCCCGTTAAAAATATGTGATTTCGCACTGTGGGCCACGTGCACTTGAAAAAAAAAGATTGTGGATCGGAACTATGGTCGCTTCGCGCCCATAATCCCGTTAAAAATATTTGGTTTTGCACGGTGGGCACTACGCGCCCTTAAGACATTCTTCCGTATTTTTTAGTTCATCAGAAGCAGATTTTTACGCAGATTCTGAATATGTAATCAGTTTTTTTCTACTTTAAAAACTGTCTGCATGATGGTTTAAGAAAAAACGCGCAAAAAAACGCAATTAGCGCCGGTAGAAAAAGCGGTTTTCGGCTGTTTCTTCTTTTAGCCCAAGGGGAAAAGTTAGGTTCTTCACCGCAAGGTAGCGCAGTGTTCTGCCTCGGAGCTCCGTTTGAGCGCCGTTTCGGATTTGAGACACTTTTCGTTCCGATTCCCAAGGGGTTTTTAATTCATAACTTTTTTAATTTTGGTCCCACGGTCTCGAAAATGCCCGAAATGACTTCCCCGGAATATTTCCAATCGAAAGACACCTTTCGCGACTTCCAACTCGCCCGCGTTGCGAACTGTAATCGGCTTCAAGCAGACAGACAGACAGACAGACAGAGGCGCACGGATTTTATTAGTATAGATTTTGCATGGAGCAACACATTTTCTGTTTAAGACAGAATTCCGTCATAGGCAGATTTTTTTTTTCTCTGGTTTTATTTTGTTTAATTTTTTAGCATTTAAATATACTATTCTTTAAAAAAATTAAGTTTTTTTTTTCCCTTGTGTGTAAAATAAAAGCGATTTTAAAAGTTATGTGGTTTTCGTAAAAATATTGTTTAAACCAAATTTTACTTATTTTATGCACGTATTAGGTTTGTTCTTTTAACACGGATTGTTCGATACCGGGAATGAAAATTTCGTCCAGTGCAGGCCTGGGAAAAAAGAAGCAGTCCTCTCCGGTATGAAAAATACATTTGATCCGGATAGGCGAGTCTTCAGAAAAAAGTAACGTCTCGGTCCTGATCTGACCTCAGCCCAGAATACAGATTTTTTGACAGCCTCTCCTGGACGATAAAAAGCTTGAAGTTGTGAGAGCTAAATTTTTAAAAAGGACTTAATCTGCATCTTAGAAAAGCATTCTTTTAAATAACTGATGGGCAGTAAAACAGTACATTTCATTTTTCTGTATAATGACTTTTTTCCCGAATATTTGTCTTCAAATTATTAAAAGTGAAGAATCTTTAAGAAAAAAAAGTACAATTTTGAAGCATGTCATTTTTAATTATTTTACATTAGTTTTGTTTAAAAAAAAATGAAAAATTATAAACCTATGAAAATATAATTTTCTAAAAGTTATTATTTTTAAAAAAAATATTTTTAATAGTTCTAAAATAAATATTGAAAAACAAAAACCCTGAAACAAAACTAAAATCAGATTTTCATTTTTAATTAAATAGAAAGAAATTGAAATCCGATAAATAATGTTTGGAGTTATAACGATTTTGAATTATCCCATTTAAACCAGTAGTAACCATATAATATTTTTATAAATTTTATGATAAATTTTAGTATGTGATTTTCTTAGCAAATTATATAGCTAATCATTACAAAAAAAGAAAAAAAAATCAAAATTCTAACTCAAAAGAATAATTTTTACGCGTTTCCTGCAACTGTTAAAGTAACATTGGCTTTTGAATTGCGCGCATTTCAATTTGTGTCTAATCCCTTAAAACCTGATGAATTATTCAAACGGTTATAACTCCGCGAATTTTGTAGATATGAAGATGCAACTTTTTGTGTATTATTCAGGACTGGATAAGGAAAGTTTTCCTAATTGGAATTTTTATCTTACGGGGGCCGTATAAAAAGTTAATTTTCGTATTTTTTCAAATAGACCCCCCATGGAGTTGCAACGTATCTTATCAAAAATTTCACCTTTTTTTATGAATTTTTGCAATTGGAAGTATGGGTCTAGGGGCAATATTTAAGGAGATAGCCTATTGTTTCGATATTTATGACTCACCCTCTATAGACTTTACGCTAAAAATTATTTCATTGAAAAGAATTGCGCAGTTCATATTCTCCGTTCAGCAATTTCCGTGAATAAATGAATTGTACTAGAGAATTCTTGTACAATCCTGTATACGATCTATAGAATTTAGAGACCCCAAGTCATATAAAACAAATATTTCAATTTAATAAAACGTGCCATGATTAAAAATGCACTTCCAGAAATTAATGCTTATAGTCTTCAAAAGTTCGATTATTGTGCAGTTTCTACTGTAGCTAAATTCTTTTATTCTTAAAGTTAAAATAGTATATCATTAAAATACACCGCAAACGATTTTAATCTGTAGACTATAATGTAACCATAAATTTGTGTGTCCCTGTAAATGAGCTGCTAATGCTATAAATTTCATTTCCAATGTATACGAACATGCCGTATAGTGAAGCCCAGTAACATCTAAATTTCATGAAAATCGGATTATATTTACGCGAGTTAGGACATGGACAGACTAACAAATCGAATTCATAAACAACCTTAGCATAAAGCTAAAATTTGTTGGAAAATATTAAAAATTTAAATAAATAAGCGTTAACAAATAAAAAAAAAATAATAAATCAGTCTATATGAGAACTCATTTCATATAGAACATAGAAAAATTTCAAAAAAGGCTCGTTTTCACTTTTGACTTTTATTCTCTTTTGGCAAAGCACACTTTCGGCTCCGTTTCGGGGGGTATTGATTAACAAATTTTGTATATTTATAGCTAAAAACTTTTCTTTTTTTACTGTGCAATTGTTTTTCTAAAATTATGAATTTTAACACTTTCAAAAATTTGTGCCGACAGTTTGTTCAGACAGAGACGACAATTTTTCTATACTAAAAGTAGCTAAACATATTTTTTTTTGAGCATAGTACTTTTGAAGCATTTCATCAGACTAGATTTGCATCATCTAGAAAAATTCCGCAACGTTCTAACAAATACAAATAAAAAAAAAAGAAAAAAGAAAAAAAAAGCCTTTTCGGCCAGTACCGGGAGGAAGAGATAGCATTCGTATTCTTTACTTAAAAAAACAAAACAAAACACAAAAAAAAGTTATATTATTTAAGTATGCAAAGCTAAAATTAGTAGAACATGGTAATTGAATATTCAACCAAGGTTGTTTCGGTCAATACTGAATATGAATGGGAATTTCGAGAAATTAATCAATTTTATAGAATCGCGTTTTATTTAAAACCATTTATATTCTATGGCCATATTCGGCAATATAATGAATTGCCTCCCATCTTAAAACAATATGACGAGTGAAATTAACCAATGAGCTTGATCGCGATCTTACTATGTCCTGTGCACATGCTCACTCACATCGAAATCAATTAACGTATCCGAGTGGTCTCGCAGGCAAATAGATTTTTTTTTTAAATGTCACCCACTTTAGAAATTCAAAGTGCTATAACTCAGACATTTTTAAAAATATAGACAAAACAAAAAAATGCCCTCGAATCTTTGTATTAAGATGAAACACATAGAAGAAAAATATTTTTCAGTTTCTAATATTTTTGTATTGAATTTTAAATTTTAAATATTTAAAAAAAATTAAATGGTTACCTTTTTGAAACAATATGACGGACGATGCTGGCCAGCGAACTTGTTCGAGATAGTTGTATCATAGAAGGCGGCAGCCTTCAAGTGACGCAGCTTTAAACCTACCATCGTCAAAACCTACCATCGTCATAAGGGTAGATGCGGAACTTCATATATACAGCTAACTCAACTTCAAAGGAAATCGGAAAAGCCGCCTTCTAATAACTCAGCAAATATTGGTCAGAATGGTCCAATTTTTTTAATATAGTCTTATATTCCCAGTCTAATCCTATCCTATAATTTTTACATTTCTACGTGCCGTATATTTTTAGATCTCGATAACCATTTTAAAACTGTAATCGATGGTGTTTGTTCCTGATAATGAGATCTACAAAACGGGCTGGGAGATTTTATTAAAACTTATATATAATATGAATCTCTTTAAGATAGAGGTAATAAGACTTGCCTTGTTTCTAGGAAAACTCTTGTTTGTTATATATTGGTCTTGGAAAATCGGACTATATTAGCTCGCGGATTACATGTTATTCTATGGGTTAGCAGACGGAGACTGAGTGAAAAACCTTATGTACTTATGGTCACAGTTAAAACACCCGAATCGAAGCAATAAATGTTTTTTAAACTACAAAAACATCTTATCATGTGCTTTAAAACATTCAATAAATATATACTAAATCAAATTTCTATTTATTTTGCCTTTATTTTTCGTAAGAAGAAAATATTACGTTTCTTACATTGGATATTTTTGCATTTTGTGGAAAAAATATTTTGAATCCTTTTTTAAAATAGGAAAATATTTTTTAATTATACATATTCAATATACTTTCGACTTATGATTTTTTTTTTAAGTTTTCAAACAAAAATTATTTTAAATTATTTGTTGTTAGAAAGTCATGTATTCATACGCCTAGGGGCGCCACTTGTCTAGTTTTGTTTTGAATCCGAACCCGAACGCGGCAAGTTACACGGAGCATTTTTCATTCAGGTAGTAATATTCTTACATAATGTCCATTAAATTGATATAGAAAATGCACGAATTAAAAAATATAAACCAGACAAGATAGAATCATTAAGTAATTTTCAGGTTTTAATAATCCACATGTTGTTTCTTGTTACGCCAATTGAATCTCGCAATGTCAATATACAACGAATAAGCTCTATAAGCTCGATTATTAATTAATACAGAATGTGTAACTTTGCAATAAAGTTTTTTGCTTGTATTTTTGAAGACTTATGGATTACAGTGTGGAGGCAGGATATATTCAAAATTTTACGAGAATGCCAGTTAAAAATCTGGACTGCATTTTGTTTTGTTGTCAGTAATTTTGGGTGAAATGCAGTTTTTTCTCCTTCGCCAAGGAACTTTTTATGTGTATTGTTTGATAAACAAAAAATATATAGAGGTAAAATTGTTTATTTTTTTAATTTTTTCGCTGCTTGAGCAAAGAATAGGTTTGCATTAATCATAATTAATAAACGGAAACTTACTGGCTTGCTTAAAGTATTGTTTTTAAATACAGGGTACAAAATACATGAATTTTCTTAAATCCCAGTTTATTTTATTAAAATTTGTCATTTCATGAAAATAAAATTATTGCATATCTGTTATCTTTGAGTTTAAGTGTTAAAACACTTTTCAATGTTTGCATTTTAGCATGTTTTGCAGATAATACATTTTGTGAATTTCACAGAGTTGACTGTATTATACTCTATTATAAGCATTCATTATGATTTCTAGTACATTATTACATTCAAATTACTCTTTTTAAAAATGTAAACAAAAGATGAGCACATATTTGTGCAATGTCAGGTCCCAAGAATGGAAATTGTAAAGTACACACACTTGATGGACTTTACAATTTCTATATATTGCTTGTTTTAAACTTAAGTGAAATGTTGGCTAAAACATTTTCAGTTTCATAAATTATTTCAATTTGAAATATTTTAGTAATCGCTACTACTGTTATTCCGTCGACCAATTTCGCCAAATTATACATAATCACATATTTTTTTATTTTAAATAATGAAAAAACAAATAATTAGTAAAATATTAATAAAAAGTCGAAATAAAAATCAATGACATTTTAAATATACAAATTGTATTTAATGTCATTGAATGTGACATTCACAATCATCCATTATTGGAATTTAATCTTATAGTTTGGCGATAATTTTTTGGTCGACGGGATAACCTAGTAGTACCTAGTAATCTATAAAGCTAACAAGTAACATTTATACAACATTTCATTAACTCGATTCTTCTTAAGTAAATTTGAATAAGCGACGGCAAAAATCCATTGCAAGATTCTCTGGTTAACTTTATTGCAGACTTTATTCATTGTATATTAAGACATTGCAAGATTGTATTGGCATAACAAGAAACATCCATGTGGATTATTAAAACCATGAAATATACGTAATGATTCTATCATGTCTGTTCAATGGTTTTCAATTTGTGCATTTTCTTTATCAATTCTATTCTAAATAAATTCTACCTGAATGAAAAATGCTACTAACGCGTTCTGATTAAAAAAAAAAACTAGACAAGTGGCGCCTTCTTAATATGGAATATAATATAGAATGTATGAAAACTTATGAATTAGAGGGGGGAGGCAGGGTATATTCAAAATTTTATGAGAATGCCAGGTAAAAATCCTGTATTGTACTTTTTTTTGGTTTGTTGTCAAACTTTTTTCTCATGTCTATGAATAAATTATTCCTTGCACCAACATAAGATTTTGTTGTCAGTGGCACAGCCAAGGGGGTGTTTTTGTGAACTACATCCATGAATCGCTAAAAAAAAAAAGCAAATTGCATAAAAAATAGGAATTACGTCCACAAATTGCTTAATGTGAATTACGTCCATGAATCATGTAAAAAAGCGAGAATTATATTCATAAATTGTATGAAAAATGCAAATTACGTCTATGAATCGTGTAGTAAAACATAAATTATGTTCATAAATTGCCCAAAAAACACGAATTTTGGCAGCAAAAAGCTGAAACGGAAATTACCTATATAAAACTCATAAAAATAGCGACTTGCATTCATAAATTGCATAAAAAATGTGAATTACGTTCATGAATCACTCAAAAAACGCAAATTACATCCATGAATTGCATAAAAACGTGAATTACGTCCATAAATCACTCAAAAAATGCGAATCACTTCCATGAATTGTGCAAAAAAACACGAATAACGTTCAGAAATTGCAAAAAATGCGAATTACGTCCAAGAATTGGTAAAAAAAAGCGAATTACACTCATAAATCCTATAAAAACACAAATAATGTCAATAAATCTATCAAAAAACGCAAATTTCGTCGATAAAAAGCTCAAAAGATGCATATTATGCCTACGAATCACATAAGTATAGCAAATTATGTCCACAAATCATGTAAAATGTAAATTACATTCATTAATCGCATAAAAATTGCTAAATTATGTCCATGAATCGATCAAAAAAAGCAAATTGCATAAAAAACATGAATTGGGTCCACAAATCGCTCAAAACTTGAATTACGTCCATGAATTGTTTAAAAAAGTGAGAATTACGTTCAGAAATTGTATGAAAAACAAATTATGTCTATGAATCGTGTAGTAAAATGGGAATTATGTTCATAAATTGCTCAAAAAACACGAATTTTGGCAGCAGAAAGCTGAAACATAAATTAAGTTCATAAATCACTCAAAAAATGCGAATCACTTCCATGAATCGTGCAAAAAAATACTAATAACATTCATAAATTACAAAAAATGCGAATTAGGTCCAGCAATTGGTAAAAAAAGCGAATTACATTCATAAATCTTATAAAAACATAAATAACGTCAATAAATCGATCAAAGAACGCAAATTTCGTTGACAGAAAGCTCAAAAAATGCAAATTACGTCTACGAATTGCATAAATATAGCAAATTACATCCATAAATCATGTAAAATGTAAATTACATTCATTAATCGCATAAAAATTGTTAATTATGTCCATGAATCGCTCAAAAAAAGCGAATTGCATAAAAAACATGAATTGGGTCCACAAATCACTCTAAACGTGAATTACGTCCTTGAATTGTTTAAAAAAGTAAGAATTACGTTCAGAAATTGTATGAAAAACACAAATTGTGTCTATGAATCGTGTAGTAAAATGGGAATTATGTTCATAAATTGCTCAAAAAACATGAATTTTGGCAGCAGAAAGCTGAAATGCAAATTACGTCTATAAATCGCATAAAAATAGCAAATAGTGTTTTGCATTCATGAATTGCATAAAAAACGCGAATTACATTCATGAATCGCTCAAAAAACACATTACGTCCATGAATACATGAATTACATTCATAAATCACTCAAAAAATGCGAATCACTTCCATGAATCGTGCAAAAAAACACTAAGGACGTTCATAAATTACAAAAAATGCGAATTACGTCCAAGAATTGGTGAAAAAAAGCAAATTACATTCATAAATCCTATAAAAACACAAATAACGTCAATAAATCGATCAAAAAACGCAAATTTCGTCGATAGAAAGCTCAAAAGATGCAAATTATGTCTATGAATCGCATAAGTATAACAAATTATGTCCATAAATCATGTAAAATGTAAATTACATTCATTAATTGCATAAAAATTGCGAATTATGTCCATGAATCGCTCAAAAAAAGCAAATTGCATAAAAAACATGAATTGGGTCCACAAATCGCTCAAAACATGAATTACGTCCATGAATTGTTTAAAAAAGTGAGAATTATGTTCAGAAATTGTATGAAAAACACAAATTATGTCTATGAATCGTGTAGTAAAATGGGAATTATGTTCATAAATCGCTCAAAAGACACGAATTTTGGCAACAGAAAGCTAAAATGCAAATTAGTCTATAAATCGCATAAAAATAGGGAATAGCATTTTGCATTCATGATTTGCATAAAAAACGCGAATTACATTCATGAATCGCTCAAAAAATGCAAATTACGTCCATGAATTGCATAAAAATATGAATTATGTTCATAAATCACTCAAAAAATGCGAATCACTTCCATGAATCATGCAAAAAAAACACGAATAACATTCATAAATTGCAAAAAATGCGAATTACGTCCAAGAGTTGTGTAAAAAAAGCAAATTACATTCATAAATCCTATAAAAACACAAACAACGTCAATAAATTGATCAAAAAACACAAATTTCGTCGACAGAAAGCTGAAAAAACGTAAATTATGTCTATGAATTGCATAAAAATAGCAAATTATGTCCATAAATAATGTAAAATGTAAAGTGCATTCATTAATCGCATAAAAATTGCGAATTATGTTTATAAATTGCTCAAAAATGCAAATTACATTCATAAATCGCATAAAAAACACGAATGATGACCATGAATTGCGCAAAAAATGCGAATTACACCCAACATTAAATTAATTTGCAGAAAGTTTTTGGTTTTATACAAGTCTGCCAACAAGAACCTACAAGTTATCCTGAAACCCATTCTAAACCAACAAAAATTTAATGGAAAGATAAATTTGTCCAAGAAAGACAAAATAATTTCCATTGACATACATTGACCAGAATCGAAAAATTCCTATTGAAATCTATCCTATACACTCCAAAACCAGAAAGAAAAAAATCCCTCCAAGAGTAACTCAATCTATCTGCTGCAAAATAAAATACATTGAAATGCAACTGAACAAGAACCTGAAAATTACATTTGAAATCAAACCGAAACCAGATTCAACCCCCCCCCCCCCAAAAAAAAAAAAAAAATCCAACCATATCTTGATTTGGGAAAGAAAACTTAATTTCCATAGATACACGTGGTCAGAAATCTGAAAATTCCAATTAGTCTATGGGTTAGCAAACCTTAATTCGATCTGAAAAAAAAAAAATAAAAATTCTGACAATACACACTGACAAGCAGAGTTATATAATATAGACGCACGCCATGTGCAGAAAATTTTATGAAGAAACAATTTTTATTTATTTATTTCGACAAAGAATTGAGTAAAAAAAAAAAAAAGGGTATCTCAACAAAGAATCATGTAAAAAAACTAGGGATGCACCGAATATTCGGTATCTATTCGGTATTCGGCCATGTTACCGAATATTCGGTTAGGTCGAATATGAAACTATTCGGCCTGCCGAATATTCGGTATGGCCGAATATCAAAGTATTCGGCCGAATCCAATACTTAATAAAACCTTTTCGCTATTTCTACTTTTAACTGTCAATTTTTTAATTTATATTTAAAATAATTAGAAACAATATCATTTTTAAATAAAATAGAATGTTTTTACATTATTTATTTGCTGTCTGTAAAGTATAACTTAAGAAAATTAACCATGAGAAGGATTAAAATGGTGATTTATTAGGATTCTCCTAAGGAATAAATTATGTGCTGATACAAGTTTCTAAATTTTGTTTAGTAAATAATCTGTTTTTTGCTTTTCCCCAAATAAAAGTCCTTTATAAGAAAAAAAAACCGTTTGAGATAGTAATAGCTATCAAGGCAGACAATTTTTGTTCATGAAACCATAATCAACTTATTGAGTCATAAGTACATTGTATTTCATTTCAGTCTAGGTCATAACTTGTGTGTTTGTTTATTACATTAACATTAAATAAGATAATATATTTTCAACTCCCATGCTTTGATTTCTGTAAAATATGATATGATGGGAAGGGTGGAAAATACCACCATTCATAAGAAAAGAACTATGAGCCAAACATACTTTTATTCAGAATTAAGTTGAAAGTATTTGTATTTTATATTGAAAAAAATCTGCCTTGAGTTATTTTAAAAGGACAATTATCAGACTATAAAATTTTTCTTCAACCATTTTTTCATTATTTGATTTTAAAATGCTTGTTTTGATTCGTAGAAAAATTTTTTAACTTTCATAATTGTGCTTCTTAAATAACTCAAGGCAGATTCTTTTCAATACTAAATGTTCTTATAAAAAGCACATGTTTATCAAAATGTAAGTTTCTTTTATTAAATGTTATGTAAAACTGTTTTAAAAAGTAACATTTTAATACCTTTAAATTTTGAAATATAAAAAGTATTTGGAAAGCCGAATATTCGGTATTCGGTTCACCTGTCGGCCGAATATTCGGCATTCGGTATTCGGCCAAAATCACTATTCGGTGCATCCCTAAAAAAAACCCAACATTTCGACAAAATACCACGCGAAAAACGTGAATTCCGTGCAAAGACCGCAATAAAAACATTAATTCAATCCATGAATCGCATAAAAAATACGAATTCCATGCATGAATCGCATAAAAATGTGAATTACATGCATGAATCGCATAAAAAATGTGAACTACATCCATGAATCGCTAAAAAAAAGCAAATTGCATAAAAAATGGGAATTACGTCCAGAAATTGCTTAAAATGTGAATTACGTCCATGAATCATGTAAAAAAGCGAGAATTATATTCATAAATTGTATGAAAAACGCAAATTACGTCTATGAATCGTATAGTAAAACATGAATTATGTTCATAAATCGCTCAAAAAACACGAATTTTGGCGGCAGAAATCTGAAACGGAAATTACCTCTATAAAACGCATAAAAATACCGAATTGGATTCATGAATTGCATAAAAAATGTGAATTACGTTCATGAATCGCTCAAAAAACGCAAATTACATCCATGAATTGCATAAAAACGTGAATTACGTTTATAAATCACTCAAAATATGCAAAAAAACATGAATAACGTTCATAAATTGCAAAAAATGCGAATTACGTCCAAGAATTGGTAAGAAAAGCGAATTACATTCATAAATCATAAAAACACAAATAACGTCAATAAATCGATCAAAAAACACAAATTCCGTCGATAGAAAGCTCAAAAGATGCAAATTATGTCTATTAATCGCATAAGTATAGCAAATTACGTCCATAAATCATGTAAAATGTTAATTACATTCATTAATCGCATAAAAATCTCGAATTATGTCCATGAATCGCTCAAAAAAAGCGAATTGCATAAAAAATGTGAATTGGGTCCACAAATTGCTCAAAACGTGAATTACATCCATGAATTGTTTAAAAAAGTGAGAATTACGTTCAGAAATTGTATGAAAAACACAAATTATGTCTATGAATCGTGTAGGAAATCGGGAATTATGTTCATAAATCGCTCAAAAAACACGAATTTTGGCAGTAGAAAGCTGAAACACAAATTATGTTCATAAATCACTCATAAATTGCGAATCACTTCCATGAATCATGCAAAAAAATACTAATAACATTCATAAATTGCAAAAAATGTGAATTAAGTCCAACAATTGGTAAAAAAAGCGAATTACATTCATAAATCCTATAAAAACACAAATAACGTCAATAAATTGATCAAAAACACAAATTTCGTCGACAGAAAGCTCAAAAAATGCAAATTATATCTACGAATTGCATAAATATAGCAAATTACATCCATGAATCATGTAAAATGTAAATTACATTCATTAATCGCATAAAAAACGCGAATTATGCCCATGAATAGTTTAAAAAACGCGAATTGGGTCCACAAATCGTCAAAACGTTAATTACGTCCATGAATTGTTTAAAAAAGTGAGAATTACGTTCAGAAATTGTATGAGAAACACAAATTATGTCTATGAATCGTGTAGTAAAACGGGAATTATGTTCATAAATTGCTCAAAAAACACGAATTTTGGCAGCAGAAAGCTGAAACGCAAATTACGTCTATAAATCGCATAAAAATAGCGAATAGTGTTTTGCATTCATGAATTGCATAAAAAACGCAAATTACATTCATGAATCGCTCAAAAAACACAAATTACGTCCATGAAACGCATAAAAACGTGAATTACATTCATAAATCACTCAAAAAATGCGAATCACTTCCATGAATCGTGCAAAAAAACACTAATAACGTTCATAAATTACAAAAAATGCAAATTACGTCCAAGAATTGGTAAAAAAAGCAAATTACATTCATAAATCCTATAAAAACATAAATAACGTCAATAAATCGATTAAAAAACGCAAATTTCGTCAACAGAAAGCTGAAAAAACGCAAATTCTGTCTATGAATTGCATAAAAATAATCATGAATAAATCATGTAAAATGTAAATTACATCCATTAATCGCATAAAAATTGCGAATTATGTCCATAAATTGCTCAAAAATGCAAATTAAATTCATAAATCGCATAAAAAACATGAATGATGACCATGAATTGCGCAAAAGATACGAATTACACCCAACATTAATTTAATTTGCAGAAAGTTTTTGGTTTTATACAAGTCTGCCAACAAGAACCTACAAGTTATCCTGAAACCCATTCTAAACCAACAAAAATTTAATGGAAAGATAAATTTGTCCAAGAAAGACAAAATAATTTCCATTGACATACATTGACTAGAATCGAAAAATTCCTATTGAAATCTATCCTATACAATCCAAAACCGGAAAGAAAAAAATCCCTCCAAGAGTAACTCAATCTATCTGCTGCAAAATAAAATACATTGAAATGCAACTGAACAAGAACCTGAAAATTACATTTGAAGTCAAACCGAAAGCAGATTCAACCCCCCCCCCCCAAAAAAAAAAAAAAAATTATCCAACCATATCTCGATTTGGGAAAGAAAACTTAATTTCCATATATATGCGTGATCAGAAATCTGGAAATTCCAATTAGTCTATCTTAAACCTAATCTGAACCTGAAAAAGGAAATTCCATACAACCGGAGCCCAGTATCTATACAGGACAAAATATTTTCCATTAAAGCGCAACCTGACCAGAACTTGAAAATTCCATTTGAATTGAACCTGATTGAAACCTGAAAAAAATTTCCATCGAACCTTAACCTAATCCGGAAAAGAGAAAATTATTTCTGCCGATACACACTGACAAGAGTCTGAAAGTTATCATGAAACCTAATCCAAACCCGAAAAGGAAAAAACAATGGAAACACAAGTCTGTCCAAGAAAGACCAAATAATTTCTGTCCACATACACTGACAAGAATTTCAATTGAAATCTATCCCAAACCCAGTTCAAACACTACCCGCCCCTCCCCCAAAAAAAAATAAATAAAAATTCCAATTGTAACCCAATTTATCTGCAACAAAATAATATACTTGAAATGCAACTCAACAAGAACCTGAAAATTCCATTTGAAGTCAATCCGAAACCAGATTCAATCCCCCCCCCCAAAAAAAAAAATTAATCAAATCGAGATTTTAGAAAAAAAAGAACAATTTATGTCGATATGTATTGACCAGATCATGGAAATTCCAATAGAAGTCTATCTCAAACCCGATCAGAATAACCTGAAACCCAATCTAATCCCCCCCCCCCCAGAAAAAAAAGTAAAATAAAAAAATTAGGAAATAAAAATCTGTTCAAGAAAGACAAAGTAATTTTTGTCCCCATCCACTGACCAGAATTGAAAACTAGTACTTGAAATGCAACTCTGCAAGAACCTGAAAATTCCAATTCAAGTCAAACTGAATCGAGATTCAAACCCGAAAAAAAAAAAAAAAAAAAAAACAATTATCTAACCAAATCAAGATTTTTAGAAAAAAAAATTATGTAAATACGTACAGACTAGAGCATGGAAATTTTAATAAAATCTTAAACCCGAAACAAACTCCTCCCCCTCCCTTACATAACTAACAAGAAGCCTTGATGACCCCACAAAACATAACTAACAAGAACGAAGAGTCATGCATACTGCATCGATTATGATGCATTTTCTGACTCATTCTGAATATTGTAAACTTATTGTCATTCATGTACAATAATTTTACCATTCTGTGCAAAAAAACAAAGCATAATTAACGAGAGTAAAAAATTTTCCTTTAACATGTTTATATACAGTAGACTCCCTCAAATCCGCACAGCTTGGGACCAGAGGTTGTGCGGATTTTAGAATTTTGCGGATTTCTGGTCATTGCTTTGTTTACGTTTTTTAAACAGTAATTTGAGTGCAATTAATAGTGCATTCAGGACTATAATGAATACTTACAATATAATAAAATGTTAAAATAAGTAATAAATTAAAATAATAAAAATTTAGATAATTTTCAAAATGATTAAAATATTAAAAGCAAAGATCAAGTTAATGATCAATAGTGTATGATTAAATATTCATTATAAAAATTAAATATATTTTTCCAAAATTATTCAACAAAACTTGCCTCATAAAAGTACATTACTAATTCACATCAAAATCATAAAATAAGGATTTTTTTTTAAAGTTTAGCCAGGCTTAGTAACCAAAAAATCTTGATTAATGCATAAATATATTTGGTAAGAAAATTGTGATTACCAGTGATATCAACAATATCTTGATTTTTTTTTTTTTTTTTAATTCCTTCATGGAAAAAAAAAAAAAAACATGAATAGAGTATTATTGAGAAAATTAAAAATTAAAAAATATATGGAATTGATACAAAATTTAAAAAATCACATTTTGTCCAAATATCCAGTCTGAAAGTTTCATTGTTTACATCCATAAAGTATGTGCGGATTTTAGAATTGCGGATTTCTGGTTTGCGGATTTGAGGGAGTCTACTGTACTTTCCATTTTATTCTGAATTCTTTAAACCTATCAGTTTCATCTTTGTACAGTAATCTTCCCATCCAAATCTTCCCCCCCCCCCTGTTAGTTTATATATGTTTTGTGCAAACAGCAAAAAATAAATAAACTAACAAGAATGAAAAGTTACACATACAGTATAGATTATGAAACACTTTCCAATACATTTTCATTATTGTAAACATATCATTTTAATCCATTTGCAGTAATTTTACCACTCTATATAAAGAACAAATCATAATTAACAAGAAAGAAAAACCTGTGTGCACCATAGATTATTAAACACTTTCCAGCATATTCTGAATATTGTAACGGATATAGTCTTAATCAATCTGCAATATTACCAACCTATACAAAGGTTGAAACATAATTAACAAGAATCATGCACGCAGCATAGATTATGAAATACTTTCCAGCACATTCTGAATATTGTATTCCTGATCATTTTAATCCATCTGCAGTATATGTATCATCATGTGTAAAGAATAAACATAGTTAACTAGAATGAGAAATGATACATACAGCATAGATTATGAAATCCTTTCTTAGAAATACAGTGCTGAATGTACATTACTTTCTTATCTTATACTAACGTACTTTACTACAGAGTTGTTTTTAACGAAATCAAGTAGCACAGCATATATTAATAATAAAATATGAAATATCTTTTTTTAAGTGGGTGGGGAGGGGTAATTAAAGGTGATCAGAAATCATGAAAATGAATTCTTTGCATTAGTCTTTAATTTTTTGTTTTTATCTTTTTATTATTAACCTAAAAAAAGCACTGATATCAGTACAAAAAACCCTGAACGGGTTAAAAGCTTGTGACGCAGCACTTTATCTTATATATCTAAGAATTTTAAATTTGGGACTTAAAACTAATGATATCAAAATTTATGTGACGCTATGCTATTAATTAATATATACATATATTAAAATTTATTCATTAAGATTTTATCAATTACATCTTTCATAAATTCAAAATATGAATCTTAAAAGATATGATATCAAAATTTAAGTGACGCCTTGACGAGGCTTTAAACAATGTTTTAAAATTCCATTTATTTATTTATTGTCTAAATACATTTTCATATCTAAACAATACTTTTCATTTTCCAATACACTGTTAAATACATCACTTTCACTGAATATATATAATGCACTGAAATTTATTTATTTGAATAAATAGATTTATCTTTTGGGCTACGCTATCCAAAATCAAAAATAACATTTGAATAAATATTTTTTGCGTCATTGTATCCAAAGTAAGTTAAATAGATGCAAATAGATACAATGACGCAAAAAATATGTATTCAAATGTTATTTTTGATTTTGGATAGCGTAGCCCAAAAGATAAATCTATTTATTCAAATAAATAAATTTCAGTGCATTATATATATTCAGTGAAAGTGATGTATTTAACAGTGTATTGGAAAATGAAAAGTATTGTTTAGATATGAAAATGTATTTAGACAATAAATAAATAAATGGAATTTTAAAACATTGTTTAAAGCCTCGTCAAGGCGTCACTTAAATTTTGATATCATATCTTTTAAGATTCATATTTTGAATTTATGAAAGATGTAATTGATAAAATCTTAATGAATAAATTTTAATATATGTATATATTAATTAATAGCATAGCGTCACATAAATTTTGATATCATTAGTTTTAAGTCCCAAATTTAAAATTCTTAGATATATAAGATAAAGTGCTGCGTCACAAGCTTTTAACCCGTTCAGGGTTTTTTGTACTGATGTTCTATATACACACCAAATTACATACAAATCTCTTCATTAATACGAGTGTTATCACGTGACAAAATTCAAAATATTTCAAAATCTCAGCCATACTGAAAATTCAAAGTGCTATAACTCAGTCCTTTTTTAAGATACAGGCAAAAAAAAAAAAAAAAAAAAAAAAAAAAAAAAAAAAAAAAAATGATCTGGATGAAGTATGCTTTGTATAAAGATAAAACACATAAAAGAAAAATCTTTTTAAACTTCTAATTTTTGTGTACCTTATTTAAAAAATTTTCAAAGAATTTAAATGGCCGCCATATCGAAACAACATGGCGAATGAAACTGGCCAATGAACTCGGTTCAGACATCGGTATACACTATGTTCACACCAAATTACATCCAAATCGTTTTATAAATATGCGTATTATCACGTGACAAAAATCAGACGGTTTCAAAATGTCCGCCACACTAGAAATTCAAAGTACTATAAATCAGCCATTTTTAAAGACAAAGACAAAACAAAAAATGCTCTTGAATCGTTGAATCAAGCTAAAACACATAAAAGAAAAATCTTTTTTAACTTCTAATTCTTGAGTACCTAATTTTAAATTTTAAATGAAAAAAAAAAATTAAATGGCTTCCATTTTGAAACAAGATGGCGGAAAAAACTAGCCAACAAACTCGGATTAGAAGAATTTTTTTAATGCAATGAAACGACCCTACAATAAATACTAGAAAATGTTTTCTTTCGAGTACATCTACTAGTAAAAAACATACTTTTTTAGACAATTTTTATTCACAAATATAAATTCCGACAAAATCATGTTAAAGGTATAAGATCATACAAATTTATTGCTTATTTGATGTTATTATAGCAAGCTCAAGCAACACCGGACGGATTAACTAGTGTGTAATAAATTAAAATGCAAGATCTCTCATGAATTCTCTCAATTAGGTTATATCTGAAATACTCTTTTCATAAAAACGAATACACTATTTTTCTCGATGATAATTTTTTTGATATATTTTTTCGATTGATTTAAAAGTAAAATAATAAACACAATTCTCTATCTGTTACAATGAACAACGATATCGATTTTTGAACTTTCATCATATAAATAACTACATCAATTCAAAACGAATAAATGCATTCGATATTTAGTCATAAAACAAAAAACAAAACAAAAACAAAATAATAATAATAATATTAATAATAATTTTGTTTAAAAAAAAATTCATGCACGTTTTTGAATTAAAATAATCATAAGTATATTTATAAGGTGTATGGATTTATGAAAATTAAACTAAATTAAGAATACATTTGTTTATACGCATAAATTCTGCTTAAAATTTCTATCTGAAACTTTTATTTTCTTTCTTTTTCTTTTTTCTTTTTTCCTGCCGGAATTCGAAAAAGAATCGAAAATCGCTTTACACTTGAAAATCCTCTTTTGGTCAAGCATAAGTTTAAATCCGCACCGCGTTAATTACTAAAAAAATAAATAAAATAAAAAAAAAACTTTTTAAGAAATATATAATTTATAGAATATAATACGGCATAAATGTATAATTCTTATAAGGATGACTCTTTAACCAAAATCTTTAGATTTAATGTATCCAAAAATAAATACAATTAATGAACATTAGAATTTTGTACAATAAACAGAACTAGTTTTATATTTCACGTGTAGTAAACTAATATCGAATTTTTGGAAAACTATACAAAATATCTCGATTCAATAAATACGGAGAGACTAGAAAAAATATTTTTAAAATCGATATTTCGCAGCTCAAATCTAAAATCTTAACTTTAAAGGGTTTAAAGTTTAATCTAATTTGAAAAGTTTTACATGTTACTGAACTTTTTATGTTATACAATAGTATTTTCTCTTAACTTTTCCATTATCATGAGCAGACATTATTTTGAAAATTTTCCTGCCTAATTTGCACGCCATGTATTACGAAAATTAAATTATTCTCATGGTATAATGGTATATTTTCATGGGAGCGATCAAAAGTATTATTCATCTTTTCCCTGAGCCTTTATAATAAGTAATAGCATTATATTTCTAACGTACCTGATAAAAAAAGCAATAAAAATGATACTCACAATAATACTTCCTGTCTATCACTGAACTTTTTTTTTCTTGTAGTTTTCACAACAGTAAAATTAGAGGATAAGATTAGAGCAGTAAGATTATCATACTATTTTTTCAACCATTCAACATAAATGCTTCTGGGAAAGCTATATATCCTGTGTTCATTAACAATATTTATCATATCACTAGTTTTAAAAAAATATATATAAACCTCCAAACAATCTCTGATTTGCAGTTTAGAAAACCACAATGTTTGAAATATATAAAAGTATTTTGATAAAAAAAAGTACTTTGAAAATACAAAATACTTGAAAAAAAAACCATTGCAAAATACATTACTCAAATACGTTCGTTTCGTCGGATTAAAATACAAAATACAAATATATTTTGAAAATTGATTTCAAATGCATGAATTTTCGATACTCCCAATTCTGACTAGAATATGCTTAATTATAAGTTAGCATACTCTAATTAAAAGTAAGTTATTTGATACGCATAAATTTTATCTCATATTTATTATCACTCAATTTAATTATTACAGATTTAAAATAGAAGTTATGCAATAAAATATTGATTCTCAAATTATTTCATTTATAGTTTCTAATGGCTAAAATTAAATTACAAATTGCAATTTAAAAGTTACTGTTTTAATTTCCTATTAAAATATGGATATTCACTTTGTCAGATTTTATTTAAAACAGTAATCTAAGTCTTTTTATAGCATAGGATTCCCAAAATAAAATCAGCTTTTCAAATATATTTAGAGCGTGTGACTGCATAAGTATCATTTTACAGGGCTCACTAATGGTCCGCGAACTGAGCTCCAATATTTTTTAATCCACTTTCTTAGTAGTTTTCTGCAGAATATGTGCTAAAATCAACCTCCGATGGCGTTTTTTGCGCAATTTGCAAGAAAAACATAAAATGAAAATCTTTCTAAGAAAATATTGATGTTCAGTTGTCGGACCATTTAGGAACTCTGATTTTATTACTTTTATTTTTATACCGCAAATGTATGCACATACTTTCTCGAAAATCAGATTTAACCCTTTCCGGCACACTGTGCCCAGTCTGGGATACCAAATTTTAATTCCAAACTTCCAAACGGCACCGGTAATATATTACTGAAATTTGGCTTTAACAATAAAAGCTAAAATTAAGGATTTCAGAATATTTAAAACATTCGTTTGTGAATTCCGGTGTCAGTCGATAATTTCTCATTTTATTACAGATTTTGGCCGTGCCGGAAAGGGTTAAACAATTAAAATTACAGTTACATTATAAAGTGCTCAGAAAAGAGTACGTTTTGCTCATCTTTGACCTTTCGGCTACTTGGATTCACACAATTCTACCTCTATTCTTTACAAATAAAAACTAAACTGTTTTATTTTTTTATTATTATTAAGAGTTGAATGTTTTTTGCTCGAAAACAAACCAATAAATCACAAAATCTACGCTGATTTCCTTACAATATAAATGTTATTTTCATCTGAGTTTACAAAATGCCTTCAAGATAGCATGGTGAAGAAAGTGAGACATTTTCAATCTTATTTCTTTTTCAATTATAATAAAATGGTTTGGGAATTTCTCTATCATTCAGTTGTTTTAAGATCTTCAATTTGAGAGTGTGTGAAATTAGATTAGTGTTAATTAAATTGATGATTTAAAGGAATTTGTAAATCTCGCGACACTGAAATTCTTTTCTTTAAATATTTCTTTTAACAATTCTGTTTAAAAAATGTTTCTGTAAAGAAAAATAAATCCTAACATCTGAAATTCTTTCGCTGAAAGTTTATTCAAAGAAATCAATCGGACGTAGAATCCTTCGTCAAAATTCACCAGGCTTTCCTGATTTTTCAAATGTAACTGCATTTTCCTTTTAAATCCCTTCAGAATAAAATGAATATTTTCTTCCCTTTCGCCAGTACTGACAGAAAAACGAATTTTTAGAAAACAAAGTTACGCTTTTCTGGTTGGATTTAAAACTTCCATCAACAGTTTTTCCACAGTTTTCAAAAAATATGTTTGAAATCTGTCTGTTATGTAATATATATTTATCACATTTTTAACAATCCTTTGAAATTAAAAGTTTTTACAGATTTCTTAAAGATTTTTACTAAACACTTTTATAAAAACTTACTGATAAAGGTCGGCATGAACCTACACATTTTTAAAATCGCAATTTCATATAATAAATGAGTCCATTATACTCTTAAATATAAAAGTCAGTACACTTGATTAAAAATAAGATTCTTTATGTGATAAGTATAATCTCATATTCATTATTATTCCTTTTAATTGTTACAAATTTAAAATGAAATTATGTCATAAATTTGTTAATCGGCAGTTCTAAAATGTTTTCAAATGTAATCTGCTCCCCGTCCTATTTTTTAGCCCGAAATTTAATGCAATGTTAGGGATAATATTGCAAAATGAGCCATCACATGACAAAAATTAGATTAATACTAAATGTCAGCTATCTTAAAAATTGAACCTGGTGTATCGTCGTTTACTAAAACAAAAGCGAAGCAAAAAAAAATATTTTAAAATCATTTTATCAATGATTCTTTTATCAGCCCTTTTATCAAGTGATCAATAATCTCACATATGAATAAATAATGAAACATTAAAATATCATTTTAAATTGTGTTTAAATCTAAGCTCTTAAGAGAAAAAGCTATTTCGAAATTTTTGTTTTTAATTTTTTGTATCCTTTCTTGAATTTTCTTTTTTTTTAAGTAGTATTTGTAATGTACAGTTTTAACCCTTCTAAATTTAATGTACCTTAATTTCAATGAGTTAAATTTTTCTTCAAAAAATGCTTGTAGTTTTATTTTATACATCTGCTTTCATGATAAGTTATTTTTTTCTCACGACGCTGAAATTCTTTTCTTCAAATATTTCTTTTAAAAATTCAGTTTAAAAAATGTTCGTGTAACTAAAAAGAAATTCTGACATCTAAAATTATTTCGCTAAAAGTTTATTCAAATAAACCAATCGGACGTAGAATCCTTCCGTCAAAATTCAGCAAGCTTTCCCGATTTGTCAAATGTAACTGCATTTTCCTTTTAAATCCTTTCAAAATGGAATGAATATATTCTTCGCTTTCGCCAGTCCTGACAGAAAACGAATTTTTAGAAAACAGAGTTGCGCATTTCTAAACGGATTTAAAACTTATATCAACAATGTTTCTACAGTTTTCAGAAAATATGTTTCAAATCTGACAGTTATGTAAGGTAGATTTATTACTTTTTTACTAACCTTTTGAAATTAAAAGATTTTGTTTCATTTATTAATAATTCATTTATTAATTTTGTTTCATTTATTTAACTATAAAGATCAGCATGGGCCTACACATTTTATAAGCGCAATTACGAATTTAAAATATATACATAATACGCTTAATTATAAAATTTAGCATACTTGATTAAAAGTCGCATTTTTTTATACAGATAAATGTAATTAAATAATCATTATTACTCAATTTAAGTGTTATAAAATTAAAATGGAAATTATGTAATAAATAAGAGAATCGGTGGTTCTGAAATGTTTTTCAAATGTAATCAACTCTCCTTCCTTCATAGCTACATTTAATCCCGAAATTTTATGAAATGTTTGGGAAAATATTCTAAAGTAAGCCATCACATGACAAAAATCAGATTGTCTCGAAATGTCAGCTATCTTAGATATTCAACCCGGTGTATCCCAGACGTTTACCAAAACAAAAGCAAAGCAAAAATAGTTTGAAATCCTTTTATCAATGATCCTTTTATCAATCTTTTTACCAAGTGGTCAATAATTCTCGCATACAAATAAATAATGAAACATTAAAATATCATTTAAAATTATTTGGAAATCTATGCTCTTAAAAGAAAGAGCTCTTTCGAAATATTTTTTTTTAATTTTTTGTATCCCTTTTTGATTTTTTTTCTAAAGTAGTGTTTGTATTGTTAAATTTTCACCCTTCTAAATTTAATATTCCGTAACTTCAATGATTTGCATTTTTCTTCAATAAATGATATTAGTTTCAGTTTATATTTTCCCTTTCAAGATCAGTTATTTTTGTCTCACGACACTGAAATTCTTTTCTACAAGTATTTCTTTTCAAATTCCATTAAAAATGTTCGTGTAACGAAAAAAAATCTGACATCTGAAATTCTTTCGCTGAAAGTTTATTCAAAGAAACCAATCGGAGGTAGAATCCTTCCGTCAAAATTCAGCAAGCTTTCCCGATTTGTCAAATGTAACTGCATTTTCCTTTTAAATCCTTTCAAAATGGAATGAATTGATTCTTTGCTTTTGCCAGTCCTGACAGAAAACGAATTTTTAGAAAACAAAGTTACGCTTTTCTGGTTGGATTTAAAACTTCCATCAACAGTTTTTCCACAGTTTTCAAAAAATATGTTTCAAATCTGTCTGTTATGTAATATATATTTATCACATTTTTAACAATCCTTTGAAATTAAAAGTTTTTACAGATTTCTTAAAGATTTTTACTAAACACTTTTATAAAAACTTACTGATAAAGGTCGGCATGAACCTACACATTTTTAAAATCACAATTTCATATAATAAATGAGTCCATTATACTCTTAAATATAAAAGTCAGTACACTTGATTGAAAATAAGATTCTTTATGTGATAAGTATAATCTCATATTCATTATTATTCCTTTTAATTGTTACAAATTTAAAATGAAATTATGTCATAAATTTGTTAATCGGCAGTTCTAAAATATTTTCAAAGGTAATCTGCTCCCCGTCCTATTTTTTAGCCCGAAATTTAATGCAATGTTAGGGATAATATTCCAAAGTGAGCCATCACATGACAAAAATTAGATTAATACTAAATGTCAGCTATCTTAAAAATTGAACCTGGTGTATCGTCGTTTACTAAAACAAAAGCGAAGCAAAAAAATATTTTAAAATCATTTTATCAATGATTCTTTTATCAGCTCTTTTATCAAGTGATCAATAATCTCACATATGAATAAATAATGAAACATTAAAATATCATTTTAAATTGTGTTTAAATCTAAGCTCTTAAGAGAAAAAGCTATTTCGAAATTTTTGTTTTTAATTTTTTGTACCCTTTCTTGAATTTTCTTTTTTTTAAAGTAGTATTTGTAATGTACAGTTTTAACCCTTCTAAATTTAATGTACCTTAATTTCAATGAGTTGAATTTTTCTTCAAAAAATGCTTGTAGTTTTATTTTATACATCTGCTTTCATGATAAGTTATTTTTTTCTCACGACGCTGAAATTCTTTTCTTCAAATATTTCTTTTAACAATTCTGTTTAAAAAATGTTTCTGTAAAGAAAAATAAATCCTAACATCTGAAATTCTTTCGCTGAAAGTTTATTCAAAGAAATCAATCGGACGTAGAATCCTTCCGTCAAAATTCAGCAAGCTTTCCCGATTTGTCAAATGTAACTGCATTTTCCTTTTAAATCCTTTCAAAATGGAATGAACATATTCTTCGCTTTCGCCAGTCCTGACAGAAAACGAATTTTTTGAAAACAGAGTTGCGCATTTCTGAACGGATTTAAAACTTATATCAACAATGTTTCTACAGTTTTAAAAAAATATGTTTCAAATCTGACAGTTATGTAAGGTAGATTTATTACTTTTTTACTAACCCTTTGAACTTAAAAGATTTTGTTTCATTTATTAATAATTCATTTATTAATTTTGTTTCATTTATTTAACTATAAAGATCAGCATGGACCTACACATTTTATAAGCGCAATTACGAATTTAAAATATATACATAATACGCTTAATTATAAAATTTAGCATACTTGATTAAAAGTCGCATTTTTTTATACAGATAAATGTAATTAAATAATCATTATTACTCAATTTAAGTGTTATAAAATTAAAATGGAAATTATGTAATAAATTAGAGAATCGGTGGTTCTGTAATGTTTTTCAAATGTAATCAACTCTCCTTCCTTCATAGCTACATTTAATCCCGAAATTTTATGAAATGTTTGGGAAAATATTCTAAAGTAAGCCATCACATGACAAAAATCAGATTGTCTCGAAATGTCAGCTATCTTAGATATTCAACCTGGTGTATCCCAGACGTTTACCAAAACAAAAGCAAAGCAAAAATAGTTTGAAATCCTTTTATCAATGATCCTTTTATCAATCTTTTTACCAAGTGGTCAATAATTCTCGCATACAAATAAATAATGAAACATTAAAATATCATTTAAAATTATTTGGAAATCTATGCTCTTAAAAGAAAGAGCTCTTTCGAAATATTTTTTTTTAATTTTTTGTATCCCTTTTTGATTTTTTTTCTAAAGTAGTGTTTGTATTGTTAAATTTTCACCCTTCTAAATTTAATATTCCGTAACTTCAATGATTTGCATTTTTCTTCAATAAATGATATTAGTTTCAGTTTATATTTTCCCTTTCAAGATCAGTTATTTTTGTCTCACGACACTGAAATTCTTTTCTACAAGTATTTCTTTTCAAATTCCATTAAAAATGTTCGTGTAACGGAAAAAAATCTGACATCTGAAATTCTTTCGCTGAAAGTTTATTCAAAGAAACCAATCGGAGGTAGAATCCTTCCGTCAAAATTCAGCAAGCTTTCCCGATTTGTCAAATGTAACTGCATTTTCCTTTTAAATCCTTTCAAAATGGAATGAATATATTCTTCGCTTTCGCCAGTCCTGACAGAAAACGAATTTTTAGAAAACAGAGTTGCGCATTTCTGAACGGATTTAAAACTTATATCAACATTTTTCTATAGTTTTCAAAAAATATGTTTCAAACCTGACAGTTATGTAAGGTAGATTTATTACTTTTTTACTAACCCTTTGAAATTAAAAGATTTTGTTTCGTTTATTAATATTTTTTCTTAAATACATCCTTCTATCCTTCTATAGTAAAAAAAAACTAGCCTTAAAAGGAATGACTCCTGGAATGATGCTGATGTGGAAGATTTCCGGAACTAACGAATCCGGGTTGTCCACTCCTTCCATAAGCCGAATAGACCAATCAGGAAAGGGCTCCGTCTATGCATCGCCGTATGGGTTACCATAAAGAGAGGAAAGGTTACCATCGCCAACAAGCGCCAAGTTTGTCGCCAACTTGGCGATATATCGCCAAATTTGGCGACCAAAATTAGTTGTCAAAAGTGACGCCAACTTGGCGATAACTGTAATATTTCGCCAAACTTTTAATTTCTTTACAACACCAGTCGTTTGATACATCATTTGAGAGGTTTGCAACTGCTTATTCATATTATGGATGTCTTGTGTGTCACCCCCACACTCTGCTCTCCCCAGGGGGGGGGCACATTTTTAATTTCTTTACAACACCAGTTGTGTGACACATCATTTGAAAGGTCTGCAACTGCTTATTCATATTATGGATGTGTTGTGTGTCATCCCCCTCTCTGCCCCCCAGGGGGCACATTTTTAATTTCTTTACAACACCAATTGTGTGACACATCATTTGAGAGGTCTGCAACTGCTTATTCATATTATGGATATCTTGTGTGTAACCCCCTCTCTGCACTCAGAGGGGGCGCATTTTGTAATTTCTTTACAACACCAATTGTGTGACACATCATTTGAAAGGTCTGCAACTGTTTATTTATTTTATGGATGTCTTGTGTGTCACCCCCACTCTGCTCCCCAAGGGGGGGCACATTATTAATTTCTTTACAACACCAGTCGTGTGACATATCATTTGAGTGGTCTGCAGCTGCTTATTCATATTATTGATGTCTTTTGTGTCGCCTCCCACTCTGCCCCCCAGGAGGTACATTTTTAATTTCTTTACAACGCCAGTCGTGTGACACATTATTTGAAAGGTCTGCAACTGCTTATTCATACCATTTGGTATTGGCGAGCGCAGCAAGCAGGGGTAGCCAATAATTAGGAATCGCGAAGCGATTACGCGGGGGGTTGGCGAGCATAGCGAGCAGGGGGGCGGGGCCCCCCTAGTAGTAAAAAAAAAAACTAGCCTTAAAAGGAATGACTCCTGGAATGATGCTGATGTGGAAGATTTCCGGAACTAACGAATCCGGGTTGTCCACTCCTTCCATGAGCCGAATAGACCAATTAGGAAAGGGCTCCGTCTATGCATCGCCGTATGGGTTACCATAAACAGAGGAAATGTTACCATCGCCAACAATCGCCAAGTTTGTCGCCAACTTGGCGATAGATCGCCAAATTTGGCGACCAAAGTTAGTTGTCAAAAGTGACGCCAACTTGGCGATAACTGTAATATTTCGCCAAATTTTTAATTTATTTACAACACCAGTCGTTTGATACATGATTTGAGCGGTTTGCAACTGCTTATTCATAAATGGATGTCTTGTGTGTTATCCCCCACTTTGCTCCAGAGGGGGGACACATTTTTAATTTCTTTACAACACCAGTCGTGTTAAAAGATTTGAAAGGTCTGCAACTGCTTATTCATATTATGGATGTCTTGTGTGTCACCCCCGCACTCTGCTCTCCCCAGGGGGGGGTCACATTTTTAATTTCTTTACAACACCAGTTGTGTGACACATCATTTGAAAGGTCTGCAACTGTTTATTCATTTTATGGATGTCTTGTGTGTCACCCCCACTCTGCCCCCCCAGGGGGGCACATTTTCAATTTTTTACAACACCAGTTGTGTGACATATCATTTGAGAGGTCTGCAGCTGCTTATTCATATTATGGATGTCTTTTGTGTCCCCTCCCACTCTGCCCCCCAGGGGGGCACATTTTTAATTTCTTTACAACACCAGTCGTGTGACACATCAGTTGAAAGGTCTGCAAATGCTTATTCATACCATGGGGTATTGGCGAGCGCAGCAAGCAGGGGTAGCCAATAATTTGGAATCGCGAAGCGATTACGCGGGGGGTTGGCGAGCAGGGGGGCGGCGCCCCCCTAGTTTATTAAAATTTAACTATAAAGATCAGCATGGACCTACACATTTTATAAGCGCAATTACGAATTTAAAATATATACATAATACGCTTAATTATAAAATTCAGCATATTTGATTAAAAGTCGCATTTTTTTTATACAGATAAATGTAATTAAATAATCATTATTACTCAATTTAAGTGTTATAAAATTAAAATGGAAATTATGTAATAAATTAGAGAACAGTCCTGACAGAAAAACGAATTGTTATAAAACAAAGTTACGCTTTCCTGAACGGATTTAAAACTTCAATCAAAAGTGTTTCCATAGTTTCCAAAAAATATGTTTGAAATCGTTCTGTTATATAATATATATTTATCACTTTTTTATCAATCCTTTAAAATGAAAAGATTTTACTGATTTCTTAAAGATTTTTATTAAATGCATTTATAAAAATTTACCTATAAATGTCATTTATACCTGTACTTTTTTTATAAGTACAATTACGCAATAAACAATAGTATAATATGCTTAATTATAAGTTAGCATACTCTATGAAAAGTAAGTTATTTGATACACATAAATTTAATATCATATTCATTATTACTAAATTTAATTATTAAATATTTGAAATGTAAGTTATGTAGTAAATTATATTGAATCTCGGATTTAATGTGTCATTTTTCAATTACATTTATTATGTATGGTGGCTAAAATTAAATCACAAAATTGCAAATTATAGGGATGAGATTTCCGCTTTTTTGGACACCAGTACAATCTTAGAGAAAATGTTGTTGCATTAAATAGCAACAATGTTTCGATTAAATAATATAGCATTTTCTCTAAGATTTTACTGGTGTGCAAAAAAGTGGAAATCTCATCCCTGTTAAATTAAAAATTAATGTTTTAACTTCCTTATAAAATATGGATATTCGCTTTGTCAGATTTTATTTAAAAGAGTAGTTTGTCTTTTTACAGCATCGGATGCCCAATATAAAAGGAGCTTTTAAAATATATTTATTACGTGTGACTGTATATGCATCATTTTATTAAATATTTGTCATTTACAGGAAATATATACACATATTTTTCGAATGTGAGACTTAAACATTTGAAGTTACCTTACATTACAGAATGCTTAAAAAGAGTAAGTTTTGCTTATTTTTTCACTCTTCACTACATAGGTATACCTAATTCTACCTCTATTCGTTCCATATAAAAACCAAACTGTTTGATTTTTTTAATTAAAAATTGAACGTTTTTTGCTCGAAAATCAAACCAAGAAATCACAAAACCTATGTTGAGTTCCTTACAATAAAAATGTTATTTTCATCTGGGTTTGAAAAAACGCCTTCAACACAGAATGGCGAAGAAAAGGAGACATTTTCAATCTTATTTGTCTTACAATTGCAATAAAATTGTTCGAAGATTTCTATATCATGTAACTTGTCTTAAGGTCTTAAATTTGTGTGAAATTACATCAGTAATAATTAAATTCACAAAATAATTCAATTTGTAGATCACTCGACATTGAAATTCTTTTCTTTAAATATTTCTTTTAAAAATTCAGTTAAAAAAATTATGTGTAACTAAAAAGAAATTCTGATATTTGAAATTCTTTTCTTTAAATATTTCTTTTAAAAATTCAGTTAAAAAAATTATGTGTAACTAAAAAGAAATTCTGATATCTGAAATTCTTTTGCTGAACGTTTATTCAAAGAAACCAATCGGATGTAGAATTCCTTTCGTCAAAATTCAGCAGGCTCTCCTGATTTGTCAGACGTAACTGCATTTTCTTTTTTAATCCTTTCAGAATGAAATGAATACATTCTTTGCTTTCGCCAGTCCTGACTTAAAAACGAATTTTTAGAAAGCAGAGTTACGCATTTCTGAACGGATTTAAAACTTCAATCAAAATTGTTTCCATAGTTTCCAAAAAATATATGTTTGAAATCTGTCCCATCTTATCCTTTGAAATTAAAATATTTTTCTGATTTTTTTAAAGATCTTTATTAAATACATTTATAAAAATTTACTTATAATTGTCAACATGGACCTGCACTTTTTTATAAGTACAATTACGCGATAAACGATAATATAATATACTTAATTATGAGTTAGCATACTCTATTGAAATTAAGTTATTTTATACACATAAATTTAATCACATATTCATTATTACTCAATTTAATTATTATAGATTTAAAATGTAAGTTATGTAATAAATTATTGAATTCTTAAATTTAATGAGTTAATTGAATTTTCATTTATGGTGTCTAGCGGCTAAAAGTAAAATAGAAATTGCAATTTAAAAGTTATTGTTTTAACTTCCTTCTAAAATACGGATATTCATTTTGTCAGATTTTATTTTAAAGAGTAGTCTATGTTTTTTTATAGCATCGGATGACCAATATAAAATCATGTTTTTAAAATATATTTATAGTGTTTGACTGCATCATTTTATTACATTTTTTTTTCTTATGCCGCAAATGTATGCACGTATTTTTTCGAAATTGAGACTTAAACATTTGAAGTTACTGTTACATTTTAAAATGTTAAAAAAAGGTTCGTTTGGCTTACGTTTTAACCTCTTCGCTGCTTTGGCTCACATAATTCTATCTCTATTCTTTCCAAATAACAACTGAGCTGTTTGATTTTTTTAATTTTTTTTTTTTTTTAAATAAAAGTTGAATGTTTTTTGCTCGAAAATCAAACCAAAAAATCAAAAAATCTATGCTACGTTCCTTAAAATATAAATGTTATTTTCATATGGGTTTGCAAAACGGCTTCAAGATAGCATGGCGAAGAAAGTGAGACATTTTCAATCTTATTTCTTTTACAATTACAATAACATGGTTCGAGGATTTTAATATCATTAACTTGTTTTAAAATCTGAAATTTGTGATTGTGTGAAATTAGATCAGTATTCATTAAATCCATGAATTGAATTTTTAGATCTCACGACATTGAAATTCTTTCCCTTAACCCGCGAGTAGTCGCGACTTTTTTCACAACGTCATTAGTCGCGCTTGGTCTTTTCGCCGCTGGCCCCCCGCATACCAAATATGTAAAATAAGAAATATTTTTCACCTAATATACGAAAATAACATTACAAAAAAGATATAAATTCGCAGTTTTCTTAAATTATGCATTTTCTTCATGAGATCTGGAGTCATTGGAAAAAGTAAAAATAAACTCACATTAGTGATTTTTACGTAGACTTTTTCGCCAATTTCAACTTTGTTTCTAAAAATGTACCTGAAATAAAAACAGAGGTGTCCTGTTACTTCACTAAGGTGTTCGAGAAAGCTTCAAAGTCAGCTACGTGGTAGATCTCCGTTGTATTTGTAATGTAATATAAGTTAGGAGAAGATAAGTTATACGGGCGGCGAAAAGACCGACACGCGACTACTGACGGGTTAAATATTTCTTTTAAAAATCCAGCTAAAAAAATGTTTGCGCAACGAAAAAAATTCTGACATGAGAAATTCTTTCGCTGAAAGTTTATTCAAAGAAACCATTCGGACGTAGAACCTTTCCATCAAAATTCAGCAGGCTTTTTCTGATTTGTCAAAAGTAACGGCGTTTTCACTTTAAATCTTTTTAAAATGAAATAAATATGTACTTTCTTTCGAAAGTCCTGACAGAAAAACGAATTTTTAGAAAACAAAGTTACGCATTTCTGAATGGATTTAAAACTTCCATCAACAGGGTTTTCATAGCTTTCAAAAAGTATTTTTGAAATCTGTCTGTTATGTAAGATATATTATCACTTTTTTTACCAAGAATTTGAAATTCATGGATTTTAAGATTTCTGGAGGATTTTTTAATAATATATTTAGAAAAAAATATTTCTAGAGATCAACATGAACGTATACATTATTATAAGCGCAAACACAAATTATAAACGAATCCATGATGCACTTAATTATAAAAGTCAGCATACTTGATTAAAACTAACATTTTTTATATAGATAAATATAATCTGATATTCATTAATTCTCATTTTGATTGTTACACAGTAGCGGCTCGTCAGGGAGTGCTGCATCCGATTTTTCACACCAGTAAAATTTAACTGAATCTTTCATATTATTTATTCGATAAATTTTGTTGATTAAATAAATCTAAAATAACCATACAACTTTACTGGTGTGAATAAATTGATGCAGCACCCCCTGACCAGCCGCTACTGTTGTTACAACTTTTAAATGGAATTTATGTTATAAAATAGTGAATAGGCGTTTGTGATATTTTTTCTAGAATATACAGTTTTTATCTTCGTGGCGTCTTTTTATCCGGAAATTAAATGAAATGTTTGGGAAAGTATTCCAAAGTAAGCTATGACATGACAAAAATCAGATTGTTTCCGAACGTCAGCTCTCTTAAAAATTCAGCCTGATGTATCTCAGAAGTTTAGTAAAACAAAAGAGAAGCAAGAAATACTTTGAAATCCTTTTATTAATGATTCTTTTATCAATCCTTTTACCAACTGATCAATAAAATTGTCGCATATGAATAAATAATGAAACATTAAAATGTCATTTTTAATTATTTGTAAATCTAAGCTTTTAAAAGAAAAAGCCCTTCTTTCGATATCTTTTTTATAATTTTTTGCGTCCCTTTTAAAAATTTATTATTTTCTTTTTTTTTTCAAAAGTAGTATTTGTAATGTTCAATTTTAATCCTTATAAATTTAATGTATCGTAAATACAGTGATTTGAATTTTTCTTTAAAAAATGATATTAATATCATTTTATACAGGGGGAACTGGGGCATATTGATACTTGGGGCACATTGATACTCCCCCTGTACAGCACACAGGGTCATTACAGGAAGTTTCACAACAGCTCCAAAAGGTGATACTAGTGATATTAACTACATACAGAAAGTTTTGGAATGATTCAATAGTTCGATCAAATGGGATGGGTGATTAATTGTTTTTGTAGGTCAAAAGTAAATATGAGTTGTACAATTGAAATGGTATTATACAACTGTTTCAGTATTTTCAACCGAAAAGAATACCCTCCCTGGCAAGTAAAGTTACCCTTTATCATTTCCTCATTCTTTATTGTTAGATAAATTATGAAATGTAGGTTTTGCGACGCGTTTTATTCAAAATGTCTGTATGGGGCACATTGATACAGTCTTTGTCGGGGCACATTGATACAGTCTTTGTCGGGGCACATTGATACAGTCTTTGTCGGGGCACATTGATACAACCTAAATCTTTTTCTAGTTCATTTTTTCATTACCTTTTAATTTTTTTTTTACCATACACTCCTTAATTCAACCATTTTTCGTCAAAAATTTCAACTGTTAGTTTCTATTGAAGTGAAATAGCTCTAATTTCTTTATATTAAAACATTTTATAGCATTTTTGCAAACAGAAGACGTACAAACTTACACAATATCTAGTGCTAGTAGAATTAACAAAAGAAATGGACGGCAGCCTGGCAAATCTCAAATTTATATCGATTCTCTAGAGAAAAAAGTATTATCGACATGAGAAATGTTAAGTAAGAGAAACAAGCTGCAGAACAGTACAGGATAATTATAATATAAACATAATTTTTAATATAATTATCCTTTATTTTCTGTTTATAAACCGATTTATAAACAGAAAACCTGGTAATTCTTTCAACTTTCCTAAGAAAGAAGATAATTCTGGGGTTAAAGTGCCAGATATGACAAAGTTACCACAGCCAACAAACAGACAAGGAACAGCCAGAACATCAGGTCATTATACATTTCATTTTGATTGCTTTAATATCGCTTACAAATAAATTGTGTGCAATTTTAATGTCTATAAATACATATAAAATGGTTTGCTAACTATTTTTCTATGAAAAATATGCATTGGTGTTATTTTGTCTCCATTTTTCCCAGACGTGTCAAAGTGTATCAATCTGCCCCGGGGATGGGGCACATTGATGCAAATTACTTTTTTTGTTTTTTTTAATTATACGCAAAAATAATATATAAAACAACGATTGTACATTTTTATAACACACTACACAGGTTTTGCTGACATCACATAGAAAAATAACTGGAAATTTCTGCTTTCTAGACACCAAAAATTTTTTTTTGAAAAAAGCTGTATCAATGTCCCCAGTTCCCTCTATTTATTTTCATGATTAGTTGTTTTGTCTCTCGAGACTAAAATTCTTTTCTTCATATATATATATATATATATTTTTAATTCAGTTTTATTAATTAGGAATAATAAAAAGAAATTCTGACATCTGAAATTCTTTCACTGAAAGTTTATTCAAAGAAACCAATCGGACGTAGAACCCTTCCGTCAAAATTCAGCAGGCTTTCCAGATTTGTCAAATGTAACAACATTTTCCTTGTAAATCCTTTCGAAATGAAATGAAAATATTCTTCGCTTTCGCCAGTCGTGCCAGAAGAACGAATTTTTAGAAAACAGAGTTAAGCATTTCTGGAGGGATTTAAAACTTCCATCAACAGTGTTTCCATAGTTTTCCAAAACTATCTTTCAAATCTGTTTGTTATAAAAAACATATTTTATTTATCACTTTTTCAGAACTTTTTTGAAATTAAGAGATTTTACAGATTTCTTAAAGATTTTTATTAAATATATATATATATATATATATAAATTTACTTTTAAAGGTCAACAGGAATCAACATATTTTTATGAGTTCAATTATATAAACGAATCGATAATATGTTTAATTGTGATAGTCAACATACTTGATTAAAAGTAACATTTTTGACACAGATAAATGTAATAACATATTCATTGTTACTCAGTTAATACCTGTTAATTCAATTTAATTGTTACAAATTTAAAATGAAAATTTTGTAATAAATTATTGAAATTGCGGTTCTTAATTATAGAACATTCTCACTAGAGTGCGACTACTATTTATAATCGAAATATTTCGTTTTCTCAAGGAAAAAATGGATAATGTTCTGGAATTTGTTGGAATTTTTCCGTTAAAAAAAGTGAATTGTACTGGCGTTCCGATTGTCAGTATAATCTCTGAAAAACTATCCTTTTAATACAGTGTTGTCTGCTTATTAAATGAAGCAAAAAATTCTCTGTTGAATTTCTGACGTGAATACGGATTACGCGACAAAAAAGTTTCTAAATTGGTAACACTGCTGGTAGTATAAACACTACCATGGACATTAGAGGATTAATTATTATTCCTTAAAACTCATAAATAATATATACAAATTATCTACCGTACACAAATTTCCCTCTTACAAATAGCAAAACTAACATTCTTGCGAAATAATATTCTGTGCAGTTAGTTTCATCCAATAAATCTTTATAATATCTTATCCGTACCAGCACATGTCTTAGCAAATATATTTGGCAACTACTTCCCTAAAATAAAAATCATTCCATAACGTTCTTTGGAAAATATAACATTAAAAATATTCAACACTTGAAAACACAAGTTTTGGTGTATGAATACTAAAACTGATAGAATGAATGTGAATGCAACGCATCCTGTTGAGTAAACTCAAAAAACTATTGTTTTAGAACTTTCTCAATAGAGTGCGACTCCTATTTTGAATCAAAATATATAAATGAAATATTTCCGTTTATTTCAAAGTAAGAACGGACAACTGTCAAGAATTTAAGGAAATTTTTTCTTTAAAAAATAGTGAATTGTCTTGACATCACGATTGCTAATACATTCTCTGTAAAATTGTCCTTTTTATATTCAATGTTTTTTTCTTTATTAAGGGGTCAGGTACCTTTCGAATTAACAAAATACGTGAAAAAGTGACCTCTGTAAGAACTGTAGTCACTCTATATCTAATTGACTTTTGACTATAAAATTGAAAACACATATTAAGAAGTATTTATTCTATTAGTTAAAGTTGTTAAAAAAAGTATACACGCATGTATTTTTTTTAATTACTTTTAAATATAATACAATTTTTATGGAAGAATAAATCTTGCATGCCTTGCGCGCACGATTTTTCAAATTTGAATTGCTAAAACAAACCAAGATTTTTTTCTGAGTAGAGATATAATGTGTTTTCAAAATGACCTACGGTAAAAAAAAAAAATAAATAAATAAATAAAATAAAACTTATAGATACCGAGAAAAAAAATATTTTTTATAAATTCGAAACATCGAGTTTTTTTTTACAAAAAAGTAGTCGTGAATTCTAACTTCTAATTTGAGGAACATAATAGTAGGTCATTTTGTGCCTGTGTACGTTTAATATAATCAGCTCAAATTTGTTAAATTCTACCCAACCGTTTTTAAGAAATCGTGCGCGCAATGATCAAAATCGCTGTTTTGAGAAAATCGACGCCAAAGTTTAAATTTACTATTGGTCGTATAGGAAGAGCGAAAAGTGTTTTAGACGTAACTCGTTTTCTAATGCGAATTTTTGAATGCGGTTTATTTTTAAATATTTCTAAAGAATCACATTTAATTATAAGCTATTTAAAAAAAATCGATTTTTGAATTTTTTAAAAGGTACCTGACCTCTTAAATAAAGCAAAAATTTCTATCTTGAATTTCTGAAGTGAATACAGAATATGCGACTGAAAAGGCTTTTAACTTTGGAACACTGCTGATAGCATGAACACTACCATGGACATTAGAGGGTTAATTATTATTTCTTAACTTCTTCGCGACGGGAGCCGTTTACAATTTTTTTTTAATATTTTGTCACCGATTTTTAAAAAGAGAAATTTCTTCCTTATTGATTCAAAAAAAATCCCGCGATTAATTAAGGCAAATTTTGTAAAAAAAAAAAATATATATATATATATATATACAGGGTGAGTCATAAATATCGAAACAATAGGCTATCTCCTCAAATATTGCCCCTAGACCCATACTTCCAATTGCAAAAATTCATAAAAAAAGGTGAAATTTCTGATAAGTTGCAACTCCATGGGGGGTCTATTTGAAAAAATACGAAAATTAAATTTTTATACGGCCCCCATAGGTCAAAATTCCCAATTAGGAAATTATTCCTTATCCATTCCTAAATTGAACAAAACAAATTTCATCTCCGTACCTAAAAATCCCACAGAGATATTAAATCCCAAAATCCTCAAAAATTCCTGACTTACACCACTTTTCCCTGCCTCTAAACTGTGCTTTCTTCTCTGTGATTCAACGCTTGTTAGGGAACATTCACAAATTGCAAATTGATAAAAATCGGTTTAAGATACCGCTTTTTCTTTAGACATAAAATAGCAGCGTATAATTTTTACGCTAAATTGGTATACCACCCAGCAAGCACATAACTTCCGGCATACGATCGGACCGGAGCCGGCAATGTCGGTTAAGTGTCGGTAGCAGATTGGCAGCTAAAACTTAAGAAACTGCTATTTTGACAGCCGGTTACGGTAATCGGTCCACACTTGGTTATATATCGGCAAGCGACTTATACCGGCAGGTGACACAGGACCGATATCTGAGTTCTGATAGTGGACCGATAAGATTTGCCAACATCGGTCCGAATTCAGAATATTTCGTCTTAACCGATTTTTTTTCTTTTTCTGAATTTTATTCGAGTTTGAGTTTTTGATAAGAAATGTATATTTTACGTATTTCATTAAAAATTCTGTCAGTGAGAAACAGAAAATATGTCAAAAATAATCTATATTTATTTATTTAAAAATATTGTTTTTGAATTAATTTTTAAAATGACTTACAATTATTTTAATCACAAAATAATTTTTAAATTCTCTCCTTTAAATTGTTAATCACTATTAGGAGCTTAATCATAGAAAAACAGAAAAATACTTTGTAAGGTAATTGAATTTATTTTTTATTTATCTATTCATTTTAATAATTTTATTTATCTATTCATTTTAAAAATATACACTTTAAAAATTAACGCAAAGCATGTAATTATGTTATAGTTTCTAATAAAAAATTTTATTTATTTAACAATACTTCTGAACAAAAAATATTATTTTTAATTTTTTAAATATACTATTTAATGACTCTAAAATCTATAAGAAAAGCAATTCGTTTGCTTTAATTATTTGCTAATTCATTAATTTAAATACTAAATTGATTTTTAAAATCAGGCGCATAAGACAATTACAAGTAAATGATCACAAAAAATAAAATAAAAACACTTTAATATTACAATTTTCCAATCTGTCATTTACGTCAACAACACTTGCCATTCACGTAGCACTTACTGAAAAACCACACCCTTATTACCACACATAATCCTCCCCTAACCAGCTCTGACTTGTCTAGTGGTTAAAGCGTTCACCTTCTGAGCTAGGGGTTGCGCGATCAAATCCCTCCTGTTCCCGCTGAAGTATGCCCATTGGCTCTCAAAATACTTGCTAGAGTGTTTAACAGATGGCGCCACCAGAGTTTTTTTTATTTGCTTGTGCCGGGCTTCAGCCGGTATTCGTGTGGTTAGCTATCGGCATAGTTTTTTGCCGATACAGGACCGGCTGCGTGCCTCATGGATCGGGCGGCATTCGCGCGGCGTATCAAAAAAGATACGGAACCGATAGCAGCAACTGGCATCGGTCCGATACCGATGGCAGTGGCAAGCGGCTATCGTCCGATTGCTTACCGATAGCTATGTGTTTGCTGGGCAGACGTCTGCCCGGGTCAAAATATCTAGGTCAAGTCTCAAACCGACCCATAGGGGGAAAAGTTCGGCGTGGCCTGAAAAAATGTGAACATCATACCCCGGACCGGTCCGGAAAATAGTTTAAATCATAACCCGGTTCAGTTGCAAATTTCTACATAGTTTTTTTATTCGGCGTGGGAAAAAAAAAGTTTCATATGGAGGAATTCTGAGCAAAAAATTCTTTTATAGCTTTTCGTTTTTTATATTTATACTTTTTATTATTAAAGAAGCGCCAAAGGCTGTAATATATTTATTTTATCAATGAATCTCTATTTATATGTAAATGTTTCACTTATATTTTAATATCGTTAATCCATATCCCATGCGTTGGAGACTCTGAAAAATGTTATACACTAAAACTTTTTAAGACGGAATCATATAGGAAAGAAAAAATACGTTATAGACAGATGCTCTCCCTAGAAGATGTAATTGGAGCTTATTTTCTTTTCAGGTACTATTGCATTTATTTTGCATGGATCAACATATTTTCCGTTTAAGACAGAATTCCGTCATAGGCAGATTTTTTTTCACTGGTTTTATTATATTTAATTTTTTTAGCCTTTGAATAATCTATTTAAAAAAAATAAATTTTAAAGGTTTTTTTTTTTTTTTTTTTTTTTTTTTTTTTTTTTTAAATAAAAGTTTTAAAATCTATATGTTTTTCGTAAAAAAATTCGATTGAGCCGAATTTTATTTATTTTATGTACGTATTAAGTCAGTCAGAGACAGTGATTTTAATACGGGTTTTGTCGAGACCGGGTTTGAAAATTTCATCCAGAGTGCACCTAAGTTGAAGGAAGTAGTCCCCTCCTTTATTAAAAGTACGCTCGGCCCGGCCTGGCGGGTCTTCCGAAAAAAGTAACATCTCGGTCCTGGCCCTACCTGGGCCCAGAATACAGATTTTTTAACATCCCCTGGAGGACTATAAAAAGCCTGAAGTTGTCAGAGGTAAATTTAAAAAGAAAAAAAAAACTTAATCTGCATCTTAGAAAAAGCATTTTTTAAAATAACTGACGGACATTTAAACAATACATTTCGTTTTTGTGCATAATGAATTTTTTATCCTCTATTTCTTGTCTTTAAATTATTAAATGTTAAGAATTTTTAAAAGAAAAAAGAACTTGAAACACGTCATTTTTGATTTTTTACATTAGTTTTGTTTCGGCAAGATTGAAAAAATGTTTACTTTTGAAAAAATGTTTGTTTTTGAAAATATGATTTTTTTTTAAAGTTATATTACTTTTTCAATAAATATTTTTAATAGTTTTAAAATTAATATAGAAAAACCTTGGAACAAAACTAAAATCAGATTTTCATTTTTAATTAAATGGAAAGAAATTGAAATCCGATAAATAATGTTACGAGTTATAACGATTTTTGATTGTCCCATTTAAACCAGTACTAACCACATGAAACTTTTATAAATTGTATGAGAAATTTTAGAATGTGATTTTCTTAGCAAATTATAATGCTAACCATCACCAAAAAAGAAAAAAATCAAAATTCTAACTCAAGAAATATATTTTTTACGCGTTTTCTAGAACTGTTAAAGTAACATTGTTTTTTGAATTGCGCGCTTTTCAATTTGTGTCTAATCCCTTAAAACCTGATGAATTTTTTAAACGGCTATAACTTTGCGAATTTTGGAGATATGAAGATGCAACTTTTTGTGTCTTATTCAGGACTGAATAGGGAAAGTTTTCCTAATTGGAATTTTTGTCCTACGGGGGCCGTATAAAAATTTAATTTTCGTAACTTTTCAACTAGACCCCCCATGGAGTCGCAATTTATCTTATCAAAAATTTCACATTTTTTTAATGAATTTTTGCAATTGGAAGTATGGGTCTAAGGGCAATATTTAAGGAGATAGCCTATTGTTTCGATATTTATGACTCACCCTGTATATATACTGATGAGGATAAACACTGATTCCGAGAACTGTATCTGAATCGCATACCGGTCGCTCGTCACCAAGGGGATATAGCTTATAAATTAACGTATTCAAATATTCTACCTTGTTTAAATTTCCCTCTTACAAATAGCATTAAAAACTATCATTCTTGAGACATAATATTTTGTGCAAATATCATTTTGAATTAACAACTTATAAAAATGCATCTGAGGAAAGTTACTTTCACGCAATAAACTTTTATAATATCTTATCCGCACCAGCACATGTCTTAGCAAATATTTTTGGTAATTACTTCCCCAAAATGAAAAGCATTCCATAACGTTAATAACTCGTTTTCTTCTTTTACATGAAAATTATCTTCATCATAATTAAGCATTTGAGTATTCTTTATAGTAGCGATAAAACAATAATAGTTTTAGATAAACTCTTCGTGATATTCATAATCAACTGTGGATGATATTCCTCTTCAAAAATAAAGATAATCATGAAATATGTATTTTAGCACGTATAGAGTTTTCATAATTTAATAAGATTTATTTATGCAATTTATTTGATTTAGTATAGAATTTTTCTGGGAGAATTGAAATACGTTTTATATAATTTAATCCTTTCGCGATCATGGGTACTTACCGGGTGTCCCAAAAATGACTGATGGATTTGAAAATTCAATAACTTGCAAACGGTAACAGCTATTTAAAAAATTTTTGCAGGAGGGTTATGTATAATGTCAGGAGTTTTTTACCGTATTTTTTTCAGTTCGCATCTCAAACAATAGGTGGCGCTGACGGCGATTGAAGGCGAGGTGATCAGTGCTGAGTGAAGCGTCGACCTGGCCTTCAATCCCCGTCAGCGCCACCTATTGTTTGAGATGCGAACTAAAATAAAAAAAATACGTTAAAAAATCTCCTGACATTATACATAATCTTCCTGCAAAATATTTTTAAATAGCTGTCACCGTTTGCAAGTTATTGAATTTTAAAATCCATCAGTCATTTTTGGGACACCCGGTATATACACCTTTAACCCTTTCAGGGATAAGGCAATTCAGCTCCAAAAATATTCAAATATTTAACTGACACCGCATATTATAAACAAATTTATTTGAAAATAACCAAAAGCTCTTTTTAATTCCTTGAAGGCAAGCAAGGTCAGACACTCGACTCATCGACTTCGATGGAAGGTGAACTGAGGCATAGCCGACTCCAGTAGGAACTTCTACTTCTACTGCATTGGTTCATTGGAAGGCAAGCAAAATGTATCTGTAACCGTAACATTGAATTCTCACCAGAAAAATGGAAAAATTTTGTTTTAAAATATGAAAAGTCAGTTTTTCCACAGTGTTGCCAGATTCTCGAAAGCCAATTTCCCCAAAATATCTGAAATTTTCCCCAAATCGGGGCTTTTTTCAGAAAAAGTCCCCAACGCTATTTCTACTCAAAAAGGCAAGTTCTCAATTTTCATCTTTTCGTTATGAAAATTTTTAAACAAATTTAAACACATTTTTTTTCTCCAAATCAAGCATTTTTTGAAAAAATTCCCCATTTTTGAAATAAATAAAAAAATAAACATTTAATCTCATCAGAATTTTGCTCTGTTTGCTAAAAACAACAACAATAAAAAATTAGAAAATTGTTTTTTATTTTTGTTGTATAAATCTATACTATTAAATGAAATGCATTTCTGTTCTCGATGACAGGAAAATCTTCTAAACCAAAATCGAATTCTAAACACATCCAGTATTGGCAAATGTCTGAAAGTAAAAAATTAAAATTGTGATAACAATTCCCCAAGTTTTTCCCCAAATATGTTCATAGTCCCCAAACATGTCCCCAAGATTTACTTGTCAGCAAAAAGTTCCCCTGGAGGTTCAAAATTCCCCAAAATGCTGACAAAATCCCCAATCTGGCAACACTGTTTTTCAACAAATTAGCCGCCAAAGTTAAAGATTTAAAGTTTCGTTAAAAATATCTGGGGAGAATCTCGTTTAAATTAGGTGTGATAAAATATGTTGCACGCCCCCCCCCCCCCCAAGGAGTTAACTCTTTCCAGCACACAGTGCCCAGGTCGGGGCACATAATTTTAATTCCAAACTCGCAATCGGCACTAGTAATATTTTAATAAAATTTTGCTTTTATAATGAAAGTTTAAATTAAGGGAATCTTAATTTCTAAAATAGTCGTTGGTAAAATCCGGCGACAGTCGATAATTTCTCATTTTACTAACAGAATTTGTCCGCGCCGGAAAGGGTTAATGTATATTATGAGATCCAAACTTTACTAAAAATGTACTGGTTGCATTTGGCAGTTTGGGCATTTAAGTTAAACGGCGTTTCTGTAAGGATTAGAAGGTGCATATTCAATTTGCTTTATGCCAGTGTTGCCAGATGGGCTACTTTTTTTAAATCCAGATTCTTGATTGGCAGCAATTTTTACAATTGATAAAATATGCTTTATTCAATGACATAACTATAAAAGCGAAAACAGAAGGTAAATTTACCGTTTCAAAAAAGTGGTGCCAATCAAGAAATCTGAATTTGAAAAAAGTAGCCCACTGGCAACACTGCTTCAGGCACCAGCAGAAAATAAAAGTAGCAATTTCTTCATTTGACCTTTTCTGTTCCTGACTCCCCATTGAGGCACCTCTATTTTCTTACTTCCCTCAAAGGTAAAATGTCCATTTTTTTCTCTTTTTTTTTCCCTTTTTTTTCCTCTTTTTTTTTTCTTTTTTTTTTTTACATTTTTACAGCACTCCTGAGGATTTGTAGATTATTTACTTGTTTAAAGCTCTTAAATTTCCGATTCCATTAAATTAGGTTAATAGTTATTAAATTGGCTTTTAAGAGAATTTGTACATATTGTTGAACATAAATTACTAAGTTTCTAAAGGATAAATTTCAAAAGAGATATTTTTCTGTCATTTATGATGTTATTTTGTTTGTAAAAAATCACTGAATAAGTATTTGAACAATTATTTTAGTTTCGGAACTAAAGACATTAACTCTTTCAAGGCGCCGTTTGCAGTCTACAAAAGGTTAGTTTTAATATCCAAAGAGTGAGCTGGCACCAAAAAAAATTTAGCACAATTTCGATTTCATAGCATACGTGAAAAAGAGCTTTTGATTATTTTCGAATTTAATTTGTTCGTAAATTGCGGTAGGAATTTATTATTTCAGCATTTTTGGAGCAGAAGTATTCAACTCGGAAAGGGTTAATTCAAGCATTTTCGAAATCACGTAATTAAAAGTAACTTTTAACTAAAAAGTGGTGCCAATCAAATAAATTATGAGTATGAGAACCCCGTCCCGAAGAGCTTAAGAAGATTGTTTGAATTTAAAATGAGAATTAATATTGTTCATTTTAAGGGTTTATAAATTGCACTAGATATAAAAAAATATATGATCTTTATATACATAAGCACATATTTCATTTAAATTAATCTGCAGTACTTATGTTTTGTAGTAATTTTTCGTTTATAACTACAATTAAAGTTTTATTTTCATTTGCTAATTAGTTACTGTTTTACATAAGAGTGTATAACCTTACGAAATCTTCTGAATTTTTATTTGAAAATGAATGTCGAAAGTCACCCTGCTTTCCATCCAACAAAGAATAAAAACACATCATTTGTCTTGTGATAATGATTTTTTTTTTGTTCTTTTAGTTTATTTTAATCATAATTTGTTTATGTTCAGAAATTTTTATAACATACTTTTATACAACTGTTGATAATGAATTCAAAACTAGGTATTGTTTGATAACTATACAAATCATGGACATAAGTTTAGCTTTTCCGGGTAATGGAACATAGTATTTCATTTTTGAAATTTTAAAATTCCAAAAATTTAGATCTAGAAATCTTTAAAATATGGCAAAAACCAAAAGCCTAGGTACCAAAATGTATAGTCACGAAACTTACTAAACAGTGAACTGTGTCCATAAAAGTTCGCAGTCACAAAAATATACTGATTTTTGTATAATGAAAAACACGTGAAGTGAATCCTAATTTTATTATTAAAAATAGAAACTGACTGAAAATTCGCTTTCCTTTCCATTTTCGATCCAAACTCTTCGGTCGGAAATTCCTCTGGAGCAAAACTATCTATATTACGACTAATCTCTTTCCTCCATTTTGAAATTTTCAATATTATTCACTGATTTGTTCTGTTTCGGTTGAAATGGAACCGTTTTGAGGTGCGTTCGTAATAATGTAAATACGTAGCACCTATTGTTGTCGTTCAGTCCGTCCGTCTGTCCGTCCGTCTGTCCGTCCGCCTGTCCGTCCGTCTGTCTGTCCATCTATCTGCCCGTCCGTCTGTCTGCATATAACAACGCGAAAACTACCCAACCGAATCGTTTGAAATTTAAAATATATAATTATTACATAATTTTGTCGAGTCATTTCAAATTTTATGAAAATTGGATGCATAGATCAATTACAGGGACAATCAAAAGGATTCCGTTACATTACGGTCAATGGGGGAAAAGTTTCAAATGCATTTTAATCGTTTGAAATTTTAAATACATAATTATTACATAATTTTGTCGAGTTATTTAAATTTTTATGAAAATCTGATACATAGTTCAATTACAGGGATAATCAAAAGTTTTCCGTTACATTACGATTAATGGGGAAAAATGTTTCAAATGCGTTTTAATGGTGTTACATTTATTCGAACGTAATAAAATTGATATGTATCTATAAAGTACATATTATAATATACATTTTGCATAATCTGTGGTGCAAAGAATATTTGTTATTGATTTACAAGGCCACACAAAAGATTCCATTGCATAATGGTATAGGGATAATATTGTTTGGTGCGCATTTTAATTGTAATTATTTACAATTTTATGAATTAAATATATAGGAGTGATATTTTTAAACCTTCGATATCATACGAACGCACCTCATTTGCTACGCTTCACGTGCAATTTCCAACTTGTTATTTATTGATGTGAACTTCACTGTTTATAATAACAAGTCATGACTGACTTAACCCCTTAATAGTAAGTAGCATTAAATTACGGTGAAAAAAATTCAAATTCATTTTTGCCACCACTTTTTTGAAAACAAACAATATTCATCTTATTTAATGTCAAGTAAAATGATACCAGAATAAAAGCAATTACACTATTTTATAAAACTGGTGGGAATAAAAAAATTCCGATTAAAATCCGTAAAACTTGCAGCCCGTGAATGTCTCGGGCGCGTCGAATAAGTGGTTAAAACGTAAATTCGAATAATAAGACAAGAAAAAGAAATCACTATCTGCAGAACTGCCAGGTTTTCTGTTTTTTGGATACCGGAATTTTAATACAGAAAATGTTGTACCATTGAATGGGAGCATTTTACCGGTTTAAGAGAAATACATTTTCTCAAAGATAATAATGGTGTGCAAAAATCCGGAGACTTAGTAGCACTGTTATATGATTAAAATTTGGCTTTTCACGCACTTATAATAAGCAAGACTTAGTAGTATAAGAAATTGTTTTGATTGAAACGACAGAAGTGTTCTGAATACTACAGTTGACAAAAAAAATATTAGAACAATGTAAAAATTGTAGTTTCCTAGGTAATAAAATGGTGAAATTAATTTATATATAATAATATTTTTTACACAGTATTCAATAACCAATCAAAATTTATTTAAACTAAATATATTATTTTTATAAATTAAAAAAAGGAGATTCGCACCGCAAAAAAAGTATTAGAACAAATTAAAAACCAACATGCAAATTGCAATTCAAACTTAATAATTTTTCAAAGTTATTTTCATGTGTCAAGGTCATGTAAAGGATACTTACTTCATTTGTTGACAATCAATTCAAAATAATTTACGTGCAAGTTTTTCGACGTGGCACCCAAAACAAAAGAGATTCCACTTGCAAAAAGAGAGCAAATTGTATTTCTGCATCATAGTGGAAAAACGTTCCGGGAAATTCCAAGTATGTTAAATGTGTCATCGTGTGCAATTCATAATATTCTTAAAAAGAAAAAAAAAGAGAGACTGGTATTGTGGATAACAGAGAAAGATCAATGGGACCAAGCAAGCTGACTGTGAGAGAAAGGCGACAAGTGATTAAAGATGCTAAAAAGAAATCCAACTGGAAATGCAATGATGTTGGCCGCAAGTATTGAATCAATATCAGGAAAGATTTTCCATCACATACTGTGAGAAATGTTTTGCATAGGGCTGGTATAAAAGGAAGAAGGCCAAGAAAGAAACCGTTTATTTCAGAAATCAACAGAAAAAAAGTCTACAATTTGCCAAAAAATATAAAAGCAAAACATTAGATTTCAGGAAAAGTGTAATTTTCTCTGACGAAAGCAAGTTCAAAATGTTCAAAACAAAACACGTACTCACTGTTTGGAGAAAAGAAGGTGCTGCTTTAGATTCTTAAAATTTACTGAAGATGGTAAAGCATGGAAGGGGGAATGTCATGATCTGGGAATGCATGGCTTAAAATGGAGTTGGAAATATCCAGTTTATTGATAGGGAAATGACAGCTTTGTCATACATTGATGTGTTACGGCATAATTTGAAGGACAATGCAAGAAAATTAGGGTTGAATAAGACATTTTTCTTTCAACAAGATCAAGATCCCAAACATACTGCCAATAAAACCAAAGAGTGGCTTTTAATGTTATCCGAATATAATAATGTTCCCCGAAGATTAGAAACTCCACCACAATCACTAGTCTTGACTCCTATTGAGCATCTATGGCATCTACTTGATCAAAAAATATAAAAAAAAACTCAATAACAAGCAAATGAAGCTTGAAACAAGCATTGCAAAATGCATAAATGCATGGAACACCATGTCCTCAAAAATCATTAATGATTTAGTAGAATATATGCCAAGACAATTAGAAGCAATAATTGCAGTAAAAGGACTGCATACCAAGTATTAACTTCATATTTCAGTCTTCAACTATCTTATTTTCTCTATGTTTCAACATTGCAATCTGATGTTCTAATACTTATTTTGCAATGCAAATTTTATTATTTTTACTTTTTTTTAAGGTCTGTTAATTTTAATTCTGTATTTGTTACAAAAATGGGATATTTTCGTAAAAACTTTGCTTAATATATATCTTTTATAGCAATTAAATCGTTTTATTACTTTAAAATATACAAAATTCACACTGTTCTAATACTTTTTTTGTCTACTGTATTTTATAAATTTAAAGAATAATACATAATCTTTTTTAAAAACTTTATAAAATTTACCTAAAACATCTTTAAATTAGATGGAATTCATATAATTAGAAATACATTTTAAAAGGTCAACAAATTAATTAAATTTATGGCATTTTCGTGTTTGTTTTGTCTTTCGGTCGAAAACAAGAAAATTGCCGAAATTCAATTTTTATTTTTATTTTAAAAAATCTTTTATGTCGGTCCATAATTATAAGTTAATAATTTTCTTAAAAACATACATAAATTAATTCAGATTACATTTATATTCGTAAAAAAAAATTCTGTCTTTTTTTTTAGGAAAATGTAATATTAAATCCAGACATATTTCTCCGGGCGACTAACTTGCGTTTGACAAAAAATCCCTTCGGTAATCATTATTTATATAGATAATTCCTCCCAAACGTATTTTCACGGGTAACAGGAAATGTACATTTCTGTTCGTTTATTTATTCTTGTCATGTTTATTGAATTCTGCATTTGGATTATAGTATGATATTTCTAGCTGATATACAGGAAAAAAATACAGTGCCTGAGTATTTTATGACTTTCATAAAAGTATCAATCTTTGAAACATACAAAAATTACTTGACAAAGGTAGTATAATTTCATTTTTATAGATAAAAACATCAACATCATTTCTTCATTATAGATAAAAACACACACATCAGCCAAACCACGTGCATTGGCTGATTCAGCCAATACATCCCTCATTTGAATCCTGGCCCGGACTTTTTTCTCCCACATGGAAAATTATCAGCCAATACATCCCTGGCTTGAATCCTGGCCCTGACTTTTTTCACCCACATGGAAAATTATCAGCCAATACATCCCTGGCTTGAATCCTGGCCCGGACGTTTTTCACCCACATGGAAAATTTACATCGCTTATAATTAATTTATCGATTGTAAAATGGTCGTAAATTAATCTAGTATAATTTCGTATGCAGCGTTTTCTGCAGTTTCCATATATTGACCTCCGATTTATTCTGATGAGCTGATCCATAGTATCAGACCAGATTATATGATAGTTGAGGTTATTTGGGTGAAATAGTCCTCCACTTTTCATGTCTGGGATGGCTCAGTTGGAAGAGAATTGGCCGCTTCAGCCAATACATCCCTGGTTCGAATCCTAGCCCGGACTTTTTTCACCCACATGGAAAATTTACATCGTTTATAATTAATTTACCGATTGTAAAATGGTCGTAAATTAATCTAGTATAATTTCGTATGCAGTGTTTTCTGCAGTTTAAATATATTGACCTCCGATTTATTCTGTTGAGCTGATCCATAGAATCAGACCAGATTATATGATAGTTGAGGTTATTTGGGTGAAATAGTCCTCCACTTTTCATGTCTGGGATGGCTCAGTTGGAAGAGAATTGGCCGCTTCAGCCAATACATCCCTGGTTCGAATCCTAGCCCGGACTTTTTTCACCCACATGGAAAATTTACATCGTTTATAATTAATTTACCGATTGTAAAATGGTCGTAAATTAATCTAGTATAATTTCGTATGCAGTGTTTTCTGCAGTTTAAATATATTGACCTCCGATTTATTCTGTTGAGCTGATCCATAGAATCAGACCAGATTATATGATAGTTGAGGTTATTTGGGTGAAATAGTCCTCCACTTTTCATGTCTGGGATGGCTCAGTTGGAAGAGCATTGGCGGCTTCAACCAATACATCCCTGGTTCGAATCCTGGCCCGGACTTTTTTCGCCCACATGGAAAATTAACAGCCAATACATCCCTAGCTTGAATCCTGGCCCGGACTTTTTTCACCCACATGGAAAATTTACATCGCTTATAATTAATTTATCGATTGTAAAATGGTCGTAAATTAATCTAGTATAATTTCGTATGCAGCGTTTTCTGCAGTTTAAATATATTGACCTCCGATTTATTCTGTTGAGCTGATACATAGTATCAGACCAGATTATATAATAGTTGAGGTTATTTGGGTGAAATAGTCCTCCACTTTTCATGTTTGGGATGGCTCAATTGGAAGAGCATTGGCGGCATCAGCCAATACATCCCTGGTTCGAATCCTGGCCCGGACATTTTTCACCCACATGGAAAATTTACATCGTTTATAATTAATTTACCGATTGTAAAATGGTCGTAAATTAATCTAGTATAATTTCGTATGCAGCGTTTTCTGCAGTTTAAATATATTGACCTCCGATTTATTCTGTTGAGCTGATCTAGAGGTCTGCACGGGCCGGGCCGCGGCCCGAAGCCCGAGCCCGGCCCGGCCCGCGGGTCGGGCTCGGGCCGATTTCCAATAATGGCATTCGGGCCGGGCCGGGCCTAGTCACTAATCTTTCGGGCCGGGCCGGGCTCGGGCCTTAATTTTTTTGCTGGACGGGCCGGGGCTAACTTTTTTTTCCGTACGAAGCCGAGACTGATTCCATTCTTCCTAGTTTTCATGGACCAAAATAATCAGTTCCTATTGAATCTTCCTATATGAAAATCCTTTTCTCGACTTTTTATAAATCAGTAATATTTGGCTTTGTCCAAAAATGTTTGCAAAAAAGGCATGTACTTTTAAGCCGTCATTATTCTACAATTAAACATTAGAATTTATTCCTTTTAAAGAATCGTAGATTACTAGGCGTTTTAAAATAGAACTAAACACACACACACACACACACACACACAAAAAAAAAAAAAAAAAAAAAAAAAAACATTATTATGACGGAATTTTTTTTTAAACTAAAAATTGAAAGTTTCTTTTAAAATGTTCATCCATGCAAAATGAATACAACAATACGGGAGAAAAAAATATATTAAACATTTACATCTGTTAAGAAGGGAATGTATTTTTTTTTTTTCGTTCCAAAGCGATTTCGTCTTTGGAAATTTTACCATATACCGCTTTTTCGACTTTTTATCTCCATTACAGGGAATATGGATTAATAATACTAGTGATAACTGAAACATTTACATACAACAAACAAAGATTCATTTAAAAGCGTAAATATCGCAGCCTACGGCACTTCTGCATAAATGGAGATTATAAACATGAAAAAGAAAGACTAATATAATTTTTTTTTGGTCAGAACTCTTCCATAAGATTAAAGATCAATGTTCTGTAGAAATTCACTTGAGCCGGGCCGGGTTCGGACCGAATTTTAAACTTTTTTCCGGACCGGGCGGATCTCGGGCCGAAATTTTAACTTTCGGGCCGGGCTAGGGCCTGGAAATTTCGGCCCGTGCAGACCTCTAAGCTGATCCATAGTATCAGACCAAATTATATGATAGTTGAGGTTATTTGGGTGAAATAGTCCTCCACTTTTCATGTCTGGGATGGCTCAGTTGGAAGAGCATTGGCGGCTTCAGCCAATACATCCCTGGTTCGAATCCTGGCCCGGACTTTTTTCGCCCACATGGAAAATTAACAGCCAATACATCCCTAGCTTGAATCCTGGCCCGGACTTTTTTCACCCACATGGAAAATTTACATCGCTTATAATTAATTTACCATGTCTGGGATGGCTCAGTTGGAAGAGCATTGGCGGCTTCAGCTAATACATCCCTGGTTCGAATCCTGGCCCGGACATTTTTCACCCACATGGAAAATTTACATCGCTTATAATTAATTTACCGATTGTAAAATGGTCGTAAATTAATCTAGTATAATTTCGTATGCAGCGTTCTCTGCAGTTTCCATATATTGACCTCCGATTTATTCTGTTGAGCTGATCCATAGTATCAGACCAGATTATATGATAGTTGAGGTTATTTGGGTGAAATAGTCCTCCACTTTTCATGTCTGGGATGGCTCAGTTGGAAGAGAATTGGCGGCTTCAGCCAATACATCCCTGGTTCGAATCCTGGCCCGGACTTTTTTCACCCACATGGAAAATTTACATCGCTTATAATTAATTTACCGATTCTAAAATCGTGTCATAAATTAATCTAGTATAATGTTTATAATTAAACGTAAATAACTTTGATAAAATCTTTCATAAATCTAATTCAAAATGCACTTCTATTTTTAAAACGATATATATTACCTTCCTAAGGAAAAGCGCTCATTAAAGCTAGACATATTCCTCCGGGCGACTAAGTTGCGTTTGACATAGTCTCTTCGAGAATCATTATATATGTAGATAATTCCTCGCAAACGTATTTTGATGGATAATAGGAAATGTCTATTTCTGTTTGTTCATTTATTCTTGCCATGTTAACTGAATTCTGCATTCGTGTTATAGTATCATATTTCTAGCTGAGATATAGGAAAAGAAGACATACAATACCTGAATATTTTATAATTTCATCAAAGTATCAACCTTTGAAACGTACGAAAATTACTTTATAAAAGAAATAATAAACTTTTTAAATATAAAAACAGCAAAATGATACAGTCTTTGTTGTTAACGCATTGCTAAGATTGATTTTTCTGCTGGAAAATATTATTTACATAGCAGTAACATTGAATCTGTACATTAAATGAATAAAGAAAGAAAGAAGTTGCTTAATTTACAGAATTTTAAATATCTAATAACTAATTCAAATTCAACAAAAAATATTATTGAAATTTCTGAAAAGCATTTAGATATATTTTTCTCTTTTTACAGAATTGAATTGTACTCAATAATTTAAATATTTCATACTAATCAAATATTAAGAGACTATAAAACTCCAATTTGTTCATAATTTGAGTCATTATTTTTAAAATTGCTGTTTTAGAAAAAAGATAAGATAAGAGAATTTGACTCAAAAAAGATAGGTTAATTGTAATTGAAAAAGAAAAAAAGTGAATTCTAATTTTAGAATTAAAAGTAAATAACTTTGCTAAAAATATTCATAAATCTAATTCAAAATGCACTTATATTTGTAAAACGATGTATATTACCTTCTTAAGGAAAATGTTACATTAAATCTAGACATATTTCTTCGGGCGACTAATTTGTGTTTGACAAAAAATCTCCTCATGAATCATTATTTATGTACATATAATTCCTCCCAAACTTATTTTAATGGGTAACAGGAAATGTTCATTTCTGTTTGTTCATATATTCTTGTCATGTTTATTGAATTACGCATTTGCATTAGAGTATCATATTGCTAGCTAACATATAGGAAAAGAAGAAATACAATGCTAGAATATTTTATAACTTTCATCAAAGTCTCATTGTTTAAATGTACAAAAAATAATTTCGAATTTATTCTTTCCTATAAATGTATTGCTAAGAAAAGATTGATCTTTTTCCTGGGAAATATTATTTACATGGCAGCAAAAGAGAATGTGTACATTAAAGAAATAAATAAAAAAGAAATTGCTTCTAATAAGAATGTATTTATTAAAATACAACACATTGCTCAGTGGTGCACAAAACAAGAATTTTAATATACATTTGTACAAGTAAAATAAAATGAAACTATCAACGTTTCGCGCCGTCTTCTGCGGGCGTCTTCAGGAAAATATGATAACGGAAGGACTAAGTTTGCATCTTGATCGAGAGATAATATTTCTAATAAATTATATATATATTATTATATTCCTGAAGACGCCCGCAGAAGACGGCGCGAAACGTTGATAGTTTCATTTTATTTTACTTGTACAAATGTATATTAAAATTCTTGTTTTGTGCACCACTGAGCAATGTGTTGTATTTTAATAAATACATTCTTATTAGTTAAATTTCATGGTGCAACTGTCCTGTATATATTTAAGAAATTGCTTCATTTGCAGAATTTAAAAAAATCTAATAACTAATAAAATTCAAATGAAAATATTACTGTAATTTCTGAACAAAATTTATAAATAAAAAAAATACGGAATTAAATTGAGCTGAATAATTTAAGTATTTGATACTAAACAAATATTAAGAATATAATAAACTCGAATTTATTTATAATTTGAGTCACTTCTTCCAAAATTGCTATTTTAGAAAAGATATACTAAAAGAGAATTTGACTCAAAATAGACATATTACTTATTATAGAAAAAAGAACAAAATGAATTCTAATTTTAGAATAAAAAATAAATAACTTTGATAAAAACATTCATAAATTCATTTCAAAATGTACTTCTATTCGAAAAAGGATATCTATTACCTTCCTATGGAAAAGGTTATATCAAATCTATACATATTCCTCCGGATGACTGAGTTGCGTTAAAAAAAATTCTCTTCATAAATCAATATTTATGTAGATAATTCCCCCCAAAAGTATTTTGACGGGTAACAGGAAATGTATATTTCTGTTCGACCATTTATTCTTGCCATGTTTATTGAATTCTGCATTCGAATTATAGTATCATATTTCTTTATAACGTGTTGGATAAGAAATAATACACTGCCTAAATATTTTATAACTTTCATCAAGTTTTTAATTTTTTTTGATTAAAGAAATTGAAATTATTTTTATAAGATAAAAAAAGTAAATAATACAATCTTTGCAATAAATGCATAGGAAAGACAAGATTGTTTTTGTTTTCTGGAAAATGTTATTTACATAGCAGTAACAGAGAATCTGAACATTAAAGGAATAAATAAATAAAGAAATTGCTTAATTTACAGAATTTGAAATATCCAATAACTAATACAAATCAAACTGAAAATATTACTGAAATTTCTCAAAAAGGCTTAGAAATATTTTTTTTCCGGAATTGAACTGCGCTGAATAATTTAAGTATTTGATATTAAACAAATATTAAGAATATATTGAACTCAAACTTATTAATAATTTATATCACTACTTCTGAAATTGCTGTTTTAAAATAGAGGTAAAAAAATGACTCAAAATAGATGTATTAAGTAAAATTGAAATATAATTCTAATTTTATAATTAAAAATAAATAACTTTGATAAAAAAAAAATCATAAACATAATTTAAAATGCGCTTACATTCGTAAAAAAATATCTATTACATTCCTAAGGATAATGTTACACTAGATCTAGACATATTCCTCCAGGCGACTAACTTGCGTTTGACAAAAAAATCTCTTCGGAAATTATTATTTATGTAGATAATTCCTCCTAAATGTATTTTAGAGGGTAACAGGAAATAAATATTTCTGTTCGCTCATTTATTCGACCATGTTTATTGAATTCCACATTCGAATTATAGTATCATATATTTCTAGCTGACATATAAGAAAAAGAGAAATACAAGTCCAGAAAATTTTTAACTTTCATGAAGTTTTTAAGTTTTTTGATAAAAGAAATTGAAATTATTTTTATAAGATTTAAAAAAAAAAAACTAAATAATCCAATCTTTGCTAAAAATACATTGAAAAGACAAGACTGATTTTTTTCCTGGATAATATTATTTACATAGCAGGTAACAGAGAATCTGTACATTAAATTAATAAATAAACAAAGAAGTTGCTTAGTTTGCAGAATTTTAAAAAAAATCTCGTAACTAATTTAAATTCAATTGAAAATATCATTTAAAAAATTATTGAAAGGTTTATAAATATATGTATTTTTTACGGAATTGAATTGCGCCGAATAATTTAAGTATTTGATGCTAAATAAATATTAAGAACACAGTAGGCTCTCGTTAATTCGAACTCGGCGGGAACACAAGAAATTTTTGAATCATCCGAAGTTCGAATTATGGAAAATATGAAATGAAAACATATGCCTTATATGGTACATTACAAAGGAATTAATGTTATAGTGTTGTTTAAATTTATTTTGTCTGTTATTATTAGAATATGACTAAAATCCGTGAGAAAGAAAAGGAAAAAGAAAAATCGGAATTCTCGTTAGTTCGAATTAAACGAAGTCAAGAGAAAATGAGTTCGAATTAATAAAAAATTTTAACGTTATTCTGCCATTGAAAATTTCAGGACTTCATGTTTAGTTCGAATTAAGCGAAGATTCGAATTACCTATTTCGAATTAACGAGAGTCGACTGTATATTGAGTTCGAACTTATTCATAATTTGAGTCAATACTTCCGAAATTCCTGTTTTAAAAGAGAGATACAAAAAGAAAATTTGACTCAAAATAGATTATTATGCATGATATAAAAAGATCAAAGTGAATTCTAATTTAATAATTAAATGTAAATAACTTTGATAAATATATTCATAAACCCATCTGAAAAGGAACTTCTATTCGTAGAATGGTATCTATTACCTTCTAGGAAAATATTACAATATATAAAGAAAAATCCTCCTGGCGACTATGTTGCGTTTGGTAAAAAATCTCTTCGGGAATTATTGTGTATGCAAATTATTCCCCCCAAACGTATTTTGGCGGGTAACAGGAAATGTCTCTTTCCGTTCGTTCACTTATTCTTGTCATGTTTATTGAATTCCACATTCAGATTATAGTATCATATATATATAGCTGACGCGTAAGAAAAAGTGAAATACAAGGCCAGAATACTTTATAACTCTCATCATAGTCTCAATCATTCACATATGCATAAGTTGTTCGATAAAAGAAATTAAACTTATTTTTATAAGACACAAAATAGTAAAATGATACAGCCTTTGCTATAAATGTATTGCTAAGACTAGATTGGTTTTTTTAGCTGGAAAATATTATTTACGTAGCAGTAACAGAGGATGTGTACATTAAAAGAATAAATAAATTAAGAAATTCCTTAATTTACAGAATTTAAAAAATCTAATAACTAATACAAATTGAACTGAAAATATTGTTGAAATTTCTGAACAAGATTTATATATATATATATATATATATATTACGGAATTGAATTGCCCAATTTGAATAATTGATAATAATCAAATATTAAGAATGTATTGAATTCGAATTTATTTATAATATGAGTCACTACTTTGAAAATTGCTTTTTTTAAAAAAAGAGATAGGAATAGAGTATTTTAATCAAAATAGATATATTATGTATAATAGGCGAAGAATGAAGTTAATTTTAATGTTATAATTTAAAGTAAATATCTTTGATAAAAACATTCTTAAACTCATTTCATAATACATTTACGTACGTAATTTACCGGGTGTCCAGTAAATAACTGACCCATTTTAAAATTAAATAACAAAAAAACGGTTCGAGATAAAAATGCGCGGTTTGCGATATTGTTATTAGAATATCAATAAATTTTTAATGCGCATTTCCTTCAAATAGTTCTAATTTCGGCCAAAAGATGGCGCTGGCGGCATCAGACTGTAGAAATACAGCCTGTTTTCTTGTTCTGAAGCTGATGATCTTTCCGGCTCATTTTTCCGAGTCGAATCTGAGTCGAAATGTTGAATCGACTCTCCACTCCCATACTGCAAAAATAGGATTTGTTGATTGAAACGAGATTTAAAATAACATTTAAGATTGAACTAGGTCTATTGTAACAACCTATGTCTATTGTAACCTCCTCAGACAAATATCAGGGGGAACTACAAAAACTAGTTTAAAATTACTGTAAAACATCTCCAAAGGTGTGTCAATCTATGAATAAATATTTATGACAAGCAAACATTTGTTAAAGAAACTTAGAAATATTTTTAACAATTCTAGAAAAATTTAAATTAATTTAAAGGATGTTCTTTAGTGTTTCAAAATTCTCTTCGGAATATGTTATTTTAACCGCTTAACTGATACGCTTTTTTACGTACAATGAAATGAAAATATGGGATAAACGCCGCTTTTTTAAATCTAAAATAATCGTAATATTTAATTTAAATATTTCTTCTATTAAATAGTATGAAATTGCATTTAAAATTTTTAGTAGTGTCAGAAAGCTTTAAGTGATGAAAGAAGCACATTATTATTGCCGGTAAGTTATTGTACGGGCAAATATAAAAATATAAAAATATATTTGCGTGAATATGATTTATTACCTTTTTTAAATTATGTAGAAAAAATACCAATGTTCAATTTATTTTTCAATATTAATATTTATAAAATTGAAGTACAATAAGTAGACATTCAGTTTTATCTAAAATATCTATGGCCCCACCAGTGGGCGATAGGTTCTCACGTCTCAACTGGTAGACGGCAGTGCTGGGTTCGAACCCAATCGCGTCTGTCGGCATAACCGTTCGGAGTTTTCCGTGGTTTTCTTCGAACCTTAGATTTTCTTGTGTAAATACGGGTTAGGTGCCCTTAGAAAGACCCCCACACAGGGCATCCCACCCCTTTCTGACCTATATCCCACGTGTACATATCAAATTAAACCAAACTAAAATATCTATATGCAATTTTATGGCAAAACATTTTTACGGAAACTTTTTACTGAAATAAAGTTTCGTTTCTTTTTGTTCTAGTTTTGTTCTTTTTTTAAATATTGCATGATACAAAAGCTGTTGAAAACATTTCAGAAGCCAACGCTAATAGTGTGCTTCTTCCATCACTTAAAGCTTTCTGACACTACTAAAAATTTTAATTGCAATTTCATACTATTTAATAGAAGAAATATTTAAATTAAATATTACGATTATTTTAGATTTAAAAAAGCGGCGTTTATTCCATATTTTCATTTCATTGTACGTAAAAAATCGTATCACTTAAGCGGTTAAAATAACATATTCCGAAGAGAGTTTTGAAAAACTAAAGAACATCCTTTAAATTAATTTAAATTTTTCTAGAATTGTTAAAAATATTTCTAAGTTTCTTTAACAAATGTTTGCTTGTCATAAATATTTATTCATAGATTGACACACCTTTGGAGATGTTTTACAGTAATTTTAAACTAGTTTTTGTAGTTCCCCCTGATATTTGTCTGAGGAGGTTACAATAGACATAGGTTGTTACAATAGACCTAGTTCAATCTTAAATGTTATTTTAAATCTCGTTTCAATCAACAAATCCTATTTTTGCAGTATGGGAGTGGAGAGTCGATTCAACATTTCGACTCAGATTCGACTCGGAAAAATGAGCCGGAAAGATCATCAGCTTCAGAACAAGAAAACAGGCTGTATTTCTACAGTCTGATGCCGCCAGCGCCATCTTTTGGCCGAAATTAGAACTATTTGAAGGAAGTGCATATTAAAAATTTATTGATATTCTAATAACAATACCGCAAACCGCGCATTTTTATCTCAAACCGTTTTTTTGTTATTTAATTTTAAAATGGGTCAGTCATTTACTGGACACCCGGTATCTACTATCTTCCCAAGGAAAATGTAACATTAACTCTTTTCCGACACGAGCAAAATCAGTTAGTAAAATGAGAAATTATCGACTGAAACCGGAATTCATAAACGAATTTTTTAGATATTTTGCAGCCCCCTAATTTAAGCTTTTATTGTAAAAGAATAATTCTGCTAAAATATTATTGGTGCCAATTGCAAATTTGGAATTAAAATTAGGTATCCCAGACCGGGCACAGTGTGCGGGAAAGGGTTAAATCTAGACATATTCCTCCAGACGACTAAGTTGCGTTTGATAAAAAATCTCTTCGGGAATTATTATTTTAGATAATTCTTCTCAAACGCATTTTGGTGGGTAACAGGAGATGCATATTTCTATTCCACAATTTATTCTTCTCATGTTTATTGAATTCTGCATTCGGATTATAGTATTATCTATATTATAATGGCCAAACGTATCTGTGCGTAACGCATACATCATTTTGTGAGTTTCAACACTTTCCCATGCAATTCCGGTTTTGCAATTTTCGCTACTGCAAATTTTACACTTCTAAACATCGCACATTTTAAATTTTTACACCATCGTATAGAGAAAAAAAATGCACTTTTAAATGTAATTTGTTTGAAAGCTGTATCTCAATTTGTTTTTGAGATATTAATTTTTTTAATAGTTTTTAGAATTAATTTTGTAACTGTAGCAACAAAATCACCCCATTTTCTCCTAAAATTGGGGGGGCGGGGGAATAGAAATTAAAATGCGTATATTTTGTCAAAAATATCGTCTGTTTGATAACTTTATAATAATATCTGATATTTATTATATTTTACTGAATACATATGCGATTAAAGTTTATTTTTAAAATTTGGACAACTAAGTTTTATAGTATTTTGTTAATCTTAGCTTAAAATAATATTTGTTTGCTAATTAGACTGGTCAATATAAGAGGTATTTTTTATAATATTTGTTTGAGAGTTACACTGACCAATATAAGATGCATTTCTTTTTTACTGTAACAAATTATGAGATTTATTATAAGTCAATGAAACAGCTTCTTCTTAAACAGTTTCTTTCGTCGAATTTCGACGGGTATCACCTCTTATTTATAGATGAGATATAGGAAAAGAAGAAATGCAATGCCAGAATATTTTTTAACTTTCATCATATTCTCAATCATTCAAATATACAAAAGATATTTGATAAAAGCAAATGAAATTATTTTCATAAGATAAAGAATAGCAAAACGATACAGTCTTTGCTATAAATACATTGCTGAAACTAGATAAATTTTTTTGCTGGAAAATATTATTTACATAGCAGTAACAGACAATCTGTATATTAAAAGAATAAATAAACAAAAGCAAATTTTTTATTGCTTAATTTACAGAATTTTAAAAATCTAAATACTAATAAAAATGTAATTGAAAATATTGTTGGAATTTTTGAACAAGATTTAACAAAATATATATTTATTTACGGAATTTAGTTGCGCTGAATAATTTAAGTATTTGATACTAAAAAAATATTAAGAATATATTGAACTCGAACATAATTTGTGTTACTACTTACATAAATTCCGTTAAAAAATGATTCATAATAAATAATAAAAGATCGAAATTAGTTCCAATTTTATAATTAAAAGTAAATAACTTTGATAAAAATATTCATAAACCCATTTGAAAATGAACTTCTATTCGTTAAAGGATATATATTACCTTCTTAAGGAAGGTTTTTAATTAATAGAAATATTAATCCTGGCGACTATGATGCGCTTGACAAAAAACCTCTTCATGAATCATTATTTATGTAGATAATTCCTCCCAAACGTATTTTGACGGGTAACAGGAATTGTGTATTTCTGTTCATTCATTAATTCTTGTCATGTTTATTGAATTCTGCTTTCGGATTATAGCATGTATTTCTAGCTGACATATAAGAAAAAGAGAAATACAAGGCCAGAATACACTGTAAAAAAAAAAAAAAAAAAAAAATCAAGAGGTTATTAAAATTTTTTTAGTAAATTTGTATTCCACAGAGTTTTTTAGTAACCATTACAAACTTTTTTTTGCAAGTTAAACAAACATTTCTTTTGTAAATTGAACAAAAGAATTTTTTGTATAACTAACTTAAAACTTTTTTGTATGAGCCACCAAGCAAATTTTAGTAATAGCTCCAAAATTATTTTCAGTAACCATTACTTGTGCCCGAAGGGCAGGAGCCTCCTTCCAGCTGCATCCAGTGGGTAAAAAGACAGACTTCTGAAACGGAAGATTTTCGTCAAAGCCGCAATAGATGGCAGCACCAAACATTGTTACCTGCTCTACTTTGACATGTTTCTAAAGGGGTGGGAAAATTCAGAGATCATGACCCATGATAACTGCTACGGCAGGATTTTCATAATCCCTTTATTTAACTAGTACTTACATTGCATACATTCGGTGGCGGCCAGCACCGAACCCAGGTACTTTCAGCTTGGAGTTCGCTGCTGTGACCACTAAGCTATCATGTCCACACCAAATGAGTTTTAGTAATAGCTATTAAAAATGTAAAACTATTAACTCTTATTCGTTGCTAGCTTTTTTCTAGTAATTCTTACAGATTCCTTGTAACCGAGTAAGATTACTAAAATTTTTTTAGTAATTACAAGGATCACTAAAATTCTTTTAGTAGATCGACCCTTTTTTTACAGTGTAGCATTAACAGAGGATGTGTATATTAAAAGAATAAATAAACTAAGAAATTCCTTAATTTACAGAATTTTAAAAATGTAATAACTTATTGCTGCCAACATCTTCCACTTTCTTGGCCCGGAAAATTTTTATAGATAATTTTACCATTTCAAATCGCTATAAACTGCCGATTAAATAAGTTGACATTTTCTATTAAATTTTTCCGGGCCAAAAAATCGGCTATGATAAGTAATACAAATTCAACTGGAAATATTGTTGAAATTTCTGAACAAGATTTATAAATATATAATATATTTTTTTACGGAATTGAATTGTGTTGAATAATCTGAGTTTTTAATAATAATCAAATATTAAGAATGTATAAAACTCGAATTCATTTAAAATTTGAGTCACTACTTTCAAAATTGCTTTTTAGGTGCATTCGTAATTATGTAAATACGTAGCACCTATAGTTGTCGCTCAGTCCGTCCGTCTGTCTGTCCGTCCGCATATAACAGTGCAAAAACTACCCAACCGAATAGCTTGAAATTTAAAATACATAATTATAACATAATTTTGTCGAGTCATTTCAAATTTTATGAAAATCGGATAGATAGATCAATTATAGGGGGAATCAAAACTATTCTGTTACATTACGGTCAATGAGAAAAAGAATTTCAAAAGCATTTTAATGGTGTTACACTCATTCGAACATAATACAATCGACATGAATGTATGAAGTATATATTAAAATATACATTCTGTACACTCCGTGATGCAAAGAATATTTATTATTAAATTACAGGGCCACACAAAAGTACTCCACTGCATAATGCTATACGGGAAAACATTGTTTGGGGCGTGTTTTAATTATATGTATTATGAATTATTATTTAATTATATTTATTATTATTATTAAATTATGAATAAGATATACGTTGCTGAGATATAATAAAAATTTCTTCCTGCATTTTTACAGGAACACAATGATTTCGACCACTATATTGTATCCGAAGTACGCTCTACTCTATCAACAAGGTCTAAATATTTGTAAAACATAACATTGTTATTGTAAGAACGCACGTCATTCGCTACGCTTTACGTGCAATTTCCAACTTGTTTTAAAAAGAGATAGGAATAGTGAATTTTACTTAAAATATATATATTACGTATAATAGAAGAAGAGCGAAGTTAATTCTAATTTTAGAGTTCAAAGTAAATAATTTTGATAAAAATATTCATAAGTGCATTTCATAATATACTTACATTCGTAATACGATATCTATTATCTTCTGAAGGAAAATATTACATAAAATCTAGATATATTCCTCCGGGCAACTAACTTGCGTTTGACAAAAAATCTCTTCGAGAATCATTATTTATATAGATAATTCTTCCCAAGAGTATTTTGACGGGTAACAGGAAATGTATATTTCTGTTCGACCATTTATTCTTGCCATGTTTACTGAATTCTGCATTCGGATTATAGTATCATATTTCGAGCTGACATATAGGAAAAGGAGAAATACAATGCCAGAATATTTTATAACTTTCATCAAGGTCTCAATCTTTGAAACATATAAAATTTATTTCATAAAGCTAATTAGTTCTTTTATGAGATACAAAATAGCAAAATTATACCACGTTATTATAAAGGCATTGAAAAGAGTTTATTTATTTTTTTCCTGGAAAATATTATTTGCATACCAGGTCATAGAAAATTTGTATATTACAGAAAAAATAAAGAAAAAATGCTTAATTTGCAGAATTAAAGAAAAAACAAATACCTAATACAAATTTATCTGAAAATGTCATTGAAATTTCTAAACAAGATTCATAAATAATTTTTTTAATGGAATTGAATATGTATTGCTGAAAAAATATGTATTTGAAACTAAACAAATACTAAGAATAGATTGGACTCGAACATTTTTATAATTTGCGTCACTACTTCCAAAATTGTTGCTAGAAGAGACATGAAAAGAGAATTTGCCTAAATATAGATATACTAAATATAATAAAAAAAAGAATGAAGTGAATTCTAATGTTTATGATTAAAAGTAAATACCTCTCATAACAACATTCATAAATCCATTTCAAAATGCTCTTATATTCGTAAAACGATTTTATTGCATTCCTAATAGTCCGACAACCGACAACAGAAACAACTAAGGTTTTGAGAACAAGAAAAATTTCTTTATTTAATGGAAAAGTAATAATAGGGGAATCTAATGTTCCATGGCTTCCGAAAGTTAAGTGGTGCATAAGCCAAATATTAATACCATTAGTGATTTATTCGTAGATTTATCATTGTGTTTGCTGCACAATCAAAGGGTGAAATGATTGTACGGCAAACACAATTATGAGTCTACGAGTGAACCACTAGTGATATTAGTTTTTTGCTAATGCACCGCTTCACTTCCGACAGACATGTATCATTTGATTCCCCTATTACTACTCTTCTATATAATAAAGGTTTTTTCTTGCATTCGATACCTTAGAATTTTGTGCTGTTGGCTCTTGGACGATAAGGAAAATGCTACATTAAATCTAGACATAAACATCTGGATGACTAACTTGCGTATGACAAAAAATCTCTTCGGGAATCATTATCTATATTAATAAAATAACAAATCGCTCTGTCTGTGTGTGTGTGTGTCTGCGATAGTTAGCGAAAACTACGGTACGTACGAAGCTCAAAATTTTTCTGAGAGCAGCCCAATATCTCTCCTGATGCACCTGATGCTCAGAATTTCAAAATTCTATTTATTAACTGAGTAATTAATTCAATTCCAAACCTCACTCTCATAAAAAAATCGCTTTTTTTAGCTTTTTTCCTTTTCATTCTCTTATGGTTGGTTGGTTGCATAAAATTTTCGCAGAAATAATTTTAAAAACTGAGACTGACCTTTAAAATTCATAGACTGGCAAACTGTCAATTTAAATGAGGATTTTTTTTTTTTTTTTTTTTTTTTTTTTTTTTTTTTTTTTTTTAATCACAGCTGATGTACGCCATGGAGGAAAAAGATAGGTGGTGGCGAAGTAAACCGAAAGAAAGAAAGGTTTGCAAGAGGAAACCATTATCGCTGAAATTTTAATGTCTCAAAATAAAGTACGAGGAAGGAATTTTGTATTAATAAGACGGATTGAAAGAAATGAATTACAGCTGAAGCATATTTTACGAAGAAATCGTAATTTTTTTAAATGTTTTTTTTTCTATTATATTAGTTATTAAAATAAATGTTTGCTTTTAAAATAATTGAAATTGGAAAATTAAAAATAATTAACTGTCAAAACAAAATTAAATAAAATATTGAAAACATATGATTTGAAGAAAAAAATTGTATTACTAAAAGTTTTCTCTTTTTTTCAGAAATTTTTAATACTTTATAACGTAGATGACAAATGTTTATGATTTAATAACATATTTATAATTCCATGTCAATATATAAAATATAGTGATGAAAAGATTCTTTTAAAATCATGCATGAACACTTAAATAATAATATTAATCTAAAATCTAGATTTCAGAGTGCAGACGATTTTAAGACATTAACGAAAGAATGTTGATTTTTCAAGCAAAGTCTTAAATGATGCTTCTATATTGATATTTCAAAGTCATATGATAAAAATAATCAAATAATTCTTGCCTATGATTATCTAATTGTATCTTTCATGCATTCTTTCATGTATCTTTCATTGTATCTTTTCATGCATTCCAAAAAATTTCTTTGAAAAAATCGCGAACTGAACGAAATCTGAAGTTGGCAGAAATATTCCAGTGACGCATATCCTTATTCGAACAAGACAGAATTATTTCCGTGAACATGCAAGAAGACCCGAACTCAACAGTTATATTTAAGAAAAAACTCGAAATCTGAATTGAACCAAATCTGGACCTGACAAAAATATCCCAAAGAACTATAACCCAATCCAAGCAAGACGAAATAATTTCTATGGACATAAACCGAACTCGAATCTAAAAAATTCGATTTGAAAAAAACTGAAATTTGACCCAAACCACATCTAAATTCGACCAAAATATTCGAAAGAATCATAACTGGATTCGAGTATGACAAAATAATTTCCGTGGACATGAACGAGATCCGAACCTAAAAATTCTATTTGAAAAAATACCTGAAATTTGAATGGAACCAAATCGGAACCTGATAAAAAATATTCCAAAGAATCGTAACCGGATCTGAATAAGACAAAAAATTTCCATTCACCTGAACTGAATCTGAATCTAAAAAAAATTCTTTGAAAAAAATCACGAAATCTGAACTGAACCAAATCTGAACTTGAAAAAAAATATTCCAGTGAAGCATGTTCTTATTCGAACAAGGCAGCATAATTTCCGTGAACACCCAAGAAAACCCGAACCCAAAAATTCCATTTGAAGAAAAAGCCGAAATCTGAATTGAAACAACTCTGTTCCCGACAAAAATATTCCAAAGAACCATAATTGTATCCGAGCAAAGCAAAATAATTTCCATGGACATGAATGCGACCCGAACATTATAACTCAATATCAAAAAATACCTAAAATCTGAACCCGACAAAAATGTTCTAATGAATCATAACCAGATCCGAACAAGACAAAATAATTTCCATAGACATGAAACCAATATATGGTTTGGTAACATTTAGGTTGCAATTACATTACGGTAAGTCTTTGATTATATTTAATATATCGTTAGGTTAAAGTTAGGTCACGGTTAAGTTAAAGTTAATTCGCATTTGTTTTATGGTTAGAATAAGGATATGTTACAATAAAGTGAAGGCTAGGTTACATTTATGTTATATTTAATTTACGGTAAGGTACTGTTAAGTCAAAGTTAGGTTACAGGCAAGTTATGGTTACGGTAAAAAAGTTTACGGTTAGGAATTTATCCATAGAGTGGACATTATGCATGATTTGATTAAAAATAACAGTTACTTTTGTTAAATGGCTCTGAAATTATAATACTACATACCAACACTTTAACTACGAGCGAGTATCGATTTCATTCATGGTATAGTCGGATTTAAGAGTGATATATTTAGTTTGAAATTCAAAATATTTCACTTGGGATTTCTATATGAAAAAAAAATAATTAGTTAGGTGACTTAACAGTGATTTTTGATAAATATCAACACTTTAACACGAAAATCACGCAGTCGTTAGATACATATTCCCTCCCACATTTCTCATTGCTCATTTTGAGTATTTTTAGAGCTTAACATTAGCTGTTTTTTAAACCGATTTTTCACACAGTCAGTGGCCAGGTATTTCAGACAATGCATTTCTGCATGTTTCGAGTTAATGATAAAATCATACAAATTTCAAGTTCGTTTAATATTGTTAATACGGACCCGGGCAACGCCGGGCGGGTCAGCTAGTTTATGTATATAATTCCTCCCAAAAGTATTTTGACGGGTAGCAGGAAATGCATATTTCTGTTAGATCATTAATTCTATTCATGTTTATTGAATCCTGCATTCGTCATATTTATAGCATTACGTCATATTTATAGCTGAGGTATAGGAATAAGAGAAATATAAAGCCTGAATTTAGAAATATGGCAATGGTAAAGTAATATAAGAAAGATATTGAAATTTTTTATAAGATAAAAGTAATACATATTTTGTTATAAAAGTATTTCTTAGACAACGTTGAATTTTTCTGGGAAATATTCAAGTAGCAGTTCTCGAGAATCTTACATTTAATAAATAAATAAAGAAAGAATGAAATTGCTTCGTTTGCAGAATTTTCAAAACTGAAAGATAATAAAAATTAAACTTCATTGATTGACCCTCTAACTGATTTGCCCGTACGCCGTTCAGGCTAGAAGAATTCGCTTCATTCATCATTTAAAGCTTTTTCACACCACAATTTTTAAAAAAACAATTTGATACTATTTAAAAGCGAAAATGTTTAGTCTAAATGTTATGAATATTTTATTTAAAAAATTGTGGTGAGAATCCGTTATTTTAAATTTTTTGAACAGAAAAGAAAATGTCAGTTAAGGGGTTAAAAAATATTTGAACGAGATTTATATATATAACGAATTAATAATCAGATAGTGGGGAAATCTAGGCGAAAAATAATAATAAGGTGGAAAAGCAATAAAAAAATAACTTATTATTTTTAATTTTTTTCACCTTTTTCTCTCTCTTTAATTATTTTGGCATCACTTTTCTCTTTACATGTGCTCTTTCAGCTAGCGCCACCTGTTGCACTCTTTGTAATCTCCTCCCTCTTTCTTTCATTTTATCTCGACTCTGTGGCCTTACGGACACGCGTTGCTTTAGCTGATGACGAGCTGTTATTGTCGTAGCTCGAAACGCGTCCTACTTTATTTTTCATTTTATGATGATTTCACAAAGTTTTTTACTTTATTGCTTAGGACTCACATTAAAAATCATTATGAATTCAAAAGTTGTGGAGTACAAAATTCGTGATAATTGGTTGGCTAAAGGTTCTAAACATAATTCTGATTTATTAATCTATATTTCGAAAAATTCTTGACGACATATGCCTGAACAGAGATTCTTAAAAGAACCCATGATTTGAATGAATTCAAGAAATTTGGTTTTTCTTAGTGAAAGTAATAAAAATTAATGTATCTAAAAAAATTTTCGAAAGTAAATTTATTTAAATTCATGTATTGAAATATTTGATATTTTAAAAATCTTAATCGAATAAGAAATGCCGGCAGTACAATACTGAGTATTTGAAATATGGATCTATGCACTCTCCTACAAACCAATCCTTACGTATATGTTTAATTTGTCAAAAGTTTTTTCAAATGAAACCATGGAGTTTTCTAACCTACAAGAGCGTTGAATAAATGCATGCTGATAGAAAAGACAAAAATCTCCTATTTTTCAGGTTGGAAAACAAAAATTTAAAGCAGCCAACTATGTCAAGCCTTTTCATTCGTCTTCTAAACAACATGACGGACTTTGAATCTCATAAAGCAATATATTGTTAATCGCAAAAGTATGAAAACAGCATGCAATCGGCGAGAATTTAATCTTGCCGGCTATCAGAGAGATGATAAGAAATATTCTTCCATCATAAGAAACCGTGAGATATCATTAGAAAAAATCCTGAATAATATTTCGGTACAAAGAGGAATAGAAGGCATTGAAAAATCATTCTGCTATTACTTAACACAAAAACGCCGGGAAATTTTACGGAAATTTATAGAAGTAAAATATATTTAAAACGAGAAAAATATTTTGATATAATTTAGTTTATTTGTTTAGCTTACTTCATTGCAACTGATATATAACTTATTTCATGAAGATTTTTCTGGTTCGAATCAACAGTTTGTCAAGTGGTGAGTGTCGAATTTACACATCCCCGGCATTCTAGTGTTAAAATACTTGCACATTTTCTTTTCAACTCGATGGGTCAGGATTAACAAATAAATAAAAAAAAAAAAAAAAACTCGTAAAAGAAAGAGGGAAAAGTCAAGAATTGTTATTTGCTAAAAATTTGGGAACTGATACAAAGAGAGAATCGATGTTTAACACCACGAAGCCCAAGAGAAATAAATTCCTCTTCATACTATTTTGTCACTTGCTACTGATATTGCTTCAGCAACGAAGGGACATCATAAGGGTTTCATTAATACACTTGAATCTCCTATGAATCCAAAATGTTTATTTAAAGTAGTTTCACTTTATTATGTAACGTTTTCCTTCTTTGAAACTTATTTTATTATCAAATTTCTGATATAAACCGGAACATATTCATGTGGTAGCCGACAAAATGACGGCACACGGTAATTCTGGGGTTAACCCATTACGGGCGAGATGCTTTTACAGTTTTTTAATTTTTCGACACAAGTTTTTTCTACATTGTAATTTTGAATTATTTATTTGCTCGAAACTTGAGATTAGATAATGTGAAAAAATCCGAACAAAAATACCGGTATTGAAATTTAAATGTTTAAAAAATCACTTTACATGGCAAATATTATTGCCAACCGGTTTTAATGAGTCAAACAATGGGGTTTTCATGTCGAATTATCCGATTACTCCGAATTCCATACACCTTCTTTATTATAATAAGGCGTTTGCCAGATTAAATTTGGAGGTTCATTGGTTATACATATAGGAGAAAATGAGGGAATTAAATAACCTCAGATTATTTTTAGAGGCGCGTTATTCTTTGAAATAAAAATGTAATGTACAATTAAAGTACAGTCGACTGTCGTTAATTCGAAATCGGATAATTCGAATCTTCGCTTAATTCGAACTAAATATGAAGTTCCAAAATTTTCAATGACAGATTAATGTGAAAAATTTTTATTAATTCGAACTCTTTTTCTCTTGAATTCGTTTAATTCGAACTAACGTGAATTCCGATTTTTCATTTTTATCTTCTTTTTCACGGATTTCAGATCATTTGATAACTTTCTTTCTTTGATTTTTGTGAAAATTGTTTCGGACGAGTATACATATAATCTAATGCATTTGATATCCACTTACTTAGTGCCCCGTCTGTCCATCAGTGGCGCTTTAAATTTTTCTTCCATTGTGCTTGTTTCTAATCTTTTAATTACTTTATGTACTTATACATTCTAATTTAATATTAAGTCTTATTCTAATGATAACTGATGAAATAAATTTAAAAAAACACTATAACATTAATTCCTTTGTAATAGTACCATATTAAGCTTGTTTTCATTTCATATTTTCAAAATTCAAACTTCGGATAATTCCAACATTTCTTGTAGTCCCGACGAGTTCGAATTAACGAGAGCCGACTGTATATAGTCTGTGAGCCTAAATCCATCAATTTAACTGGGCACTTTTCTTTTTATTTATTTAATATTTTTCAAACTCATTATTTTAAAAGTAGAATGTCGGTTTGACATAACAAATTTATTTGTTCTGCACTCCAATTAAATGTTATGTCTAAATGAAGAACGGAAAATCAACTTCGTAAGAACAGTAATTTACACAACCAATTCATTATGTTTAATTGAAAACGGTGTCACATATTCATTCAGAGAAAAGATTTAATTAGGCTGAATTCCAAATGTTTCCGCTGTCACAAACTGCTATTCTATTTTGCATTTCTTCTTATTACCACATAATGAGACTTTCGAAGTTGTGTATAATACACAAAGGCGATAATTCTGTAAAATGTGTTTGTGGAACATAAGTCAAGAATGCAGTTGTTAACTTTTCAAACTAAAAGGAAAACTTTTAAGTTTTTACAATTTTAACTTTAATGTTAGTTTATTTTAACTTAAAAAAAGTTTTCATTTATTTTTTATATGGGTTTTTTGTTATTGATGTTATTTTTTTACGTGGAATGCTTAACCGTTTAATGGTCGCATTAAATTACGGTTAAAAAATTTAAATTCATTATTGCCACCACTTTTTTACTTTCTTCTATCTTCAATAGAAGGAAGTATTGTAATCGAAATTTTTTTTCGACTTCCGGTTTTCGACGGATTTACACGTTTTAGGGGTCAGGGATTCCAAAAAATTTGCTTTTCTGCGTGTGTGTGTGTTTGTGTGCATGTCGCCATTCTACCATCAAAAAGAGTATGAAGTTATGCATACAATTGAACCAAATTTTTTGTGAATGTTTTTGGCTGTGGCAAACCGGTCCTCGTTCAGTTTTGAAATATTCCGCCGGAAGGGGGCACTGCAATCGCGATTTTTGTGCCATTTTCAATATATTACCGACGAAAAGTATATGAAGTTATGCATCGAATTTAACCAAATTTTTTGTGTATGTGTATGACTATGGCTAGTTGGTTCTCCCTGAATTTGAAAAACAACCATCGGAAGAGGGCGCTGCAATCGCGATTTTTGTGCCATTTTCAATATATTACCGACGAAAAGTACATGAAGTTATGCATCGAATTAAATGAAATTTTTTGTGTAAGTGTAAGGTTATGGCTAGTTGGATCACCCTGAATCTGAAAAAAATCCGCCGGAAGGGGGCGCTGCAATAGCGAATTTTATGTCATTTTTAATATTGCACTACATAAAAGTGTATGAAGTTAGTTTTAGAACTGAAATAAATTTTTTGTATATGATTAATTTTTGATAAGGCAAGTAGGTCCTCCCTGAATTTGAAAAAAAAAATCTACCTATCATTCTATTGTCCATCAGCTCGTGCAGAGACGAAAACTCGTTTTTACTCCGATTAATTGATTGAAGCAGAAATTTAAGATGAAAATCAAAGTTGGTATGGTATTGAATTTAAATTATTAAAGCATTAAAAAGAGTTACTATTTTTTTAAATATTAAAATGTACTTATGCGATAGAAGAAAGTTTTGGGATTGGCACATCCAACTAGTTTTTAAAAAAATATTCATCTTATTTAATGACAAGTAAAATGATGCCAGAATAAAACCAATTACACTATTTTATAAAACTGGTGGGAATGGAACAATTCTGAATAAATGCTGTGAAGCTTGCAGCCCGTGAATGTCTCAGGCGCGACGATTAAGTGGTTAATTATTTTGCAAAAGTAATTTTTCATTATCTACAAGTCTGTTTTATTAAATAAATAAAAACACATTACGGAACGCAATTTTGGCCTTGTTTTAAAATATAAAATATTTGATATACGTTCACTGTTTTTCTTCAAAGCGATTAAAATCAATCAATGATGTTAATAGTTAATATTATTTAAAATATCTTAGTACTTTCAAACCTTACCTAGGCTCTTCATCAGAGAATATCTTATAATTAAATCTTCTTTACTTAAATAAATGATATTTTTTTAAAAAAGACCGAACCATATTCTGTTCTGAAGAGTCTGGTTAATTAAGTAATAAGTTGTTTTTAATAAAATTAACTATTAACATCATTGATTGCTTTTTAATCCCCCTTTTAAGTAAAATAGTAAACATTTTAACCCTTTAACGGACAAATCATTTTCATTGTTAAGATTTTGAAATAAATCAATGACAACGGTAATTGCGAACAAATATATTTATAAATGACAAAAAAAGAGTTATTTTTCACATACATAATAAAATAGATATTTTAAACTTAAACTTCCGGTTTCGTTGTTGCATATGGTAATTAAAATTTTGTGATTTCATAGAGAAACCAATGAATGTTAAAGGTTTAAATTGCATATTATATATTTTATATTATGTTTTCTATTTCAAAATAATAAGAATTTAAAAAAGTTTCCGAAAAGAATAAAATTTGTATGACATAACTGAATCTAACAGTTGACAAAAAACTGAGTCTTCAAAATATAACTATTCACAAAGAATTTTTTCGATGGCAAACTCTTATTAAACATATTATTATTATTAAAAAACATATTTGACCGTTTTGTTAAGACTAAAAATACATTAAAAAGGTTTTTCAGCTCCATCTTCTCGTTTGTTGTTCTTTTAAGTGCTTCAATAAATAGATAAAGAAGCTCGAGAAGAGGTTTTACACCTTTTAGAACTTTTAGGACACTAAAAACTATTGTATGTCATTTAAAGATACTTGAGAAAAAAATGACTTTTTGATTGCTTATTCTTTTTTAATTTTTTTCATGGATTGACAAATATGTTATAATTATTGGATGAGTAGTGTCGCATCTATTATTTTGAAAAGCAATTGAGACTCACTATAAATGCCATATCTTTATTAATAGTCCTTAACAATGTTATGTCCTCGAGGATCTTCTTATATATCAGAAACTTCACTACTTGTCTCCATTAATTTATTATTAATGAGCCATTAGTATTTTTAAACCCTTGAGGAACGGCGGGTTATATTATATGTTACCTAATTTTTATCCACTTTTCCACCAAAAAAATTTAGTGAGATTATAATTTTATTAACTTCGGTAAATTAAAACACTATTCTTTTCTTTTATATATTTTGGAAAAAAATCAGCATTTTCAGTGAGAATTCAACAATACAATAAACTATTCTACCAAAAATTGAACCGACTTCAAAAGCTACTGCAAAGTGAAAAATAATTTTTTTACAGAATAGTATTAAGAAATTAAATTAATAGCGTAGTATTTATTATGCGTATTATTATATTTATGTAGATTAATTTGATTTTTTGAAGTCGGTGCCATCAAGCCAAGTTACATGTAATTTTCCAATAGACACGCATCCAAGTATATACGAGTTTTTTTACGATTTAATATTTAGTTAAAATTTTAACTTTATTCTTTTACTATTTGCATTGGATAATTAATTTTAATTTTGAACTTGGCTTGGCTGGCACCGACTTCAAAAAATCAAATTAATCTACATAAATATAATAATACGCATGATAAATACTACGCTCTTAATTTAATTTCTTAATACTATTCTGTAAAAAAATTATTTTTCACTTTGCAGTAGCTTTTGAAGTCGGTTCAATTTTTGGTAGAAAAGTTTATTTTTCTCTTTTTAGTTAAAAGTTAATGATTTTTTTTATGTCAGTTAATAAAAATTATAATACGGGAAAAATCACTGTAAACCATACACGTATGTCAGGAGTGGGGTTCGAACCCACGATCTCTTTCAAGAACCAGAAATCAAATCTGCTATCTTACACCGCTCACCCATCTGGCAGCACTCCATTCGGCGAGCTTAGTCATCGTCCATGTTACTTTTAGTTTGCAAGAAATCACTAATTTTATTAGTTTTTACTTAATTAGCAAAAAAGTACTGAACCATTTTCAATGAAATGGAAGAAGTACCAATGGAAGAGTAGCCTCTTTCATTTAACACAAAAACAAATTAATCGGTTGGATAGTTTCGGAGTAATCGGTGAACGTACATAAAAAAAATACATTCGCGCCGAATTGATAACATCCTCTCCTTTTTTGAAGTCACTTAAAAAAATATGTAACGCGGAAAATTTTTTTGTATACTATACACATATGTAAGGAGTGAGGTTCGAACCGACATTCTCTTTCAAAACCAGAGATTAAGTCTAGTGCCTTAGACCGCTCGGCTGTCCGGACTTCATTCTCTTCAGAGAACTTATTCAATGTCATGTTACTTTTCGCAAGTCTATTCTCTTTTCGAGTACTCTTTCACTGATAAAGTATTGAACTAATAAAAAATCTCTGATACTCTGTGGTAACGGTTAAATACAAAATATTCCTAATAGCATAATTAGTATTTAACTTGTTAAATATATATTTAAAAATTATAATACGGAAAAGATTATTGTATACACGTACGTCAGGAGTGGGGTTCGAACCCACGTTGCCTTACGAAAACCAAATCTTAAATAAAGCGCCTTAGACCGCTCGGCCATCCTGGCATCGGTAAATTTATTCGACATCCATATTACTACTGATTTGCGAGAAATCACTAATTTTATCAGTTTTTGCCTGATTACTAAAAAAGTACTGAACATATTTCTATGAAACGGAAGTGGTACCAATTCGAGAGCAAGCTCTCTCATTTAACACCAAAATCAAGTTAATTGGTTGGATAGTTTCGGAGTAATCGGTGAACATACATAAAAAAAAATACATAGGCGTCGAATTGATAACCTCCTCTCCTTTTTGGAAGTCAGTTAAAAACGTAATTGATCGCCCTTGCAAGGGTTAAAAAAGTCTTTTTGTAGTTTAAAAACTACGAAGAGATTTTAAGATTAAATTAAAGAATGATCTTTAAAAACTTTGGTATAATAATAATGAGAGACAATAATTAAAAATTATATTTTAAATATGTACCATTCTTTCACTGTGGATTTAAATTGTTATTAGCATTTAATTTTCAATTGTATTTCTAGTTCAAACTACGCTTAGAACATGTACAATGAACACCAAAATAAGTAAGTGCTAAACCACCACTACTAGTGCATAAAAATTTATCGCATTAACTCTCTCCGACAAGGGCAAAATCTGTACTTAAATGAGAAATTATCGACTGACACCGGATTTCACAAACGATTTTTTTTAATATTCTGAATTCCCTAATTTAAGCTTTTATTGTAAAAGCAAAATTTTACTAAAATATTACTGGTGCCGTTTGCAAGTTTTGAATTAAAATTAGGTATCCCAGACCGGGCACAGTGTGCCGGAAAGGGTTAGCGACATGACTGTCTAGCAAAATGGCTAAATTATGTTTTCTTCGCCTTTTTTTAGAAAAGCGTAAAATAAAAGAGAATTTTTTAAACGTGGTTTAAAAACTTAATCACGCATGTAAATATAATTCAAGAAAGCAGTAAACATTACTCAATGTTTTAAAAATATTCTAGATCTATAGATTTATAACTTAGGGCTTTGTACATGCGATCTCCATAAAACAATGAAAATAAAATATTGAAATTTGATATTCCAATAGTATATCTAAAATCAGTAAATATGACTCACGGCATTTTTAACCGACTTCAAAGAGGAAGTTATTATTTCGACCTGTATGTATTTCTTGTTCACGCAGAACTTTCAGAAACATGAACCGATTTTGATAAAATCTTTCTTGTTTGAAAGCGTTAGATATCCATATGCTCCCATTTCAATTTCATTAAATTCTGATGTTTACAATTTTTTTTAAATATAAAAAATATGGGTTTGATAAAAAGAAATAATGATTTGTCGCAAATTATCTTTCATTGTTGCAACCTTTTTCAAATCATAAGCATATTACAACAATGCATCACATGCGTTAGCACTAAGTTGTCACCAAGCTTGATTTTTTTTTTGAAGTCGGTTAGTACTTTTTTTAAAAAGCATATTTTATTAGAAATTGCATCCTTAAGTAGGCAAAGAGTGTCTTACCCTAAGCGCCCTATTTATTTGAGACTTTGCAAAAACACTACTTAAGGTTAAATGATTAATATTTAAACTTAATATTTGCTCAATTATTTTACTTTGATTTCCAAGGAGAAAACAATATAGTAATGGGTTATTTTAAATTTGTATCAGTGATAATTGAGTGATATAAAGAACTAATGATATGGTTAACACAATAATTAGAAATAATGACCAATATTACAAAATATATCGTCAAATTTGTTGTGCATTTAACAAACATACATTTATTGCTACATTTTAGGGAATTTTAATGAAAAGATATAGTTTGAAAAAAGTTATTTTGCATTTATAATTATTATTTATTGATTATTCCAATTGAAACTCAATACCTTGTAAATAGAATGTCGGTTTGATATAGGAAATTTATTTTACGTTGACGCAAATTAAATGTGGAATATACAAAATGAATTGCAACCAATATTGTATGTACAATAATTTATACATGCAGTTTATTATGTTTTATTAAAAACGGTGTCATGCGTTAATTAAGAGAAAAGCTTTAATTAGGATAAATTCCAAATGTTTTAGCTATGAGAAAAGCTATTCAAATTTGCACTTTCTCTAATTATCGCATAATGAGGCTTCGAAATTGTTTAGAATACGCAAAGACTAATTCTGTGAAATTTGTTTGTAGAACATAAGTCAGGAATTTAATTGTTTAGGTTTCGATTTAAAAAGAAAAGCGATAGGTTTTAACAGTTATAGATTTTATTTAATGTTTGTTTATTTTAGTTTAAAACAAGTAAGAAAATTCATGCGTTAAGTATAGATTATGAAGCACTTTTCAACACTCCGGGAAATCTTTAACAAAACTCCGTTAATTAGGGAAACAAGTGTATATAGCCAAATATGTACTCTAATGCTTTTGAATAGCCCTGTATTTGATCTGTCAGTTGATATACATACTATATATATGTACTAATAAATGGAAACATGTTTGAAATCTTTTGTTCAGCCCTGTACTTTACCTTGTACTTTTATTACACGTCTTTAGAAAGCTAAAATTCGTTTTAAACTAAAACACTCTTAAAACAACTGAAATTACATCGTTTTAAATTATCATTCATTGGCGTCAATGTATCCAATTCTTTGCGTGGCCATGTATATCATTTTATCTATATTCTGAAAACATTTCTTTGTAAATTGAATGCAATTCAGCGTAAAAATGCATACATTAATCAAGGACCACCTTTAAGTAATTTACGCTCATACTCAGTAACGTTGGCGAGCTCTTTTCGGTAGCACCATATATCAACTATAACATTTATACACACCATATAATGTACAAAGATTTAGTGAAATTTAAACGCGTATATCATAATTAAAATGCGTTACATCCATCTATCAGCCATCATTGGAAACATATACAGTACCTCGGAAAGAATATACTATTTGAAATATTTTCTGTGTCCCTGTAAATGCACATTATATTATGCAAGATAGTATTGTATAATTTATATTAAGCCTCAGTGACATATACAGGGGTCGCAGCGTCCCTAAAATTTTTGCACTTTTCTACCAACATTTTAAATCAAATGTCTTCAAGTTAGATTCTCTTAAAATCTACAATGAAATTCTACATTAAAAATTATCGTTTTAAAATTATGGTAGGAAAGTCTGAAAATTTTTAGGACGCTGCGACCCCTGCATATATCACTTTTATTATACATGAAGCAGTTTAATATATTTACAACATGTCGCACACTGTTCCCCCATTTACCTTTATCCAATGGAATTCTTTTGTGTGGTCCTGTAAATGAATAATAGCAATATTTTCACCGCATATTTTATAGAATTCATATTTTTGTGTACCTCTTAAATGCATATAAATTTTAATATGTTTGACAGGGTATATCATCTTTAAAATGCCTTTGAAAAGATTTTTCCCCATAGGCTGTAATGTAATGGAAAACTTTTCACTTTCCCTGTAAAAAAAATAATCATGGTAGCAATTTAATTTTCAGTAGGGTTCGTGCTAGGGTAAACGTCAATAACATACAAAAATTTCAGGGCAATTCGAGTGTAATTACAGGAGTTAGAGCGCGGCCAGACGGACAGACAAACCAGATGCATAATCAGAATGCATAAGCAGAATAATATTTAAAAAATGCATAAGCACTTTTTAAACTTTTGGAAAGTGTTAACAACGTTAAAGTTCATTTGAAAGAATTTTTCCCCATAGGCCGTAATGTAATGGAAAACATTTGACTGTCCCTGTAAATAAACTAATCATTGTAGAAACTTCATTTTTAATAGGGTTCGTATTGGGGTAAACCGAAATAACGTCCAAAAATTTCATGGCAATCCGAGTATATTTACGAGAGTTAGAGCTTGGACAGACGGACAGACAAACCGAATGCATAAGAACTTTTCAACTTTGTTGGAAAGTGCCAAAAATAAAAAAGTTATTATTTCTTTTTAGATTTTTACTCATTTATTGTTTTTTTCGATTTTATTTCATTACATACATTCACTATTTACAAAAAAAAAAAAAAAAAAAAAAAAAAAAAAAATTTTTTCATTATTTACAATGATAAATATTTTCCCAAAATTCTCGAAACTATTAAAACTTATTTAACTATAACTAATAAATAACAAAAAAATTAACTATTAAAGTAACTATGTACTCTGAATTTTTTCGACAGCATAAATACTTTTAAAAATTAATTTTACAGTTTTGTTAAGACTAAAAATATATTGAAAAACTTTTTAGTCTCCAACTTCAGATTTATTGCTCTTTTAAGTGTTTGAATTAATTGATAATAGAACGCAGAGCCGAGGTTGAATTCATTTGTTGAGAGCGAAGGGCCTTTTGAAATTATTATGCTACTAAAAGCCATTATACATCGCTTGAAGATACTTGAAAAAAAGGCTTTTGACTTCTTCTTTTAACCTTTTTGGGTCTCGTGTACTATTAATAGTACATGTCTTTTAATTGTGTATTATTTTGTTTTAAGCAATACTTTTGCTATCATTTGCATGTAGTAATGCTAGTGTATATCTCTGTACTTACGATATGACTTCATTTATGTTTAAACATTTAGTAATAATAATAATAATTATTATTTTCTTATTTCTCTTACTTCATTATTTCTAACTTCAATTATTTATTAACAATACTTAACAATGTAAGTCTTCGAGGGGATTCCGCTATAACATAAACTTTACGTCCAGTCTTCAGTGATTGTCTTATTATTAATGAGTCATTAGTATATTTCTGAGCTGCCAAGTCTCCGGCTTTTTGCGAACCACTATTTTCTTAGAGAAAATTTGGCTTTTTTAAATCGGAGAAATGTTCCAATAACATAAAACGATCTTGCCTATATTAACTAACTGGTATCCAAAAGACCAGAGTCTTGGCAGCTCTGGTATTCTAAAAAAATATTTTGTGGTTTATAAATAACGAGTAGATTTTAAGTTTAAGTTAAAGATTGATCGAAGTGAAAAAAGCTCTTTAAAACACCATAAAATACATTAAATTGCAAAGGTCTTTCGAAAGAACTTAGACTTTCTTCGTCAGGCGCAAAAAAGAAATGTAGCGGTACGACTGAAATGAAAAGGCCGGAAAGGGAGCAAGTTGAAGAAACAACCAATAGGAAAGTAGAAAATTAGCTGTTCCTTCAGCTTCCTGCCTTTCCCGCCTTTTCATTTCAGTCGTGCTGCTACATTCAAAGTTGACGCACGATTTTTTGCACGTGATGAAGAAAGACTAAGTTCTTTCAAAAGGCCTTGCACAATTTAATTTATTTTATGGTGTAGTAAAGAAGTTTTTTCACTTCAAATCATTAACACCAGTTTCAAATTATTATATTAAGGATTCATCTTTAACCCCTTCGCAACGGGAGCTTTTTACGAAACTTTTATTGCTTTGTCACCGGTTTTAAAATACAGAAATTTGTTCCTTTTAAAATCGAGAAAATGATCCGATTGAAAAAGGCAAAATTTTTTGTATAATTTTACCGGTGGGAACAAACAAGGATTCTTAAGCTTTTTTGCGGCACGTATACGTGTCGCTCGTCCTCAAGGGGTTAAAAAGGTGGTACGAGAATGATGTGAGAGATTAATTAAAAATTACGTCTCAAAAATGTACTATACTGTTATTGTATATTAGAATTGATATTCGAATTTCATTTTTAATCAAATTTCTAGCTCAAAATATGCTTGAAGAAGTAGTGCAATGTATATCAAAGTACACAAGTGCTAAAATTGCATTATTATAGCATTAATAGCGTCATGTCTATTAAAGAAACGTACATTTATTTCTTCATTTCAGTATATTTTAATAAAACATGTTTTAAACAAATTATTATTTTGTATTTATAATTATTATATTTTAGCTTTTCAAACAACTGCATATCTTATACGTAGAATGTCCGTTTGAAATAAGAAATTTATTTTCCGCAAATTATACATCAGATCTCCATAAAGAAATGCAATTCATTTTGTATGTACAATATTTTATACATCAAATTTATTGTGTTTTATTAAAGACGATGTCTTGTGTTCATTAAGAGAAAAGCCTTAATTAGGATGAATTCTAAATGTTTTCTCTAACACAAAAGCTGTCCAATTTTTCTCTTCTTTTTATTAGTGCATAATGAGGCCTCAAAATTGTTTATAGAACACAAAAGCGCTAATTCTGTGAAATATTTTAGTTGAACATAAGTCAGGAATGACGTCTATTTTTAGATTTTAAAGAAAAAACTTAAGATTTTTACAGTATTTGTTTATTGTAAGTTTACTTTAATTATAAAAAATATATGTGTCTTCATGTCATTTTTCCAAGTTTTAACACATTTGTCGTTTACTTCGATCTTATTTAACTACTTATTTTATTCTTTTTAGATGCATTCGTAATTATGTAAGTATGTAGCACCTATAATTGTCGTTCAGTCCGTCCGCATATAACAACGCAAAAACTAACTAACCGCATCGTTTGAAATTAAAAATCTAAAATTATTACACAATATTGTCGAGTCACTTCAAATTTTAAGAAAATTGGATGCATAACTCAATTACAGGGACAATCAAAATTATTCCGTTACATTATGGTCAATGGGGGCAAAAAGTTTAAAATGCACTTTAATCTTTTGAAATTTAAAATGTATAATTCTTACATACTTTTGTCGAGCCATTTTAAATTTTATGAAAATTGGATGTATAGATCAATTACAGGGACTATCAAAAGTATTTCGTACGGTCAATGGGTAAAAATGTTTCAAATGCATTTTAATGGTGTTATAATCATTCGAATATATAAAACATATGAGCCTATGAAGTATATATATATTAAAATATACATTGTGTACAATCTGTGATGCAAAGAATATTTATTATTAAATTAAGGGCCACACAAAAATATTCCACTACATAATGCTGTACGGAAAAACATTGTTTTTGGAGTGTGTTAATTATATTAAACTATTTCAAATTTTATGAATATGATATACGTTGCTGAGGTGTAATAAAAGTTTCTTCCTGTATATTTACAGGAACACAAACAAGATTTCGACCACTATACTGCATCTGAAGTAGTGTCTACTATAACAACAAGATCAGAATATTTTTAAAACTTCGTTATTGTACGAACGCACCTCATTTGCTACGCTTCACATGCAATTTCCAGCTTGTTTTACAAACAATAAATTGAAAATATTGCATACACACTACTTTTTAAAAACTATTATATTCGTAATATAAAGTTTAAACATTTCTGTTTTGTTAAATAGTACGAAATTATAATTAAATATATCGGTGGTTTCAAAAAGCTTTAAGTTATGAATCAAGCAAACGCTTCTTGCCTGTACAACATACGGGCCAATCAGTTAAGAGGTTAAGATCATGCTTTCAATATTTTATAAAAGCAAGTTTTTCATCATTTACATGTCTTTTTTACTATTCTATTATAATAAGTGCTTTCAGAAATATTTTTAATATAATATTTTTTTTACAACTGAAATTAACATATAAAAAACTGAGTATTAAAAAATAATGATTTACCCACAATTTAGAACAAAAACCCTAGGACAAAAGAAGAGTTAAAAATACATTTAAGCTCTTTGTTAAGACTAAAAATATATTCTGAATTTTTACAGCTCCCTCTTCCTGTTGGTTGTTCTTTTAAGTGCTTCGACAAGTCCTTAATGGAACTCAGTGTGAAGGTTTTATGCCTTTTGAAATTTTTATGGTACTTTAAAAACTTTCACATGCAACTTAATGATACTTCAAAAAAGAAGCATTTTGACGTCTTCTTCATTTCAATGTTTTAACCCTTTAACCATAGCTGCCAACTTTTACGCATTTTTCCAACCACAAAAATTTTATAGTAAATGTTGTGTTATTTAATCGTCAAAAATCTTATGATTAACCAAATGGAAAATCTCTGTACAATTTTAGTGCTAGCAAAAATGCGTAAAAGTTGGCAGCTATGCTTTAACGGACAAAGCATTTTCATTGCTACGAAGTTTAAATAAATGAGGGACACCTGTAATTGCGAACAAACATATGTGTAAATAAGAAAAAAATGATTTTTTTTTTTTTTTGCATGCATAATAAAATGGATTTTTTAAAACTAAAAATCCGGTGTCGATGTTGCATATTTGAATTAAAGTCTTGTGTTTTCGTAGAGAAACCAATGAACGTTAAGGGGTTAAATCGATCGAAACAGTCTGCCTATTCCATGTTTGAAAATATGTTGATATTCGTCTGCGTAAAATAGAAGAAAATGTCGCAAGCGGAACTTTTTTGACTTCCTATATTTTTCACGGACTTACACAATTCAGGTGTAGAAAATCCCCCCCCCCTTAAAAAAATGCAAAATGTCTGTCTGTACCAGTGTGCGTCTGTGTGTTCATGTGTCTCCTTTAAATCATCGAAAAGTGCATGAAGTTATTCCTTAGAATTGAACCAAATTCACTGGATATATTTTGGCTAAACAACAGACCTCAATTAACCCTCTAATGTACATTGTAGCATATAGGCTACAAAAGCTTTTCCCTATTTAGTAGGTTTTTTTTTTTTTTTTTTTTTTTTTTTTTTTACATTTTATATATTTACATCAGAAATTGAAATTTAAAATAGAAAATTTTCCTTTATTGAATAACAGACACTTCATTACTAAATAAACATAAAATTTTTATTTAAGAATTCCGTTCTAACGATTACAGAAATTCTGGGACGCATTCAACTATGAAAACTAGTCGTTGGGGGGCCACCGTAATACTTACCCATCATGGATATGTATATGAAAATAAAACATGTGAAACTATTTATACAATGCATTGCAATTCATAAACAAAATTTAAATATTGTTAATATACATAGTAATGCTATATTAAAGAACTGCTGATGTACCAATTTCGACAAATTATATAAAACGCCAAACTACTCATGTAGTACCGAACTGCGTAAAAGAAACATCTTTATAACTCCAAAAATAATAATTCTATTAACTAACAATTAACTGCGTCGGATTAAGCGTCTCATTTCCAATTAAAATATACCTCTGAATTGAAATTTGAATGAAATACAGGGTCATGAAAAATCGAAGAATGTGGAAAACAAGATTACAAATATCTCGGCAACTAATAATCCGATCGACTTCGTTCTATATGCAAAATGTGTGTTATTTTATTGCCTTTTACGTCCATTCCTTAGAACAAAAAAATTCGAAAATTTTTATACATCTTTCATCAGGGCGAATTATTCGAGAGTCCGAAAAAAATAGTTCCGGATAATCGAGGTTGCTGATATTAAACAGGGTTCGTTCCATTCTTACATACTAACTGCATACAAAATTTCAAGTCTCTATCTCAATTTGTTCGGGAGATAGAGCGTTTACAGACAGACAGACAGACAGACAGACAGACGGACGGCAAAAATTTTTTTCTAAAAATATGTTTTTCGGAATCTCCACTATCTAAAACGTGTAAATCCGTCAAAATTTTTTTTTCGATTTTCAAAACGATTGCAAGACTTACCCTATACTACGTATGATGGGTAAGTAATTAGAGGTTTAAACTTGGAATTAACCCCTTCGCGACGAGAGCCGTTTACAAAATTTTTAATGTTTTGTCACCTTTTTTTAAAAATAGAAATTTGTGCCTTATTAAATAGAAAAAATGCTCCGATTAAAAATGGCAAATTTTACGGTAAAATTTTACTGGTGGCGATAATCAAGGTTTCTTAAGCCTTTTTTGTGGCACGTAAGCATGTCGCTCGTGCCCAAGGGGTTGACGTGAAGGAAGTTGGTGCTGTTATGTAAATGTTTATGTATAGTCAAAAAGTGTATGAAGATTGCTGAGAAATGAATTAAAGATTTATTTATGTTTCGAGAAAACAGAAAAATAAACAATTTGCTGTGTTAATAGATTTTTAAGTGCGTTCGTGATTATATAAATACGTAGTCCATCCGTCTGTCCGCATATTACAACGCAAAAATTATCGATTAAACTCTTTTGAAATTTAAAACATATAAGTATTACATAATTTTGTCGAGTCATTTTAAATTTTATAAAAACTACATGCATAGTTTAATTACAGGAATAATGAAAAACATTATATGTTACATTACGGTCAATGGGAAAAATAGTTTCAAGTACTTTTTAATGAGGTTACACACTTTTGGTTAAAAAAAAATCATATGCTTGTATGAAATGTATAGTAAAATATACATTATGTACAATCTATGATGCAAAGTACATTTTTAAACACTTTCCAACAGAGTTAAAAAATGTTTATGATTTCGGTTTGTCTGGCCGTCTGTCCGCACTCTAACTCCCGTAAATATACTCGAATTGCAATGAAAATTTTAGACGTCACTGACGTTTACCCTAGCACAAACTTTATTTCAAGTGAATTCCGTCGGCGTTAATTTTTTTAATTTTCAAGCTATTTTTCGACGCTTTCACAAAAGTTGCTCTATACATTTAGCTAACACATTATGCAAATTATATTTTTATTGCTTCCACGCATGCGCAATGAAAAATTATTTAGAAAACCTGTTTATTACCCATACAATTTTTTTTCTATTTTTTAATTCCGATTATAGGATATTGTGTACAATGTTTGTCATGTTTTCTAAAAAAAGATTTTTCTATATTAAGCATTCTAGAAATTATAAGTAAAAACTTGGTAAAATTTAGGACTGTTTCATGAAAACTTTAATTTATCTACGAGTACACATGATACGTCGATGTTTGTCGATGTATCCTTTGTTTGCGTGGAGTTCCTTTACCAGCGGTTTATTTTTGTTTAACTGTCTAAATGACAAAACAAATGTTATTACCAATAAGGTTTTCTGAGTGAAAAGTGCTTGCTGGTTGTCGGCCCAGTTAGCTTGAACACTAAAGCATTGGCCTGCAACCAAAGATCTGGATTCGATTCCCTTTTTTAAAGGTGTTCCTAAATCAAAAAGGGCAATTTTGTGACAGACGTTTTAAGTCATTTTTGTTCGGAAATGCATGAAACTAGCAGGTGTTGTTATTTAGAAACTATCTAATCGCACTCATTTTCTGTTCTTGTGCAAACGCAACAGATATTTCAGAACAAGCCGTCAAAAATGATGTTTTGAACCGCTTTTTCCGACGAAAGCAGAAAAGCCAATCAACGAAAGGTAGAAAATCGCGTAATCACATGATCAAAATGGAACTGTAACTCAATAGGTAATTTAATTATCATAAAATGGAAAACTGAATTCGATTTGAAAGTGCTTACATAGCTAGACGATCAATTTTTATATATTTCCGTTAAAAAATGAATTTGTTAATGCGTCAAAACGTTTAGCCCTAGTTAAACAAAGCAGTTGAGAACACCGTTAAAATTTTCTTTCGTTCCATTTGACACATTCAATTCATATTGCTCTTTAGAATGCTATTAATTTTCTAATAAGAAATTTCAAGGTTATTAAAACTTCACTGTTTACGAATTTAAAATTTTTGGTATAATTTAAAATCCTGTGATCTTGATTAATATCTTCTAAACATTTTGATGTAATTATTTCTTTGAAATTCCTATTAGAACAGTTATAGCTTTTAGAATTGTATGCGTTCAAAAGCTGAGGCAGTGTTTCTGTAATTTCAAAGTCATTTATCTCAAGATGCCATTTTCAGAATAATGCGCAAGACATCTCAACATTTTTCATGAATCTTTTTAACTATGTATTTATGAGTGAATAAACTGAATACAAAATTTCCCTTTAGCAGTTCAGATTTTTTTTACGAGATTACGCAGTAAAAATTTTCAAAACTTTGTAATAGCTAAATATAACTTTGAATTAAAACTATAAAAATGCTTCAGTTATTGCAAATTACTTTTCATTCTATTTTTATTTATTATTCTTTTTATTTATTATATTTGCAATAGCTTTTTATTATAAATTTTATTTATTATATTTGCAATTTCTCTTTATTAAACTTGTAAATACAATTTATTTTGTGTAATTCAATTGATTTGTAATTTTTTAGCAGATTACTTTTATTTGAAATAAATAAACAAACATAGTAAAATTTTAAAATATCACTGTCATCGTAAATCTTTGTTATGACTTACTGATTTCAGATTCTGCTTCCTGAAAACATATACATTTTCTTAAGAAGTAAATTTTAGAATTTCTGCAACCAATTCCATTTTTGGTAAAAGTTGAACAGCAATGCAAATATTGGAAAATAAGTTTTAATTTTCTGTTAAATTTATTTTATTTATAGAAATATTTCTTAATATGAGAACTGATGTAGTTTCTTTTGATATTATAAAAAAACTGAGAAAAAGTTAACAAAATATTAGGAAATTCGTCTAAGAATCTGCATTCATTTGGATTTTTTAATCTATATACGTGCTAGTAAAAGGAATATACAGTAGGTTCTCGTTAATTCGAACTCGTCGTAACCACACAAAATGTTCGAATTATTTAAAATATGAAATGAAAACACATGCTTTAAATGGTATTTTACTATTACAAAGGAATTAATGTTATAGTGTTTTTTTAATTTATTTCGCCTGTTATCATTAGAATATGACTTAATATTAAATTAGAATGCATAAATACATAAACTAATTAATTGATTAAAAACAAGTACAATGGAAGAAAAATTTAAAGCTCCACTGATTGACAGACGGGGCTATAGGAAAGAGAATGTCAAATGCATTGGATTATATGTATATAAGTTTAAAGCAATTTTCACAAAAATCAAAGAAAGAAAGTTATTAGAATGATCTGAAATCCATGAAAAAGAAAAGAAAAAAGAAAAATCAGTATTCTCGTTAGTTCGAATTAAACGAAGTCAAGAGAAAATGAGTTCGAATTAATGAAAAATTTTAACGTTATTCTACCATTGAAAATTTCGGGACTTCGTGTTTAGTTCGAATTAAGCGACAGTTCGAATTATCCAATTTCGAATTAACGGGGGTTGACTGTATATTATTAATAAAAAGCTTCTATTTAGACTAGATAACAAAAATAAATCATTTTGACCGGAGAGAGTGTCTTCTTTTTTATTTAAAAACTTTTTTTAATCTTTATAAATTTCTTACAGACATTAATTTAACATTATATAAAATCTTTGTGTGAGTCTAACATAATATATCCAGAATGGATAAAATGTCAAAACCGAATGTGGATAAGCCAATTCTTGCAAATAATGCGAAATTTTAAATTTTTTGTACTGTCATTTTAAAAGACTAAAGCAAACTAAAATTTGAATTCATTATGAGTATTGTATCCTAAATCTATACTAATATTATAAAGAAGTAAAGATTGTTTATTTGTTTATTTTTCGGGGATTAATCTGTAAAACTATCAAACCGATTTTAAAAGCAGTGGTATAAAAATTGTGGTATTATGCCCTATTCCAATATAGGCTATAACTTAAGTCAATGCCACTAATCAATCGATTCCCAACCATGCAGGTGGCGCATGTAAAATTTAATCACCAACGGCTCAATTCACAAAAAGGATTAAAAAAGTATTGGGACTAATTAATAAAGTCATAAATAACAATGTAATTTATATTGATCTATTAAGGGGGCTCAGGGGTTGAAAACTTTTCGAAAAATCGATTTTTTTATGATCTAGTTTGATTATTCCTTTAATTCTTAACTCAATGCAAACAACCGCATAAAAATATTTGCATTTTTAGCGGAGTTATAAGCATTTATGTATCAATACTTCCATAGCCGCATCCATATAATTTCAATTTTAAGTCGCGTTTTCTCAAAACTTGATTTTTGATGACTAACACCAAGATTAAAAAAAAAAAAACTATTTGAGAGAATGGCTTTTTTTTTTTTTTTTTTTTTTTTTTTTTTTTTTTGCATGCATATAACTTCAGTATCTAGATTATGAATTAACATATTTTAGATAGTTTAATATTTTGAGTATTTTTAATGGAAAAAAAGTTGTATTTTTTAGGGTTTTTTTTACATTTTCAACTTTGAGAGATTTTTTAACACTGTTTTTATTAAGTGATAGTTATATCCTTAATTCATAATCTAGATTATGATGTTATATGCATGCAAAAAAAATTAAGCCATTCCATCAAATAGTTGTTTTTTTTAAATCTTGGTGTTAGTTTTGAGAAAACACGATTAAAAGTTGAAATTATATGGCTGCGGCTATGTAAGTATTGATACATAAATGCTTATAACTCCGTTAAAAATGCAAATATTTTTATGCGGTTTTTTGCATTGAGTTAAGAATTAATTGAATAATCAAACTAGATCATAAAAAAATTGATTTTTTTGAAAAGTTTTCAACCCCTGAGCCCCCTTAAGAGTCCACACACTAGTCACTCAAAAAACCCGGATGATAATGTTAAGTCTATGGGAACGTTATTTCCAAATCTGTATCTCAAATTTTAATATTTTTACATTGTTTTTTTTTATTTTATTTTATATTTATTTTTTTATTTTTTATTTTTTTTCAAAGTATAGCTGAAAAAGATGTACAACCGGGCGAGACTTTACTTTTCCAATTTTGAATTCACACATTTCTTAAAAAATTACTTTAAATTTAGGAACTGCTTGGATCCAGTTCTAAAACTGAAACTATCATAAAATCCAAAAAGTGAAAATTAACCTGGTTGTAGATCATCCTCAGTTATCCTATGGGGACAAAACATGTAGTAATTATATTAAAATTTGAACGAAATATTTTAAAATAACACTCCCCTATCGTAACATAATCATCTGGGTCTTTTTGGGTGACTGTAATGGCATCTTAAATGGTTGTGATAAGAAGAATACCAATGACAAGTTGGAAATTGCACGTGAAACGTAGCAAATGAGGTGCGTTCTTACTATAACGAAGTTTTTAATGCTCTTATAGTATACAGTACTTCGGATACAGTGGTCGAAATTTTTAATGTGTTCGTGTAAAGATGCAGGAAGTAACTTGCATTAAACTTCAGCCACGTATATCAGTTTGGTAAAATGTTAATTAATTTAATATAATTAAAACACGGACCAAAATTATTTTTCAATATACCATTATGTAGTGGAATATTTTTGTGTGGTCCTGTAAATTAATAACAAATAATCTTTGCATCACAGATTTCACAGAACATAATTAGACAGTGTAACATAATTAAAATGTTCTTGAAAATATTTTTCCCTATTAAAAGTATGGAATACATTTGATTGTCCGTGAAATTAAACTATACATCTGATTTTCATACAATTTAAAAATACTTGACAAAATTGTTCAACAATTACATGTTTTAAATCTCAAACGATTTGGAAGGTTTTGCTCTGCTATATGTGAGCAGACGGACAGACTGAATGACGACAGTTGGTGCTATGTATTTATGTAGTTATGGACGTCTAAAAATATTCAGATCTTGATGAAATACTATGTAGTATTTCGGATACAATATAGTAACCGAAATCGTGTGTGTGTCCCTGTAAAAACTGGCTAATTTTCTATTATAATGGAAATAACTTGTAGTATTTCTTAGTAACGTATATCAATTTCATGAAATGTTAGATAGTTTAATACTATAATAATACTATAATAATACTATAATAATACTATACTATTAATAATATAATATTAATACAATACTATTAATATAATTAATATTATAATAATACTATAACTAATAGTTTAATACGCACCAAACAATGTTCTCCCTATACCATTATGTAATGAAATACTTTTGTGTGGTCCTCTAAATCAATAACAAATGTTCTTTGCACCACAAATTATACAGAATGTATATTATATTATGTACTTCAATGATGCGTAGCAATTTTATTACATACGAAAGAATGTAATACCATTAAAATGCATGTAGAAATTTATTTCTCATTGACTGTAATGTAATGGAATGCTTTTGATTGTCCCTCTAATTGAAATATGTATCCTATTTTCATAAAACTTGAAATGGCTCGACAAAATTATGCAATAGTTACATATTTTAAGTTTCAAACGATTCGGTTGGATAGTTTAGCGTTGTTACAAGGAAACAGACGGACAGACGGACGGATTAAACGACAACTGTAGATGCTACGTATTTACATACTTACGAAAAAGCATGTTTTCATTGTCTGGCTCTGTGTAGGAGGAAAGGAGGGTAAGAGAGTCTGATAATTTTAGATACTAAAAAATAACAGGCGTAACAAAGGTGTATGCGGAAGAGGAAAGAATGAGAAGTGCTGCAGTAACCCAAAAACGTGAAGGTGCAAAAACCGTATTAAAATTCGATTTTCGTTTCACCGAATGAAACCGAAACATGACATTTGGCATAATCGTTAAAGACATGGGTATAAAAATTTAGACGGTAGAGCGTAGTCTCTCACCACTAAAATTAAAAAGTTTTCTTCCTTGAAACAATAATATCATCTTAGGAAGTATTTTACACGAAATATTAGGCGAAAAAAACCCGAAATGAAGTAAGTGGTGAGAGATCGCCTACTAACGTCTTTATTTTTGCACCCCTGGTTACTGATAATATATAATCTAAGAACGTTTTAAAAAAATCGATACATGAAAACGGTGAAAATGCGCGTAAAACATTCTATAAATATTCTAAATATCGATTTCTACGCAATCTTTTGTAGTATCAAATCGATTTAAAAAGTAATGATTTTAAACTGATGATGATAACCCTTTCTCTGTCATCGGTTCTATTTCATATGAGTGTACCATCAACTAGAATTGCAAAAGCAATAAACGTTCTAAATTGCGGTTTTTGTGATATTGGAGGGCCTATCAACTTAGCATTAGACATGGTAGTTAATTATGAGATGATAAATAAAAGCTATTTTCCCCATACACAATAAACGAAAAATATTTAAACCAAAATTCTTATGTCATTATGGAATTTCGGAATACAGTTAGATGTGCCATGTATTGGAGCATTGAAAGAGTTAAAAGGCCACTCCATAGCGCATGTAGGACACATTTTCAACGAATAATTGTTTTAACAATACTTTGATATCTTATAATTACACTATCTACCAATAAGTGTTTGAAAAATTTCGATTTTTGACATTTTCTCAAATATTTAAAAATATACTTGTCGGATTTTCTAAAACTTCAGGATTATGAAGATTATGTATGACCTCATATTTATCAGCATCCATCTGATAAGCAGAGCAACTAGGGGGCCGACAAAAAATTAAAGACTATCTATTAAATGATGTAAAAGAATCGTTTGTATTGTTCGCGCATGCGCAGGTAAATTATTTCATTAAACTACTCACATTTCATAAAATATTTAATATATTTATATTCCAATTGCGCTGTATTTTTTCTAATAGATTTTGCCAGTATTTCTGAAATTAGCGTTAAATTTGGTCAAAAACCCTGCATGATATAAACAAAAAACATACCAGAATTTTTGAATTTTTCAAAAAAAAAATCACTCTTTCTGCATGAATATACATGCTATTCTTAAAAAAATCAATGTACATGTTGTGCTGTATCTGCATATTTGTATTCTGCAGCGATAAATCGTTTCGTGCATTTTCATGTACAGGGTGATCCCAAATATTTCTGTTACTCTATAATTTTTTGTCGGCCCCCTAATTGCCCTGCTTACCAAATGGATGTTGATAAATATGAGGTCGGACATAATCTTCATAATCCCGAAGTTTCAGGAATCCGACAAGTATATTTTTAAAATACTTGAGAAAAATGTCAAAAATCGAATTTTTTCAAACACTTATTGGTAGATAGAGTATAACAACTATGCTATTATAAAAAATCTCTGATATTTTTAATGTTTTAATGTATAGTTTATATCTTTTAAACCTATTCAATAATAGATATGTGTATTTGTAAAATTGTCAAGTGCATGTCATTTTGTCAGTGTTTTAACCGACTTCAAGGAGTAGGTTATGATTTCGACCTGTATGTATTTCTTGTTCACTCATAAATTCTTTAAATATGAGTCGATTTTGATAATTCTTTTTTTGTTTGAAAGTATAAGATATCCATGTGGTCCCATTTTAATTTCATTAATTTCATTAAAATCTGATGATTAGAAATTTTTTTAAATAAAAAATGTAAATTTGACTTAGAAGAATGATTGGGCGCAAATTATCTTTCATTGTTGCAACCGTTTTCAAATAATAAGCATATTGAAACTATGCATTCATATGCGTTAGCGCCAAGTTGTTGCCAAGCTTGATTCTCTTTTTTTGAAGTCGGTTAGTATTTTTTTAAGCATATTTTATTATAGAATTGCCCACAACATCTTTAATTCATATCGCATATTCTAGGCATCGTCTCCGTTTTATACGTACGGTTTCTAAAATAAATCTAAAATAAATCGTTTGTTCGTAATTGAAAATGAAATATGTTCTTCACAAAAACCATGATGGCAAAAAAATGTCTCCATCGAGACGATGTAACAAACCCTGTTTACATATTTAAATCTGCATAATAAACATTGTTACAATAAGAAATATAACTAATTCTGAACAATTACTTTCAACCTCACAAGGGAAACTTCACACCATTGAAATTTAAAAACTAATGAAAGTTAATGAATACATAGGAATTATGGTGATATGTGATGCGTAATTATTTTTTGTTGCCCAAATCAACTTTAAGAGGTTAAATTTTAAAGGAATATTGCGCACTTCTATGCATAGATCTAAACAAAAGACAGAGAAAATGTTTTTTATCTAGATGTTACTCCATTTTATTAGTTCAATCGAAAGCTGACAAAATTTTGAAACTAATATGTTTATTTTTGTTTTAAATATTGTTTCATAATAATTCATTTTTTGATCGTCCTCATAATATATTAAGGAAATTTGACACGGAGTATTTTTAAAAAGGAAGTATTACTAAAAAATATTAATTTCATCAAGGAAAAGCTTTGGATGAAGAAAGAATTATTGAAAATGCGTTTCAATTTTTTTTTCAAACCTCATATGCATTTCTAATGATATGGATTTTAAATACAATTAATATGAATATCATACCGCATTAAAATTAAAATGATAGATGTATTAAAAGAACGCAAAAGAGTACTTTAAATGTATATTTAAAAAAAAATCCAAATATTAGTAAATAACACTAGAATTGTTTTGTAGATAATTGTTTTGGAATATTTCGATTGTATAACCTCGTAGACCAGATAAGTTTTCCTGAAATCAATGGTATCTAGTTATAGCTGTTGTTAAACACAGCTTTAGTAAAACACGATGTTAATTAATAATGAAATATCACGATTTGATACTGTTTTTTGGTATTTTCAATTCACATTTACTCCTTTGTTCTCCTGATTGATAGGTTTGATTGAGTAATTCAAGTAATTTGTATTCCAGTTGCATTTATAACTAAATAAATAAAAGTAATATAAATCCTGCTTAATTATTTCAAACTAATTTATTCACCCTTTTATCCGATTATCGATACATATTCTATATTTGAAATCTATATTTGATCATTTGATCATTAGCTAAATAAAAAAAAACATACAGCAGTAATTCTCAATCCTTATTAGCACGCGACCAACCTTTAAGTAAGGAAAAAAAAGACCAACTTAATATAAGGATTATATCAGTATGGAAATTATTATATGACTTCTATAAGCTATTGGTATCCTATTTTACGAAAAAGGCAAATTTTCGAACAGAGGATATATAAACTATCAAGGAAAACAAGAATTGGTAATTCCGATGTATGCAAGTGGAATAATAATTAAAACAGCACACACATTACAAAGACAATTAAAAAATCGTTTAATTATTGTATAATTTTATAAATATAACTTTACATACATACTTTACAAATTTTAACTTTATAATCAGTGAGATTTTTAGCAGTGTTTTTTACTGATGAGGGTATCTAATATCAGGTTTTAAACTGGTTGATTTTCACCCTTTCCGGCACATTGGTCCTACTCCCCGGCACACCTAAATTAAATTCCAAACTTTTAGAAGGCACCAAGAAAATTTTAATAAAATTTTGTTTTTAACTAGAAGGTTTAAATTAAGGAATTCCTAATTTCTGAAAATCTCATTTCTAAAGTCCAGTGTCAGTCAATAATTTCTCATTTTACGTACAAAATTTGCCTGTGCCGGAAAGTTTTAATCTTTTGTCACTAGCTACACACAGTTTGCTTCTTTACGTATTTTTTAAGCACAAAGAAGTAGAAAACAGATGTTAACACAATTATGACCTGTTGACCCCATCAATATTCAAAGATGATTTAGATATTTCTGGATACCCTACTTATATATATTCACCCAGAAAGAAATTAAGGATTTTCCCTTTAAATATTATTTGCTGGTGTTGTTGTTGTTCATGACGCCTGATTATTTGCACGAGAGGACTTATCCCGAGGCTTGGATGCCCTTCGTGGAAATAATATTTGCTATTGAAATTAATATATTTTTTAAACAGAGGAAATAAAAGTTTTCTTTTTTTTTACAAATATTGATTGGAATTTTAAAAGGTATTGTACACAGAAGAATTAAAGCTCCAAAAAATATTGTTTATATAATAATGAAAGAAAAATATAGCAAAACGTTGTTAAAAACAGAGGCATAAAGATGCACGTATAACGTGGACTAGAAAGCATATGTCATACGGTGAAAAATGGAATTCTGTCATCTTTTGTGATGAACAGAAATGGAATTTAGAAACCCCTTATGGTTATAAATTTTACTGGAATGACCGAAGAAAAGAACCCAAGAACTGTTTCAACAGGCAATAAGGTGGAGGATTCATAATAGCCTGAAGAGGATTTTATTTCAACGGTTAAACATTTACAGGATATATGGAGAGAAAAATGCAATCGTAGGATTATAAGGATACCCGGACTGGACACACTGTGCCGGAATGGGTTAAGCTCTGACCTACACAATAGGGTGGATCGATTGTCTATGGCGGAAAAAAAATTACCATTCATCAAAATCTACCTATGCGGAAAAGATGTTCTATTGTATGGAGATTAAGGGAAAAAAAATAATAAAAATTAATTTTAAAATTTAATGCTGCCACGAAAGGGTTGAATTTTCAAAAAAATTTGAAAAAAGACCGAATTTTGGTTAGGTTATTTTTTTCAAAAACTAATTATTTTAATAATTTTTAAAATCCAACAGTGCGGAAAAGATGTTATATCGCATGGAGGTTAAATAAAAAACAATAATAAGTAATAAATTTTAAATTTAATACTGCCACAAAAAAGTTGAAAATTCGATAACATATTGAAAAAATGGGAAAAGATCTAATTTTGGTTAGATTTATTTTTGACGCAAAATAATCATTTTAATATCAATCAAATCCTACCTTTGCGTAAGAAATATTATATTGCATGGATATTAAGTAAAAAAAAACTAATTTCGAAATTTCATACTGCTGACAAGTGATTTAAAGTTTCGAAAAACTGGCAGTTCCAGTTTTTTCAGTTAGGATTTGTCTGCTTGTGTATTGTGTAGTTTAGTGTACCTTGAATGTTACTGTACCATGGCGTTGTTAAAAAATAAATAAATAAAAATAAAGAGACAGAGAGATATGAATTACACCCTATTTTATTCTGGCTTTGATATACCAGTAAATATGCTCCCTATTACAAAAAGTTATAAAATTTATATATTGGTATTTAAAAAATAACCGAAGAAAGGAATCGGTCAACATCTATTTATTTCCTGCCAGTGAGAAGGAGTTGCTAATAAGTTACAAGTGACATGCAAATGAGATTCAATCTCAATAATTTACCACAGCAGCATTTTAAGAAAAATTAAACTATTCAATGACAAATATTGCGCTCTTTTTAATTCTTGTAAAACAAAATAAGATATTGAAAGCTACTAGTCTTTTGGACCATTTCCGAAAATACTGCCTATTTTTTTCAGTTCAATAGATTTGAATATGAATATGAATATTGAGTGTAAACTAAACCGACGTATTGAGAGCAAACTCACTTTTCTGCATCATCGGGTATCATTGAAAAGCCAAAATTCTGCCGAGCTATATGTCACATCACCTGTAGTGACGAAGATTGGCATCAGCCAGAATATTGGACAGTTTGGGCATTTCCGGCCAAGCAGGTGCTGCCATCGTGTCTGGTGCACTTCAAGATGTGGGCATTATATCACAAAACTATGAATCGAATACTATTGACAGAAAAAAATCGGCATGACAAAACAAACCAAAGACCACTCCATCGGTTTAGTTATTCTCTTTAGTCATTTGTAAAAGATTATGATCATGGCCATTTTCTTTAAACTTTGATGGGTGTAAAGACAGACTACATCACTAGAAAACAACAGAAGAAAAATCAAAATAGAAGCAGACTTGAGCTTGAAAAAAGAACTTGGATCCGAATACATCGGCCATATATATGTAAATTCTGGGATAGTACCAAACAATTCGAAAACACGATGTACATTTTTTTGTCATGTGTTAACAATAATATACATGTAACAAAGTTGGTTGCGATCGGTTGTGACAGAATATCTGCTAACATAGATGTTAAAGGATGTGTTATTCGAAATATGGAATTGATCTTCAAGCGTCCACTACAATGGTTTTTGTGCTAGTTACATACCAATGAGGTTCCACTATGTCATCTTTTTGCAGCGTGGATGGAACCGCGGCTGGGCACAAATGTTTCACTGGTGAAATAGAAAGATTATTCGCAGCATGTTAGAAGCTTTTTGTATTTTCATTTATGTCTATATATGAATTCTAAAAGCGCGCGAGTGAAATCAAACGGTCGGCTGTAATCCTAATCATTACATTAAAAATAATCTATATTTTCCATTTACCAGCTTTTTTACCTTTTGCGACGGATTACATATATTTAATTAAATGGGAAAATGTGTGGAACTTCCACTAACTGACGGATTTAGTAACGACATGATTTCAGAAGCAATAGGTAAATCCAGCAATCATTCCAGTGGCAATAACATCTACTATCAATAACATCTATTCACGCAACGCTCATTCTAAAAAACTAATAATCAGAAGAGTCACGGAAATATTTCTGCTCTGTATGGACCATACATAAGAGACGGTTTTATAAAAATCGAATTGAATTACAAAATCTTATGTCGATTTTCAATCCGAACGTCATTATCGCCAATGGCAATGTTGACCATTTTTCTTGATTTAATACTAATGAAGCTGTTAAATAAGAAACTAAAGTTTTTATCTTGTAATTAATTAAATATCCCCTCATTGCAATAAATGTTAAAAATTCTAAAATTTATATTTTAATTTACAAAAAAAAAAAAAAAAAAAAAAAAAAAAAAAAAAAAAAAAAAAACGTAAAAACGTTTAAATGCATAAATTTGAGCCACATTGCGGCAGATTTAAATTTTGAAATTAATTTTTTAAATTATTTTTCTCATACTCAGCATATAATATAACATCTTTTACGCATAGGTAGGTTTCGGATAATTTTTTTAATTATTATTTTGAATCAAAAATCATCTAGCCAAAATTAGGTCTTCTTTTACTTTTTTTGAAATTCAACCTCATTGTGGCAGTAGTAAAATTTAAAATTAATTTTTTTAATTATTTTTCCTTTAATCTCCATCCAAGAGAACATCTTTTCCGCATAGGTAGGTTTTGACACTGTGAAAAAAAAATTTCGATCCACCCTACTACACAATTGTGTAGGTGATCCTAAGAAAAGGGAAAAAAATGTCTTCTTTTTCTGTGATTTAAATCCGAGTTTGCATCATACAACTGCGTGAATTCTACGTTGCCGTAATCTATAATCGGAAAATTTGTTGCATATTTTTTTCAACCAAATATGATGCTATTAATTAGGTTTCAAAGCCAATACTTTTCATTTCTACGAAAACTCTCCCGGTCTTAAAGTTTATAAATAATCGTGACAAAACAATTAAATATTAAAAGTAAATCATTAATAATTTGATAAATCTTTAATTAAAAAAATACAAGTGTCTGCAATTTTGGCACTGTATATTATTATATAATTGAATGTCTGTCAGGTTAGCTCAACTCATTTACAAAAAGAAGCTTCAATATATAATTATAAATTACTCGGGGTGACAATCTTCTTTAAGTATTTTTATTTCTTCCTAGACGGCACATTAGAAGTAGAACAACACGCAAACATAAACTATACAAAAATAGCACTTTTACCTTTTTACATATTCAATTAGCATACGCCACCAAAAGAAAACATGAATTCACTAACTCATAACCAACTTCGAAAAGAACTTCTTCTAAGAACTAACTACATTTCTTACTTAGCACAGCTCACAAATGATGTGACGCGAGTCTATTTCTGAAGCCGGCTTTGTACGTTATAAATGTATATTTTATCATTTCAAACCTTTCATCATAATTTATGTGTATATCAGCAAAACTGCTTTCATTTATTACTTATCTTACGAATTTGAATTGTACCATATCTTACATTTTATGTTAATGCAAAGTTTAAAAATTGTCTAAATTTTTGGGATACGGTTTATACAGTGGCGGTCAAAAGTTTCCGGCCAGCAAAAATTTTTCAGTTAATTTGTAAAGATACCAATATGAAAGGAATCTCAAAGTGATATTTATACATTTTATTGACAGGAAATTACTTATAGAAGAACATGTAAATGTCAATAAATTTAACTGACAAAATTAAGTATAAAGGAAAACGCATGTTCTCAAAAGTTTCCGACCACCTTCACAAGTTTGTAAAAAAGTGGTATTGTAATAGAAAATTACAGTGATCAACAACATTTACGATTAGTATTTTATCGTATTATTATTTTATTACCTTTAGCAATAAGTACTGCGGGGCAGCAACGAGACAGTCATACAATCAACGGTTAAAGATCGTCTATGGTACGTTTTCCCCACATTTCTTGCAATTTTGGCGAAATTTCGGCTGAGTTGGAATATTTATAGTTCCGCAGACTTTTGTCAACTTCTTTTTAAAGATTTTCTATTGGATTCATGCTGGGCGCTTGGGCTGATCATTTCAAAAACTAAATTTTTTGTGCGAAAACCATTGCTTATCGAGGTTTGCAAACATTATTCATGTCGTTATCATGTAAAGTAAAATAGATGCGACCAATTTTTTTTCTCTAATAAGGCAGAAAATACTCTTGCAAGATATCCTTATACATTTTATAATTCACCTGGCTATGGATTTCAAATAACGGAATGACACTTTTTGAGGAAAATACTTCCCATGGCATAACGTGTCCTCCGTTATGCTTCATTGTAAGAATAACATAGGTCGAATCATATCTTTTGTTGTTAGGTCATGGGACGTTGTGTCTGCCATCACTTCCAAAACTGTTTCGAATTCGATTGATGGAAAAATAGAACTTTTTTTCCAGTTTTCACTTGACCAGACTTTGTGTTAATTGGAAAATGAAAGTAGGTTACGTCTGTATTTTTTTTACCTCTGAAATTTTTTTAACACCGACTCTTCCATAAAGTTCTGTATCACGTCAGCATCATAACACGGTAGACTAACTTATTACTTAGCCATCATACGTAGTATAAGGGTAAGTCTTGCAATCGTTTTGAAAATCGAAAAAAATTTTTTGACTGATTTACACGTTTTAGATAGTGGAGATTCCGAAAAACATATTTTTAGAAAAAAAATTTTGCCGTCCGTCTGTCTGTCTGTAAACGTTCTATCTCCCGAACAAATTGAGATAGAGACGTGAAATTTTGTGTGTTGTTAGTATGTAAGAATGGGACGAACCCTATTTAATATCGGCAACCTCGATTATCCGGAACTATTTTTTTCGGACTCTCGAAAAATTCGTTCTGATGAAAGGTATATAAAAATTTTCGAATTTTTTTGTTCTAAGGAATGGACGTAAAAGGCAATAAAACATCACACATTTTGCATATAGAACGAAGTCGATCAGATTATTAGTTGCCAAGATATTTGTAATCTTGTTTTCCACATTCTTCGATTTTTCATGACCCTGTATTTCATTCAAATTTCAATTCAGAAGTATATTTTAATTGGAAATGAGACGCTTAATCCGACGCAGTTAATTGTTAGTTAATAGAATTATTATTTTTGGAGTTATAAGGATGTTTCTTTTACGCAGTTCGGTACTACTTGAGTAGTTTAGCGTTTTATATAATTTGTCGAAATTGGTACATCAGCAGTTCTTTAATAAAGCATTACTATGTATATTAACAATATTTAAATTTTGTTTATGAATTGCAATGCATTGTATAAATAGTTTCACATGTTTTATTTTCATATACATATCCATGATGGGTAAGTATTACGGTGGTCCCCAACGACTAGTTTCAGAAATATTTTCATTCCATAAATCGCAGTATATTGCAACGGAATTTTCATACGGATTATCAATGGTTTTTCTCCTGATAATTCTGTCCTCAGGAATAATAATTTTCCGGGGTCTCCCGGACCTCTGAAAGTCCTGAAAGCCATAACCATCTTTATATAATTTTGTAAATATTGTTTACAGTCGATTTTACCGATCGATAACTTAACCGCAATATCTCGAGAAGATTGGCCTTTTAGCGACAAACTAATCACTCATTTATGAACAATAATTGTTGAACTTTTCAAATTTGAATTTAAACTATGCTATACACGTTGATTCATCCATAAACACAACCAAAAAACACTTTATGGATAGAAAAAAACTAAAGAATGATAAGTGGCCGGAAACTTTTGAATTTGCGTTTCCTTTTATATTTAATTTTGTCAATAAAATTTAATGATAATTACACGTTCTTCTATAAGTAAGTTCCTAACTAATATGTCAATATAATGTATAAGTATCGCTTTGAGATTCCTCTTCATATGGGTATATTTACAAATTAACTGAAAAATTTTGCTGGCCGGAAACACTTTTGACCACCACTGTATATATATATATATATATATATATATATATATATAGATCCTTACATGTGTATATATATATCCATGTTAATCGAATATTATCCTCACTAAATTCAGATTTATTAAAATGCATGTTTTTTTTTTTTTCTTTGAGATTTATATTTCCAAATTTTTAGACAAGGCGAAAATAGCGACAACGAAGGGAAATGTGGAATATGTTTAAATAGAGATAAATCTATTATATTTAGTTATAGAAATGTTTATTCATGGATATAGATATCATCTTACTTCTTGTTAGAATAGTAAAGGAAAATTAATAGAGTATTGCGAATTGCATTGACGTGGGATTTCTTTTCATGTAAACAGCTTAAGGATAAAAATGAACCTATAATGAAAAGCATCCATTTACTATACATGACAGAGATAAATGTTTATGACAGTTAGAGATGTCTCTTGTGACTTTAATCAAATGCACAATATTTTGAATGTGCGTTATTTATATTGGTGATACTTAAATAGATTAAATGCTTCGTTTTGTTTCAGTAGACACAGTAAACATGTTACAGCTATCAAAAAAGACAAAAAAAAAAAAAAAAAAAAAAAAAAAGCTACATAAATGCGAGTATTAAAGAAAATGTTTGAAAGTAATATTCGTTTTTATTTCGTTATTTTTCGGAATACAAAACTAGAAAGTTTTAGTTTTGAATAATTGTGATACTCATATACAACATTTTCTAAACATGAATCGCAATATCTTAGAATAAAATAATAATGAAAATGTGTATAATAAATTTGAACCTGCAAAAAAGTAATAATTTTAATTTAATATATTATTATAATTAATTTTCGCATTTATTGTTTGTTTCTCTATCTACTTTTGTTCCTACATTCTAGTATTTTTTAGGCGAATTTTTAAATGCCTGCGATTGTACTGCACATTAATAAATTTTCACTGACGAAAAATTATCTACATTTTTTTTAGAAATTATATATTTTTTGTTACTACATAAATATTTCTCTAGGTATTTTTCATAGCAAACCAAATATGGCATTCACTATTAGCTCAAATGAAAGATATTTTCACTAAATGCTTATAATATCATGATAGATATTAGCAGGTACTTGCAAATATCTGTAGACTCTTTATATTTGCCAGCAATTTTGCGTTACTTTTCGGCATTTCTTTAAAAAAATAATTCCTTCGATTTTACTAAGCATTAAGGAGATTTCTCTCAAGATTTTTTTTCTTCAGAAATTAGCATTTCTCGTTTCTACTTAAGTTTTTATCTAGATATTTTTCATGGCAAAGCAAATATGGTTTCCGCTATGAACCCTTATCAAAGATATTTTCACTAAAGGCTGATAATATCTTGGTAGATATTTGTAGATACTTGCAAATATCTGTAGACTCTTGACTATATTTGCCTGCATACTTGTGTCATTTTCAAGTACTTGTTTAAAAAAAATAATTTGGAAGGATTCAAACTCTTAAAAGTGTCAGAATTGTAAATGCGGTGAGAATAATCAGACAAAAATGAATTTGTAATTTGTAAATTTTGAATAATAAACGATATAAGATATTGATAAAAATATGATATCGCGCAACTTGTAGACTTACTGATGGGGATGCTTCAGTATGCAGAATTATTAAGGATTTTCGACCAATATTAAATGTGATAGTGAAGCAAGCATAGAAATGGATAATTCAGAATACACTTAATTCAGGAAATGAATCATCAACGAAAATTATTTATTTATATTTGGTTAATTTTAACACAATTATTCTAATTGGAAAATAAACTAAATCACAGACTTGCTGCAAAAATATCACAAGTGAAAAAATGGTCTTTCTGAGTTATGGCTGCCATTCTACGTGGTTTACAGTCTTCTACCAATGACGTAAAATAGTAGATAGTGCAGTTAAAATCCAGCAACCACATAGCAAAATGACGAGTAAGCTTAGCACAGACTGAAATAGTTTTTGAGTTACGACACTTTTGTAGCAGCGATGCGATCAGATTTGTGATTTTCCAGAGCCGGGATTTAAACCCAGGATCTTTTGTTGAAGATACCAATGCTGTGTCACCAGAGCTATCCCGGACAAATCTGGAAGAACTAATCCACCCAGAAAACTTTATTGATCATAGGTGGTCTGATATGTATAACTATTCTCAATAGAATAAACTTCAGAAAATATAATTCCAGAGAAACTCCATTTCCCTATTTTATTGAAATTATTCATATATCAGACCAGAGGCTATAATCTATGAGGTTGTCTGGGGGAATAAGGCCGCCCATAATACTTTGGGATAGTTCAAGTGGCAGAGCATTCACAGCACAAGGAGATTCCTCGTTCGTATCCTGGCCGGGAAAATTTTCACTCAGTTGCATAATTACAATTCATATTTAATTATAACATATAAAAGGTTTAAAAGCGTTGTTATATCCTATCATGGTTTTATTGTCGCAAATTTGTGTACTAAATTTAGCTGACTGTAAAATCCGTTTTCAGGAAAATCGGTGTAATTTTACTTTTTTAATAATTATGTTCCACATTTCTAAAGCACATGATCGTCAAGAAGAATTTTCATTAACAAAGTAAATCATAAACAGTAGAGCGCCGGTTATCGAAAACCCAATTATCTGAATTTCCAGTTATCGAAACAGCCTATTTATTGAATAAATAGTTATTTAACCCTCTCATGCATACGGGCCTCATATGAGGACAGATAATTATTGCATTATTAAGAAGAAAAAACTGTGAACATTCATTTATGGAGATCTGACTTGTGGAAAGATAATAGCAAGCATGCAGCACAACGATAAAATTATATTAGAATGGGTCTTTCATTTATCATAAAAGAGATTTTGTGAATAATGTAAAATAATGAAGAATAATTTATGCATGAGAGGGTTAAGCATCTTATTTCACTCATACATAACAAAAGAATACAAAGCATGAAGAAAGTGGTTGAAATGTGAAGACATGAAAACGAATGCTCGGAAAATGATTCAGGTCCATCATTAAACGGAGAATTTGAATGTTTAAAAATATCTATGGAAAGGTTCGAGCGGCAGAAGAACGTCGAACTTAACTAACGTATTTAAAAAGAATTCGAGATCTGGCCACATGGAAAGACTGTTTTATTTGAATCAAGCATCAATTGGAAGATTTTACTATTATTATTATTATTATTATTATTATTATTATTATTATTATTATTATTATTATTATTATTATAATTTCTGGCATTCAGAAGATAATGAAAAGAGGTCAAAAAGTAATAAATAAATAGATAGATAAATAAACTAATAAAAATTTAAGACACACTAGCACTAACTAATGTTGCCAGTTCTAAATCTGGATAAAATGTGAAAGTTTTAATATAGATAAGAAAAATCTTAAATTGCCTGTTTATTTATCGTTATGAACTTTTGCTTATGCGAACTAGGATTGGTCCAAATTTGTTCGTATAATCAGCGCTCTTTTTTTAATAATAACTAACTTTTTTTTTAATTATATTTTTTAAGAATTTCTAAATAAAATTCTTGTAGAACTAGAATTCTTTCAACTGTTACATAAAGCAGGCCTTTGCCAATTTACAGACACATATATCGGCTAATAGATACCATAACAGACTAACAGAGCTAAATAATACCAATATTAAGAATATATCTTTTGTTTCCTGAACACAACAAGTTCTTACTGCATAGTTGCTAACTTGTACAGATTTTTCCCATCACTAAAATTAAAATGAAATTTTTGTCCTGTCTGTTTCATCGTTGGAAATCGCTAGATGTCTGCGATAGTATAAAATAAATTTTTCTACTAAATTTTTGTGGTCAGAAAAAATCTGTACAAGTTGGCAGCTATGTTACAGGCAAAATCTGCCTAAACCAGATTGTTACCTTTGATTTAACCGCTGTAATGTTTAAAGAGTTATTAATGATGTAAAAATATATATATATATAAAATTGTTGTAATGAAAGTTCAATGAAATTTGATGTCTGCATTTCACTTGCTTAAAAGAAATCAATGTAGTAAAAAAAGTAAATATCGGCTAAAAAATTTATTAAAAAAAGAAAGAAAAATTAAAAAATTTTCATTTAACTCCTATTTTTAAGATTATTTGCCATTCAGCTAAATTCATAAAGCCCAAATTAAAATTATATATATTAAAATTTTAAAACAGTGCAGTTTTGAAATTTGTACATTAAAAGTTTTGTGTGGGGAAACAGAAACAGTCAATCAAACACCGAATAATCTGAAATACAACAGTGTAAAAAATATTGTTCATCTAATGCGAACAAATTATCAAGCATTTCTGAATTTCAAAATGCCTTATCTTAAAATTTCAAAATGTGTTCAAATAATAATAAGTTTCATGTATTATTTTCTTTGGAATTATATTTTCGAATTTCTAGAACAGATATTTTCGCTAAAGAAAATCAAGACAGCAAAGCAAATATGGAATAAAGTAATTTTTCTTATTTTAGAATTGTTTGATAGTGTCCAGCAAATATTAACTGTTTTAAAATCGGCAAAAAAGATTTATGAAAATAAAAGTAACATATGAAATTTCCATCTAGCTCCTTTATTAAAAAGGATGAACATTCCGATAAATTCATAACGCCTAATTTCGAACTAGATATATACCGGGTGATCCAAAAGTTCCGGGAGTTTTGAAATGCTAATAATTAGTAAAGTATAAACAATAGAGAGATGCGGTTTTCACAGCAATTCTTGGAAACTTCTGGGATTTCGTTTTTTAATAATAAATTTCTTTTTTATATTAGTTACACTTTTTGCCAATAGGTGGCGCTGAACTGGATAGTGTAATATTGCTATGATATGATACAGCTCATTAAAAATAAAAAGTCAGTGTCCAAGGGTTACAACTTTTCTGAATGACGGCCATAACTAAGTACCGCAATTAGACTATGTAAATCAACTGCACAGTATTAAAAAGAATTCAGGGGATATCTTTGAAACTCTCTGGTGTAGCATCTTTCAGCTGAGTCATGGACATAGGCCAATCTCTGTACACATGAGACTTCAAGTAGCCTCATAACCAAAAGTCACAAGGGGTAAGATCTGACGATCATGGAGGCCATTCGTGTTAAAAATTGCGAATGAAGACACGTGTACCTCCAAACGTAGTTCTCAGGATTGTCGTGACAAGAGAAGCGATGTGGAAAGGATCTTCCAATGAGTTTGTTTCCTCAAACCTTTTTATTATAGTCTTTAGGTTTGTAATGTCATCGGTCATTTTCCGGCTTTGATTCCACGCATTATACGATAAGAACGCAATGCTAAACTTGCCGATTCTCCCTTTTTGTAAAACAACGTAACTATCAAAGCTTTGTCATGCAAAGAAAGCATTTTTAATTTAGCAGCTACACATCAAATCTTGTATCGAAATTTCTTTTAAATGCAATTTTCTTAACCTTCGAAAAAAAGTTTGAACATTAAGGACCCTTAAAGAGAAATCTGATCAATAATCTCAGGAAAGATGTTGCGCAATGGATTTATCTGTTAATATAACGAATGGAAATGAAACTTTCGCTGTTGTATACTAGCGCCACCTGTTGCTAAAATGTTAACTATTTATTTAAAAAAAAATCATTATAAACGAAAATCCCAAGCTTTTCTGAGCATATATCTGAAAACCGCATCTTTCTATTGTATGTAGATTTATAATTATTAACAGTTGAAAACGCCCGGAACTTCTGGATCACCCGGTATATTAAATTTTAAAAATACTGTATTTTTAAATTTGTACATTAAAAGTTTTTTTGTAAAGAACGGAGACAGTCAAGCAAATACCGAATAATCTATAATGCCACAATGTAACAAAAATCATTCATTTAATGCGAACAAATTTTCAAGCATTTCTGAATTGCAAAATGTCTCATATTTAAATTTCAGTATATGATATAATAATAAGTTTCACATATTATTTTCTTTGGAATTATATTTTCAAATTTCTGCAACTGATATTTTCACGAAAGAAATTCAGGACTGCAAAGCAAACTTGGAATAAAGTAACTTTTTTTTAGAAATGTTTTTGTGGTATCACAACAAATATTATCTGTTTCAAAATCAGATTTATAAAAAAAAGTATCGATTTATAAAAAAAAAGTACCATATAAAAATTTCATTTATCTTTTTTTTTTTTTTTAAATGATGAGCATTCAGCTAAATTCATAAAGCTTATTTTCAATTATATATATATGTTCAAATTTTAAAATAACCTTTCTTTGAAATTTTACATTAAGTGTTTTTCGTGAGGAAATAAAGGCAGCCAAACAAGTATTGAATAATCTGAAACAGTGTAACAAATATTGTTCATCTCATGCGAACTAATTATCAAGAATTTCTGAATTGCAAAATGCCTCATCTTAAAATTTCAATCTATGTTCAAATAATAATAAGTTTCGTGTATTATTTTCTTTGGAATTATATTTTCGAATTTCTACAACAGATATTTTCAGTAAAGAAAATCACGAGAGCAAAGCAAATGTAGAAAAGAGTAATTTTTCTTATTTCAGAAACATTTGATAGTATAACAGCAAATATTATCTGTTTCCTTCTTACCAAAAACGTCGCTGAAAGTTAATATTTTTGAAATGAATTTTTGTAGATATTTTTATGATATGGTGACATTATAATAAATAAATCTAGAATAAAAAAATATAATGAAATTTACGGTACAGAAAGAAGTAAGAAGAATCACGCATTAAAAATAAATTATGTAACACTTTCCAAATCTTCTTGAAATCTTTAACAAAACTTTGTTATTTAAGGAAATAAAGTGTTACCGTACATAGCCAAATATGTATTCCAATACTTTTGTACAGCCCTGTATTTGATCTGTATTATAGAATTTATGTTTTTGACGGATTTATACGTTTTAGGAGTCAAAGCACTCGAAAAACATGTCTTTACAAAATGTATGTCTAAAAGTCTATCTGTCTATATAAACAATACGTAAAATGAAATACAAGTTTAACTAATTTTATATGTTTGACGTATAATTTCTGGTTTGTTATTTATGTAATGTATAGTGTCAAATCACAAAAATCAATATTCAGCAATTAAATGCTCTTTTCATTTGAGCATGCGTTATAAAATTTTTTATCGCATTACACTCTGTACTATACAAAAATCTATTTAACATTTTTCAACGATGAAATAAACTGAAGCTAATTTCTAATCAATGAGTCGTACTTTAATCTTATTAAAAGAGTATTACTTTATTTTAGATATTTGGAAAGGAGATGTAAATTTCAATATTACTTTCTACCAATATTTTCTTACAGAAAACACTTCAAATAATATAACAAGTTGGAAATTGCACGTGAACGTAGCAAATGAGGTGCGTTCGTACGATAACGAAGTTTTAAAAATATTCAGATCTTGCTGATATAGTAGAGCATAATTCGGATACAGTATAATAGTCGAAATCTTTGTGTTTCGGTAAATATGCTGGAAGTAATTTTTATTACATCTCAGCAACGTATATCTTATTCATAAAATGTGAAATAGTTGAATATAATTAAAACACGCCCCAAACAATGTTTCCCCGTATAGCATTATGTAGTGGAATAATTTTGTGTCGCCCTGTAATTGATCTATCTATCCGATTTTCATAAAATTTGAAATGACTCGACAAAATTATGTTATAATTATGTATTTTAAATTTGAAAAGATTCGGTTGGGTAGTATTTGCGTTGTTATATGCGGACAGACAGACAGACAGACAGACGGACATACAGATGGACAGACGGAGCGACAACAATAGGTGCTACGAATTTACATATTTACGAACGCACCTAAAAATATTATATAAACTGAATTTGTCTTTAACAAAATACTGGTATTTATTATTTATATTAACTGTGTTTTTATCTAACTACTCGCCACCCTGAATTAAACAAGTACAATTTCATTTGAATGACATACTTCCAATTGACAATAAATAAATAATGGAATCAAGGCAAACGTGCAAACTAATTAAATTAATACTAAGAATTGTTATTTATAACAGTGTTTGATGTTCAACAAAATATTTCATTGACATTTAAGTAAATGATGTATACAAAAAAAAAAAAAAAAAAAAAAAAAAAAAAAAAAAAAAAAACACGTTTAAAAAATATAATCTTTATCTATTTTAACCCCTTGCGTGGCGGTGGTTTCATGATATACCACTTAATTTTAAGTCCCAAACGCCACAGTGGCACCGGAATTTTGTTTAAGAAAATTACGGTTTATTGAATGCGTGAAATATTGCGTTTTCGTATTTACAAATAAAGTTGTTTTCAAATTCCGGTGCCAGTCATTATTTTCAAGACTTTAGCAATGAATTTGGCCTGCGCCGCAAAGGGTTAACCTTGATGGTTAAAGGGTTACCCTGAATGGGTCTAATCTGACCCATAACTATAATTTGTTTTATACGACTCGAACCAGACCTTTTTTCATAAAGAACGTTAAATCTGAGACTCAGAAATACAAGTCAAATAAATATATTATAATGTTTTAAATAACAATTCTGGTGTGAAATGTTTTTATCAAGATTGAGTAAAATTTGAACAGGGTAAGAAGGTTAAAACCTCAACATTGCTTATTGTTTTTACAATCAGAAATATTGTTTATAAAATATTATTCATAATAAAGCTTCCTGTGCGTATGCAAAAAGATAAACTGAAGTATTTTCGCATGAAAAATAAATCCCATTTACATTATAGAATTTGATACACGAATCTAGTTCATATGTTTCAGATGTTTCTGGTGTCGAAGTTAAAATATGAATTTCAATTCTCCATAAAAGACAAGTTCACCACTATTTGTTCGGATCCTCCATTTACTCCTTAGAGTCTTCCAAATGTTGTTTATACTTATTATTTTACAATAAGAAATAATGTTTGTAAAAATATTACTTATCATAAAATTTGTTGTGCTAATGCAATAAAAAAACTGAAGTATTTTTGCATGAAAAATAAACCTCTCACACATTAATGAAAACGATTTAGGAATAGATGTGGTATGTTTCAGACGTTTAAGGCACAGAGTAGTAACAGAGAATCAACTTTCATACACTGTAATGGCAACTTGTTTAACATGGGATTACGCTTAGACAGTAGCGAGACGTGCGGATCACTCTGAAACTACGATCATAACATAAGAGAGGTTGCTAATTTGGCAAAACATCGCTTCCTTGGCGACAAATGATAAAAGAAAAAAGAAAAAAAATACAGCGATGGCTTGCTGCTTCTTGTTTTGAAATTTATGAAAGAATTATTTTAATCTGTATTAATAAAAGAACAAAACGCTCTGTCTGTGTGTGTGTGTGTGTGTGTGTGTGTGTCTGCGATGGCTAGCAAAATCTACAGCATGCACGAGGTTCAAAATTTTTTTGAGAGTAGCCCCAAATCTCTCCTGATGCACCTGAGCTTCAGAATTTCGAAATTCTATTTATTAAATGAGTAATTAATTAAATTCCAAAGATCACTCTCATAAAAAATCGCCTTTTTTCTTCTTTTTTTTCCCCTTCATTTAGTTATGGTTGGTTGGTTGCATAAACTTTTCGCATGAATAATTAAAACAGCTGGAACAGACCTTTAAAATTCATAGACTGGTAAACTGTCAGTTTAAATGATGATTTTTTATCACAGCGGTTGTAAACCATGGAAGAAAAGATAGGCGGTGGTAAAATAAACGGAATAAAGGGTTGCAATATTAAACCATTTATCGCTCAAATTTTATTGCCCCAAACAAAAGCATGTGGAAGGGATTTTGTATTAATAAGACGAATTGAAAGAAATGAATTACAGCTGAAGCACATTTCTCGAAGAAATAGTAATTTTTTAAAATGGTCTTTTTTTCTATTATATTATTTATTTAAAAAAAAGGTTTGCTTTTAAAATAATTTAAATTGATAAATTCGAAATAATTAAATGTCAAAATAAAATTAAATAAAATATTGAAAGCATTTGATTTGAACTAAAAATTGTATTACTAAATTTTTTTTTTTCAGAACTTTTTAATACTTTATAACGTAGATGAAAAATGTTTATGATTTAACAACATATTAATAATTTTATGTCAATATATAAAATATATTTATGAAAACATTCTTTTAAAATCATGAGCGAAAACTTAAATAAGAAATATTAGTCTAAAATCTAGATTTCAGAGTGCAGACGATTTTAAGACATTAACGAAAGAATGTTAACCTTTCAAGCAAAATCTTAAATGATGCTTCTATATTGATATTTCAAAGTCATATGATAAAAGTAATCACATAGTTCTTGCCTATGATTGGTATATTTGTATCTTTTATGCATTCCTATCGTGTATTACAGTCAATAATGGCACAAAACGTTATTTTTTAAACGAAATTTTAGTTATCTATTCAATAACAGTTTAAGAGGGAAAAAACCAAGAAATACGGGTTTAAACCAGTTTGAATTGATCGGTGTGTCAATGCACATGGTTTTGTTGGTGCTTTTTTGGAAAAATATTCCAGAGAACTATAACCCGATCCCAGCAAGACGAAATATTTTCCGTGGTCATAAACCCGACTCAAACCTAAAAAATTCCATTTGAAAAATTCTGAAATTTGACCCAAACCACATCTAAATCCGACCAAAATATTCGAAAGAACCATAACCGGATTAGAGTAAGACTAAATAATTTACGTGGACATGAACTCGATACGAACCTAAAACTTCCATTCGAAAAAATACCTGAAATTTGAATCGAACCAAATCTGAATATGACAAAACAATTTCAAAGAGCCGCAACCGGATCCGAACGAGATAAAATATTTCCATGGACATGAACCCAATCAGAACCCGAAAAAGTTCTTTGAAAAAATCGCGAAATCTGAACTGAACCAAATCTGAACCTGGCAAAAATATTCCAGTGAAGCATCTCATTATTCGAACAAGACAGAATAATTTTCTTGAACATGCAAGAAGACCCGAACCCAAAAGTTCCATTTGAAAAAAAACCCGAAATCTGAATTGAACCAAATCTGAACCCGATAAAAGTATTCCAAAGAGCTATAACCCGATCCGAGCAAGACGAAATAATTTCCATGGACATAAACACGACTCGAACCTAAAAAATCCGATTTGATAAAACCTGAAATTTGACTCAAATCACATCTGAATCCGATCAAAATATTAGAAAGAATCATAACCGGATTCGAGTATGATAAAATAATTTCCTTGGACATGAACGAGATTCGAACCTAAAAATTCTATTTGAAAAAATACCTGAAATTTGAATCGAACCAAATCTGAACACGACAAAAATATTCCAAAGAACCCTAACAGGATCCGAATAAGACAAAGTTTCCATGCACATGAACCGAATCTGAACCTAAAAAATTTCTTTGAAAAAATCTCGAAATCTGAAATGAACTTTATAAAAATATTCCAGTGAAGCATGTATTTATTCGAACACTGAAGAATAATGTCCGTAAACACGCTAGAAAACCCGAATCCAAAAATTACATTTGAAGAAAAAGCCGAAATCTAAATTAAACCAAGTCTGAACTTCACAAAAATATTCCAGTGAAGCATGTCTTTATTCGAATTAGACAGAATAATTTCCGTGGACACGCAGGAAGACCTGAACCCGAAAATTCCATTTGAAGAAAACGCCGAAATCTGAATTCAACCAAATCTGTTCCCGACAAAATTATTTCACAGAAACATAACTGGTTCCGAGCAAGGCAAAATAATTTCCATGGACATGAATCCGACCCGAACATTTAAATCGAATTTCAAAAAATACCTGAAACCTGAATCGAACCAAATCTGAACCCGACGAAAATATTCTAATGAATCATAACCAAATCCGAACAAGACAAAATAATTTCCATGGACATGAACTCTATGAATGGTTAGGTAACATTTGGGTTGCGATTAGATTACAATTACATTAGGTAAGTCTTTGATTTTATTTAATTTCACGTTAAATTACAGTTAGATCACGGTTAATTTAAATTTAGGTTAAAGTTAAATTGCATTTATGTGATGGTTAGAATAAGAATAGGTTACAATAAAGTGACGGCTAGGTTACATTTATGTTATATTTAAGTTACAGTAGGGTACTGTTAAGTCGCCGTTAGGTTAGGATTTTGTCCACAGAGTCAACATTACGCATGCTTTGATTAAAAATATGCACTTTTGTTGAATGGCTCTGAAATTATAATACAATATACCAATCTTTTATCATCGCTTATCGATTTCATTCACTGTATAGTCGGATTTAAGAGTGATATAATTTGTTTGAAATTTAAAATTTCTCATTTGGGATTTCAATGCGAAAAAAATAATTAGTTACGTGATTTAACAGTGATTTTTATGGGTAAATATCAACACTTTAACACGAAGCTAACGCAATCGTTAGATACATGTTCCCTCCCGTGTTTCTCATTGCTCATTTTAAGTATTTTTAGAGCTTAATATTAGTTGTAGTTTTTAAAACCGATTTTTCAGAAAGTCAGCTGCGACGTATTTCAGACAATGCATTTCTGCATGCTTCCAGTGAATGATAAAATCATACAAATTTCAAGTTCGTTTAATATTGCTAATACGGACCCGGGCAACGTCGGGCGGGTCAGCTAGTATGAAATAATTTTGACGTATTCGTCTTGCGAACAATACATTTGTCTCTTCGTAACATAACGACCTAATAATTTAAACTTGAAAATTCAGGAATAATAACAGTAATAATTACGAATCAATATAAGCGCGGAAATCTAAGATCAAATAGCTTAAGCACGTGTGCAAAGATAATCAAATGAGCATTCAGCAAGAAGCGCCAAACCAGAATAGGGTTACAGTTAAACAGAAATCACGAGAATAAAAATCGCCAACGCGATGGTTTAGTTTTTAAGTGATCCACTGAGGGCGTTCTTTTCAAGTCGAGTTGAGGCTCTGTTACGTACTCTGTGGTTTAAGGTATTGAGGTTTAAATATGAATATTAATTCTCCATGGAAGACAAGCAGACATATGTTTCATCACTATTGGTTCGACATCTCCATTTACTCCCTAAAGTCTTCTAATCAGGGCCTGATTAATGCACAGGCCTCCGGGGCCTCGGCCTACCAATTTCAGGGGCCCACATAGTATGTGGCTGATTTTTTCCTTAATAAAATACTTTTCAAATAATATTGGTTTATAAAATATGAAACTTAAAATTTAAATATTCTGAATGACTCGATAAAAATTTTAGAAATTTTCAACATAGGTACTTTTCACACAAATAACTTTGTCAACTTATCAAACAAACCTTCTTTCTTTCTGAATATGACGTCGTAAATGGGTAGGTAGAGGGGCCCAACTTTATAACTGGCCCTGGGCCCAACTTCAGCTTGATCGGGCTCTGCTTCTAATAGTTGTTTTTACTTTATTCTTTCTTTGCAAGAACAAAGTTTTGGTTTCCTGAAAATTTCAGAATTCATGTTTTCGAAGAATATATAAGTTTTATTAGTCACATAACACGAAAAACAACTTTTTACAAAATATATGTCTGTCTGTCTGTATAAACAATACATTAAATGAGATACGGTACAAGCGCATTCATTTAATATGTTTGACATACAATTTCTGGTTTGTTATTTATGTAACGTATAGAGTCAAATCATGAATTTCAATTTTCAGCATTTTCATATTCTTCTCACTTGCATACTTATAAGAAAAATTCTTATCACATTATACTCTGTATTACCCAAAAGTTAATTTAAAAATTTACAACGATGAGTAAACAAATGCTTATTTCTAATTTTGCAGTCACACTTTAAACTAATTACAAGAGTATTAATTTAATTTCAGGTACATGGGAAGTAGATGAAATTTCCAATAATCCCTTTGTTTAAATCACATTATTATAGTAAGATTTATTAATAAATATGCATGCTCAGCTCATTCATTTTTAATGATTTAAATTAAAATTCAAGGTGCAGTCTTAGTGGTACGTAAACAAATGTATATTTTAGTATGCTTTCCAGTGTAAACATATGTGTCTGACATGGTTTAAGATGGATTATGCAGTAAAAAGTATGTGCTCTGAAACTAAACAAGTAGATTTTCATTAGAAAGGACCATTCATTTCACTTAAAATTAACAATAAATAGATAAATAAAAAAAGAATTCAAAGCAAACACGCCAATTTATTAAATCAATATGAATAAATGTTATTTAGAACACAGTGTTAAACGTTCTCAAAAATATTTATTTAACATATAGTAAAAATATATATACTAAATATAAAATAAAGGGATTTAAGAAATATAGTCTTCACCTAATGTTTCTAAAGATATTCCTCATCATAATGTTTTCTGTGCGTATGCAATAAATAAATTGAAGTATTTTTAGATAAAAAATAAATGTCATTCACATTAACATGTTCGCTGTCGCTTACGTAAAGATGTGATGCTAGATAATGCCGCACTTTAGAAGTGGGCTTTTCCCAGAAGCCAATTTACTTTTTATAACAAAGAAACAGTGAAAGATTTTCCTGCGCCAGCGCGTGACTGGCTATTGGACATCACCCCACATACCGCGCTTTCGCGTGAGCGGCAGCGAATGTGTTAATGAAAGTGATTTACAAATCAAGTTGATATTTTTCAGACGTTTCTGGTATTGAAGTTTAAGTATGAATGATTTGAAATTTAATTTATATAATTGTTGCATGTAAATTTCGAGTCATTTAAATTTTCACAAAAACCAAATTAAAAATATATAAAATACCTTCATCTTGAGATATAGCTACTGTGAAATTCGTAGGAAGCATGTCGCCTATTCCACGATATACACCAAAAACTAATCAGATCTAGTTTATATCAATGTCTTTTGTGAACTTCCATGCATTAGGTCTTAAGTTAGAGCGCCCATAAAATTTATATCACATCAGGAAAGACAAAGTGACAGAGTAAGAGACAGATATTTTGTAAAAGCATTTTTTTTTAATTTATGACCCCTAAAATATGTAAATCCGTCAAAAACCAGATTTTGAACATTTTCACGAATCCAATAATTTCTTCTCGTAAGATAGAACAATGTAAAAATCATCGTCCAATTATTACACTCTGTATTACTTAAAAGTCTAACACTTTCCTACAATGAATTAAACTAATGCTGATTTCTAATTATACAGTCGCGCTTTAATCTTATTACAAGAGTATTACTTTAATTTAGGTATATGGGAAGGAGATGTGAATTTGCATATTCCCTTCGTTAAATAACATTCTTTTAGCAAGATTTAATAATAAGTTGATTTAAGTGATATGCGTGTTCAGCTTATTCATTTGTAATAATTAAAATTAAAATTCAGGAACAGATTTAGTCGTATGTAAACAAATACATATTTTAGTATGCTTTCCAGTATAAACAGATGTGTATGACATGGTGTTAGATTGATAATACAATATGAAGTATGAGCTTTGAAATTAAACAAGTAGATTTCCAATAAAATGGCATACTTCTAATTAACACAAAAATAATGCATTCAAAGCAAACACGCTAATTTTTAAAATTATTACTAATTAGTACCATTATAAAAAGTGTTTAATGTGCCACAAATTATTTAATAAACATATAGTAAGTGATATATACTAAATATAAAATAAAAAAACATAATCCAGAGTTGCCAAGTCTCCGGCTGTTTGTATACCAGCATTTTAATATAAAACATTTTCAGTTGAAACATTTGGCCAATTAAAAAGAACAATCTTTTCTCTGAGAAAATAGTGGTGTGCAAAAACTCGGAGACTTGGCAGCTTTAAAAACCTCTATCTATTTTAAAACTTAAGGATTACTTATTGTTTTACAGTATAAAATATTGGTTATAAAAATATTATTCATAATAAAGTTTGCTGTGCGTATGCAAAAAGATAAACTGAAGTATTTTTGCATAAAAATAAATCTCATTCACATTAATGAAATCGATCCACGAATCGATTTGATATGTTTCAGACGTTTCTGGTATTGAAGTACAGTAGAACTCCGCTAATTCGGTCCCCATTATTCCGGATCTCCGGATAATCCGGATCGGCTTGATCAATTTTTTTTTCAAGTTTGAGAAGCGACTGGCTAATTTCCATAACATTAACTTATTTAATCGTCGTATTCTGAATAAAAAAACTTTTTCTGAAATATTTTCGGAAGAATAGCTTAAGCTTTTTTATTTAAACTCTTTGATGTTATATTTCAAATAAACAACAATACAAGTTGAATGTAGATTCTGCCATTGCAGAATTCAGTTTCGCCTCCGATTAGAAAAAAAAATCGATATGGTCTTTTAGAAGGGCGACCCCGTTTAGAATGCAATGAACTAGCTTCATTTTTCTTGAGTTTATCAATATAATAGCAAACAGAATGGCATGAAATACCCACTTGATTAGCAATTTCTCTCTGAGTCATTGGAATTGCGGAATAATAAAGAGATACAATTTGACGTGTTACTTCTTCATTGACTAGATTCATCAAAAATGGATTTTTTCTTTAGTTTAAACGCTTTTTTATAGACGCTAAGAAAAAGGAAATGCATTTTAACAATAAAACGAGCGGAATCCCATCGAATTCGACGAATGAAATATTTGAAAGACCCGATCGATTTGGTTTGAAAAAAAAGCAAAAGTAATTACATTATTGAATCAATATATAATAAATATATTTCCAAACTTAATGTCAAGTTTGCCAGTTACAATTTTGCATGCAAATATTCGCACATCTTCAGTTAAAATTGTAATCTGAGTGCCGGCGAAATCCAGAAATTTTATTTTATATGCACTCACAGAAAAATAGTTTTATAGAAAAAAAATTAATTTTATTTTTAGTGTGACATTATTTTCACTAACTGAAGTCATCTGAAAGTAAATTTTCAATCTCAGTGTCCATAATGAAAAGAAATATTGAAATGTAATATCGTTATGAGTAAAAATGTGATGTTTTAAATAGTGACGTCATTTTCTCTTCAAATGTTTTTTAAAAGTTACTGTTATTAGTAATATGAAAAATGCATCCGTAATAATATTGTAGTTCCCATTTATCTAGTTGCTGAATGACATCATTTTCCTCATTTGAAATTTTTCTTTAGACATTAATTTTTATCATAAATTATTTTCTGTTATTTTATTTACATTATTATTATTTCTCAGTAAATATATTTTTTTTACCTCAATTAGTGCATAATTATACGCAATCATTTTATTGTAGTTAAATTTTACGAAAACAATTGACTTTTTTCTTTTAAATGCAAGGACGTGTTCACTAATGAAATAAAGCTTCTGACTCGTGGAAAGTGATAATGGAAAATAAATTTTTATTATCGAGAGAAAAGCTAAACTGAGTTGTCACCATATTTAAGAAATATCGTAAAAAGCATTTAAAATTAAAAATAAAATATGAAAATGGAAATAAATTAAAAAATAGCTATAATGGACACAACTACAAATAAATAGCTTTCATTTAAAAAAATAATTATCAAAATCGGTTGAGTAAAAAATTCAGGGCTGACGACACGACATTTTTTAGCTTGTCTGAAAGAAATAGCATCGGAGGCTAATATACTTATGCTCAAGCGGATGCGTCTTACGGCTCGCAAAAATATAGAAAACTGGCAAAGCAGAAAATTACAAACTATTTTAATACAAAGTAAACATTAATACTGTCAGTAAATATTCAATAAGTTTAACATAAAGGTGATTTTCTGTAAGCATGTTTTATTTTATTTCATTTTTTTTCTAATTCTCCGGATAATCCGGATTTTCAATAATTCGGATTGGGCCTGGTCCAAATTAATCCGAATTATTGGGGTTTTACTGTATAAATATGAATTTCGATTCTCCATGGAAGACAACTGGACATATGTTTCACCACTATTAGTTCGGAACCCCAATTTGCTTCCAAGTCTTCTAATAGTTGTTTTTACTTACGTCTTTCTTTGCAAGAACAAAGTGTTAGATTTGTATGAATTTTAGAATGCAAGTTTTCGACGGATTTATACGTTCACAAAATCCGAAAACATGCTTTTACTAAATATATGTCTGTAAGTCTATGTAAACTATCTGTCTATATAAATTATACGTAAAATGAACTAATAGCATACCTCATTTTATACATTTGACGTACAGTTTTTTGGTTGTTATTTATGTAATGAATAACTTAAAATCATGAATTTCAATATTCAGAATTTTAATATTCTTCTCATTTGCGTATTCATTATAAAAAATTCTTCTCACATTACAATTTGTATTACACAAAAATTTATTTAACATTTTCCAATGATGAATTTACTTAATGCTTATTTCTAATCATGCAGTCGCACTTTAATCTTATTATAAAACTATTACTTTTATTTACGTACATGGGAAGAAGATGTAAATTTCAATATTCCCGTCGTTTAATCCATGCTCTTGTAGTAAGATTTAATAATAAACATGCATGCTTAGCTCATTCATGTGTAATATTAATAATAATAATTAAAATTAAAATTCAAGAACAGCTTTAGTGGTATGCAAACAAATGCATATTTTAGTATGCTTTACCTTATAAACAGATGTGTCTGACATAGTATATAGTAGATTATGCCGTAAGAAGAATGTGCTTTGAATGTAAACAAGTAGATTTTCATTACAATGACACACTTCTATAACAATAAATAAATAATGAACTCAAAGCAAACACACTAGTTTATTAAACAAATATTAATAAGTGTTATTTACAATACAGTGTTTAATATTCCACAAAATATTTAATTAATATGTAATAAATTTTATATGTTAAAGGTAAAATAAACAAATTTAAAACCGTATTCTTTATCTATTTTAAAACATACTGTACTTCTTTATTTTACAGTAAGAAATAAGGTAAAAATATAAGACATCATAAAGTTTATATCAGATGTAAATTTTCCATTTTTTTGGTGAAAAATGTCCGGGCCTGGATTCGAACTAAGGATGTATTTGCTGAAGCCGCCAATGCTCTTCCAACAAAGCCATCCCGGACACGAACACTGGAGTACTATTTCACCCAATTAACCTCAAATTTACCAAAAAATGGAAAATTTACATCTGTTATAATTAATTTACCGATTGAATAAATGCGTTTAAAATTTATCTAATGTAATTTCGCAAGCAGCGATTTTCTGCGATTGCAGTTCCATATATTGACCTTCGATTTATTCTGTTGAGCTGATCCAGAGTATCAGACCAGATTAAGTGATCGTTGAGGTTAAATGGGTGAAATAGTCCTCCAGTGTTCGTGTCCCGGATGGCTCAGTTGGTAGAGCATTGGCGGCTTCAGCCGATACATCCCTGGTTCGAATCCTGGCCTTGACTTCTTTCACACGAAAAATGGAAAATTTACATGAGTTATAATTAATTTACCGATTGAATAATCGTGTTTAAAATTGATCTAATCATAAAGTTTGCTGTGCGTATGCAATAAGTAACCTTGAAGGAATTTTGCATGAAAAATAAATCGCATTTAACTATCGAAATAGATGTACGAAGAGTTTTGGGGTGTGTTGAGACGTTTCTGAGGTGAGACGTTTCTAAAATGATTTAGAAACAAAGTGTTTATGTTTTTAGAATCTTAAAAATAATTCCAAGAAAAGTAAGCAGAGATATTTTTTTTAACTGTTTCTGAAAATTTTACATAAATTGGTAAACATGAAAATTATAACGAATTTAAGGAAATTTACCATGCGTATTTTTATTTATATATTTTTTAGCCGATTTAAATAGAAAATTAAAAATATCTCTCCTTAGTTCCTTACTATATACTATAATACTATTCAGAAATTTCAGTAATACCAAAATATTGAAAATTGAATGAGGAGTAATAATTTTAAAAAGTGTATTTTTCGACAAAAAATTTCATAAAAATCCCCATAAAAAATATACTTTTTAATAAAAAGTTATTTTTTTTTGCTAATTATTCCTTACAAAAAGATTCTTAAGTAGTACACCAAAATTCATTACTTTAAAATCAATAATAAAAATTTTGTTTTTTTTCTTACGGGTCTCCCTTAAAATAGGAATTTGGATTCTCCATGGAAGGCAAGTGGACGTACACGTGGATGTTTAACCACTTTTGTTTTGAAACCACTCTGTACTCCAAAGAGTCTTCTGATAGTTTTTTTTTTACTTATTATTTTTACTGTAAGGAATAATATTTGCAAAAATATTACACCTCATAAAATTTGCTATGCGTATGCAATAAGATAAATTGAAGTATTTTGCATGAAAAATAAATCCCATTCACATTAATGAAAGCGATTTACTATTCTTTTTGGCATGTTTCAGGTGTTTCTGATGTTGAAGTTAAAATATGAATGTGGATTCTTTATGGAAGGCAAGTGGATCTATGTTTTACCATTGATATGTTTGGCGTACAATTTACGGCAACTATGTAAACGTGCAATTATGTAAATAAATGCATATTTTAGTATGATTTCCATTATAAATATATGCGTCTGACATGTTATAAAGTTGATTATGCAGTAAGAAATATGTGCTTTAAAATTAAACAAGTAGAGTTTCATTATAATAGCACACTTCCAATTATTCATAAATAAGAAAATAAATCATGTATTCAAAGCAAACACGCTAGTTTATTGGATTAATACTAATAAGCGTTATTTAAAACAGTATTTAATATTCAACAAAAGATATTATTGACATATAGTAAATGATATATACTAAATATAAAATAAAGAAATAAATAAAAAAAAAACGTAATCTTTATCTATTTTAAAACTTCGGCATTAATTATTTTTTTAACAGTTAGAAATATTGCTAAAATCTTATGACATTACACTCTGTATTACTTAAAGGTTTATTTAACATTTTCCAATGATTAATTAAACTAATGCTTATTCACTCTCAAAAAAACTTCCGTCTTTTCACAGAAAATGCACTGGCAGCACTGCTGCCAGAAATTGTCTGTATATTGACGATTTTCTGTTTATTTTTTTCTCTGTCAAAAGAGGAAAAATATCCGTCACTTGAAAAAAGTTTGGAAAAAATCAATGCGGAAGAGGCGGGGATCGAACCAAGGACCCCAGGATTACCAGACCAACGCTAATCCACGGCGCTACGGCTGCTCATGATGATTGTGCGTTAAAATAGAACTCTTCATTTCATATGGTGTGGATTGGTGTATTTCGTTAAAAAGCTTTTAATTATGCAGTTAATCTCGGAAAGATTTCATCTTTAATGAAACTGTGGCTGGGTTTTTTTTTACGTTTAGTATTAATATAGTATAAAAATGTGAATTTTAAATATATTACGTAGAATGTTAGAGAAAAAACATGGATGTTCTATTTGTGAGAATTTTTGAACGAATAAAGAAAGTAATTGTTATTTATTTTTTAATTCGAAAACATTTTTGTCTTTTAAAACTAAATTAGACATTTTAATCAATAGAATATTTTTGTTTTTCATTTTAAAAATAAATTCGAACTTATTACTAACAGACCCAATGCGCATGCGTGCTGGATAGAAACGGAAACTTTTCCTCATTTTTCGACGCTCGGAATGAACTCACAGAACAAATACGTTTTCTGGGAGAACAGAAATTATTTGTGAAAAAATAACGATAACTTAGTGTATATTGACGAATTTTTCTGACAGTGTTTCTAATTATGCAAGGATCACTTGAATCTTAGTAAAAGAGTATTGCTTTAATTTAGGTACATGGGAAAGAGATGTGAATTTCAATATTCCCTTCGTTTAAATCCACTTTTCTATCAAGATTTATTAATAACTATGCATGCTCAGCTCATTCATTTGTAATAATTTAAATTAAAATTCAAGAACGGCTTTAGTGGTATGTACAAAAATGCATATTTTTGTATGCCTTCTAGTATAAACTGATGTGTCTTACATGGTATAAGATTGGCTATGCTGTAAGAAGTATATGCTTTGAAATTGCACAAGTAGATATTCATTACATTGGCAAACTTCTAATCAACATTAAATAAATAGATAAGTAATGCATTGAAAGCAAACATGCCATTTTTTTAAATTATTACTAATAAGAGTTATTTGCAACAATGTTTAATGTTTCACAAAATATTTAATTAACATGTACTAAATGATATACACTCAGGGCCTGATAGCTAACGGAAACACACCAATAAAATTTAATAGAAATAGCCGTTTTATTTAAACATCGCATTTATGGGGAATTTCGCCAATGAATAAGGCAAAATTTTCTGCTTTTTTTTTACTGGTTGGAAAGTTCTCTGTTAGTAATCAGGCACTGTATATACTAAGTGTAAAATAAACAAATTTTAAAACCGTAATATAAACCATTAATGCCTGAATTATTTTCTTCGTTTAAATTTAAATTTTGTATTTCCCTGCACTTTTCAAACAAGAATAACATTTATCTTAATTTATCAAGGAGCCCTTTCCGAAGAAAAAACTACTTATTTATCCTCCTTTTTTATTGGTGTGAAAAGCGCTTACTTGAATTTTTTTAAACGGCCCCAAAAATGGGACGCTAGGCATTAATGGGTTAAACAGCTATTGCACTGAAATCTGAATATTTATAACTAGTTGTAGTACAAACGCACTTCATTTCATATGTTTGGCACACAATTTCCAGTCCGATATTTATCTAACGTATAGTGTTAAATCATGAAATCTAAAAGTGAAGCATTGTAATATTCTCCCCATTTGCCTATTCACATTAAAAAATTCTTATCACATCACACTCTGTATTATACAAAAATCTACTTAACATTTTCCAGCGATGAATTATGTAATGTTTATTTCTAACTATGCAGTCGCACTTTAATCGTATCTTCAGAGTATTTCTTTAATTTAGGTAAGTGAGAATTAGATGTGAAATTTAGTATTCCCTTCGTTTAAATCCACTCTTCTATCAAGATTTAATAATAAACATGCCAGCTATGCTCATTCTTTTGTTACAATTTAAAGTAAAATTCAAGAACAGCTTTAGTGGTATGATAACAAATGCATATTTTAGTATGCATTCCAGTACAAACAAATGTGTCTGACACGGTAAAAGGTTGATTATGCTGTAAGAAATATGTGCTTTGAAATTACATAAGTAGATTTTCATTACAATGGCAAACATCTAATTAACATTAATTAAATAAATATGTAATGCATTGAAAGCAAACACGCCAATTTTTTAAAATATAACTAATAAGAGTTATTTATAACAGTGTTTAATGTTTTACAAAATACTTAATAAACATGTACTATATGATATATATTCAGGGCCTGATACTAACGGGACAGACACACTTACACAATAAAATTTAACAGAAATAGTCGCTTTATCTAAACATCGCATTTATGGAGAATGTTATCTATGAATAAGGAAAATTTTCTGATTTTTTTCTTTGTTTTACTTGTGAGAAAGTGCTCCGGTAATAATCAAGCACTGTATATACTAAGTGTAAAATAAACAAATTTCAAAACCGTAATATAAACCATTAATGCCTAAATTATTTTTTTCGTTTAAATTTAAATTTTGTATTTCCCACTACTTTTGAAACAAAAATAACATTTACCTTAATTTATCAAGGAGCTTGTTCCAAGGGAAAAATTTACTTATTTATCCTCCTTTTTACTAGTGTGAAAAACGCTTACTTGAATTTTTTAAAACAGTCCCAAAAATGGGACTCTAGGCATTAATGGGTTAAAAAGCTAAGGCACTGAAATCTGAATATTTATAAAACTAGTTGTATTACAAACGCACTTCATTTCATAAGTTTGGCATACAATTTCCTTTCCGATATTTATCTAAAGTATAATGTTAAGGGAGACCCGAACCCCATTTTCGGCCAAAAATCATCAAAAGTTCAAATTTTTCTTAATCTCAGAAAACGATAAAATAGATATTTGCGAATATCCATGCAAAATTTCAGAACTCGGGGACACTTGGAACAGGTAGAAAATGAGCTTTTTTTAATTGTAGTCACCAGGACTAGCGGCCATTTAAAATGTGTTTTCCTGAAAATGACTTTTTCCATATTTTGCCTAAGTTCAAAGTACTAAGGCTCAGTGGTAAAATGTTTTTAGAATCTTAAAAAAACTATTTCTGAAAATTTTACATAAATTGGTAAACATGAAAATTATAACGAATTTAAGGAAATTTACCATGCGTAATTTCTTTCTTTTTTTTAGCTGATTAAATTAGAATATTAAAAACATCTCTCCCTAGGTCGTTTCCATATACTATAACACTATTTGAGAAATTTTAGTAATACCAAAATATTGAAAATTGGATGAGAAGTAGTAATTTTAAAAAGTGTATTTTTCCACAAACAAAATCATAAAAATCGACATAAAAATATACTTTTTAATAAAAAGGGAATTTTTTTGCTAATTATTCCTTTCAAAAAGATTCTTAAATAGTACACCAAAATTCATTCCTTTAAAATCAATAATAAAAATTTTGGGTTTTTTCTTACGGGTCTCCCTTAAATCATGAAATCTAAAAGTGAAGCATTGTTATATTCTTCCCATTTGCATATTAACATTAAAAAATTCTTATCACATCACACTCTGTACTACCCAAAAGTCTATTTAATATTTTCCAGCGATGTATTAAAGTAATGTTTATTTTTAACGATGCAGTCGCACTTTAATCATATCATGAGAGCATTACTTTAATTTAGGTACATAAGAAACAGATGTGAATTTCAATATTCTCTTCGATTAAATCCACTCTTCTAGGAAGATTTAATAATAAATATGCATGCAAAAGCTCATTCATTTGTAATAATTTAAATTAAAATTCAAGAACAGCTTTAGTGGTGTGTACAACAAATGCATATTTTAGCATACTTTCCATTATAAACAGATGTGTCTTACATGGTGTTAGGTTGATTATGTAATATGAAGTATCTCGTAAAGCATGGTGACGTCACTGCAACGTCGTTGTGAAGTCACATTGTGACTTTGTGACCATCGATTGTCGATGTGACGTCAGGTGACTTCGATGTGAAGTCACAGTGACTAAAATGTGAAGTCGTTATGGCTGTTTTAGAGCTCTTTTGTGACGTTTCACAAAGTGGTCACAATGTGACAAATTTGTGAAAAATGTGTCATTTGTGACTAGTTTGACATTAACATTATGACGAAACTGTGACAAAAGCAACGATATTTAAATTGCCAGAACATGTTTTTTAAAGTAAAAAACATGTTTTGAAGGATATTTATAAATTTCTAAAGATTTTTAAGAAAGTCACATCTCAGTCACAATGTGACGTCACTGAGTGGTGGCATATTGGTCACAGATGTGATGTTACCAAAGTGACTCACAGTGATGCCACTGTGACAATGCTTGCTATTAGGGATGTGCTTTGAAATTACACAAGTAGATTTTCATTAGAAAGACAGACTTACGATTAACATTAAATAAAAAAAACAAGTAATGCAATGAAAGCAAACACGCCATTAAAAAAAATATTACTAATAAGAGTTATTTATAATGTGTTTAATGTTCCACAAAATATTTCATTAACATGTAATAAATGATATATATACTCAGGGTCTGATTACTAACGGGACACACTTACACAATGAAATTTAATAGAAATAGTAGCTTTATCTAAGCATCGCATTTACGGAGAATTTTGTCCATGAATAAGACAAAATTTTCTGACATTTTTTACTTATGGGAAAGTGCTCCGGTAGTATTCAGGCACTGTATTATACTAAGTATACAATATGCAAATTGTAAAAGCGTAATATTTATAAACAGCTATTGCACCGAAATCTGAATATTTGTAAAACTAGTTGTAGTACAAACGCACTTCATTTCAAATGTTTGGCGTACAATTTCCAGTTCGATATTTATCTAACATATAGTGTTAAAGCATTAAATCTAAAAGTGAAGAATAGTTTTATTCTTACCATTTGAATATTCACATTAAAAATTCTAATCACATCACACTGTATTACACAAAAGTCTATTTAATATTTTCAACGATGAATTAAACTAATGCTTATTTCTTATTATACAGTCACCACTTTAATCTAATTACAATAGTATTAATTAATTTTAGGTTTAGGTGATGGTGATGTGAAATTCATTGTTCCCTTCGTTTAAATACATATTTCTATCAAGATTTAATAATAAATATGCATTCTCAGCTCATTCATTTGTTATAATTTTAAATAAAATTCAAGAACAGCTTATAGTGGTTTGTACAACAAATGCACATTTTAGTATGATTTCCAGTATAAACAGATGTGTCTGACATGGTATAAGGTTGATTATGCTTCAAATTACACAAGTAGATTTTCATTACAACGGCACACTTTCTATTAACTATAAATAAATAAGTGAATAATGCATGCAAAGCAAACACACCAATTTATTAAATTAATGCTAATAAGTGTTATACATAACACAGACAGTGTTTAATGTTTAACAAAATATTTAGTCAATGTGTAGTAACTGATATAACCCAAATATGAATTTCACAAATTTAAAAATCATAAACTTTATTTATTACTAAAGCTCAGCATTAATTATTTCTTTTAAAAGTTAGAAATATTGTTATAAAAATGTAATTCATAATAAAGTTTGCTGCGTATTTGTTTGGAAACTACCAATTACTCTCAAAAGTCTTTTAGTAGTTGCTTTTACTTATTATTTTTACAATACGAAATAATGTTTAAAAAATATTACACATCATAATACAGGGTTCGTACAACTGTACCACTAAAATTTTACAGTTGTTTCAATGTACTTTATCGAAGAAAAATAATGCGAAAACTGCGAATGGAGGAGGTGTTTGCGAATTTTGTCTCTTAAAAATTAAATATGAATTTTTTTATCATTAATAGTGGTGCCAGAGTCCTTACAAAATACAAGGAGTGTGCGAACCCTGCATAAAGTTTGCTGTGGTTATACAATAAAGTAAACTGAAGTATTTTAACATTAAAAATAAATCCTATTCACATTAATGAGACCGATTTACGAATCAGTTAGGTGTGTTTCAGACGTTTCTGGTTTTGAAGTATAAATATGAATTTGGATTCTCCTTGGAGCCAAGTAGGCATATGTTTCACCACTTTGTGTTTGAAACCCCAATTTACTCTCCAGTCTTCTCATAGTTGTTTTTACTTTCTTCTTTCTTTGCAAGAACAAAGTGTTATATTCGTGAAAATTTAGAATTCAAGTTTTCGAAGAATTTCTATGTTTTAGGAATCACAGAAGCCGAAAAACATGTTTTTACAAAATTCATGTCTATGAGTCTGTCTGACTATGTAAACAATACTTAAAATGAATTAAGAGCATACCACATTTTAGGTAGATTTCGTATGAAATACTACCTATTGCATTGTCTCCCATGTTGGAATTTCTGAAAAATTTTTGCGGATCTACACGAATCATGACTCCTAGACCCCAAAACCACCATCAGTAAAAAAGTTTATATATCTATCTATCTATCTATCTATCTATCTATCTATCGGTGTATATCACTTTCTTCTAGACACGATAACTTCCATAATTATGCTCAGATCTTCTTCAAACTTTTACATAAAATCAAGGAGCCTAAAATCTCAGTCGAGTTCGTTAATGGGCAAAATCGGACCAAGGGGGTGGAAATAGGGAGGGTTTTTGTGAAAACAGAAAAAACGCGATAACTTCTTAATTAAAATAGATATCGAATCAGTTTAAAGTTTATATTACTTCTAAACAATGGGCAAAAAGTTTATGCATGACAGATTTTTGATAAAGTTAAAAATGGGCTCAAGGGGCGAAAAAAACATGGTTTTTGGGAGAAAAAAATTCATAACTTCGTCAATTCTCAAGATATCAAATCCAACTAAATTTTATATAAATGTACTCAATATTATCTAAAACTTTTGTATTTACAAGTTTTTGATAGGACCAATTTTTACCGATGAAAAAAATTAAAAACGAAAAGAAAAAGGGGGGAGGAAAAAGAAAAAAACCCATAACTTACTCAATTCTTAAGCAATCAAATCTAATTAAATTTATTTTACATCTTCACAATAAGATCTACAACTTTTATATTGACAAGTTTTTCATAGAACCAATTCTTATAGCAAAAATAAATTAAACAAAAATAGGAGTTGGAGTAAAAACCTTAAATCCAAACGGCTTATAGTCTGACTCATTTTAAAATTCATTTTTGATTTTAAACGCATCCAAATGACAGATCCTCTTATTTAGGAACTATATAATGCGACGTTTTGGCCAATTTTTTGATAAAGGCAGAATTTATTTTTAAAAAGGCTGCCAAAAAAGGTATTTTGAACAGATTTCCCGAAATTATCGTCATTAAAAATTGATTAAGTATAAATTGCTTCCATTGATTAAATCCATTGATTAAGAAAATTGCGTTTTTTCTGAGTCATTTTTAAATTCATTTTTGTTCTCAAACCCATCCAATTTACAGGTCCTATTATTTAGGAACTATATAATGCGACGTATTGGCCAGTTTTTTGATAAAGGCAGAATATATTTTTTAAAAGGCTGCCAAAAAGGGTATTTTGAACAGAATTTCACGAAATTATCATGATTGAAATTTGAGAAAATTAAAAAAATTGCGTTTTTACCGAGTCATTTTTAAATCTTTTTTTGTTCTCAAACGCATCCAATTTAAAGGTTCTCTTATTTAGGAACTATATTATGTGACGGAGTGGCCAGTTTTTTGATAAAGGCAGAATATATTTCAAAAAAAGGTTGCCAAAATGGGCACTTCGCACAAAATTTCCCAAAGCGATCATGATTAATGAACTGTGGGTATTCAAATAACAAATTGGTTATTTTATGACTCATTTTTAAATTCAATTTTGCTCTCAAACGCATTCAATTGACAGTTTTTCGTTATTTAGGAACTGTGTAATGTGCCGTATTGGTCAGATTTTTGATAAAGGCTAAATATATATTTAAAAAAATCTGTCAAATTGGGCACTTCGTACAAAATTTCTCAAAGCAATCTTGATTAAAGAATTGTGGATGTATTAAAATAATAAATTGCTTATTTCATTACTCATTTTTAAATTCAATTTTGCTGTCAAACGAATTTAATTAACAGTTTTTTGTTATTTAGGAACTATATAATGAGCATATTGGTCAATTTTTTTTTAATAAAGTAAGAATATAATTCAAAATATGTTGCCAAAATGGGCATTTGAGTAGAATTTCGTTTAAGAGGATTTTGACAAAACCAGTTTTAGAAAAAAATGAAATAAAAAATTTTTAAAAAGCGGTTGAATAAAGTAACTAAACTGCGTTTATCTCTAATCATTTTTTTTTTTTTTTTTTTTTTTTTTTTTTATTTAGATGAAAACTTTTCGAAATCTACCTCCGCCTATAGGCCATGCCGAAAGGGATTTTTTATATGTTTGACCACTTTCGGTTCGAAACCCAAATTTACTCCCAAGTCTTCTAATCGTTGTTTTTACTTTCTTCTTTCTTTGCAAGAACAAAGTGTTGGATTCGTGAAAACTTAGAATTCAAGTTTTCGAAAATTTTTTACGTTTTAGGAATCACAGAAGCCGAAAAACATGTTTTTAAAAAAATTATGTCTATGAGTCTGTCTGACTATGTAAACAATACTTAAAATGAATTAAGAGCATACCTCATTTTTTATATGTTTGATCACTTTCGGTTCGAAACCTCAATTTACTCTCAAGTCTTCTAACAGTTGTTTTTACTTTCTTCTTTTTTTTACAAGAACAAAGTGTTGGATTTGTGAAAATTTAGAATTCAAGTTTTCGAAGAATTTCTACGTTTTAGGAAGCACAAAAGCCGAAAAAATGTTTTTACAAAGTTTATGTCTATGAGTCTGTCTGACTATGTAAACAATACTTAAAATGAATTAAGAGCATACCTCATTTTTTAAATGTTTGGCCGCTTTCGGTTCGAAACCCCAATTCTCTCCCGAGTCTTCTAATAGTTGTTTTTACTTTCTTCTTTATTTGCAAGGACAAAGTGTTGGATTCGTGAAAATTTTAGAATACAAGTTTTCGAAGAATTTCTACGTTTTAGGAGTCACAAAACCCGAAAAACATGTTTTTACAAAATAAATGTGAACAAAAATTATCATCAAATCAGGTTACTTCAAAGGTATCAAGGTCAAGTGAATCTTACTTCTTCATGTGAATCATAAATAATCTATTAAAAATATTCTAAAAGCAGCTATGTTGTCTGGCGAATAAATCAACAAGAAAAAGAATGCCTATCACATGCAAATCGAAACAAGTAAAATCTTTGCCACACGTTTCTTTAACTATAGAGGTGTGAAAATTATTAGAATAATTGTGAATTTTTCAGTTTTTCTTCATTAATACTATACATACTTGCAATGTTTCACGAAAGGCAGTTTGATTTGTTGATCTAGTCAACTTTTTACTCCTTTAGAACAGTTTTTGGGATATAATTTTGTTAAATGTTGCCATTTCTTAAAAAGAAAAATATTTGATCCAAAGTAATCAAATTGTTTGCACTCTATAACGAATTTGTTTGATTCACAAACAAATTTAAAATAAAATTTTAAAATTATCTGCTTTCTTTGCGTGTATTATCTTTCTTTTCTTGAATTGGAATCAGTATTATTTTATTCTTAAAACAAGTCTTTTTGCTGTTTTGCTTAGTTTCTACTAATTAGTGGCTTATTTTCGATTGTCAAAGTATTATTGAGTGATTAGGGTATAGCAATTGATATTTCATCTAGAAAACTTGCTGAGGTAAAGTGTCTTATACAAGAAAATAATTATACACAGCACAAAATCGCTAAAACAGCAAAAATTTCGAATTTTCGAAAAGATATTTGACCTTCAAATGTGAATATGAAAATTCTAGAGTAGGAAAATGCCGAAGGAAAAGTAAATTTACTGCAAGATCAGAAAGGAAATTAATTCAGAATACTAAAACTAACAGAAGAGCAACTAATCGTGAACTAAAAATATCTTTGCAAGCGAATGGAGTAAATGTATACGATTCTTCTATTCGTAGAAAACTTATCTCAGCTGAACTCAGTTCTCACCATTCTCAAAAAAAGACTAAAATCATATACTAGTAATCTACTATGACAAAGAAGAGACTTGTCTGGGCAATAATTGTTCAAAAACAATTTGGAATTGGTTGGAGCAAAAAGAGAAATATTAATTTTCCCTTAACTAATCAGTTGAACTCAAGTTGTTCATTTCTTTTCTTGAAATCAGGTTTTTTGCATACTGAATAAACAAACAGAACTGTTTGTTTATTCAGTATGCTTTTTAAAATAGATTTTTAAATCTATTTTTTTATAAAAAAATTCTTTAAAATTTCTTTATAAGATTTAAAATTTCTTTTTTTTTAATAAGAATAATTTTTTATTTAAAATTTCATTTCTTTAAATTTCATGATTTAAAATTTCTTTATAAGAATATTTCTCTACAAATTACATACCTTAAGTAATTTTGTATCCTTTAGGTATGTTTTTCTTGTGAATCAATCTTTACGATATCAGGAGAAAACAGTCAATATGTCAGAAGAAGTACCAATGAAGAATTTTCCATAAATTGCTTAGCACAAACGGTTAAACATTCTAACAAAGAAATTTTTGGAAACGTGATGTTTTCTCAAGTTTCTAGACATTTATACAATGTAGAAGGCATAATGGACCAGTATCAGTGTAAAAAAAGTGCTTGAACAACTAGTAATTCTACAATTAGAAGACCGTTTCCCAAATGAAGACTTTATATTCATTCATGATGAAGCTCCGCCACATAAAGTTTCATCTGTGACTAAATTTTTGGATGAAATAAATAAAACACTTCGATGGCCTGGAAACAGTCTAGATATGAATCTCATAATGATTCTTGGGTCATGTAAAGAAAAAAAATTAGAGGAATACATCATTACAAACAAGAAATATCTGATAGAAAGACTCATTGGAATTTAGTACCTGACATCGAAATATAAACTAATTGCCAAAAACCAATACAATGTTAACCAAAATCTATCAAATCTTTAGCAAAAGTCAATGGAATGCACACTAAATATTAAATGTATCATTATTTTTTAAATAATGTGCTATTTCTATAATACATCAAGATTTTATTGTAAATTTCACAATTATTCTAATAATTTTCACACCTTTGTAAACATTTAATGAAATGAAAATAAGTATTTACAGTCCTATGTATACATATTTACAAAATTTAAATAATTGGGAAACACAATGCTCCACTTTCATATCTATTTTTGACATTTATGGTCACATCTTATATCATAACAAATTCGTTCTAATCAAATCAACATATCGTTGCATTAATTATGTTTACAAAATCCAGAGGTGTTCTAAAAGTGGAAGTAGAAGTAAAGAAATTACACAGTACGCATCGCCAATCTAACTGCAATTCTCTTTTTTTTTTTTCATTTGTCTATGAGTCTATCCAGGGTTCGCACACTCCTTATATTTTGTAAGGACTCTGGCACCACTATTAATGATAATAAAATTTATATTTAATTTTTAAGAAACAGAATTCGCAAACAGCCCCTCCATTCGCAATTTTCGCATTATTTTTCGTCGATAAAATACATTGAAAAAACTGTAAAATTTTAGTGGTACAGTTGTACGAACCCTGCTATCTGACTATGTAAACAATACTTAAAATGAATTAAAAGCATACTTCATTTTATATGTTTGACATAGAGTTTCTGGTTTCTTATTTATGTAACGTGTAGTGTAAAATCATGATGTTCAATATTGAGCATTTTAATATTCTTCTCATGTGCGAATTCAAAATAACAAACTAAGTATTACGTTTAATTATTAATGATATGAAATTTAATTTATGCTAGTAAATCTTCAGATCAGAAGCCTCAACGTCAGCTCTGCAATTCCTTTTATTTTAACTTCATTTTACATAATATTAAAACTGCAACAATCCGCATTTTTTTAACACATAAATTGTTACGAATTTTGTAAATAGTTAGTGTTTGTACAGTAAAATAATGTAAATAATCTTATTAAGCTCCATTTCTTTACTAATATTAGTTTTTGTTACATTGTCTCTGTTATCAAGCAAACTTGTCTATTATTTTCAGTGAATGTCTATGGCAGCTTTGCGAAATATTAGAGATATCGCCAAGTTGGCGTCACTTTTGGCGACTAATTTTGGTCGCAAAATTTGGCGATAAATCGCCAAGTTGGCGACAAACTTGGAGATTGTTGGCGATGGTATCTCTTCCCTCTCTATAGTAACCCCCCTTAAGTCTACTTATACATTGAATGTTTTTCCTTGGTTTCTGCATTTTTCTAGAAGGTTGTAGAAATTTCCGGCGCATGCTACGAGCCTATATAAGGAGAGCAATGCGAGCTGTTGTTGTTATTATTTATCAGTCAGTCATTGAGTGAGCTACGATTAAGCAAGTTTGCTTGAGTTTTATTTACGCTGTTTTGAATGTGATTTATTGTTGAGACATTGTATAAAAAGTCTCTGGAACCTATATCTGCACTTGTACGATAGATTTGAACAGTTATTTTTGAATATCTAGTAATATTTGTGAGTTTCGAAGACTCTGTTGTTCTGAAGATCTGCAAATAAATTATTTTCTACTCTTCTAAAAGACAAGAGTTTGAAGTTGACTAACCATAAGATCAAAAGAACCCTATATACGCAACAATATTTATAAATATAAAAAATTCTTAGTTTTCAATAGAAATAAATAACAGAAGAAATCATCCAATTAACAATATTATTTTAAACCCAATCTCTTAGAAATCCAATTATATCTTATTTAGAATAATGTTTTTATAAATTTTATTTCGGAAAATCAGTTTTTATGTTCATACACACATAACCGAAATGAAAACGCACTGCCAGGAATTATTAGGTCCATTTATCATTATTCATAGGTCCAATTATTGCTCATTTTCTTATATAACAAGTTCTTTTGTGTATCCCTGTAAATGATTGTTAAGTTCCTTGCGCACCATATTCTAAAGAAAGAAACCTTTTAGTAAAATTTAGTGATGTACTTCAATTTGAGTATATTTAAAATATCATTAAAATGCACAACAAAAGATTTTTCACCGACGATCTTAATGCAAAGAAATTTTTTAGTGGCCCTGTAAATGAATGGATAATGCTTCACATTTCATTTTCAGTACAGAATATACTACAGTAAACTATAATGATATATATCAATTTTGAAGCAATCAGATTATATTAACGCGAATTAGAACACGAAGAGACAGACATTCGGGCAGACAAACTCAATTTGCAAGCATTTTTCAACTATGTTGGAAAGTGCTGAAAACGCAATGATATTAACATGGTTTATACGTGACGCAAAGCTATATTGCACCTCACAATATTATAGGGTTCGCACACTCCTTATATTTTGTAAGGACTCTGGCACCACTATTAATGATAAAAAAATTCCTATTTAATTTTTAAGAAACAAAATTCGCAAACACCTCCTCCATTCGCAATTTTCGCATTATTTTTCTTCGATAAAGTACATTGAAACAACTGTAAAATTTTAGTGGTACAGTTGAACGAACCCTGTATTAAAAATTAACTAACCCTTTATTTCTGCTGCCAGACTTTCTGCATAATTTTTCGTAATAGAAATTATTTAAATGATTTATTTTTTTATCAGCTATGAAATGCGTTGTTAAGCAACGGACGAAAGAAAAAGAAAAAAAATGGTTGTCTAATGTCAAATACGTAAAATGAGAAAACAAAATGGTTTATACTATTGGACAACATGCTAAAAGTTCTAAAAAAATTATACTCCTAATTAAAACAAAATTTGAGAAATATATTGACAAATTTGAAATGAATGGGAATAATTTAAAACCTTATTTGTAAATTTTAAGGTTCATAATTTACAATTTAAATTACGCTAATCTAACGTGTCATTTCCTTTGAACAAATGCAAATTTGAAAAAAGTCTGAATTCAAAAGCATTATGGTGCAAAATAAATTGTTCTATATTTTCTGAACGAATGAATCAAACTTAACAAAAAACTATACAACAAAATCTGGGCATTTTATGAAGGTGCTTACTTAATTTCAAGGAAATCGGATGCTTTTTACGGCAGTAATTACGGAAGAGACAGACAGACAGAATAAAAAAAAATTGTGTTTCCAAAGTAAGCTTTCACTGACGTTCCGGCAATAATTGTTGCATGTATCTTTCGAGTCTTTTAAAGATTTATAAAAACAAAATAGTTTTGTGGAATAGATAGGACAGTGAGTCTGTCTGTCTATATAAATGATATTTAAAATGAGATAGGAGCGTGCTTTATTTAATATTTTTGATGTACAATTTCTGATTTATTCTTTACATATTGTAAACTGTCAAATCACGAATTTCAATATTCAGAGTTTTGCTATTCTTCCCATTTGCATATGCGTAATAAAAAAAATTTCTTACATTACATTCTGTATTACACAAAAGTCTATTTGACATTTTCCAACGATGAATTAAACTAATGCTTATTTCTAATCAAGCAGTCGTACTTTAATCTTATCACAAGAGTATTAATTTAATTTGGGTGCATGGGAAGGAGGTGTTAATTTTAATACTCCTTTCGTTTAAACCACACTCTTGTAGCAAGGTTTAATAATAAATATGCAAGCTCAGCTCATTCATTTGTAATAATTTAAATTAAAACTTAACTGGGCTCAGGGCTTAAAAACTTTTCAAAAAATCGATTTTTAATGATCTAGTTTGATTATGCAATTAATTCTGATGTCAATGCAAAAAACCGCATAAAAATATTTGCTTTTTTAACGGAGTTATAAGCATTTATGTGTCAATACTTTCAAAGCCGCACCCATATAATTTCAACTTTAAGTCCCGTTTTTTCAAAACTTCTTTTTGGCGACTAACACCAATATTAAAAAAACTATTTGATGGAATGGCTTAATTTTTTTGCATGCATATAACATCATTTTCTATAGAATGAATTAATATATTTTAGATAGTTTAATATTTTGAGTATTTTTATGAAAAAAAAAATGTATTTTTTAGGGGTTTTTTAAATTTTCAAATTTTCAAATCTTTTTAATATTTTTTTTTTAGTGATAGTTATATCCTTAATTCATTCTATGGAGTAAATTTTCCGGATCAATTTAAAGCAAAAATTTGGTTTTATGTCTATTCAACGCTAAGATGTCTTGCGGGTGGTGATATAACACACTTTTTTTTCGAAAATTGTGTTACATAATTTTGCTATATTTCTTATTATATTACATTGAAGTAATTCATTTTATAATTATATAAGACTACAAATATACTTTTAAAAGTAATAAGTTTAAACTAATTACACTGAATACTTCTGTTTTTATATGGACTCGAAGCGAGAACTCTGTTTACATGTTTTTTCGTATCGGTGAAGCCCTGAGCTCCCTTAAGAACAGATTTGGTGGCATGTAAACAAATGCATATTTCAGTATACTTTTTAGTATATGACATGGTAAACACTGACATGGTAAAAGGTTGACTATGCAGTACAAGAAGTATGTGCTTTGAAATTAAACAAGTAGATTTTCATTTCAATGGTACACTTGCTATTAATCTATAATAATAAAGAGACAAGTATGTGTGTGTGTCAGCGCTGTTCTGAAGAGACCGCTGCATGTAGAGTTACTAAATTTGGAGAGAAAGTAACTCTATACATGTAGTTTTGCACCTCGAAGCTCGATTTTTGATTTTTTGATTGGAATTTTTTAATTTATTTTTAGACGATTTTTAGCGCTCTTTTTATAATTCGAGGCGATTTTTCCATATTAGTGAAATGAATGCGATTTCATTCTTTTCACTCAATATAGTATTTTTTTTTCCTCTTTTCAATAAAGTTTATTCGGAATACTTGGTGTGATTTTTGAATTTTTAGCGAATTTTTTAATGCGATTTTTAGTGCTTCTTCGCATTTTGCGGCTATTTTTTTGACAATGATAAAAAAAGAAATTGATTCAAACTTTCACCCTAATGAACAAAATTTTGTCTGCTATGATTTTTCAATTTAGTGATTTTTAATGCGATTTTCGATGCGATTTTTAAATTTTTTGTGCGTTTAGCATCGATTTTTTGTAATTTTTGTCAAAATTAGTTTTTTGTATGCATCATGATCTTATCTATTCTTAAATTGAATGTAAGAAAAGCAAAAAACATAAAATTAACGAATGAACAATAAAGTTATTAATTAGGATATTCACAATAATCTATAATAATAAAGAGACAAGTATGTGTGGGTGTCACCGCTGTTCTGAAGAGACCGCTGCATGTAGAGTTACAAAATTTGTATGGAAAGTACCTCTGTACATGTAGTTTTGCACCTCAAAGCCCGATTTTTGATTTTTTTATTAGAATTTTTTAATTTAATTTTTTAGGCGATCTTTAGCGCTCTTTTTATGTTTCGAGGCGATTATTCCATATTAGTGAAAGGAATATGGTTTCATTCTTTTCACTCAAAAAATATATTTTTTTTTCTCTTTTCAATAAAATTTATTCGAAATTCGTGCGCCGATTTTTGGGACTTTTAACGAATTTTTTATTGCGATTTTCAGTATTTCTTCACATTTTGGTTCTATTTTTTGAGAACCATAAAAATAAAATTACTTCAAAGCCTAATTAAATAAATTTTGTCTGATGTGATTTTTCAATTTCAGTGGTTTTTTTCATTGCGATTTTCAGTACGATTTTCGATGTGGTTTTTAACGATTTTTTGTGCGTTTAGCATCGGTTATTTGTCAATTTTGTCAATATTACAGATTTTTGTACGCATCATGGTCTTATCTATTTTTAAATTGTATGTAAAAAAGGCAAAAACCATAAAACTAATGAATTAGCAGTAAAGGAATTATTTTGAATATCCACAGTAACCTACACTAATAAAATATCCAAATGCACTGTCTGTGTGCATGTATGTTTTTGTGCGATGGCTAGCAAAATCTACGAGACTTACGAGGCTCAAAACTTTCTAGAAAGTACCCCAAAGTCTCTCCTGATGCATATGATACTGAGATTTTCAAAATTCTAATTACTACTTAAGTAGTTCCTCTCCCGTTTGCATATTAGCAACCTTTACATGGATACGGACATGGAAAAGAAGTCTGTGCTGCGATTGGCTAATCGGTTCTTTCGTCCCTTTAACGGGAATTTAAATGGCGTTGTCGTTCGCATTTTTAACTGGAAATAAAAAGGCGTTTGTTTTGTTTATATTTATCGTAAAAAAGTTGTTATTCGAATCGATGTGATAGGTAAGACTTCGTCGTAGAAATAGATATTTTAACATAATTTCTTCTTATTTAATTTTTTACAATTTTTATAACTACATAGACATGTATTTATAATTTTAATTTTTACGTAATGCATTGGCTCATAAAAGAAGTAAAAAAAAAGTCGCATTCAGAATAATTTTGCACAATATAAGCAATGGTTGCATGAATCACAAAATATTATAGCCATCCAAAAAGGAATAGTTAAAAATACTTTATCTAAGAAGAAAACATAATATTTCTTGAAGATAACAAAATGACTGTATTTAAGATTAAAATGTCTATTTTCATTTAAAATTGGATATTGTAATCACTGAATTAGCAAGCATGCATTTGGAGACTGAAATGAACTTTGCATCCTTCAAGCACATTAAAGCTGGATTTTTTTTTACATAGTATTAAATTGAATAAACTTAGTTTCGTAAAACAATAATTCCATATTGTTGCAGCTAGGTCGTAAAAATGCAGATAAAATTTTTTAAATGTTTATCTAACTAACATTTCATTTCTGAATATCATTCTATTTTGAATCATTTAATCAGGCGATGTTACGGTGAACAGAAATGAAAAATCGTCCAAAAAATGATATTTTTTCTTTGAAATTTCACATTTGTAAAAATAAAAATCTTGTTACTAGACGTCTGTGATACTGGACATCATAAAACCATATCGGTTTGTTGTTCTCTCTCCCCTGCACTACGATGAGTAACGTGTTTTTGACGCACGACATTGCTCCATAACATAAACCAATCACAGCACAGGATGTTTTCCCATGTCCGTATCCATGTAAAGGTTGCTTATATGCCTCCCGTTTCCCATTGTAGTCCTTTTGAACATTTTTACCGCTAAATATTATTTGTTCATTTTTTAAACCGAGTTTTTTCACAGAAATGGCCGTGTATTTCAGACAACGTAGCTTCACATATTTCCAGTTAGAGATAAAATCACAAATTTCATGTTCCTTTAATATTATTATCTCGAAGCCGTGCAACGCCGGGCGGGTCAGCTAGCTGTCTGAGCGAAGCGAAGTCTTATACTCAGAGTACGTAACGATATTAAAAGTCAAAAAATTCTTTCGTCAAGCAAATCTCAAAAAGTACTTGTCGGATTTTGATTCTGTTTGTACCATTAGGTACCTATAGAGGTACCTCAGGTGAATGCACCACCTACGAAAAATTAGTTCCAAATAGTTTAAAAGTTATATTAAAAAACTGATAAAAAAGCACAATTTATTTGCATACGTCACAGAAATTGGGTGTGCGTCATTTTCACAAGCTGGATGTTTTCATTAGATTTCCAAATTCAAGCACATGGAGCAAGGATAATATGCAAATAATTTTCATGTAAGTGCTATAAAACATATTAAAACTTAAGAAACAAACTGGAAAATAAATCTTTTTTTTTCTTTAATTGAAAAGAAAAAAGCCATAATTCTTAGTAACTTAGCATTTGATATTTTGCGATTTTTTTTTATAATTGCATTTTATAATCGCCATGTAACATCCCTTATATTTCGCGCGTGCAAATTGGAAACAATTCTTTCGTATTTAAATTAAATGTATTTAAATTTGACATGGCTGCTTTAGATGTTACTTTTATTAATAGAGTATATATTGTTATTCTGTTTACATCGATCACTTTTTTTTTGTAATATTTGGTTATTTTGTCAACCAATTTCGCCAAATTATACGAATCGCCAAACTTATAGCCAGACTACACATATTGATATATGTTTAAAATTTTAAATAACGAAAGAAGAAATAAATTAATAAATCATTTATAAAAATACAAATAAAAAGTGGGATTAAAAATCCCTTGATGACGTTTTAACCTCTTGAAGAGAGCCATTCACAATATGTAAACGGTTAATTTTAATGCATAAATTGCCAACTGGCACCAGTAAATTTATAGTACAATTTTGATCTCATACGTGACAAAACGGTTTTGATTATTTCAGATTATTTTCAATTAAATTTGTTCGTAAATATAATTTGACCATTTTTGGAGCACAAATGCCTTGCCCCTGAAGTGTTTAAACACATGTATCGTGTTTAATACGATTGAATGGAACATTCCCGATCATCCACTATTGGCGTTTAATTTTATAGTTTGGCTTAATCTTATAGTTTGTCGATAGTTTAATCAAGTAGTACCAAAAAAGAAACAATAGTTGAAGCAATAAATAAAAATTATAAACAATAACCATAATAAGAAATATAATAAAAAATATACATATCACAATAAATCGAAAATATTAACACTTACAGCAATATTCAAAATCAAAGTTTTCATCAATTTGGTGACAGATAAAATCGCACCAACTTGGCGCGTATATGACATCTATGCCATATTTATGTGTAAAAAATAAGCATAAACGTTCATCAGATATGAAATCTGACTTTCTTAAGCCCAAAAAGAACCAAGATTTATAAAAACGCCGAAGTGAAGGTATTAATGGAAAAGTACCATAAAAATAGGACAAAAATATCATATACGTATTTCGGGTACTACTTGGTTATGCCGCCGACCAAAAAAATATCGCCACATTATAAGATTAAATTCCGACAACAGATGACCTTGTATGTCCCATTCAATGACATTAAACATGATACGCGTGCGTAAAACATCATAAAGTAATTTTTATCTCGACTTTTTATTAATGTTTTACTAACTTTTTTTCTATTAATTAAAATAAAAATTTAGTCAACATGCATCAGTTGGCTATTACTTTGGCGATTTGTATCATTTGGCGAAGTTGGTCGACGGGAAGTAACGGACGGTCGACGGACTAACTAAGTAGTACCATATTTGGTTTGGCGAAAATTTGGCGAAAATCACTTTTGAATTATTTTCTGTTATATTAAAAAGGAAGCAACAATAAATAAAAATGCGATTAAATACAGATTTAATTAATATCGAAAAAAACAATTGCCTGGTTACTATGTTATGCAAAACAAGTTGGAAATTGCACGTGAAGTGTAGCAAATGAGATGCGTTCGTACGATAACTAAGTTTTAAAAACATTCAGATCTTGCTGTTATAGTAGACAGTACTTCGGATACAGTATAGTGTCCGAAATCTTTTTTGTGTTCCTGTAAATATACAGGAAGTAACTTTTATTACACCTCAGCAACGCATATCATATTCATAAAATGTGAAATAGTTTAATATAATTAAAACGCGTCCCAAACAAAGTTTTTGCCGTATAACATTATGTAGTGGAATGCTTTTAGGTGGCCCTGTAATTTAATAATAAATAATCTTTGCATCACAGATTGTAAAGAATGTACAGGGCCTGATTATCAACGGGGCACTCTCCCACCAGAAAAAGTAAATAGAAATGTTTTCCTTATTCATGATAGCAATTTTGGCTGAAAAGCGCGTTTGAACAAGGCGAAAATTTCTATGTAATTTTACTGGGGAGAGAGTGCCCCTTTAGTAATCAGGCTCTGAGAATGTATATTTTAGTATATATATATATATATATATATATATATATATATACTTCATAGGTTTATGTCAATTCTACTTTAAACTATTTTTTCATATTGACCGTAATGTAAGGGAATACTTTTGATTGTTCCTGTAATTGATCTATGCATCCTATTTTCATAACATTTGAAATGATTCGACAAAATTATCTACCCTAATTTCCTGCGTATAATCCGCGGATCAAACAATCATTTTTCGACCCAGAAATTTTATTAAATAAAATATAACTTTTCAGATCGCCGTAAATATTTGCCTTCATTTACGAAATAAAATTTCTGGGTCGAAAAAGAATTGTTTGATCCGCGGATTATAGGCAGGAAATTAGGGTAATAATTATATATTTTAAATTTCAAACGATTAAAATGCATTTGATGCTTTTTTCCCCATTGGCTGTAATGTAATGGTATACTTTTGATTGTCCCTGTAACTGATCTATGCATCCGATTTTCATAAAATTTGAAATGATTCGACAAAATTATCTAATAATTATATATTTAAAATTTCAAAAGATTAAAACTTATTTGAAACTTTTTCCCCATTGACCGTAATGTAAAGGAATAATTTTGATTGCCCCTGTAGTTGATCTATGCATCCGATTTTCATAAAATTTGAAATTACTCGACAAAATTATGTAATAAATATATGTTTTGAATTTCAAATGATTCGGTTGGGTAATTTTTGCGTTGTTATAGGCGGACAGACAGACGGACGGACGGACAGACAGACGGACGGACGGACTGACAGACGGACGGACTGAACGACAACTAAAGGTGCTACGTATGTACATAGTTACGAACGCACCTAGTAACGATATTTCGATGCCAATTACACGGAAAAGTACCAAATCCTGTTCTGGCTTTTTTGGTGAAATTTTATTTTATTTTATTTTATTTTATTTTATTTATTAACCATTTGAAAAATGGTTGTTGTTTTCGGGAGAATGGACCCGATGATGTTACCACTTTTGAATGATGTTACCACTTTTGAATGATGTGGTCACTTTTGAATTTAAATTAATTTCTTTACTTTTAGAAGAGTTTTTTTTTAATTTAAATTAAATTCTTTACTTTTAGAAGAATTTTTATTTGAATAGTAAATTAAAATGGTTAAAATCATTGTAATAAAGGAGAAAACTAACAAATTTAAAAATGGGTAGACGGAAATTAACAGATACGGAAAAAGCCGAAGCCAAAGAAATGAATGAACGTGAATATCGCATTCAATGATATTAAACACAGTCAACATGTATAAGTTGCTTATTAGTTTGGCGATTCGTATCATTTGGCGAAATTGGTCGACGGGATAACTGAGTAATACTGTATTTGGTTTGGCGCAAAAACGTCTTTCAATGCAGAAAATGATAAAATCAAAAGATTATTGAGCCGCTGAAAACCAATTACGTGTTGAAAGGCGATCACGAAAAAGGAAGCAATTTAATGCCGAACCGATTAATTGTAAAACATCATGTCGCCAGGGCGACCAATCCACTAGCCATGGCGTTTTACTATCGGTCGGTTCTAACCAGGAAAATTTGAGTGCCAATAGTGATTCTAACAAGCCGGAAAATGTTATAGCTATTACTCTTGATTTTCCACCACCTAAAAAGAAAACTAAAAAGCAATCGGCTTGGGAAAAACTGGGAAAAAACTTTTTTGATTCGATGTCTGATGGACCCATTCACAGATGCATGTGCTGCGATCGATTTTGGTTTAAAACCTCCATCACCAAAATTCTGCTCTGTAAAATCAAACAATATATGCCAAAGTCTTACAAGTATAACAGTATATGCCAAAGCTGTATTTTAATAATGATTACTTTTGCACCAACAATGTTAAATAGTTTGAAATGTTTCTTTCGTTGCCAACTTTTATGCTTGGCGACAATAGAGTGATATAACTTAAACGAACCGTACCTTCAAATTGCAGCATGTATAAAGTCATTTATAGCAGTGGCACGGATAATACACAATAAAACAACTGGTATTTAGCTTAAAATGATAGATGAATGTATCGAGTGAAACATTTTTCAAATGGTTGGGGTAATTTCTTAAATTACAATTTTTGTATACTGTACTCACAAAAAATAAATCGCAAAAATTCCATAGCGCATTGTTTTTTTTATTTGTTTATTTATTTATTTATTTATTTTGCAATAAATGAATCGGTTACGCTTTTTTTTTCATTTTCCAACAAAGTTGAAAAGTGCATTCGGTTTGTCTGTCCGTCTGTCCACATTCTAACATCCGTAAATATACTCGGATTTTTATGCAATTGGTAAACCTTATTTAGGGTCCCCTTAGGCATGTTTATTATTGTATATGAAGTATGTGAGATTAATAATTTACTTACAGGGTAACCCTTTTCCATTGCATTATGGTCTATAAGAAAAATAGTTAACAAATTATTTTAATGAAATTACACTATTTTAAAGTATTGAAACTTATATAAATCGATGAATTGCATTACGATTACGTTTGAACAGGACATTCATATCATTTTTAATCCGTTTACAGGGATACACAAAAGAAATCGGTTACAATACTGCCCTTGAACAATAATTGCTTGTCATGTGTTTTCAATTTCGGCATGTGCTTTGAAATTTAACTGTTTTTAGGTGCATTCGTAATTATATAAAAACGTACTACCTATAGCCGTCGTCTGAACCGTCCGTCTCTCTGTCCACATAGAACAGCACAAAAACTATCCAACCGAATCATTTTAAATGTTAAATATATATTTGTTGCCGAATTTCGTTGAGTCATTTTAAATTTTGGTAAAGTTGGATAAATAGTTCAAATACAGGGACAATCGAAAGTATTCCGTTACATTATAGCCGATGGGATGAAAAAATTCCAAGAAAATTCTAATGATGTTACGCGCCCATCGAAACATAATGAAATTGATATGCATTTATGAGGAGCACTAGAATATATATTTTGAAGAGCATGCCGCAAAAAGAATATTTATTTATCAATTACAGGACACCACAAAAGAATTCCATAACAAAATGGTATGGGGGAGAGGTACATTAATTTTTCAGCTTTACTAATCTGGGGATGTTATCATTTTCTCAACTGTCATTAGTCTTTAAATAATAAATTTTTGGAATAAAACTGCATAATCGAGTTCATATTGACGTATTTGAGTCGGCATGTCTTGCGAAAAAATATGCGCAGATTTATAAGTCACTTGTGGTGACATTTTTACAGCTCAAGACTTATGCAGACTAGATATTCAGATATCGTCGTACCTTATACTGCACGCATTGTATATTCCTTTTATTTAATGCATGCTACAATGAAATACTGCTCAACTTCATGAGAACAAGTTTGAAAAGAAAGAAAAGCAGTGTATGTAGTGACTAGCATGCACAATCCATTTAAATCTGATTGAGCATATCTGAAACACACTCGAACGATGCATTGCATTCCTTTGTTTGCGTTTTCAGGATTTTTATATATCATTTTTTAAAGAGAGACTTTCCTAAATTCTTATCGAGAGCCTCATCGTATCCATAGATATTAGATATAGATATTATATTATTAACTATTCTATATTAACTATCTAAGGGGAGCACAAACCATGTAAAAAAACTCCTTCATTCTACTCAACCATTATGATTTGTGCAATTTTTTGTGCTGTTTATATATTTTACGTCATTTCAAAGAGTTCAAATTCCGATTCAAGATATTTTAATGTTTTATTATCTCCCTTACTTTTAATGCATTGCGTACCCATTTTATACCCATGCATGGCTGATTTGCATAGTTTGCTTTCCCATTTTTTAACCGTGTACAGAAATTTTTATATAAAATTTTGCATTTCTTCCATTTACTTTGCTCATTTTTGACATTTATATTTATGGCACTATATAATCAATTAAAAATAACGTCTCATTTTTTATTAACTATTTGGAAAATAGTTGTTCTCGGTAGAGAACTGGGAAATCTGAAGTATATCTGAATGTGTTTGCCACAATGCCAAAAAAAATATTAAAAACTAACAAAAAATTAATAACTCAATAACAAATTGAGATACAGGTTTCAAACAAGTTGCATTTAAAAGTAAATTTTCTCTTTATACGACGGTGATGTGCAATGTTTAGAAATTTAAAATATTACAGTACCAAAAATTATTAAGCTAAAATTTCATTTAATATTTGTTTATGATTGGCTCAGGAATAATAACGTGTCTCTAAATGTCTAGGCATATTAATATAACTCTGTTATTACATAAGCTACGTTTTGATCATCCTAAAAATGATATTATTATTGTTTTTTAAAATATAGAAATCATTAATAAACCTAAAATTATAGTCTTTGAAAATATTATTTTCCAAATAGTTGTAATTTGTTAAATTACATTTGTTTTTTAAATGTGGTATTTTTTTCTTTACTTTTTGGAAATTATTATTAAGTATATGTTCTCAACAATATCGCTCAGACTAATCCCTCTGAGGGAAGTCCTAGTAATAAATAAATATGTAATGCATTCAAAGGAAACACGTCAGTTTATCAAGTTAATACTAATAAGTGTTATTTATAACAGTGTTTGGCGTTACACAAAATATTTTATTAATATGTAGTGAATGGAAAATATTAAAAAAACAAATTTAAGAAATATAATCTTTACCTTATGTTTGTAAAAATATTCCTTATCATAAAGTTTGGGGGACGGTCGTTGCAGCAACTGAGATCCAGATCGATTATTTTTTACTTAATCGATGCCATTTTCTCAAACAAATTCAAAGTTTTTACCCGCGTGAAAAACGAGATAAAAAATAAGCAACGCGCTATGGAATTTTTTATTGTAATTTCTTTCGGGATAATTATGAAATATTTTAGTATCATGTTGTTTTTGTATATATTCTAGATATTTATATAGTTTTTTTTATTTTTATTTTTTTTTTTTTACATATGATTTTTTAAGATCCAGAACTTTTCCTTTTAAAAATAAAATCTATTACTCACAATTTACTTCAAAAATTCCTGTATTGTTTATTTTTAACTGAACAATATTACCTAATTTTCTATATTTAGATGCCAAGTTTATTAAAAGCAAAGCTTATTTTTGTAATTTTATTATTTCTTGATTTTTTTTAAACCACTTAACCTGTAACAGGTATGGGGAAACAATGCTTTTATCCCCGACTTATCTCGGGGCAAACGGTAAAGTGGTTAAATGCTCATAAAATCACTTTAGTTTTAAAAGTAACACTATACTGGTTCGTTTATTTCTTAGTTCAAGATTGCCAATCATTTACAAAAATGACATTTTGGCGCACTTAAAAAAAAATGCCAATTAATATTAAACAAATTAGTAAATGTTATTATTAAAAATTTGTTATTATATTAATAGCAAAACTATCACCAAACTATAAGATTAAATGCCAAAAAATGGATGATCGTAAATGTCGCATGAGTTATACCAAATAATAATAATGTCGTTAATATAATGTCGTTATACCAAATGAGTACTACTTGATTATCCCGTCGACCGATTTCGCCAAATTATAGAAAACTCTAAACTATTTAACGTCAAATGCGACATTTACGATCATCCATTTTTTGGCATTTAATCTTATAGTTTGGAGATAGTTTTGTTATTAATGTAATAACAAATTTTTAATAATAACATTTACTAATTTGTTTGATATTATTTATCTGTTGGTACTACCTGGTTTTCCCGTCGACCAAAAAGCTATCGCCAAACTATAGGATTAAATGCTAATAATGGATGATCCTGAATGTCACATTCAATGACATTAAATACGATACGCGTGTTTAAAACGTAATTAGGTGATTTTTATTTAGACTTTTTGTTTGTATTTTTAATAATATTCTACTAATTATTTGTTGTTTCATTATTTAAACCAAAAATTATGTCAGTAGGTATAATTTGGCTATTAGTTTGGCGATTTGTATAATTTTGCGAAATTGGTCGACGGGATAACCAAGTAGTACTAAAAACAATTTATATAATTTTAAAAAAGAAAATAATAATAATAAAAAAAATATTAAAACATAAACAATTATAGCTGGGTTACCATATCAGGAAAAATAACGTCATTTTGTCGCCAGTGAGATACCTCGGTGCAGGAGCATGCGAAGAGAAAACTGCACCCGGGGCAAAGTTTCGATTTGGCGCCCCTTCCCCCCAACATTTTCTTGTAACTGGCTAAAAATGACGTTGGTAATATAAATTTGGTGTCCCCTAAATTTCAGCGCTCGGGACAACGACTTCCTTCGTCTTATTTTACAATATGTGCGTATGTGAAAAATATTTACACTAAAATTTAAATATAAAAAGGTAGAGAGAGGGAGATCATACGTATTGCGAACATCGCTCCGGCTTATGCCTTTTTGGTTTAAAATCGTATTGTTTAGCGACAAAAGTAAATTCAAACACTTATTTAAACAAAGGATATATAATTAACAGTTAGAGCCTTTTTTAAAATTGATTCTGTGATTTTCTTTTTTAAGATACATAATGGAAGAATTAAAAAATTTAAAAGAGTTATTTACGTTTTATCTAATGAAATTTTTTAAATGTTTTTCCCCGTTAACCAGGCACAAATGAGATAAATAGCCAAATATTATATCAATTATTATATCAATTAATATATTATTTCTTTTACATTGAATTTATTTTTAACCATTTTATTTTTATTTATTTATTTATTTTTGTCTGACTTAAATATTTGGCTTGCATATGTATATATGCTATTACATAGGTATATACATGTGCATATGTAAAATCGTGCCCCAATTTGGCGATTTTCGAAAATCATGCTTTGGAGAAGGGTTTTGCAATCGCACCGGTATATACATGTGCATATGTAAAATCGTGCCTCAATTTGGCGATTTTCGAAAATCACGCTTTCGCGAAGGAAGTTTTGCTATCGCACCGGTTATATGTGTCAAATGTAAAAAAAATATGCGATATTTATATACATATTTTATGTATATACATTTTAGATATATTTCTATATATATGTGTAATTATATATAGCTATATACATATATAAATATATAATATATACTCCTGTAAATAAATACTATATACTTACATATATATTTTATATTTTTATATATTTTTATGTGTTAAATTTAAACAAAAGCTACAAAATTTTCAGAAAAATATATGCTAAATTAAAAAAAAAAATACAAAAAAATAAATACCTAAAATTAATTCCAGTAGTAAAAAAGCAACGCCAAAGGCAATCGCATCGATTCATTTAAAGGAAAAAAAAAAAAAAAAAACAGGATATGGAATTTTTTTTCCAAAAAATCCACCGGGTAGTTTTTAAAATCATTCTGGCCAAAGTTTTGAGACTTACTGCTTTATAATATGTGTATATAAATATGATAAGACAATGTATCAAACCACAGTGTGTAACTATTTTCCGTTTTTTAATATATTCTGCATTTACAAAATACTTTGAATGCACTGCCCACATATACAATTTAGAAAATGTTTCATTTTCATACTCTTTAATCTTTAGAAATCCACAAAGAAAACATTCTTTATTGTATAGTATACAATATATACTGTACTCACAAAAAATAAAATCGCAAAAATTCCATAGCGCGTTGCTTATTTTTTATCTCGTTTTTCACGCGGGTAAAAACTTTGAATTTGTTTGAGAAAATGGCATCGATTAAGTAAAAAATAATCGATCTGGATCTCAGTTGCTGCAACGACTGTCCCCCATAAAGTTTGCTGTGCGTTTGCAATAAGGTAAGGTGAAATATGTTTGCGTGAAAAATAAAACCCATTCTCGTTAATGAAACTGATTTATGAATCGAATTAGTATGTTTAAGAAGCCTCTGGTATTGAAGTTAAAGTATGAATTATTTGAAATTTAATTTATATAATTGTTGCATTTATATTTCGAGTCAAATAAAATTTTATAAAAACCAAATAAGAAAGAAAAAAAAATAAATATAATAATAATTTTTCATTCTAGTTATTCTTATCATATGTAATTAACCCTCTCATGCATTGGGACCTCATATGAGGTTCGATAATTATTGCATTATTAAGCAAAGTAAATTTTTCAGTATCCATTTATGGCTACACTGTAAAAAAAAATTCTAGAGGTTACTAAAAATTTTTTAGTAAATTTGTATTCCACAGAATTTTTTAGTAACCATTACAAACTTTTTTTTTGCAAGTGAAACAAGCATTTCTTTTGTAAACTGAACAAAAGAATTTTTTGTATAAATAAGTTAAAATTTTTTAGTATGATTTTACCAAGCAAATTTTAGTAATAGCTCCAAAAATATTTTTAATAACCATTGCGTGCACCCGAAGGGCAGGAGGTTCCTTCGAGATGCATTCAGACTTCTGAAGCGGAAGATTTTCGGCAAAACTGCAACAGATGGCAGCACCAAACATTGCTAACTGCTGCGACAGGATTTTCATAATCCCTTTACTAACGAGTACTTATACTACATACATTCGGAGTGTATTTGGCGGTGGCCACTATCGAACCCGGGATCTTTCAATCTGGAGTCCGTTACTATAACCACTATGCTATCAAGGCCACACCAAGTGAGTTTTAGTAATAGTTATTAAAAATATAAAACTATTAACTCTCTTCGTTGCTAACATTTTTCTAGTAATTCTTACAGATTTTCTTGTAACCGACTAAGATTACTAAACATTTTTTAGTAATTACAAGGATCACTAAAGTTTTTTTAGTAGATCGACCCTTTTTTTTTACAGTGTATCTTATTTATGGTCATATCGTAGCTAGCATGCTGCTCAATAATAAAATTATTTTATAGCGGGCTCTCATTTATCATCTGAAAAAAAAAAAAATCAAGTTGGAAATTGCACGTGAAGCGTAGAAAATAAGGTGCGTTCGTACGATAACGAAGTTTTAAAAATATCACTCTCACATATCAATCTCATAAAATTGTAAATAGTTAATTACATTTAAAATGCGCACCAAACAATGTTTTCCCTGTACCATTATGTAATGGAACACTTTTGTGTGACCTTGTAAATCAATAACAAATGTTCTTTGCACCACATACTATGCAAAATGTATATTATAATATGTAAATTATAGATGCATATCAATTTTATTATGTTCGAATAAGTGTAATACCAATAAAATGCATTTGAAACATTTTTCTCCATTGACCGTAAAGTTACGGAATACTTTTGATTGTCCCAGTAATTGAACTATGCATCCGATTTTGATAAAATTTGAAATAACTCGATAAAATTATGTAATAATTATGTATTTTAAATTTGAAACGATTAAAATGCGTTTGAATCTTTTTCCCCCTTGACCGTAATGTTATGGGATAATTTTGATTGTCCCTGTAATTAATCTAACCGATTTTCATAAAATTTGAAATGACTCGACAAATCATGTAATAATTATATATTTAAAATTTCAAACGATTTGGTTGGGTACTTTTTGCATTGTTATATGCGGACAGACGGACATACTGAACGACAACTATAGGTGCTATGTATTTACATAATTACGAATGCATCTAAAAAAATGTGAATTTTGAAAAAAAATGAAAAATAATTTATGCATGAAAGAGTTAATTCAACGATACCCGGCCATGATAGGTAAAGATTCTCAATTTTATGGCTGATAATGTCCTATTTAATATAAATTCATATTATTTCTGTATTATTGAACTTAATGTATATAATGCTAAGAAATTTTGCATTTTTGCAATTTTTGCTTAAGCGTGCAACAGATGTTGCATCAAAATCTGATTATTTATAAAATTAGTTCCAATACGCACTCACCTCATTTGATATGTTTGACGTACATTTTTCGTCTTGTTATTTATGCAATAGTGCTAAATCGTGAAATCTAAAAGTGAAGCATTTTAATATTTTTTTCAGTTGAACAAGTCAGATCTGGCAATCTCAAAATTTCTTTGCATGTTAATACATCCAGAAAAATGCAGCGTAGAAGCGTCACCAATTAGGTGGTTTAAACAAAAATCTACTCAGAAATAGCTAATGTAAACTTATAACTGAATCTGAAGTTTAATGTTTATATGTGCATTAGTTCTTGAGATAGAGCTATTGCAAAGTCTTGAAAAAAGTTGCATATCAGTGCCGCATGAACCTCGATTCTTTTTTATCAGGTAACAATTGAATCAGAAATTTGATGAAAATCTATCCATTAGTTTTTGAAATACACTTATTGAGAAATCATGCAAAATGAAGTATAGCAGCGCCATCTGTTGGGCGATTTATACCAAAAACTAAACCACATTAATCTATAGCAGGGACTAACTCAGTTTGAAGTTTTAGAAAATTCTATGCATTAGTTCTTAAGACAGAGCTATTAAGAGAATCACGAACAGTGCATCATGGCAGTGCCACTTATTGAGCGATTTGCATTAAAACGTTATCAGTTCTTGAGATATGGCTATTGATGTAATTGTAAATGATGCAGCTTAGCAGCGCCATCTTTTGAGTGATATACACAAACACTAATTAGATCTAGGTTACATGAAGTTTTCACAAGTCCATGCATTAGCTCTTGAGATATAGCTATCATAAATAACACACCATGGCAGCGTCACCGGTTGAGCGATTTGCACGAAAACCTAATCAGCCCTATTTATTATTAGGTACTAATAAAGTCTGAATTTTTATGAAAATCCATGCTCTATTTCTTAAGATATGGCAAATGTTGAAATTGCGAATAATGCAGCATAGCAGCGCCATCTGTTGAGCTATATAGAGCAAAAACGAATCAAATCTAGTTTATACCAAGGTATAACAGAATATAAAGTTTTGTGAAATTCTGTGCATTAACCCTTTAACGTTCATTGGTTTCGCACGAAACCACAAAATTTTAATTCTGATACGCAACACTGACACCGGTATTTTTATCTAAAAATATCCCTTTTATTTTATATGTGAAAAATCACGTTTTCTTACTTAGAAATATATTTGTTCTTTATTACCGGTGTCATTCATTTATTTCGACATCTTAGCAATGAAAATGCTATGATCGTTAAAGGGTTAATTCATGAGATAGAGCGCCCACAACATTATTGTCACATACAGACAGACAGGCTGATTAACAGATTCACAAACAGACATTTTCTAAAAACATGTTTTTCGGGTTCTCTGACCCCTAAAACGTGTAAATCCTTTCAAAACCGGATTTTGAAAATTTTCTCTAAACCAGTACTTCCTTCTTGTAAAATAGAAGAGAGTAAAAATTTTGTAACATTACACTCTGTACTATTCAAAAATCTATTTAACATTTTCCAACGATGAATTAAACTAATTCTCATTTCTAACTATGCACTCGCACTTTAATCTTATTACAAGATTATAATTTAAGTACATGTGAAGGAGATGTAAATTTCATTACTCCCTTTGTTTGATTTACATACATGTAGCAAGATTTAATAATAAAGATGCATTCTCAGCTCATTCATTTGCTATAATTTAAATTAAAGTTCAAGAACAGCTTTAGCGGTATGAAAGCATATGCATATTTTAGTATGCTTTCCAGTATACGCAGATATACCTGACATAATATAAGCTTAATTATGTAAGGTTGATTATGTTATAAGATTAAATGCCTTGAAAGGGGGCCTCCATGGTTGAGTGGTTAAGTCGCCAATCGCCTTCGAGCGTAGGAGGTTGTGGGTTCGAATCCCGCTGGCTCCATTGCACACACTTTTTGTGTGGAGGTAAAATGTCCTTGTGCTATCCCGTCTCTATATATTGACAATGACTTATAAGCAGGCTTTCATGCCGAGCACACAAGTCAGATGTATGTTATACAATAAATAAAATAAATACAAGAAGAAAGTATTGGATTCAGGAGAATTATAGAATTCAAGTTTTCGACTGTTTTTTGCATTTTAGGAGTTAGAGAACTGGAAAATCGTCTTTTGAATTTTTGGAACTGAAAATTTTTTTGAACTAAAAGTTTTGTAAAATGTATGTTTGTGAGTCGATCTGTCTGTGTTACAAATTTTGTGGGCATTCTATCAAAAGCGCTAATGAACAGAAGTCAATAAAACTTTAGATTCAGTTAGTTTTTGATACAGACCGATGCTGAATACTTTTTAATGTAAACAGTGGTGTAGTTCGAAAAAAAATATTTGTGGGAACTCATCTTTCACAGATTAGATGTTAATTACCAGATTTTTACTATAGCAAATTTCCGTTTAAACCATTTAGCTAAAAGCCAACTTTTTTTTTTATTTACATTTATAATTATCACACTCCAGTTTTTATAGCATTGTATTTATATAGCATCCATCTAAAAGCAATATTTAGTAAATCTCATAGTAAAATTTTTCATTATGAATCAAAATGAATTGAAATAACAGAAATAAATCCATATATATTTATTACTGGCGCATCTATCCTGGAAGTTTCCATCGATAATGAGATTTTTTCTGTGCTCTCTGATTTGCGACAAACTGTCTCGATTGCCAATATTCTTCTTGATCACAATCAAGATTTCACATATTGTTCAAGACAAAAACCTTTTTAGAGAGTTCCTATACTGCTTATGGATATAAGTAAAACGAATTTTCTTAAGACTGAAATAAATTATCGTTTTTCTTTTTTTTAAGTGCTCGTAAAAGAATTTTTTTTTTATTTTTGTTATAGTAAAAAGCCAAATATTTCTGGGAATTCCACTCGTTCCCACCCAATTACAGCTCTATGTAAATCGCCTATTTTACAATATAATGTTGGCTTTTTTACAATTTTTGCAATAGCTCTATCTAAAGACGTTATGGACGAATTTTTATAAACGATGAGATTCCTTAGTCCTTGATATATTATGGTGCTGATTACTTTTTGTTGTAAAATTTCTTTATAGGTGGCGCTACTATGAAACATTATTCATAATTATTGCAATACCTATACCTAAACAGCTAATGCATGAATTTTCATGTATATGACCGTCTTTAACTTCCTATTCAGATTTATCATGGCATATATTAGTGTTTTTGAGTTTTTGGATTAAATCGCTCAACAGGTGACACTTGTATCCATATTTCTTTACGAATTCCGAAGTGGTTATGACGCCAAATACTAGCACACTGATACCAGATTAATTTAAGACACGATTTTTTAATGTGTAAATTAATTACAAGTGATGTAAATTTTCCATGTGGGTGAAAAAAGTCCGGGCCAGGATTCAAACCAGGGGTGTATTGGCTGAAATCGCCAATGCTTTTCTAACTAAGCCATCCCGGACACGAACACTGGAGGACTATTTCACCCAAATAACCTCAACGATCATATAATCTGGTCTGTTACTATGGAGCAGCTCAACAGAATAAATCGAAGGCCAACATATAGAAACTGCAGAAAATGCTGCATACGAAATTATACTAGATTAATTAAACTCATTGGGGACGAGCGACACGTATACGTGCTCCAAAAAGGCTTAAGAATCCGTGTTTATCCACACTAGTAAAATTTTGCTGTAAAATTTGCTTCATTTAATCGAAGCAATTTCTCGATTTATTAAGGCACAAATTTCTGTTTTTAAATACCGGTGACAAAACATTAAAAATTTCATAAAAGGCTCCCGTCGCGAAGGGGTTAAGACACGATTAATTAACACACTGATTTTCATTTAACTGATTCATTTAGAACTTGATATGAGTTATTGCTAATTAGATTTTAGTGTAAATCACCTAATGCTGTGCTTTATTTTCCTGGAAGTATTAACACGTATGAGATAGAAGAAAGTTTTGTGATTGCCACATTCCACTAGTTGTGTATTCGTTTTACTATTCATCTAATGTATAAAAAAAGTGCCATTCACAAGATGAGCATATATTGACATGTTTTCAATACTATCAAATCTTAGAGAGAGAAAACAAGTAAGAAAAATCATGCGTTAAGCATAGATTATGAAGCACTTTCCAACACTTAATGAAATCTTTAACAAAACTTTGTAATTTAGGGAAATAATAGTGTATAGCCAAATATACCCAAATATGTATTCCAGTACATTAGAACAGCCCTGTATTTCATATGTCACTTCATATAATGGGAAAATTTAGCTTAGCAAGAAAATACCCAGTAGCTTGTAATTTCTTTTTCAGCAATTCATACTATTAGATGGAAACATACTTGAGTACTTTTGTTCAGCTCTGTAGTTTGCATTGTACCTTTATTACACGTCAGCATTAGGCTAAAATTTATTGTAAACTAAACCACTTTTAAAACAACTGAAATCACATTGTCATAAATCATCATTCATAGGAGTCCATGTACCGATTTCTTTGCGTGGCCCTGTATATCCCTTTATCTATATTCTGCAAACATTTCTCAGTAAATTGAATGCATCTCAGCGTAAAAATACATAGCTTATTTAAGAACCACGTTTAAATAATTTACGCTCATATTCAGTAACGTTGATGAGCTCTTTTGGGTAGCCCTGTATATCAACTATAACATTTATACACACCATATAATGTGCATATATTTAGCGAAATATAAACGCGAATATAATAATTAAAATGCATTTCATCATCGGATACATATACGCTACTTCGGAGAGAATATACTCTTTGAAATCTTTTGTATGGCCCTGTAAATGCTATGTACTTCATATTATGCAAAACAGTAGCGTATAATTTATATTAAGCTTCAGTGACATATATCAATTTTATTATATACAAAAAAGCTTAATATATTTAAAATATGTCACACACAATTCCCCGTTTTACCATTATCTAATGAAATTCTTTTGTGCGGCCCTGCAAATGAATAATAGCTACATTTTCACCTTATATTTTATAGAATGCATATTTCAATATGTTTGACAGGGTATAACATCTTTAAAATTCCTTTGAAACGATTTTTCCCATAGGCCGTAATGTAATAGCAAACTTTTGATTCGCCCTGTAGATAAACTAATCATGGTAGAAACTTCATTTTCGATAGGACTTGTGCTAGGGTAAACGTCAATATCGTCCTAAAATTTCATGGCGATCCGAGTATATTAACGATTTTTCCCCATAGGCCGTAATGTAATGGGAAACTTTTGATTCTCTCTGTAGATAAACTAATCATGGTAGATACTTCATTTTCAATAGGGTTCGTGCTAGGGTAAACCTCAATAATGTATAAAAATTTCATAGCAATCCGAGTATATTTACGGGAGTTAGAGCGCGGACAGACGGACAGACGGACAGACGGACAGACGGACAGACAAACGGAATGCATAAGCACTTTTCAACTTTGTTGGAAAGTGCTAAAAAACTGGGGAGACGAAAAAGTAAAAAAAAAAAAAAAAAATCGTGGTTTCCCAAAACATAAAATCTGCTTGAATTTATTATATATCTTTTTAATATTTTCTACAACTTTTACATTGATATGTTTGTGATAGGACCAACTCTTAGAAACAAATTCAGAAATAAAATAAAATAAAATGAAATAAATAGGAGAGTGGGCTGTTGTAAAACAACATCAACAACAAAAAATCATATTTATATTAATCTGAATCTTAAGCGGCAAAAAGTATAATTGATTTCATGAAACATTTTCCAACCCTCACAGGAATTAAACACAAGTTTATATCATAATAAAGAATACTGCCCAGTTAAACTGAAGGCATTGAGCTCACAGGCTACAAATACTAATTGCACATTAAAGCTTTATATTTTCAAGGGTTAATTCCGTTCGAAAAAAAAAAATTAAGAAGGGGAAACAGCTCTCCCCTTTTCTCTTTTTTTATACTTAATCATTGAACCTCCTATACTATCAAAGACATGCTTTATCATATAAAAAATCTATATCCAAAATTCAGAGCAAATTAGATAATTCTTAATAAAAACCCATTTAGCATTTATATAATTTAAAAAGAGTTATCCCCCTCTTTTATACTTAACCATTAAACTTCCAAAACTATTCAGAGATTTGAACGAAATCTGAAAATTCTGCTTGAAAAACCCATTTATATAAATTAAGGGGGGGGGACATTAGAACCCCTGTTCCCCTTATTTATACTTATTCAATGAACACCTAATAACAGTCACGGAATCGCCTCATCAGAATGATCCTAATCTAAATTTTGAACGAAAATTAATTCTGCATGAAAATCCCATTTATATCAACTAACGGGGGGGGGGGGCATTAGAGCCCCTGTTCCCCCTATTTATACTTATTCAATGAACACCTAATAACAGTCACGGAATCGCCTCATCAGAATGATCCTAATCTAAATTTTGAACGAAAACTTAATTCTGCATGAAAATACCATTTATATCAACTAACGGGGGGGGCATTAGAACCCCTGTTCCCCCTATTTATACTTATTCAATGAACACCTAATAACAGTCACGGAATCGCCTCATCAGAATGATCCTAATCTAAATTTTGAACGAAAACTTAATTCTGCATGAAAATCCCATTTATATCAACTAACGGGGGGGGGGCATTAGAACCCCTGTTCCCCCTATTTATACTTATTCAATGAACACCTAATAACAGTCACGGAATCGCCTCATCAGAATGATCCTAATCTAAATTTTGAACGAAAACTTAATTCTGCATGAAAATCCCATTTATATCAACTAACGGGGGGGGGATTAGAACCCCTGTTCCCCCTATTTATACTTATTCAATGAACAACTAATAACAGTCACTGAATCGCCTCATCAGAATGATCCTAATCTAAATTTTGAACGAAAACTTAATTCTGCATGAAAATCCCATTTATATCAACTAACGGGGGGGGGGGGGCATTAGAACCCCTGTTCCCCCTATTTATACTTATTCAATGAACACCTAATAACAGTCACGGAATCGCCTCATCAGAATGATCCTAATCTAAATTTTGAAAACTTAATTCTGCATGAAAATCCCATTTATATCAACTAACGGGAGGGGGCATTAGAACCCCTGTTCCCCCTATTTATACTTAATCAATGAACACCTAATAACAGTCACGGAATCGCCTCATCAGAATGATCCTAATCTAAATTTTGAAAACTTAATTCTGCATGAAAATCCCATCTATATCAACTAACGGGGGGCATGAGCCCCCCGTTCCCCCTCTTATACATATCGAATGAACTCCAAAAACTTATCAGGGAAGCGCCTTGTCAGGATATACCTATATACAAAATTTCAAGTGGATCCGATATTTTTATCATGAGTTATCGCGTTACGCACATACGCACATACATACAGAACGGGCGGGCACATAAGCTCTCAGGCTATGATAGCCTGTGAGCTAAAAAGAATGTTAGAATAAAATATAAATACATTAAAATGATTTATAGAAATATGAACATATAAACTTTGTTCTTATCACTTTCAGAATCTATGGATCATAAACTATGGATCCCGAAAGTAATGAATGGGTATATAATTTTTTATTCACTATAAAATATCACACTTTAAAATTAGAAAAAAAAACAAACAAATAAACAAAAAATACTCTATTATAAGTAGAATAATGTTGGAAAAAAAATATTTTTTCATTGACTCTTTATATTCCGTTGTCTCCGCTTCGGGGATATCGCATTTCTTTACAAAAAAAACACCAATTGAAGCAGCAGTGCGTATGAGGATATCATGGCTTTCTTATTGTAAAATTCCATGGTTAAGGTGCAGCGAGGTGTTTATTAAAACCTAGTACTGCTTGAACTCTGCCAATACCTTCTCAATCGTCGAATTTTGCAATGGGAAGGCTATGATGTCCACAAACGGACTGCCGTGTCAATTTGGTGGAAGATTTAAGTCTTTACACTAGGAACAAAAAAAGACCCTAATGATAATGTAAAGTCTATTGGAGCGTTCTTTGCAAATATCTCGCTCAAATTTTAATATTTTTACATGATTTTTTTTTTGCATAGGATAGCTGAGGACGATACACAACCGGCCTAGTTCTTAATTATTTAATTTTGCTTATATATATATTTTTATATCACGATAGTTTCAATTTCAGATCTGGTTTAATCCGGTTTTGAAAGTTAAAGTAATTTTTTAAAAAATCTGATATCAAAATTTAAAAGTAAAAACTAGGCCGGTTGTGGATCGTCTTCAGCTATCTTGTGGAAATAAACATGTAAAAATATTAAAACTTGGTCGACATATTTTAAAAGAACGCCCACATAGATTTTACATTAACATCCGGGACTTTTTCTGTGCCTAGTGTTGCGCCGTAACTGCCTGTTTCCCCCCTCCTTGATGCGCATGCGCCTACACGTGTGCATAACGATGCCGGATATTCCAATCGCGTTCCTTGATATCCTACTATGTAATCCTAAAGCGGCATGTTTACATTTCATCCAGTTTCGTTTAAACACCTTTGTTTGAACACCCCTAATAATCGTATAGCAATACCATTGTGACTGAGTCAGCTACACTAAATAGTAATTTACGCGTCTTCCAATTTTCATTTTTCAGTCTTTAAGAACCAAATGGAGAAATTGAGTGCTAATTTTATATAAATAGAAATAATATTAGAATTAGAGCTGAAAAATATTATATAAATATAACCAAAATATATCTTATAAGAAGTTTAGAAAAATCGTATATATAATTGATTTTAAATGAGACGTCTAATTCTTTCCGGTGTAGTTATTTTAAAATATTCAAAATTCAATTCCAACGAAATTATCTTGAACATTATATAAATGCGAATGCAAATATGTTCATTAGAAACCGAATATATCTACATTAAATTCGTTCAGAAGGAAATAATTATAGTATGCGCACAAAGAAATTAAATTGAAGTTGAATGAAAGAGGCAATGAATTATAATAAATAAATTATATTAAATGACAAGGTTTCGAAATCAGCTATAATTTTATCAAATATTGATTAGATTGTTATATACATATATATAAACAAGTTAGAAATTGCACTTCAACCGTAGAAAATGAGGGGCGTTCGTATTATTATGATGTTTCAAAAATTTACAGATCTTTGTGGAATACTATAAAGTACTTATGGTTACAGAAGAGTATTCAAAATCGTTTGTGTATCCCGGCAAAAACTATCTGATTTCTTTTATACAGGGAGTAACTTGTAGTAAACCTCGGCAACGTATATTAATATCATAAAATGTGAAATAGTCTAATATTATTAAAACGCGCCTCAAACAATGTCCCTCCTATACCATTATGTAATGGATAAATTCTGTCCAGACCTGAAGGTTAATAACAAATATTCTTTCAACCACCGATTTTTAGAGTTTATATTTTAGTTTATACTTCATAGATGCATAACAAGTTTATTACGTCCAAAGATTGTAAAACCATTAAAATAGATTTGAAACTAAGTTTCCCATTGGGGGCAATGTAACGGAATAATTTTGATTGTCCCTGTAATTAAACTATGCATTCGATTTTCATAAAATTTTAAATGAATCGATTAAATTATGCAACAAATATATATTTGAAATTTCACCTCCTGACTGCCGCTGGCTGATATTTTTTCGCACACCAGCATAAGCAATATTTAAATTAATATAATTCTACAAATAAAACCCAGTTTTGAAAAATTAAGTTAGGATTAATACTCTCAAAGATTATATACCTATACATAATAACATATTTTGTATCAGGTTGGAAAAAAAATCTTTTTTTAATATTTTTAATACATTACAGAGAAAACAACATTACAATTTCACCATTTTGCCGGGCAGTCAGGGGGTTGAAATGATTCGGTTGGGTAGTTTCTCCTTTGTTATTTGCGGACGACTATAAGTGCTACACATTTACACAATTACGAAACCACCTAAAAGTTGAATACAAATTTTATTTAAATATAAATAATATTAAAATTAGAGCTGATAAAAATTGATATGAATTTATTAAAATACATCTTGCAATTAGTTTAGAAAAATCATATTAATAATTGATTTTAAAATCAGAAGTCTAATTCTTTCCGTCGAAGCTATTTTAAAATACTCAAAATTCAATTCCAACGAAATTATCTTTAATAATATACAAATACGAATGCAAATATATTCATTAGAAACAGAATATATCTACAATAAAACCGCTCAGAAGGAAATAATTATAATGTATGTGTATGGAAAAAAAAAGGAATTAAAATGAAATTTAATGAAAGAGAAGCATGAAAATACAATAAATAAATTATATTAAATGTCAAGGTTTGAAAATCAGATTTAATATTATCAAACATTGATTATATTTTGTTATACATATATATAACATTTGTTATTTGACTTGTTATACTTATATATAATAAGTTTGAAATTGCACGTTAATCGTAGCAAATGAGGTGCGTTCGTACTATAAGAAAGTTTTAAGAATATTCAGATCTTAATGCACTCAGGTGACGAAAGTCATGAGATACCCTGCTAATAGCGTGTCGATCCTCCATTTTCCCAGCACAGCGACACAGAGTATCATGGACTCCATGAGTTGTTTGAAGACCTCTGCAGAAATATTGAGCCATTCAGACTGAATAGAGGTCCGTAATTTCTAAAGTGCGGTTGGTGGGGGATTTTGCGCATGAACTGATCTCCCGATTATGCCACATAAATGTTCGATAGGATTCATGTTGGGTGATCGCGGTCGCTAAATCATTCGATGGAATTATCCAGAATGTTCTTCAAACCAATTGAGAACATTTATGGCATGGTGCATTGTCAGCTTGAAAAATTCTATCGTTGTTTGGGTACACGAAGTCCATAAATGGTCCCATTAGCAGAATGTAATAATTTCTAGTTAACGAACGATTCGGTTTGACCAGCGGGTTCAGTCCATTCCATGTTAAAACAGCCCACACCATTACAGATGCACTAACAGCTTGTACGGTGCCTTGTTAAAACTTGTGTCCATAGCTTTATAGGGTCTGCACCACACTCGTACCCTGCTATAAGCTCTTACTGATTGAATTCATGACTCATCTGACCAAGCCACTTTTTTCCAGTCGTATACGGTCCAACTGGTAACGTAACGAGCCAATGAATGCCGCTGTTGGCGAAGTCGTGCTGTTAGTAAAAGTACCCGAGACGGTTTTCTGGTGTTATAGTCCATTAAAGTCAAATATTGCCGGACTGTCCTAACCATTGGCAACTAGATATAATAGCCTTCACATTTCGCTAAAAACCGCCGAAAAAATGAATCTGGATTCAGCTTCAAACCCTGAACCATTTCATTGGACCACGTAGCACAAACCCTGCACAGATTAGGATTGTATGAGCTGATTTCTGTTCTGACAACGTAGTCATTGTTTTGGTCACTTTTTGCACGATTGGTCAGAATAACTTGGACAAGGTATCAAAGTCCTCTTGCGGGAGACTTCATACATTAATTTCAAATAAATAGGCCTTATAGATATAATTGGCCATGGTATTACCGACATACCCGTCGGCCATCTCACATTCATTCCTGCGGTTATTCAACGCAGTTTTGCTTGTCTGTTCACATCGACATGTCTACGCCTACGTCGCTGGTCGCGAACAATAAGTGCCGTCGGTCGACCATTACGTTGTCTATAATGGGAGGTTATACCTGAATTTACGTATTCTCGGCACACTTTTGACACTATGGATCTTGGAATTTTGAATTCCATAACGATTTCCAAAATGGGATGTCCCATGAGTCTAGCTCAACTGGCATACCGCGTTCGAAATCCGTTAATCCTGTTGTGTGGCCATAATGATCTAAAAGACTTTCCCACAAGAAGCATTTGAACACGAATGAATGTCCTGCCCAGGCAAAAATCATTTATGCAATTTTTAGGTGACGCTGCTGCCTTCAATATATTTGCATATTGCTATCCCATGACTTTTGTCACCTCTGTGTATAATAGTATATAGTACTTAAGGTTACAATAGAGTATCCGAAACCTTTTGTGTATCCATGCAAATGCTATCTGCTTTTTATTACGCAGGAAATAACCTGAAGTAAACCTCAGCAAAATATATATATTTTATAAAATGTGAAATAAGGTGGTCTGGGGTAATAACGCCAGGCGGGGTAATAACGCCAATTGCTTATATTATGCATAATTATGAAATAATCTGGTAAATGACATCCATGTGCTCTGCGCAGAAGGGTTTTGAGTCATATAAATCGCAAAAAACAGCTTCAAGTTAATTTGTTTCATTTTTAGGTCTTATTGTTTTTACAACCAACTAAAATTAACGCTTGATCTAAAATTTGCGAGATACGTTTTGTTATGTGAAGACTATTTTTTTATCCGGAAATACTTTGTTAATTACATAAATTTCTAATACATTTCATGGACTTTCAAAATGTTGTTGAAGATTTTGGATATCTTCTCGAGGTAACTTGTAATTTAAAATGTACAGAGCAATAACTATAACGGAGTAATAACGCCAATCCTTGGCATTAATACCCCGGTTGATTCCCTACAGTGGCTGAGCTACATCCTAAATACTGATTCAAATAAACACAGTTAAAACAGTGCAATGTTTCTAATAAGCAGAAAGAAGCTCACATTCTGATATTCTTTTGCCTCATCCTCCCCCCCCCACACACACACCACACCTTTATTTTTTTTACACTTTCACAAAAAAATGAACATTTTCAATAGCTTAGAATGCAATTTGTCAATTTCTAAGTTTGTAGTGTTTGTATTTTTAGAATTGGGCAATCTACATTCAATTATTCCATCTTATTTCATAGTTTTGTTTCTATGACGTTATTACCCATATAGGAAAGTAATAACGAAAAATAGCATTGATCAAGAAATCACGCCATTACATTTTATGAATACATATTTGTTAAATTATTTTTTTATATAGATAATCAATGAGTTGCTGTTTCAAATCCTATATTTGTTTGAAAAATACAATCTAAAGCTGAGCCGTGAAAATTGGTAAAACCTTAACGTGGCGTTATTATCCCAGGGTACCTTATTTTAATATTATTAAAAAAAGCCTCATACATTGTTTCTCCCTATACCATTCTTTAATGGAATACTTATATGTGGCCCTGTAAATTAAAAACAAATATTCTTTGTACCACAGATTGAACAGAATGAATACTTTATTATATATTTCATACATGCATATGGATTTTATGATATTAGAAATTATGTAACAACAGTAAAATGCACTTGAACATATCTTTTCCCATTGGCCGTAATGTAACGCAAAATTTTGATTGCTCCTGTAATTAAACTATATACCCAATTTTCATAAAATTTGAAATCACTCAACAAAATTATGAAACAATTCTATGTTTTAAATTTCAAATAATTCGGTTGGTAGTTTTTGATGTGTTACATGCGGACAGACAAACGGACTGAGCAACGACCATTGGACGTATTTATATAACTACGAACGCACCGAAAAGTTGAGTACTAATTTTATTTAAATATAAATAACATTAAAATTAGAGCTGATATAAATTGATGTGAATTGATTAAAATACGTCTTGAGAGAATTTTTGTAAAATCTTATAGATAATTGTCTTTAAATCAGAAGTCTACTTTTGTCCGACGAAGCTATTTAAAAAAACTCAAAATTCAATTCCAACGAAATTATCTTGAACATTATACAAATACGAATGCAAATATGTTCATATAGGAAACCGAATATATCTACATTAAAATCACTCAGAAGGAAATAGTTATAATATTTGAATTTAGAAACAAAGTAATTAAATTGGAGTTTAATGAAAGAGAGACATACACTTACAATAAATAAATTATATTAAATGTCAAGTTTTGAAAATCACATTTAATATTTGCAAACATTGATTATAATGATTTATAAAGAAAATAATGTACCAGTACAGTCATAACTCCGTATACTCCGTTACGTAAGTCGTACTCCGTTATAACGAAATTCAATAGACCGACGATTTTGTTCGCTATATCCGGTTGTTCGCTACGTACTAACCGTTAAAAAATGTTATTGATCACAAAATGTGTATATTTATAACTGCTACTTTTTATCCAATAATGATGTATTGAGAAAAAAGTAAATATCTATTCGTTCTTTTCAATCTTGCTATATCCCGTCAATTCCCAATAATAATTATAATTAAATAAGTTAGATGAATACTTTAGCGTTAAATGTGTTACTAAACAGCTGTGATATGAGTAGTAATGTTAAATGACTGACAGGCGGACGTGATCAGGCGTGCAGAATGGCTACCATAAAAGAGAAAGAATGCAATTCTTCCTACCCTTTAATGACTTGTTGCTAATTTGCACCATGTTTCACTAGTCGGTATGCATTTTCGCATTTCGTTATAAAGTTAAAATCGAACCCTTTTTCGCAAAAATATGGTCAAATGAACAAACGTTCGTTATAACCGATTATTAACATTTTGGAGGTTTGCCATAAAAGAATAAATTAGCATTAAATACAATATGAAAATGTCGGGGCCAAAAATTTAATTCATTATATCTGTGATTTCTTATATACCGGGTTCGCTATAATGGGGTTCGACTGTATTTAGATAATTTCCAATTTTCTTGCAAAAGTTTCGTATTATTAACTACATTCAATATTATATATTACTATCTTGAAGACATTCTAAATTGTATCATTTTATTCTGAGGTGTAATGTTTTGTTGAATTGAGAAATTGCTACGCTTACGTGTTACATTTTAAATTTCTGGATTCTTTTATTCTTAAATTGTGCTTGTTTAATTGTAAAAATCTTTTTTTTTTTTAAGTTTAAAGATATCAAACCATCAATCTTTAATAATATGCTTTATTTTTTTAAATTAAACAAAAGTTGAAAATGGAGAAAGTAAAAATGAAAACTTTAAACATAGCGATAAACAGGGCACAGATATTTGTTCTTCCAATAATATTTCCCGGAGTACATGTAACACACAAACATGTATTGCCATTAAAATTTTTATTTAAAATTACTGTGTGAAAGAGGACAATAAGTAATTTTTTAATGTATTTAATAAAAGAACACTGTTCTTCCCGTTAAAATTCGAGAAAATTGCAGGGGGTAGGGGAGAGTCGTCCAAAACGGGGACGGCGGCTCAAATGGGGACATTCGGTTTCTCACTGATAAGTGCTGACATCTGGTGATCCAATGTACTACTATTATTCCTTTACATCAGATTGCCATATTGAAAAGATTTGTTGATGCAATTTGCTGTTATTCTTTCTGCTACGAAGTTTTGAATTTTTAGCAAGAAAAAAGTTCGATTTTGCCTCTGCACTATATTGAGCTGTATGAATTTACATTTGAAGATTCAATTTTGGTAAGTAAATCATTTTTTTCGCTCTAGTTTTAAGTTATATTCAGATATGTTTCTTCATTTTCTATCTTACATGTGTGTGAAGAGATGCCATGTTTTCTAGCGTTCGTCATGGTCGGCTCAAATGGGGACATAGAGGGTAGTCCAAAATGGGGACGGCCCCGTTTTGAACGGCTGATAACAATTTTGAAATATGTTTTAATTTGCTTTAATTCTGAGATATTATGTTGTGAATTAAGTGCTTAAATTGAGTGTAAGAGATTATTTGTGTGCATAACGAATGTAGATTAAACAAAATTAGTTTTATAACGATTTAATAAAATTAATTTTATAATGATTAAATGTAATTATTTTTACAAAGATTAAATATAATTAATTTAATATAGATTAAATACAATTAATTTAATATAGATTAAATACAATTAATTTAATATTGATTAACTAAATTAAATAAATATTTAGTTACAAAAATAAAATTTAATGTATAATTTTTTTTAAATGTCAAAATGATAAATTGTTCTGTTATTTACAGAACTATCATTTTATTTGAAGACGAGATGGAGCGCTATCAAAGAAAAACTGATCGACAGAGCTGGTCGACAGAGAGCATGGCTGGTGCAATCCAAGAAGTTTTAGAAGGGAAAATGGGTTACAAGAGAGCATCTAAAGCCTACAACGTTCCACAGACAACTCTGGAGAGGAAGGTGAAAGAGGCTCGACAGAAGGAGCTCTCTTCACAAGCGGCTGCTGCTAAATGCTTAGGAAGATATAAAACAGTTTTTTCGGAAGCCCAAGAGAAGGAATTGGTGGACCATCTGTTACATTTGGAAGAGAGGTTGTTTGGCGTTACGCTATCAGATTTGAGAACTCTCGCGTTTGAGCTAGCAGAGAAAAACAAAATTCCGCATGTTTTTAACATGGAACGGAGAATGGCTGGAAAAGACTGGCTTTATGGCTTTCTAAAACGTCATCCAATATTAGCTCTACGTAATCCTGAAAAAACCTCAATGGCGCGTGCAAAAGGTTTTAATCGCGTCGCTCTCAAAATGTTCTTTGATTTATTAGAGTCATTGTATCTAAAATATCAATTCTCACCCAATGATATTTACAATGTAGCTGAGACAGGCATCTTGACAGTGCCCAATAAGCCATCTAAAGTCCTTGCTTTGGGTGGAAAAAAACAAGTTGGCAGTTTGGCATCAGCCGAGCGAGGGGTACTTGTGACAACAGAAATCTGTGTCAATGCCGCGGGAAATTTCGTTCCAACAATGTTTGTCTTTCCTAGAAAGCGAGAAAATGCTCTCTTGATGGATGATGCCCCTCCTGGATCATTTGCGGTATATCACAAGAGTGGTTGGACTAACAAGGAGACTTTCCTTGTTTGGTTCAAGAAGTTTGTGGAACATTCAAATCCAAGACCTACAAAACCAGTGTTGTTAATACTTGATGGCCATAATTCCCATACAAAAAGCTTGGAACTGGTGAACTTTGCTCGGGAAAATAACGTGATGTTGATATGCTTTCCCCCTCACACCACACATCGGTTGCAGCCACTCGATGTCTCTTTCATGGCACCACTTAGTGCCTTTTATGAGCAAGAGACAAGGAAATGGCTCATACATCACCCTGGACGCTACGTGACAATTTACCAGGCCGGAAACCTTTTCAAAAATGCATTTTCAAGAGCAGCTACTGTGCAAAATGCTATGAATGGGTTTAAAAAACAGGGATATATCCCTTTAACAGAGATGTGTTCCCTGAACATTTATTTGCGCCTTCAGAAACAACTGAAAAACCTACTAACAACCCTTTAGAACGTCATTTAGCATCAAGTGATGGAATCGTCACACCCCAACCTTCCACTTCATCGTTTGGAATATCTCCAGCTATAGAACCCCAGACATGTTCAGCGTATAACATTTCACCGAAAATAATAATGCCTCCACCACAAGAAATTGAACGCATAAAAAAAAAGTGAATGACAAGAGGAGAGGTAAAACTGCCATACTCACTTCATCGCCTTATAAAGCAGAATTGGAAGCTATGGAACAGGAGAAAAATGAAAAGCAAAATAAACTGAAAAGAAAATTGGTCAAGAAACCCACCGAACCCAATCCTAAATATCCAAAAGCTAAAAATGAGAAGAAAAAAAAATCAAGATCCGTTATCATCTGATGAGGAAGAGAATAGCGATGACGCTTGCATTTTTTGTAATGAGCTTTACATTGACTCGAAACACAAAGAGGGGTGGATTCAATGTAGCAGCTGTCGAGGTTGGGCCCATGAAGCATGTTCAAGTGTTGACGAAAGCGATGTCAACTTCATATGTGACTTTTGTATTTGATTACTTTTTGTGACATTCTAGTAACTGTTAAAAAAGGTAAAATTCCTTATCTGCATTTTGATTTTGCATTAAAGTCAATCTTTCTTTGTAAAACAAGTTTTTCTTATAAAATTTCGCAGTAGAACTTGAATTTATATGCTATTTCATATGAGTACCCCATTTTACCCACCCGGTTGTCCAAAACGGGGACTTCGAACATTTTTCAGAAAAATGTTTTTTTTTGCCTATACTAAGGATTTTTTTTTTAAATCCCCTTGCCATCTCATAGTCTAAGACATGCTCTAAACGGAAAATGCTTTGCCACATTTTTCTTATTTATAGATTTTTTTTTTTTTTTTTTTTTTTTTTTTTTTTGCAGACAGAAATATGTTAGCGTCCCCATTTTGGACAACTTTCCCCTAAATATTTTATGTTATCTTAAAAGCTTAAAAGATGGTAATTTTAAATTACAAATTATTGTAATAGTAAGGAAACTTACTTTTCTTATTGATCGATAAAAAACTTTAAATAATGATCTGTCTCGAACTCTAATTGAAAAAAAAATGGTTACCATTTGTAACTAATTCTTGAAGTAAATTACGCTCTTCAATCAAAAATTCAATTACTTATCAAGGTATCATCAGAATTATTTGTCATATCCACACTGAAAAAAAAAAACACATTTAATTCGAATTTAAAGAAAAAAAAGAATATAGCGTTCCCTCTCTTCGAATAAATACTTTAAGTCCAATTAGTCGCAAAAGAGTTTTTAAGCTCATTAAATTTAGTTGACGGAAAATTTTGTATTTGCGAAGTTCACTATCCTATGGACTAAGATAACATCCATATTAAGATGATGTAAAGATGTTGTCAATTACGAAATAAACGAGAGCCTAAATTTTTGTTAAAAATTTGTTAAAAAAGGTTTTGTGAAATGTATTTTCGAAAGAATTAAAAAGCATGTTTTAATTATTAGTATTGTAGAAAAATTAATAAAAATGTACAAGATGAGCAGAAATCACGTAAAGGCCTAATTAGACTTAACCCCTTAACCCTTTCCGGCGCGGACAAATTCTGTAAGTAAAATGAGAAATTATCGACTGACACAGGAATTTACAAACGACTTTTCAAGAAATCAAGAATTGCTTAATTATAGCTTTTATTGTAAAAGCAAGATTTTATTAAAATATTATTGGTGCCAATTTATGTCATTTGCAAGTTTGGAGTTAAAATTAGGTGTGTCCTGAACGGACACACTGCACCGGAAGGGGTTAACTAGTTTGCCCGAACGGTGTTCGGGCAAGACGAATTTGCTTATTGCATCATTTAACGCTTTTGACACCACTATTATTTAAAAAAAATTTTCATACTATTGAAAGGCAGAAATGTTTAGACTAAATTTTACGAAAATTTTATTTAAAGAATAGTGGTGTGAATCCGCTATTTTCAATTTATTGAACGGAAAAGAATTAACCAGTTAAGGGGTTAATTATCTCAAAAGACAAAATCTTTTGCAGAAATAGTACTTTGTTTATCATAAAGAATTTATTAGAGAAATATAAAATCACCTTAACTCAACATGTCCTCCTCTTGCTTTTAAACACAGATGCAAAGGTTTTGTGAAATTTTCAGTAATTGTCAGCAACTCGGTCTCAGTGGTTCGCTTCCACACTCTAATCAACGAGCGTGTAACCTTCAAAGCTTCTAAACTTGTGTGAAGCTTCGAAAAACCCGTTCATTCCAAAATCGGTCATAAATTAAATGTTTTTGAGGTCTTATGAATAAAGAGGACATTCTTTAGCCGCGATGAAATTTTGAAATTTGATCTCATATATTTCCATGACTGCCAACTACTACGGCTATTTACAGTCAAATAAACATATTAGAAACATAAATTTTAGTAAGTAATTAACAATATGTAATGTAATACACATAACAAGCAATATATTGGGAATGCATTTTACTAAAACATTTTTGTGGATTAAACTTGTTTATAAGATTTAAATAGACGTAGAAGTTGGCGGCTCTGTATTTCTGTTCAGATTTCACTCGATGAGAAGGCGCGGAGTATTAATCAAATATCCAAATTGCTTTTACCGCAAAGAAGTATCACATCATTAATAATCTGTCTTCGGCACATATTTTCATTGACTTTAACTGTAAAAATGATGAAAATTAAATATGTTGCCCGCCCACAGGACGTAATATCATCATATTTGCAAATTTAACGATGTGGAATAATGGCAGATTTGCCTAGAGAAATTATTGTGACCTAATGATTCTGCGTATTCTGCGATTATTCCACAAGGAATAGCATTGCGTCAGAAAACAGATCACGCTCCGCTTAGAGTCGTACTCGTATCTCTTTATTGGTGAGAAGTTGTGCTTGTTTCAGCTTGTAAAGGCTCTGTCTTGGCTCGTTTCATGGGCTTTTGTAGTGCAAATCATGTACCTGATAATTTCTATGGTTATTGTCTACCGTTATCTTCGAAAAGTTTCCTTGGCTTTATTCAATTAATGAGATGCCACCTATAAAAAATCACATTTTTGATTTCTGAAATAATGAAAGGCAAAAATCACAGTATGCGATTTACACTACAAGCACTCATAGAAATAACCACTTGTTTCTTATTGGCAATAAATTGTACCGATTCCTCTACTTCGTTATGCTTTTTATCCACGCCTGAGAATTTCTCTATATAAGTGGCTTAATCATTTGTCGGTTTCTGGAAGTGTTTACTTTCTGATTAGTCGCTTTTATTGTCAAGATCTTCAATTTCAAGATTGCTTTGTAAACGTCTGAATGAGACACTTGACGCAATCGAACAATCTGACACACACGCTTTCATTGACGTGAGAGCTTTAAAACCGCGTTCCCTTTCTTTACACTCTTATTAATATCAATCAAAATTAGAAAATAAATCAGAAAATGAAAAATACTTCTGATATTTAAATAATAACAAAAGCAGCATCCCTGACGTTGCTTCTGGTCAGCTTTGTTATTTCTGGTCACTTTGTATCTAGCTGAACAGTCCCTTTGAGCATATTAAGTCCACTTGTCTGCAACAACTGAAAAATCTTCAGCACTTCTTAGCTGGACCCATATTCAGCTGGTCTACATATAGACGTTTACATATTTTTTCTAATTACACAAGCGTATGCCCCAAAACACCACAGGCTCAGATTTTTACTTAAAGTTTTTTACACATTTTTTCTAACAGTTACCATATTAATGGCATTTTAAAAAGTTTAGCCATGCAACTTTTTCCCATTCTTGTATGATGCAATTATATTGTTCATAGTCCCTTTGCAGGTGCTTTTTGCGATAATGTGCGTAGATCATAAGTTGGGCAGTCCCTGCCCATTCGGAACAGCGCACACATCCCTATATGTTTAGAACAACATATAGGGTTGATACACAACAACAACAACATATACGTTTGAATCGACACTGTGTTGGAGATTTTGGTGATTGTGGCTGTTTTAGCTGTTCAGTCACGACGAATATTGTTCAAAAATCTCCGATCTTGCCGGTAATTAGTACGCCGCGCTGCGAATGACACTGGACAGAGATTTTCGTTTCACCATCCTTTCACCTCCTTTGATATGGGTGCATAACAGCTGCACGTGAAAAGTCCACTGAACGCACCGTATCCAATATCGACATTTCCATGTAACGATCAGTCATAATGATTTCACCTTTATCAAAGTCTGATAAGTTTGCTGCTTTTTCTATTAAGTCGCTAATTATACTATGTTTTGAATTATAATGCATGGGCGCTTTAAGTACTGCAACATGTGCCGCGCATGCGCCGTGGTTTAGTTTCTGGGAAAACTCATCGTCATAGATGGAGGGGGTCATAATGTAATGGCTCTACGGTGTACATAAAGATATGAATTTCAAAACTCGCCTTTTCCAAAAACTAAAAAAATGTGCTTTTTCTATCAATCTATTCGTAAACCTGCATCGAAAAAATAACGCATTCTGCATAAAACTGGTTTTATTCTGGATTTCTGGAATGGGGGTAAAATCTTAATTAACAATATGAAAACCAATGGGCGCCTTTAGTCGTTCTTCAATTTTTATTTATTTTTTTTTTAAGGTTTTTGTAATCACGTCCTTATCATGTCACGATATTTATTTTATTTGGGAAGATATAACTAACTTTTGTCTTAACGGAATTGGGGGCCTTTTAAGATAGCGCAGTATGTAAAGCAATCACCAAAATTTCCTGTCACATCAAAAAATCTCATTGTACGAGGTTAAGAAATATTACAAAATTAAATGAATCTTTACTTTACCTTTTTTCTATAAACAATACTAATGTAAAATTACAGTGGAAAAATTATAAAACAAACCTATCATTAAAGATTTGTAACAACCGTTAGTATAGTTGATAATCCTGAACGTAGCCAGCAGTAAAGCGTAAATAGAATGTGCTTCTGCAAAATGGCAGAATCTAACTAGAAAACGGTACGATATGAGGGGGAAAAGTGAAATGCAAAGACGTAGAGCATCATCGGCTTAGTTAAAAAAAAGAGCTTGAGAACACGAATGCTAAAAACAGTAATTTGTGTGTTCAAAATTTTCGAAACTGTGACGTCACAAAATTTGGAGGAAAGGGGAAAATAATATATTTTTGATAAAAAAGAGCCCGCAAACAATTCAGCACGACTGCATAAAAGCAGCACAATTGAAGCAGTATCTAGTTGAGCAATTCGGGTAACAAAACATCAGATATTGTGGTTTCATGGAGTGGCTACCACGTTCACAGGACTTGAGTCCAATGAACTTTTTTGTGTGGGTATACTTGAAACAGAAGTTCTGTGTGACCCCTCAGCCAATATTACAGGGCGTCCAATAAGGCATTACGAATTCTTGTTCCAACGGCTCACCCCTTATGCTACAACATGTTCAATATGAAGATCAAACAAGGTTTCAGATATGCATTGAAACTGACGGCGAGATGTTTCAACATTGAGAATTAAGGTATCTTGTAATAACTATTTGTTCTTTCTTCCTAATATATTTTCGCTACGGCACACTGCAGAAAGTCGACAGCAAACAAATTTATTTTTAAGCTTTCATTTCTTAGGATTTATGTTCAGAATGTACCTTTTCATACAAAATTAATGATGCTCTAAATTTTCTTTATTCATTTTTTTATGTATCGTACTATTTTCGAGACAGGAGTGTTAACTCGCTGTGTTGCAGCAGGTAATGCTGGAAGCGGTCTCGTACCGATGCGAATAGGCATAATTCTGTATATAGACACCAGTTTTATGACCATGAGCTGTAGCTGTTCGAGAATTAAGAGGGTGGGATAGGATTTTAGTGAGTTAAATATCTAAGCAACGCTATGCAGATAATTGGATTAGCACACATTTAGAAACACAATCATTTATAAAGATTCGCCGACAGTTAAAACCCTGAAATTAAAAAGACTTTAAATTCCATATTTGCAGTATTTTTTGGTGTTAAATTGTCCTTTATAGGTACAACTGCTTCTGTTGAATAAAAATGCTTTTAAAACAAAAAACCCCGGAAATTTTAGTCAAGTTTTACGAAATTATTTCGCACCAGAATTTTGATTTAAAACATTTTAACTGTACTATATGGCCCCTTTTTTTCTTTCTATCTTTTAAACTTGTTTTATAATGACATAATATTACTGGTTTTGAATATAAATATATTTATATGAGAATCATAGCAAACGCGGTAGCGTTTGGTATAATATGTTTAAGAAATAGAAAATGCGAACGTCTTTTTGAAATTTCTGGCGAACCAGTTGACGTACGACAGTGATTTTGTTTTCAAAAGATAGAACTCGACGAGACGAATAAAGTGATAGCATTAAAAAATATATCGCAGTTTACTGTAGTTTTTTATTTAACTTTTAACGAAAAAATTAAGACGAAAAGTTCAACAAGCGATAGCTAGCGATCTTATGGATGGATTAACTTCGTTTTTGGCTTATTTTTATCGTCTTGATAAAACTTAGAACAGTTTTTTTTCATCTTTGTATTTTTGACGGTACCGGAGAAAATCGAATTTTTGTCTTAAACCTCCAGTTGAATATTACTTTTTGCTGTTGCAATTGTAGTTTTTTTTATTCATTGCCATTAAATTTAATATAAAAATTGTAATGTATGTATCATAATTCATTGAAATTAAACAAATCACGTGAAAAACATGGTTATTTGTTTTTATTGAGAAGCTTTCAATTTCAGTTCTTTAAATAATAAAGTTGTGAAAGCAGTTATTTTATTTATTTATTTTTATTTATTTATTTTATTTTATTTTATTTTTTATTTTATTTTATTTATTTTTTTTTTGTTCGACTCCATGATTATTTTTTCAAATAGCATGCATTTTACATGACAATGGGATGATTTTCTCGAGTACCCTAACATTTTGAATTTTATTAGCAGGGAAAAAAATGGGAAAAACACAAACACATCGGAAAAAACTACCTAGGAGAACCAAAATTTCTATTCAGGAACTAAATGTAAGCTTATTAAATTAGTAAATCAAAAACTTCACGTTCTGTCCATATCTTAAATACCATTCAATTGATTTTAAATAACGATGTGATGTCAAATACGCATCAGGGTACCTGATATGATAGCCGGGCTATTGTTGTTTATTAAAAAATAACTTTTTATTTACCTTTATTTAATTTTGTTAAATTTTATAAATTATTTCATTTTATAGTTATTACTTAAACTTTTCAGTACTACTTGATTATCCCGTCGACCAATTTCACCAAATTGTACAAATCATCCATTTAATCACCAAGTTATGCATATTGGCATAACTTTTATTTTAATTAACGAAAGAAGAAATAAATTAGTAAAACATCAATAAAAGTACAAATAAAAAGTCGAATTCAAAATCACATTATGACATAACACACATGGGTAACCTATTTAATGTAAACTGAATGCAACATTTATGATAATCCGTTATTGGCATTTAATTTTATAATCTGGCGATAATTTTTAGGTCGACAGTATAATCAATGAGTACCCGCTTTTATTCATTATTATTTACTTTTTAAAATAATAGAAAATAGTTGATATATGTACTACTTGGTTATCCCGTCCACCAAAAACCATCGCCAAACTATAAGATTAAATGCCGATAACGGATGATTGTGAATATCGCATCCAATGACATTAAATACGATGCACGTGTTTAAAACGCCATTAAGGGATTTTTATTTCGACTTTTTATTTGTATGTTTTATTAATATTCTACTAATTATTCGTTTTTATTTCCGTTCGTAATTATGTAAATAGGTAGCACCTACAGTTGTCGTTCAGGCCGTCCGTCTGTCCGTCCGTCCGTCCGTCTGTCTGTCCGCATATAACAACGCAAAAACTACCCAACCGAATCGTTTGAAATTTAAAAAATATATTTATTGCATAATTTTGTCGAGTCATTTCAAAGTTTATGAAAATCGGATGCATAGATCAATTACAGGGACAATCAAAAGTATTCTGCTACATTACGGTCAATGGGGAAAAAAGTTTCAAATAAATTTTAATCGTTTGAAATTTCAAATATATAATTTTTAGATAATTTTGTCGTGTCATTTCAAATTTTATGAAAATCGGATACATAGATCAATTACAGGGACAATCAAAAGTTTTCCATTACATGACGATTAATAGGAAAAAATAGTTTGAAGTACATTTTAATGCTGTTAAACTCTTTCGAATATAATAGAATTGACATGAACCTATGAAGTATATATATATATATACACTGAAATATACATTCTGTACAATCTGTGATGCAAATAATATTTATTATTAAATTACAGGGCCACACAAAAGTATTCCACTTCATAATGCTATACGGGAAACATTGTTTGGGGCGTGTTTTAATCATATTAAACTATTTCACATTTAATGAATATGATATGTGTTGCTAAGGTGTAATAAAAGTTACTTCCTGTACATTTACAGGAACACAAAAAAGATTTCGTCCACTATACTGTTTCCGAAGTACTGTCTACTATAACAGCAAGATCTGAATATTTTTTAAAACTTCGGTATCATACGCACGCACCTCATTTGCTACGCTTCACTTGCAATTTCCAACTTGTTTTGTGTGTATTATTTAAAATGAAAATTATGTCAATATTTATAATTTGGCTATGAGTTTGGTAATTTGCATAGTTTGGCGAAATTTCTCAACGGGATAACTAAGTAGTACCTTAATATACATATATGTAATTGAAGTTTGAAAATGAAGCTTTTGCCAAACTGGCGTCAGTAAAATATCGCACCAATGTCGTGCATATATTGCATCTGTGCCAAGAAAGCATAAAATGAAAAACACATAGTGATGCAAAAAACTTTTGTGATGGTGTGAAGTGAATGTAACATTTACGATGAGCAATTGTTGGCATTTAAAAGTAATTTTTCTTGAGATATTGTCGAAAATACATTTTAAAGATATACTTTCTCTCTCCCTTCCATTTCCAAATGTACGGAATTTAAAATTATGGAAAAAAAAATCAGAGTTTAGCGGAAGTTTACTTAAAATCGTGCATAAAAGTTATAGTAATTAACCTAATTTTTCTACTAAAATTTCTTAATATTCCGTTGTTAACAAACGCTACTTTAAAATCGCAAGTTTAATCGGCTAAATCGCCAAGTTCCATAATGATCATCGCCACTGAATATATAAATAATGCCAAATTTGCAAACTTAACGGTTAAAATATAGTGGAACCTTGGTTTACGGCCGCCTCTGTTTATGACCAGTTCGGTTTATGACCAACTTCAGTGATCAAAATTTAACACAATCTGCGTAGGATAACTCGATTCGCGACCAAAACTGTTGAATAGCTCAGTTGGCAACCCTCACATAACTCTTGTTATAAGTCAAGTTTGGAGTAAAGTGTTCGTATCAGAGTTCTTTGCGGCCTTTAGTACAGTAAAAAATTTAATTTATTGTTTTAATTTTAATCAGTATTGCGAAAATTTTAGCCTTCATTATGACTTCTAAGAATGAAAATGTTTTTAGTCTTAGCAGTAATGAGAAGCTTAAGTGAATTACTCATCAATTATGAAAAGAAGTGGTAACAAAACTTACGAACGATGATAATGTAATCGAAATAGCTAAACAATATGGTGTAGACGAAACGTCGATCACCCCGATTATAAAGAACTAGCCGGATGTGGCAACCCCAAAGCTATTTTCTATTTCATACATGTTAATGCTTCAAAATTCATTATTTCAGTGCCAAAATCAAATGACAATCCTATGCTCACCGTGAGGATTCTAAAGGCATGAAATTCTGAACATTAGTTTTTGAAATAGGACTGTTGCGGATATCGGGAAAAATGCAGCATATAAGCCACACTTGTTTGGAGATTTACCCAAAACACACAATCAGCAATAATATTAATCAAAGTGTGCCTAAATCTCAAGTTTGAGGAAAATTTGTGCATTAATTCCTGCGATAGAGCTATTGTGGCGATCGGAAAAAATTCAGCATAGCAGCGCCATGTGTTAGATTATTGAAACCAAAACGTAACAAAAAAAAAAAAAAAAAAAAAACAATTCATATAAGGATTAACTGAATTTGAAGTTTGGTGAAAATCCGTGCATTAATTCTCGAAATAGAACTATTGCGAAAATAATGAAAAATGCAACACGGTTAAGCCACCTGTTGAGAGATTTACATTAAAATGTAAACAGCATCAATTTATATCAGGGGTTACCTGAATATAATTTGTACTACTCTGTTATCCCGTCGACCGATTTCGCCAAATTATGCAAATCGCCAAACTAACAGCCAAATTATACATATTGGCGTAATTTTTATTTTAAATAATAAAAAAACAAATAATTAGTAGAATATTAATAAAAATAAAAAGTAGAAATAAAAATCACTTAGTGACGTTTTAAACACGTGTGTCGTGTTTAATGTCATTGAATTGACATTCATGATCATCCATTATTGGTATTTAATCATATAATTTGGCGATAGTATTTTGGTCGACGGGATAACAGAGTACTACCATATATATATGTTTTAATTCCATGCACTATAGTTCTTGAGAGAGTGCGCCCAAAAAAAAATTATGTCACATACAGAAAGTCAGATACAAGAATGGATTATGATTGTGAACTGAGGTTCCACTGTATATTATAAAAATTTAATTACAGCTAGTGATTTCAATGTCAACTTTACAAACAATACTAGAAATGAATTTTTAGTATATTTTCATCCTTGGTTTGACGTAAATCTATTAAGGCTGCATTTCGAGCGACTCTCTCGAAGGAAGATAATTTAACCTAGAACTTCCCTGAAAATGTCGTAGAATATTATTCAATAAGTGGAATAAGCTATTCCAATAGATATCAGGAAGAAGAAACAAAAATATTTTACTTAGTTTTTTTTTTTTTTAAATTTAAATAGGAAATTTCGCTTTTCTGTGCATTAACAATAAAATTTTGTTTGGCGACCTTTGGGTGCCATGATCACAAAAATCGCGTTAATAGCGGAAATATTTCTCCTTTATAACATCTGGTTTTTAAAACAAGTAGATAAGAATGCCGCGATTCCTATGCGAAACGAATAAAAATTTCTATTCGCATTATTTTTTTACAAAATATGTATTATCTAACATTAATTGAATCTGTCAATTTCTGTACCAACAAATTAAAATTAATTTCGTTTTTTCACGTTTTTTGTTCATTGATTAAATAGTTCAATACTGAGCGAAATAAGAAAAAGTATTGGGAATATTTAAAAGCAACTGAGGTTTTCTTATATTCAATATATGGGTGATTCTACGATAAGAGGTAATTTGTACGGCAATCCTTTTAAAACAGATTTTTTATTCTATATGTTGCTATTTTTTGCAATGAATCACATTATCTTAATATACTTTATTAAGTAACATCACGATTGAATGCCTAATTTAAACACATTTTTCTGAAATTTCTTACAAAGTCTAAAAAGTCCCCTCCCCTGGCATGTCCCCTTGCCGGTTTCAATTTAACTTTCAAACAATACATATATTTTTTCCGCCAGATGCTTAGCTAAAGTATGTTTAATTGGAATTTAAGTAATTATACTTACGTATTATAAAATAAAAAATAAAATAATTTTGTTAATTTCAAATAATTTTTAAAATTAACTTTTGTCCCGCTTTTTTTGTGTCTCTCCCCTGTCAAATTTCGTTCCGCTGAAACAAATATAAATTCAAGGATGGCTATATTGGAAATAGTGCTTAAGGACATCTATTGGCTTGAAGTTAGCAATACTAAACGCACAAGCCATTTAAGCGTCGCCATTTTTAGTTGTTGCGACGCGACCGTGTTTTGTAGTGGTTTAGCACGGTGACCGTGTATCTCCCCTGGTAAGTCATAAAACTTATAATATTCATTTAATTCAATTGCATTTACTGCCCTAATTAAACAATACGGTAATACTTAAAGTGAAATACACAATTAACCGAAAAACTAATTCAGTCAGTTAAAAAGTTTGAATTTACCTGAAAATGTCTCTCCCCTGCCGTATTTCCCCTGGCACGATAACTGCCAGGGGAGCGAGTCACTGACCTGAAAAAGTTATAAAATATGTATAAAGTGACTTGCCCTTATATGAAAAAGTAAATAAACGGGACAAAAATCATAATTTAAAGGTTTTTGATCAAACTCAAACTTTTCTTTTTGGCCGAATTCTAAATGTTTTTGAACCTCTTATCGTAGAATCACCCATTTATTTATCAAAAAATTTAAATGACTAGTATTAAAAAATGCTCTGACGAGCACCAAAAAAGGTTAATATGTTTTAAAGTATGAAAAAGTGTTTGACAAGAGCTTCTAATTGAGAATGAGAAAGGACAAGGGGTCCCTTCTTGGCTGCAATTCACTGTCAATGCCAAATTTGAAAAAATCATATTTGCGCTTTTTCCATGTAAAAGAAATTTGCGTAAAACTTTCTATCTTTACTTTTTAGTAAAACTTTCAATCGTGCTTTACATGTTAACTGCATTGTTGACTCTGCACTGCAACTGCCCTACAAATCAGTTTTCTGTGCTGTTTTACACTGCGACAGTTTATGGTGGGACTGCGTGAATGTGATACGCTGGCAGTGTTGAATGCAGGAGGTGGGCCGGGGGGACATTCCCTCCCGAAGGTATCAAATGTCCCACCCCCCAATAAAATTTGAGGTTTTGTGTTTTTAATTGTAAAAAAAAAGTATAATCTCCTTAGAACTCTATTGTGTCCCCAAGCCACAGAAGACCCTCCCGGAGAAAAGTGTCTGAATTCAACACTGGCTGCGGGAACTATGGTTTTTGGCCCTATTTTGCTTTACATTCATGTTTAATCACGCTGTGTCTTTTCTAATTATGCCTTTACACTACACAATTTTATCGTAACAGTCATTGATTTCTTTTATATGGAAAAAGCGCAAATATGATTTTTTCAAATTTGGCATTGACAGTGAATTGCAGCCAAGAAGGGACCCCTTGTCCTTTTTCATTCTCAATTAGAAGCTCTTGTCAAACACTTTTTCATACTTTAAAACATATTAACCTTTTTTGGTGCTCGTCAGAGCATTTTTTAATACTAGTAGTTAAAATGATCTACCACTTTTTCAAAATGACAATTTTTCCCCAGTTTAATCTCAAAAATCAGCTATTACATAAAGCGATTATAACAAGCAAAAAAAAAAAGTAAAAGATAAAACAATTAAATATCTCAATACTTTATTTACTCCTTATGGCAACATTTACCTTATGGAAAAATGTTTAAAAATATTACCTACTGTTTAATTATATTTTTTTGTCACAAAATTTAATCATTTGCAATTTTTTGTTAAATAATATAACATACATAAAAATGCACATGTAAAACAACTTTTAAACAATCTTTTTTTTAACAACGTCAATAATGTATCAGTTTTTATGCATTCTTAACTAAAACTGTATTTGTAGTATATTTTAATTAAAATTTTATCTCTTACTACTGCATCAAAAAATAAATATTTTGTATAATTTAAATTAAGCATATTGAAATCAAAACAGAGGAAAATACTTTTTGATTACTATAACACCATATTGGTTACTCATAGAGAAATAAATAAAAAAAATAATGTACAACTGCTTTAATGAAATAATTTTATACAGATGCAGAAGAAATATATATATATATATATATATATATATATATATATATATATATATATATATATATATATATCCCTTCCTTATAAATTACAATCTATGCAATTATGGTACACTAAAATAAATTTATTATGCTTAATCCGCAGCTGTAATCTTAAATGGCAATCGATTTTAGATTGTACAGTGAGTGCATACCTTTGAGTTACCACTTAAAAGATTAGCGAAATAATTACAGACCTGTTCTCATCTAAGAGAGTAATTTCTGTAGAACAGCTGAAGGATAAAATAGGAGTCGAATGAGAATTTGACATAAATTGCGTCTCTAGATAATTCTTAGTTAATTGTCGGATTGTGACGTTAGAGAAATCGTTGTTTTGTCGATTTATCACAAAGAAATATTTCAGACTTTCATTCTCATTCTTCTGAATACATCTAAATATTTGTTATGCCAGAACAGATTTGCTTATTTTAATACAGTAGAACCCCGTAAATTCAGACCCCGTTAATCCGGATTGATTTGGTCTTTTTTTTCAAGTTAGAGAAGCGATTGGCTAATTTCCATAACATTAATTTGTTTCATCATCATATTCTGAATTTAAAAAAAAACTTTTTCTGAAATCTTTTCGGAAGAATTAAGCAAAGTAAACATTTTTACTGTCTGTAATTATTCAATAAGTTTAATATAAAGGCGATTTCTGTAAGTATGTTTTATTTTATTTCATTTTTTTCTTATCCTCCGTAAATTCCGGATTTTCGATAATCCGGATTGGGTCTGGTCCCAGTTAATCCGAATTATCGGGATTCTACTGTACTTGTAAAATAAATGTAAATCCAAATAATAAATTAAAGATGTTTTAATTACGACTGAACTTCAGATTAGTCATTTACATTTGTGCTAAAGTATACTTTATGAGATATCATAATGCACGATTTTGGGTTAAAGAAAATATTAAGGAAATATTGTTATGCTTAATACGCAATAATAATCTTATATTCCAATCAATTTTTGATTGGACAGTGAGCACATATCTTTGAGTTACCACTTAAAAAGTTAGCGAAATCTGCCTGTCCTCGCCTAAAAGAGTAAATTTTTTGGAACAGCTGGAGGACAAAATGAGAGTCGAATATGAATTATTCGAAATGCGTCTATAGGTAATTCTTAATTATTTATTCGGATTTTGTAATAGAGAAATTGTTGTTTTGTCGACTTATCACAAAGATATATTTCATACATACATGAAATTTTTCATTATCATTGTTCAGCATATATCTAAGTATTTGTTATGTCAGAAGTAGAATAATTTGTTTTAATACTTGTAAAAAAACACAATAAATGTAAATTGAATTAGTAAGTTAAAGACGTTTTAATTAGGACTTATCTTTCGATTAGTCATTTACATATGTTCTAATGTACACATAACAGTACGTCATAATGCACGATTTTGGTTTAAAGAAAATATTATGGAAAGATTATTATGCTTAAAGCACAAAAATAATTTTAAAAGGCAATCAAGATTAGATTGGACAGTAAGTACATATCTTTGAGTTACCTCTTAAAAGATTAGCGAAATAATTGGAGACCTGCCCTCATTTAAGAGAATTATTTCTGTGGAACAACTGACGGATAAAATGGCAGTCGAATGAGAATGAGACATAAATTGCGTCTTATTAAATTGTCGGATTGTGAGATTAGAGATATTGTTGTTTAGTCAACTTATCACAAAGAAATATTTCAAAGTTAAATGAAATTTTTATTCTCGTTCTTCTGTATATATTTGAATATCTATTGTCAGATTTAGATTCAATTATTTTAACATGAAATAAGCTATAAAATGTAAATCGAATTAGCAAGTTAAAGACATTTTAATTAGAACTGATCTTTTGATTAGTCGTTTACATGTGTGCTAAAATATACTTTAATGTGATGTCATAATGCATGATTTTGAGTTAAAGAAAATATTATGAAAAGATTATTATGATTAAAAGATTATAATTTTCATTCTCATTCTTTTCCATATATCAAAGTATTTGTTAAGTCAGAAATAGGTTCATTTATTTTAATACTTGTAAGATAAGGCAATAAATGTAAATCGAATTAGTTCGTTATAAATGATTTAATTAGGACTGATCTTTATTTTAGTCATTTACATTTGTGCTAAAGTATATTTAATATGTGATGTCATAATGCAGGATTTTGGGTTAAAAAATACTATTGAAAAATTATTATATGTAATCCGCAACAATAATCTTAAAAGGCACTCAATTTTAGAGTGGACGGTTAGCATACAACGTTGAATTACAATTTAAAAGGTCAGTGAAAAAATTGTACATCTGTCCTTTTCTAAGACATTGATTTCAGTGGTTCAAGTGAAAGATGAAATAAGAATGAAATGAGAACTATACATAAATTACATCTCTAGATAATTTTCACTTGCATGTAGGATCGCGGCAATAGAGAAATTGACGCTTAGTCGACTTATCATAAAGAAATACCTTATATTTCAATAAATGTTTTTCATTCTTTTTTTCCTGTATAAGGTCATTGTGCCTGAATTAGATGCTTCTCCACATAGTTATGTTACCGTTAAAGCTTATAATCCGTTATTTAATAAAATACCTAGTTATTTCATGAAATAAATAACCGTATCCGTTAAAGTATGCAAAGTTATTACCATAATTTCTCACGTAAACGCCGCGACATAGTAAAGTATTTTTCAAACCAGAAAATTTATTGAGAAAAAGAAATCAAACTCATGCTAAGCACAAGCAAGTAACATTTTTTTAAAATAAATCTGGTGGGAAATTGTGTTATACATGGTGCGGCGTTTACGTGAGAAATTACAGTAAATTTTTAAGCTTTAACTAGTTATTTTATATAATAACGATTGTTAAACCGTTATTGTAATAAGACTCTAAGCTAAAGCCGTTTGAACCGATTATAACTGGTTTTAGTCAGTTTTGAATCGTTTATTGCTGGTTTGATATCATGCATTTCTTAGACCTTTTCTTCGTTATTAACTGTCGTTGCGAGTACATGATTTATTGATATGTATATTAAGCTTGTATAAATTTGTAAATAATGTATTTATGTTAGTTTTTTCCATTTGGTATTATTCAGAATTTTCTTTGCAGTTTTTTTAAAACAATGAGATCTACAAGAATGACAGATCAATATGTAAAAAAGAAATATTAAAATCGAATAAAGGTTGGAATCCTTGTTAAGTAAGCGTGAAACAAATAAAAGCAGTGCTATACTTTCTCGTGAAAAATTACTAAATTCGATAGACGAAGTAATTTATGTCAAAGCCACACAGATAAATACCACGTGGCAATTGGTTAATCGAGAGTCATTATATCCTAGAAGTTCAAAAGGTAGAAAAATAAATTTGCACTAATTACAGACGCAAAATATAGTGTTATTTTTTATTTCTCACGGGTTATTCTTCTCATTTTTTTTTATACCACCTGGATATATTGACAAAAATAACATAAAATGCATAATTCTAATTGTCATGTTACAACAACAGTTTTTCTAAGAAATAATGAAAACAAATAAATGCATTTCATAAATTTAAAATTATTATACTCTTGAATTTTTAATTCGAAAAAATATATAAAAGTTGTTATTAAATAACATAATTATTCCTGCTAGCATGTGATTTTTGGAATAATATTTAAAATTATTTATTTTGTAAGCAGAATTTATAATTTGCGTTGAGGATAAATTTTCCGTAATACTTTTTCAACAGTTTAAAAGGTTTTACAACAGGCTACAACTATTCCCGCACTACATTCTGTTATTTTGTATTGCTTTTAACTGTTATAAAAATAATATTATATTACATATTAAGTTTTTATATATTATTTAATGAATCATCTCTTAATAATATGAAATGTATTTTTCGAATGTCTTTAACTATTTATAATCATAAAATATTGTGCTATTCCATGAAATAACTCAATTATAAGCTTTAACGGTAAAAGTTATATCACATTTAAGATATATTTGTTATTTTATTAAATGAATATAAGATGCATTGGGATAATAAAGCCAGAGTGGGTAATAACAACAAATGCTAATTCTATGCGTAATTATGAAGGAATTCGGGAGATGATACTTACGGGTTCTGCAAAGAAGGGGTGATCTCGGTCACAAACAACCGTTAAAAATTCACTTGTTTCATTTCTAGACATTATCGCTGGAAGAAACGATCTAAAACTTGCAAGACAAGTTCTGTGATCTTAAGACTATATCTTTATTAGGTAATATTTTGTTTATTATATAATAGATACATAATTATAATATACATCAACATTTTTTTCCACAAAATTTCTAAAATCCACAATCAATCAATTCTTTTTTTCATTTCAGGAATCAAAATAAAAGAAAACACGCTATTTCAAACTAAGTTGATCAGAGATATCGGAAAATAAAACTTTCAACAGCTTTTAAAGTGAAAAAGATATTACGTCTGTTCATAATGTATTAAAAACAATTACAGAAAATACAGACAATTTAATTTAATAGTTAGAAAACACATAAAAATTATATTAAAATAAAGCATTTAACGTTTCGAACTTATTTAAAGTTTCTCATCAGTAATATAATAATAGATAAAATATCCTTTAAAAAAATACTAACCGACTTTTAAAAAAAAGAATCAAGCTTGGCAACAACTTGGCGCTAACACATATGAATGCATAGTTTTAATATGCTTATGACTTGAAAACGGTTGCAACAAATGAAAGATGATTTGCGACAAATCATTATTATTACTAGGACTTCCCTCAGAGGGATTAGTCTGAGCGATATTGCTGAGAATACACATTTAATAACTTGCGATAAGCAAAGAAAATGAGATGTTACCTTTAATTGGTCATTCATTGTGATAAAATATGATGAAAATAAGCATATTGAATCATAGAATAACAAAATCTCATATATAAAGTTGCATATACTGTTTTTATAAAAGAAAAGAAAACCATGCATGGATATAAAATTGGAAATATGCAAAATGTTAAAAGTAATACAGAAAATAAAACACCAAATTTTCCTATATTGGAAATATAACTCTTTAAAATGATGTTATGAGCATAAACAGAAGCTTCGTACCGATATGAGAAACTATAAATAACATAAATTATTATGTTTGGAGAGAATGGAGTGTATTTTATATGGTGTGAAATCCGTCCGAATAATTTATAATGTTGAATATCTGTTTTCCACGGATGCAATGAGGTTGTCGATAAGAGTTAAGGAATCCTTTTTTTAAAATTTGTCCTAAACGAGCACTTACATCTTATAAGTTACTGTGATGCCAAAGTTACAGTTTCTGACCCCAACAGTATCCTAGAAATTGCAATATTCTCAATAAATTGGGTTTAAAACTTTTTGTAGAAAAAAAAAAATGTTTAATTTGTGAAATTAAATTGTCGAATGTTTTAGAAATCGTTCATAACGAGAATATTATATCTTAAAAGTTGCCACAAAAAAAAAAAAAAAAGATTTTAAAATTTTAGTCATATCAACAAAGAATTCTCAATTTTAGAACTTTTTTGCTCGTGCATTGATGGTGATTATTGTTCCTACACAAAATATAGTATATTTTGCAGCAAAGATGGTTACCAACATTTTTTGCCCACATTATTTTTTAAATCGGCTAGGTACTCCCAATGATAACGAAAAACACACAAACGTTAATGCTTTATAGCATAGAAATACAGAATCAAAAGCTATTTATCTCCTATTATATACACATAAATTATCTAATTAGAGCTAGCAGATGCATTTTTAAATATACATAGATCAATATAATGCTTCATCTTTCTTTTATTAATATTTCTTAGTATTCATTATTCATTTATTTGTATTATTCAGTAAAAAACTCACTTTTTTAAATCCGAATTACGTCAAACTTTTTATAAAAGCGCGTAAGTCCATATAACAGCGGAGTATTGTGAAGAGTATTAAATACAAGGTAGTAAGACACTTAGCCAAACGCAGGTAATAAATCTCTAAATATTGTTCTTTTCGGCCTCTCTCGAAATGCATTTTATCCGTACATTTAAAAAAAAACGATTTTGAGTCATCTTATTAAAAATTCAAATAAATAAATAAGAGGAAGCAATAATAGCATAAGTCAAAACCTTTTATTTCAGCATCAAGGAATTGTATCGTAGTTACACATGTGGAAAAAAGCTGCATTTGGCCAAAAAACGTTGTCTTCACTAAATTTGAATCCGATTAAAAAAAGTACCGTGATTAATTAAAATGTTATAGGCAGAGCTGCCAAGTCTCCGGCATTTTGGATACCGGTATTTTAAAACAAAAAATGTTTCATTAAATTGGAACATTCTGCGGATTTAAAAAATAACTTTTCCTATAAGAAAATTCTGCTATGCAATAAGCGGGGGCTTGGCATCTCTGTATAGGGATATTTTGTAATCTACTTTTTTACCTTAAAAAAAGCAACGACCATTTTTCGGGTACAAAATGTATTGCTAATTGTTCCATTTTGCATGGTATTGATTGTAATATTGATGCATCTATGGTGATAAATTTCCAATAATTTTTCAAATCCCATTTATTTCATTAAAAATATAAATCTTTTATTCATTTAGTTTTAAATAAATGGTTTTTAACTAATTTCATAATACTTTTGAAATATCACTTTTCATTGGCCACTTTTTAAAGCATTTAGAAAATGGTTGTTGTTTTCAGTCAAATATAGACTTTGGTCTGTCTGCATTTTATTTTATTATTATTATTATTTATAAATGGTGGAGAAATATTCATACTTAATCCATAACGTACATAATATATGACTCTGTTATTACATAAGTCACCTTTTTATTATCATAAAAACTATGTTTTTACTGATTTTTATTAATTCAATAGGAAAAATTTTGTACTTTGAGCAATATATGTCCGCATTTCATTTATTTATTTATTTTAACAAAATTCTTTGTATTTAGAAGAATTTTTATTTAAATAGGAAATCCAAATACCGCTGTTAATAAAGAAGAAAGTTACAAAAAAAATGTTACAAAACGAGTAGACGCATACTATCAAATATGGAAAAATGACGAATCAAAAAAAGACGTCGTATGAAATATCATCTTTTAAAGCAAAAAAACGAGGTCTGATTATCGAGCCTACTGATTACAAAATGTGCATTACAAAAAAAAAAAAAAAAAAAAAAAAAGAAAAGAAAGAAAGAAAAAACTACAAATATTGTTTTTTTTTTCTTTTGTGCAGTTTTGGCTTCGGAAGGTGCGCTGTGTTGCAAAAAGATACAAGCGACTATGAAAACACACTTAGTAAACGTTCATGCTCAGTTTTATAAATAAACATGGCACATATATGCTCTATACATACCGAGGTACCTAATTGGTGCCAAAATGGCGTTCAGTTGCCTAACATGCTGGTTATCATATAAATACTATAATAAATTGTTTGTTCTAAAAATATTATCATTTATTGATTGTTATTTCTTTTTTTTTTAATAACAGAAAATATTTCGCTTATTCCTTTTTTTTCATTTTGAAATAAATAAATAACGTGTTATTATAGCATGCTATATGTATCTGGTAATCAAAACGATGTTTTCGCCTAATTGGCATAAAAAATCTCGCCAAACCCGATGCTTATATCTCTAGTATATTATCTCAAGTATTTTATTTATGTATACTATAATTGTTTCTATATACCACTTACTTCTTCTTGTATATAAAAATAGGTAAGTGGCTCCTTTATGCAGTATAAATTGTATAAATCTTTAAAAAATAGCCCTCGTTGCCCCTTTTTGGATCGAATTTAAAAAAATCAATGTCTAATTTCAGTATTGCTCCCAGGTATGCATACATATTCCAAATTTCAAAGTTGTATGCCAACAGAAAATGGATGAAAAATGGGAAAAAATTTCACATATGCACCAGGGTACATAATTGGAGTCAAAATGGCATTATTTTACCTGAGATGGTAACCCGGCGTTATTTATTTATTATTTGTTTATTTACTCATAAAATTGTTTATTTACTTTCTTTTCCTTTTTTTTAATTATATAAAATATTTTTTTATAGTTATTATTATTATTATTTTATTTACTGTAAGTTCTTTTTGAAAATAGAAAATAATTTTAAAATGTGTATGCAAGCGTTATTTCAAAACGGAGTTTTCGCCAAATGGGCTTTGAAAAAAATTGCGCCAAATCTGATGCCCTTGTGGTATCCGTGCCGAAAAATTAGTGACCAGAATTGACTTCCACACACAAACAAAATATAAGTTAAAAGAAAACATGCAATAAAAATAAATATAAAGGGAAAATGATGTCATAAAAGAAACTTTTTATTTAAAAACGTAATTGTTTCTAATTTTCACACGCGAAATATATAAAACATTCTTTTAGCAATCAAAAAATGCTATTAAGAGATTATCACAAAATCTCAAAATAAAAGTTTTTATGACTTTTTTTAATATAAAAAAATAACAGTTTTATTTTCCTGCATGATTAAATTTTAAAATGTTTTATTGCATTCAATATTTCTGAGTGCGTAAATGATTACTATTTACTCCATGTACTGATTCGGTTATCTACGAAAATACTAAAAAAAAATTCCAGCTTGTGAAAATCACGCACACCAAATTTCTGTGACGTATGCAAATAAATTGTGCTTTTTTATCAGTTTTTTAATATAACTTTTAAACTATTTGGAATTAATTTTTAAAAGTAGGTGCATTCACCAGATTACCTTCATAGGTACCTACTGGTACAAACAGAATCAAAATCCGACAAGTACTTTTTGAGATTTGCTTGACGAAAGAATTTTTTTGAATTTTAATATCGTTACGTATCTCTGAGTATAAAGACTTCGCTTCGCTCAGACAATTATTACAGTCAAACCTCGTTAACATGAACACGCTTAGCGGGAATTACCTTTAACATGAACTGTTTTCACAGTCCCCTATAAAAATGAATACAAAGATTTGATACTGATAACATGAATTACTGTTAACATGAACAAAATTTTGATTCCCCTTGAGGTTCACGTTAACGAGGTTCGACTGTATTATTATTAATATTTATCAAATCCACATTTTTTATTTAAAAAAATTCTAATCATCAGAATTCAATGAAATTAGAATGGGACCACGCAGACATCTTGCACTTTCAAACAAAAAAAGAATTATCAAATTCGGTTCATATTTACGGAAGTTATGAGTGAACTAGCAATACAAACAGGTGGAAATCATAACCTCCTCCTTGAAGTCGGTTAAAAATCACGAAATACAACATAACTCAACAAATAGTTGAAGGCATGTGCCAGAAACAATTAAACACGGAGATAGGTAATTGAGTTAGATTTGAATGCTATATTCTATAGGAAGAGAACTAGGTTCTGTAACATCTTGTTAACTCTAGATGTTAAAATAAAATAAGAGAGCAAATACCGAGTTGACCATAACTAAGCCATTGAATTTATTAGAACACTCGAGACATGAAGTAGTAATACATAAACTCTTACGTGGCAGTAGAAATGTATAAACTGCTCACATGACATCTCCCTTTACAATAACAAAAGGTAAGACTAAAAATTATTTTTTAAGTTCAAACGTTCTGGAGGGAGGATAACTCTTCCGGAGCGGGTAATCACTGTTTTAGATTTGGGTGGAGTTAAAGCTGGACGAGGAACATCAGGAAGAGGGTCAACTGACGCATTGCTACCATTCTCCGATCGAACAAAATTTGAAGTTGTATGACCATAAACCGCTAGAAGCCATTGCAAAGAAATCCTTACAAGCAGCTCCTGCACGTCTTCAAAGAATACTTTTTGATGTTCTTCAGTATTCTCCCAAGATAGTATACAAAAAGGGTAAAGATATACCGATTCCAGATGCTTTAAGTCGTGATTGCAATATTGATCTTGTAGAAGATGAAGAGATAGAAACTTTTGAAGTTGTATGTGATGTTCCTCTTCCGTTGTTGACTTTTTCTGAATTACTGAATGCGGTAAATGAAGATTCTGAATTGCAAGAGTTAAAACGTTTAATTCTTGATGGTTGACCATCTAGTATTAACTCAGTTTCTCCAGAACTTCGGAAATACTGGAACTTTAGAGAAGAATTAGCAGTTTATGAAAATTTGTTATTCAAATCAGAACGCTTAATAGTTCCATCTGCATTAAATTCAAAGTATTTAAATTTAATCCAGGAAGGACACTTAGGAATTAATTTGTCTTTACATCGTGCTCGAGAAATTATATTTTGGCATGGAATGACACGTGATATTGAGCTCTTTATACAAAAATGTCCTGTTTGTCAACAGACAGCTCGTTCCCCAAATACAGAGCCATTGAAAATGAAACCCGTTCCTCAACTCCCGTGGCAACGAGTGGCTACTGATTAGTGATGGGCGATTCTCGAAAATTTCCTACTCGATAAAAATCGTAATCGTAAAAAAGCGCATTCGATAAAGTCATCGATTAATTTCGAGAATCTACAATCGAGATGTTTTTACAATCGATTATTAAAATCTTTGTTATTACATGTTTAAAAAGCATAATTTAATAAATACATGGAAACTGAAAACAAATGAATTTAAAAAACAACAACAAACCAAAAGGATGTTATAATGGAGCCGCAATAGTAGAAAAGTCATGTAACGGCGTTCCTTGGTTTCAATAAGTTGTAAAGTCGCGAGTAGCAAAATGGCCAAAGAAAAAATAATCAAAAGCACTCCTATAGTCCAGTCATTTTAGCACCTTTTTTTGCAAATAGCGGAAAAAATTAGAACAAAGCTGGATTTTTGCATAGGTGCTAGTTAGGATATGTAGTTTAACATACTAAAAGTCCCCATCGATCCGATGTGAGCTTTCGCCTCCAGGGGGCGCTAAAGAGCTTGAAAATCGGTTTTCTGTGAATATCTCACGAACAATGGCATCTAGACAAAAAAGTTTAATTACAAAAATGTAGATAATTTAATTTCCTACAAAAAGTGTTATTAACATTTTTTTGTCACACCAACCCTTCTCTGCCAAAAATTAAGATAAAGTAAACATTATTGAAAAAGAATGTGCAAGCACAATCATAACGCGGCGAAGAGGCAGAACAAATACTAAACAACTTTTGATTCCCCCCCCCTCATCTCTCCCCCATTGTTTGTATTGCGTTTTCGCGCGTTTGTGCAATACGTCATAGAGGTCTGCACGGGCCGGGCCTCGGCCCGAAGCCCGAGCCCGGCCAATTTTTGGCCAATGATTTCCAATAATGGCATTCGGGCCGGGCCGGGCCTAGTCACTAATCCTTTCGGGCCGGGCCGGGCCTAGTCACTAATCTTTTCGGGCCGGGCTGGACTTGAACCTTAATTTTTTTGCTGGAGTATCGGGCCGGGCCTAACTTTTTTTTTCCGTACGAAGCCGAGACTGTTTCCATTCTTCCTAGTTTTCTTGGACCAAAATAATCAGTTCCTATTGAATCTTCCTATATGAAAATCTTTTTCTCGACTTTTTATAAATCAGTAATATTTGGCTTTGTCCAAAAATTTCTGCAAAAAAAGCATATACTTTTAAGCCGTCATTATTCTACAATTAAACATTAGAATTTATTCCTTTTAAAGAATCGTAGATTACTAGGCGTTTTAAAATATAATTAAACACACACACACACACACACGCACACACACAAAAAAAAAAAAAAAAAAAAAAAAAAAGACATTATGACGGAATTTTTTTTTAAATTGAAAACTGAAAGTTTCATTTAAAATGTTCATGCATGCAAAATGAATACAACAATACGGGAGAAAAAAATATATTAAACATTTACATCTGTTAAGAAGGGAATGCATTTTTTTTCGTTCCAAAGCGATTTCGTCTTTGGAAATTTTACCACTTACCACTTTTTCGATTTTTTGTCTCCATTACAGGGAATATGGATTAATAATGCTAGTGAAAACTGAAACATTTACATACAACAAAGATTCATTTAAAAGCATAAATATCGCAGCCTACGGCACTTCTGCATAAATGGAGATTATAAACATGGAAAAAAAGACTAATATAATTTTTTTTGGTCAGAATTCTTCCATAAGATTAAAGATCAATGTTCTGTAGAAATTCACTCGAGCCGGGCCGGTTTCGGGCCGAAATTAAAAAAATTTTCCGGACCGGTCCGAGCTCGGGCCGAAATTTTAACTTTCGGGCCGGGCCGGGTCGGGCCATTAGTTTTTTCGTTCGGGCCGGGCCGGGTCGGGCCAATAGTTTTTTCGTTCGGGCCGGGCCGGGCCCGGGCCGAAATTTTAACTTTCGGGCCGGGCCCGGGCCTGGAAATTTCGGCCCGTGCAGACCTCTAAACATCACCTGAGAATAATATGGTTCTATCTGTGTTTTTTAAAAAATCGACTTATCGATATAGAAATGTTCTATTTGTATGAGGATATATCTGGATTAAAATAATGTCGTAATATAATTATAAGGTTATATGTAAATTATATATAACATAATTTTGATGCAAAAATGTCTTCTTAGATACAAATAGAGTCTTTCTATATAGATAAGTCAATATTTTCAAAAACACAGATAGAACTTTATTATTCTCAGGTGACGAATAGTCATTACCCAATACCCTATCTCTGTTTGCATTTGTCGAAATGTACCACGAAGAAGTACTTTCCAATATTTTATTTTTATTTGGTGCTCATTTCGCTAAGTATGAAATGACCCTAATTTATTGAACCAAGTATTTATTCTTTTTAAGATTTTAGGAAGGGGATAATTTTATTATCAACGCATGTTGTAGAAAGTTTTAATTTAGTTATGACAGTTTAAAATGACTCTTTCTTAATTGCTGATTCTGAGCGAAAAATGGAGATTGACAAGATAGTTTATCTTGCATGAGATGAGGACTGGGTTTCGAAAGATTTTGTAAAAATAAAAAAAAAGGGACTGAAGTCACTTGTGACAGTAAGTTCGGAAAGAGATGACCAAAAGTGGAAAATACTTGAAGAAATGGCTAAAAACAATAATAAATTTACAGTTCATTCAAAAAATAAGAAAAATTATTCACGAAAGAATTCTATTAAATCATACAATAAATCTATTGCAGAAAAACGATCAACATCCGCACAAATTAATCATCCATTGAAGGAAAAATTGAGAAATGTCAGTCCGTTGTTTGAATTTAAGGGAAAATGTTTGTTATTTCTGATACATTAGACGAAGATTTTTTAGAGAAGGAAAAAAAGAAAGCTCTAAAGTATCGCGAAAAAGAATTTTTTAAATCTAATCATTAAAATAAGACGTCTCATATCTATGCTTGTGGAGAAATTTATGGAGAATGGTTTCGAAGCGAAACAAGCAGAAGATGATGCAGACACACTAATTGTTAACACAGCTATTGAAGTAGCAAAGCCTGGTGCGCTTACTGCTGTTGTTGGAGATGATGTTGATTTGCTAGCATTGTTGACAGCTTTAGCACCTCCAGAGATAGAGATATTTTTTATTAAGTCTGGAAGAGGACGAATTGTAACCACCCTGTATTCATCGCACAGTCTTAACAATGATGCTGTTCTGAAAGATCATATATTGTTCCTTCACGCTTTTTCAGGTTGTGACTCGACATCAACAATGTTTGGGAAAAGCAAAATGTCGTTAGCAAAATTTTTGAAGAAGGAAGAAGATCATAACATACAAGTTGTCAGCATTTTTAAAAGTGATCAAGTATCTTAATTTGAAGTTTCCGAGGCTGGAAAAACTATTTTTCTTGCTTTATACGGTAGTAAAGCAGAAATTTCTCTGAAGAAGTACCATTATGTATGTTTCAAGAAAAGAGTTGCTGTTGGTAAAAAAAAAGCCTTTTATCATTGCCGCCTACCGAAGATGCAGCTAGATTGTACAGTTTACGTATTTATCATCAAGTACAAAACTGATTGAGCAATAAACTACTTCCTGAGAACTGGGGCTGGCAAAATGCACCTAATTTGTTTCTAATTCTTGCTACCTTACCGCCCGCACCAAAAGATATTATTGAATCTATTTTTTATATTTGCTCCAAAGGATGTGGAAAAGCATGTGGATGCCGAAAAATTGGATTGAAATGTTCTGATATTTCATAAATTGCTGCGGAGTTTCATTTCATAATGCAAGTAAAATTGAATTTCAAGAAGAGGAAAATATTGACAGTAATCCTGCCGTCTGCAAGGGAGGAGGGAAGCGCTACTTCTGTATTCAGTAATGATATCGAAAGGCAAACAAAAAATACTGAAAGCAGTACAACAACGAAAGAAATAAATACAGATAATTAAGAATCTGAATCGAGTGTAGAAATTGAAGCTGTGCAAAGAACTACTAAAGCAGTTAAACGACTGAAATAGGATTAAGCCAGTCACTATAAGTGGAATATGCCTACGGGGGAAACCACAATAAAAAAAACCGCACTAAGTGTTTTACCTCAAGGGTGGTGTGGAAATAAGCATAAATGTATATTATATATTCACTTTCCCCATTCAAAGATGAGAATTATAGATCCGTTTACAATTTTTTTTTTTTAAGTAGCAGCAGATTTTTTGTATTTTTATAATTTTGCTTTCAAATATGTTCACGTTTTTATATTTTTGACAGGGAAGGGTTAATGTGACAAACAAATGTTAATGACACTTTTTATAGGAAATTAAATTATCTACAACTTTGTAATTCATTTTTTTCTCTAAATACCATTGTTCGTGAGATATTCACAAAAAACTGATTTTCAAGCCCTTTAGCGCCCCCTGGTGGCGAAAGCTCACATCGGATTGATGGGGACTTTTAGTATGTTTAACTACATAACCTAACTAGCACCTATGCAAAAATCCAGCTTTGTTCTAATTTTTTCCCCTATTTTTGCTAAAATGACTGGGCTACTAGTGAAAGAACATGAACTAAAAGAATATTAAAAGTGATCAAAATCTTTTATTGATTTTTGTACATATACTGAGATGCGATCTACAATTCTCCCATTATTAGAAGACTCTCTATTGAAATTCATTAAACGGACCACTCGGGAGTTGGGGGGGGGGGGCAAAGTAGTGCAGGAGCAATGAAAATGCATAATATAAGTAAATGGTCATTAGGCTTTCCAACAATACTTGGCATCAACACAATGTCGATGGAAAACCTATTTTTAACACTGTCAAACACATTTGAAAAGTCTAGTTTTTTCTATCGACATTGTGTTGATGTCGTAATAAACACAATAAAATACATACATTTTACAGCAATCCTTGTGTGCTTATGGGAATAAGAACCTAAACAGAAGAACAGACAGATGGACAGAGAAAAGGAATTCATAAAAGAAAAATTAGGCTCTATGCCGCTAGGTTCCATGCCGTAGTAAATACAATAAAATACATAAATTTTACAACAATTCTTGTGTGTTTATGGGAATAAGAGCCTAAACAGAAGAACATACAGATAGACAGATAAAAAGAATTCACAAAAACTTTTCAAGTGTGTTTGACAGTGTTAAAAATATGTTTGTTTTTCTATAGACATTGTGTTGATGAGGAGATTTTATAAATATTGAAATGTTTACTGTAACAGGTTTCATTATATTACAATAGGGATTTTAAAATACTATTTTACTTTTATTAATTTTAGTTACTGTCTGATTGTATATCTCTTTTCATTTTTAAAAGCTTAATCTAGATTCATTAGTTATTAGAAACACTGAAGAATTTCAATCTAATTTAAAATTTCTACTGTATATTCATATTCTGCATAATTAATATTTCTATATATGCCTGAAATAATTTTTCAATAGTTGACGTTACCCCTTTCGCGGCGCAAAGGAAATTCATTACTTAAGTGTTGAAATTGATGACTGGCACCGGAATTTGAAAACAACTGTATTTGTGATTAAGAAACAGCTATTTTGCTGGAATTCAATAAACCAATTTTTTTAACGGAAATTCCGGTGCCAATGTGGTGTTTGGGAATTAAAATTAAGTGGTTTCATAGATATCACCGCGCCGTAAGGGGTTAATAGATTCAACTGGTAACACACATTAAAGTAACATGTGCAGGGCTTGCAACGTTCCTAAATTTTTTTGTGTTTCCTACCACAATTTAAAATAAAAAATATGCGCAAAAATAAACCTAGTATATGCAATAATAGCTTAAAAGAAAAATTGCTTTTTTAAAATAATGGTGACAAAGGGTAAAATATTTAGGAACACGGAATATCCTGCATATGTTGAGATAGATTGTGAAAAACCTGTATGTGTCAGAAAGAAATCAATGTTAAGAGGTGCGTTCATAAATATGTAAATACGAAGCACCTATTATCGTCGTTCAGTCCTTCTGTCCGTCTGCATATAACGGAGTAAAAACTACCTAACCGAATCATTTGAAATTTAAAATAAATAATTATTTCATATTTTTGTCGAGTTATCTAAAATTTTATGAAAATCGGAAGTATAGTTTAATTACAGGGACTATCATAAGTATTCCGTTACATTACGGCCAATTGAAAAAATAGTTTCAAATGATAAATCAACAGTTTTAATGATGTTATACTCTTTCGAACATAATGAAATAGATATGCATCTATGAAATATATGCTAAAATATACATTTTCTATGATCTGGGGTGAAAAGAATATTTTTTAAATTTATTTACAGGGTCACACAAAAGTATTCCGTTACATAATGTCATAGGGAAAAACACTGTTTATTCTCATTTTAATAAACTGTTTCGCATTTTATAAAATTGATATATGTTGCTAAAGTTTATTCCAAGTTACTTCCTGTATAATCGAAAGCAAATAGTATTTACAAGGACACATAAAAGATTTCGGCTACAATAGTGTATCCGAAGTACTGTATACTATAACACCAAGATCTGAATATTTTAAAACTTTGTTTTTTGGCGAACTTAGCCCATTTGTTACGCTTGGCGTGCAATTTCCAACTTGTTTTTGAAGTTATTATCACAAAAATAAGTAAAATAATAATAATTATTATTATCATAATCTGTTTTATTTTGAGTAAACGTAGAGTAAGATGACTTCTGTAATATTTAACTAACTATACTGAAATATTTTTTGCCGTTCTTCAAAACACAATTTTAAATTCAAATTACTCTTGAAAACTACTGACTATTAGTAATAACTGTGTAAAAATACTTTTTTAAAATAGAAAAAATATACTCAAAGATTTCATTTAAAATTTAGTCAAATTAATTTTATACATCTTATAACAAATATTTACGTAACTTAATCCAATTAATTTTTTATGATATATCTTTAAAACAAAGTTATTTTATTTCTTTATATTATATTAAAAAAAGTATTTGTTAATGGTTTAAGAATGTTAAATTAATTTTGGAGTGTTCTTTAACCCAATGCAAAATAAAAGAAAGACGTTATTTGAAGTAATAACTTTTTGCTAAAACAAAATAAAATAAAGTAAAACAACAATGAACAGAAAAAAAGAGACATACTACCTGCGGACTTTATATCCAATTACCACAAATTAGCTTAAAAAATACTAAAGATTTCTTGAGATATCAGACTTTATAATTGTTAATTAATATTCGCTATTGATCTTGGTTTTAAATTTTTATATTTGTAACTTCAAAGCATTAGAATAACCGAAAAAACAATCTTCGAAATTTTATTACACTTTGGTTAGAATATAAATAATTAATAAAACGTAAAAAGTAAATTTTTTGTAATGCAATTTTATTTTTTATTTTATTTTATTTTATTTTTTTTTATTTTTTTTATTTTTTTTTTGTAAAATATTTTAATAAACATTTTTTGTAAAATGTTTTAAAACTATATATTTTTTAGGAAATGCATGTATTTAGAGTTAAAAAAGCTAGCAACTATTTAATGAATTAAACATTTTTAGAAAAAACACCTATTATGTAAATTAGAGATATTGTAACAACAATAATGAGATGGTATTAATTACCGATAATGTGAAACCTTTAAATGACTGATTTTTTTAACCTTTTTTCAAACTTGTAAAAAGTAGATTAAAATAAACTGTATTACTTTTATTTGAAGATGTTTAAGGAAGTTAATGCTACTTTCATAAATTGAAACTTTGTTCATTCCTTTTTATCCTTAAAAAGTATATAAAGAAAAATTTTAATTTATTTTTAGCCTTTATTCTTTTTATTACTATTATTCATTAAACAAAAATAACATATAAGTGCAAATTTGATGCATGCAATTAACATTTAAAATGATTTAACTTTTAAAAAACTAAATCAATGCAAGAGCCATTACAATCAATACGAACGATAAACTTAACTTTTTCCTAAGGGGAGATCTTCACTCACTTGAAAGCACCCACTTCGAAATGTTAAACTAATGAACAGGATAATTTCAAATTACTCATTAATTTTTTTTTGTTTTGTTTTTGTTTTTGTTTTTGTTTTTGTTTAGCTGAGATCGATATTTAATTTTTTTTAATTTTAAATTTTAAATTTTTTAAAAAGTTACTTTCAGTTTCAAAACCAGTTCCTAAAGCGAAAGTACTTCTTTAAAACAAATCTGTAACCAAAATATCAAAAATGTTAGAAATAGTCATACTAAAGATCGAGCTCAGGTATCTTGCGCTAAAAATCCATTAAAAACATTCAAATATAAATGAGTAATTCGAAATCACGATTCTACGAATCATGATTGTCACGATTCTACGAACCAGTGATCCATAAATATTGAAGTATGCAGCTTCTCGAACAATAGAGGCGTCATTATAGTATTCATTTCCAGCTTCTTCATTTATCACTATGAACGAAGAACATACTTTATGAAATTCAAAATTACCAAATATAGTTAGTTGTCAATTTTTCTCTTTCTCTGTGTAAATTGAATTTTTGTTGTTTTGATGAAGAATTCAGAAATGTCTATTTCTGATCACAAATATGGAATGTAGCTTTAACACTAGAACCGCCATTAGGGGGTCAAAATTACCCCTGCAAGAATGATAGTAGTCGATTAGAACCAGAATTTTTTTCATAAGATATGTTAAATATATGCAGCACAAAAATAGACTAATAAAATAAAAAAGAATACTGCCCAGTTAAACTGAAGGCATTGAGCTCACAGGCTACAAATACTAATTGCACATTAAAGCTTTATATTTTCAAGGGTTAATTCCGTTCGAAAAAAAAAATTAAGAAGGGGAAACAGCTCTCCCCTTTTCTCTTTTTTTATACTTAATCATTGAACCTCCTATACTATCAAAGACATGCTTTATCATATAAAAAATCTATATCCAAAATTCAGAGCAAATTAGATAATTCTTAATAAAAACCCATTTAGCATTTATATAATTTAAAAAAAGTTATCCCCCTCTTTTATACTTAACCATTAAACTTCCAAAACTATTCAGAGATTTGAACGAAATCTGAAAATTCTGCTTGAAAAACCCATTTGTATAAATTAAGGGGGGGGGGACATTAGAACCCCTGTTCCCCTTATTTATACTTATTCAATGAACAACTAATAACAGTCACTGAATCGCCTCATCAGAATGATCCTAATCTAAATTTTGAACGAAAACTTAATTCTGCATGAAAATCCCATTTATATCAACTAACGGGGGGGGGGCATTAGAGCCCCTGTTCCCCCTATTTATACTTATTCAATGAACACCTAATAACAGTCACGGAATCGCCTCATCAGAATGATCCTAATCTAAATTTTGAACGAAAACTTAATTCTGCATGAAAATCCCATTTATATCAACTAACGGGGGGGGGGGATTAGAACCCCTGTTCCCCCTATTTATACTTATTCAATGAACACCTAATAACAGTCACGGAATCGCCTCATCAGAATGATCCTAATCTAAATTTTGAAAACTTAATTCTGCATGAAAATCCCATTTATATCAACTAACGGGGGGCATGAGCCCCCCGTTCCCCCTCTTATACATATCGAATGAACTCCAAAAACTAATCAGGGAAGCGCCTTGTCAGGATATACCTATATACAAAATTTCAAGTGGATCCGATATTTTTATCATGAGTTATCGCGTTACGCACATACGCACATACATACAGAACGGGCGGGCACATAAGCTCTCAGGCTATGATAGCCTGTGAGCTAAAAAGTTAAATACTTTAAATTAAAAATTCTGGTGCGAAACACTTATTATAAAACTTTAGTAAAACATTCGGCTGTTTTAGTGTTAATAAGTGTAACTTTTGACACGTCTTTTTAATTTCTTCTATTTACAATGGAATAAAGTACTGAAATAAACACTTTTTTCACTAGCGGTTTTCGACGGATGCTCATGTTTAGATGTCAATGATCCAGAAAAGCAGTCTATAACAAATTCCTTATATGTACGTATGTATGTTTGAGTGTCATTTTTGTGTCATAAAAAAGTATGAATTTATACATGCAATTGGGTTTAATTTCTTTCATATGTTTGTGGCAATGGCCAGCAGGTCCGAAGTGAATTAGAGAACATTGCACCTGAAGAGAGTAAACGCCACTTTTTGCCATTTTTTAATTGTATATTCGAAAAACGTACGAATTTATACATGCAATTGGATTTAATTTCTTTCATATGTTTGTGGTAATGGCCAGCAGGTCGGAAGTGAATTAGAGAACATTGCACCTGAAGAGAGTAAACGCCACTTTTTGCCATTTTTTAATTGTATATTCGAAAAACGTACGAATTTATACTCAGAACTGAATCAGACTTTTTAACATTTTAAGAGGCAAGTAATCATGTTCCTAAAACATTGAACTCACACCAGCATTTCGGATGATCATTATTTGATTACCTATATTTAATTTTAATTTTATTAAACAAATAGATTTTTTTTTCAGAAACCTGAAAATATAAATGTAACAACCTTAGGTTTCTTTTTACTTTATCATTCTGTACATTTTATTGGGTTGGAAACTAAGTTCCCGCAGTTTTTTTAAATAGAAGTTTTCTACCAGAATCTATATTTTGTTTTTTGGATACTAGAGCTAATTTGTGTTGAAACTCAGATCTATAAAATGGAGTGTCAAGTTGAGAAAAAGGAACATTTTCGACACCTCCTTCTCTTTGCTTTCAATCAAGGTTGTAAAGCCGCAAAAGCTGCTCGTGACATTTGTGCTGTGTATGGCGAGGGTGCGATAGCTGAAAGAACCGCCCATGATTGGTATGCCAAGTTCAAAAATGGAAATTTTGACATCAAAGACGCACCTCGTTCTGGCCGTCCAGTTGAGTTCGATGAGGAGCGATTAAACCAACATTTGCACGAAAATTCGCGTCAAGCGACAAGAGAACTGGCAAAGAAAATGAAATTCTCCCACACTGCTATAGTGAAGCATCTTCGCTCGATGGGAAAAGTTCAGTAGTTTGGAGTATGGGTTCCGCATGTTTTAAGTGACAACAACAAGAATCAACGAGCCGCAATCTCCGCTGGTTTGCTTGCTCGTCACCGCTCAACTCATGGAAACAAGCAACGATTTCTTTACCGAATCGTTACTGGCGATGAAAAATGGTGCCTGTACATTAATATGAAGCAACGCAAGGAATGGCTCAGCCCTGGTAAATTACCAACACCGCGTGTAAAACAAGATCTTCACCCACGTAAAACGATGTTGTGCGTATGGTGGGACTGGGAAGGCATTATCCATTATGAACTACTTGAACGGAACCAAACAGTCAACGCGGAACTCTATGTTCGACAAATGGAACGACTCAACGTAGCTATTCAAGATAAAAGACCTAATCAGCAGCATGGAGTCCTTTTGCTGCACGACAACGCCCGCCCTCATATCGCCAATATGACCAAGGAAGCCATTCAAACGCATGGCTGGGAAGTACTGCCGCACCCGCAGTACTCTCCTGATTTGGCACCAACGGATTTCCATCTCTTTCGATCTCTATCAAACGCTATGCGCGGAGTTTCGTTCAATACTGATGCAGACTTGAAAGCTTTTGTTGGATGAATTTTTCGAGTCGAAACCAGGGGATTTCTACCAACGAGGTATTGAAAATCTTGTTGAACGTTGGGAAGAAGTTGTAAACAACAAGGGAGAATACATTGTTGATTAATTATTTGTTATTTTTTATTGAAAAATAAACTTTGATATAATTTTAAAAAAACGGCGGAAACTTAATTGCCAACCCAGTTGGCATTCCATAGTTGACATTCCATTTAAACCCTTTCGACTCGGGTGTCACTTACACAAATTTTATTTGGTTTACACCACTTTTAAAAAAAAAGTTTCCTTCAAGTACACAATTTCAAAAATGCTGTAATTAAATAAGGCAAATTTTATTTTCCTTTATTACTGGTGCCAAAAACAAATTTTGCAAAGAAAGATGATGTCGAGTCAGACTGGACATACAAATGCAAAGAGTTAATGATCTGAAATTTAACATAAATTAACTCGATCAAAAAAAAATGTAAATTTGGCAGAACAAAAACGTATTTAAAAACACGGCGGGAACTTCGTTGCCAACCCACTTGCTACTTTATCGGTGACATTACATTTTGACAATCAGCATTTTAACATGAATTAGGTCGATCAAAAAAACAGAGTATAGATTCCGGTAGAAAAATTGTCTTTAAACAAACGGCGGGAACTTAGTTTCCAACCCAATATATTCTATGCAAGCTAGAAATCAAAGATGTGCTAAACTTTCTAATCATTATTCTGTCTCAATAAACTCACAAGTTGTCAAGATTCTACGAAATAATGATCCATAAATATTGAAGTATGCAGTTTCTCTAACAATGGAGGCATCATTATCGTATTCTCATTTCCAGCCCCTTCGTTCATCACTATCGCAGAGGAATATATTTCAGGGCATTCAAAATTACGAAATACAATTAGTTGTCGAAATTTCTCTTTCTCTTTGTAAATTGAGTTTTCATTTTTAGAAAAAGAACTCAGAAACGTCATTTCTGATAATAAATATGGAATCTAATTTTGACAAGTGTAAATGTTGGTATTTCTTTTGAATTTTATTCTATTTACAATGAAAGAAATTTTTCTACTTTCAATAGAATAAAGTGTTGTAAAAAAAACTTTTTGACTTTTTTGATTTGCCGTATTCGACGGATTTACAAGTTTTAGAAGTCAAATATCCAGAAAAACAGGCCATTTCAAAATCCCTGTCCGTCGGTATTCATGTTTCAGTGTTACATATGATTAAATTTGATTGTTGAATTGAACTCAATCTCTTTCATTTATTTGTGGCAATGGGCAGCAGGTTCAACTTGAATTTGGGAATATTGAACCTGAAAGGAGTAAAACCATTTTTTTAAAATTTTCATTATTGTATCTTCGGAAAGCGTACGAAGTTATGCCCAGAATTGAATCAAATATTTTAAAGCATCAAGGGGTAAGAATCGTGTTTCTGAAATGTTCTACTCTTAGCTGCATTCTGTATGAACATTATTTGATTCTTCCTTTTTTTTTTTAATTTTCTTAAGCATATCGGGTTTTTTTCTGTGGCCTGCAAATAAAATATAATAACCTTAGCTTCCTTTTTAGTTCATTATTTTGTACATTTTATATTCTATGCAAGTGAGAATGAAATATAAGCTAAACTTTATAATCATTATTCTATCTCTATAAACTCAACAGCTGTCAAGATTCTACGAAATAAGGATCTATAAATATTGAAGTACGTAGTTTCTGTAATAATAGCGGCTTCATAATCGTGTACATTTCCAGCCTCTTTATTTATCACTATAAACGAGGAACATGTTTCAGGGCACTATAAATTACGAAAAACAGTTACTTGTCAAATTTTCTCTTTCTCTCTGTAAATTGCATTTTCGTTGTTTTCATAAACAGCTCAAAAATGTTTATTCTGATCATAAATACGGAATCTAATTTTGTTAAGTGTAAATTTTGACATTTTTTTAAAAATTCTTTTAACATTCGAAGCATTTCTTTCTATTTACAATAAAATAAAGTATTGTTATAAAAACTTTTTTGATTTGCGGTATTCGACGGATTTAGACGTTTTAGAGGTCAACAATCCGGAAAAATAAGCTATTATGAAATAAGTGTCTGTCGTTTTGTATGTTTGACTGTCATCTTTGTATCATAAAAAAGTGTGAATTTATGTATGCAATTAGACTCAATTTCTTTCATGTGTTTGCGACAGTTATCCGAACTGAATTTGAGAACATTCCACAAGAAGGCAGTAACAGTCACTTTTCGCTATTTTCTTTATTGCATCGTCGAAAAACGTACAAAGTTACGCCCAGAATTGAACAAACTTTTTAACCATTTAAGCGGCAAGTAATCGTGTTACTGAAATGTTGAACTAACAAACATATTTAGTGACGGCCATTTAAAATGGGCCGAGCAGAGTATTTGCAGTGGTTTTGTGGAAGACTTAATTAACAACAACAGTTTTACATGACCAAAACTTTTATTATTGACTAAGATGACATATTTACAAATGTAAACATAAGTACGACATTACTTTGCCGTAAACTTAAGAGAACTAAAAATAAAAATGAATTAAGTTACATGATTATGTGCTTAAGCAACATTTGGAAAAAATAAAGATAGAGCAACAAGCCATCGCAATACAAACTATTTATATGAAATTCTGAAGGACTTGTTTTGCATATATCTGTTGCCACTGTAGTTACAAACTCTTTTTAACAATACATCGAGATTTATCTGCAACACATATCCGAGACGCTATTGGCCACGCGGTATGACGTCAAAAACTTTTGCCGTTCTCGGCAAGTGACGCGATCGCTAAAATCACTCTTACTCGGCTGTTACGCAGTAACATTACTCAATAGAAGCAGATCGGAAAAGCCAGCTCTCGGATATTGTAAACAAACGTGCTCGGGAGATGACGAAAAACTATACGTGCATCTATCTAAGTAAATACGTTTTATTTCTATTTTAAACTTGTTTCTTTTAAACATTTAATGCTTATTTAAACTTAAGAAACGTATAGATGCGCAACAAACGGCCTTCTTTTTCGTCATCTCCAGAGCATTACAAAAACTCTAAAAAAGGTTATAAAAATACAAAAAAAATTACAAATATCAAAAATTTCAAAAACTTCAAAAATTCAGAACTTCAAAAAGTTCAGTAAAATTAAATTACACTTTAATATTCAAAAACAACAGTCTGATCAATGTCAGGTCATATAAGACTTTATTGGCAAGGCATTGACCAGAGTGATTACATTGTAAGAAAAATTATAACCCCCCTTAAAACTTTAAATATCAAAAATCCTTTTACAAAATTTCAACAACTGCTCTCTAATTTGGGGTTTTGTGAAACTGTCAGCCAAGTTAAATTTACTAGCAATATATTTAAGCTTAAAGACCTGATCATATACTAAATTTCTAAGAAAATGATATTTTATATGAATATGTTTTGTTTTCTGATTTTCAAAAGGAGAATTTGAAAAGGCTATTGCTGCTTGGTTATCACAGAATAGTGTGCAATCTTTCAAGTTTAAATTTAGAACATCATTTTGTAAAACATTTTTGACCCAGATTAGTTCTTTAGCAGCTTCAGTTAAACTGACGTATTCGGCCTCCATAGTTGAAAGACTTATACATTTCTGTTTAAAAGTCTTCCACGAAATGGGCGTTTCATCTAGAAACAAAATATAGCCACCTATGGAAACTCGATCGTCTCTGTTTGCAGCAAAATCTGAGTCTGAATAGCATGAAAGATTTAACTCACTAACTCTGGATAACTCAAGTTTATAAAATTTAGTATATTTAAGATAACCTAACAATTTTAATAAACTGTTCCAATGAGAAATTCCAGGGTTTGATTGAAATTGGGATAACAAATTAACTGCATACATAATATCTGGTCTAGTTCTTCCAGCTATAAAAGATAAACAGCCTATAAGATTTCTGTAAGGAAACTTTGACATCATTTCAATATCTTCCTTAGTGGAAGGCGAGTCTTGCTTCGACAAAACTAAACCCTTGGGCATAGGTAAAGTGCTTAAAGGAAATTTAAATTCTGAAAACATTTCACAAACTTTTTCAATGTATGAAGTTTGGTGTATAAAAAGACGATTTCCTATTTCTTCAAACTCTATACCCAATAGTTTTTTAGTTGACCCCAAGATTTTTAAATTAAAATGTTTTTGCAGTAATTCTATCCCAAAATCTAAATCATCTTTAGTTTTACCAAAAAGAACTATGTCGTCAACATAAAGTAAAAGAACCAATCTGGTCTGAAACATGTATACACAATTGCACCAATCTAGTTTTTGAAAATCAAGTTTGGATAAAACATCATTCATCTCGAAAAACCATTGTCTGCCACTCTGGTGGAGACCATAAATAGCTTTATTTAACTTACAAATTTTATTTTTATCCTTAATAAAACCCTCAGGTTGGTGCATGTATACAGTCTCATCCAGGTTAGCATAAAGGTAGGCATTGTTGACATCTACCTGGACATTTCTCCATTTAAACAGACATGAAAATATGGCAAAGAACAACCTAATTATTGTAAAACTGACAACCGGACTAAAAACTTCTTCGTAATTTTCCCCTTTTATTTGATTAAACCCCTTCGCTACCAATCTTGCCTTGTACCTTACAATTTCATTTTTCTCGTTTCTTTTAACGGTAAATACCCAGCGGTTTCCCAAAACTTTAGCATCTTTTGGTGGTGTCACAAGATCCCATACTTTTCGTTCATACATGATGTCGATTTCGTGGTTCATTGCGTCCCTCCAATTTGATGCTTCTGGGCTTTTAATGGCTTGATTGTAACTTTGAAGAATTTTGATTTCAGTTAAATTTGCTTCATTTACATTTAAAACTTTACCAGATTCTTTATTTTTAGAGCTAAAATCAAATAAATTTTTATCACATTCTATTTTATTTTCTTTACAATATTTAATTAATTCATTAAAAGATCTAATTCTTGTGTTGGTTCCTTCTAAGCCATAGTAAATGTCTGTTTGATTTCCGGTTTTTCGGGGTACTGCTTTACGGGTCCATGGAATTGATGCATAAGGTTTTAAAATATCCTGCTCCGAAACTTCTGGATCTTTTACTTTAACAGCCTCACTCCCCAATTGAGATGTATTCTCAGGTTCATAAAAAATATCTCCGTCTTCTGGAAGATCAAAAAGTGAGAAATTAAATTTTTGTTCTTTAAATTTTGAAACTACATCAACCCCCCCTTTTTGTTTCATCAAATCTTACATTAATGGTTTCTACAATTTTATTTTCATCAGTTAACCAGATTCTATAGCCCTTCGTTGATTGAGCATACCCGCACATGATCCCCAGTTTAGCTCGCATATCAAGCTTCCTTCTAATCTGTTTGGGCACTCCAACGTATGCTAATCATCCGAATTTCTTCAAATTGAGAAACAGAGGGGTTTTTACCAGAATACATCTCAAAAGGGGTTATTTTTGACTGTTTGTGACATACCCTATTCCATACGTAAGAAAAACACATTAAGGCTTCCGCCCAAAATTTTTGAGATAAGCCACTAGAATTGAGAAGAGTCTTTACACCATCCAAAGCAGTTAAATTAAAACGCTCCGCAACCCCGTTCCTTTCAGGACTGTATGGGTTCGTCTTTTCATGAAAAATACCCTGCTTTTCTAAAAAAGAATCAAATTCTCTGTTACAAAATTCTAAACCCCCATCAGTTCTGATTGAAATTATTTTCTTGTTTAGATACCTTTCGGCCCTACTTTGGAATTTTAAAAAAGTTTGAAAAACATCAGATTTATTCTTGATGGGGTATACTGTAACAAAACGAGAAAAATCATCTATGATGGTGAAAAAATAACGACTCCCCCCATGCGACGTTATCTGTAAAGGGCCACAGAGATCCATATGCAAAAGTTCGAGAGCAGTTTTTGACTTAATTTTACCTATAGCTTTAAATGATGTTCTTTTAGACTTAGCGAGTTTACAGGAAATACAATCCTCGGCTAACTTAGACAATAAGGGCAAACCTATAACACTTTCATTTTTAGAAGTGTTAATTAAATATTCATTGTTTACATGGCAAAATCTTTCATGCCAAAGCTCATTTAAATTTAATTTTTCAACTTGATTTGCAGAAATGTTAGCCGAGTTGCTTTCTCCTTTACATTTATAGCTAAAAGGTTTTAAAAAGTACAAATCATTTTTTCTAACAGCATAAAACAAAAAATTCCATTCCTTGTCATAAACAATTACCCTACCCTTACTGCCCACAAAGTTTACACCCAATTTTTCAAGCTTGCTGCCAGACAACAAATTTCTACGTAAGTTAGGATTATACAAAACATTTTTAAGGATAATTTGATTGAAACTGCCATCTTTACATTTTACAAAAAAATTTACTGTACCCCTTCCCTGAACAGGACTTTCCTTTTCTCCTACAGCAAGTGACATCTGCATATTTGACACTGGCTCAAAATCTAAAAATAAATTTTTGTCATTACAAAAATGAGCAGTCGCTGCGGTATCAAAAACCCAGCTATTAGTTTTACAAAAATCAGATGTATTTGCTTCAAAAATGTTTGGAGAAATTTCAATTAAACTTGCTTCATATTCAGAGAAGGTGCATTTTACATTATTATACTTTAATTCAACATTACTAGAATTTGAAGATTTACTTTTATATTGAGAATTTTTAGATTTAAGTTTACAATTCGAAATTAAATGATTATAAGATTTACAAAAATAACAAGGACCTATTGATTTATTCTGTTTAAAATTTTTAGCTTTAGAAAATTTACTTGAATTTACATTATCAGAATTAAAAGATTTACTTTTATTACTTAAATTTACATTACTATTGTCAGACTTTAAACATTTACTTTGATTTACATTATAATTAGCAAACTTTGAAAATTTACCTGATTTACATTTCACTTCTCCAGAAAAAGCAGTATTCTGAAAGTCTCTAGTGGCTAGCTTCAATCTGTTCTCCTCCAGCAGCAGTTCAGCTTCTATCTTATCTGGGACAAAATCTTTATCTGGCCACCTGTAGATTGCTTGCACCGTTGACTGAAATTCTTCTGGAAGACTTCTTATCATTTGATAACCAACGTAGAGTGGTTGCAGATCATGACCAACTTCGTGAAGCCGCTCGGTTGCTTGTTTCACTTTACACAAAAATAGTCCAAGGTTTTCGCCTTGCACATATCTCAGGCTAAAAAAATCATCTAAGAGTTGAATAACTCGAGCTCGGGTGGTTGGTTCAAAATGATCCTTTAGAATCTTCCATGCAACAGCGCCATTTGTAGTACCGGCAATCAGGGGCTTGAACTCTGGGCTCAGGGTCTGATAAATTATGGTATATGCACGGGCTTTTCGCAAACTCAGGTCATTTCTTTCCCTCCAAGTCAGTTGTTCAGTCACAGGAACTGTTGTGTTTTCCCTGAACTTTGCTTTCCTTTGATGGTTCTAGACTTTCACCAGCTTCTGCATCCGGACCTTCTATAAATTGCCACGCTCCATAATGGAGCAAAAGGACTTTCACTTCTACTTTCCAACTCTCCCAATTTGAAGAGGTCAAAAGGGTGACATTTGTCAGCTCCATTTCTAAAACTCGGCCTCCTTCACAGCAATCGGGGAAACTTTTAAAAAATCGGAAAAGTTCAAAAATAACAAAATCTAAAAAGAAAAAAGTCCTTGCAGATTTATCACCGGTGAAGTAGAAAGAAATCACATCAAAACAGGACAGTCGGCAAAACTTGAAAACTCCATCAAAAATTTCCAGGATCGGCACGACGTCACTTGTCAACAAACATCGTTGAACAAAACATCGACGCAAAATAAATCTTCACTTCCACAAGGGCTCTGGGCCCATAACCCTGACGGCCATTTAAAATGGGCCGAGCAGAAAATTTGCAGTGGTTTTGTGGAAGACTTAATTAACAACAACAGTTTTACATGACCAAAACTTTTATTATTGACTAAGATGACATATTTACAAATGTAAACAAAAGTACGACATTACTTTGCCGTAAACTTAAGAGAACTAAAAATAAAAATGAATTAAGTTACATGATTATGTGCTTAAGCAACATTTGGAAAAAATAAAGATAGAGCAACAAGCCATCGCAATACAAACTATTTATATGAAATTCTGAAGGACTTGTTTTGCATATATCTGTTGCCACTATAGTTACAAACTCTTTTTAACAATGCATCGAGATTTATCTGCAACACATATCCGAGACGCTATTGGCCACGCGGTATGACGTCAAAAACTTTTGCCGTTCACGGCAAGTGACACGATCGCTAAAATCACTGTTACTCGGCTGTTACACAGTAACATTACTCAATAGAAGCAGATCGGAAAAGCCAGCTCTCGGATATTGTAAACAAACGTGCTCGGGAGATGACGAAAAACTATACGTGCATCTATCTAAGTAAATACGTTTTATTTCTATTTTAAACTTGTTTCTTTTAAACATTTAATGCTTATTTAAACTTAAGAAACGTATAGATGCGCAACATTTAGAATGATCATTATTTGATTATTTCTATTTTACTTTAATTTTGATTAACGTATCGTTTTTCACCTGAGGTTTGCAAATAAAAACGTAATAACCTGTTTCTTTTTACTCTATCATTCTGTATTTTTTATATTCTATGCAAGCAAGAGTGAAAGATATTCTAAACTTTATAATCATCTTAATAAACTCACAAGTTGTCAATATTCTACAATGTAATGAGCCATAAATATTGAAGTATGTAGTTTCATTAACAGTAGAGAAGTCAGTATCATATTCATTTACAGCCTCTTCATTCATCACTATGGGCAAGGAACATATTTCAAGGTATTCAAAATTACGAAATACAGTTACATGTCAAATTTTCTCTTTCTCTGTGTAAATTGAATTTCTCTTTGTTTGATAAACAAATGAGAAATGTTTTTTCTGATCATAAATATGGAATCGAATTTGGATAAGTTAAAATTTTGATATTTATTTTTTATATTTTCTATTTACAATGGAATTTTTTTTTCTATGTACAATAGAATAATGTACAACAATAGTTTTTTTTTCACTTGCGGTATTCGACGAGTTTACACGTTTTAGAGGCCAATGATCCAGAAAAACGACCCTTAAAAAAATTCCTGTCCGTCTGAGTGTACGTTCTGGTGTCATCTTTGTATCACAAAAAAGGATGAATTTATGAAAGCAATTGGACTCTATTTCTTTCATATGTTGGCGGCAATGGCAAGCAAATCTAAGTGGAATTTGAGAACATTGTATCTGAGAAGAGTAAAAACAACTTTTTGCCATTTTCTTTAATTGTATTTTCGAAAGGCGTACGAAGTTATACTAAGAATTGAATAAAACATTAAAACCCCAGGAGTACACGCCCCACCAGTGGCCGAGAGGTACAGACCTCTCAACTGGTAGACAGCAGGTGCTGGGTTCGAACCCAATCGCGGCTGTCGGCCTAACCGTTCGGAGTTTTCGTGGTTTTCTTCGAACCTTGCGTAAATACGGGCTAGGTTCCCTTAGAAAGACCCCCACGAAGGGCACTCCCCCCGGTCCTATATCCCTAGCGCAGATAATCGGACGACAAAAATAAACCAAACCAAACCCAGGAGTACACGCGCCGGGTCTTTTTGACCCGGAGAGCGTAGGATTTTTGCAATTGTAACCACTTATCTTTTAAAAGTAATTTGTAACTTATTTTATAGCAATTTTTTAAAGGATTGTCTCCGCCCAAATGAAATGACGGTATAATTTGATTTTATTGGTGACAAATTTAAAACCATTTCTACCCTGGGTAAGCGCGTGTTCTCCTGGGTTAAAGGGCAAGTAATCATGTATCTGAAATGTTGAACTCGCATCAGCATTTCGAATGAACACTTTATGATTCTTTGTATTTTAATTTAATTTTCTTAAACATATAGGGTTTTTTAGGCCTGGAAATATGTATAAAAACTTTAGCTTCCTTTTTACTTCATCATTTTGTACATCTTATATTCTATGTAAGTCAGATGAAAGACATTCTAAACTTTATAATCATTATTCTATCTCAATAAACTCATAAGTTGTCAATATTCTACGAAATAATGATCCATAAATTTTGAAACATGCCGTTTTGCGAACAATAGGGGCATTATTATCGTATCCATTTCCAGCCTCTCCGTTTATCACTATGGACAAGGAACATATTTCGAGACATTTAAAATTACGAAATATAGTTACTTGTCAAATTTTCTCTTTCTCAGTGTAAATTTAATTTCAGTTGGTTTGATAAAGAAATCAAAAATGACTATTCTGACCATAAATATGGAATTTAACTTTTGATAAGTGTAAATTTTGACTTTCTTTTGAATTTTTTCTAATTACAATTGAAGATTATTTTTTCTTTTTACAATAGAATAAAGTACTGAAATAAAAAATTTTGACTCGCGGTATTCGATGTATTTACATGTATTAGAAGTCAATGATCCAAAAAGACAGGCTATTACAAAATCCCTTCCTGCCCGTGTGTGCGTTTAATTGTCATCTTTGTATCATAAAAAAGTATGAATTTATGCATGCTATTGGACTCGATTACTTTTATTTGTTTGTGGCAATGGCCAGCAATTTCTAATTGAATTTGAGAACATTATACCTGAAGAAAATAAAAGCCACTTTTACAATTTTCTTTATTGTACCTTCAAAAAGCGTACAAAGTTATATCCAGAATTTAATCAAACTTTTTAACCCTATAAGGGACAAGTAATCGTGTTTCTGAAATGATGAACTAACACCAGTATTTCTAATGAACATTATTTGGTTATTCCTTTTTTATTTCAATTTTCTTAAATATATCGATTTTTTTCTGAGGCTTGCAAAATAATAATAATAATAACAATAATAACCTTAGCTTTCTTTTTACTTCTTTATTATGTACATTTTATATTCTTTGCAAGCGAGTATGAAATGTCTGCTAAACTTTATAATCATTATGCTAAAGTGTATAACCATTATTCTATCTCAATAAACTCATAAGTTGTCAAGATTCAAAGAAATAATGTTCCATAAATATTGAAGTATTCAGTTTCTCTAACAATAGACGCATCATTATCGTATTCATTTCGTTTCTCATTTATCACTATGGATGAGGAACATATTTCAAGGCATTCAAAATTACGCAGTAAAGTTGGTTGTGAAATTTTCTCTTTATCTGTGTAAATTGAATTTCAGTTACAGTCGACTCTCGTTAATTCGAAATCGGATAATTCGAATCTTCGCTTAATTCGAACTAAACATGAGGTCCCGTAATTTTCAATGGCAGAATAATGTTAAAAATTTTCATTAATTCGAACTCATTTTCTCTTGACTTCGTTTAATTCGAATTAACGAGAATTCCGATTTTTCATTTTTCTTTTCTTTCTTGTGGATTTCAGATCATTTGAATAACTTTCTTTCTATTATTTTTGTGAAAATTGTTCCGAACGAGCCTACATATAATCCAATGCATTTGATATCCACTTTCTTAGTGCCCCGTCTGTCCATCAGTGACGCTTTAAAATTTTCTTCCGTTGTGTTTGTTTCTAATCTTTTAAATAGTTTATGTATTTATCCATTCTAATTTAATATTAAGTCATATTCTAATGATAACAGACGAAATAAATTTAAAAAAAAAACTATGACATTAATTCCTTTGTAATAGTACCATATTCAGCATGTTTTCATTTCATATTTTCCATAATTCGAACTTCGGATAATTCGAACATTTATTGTGGTCCCGACGAGTTCGAATTAACGAGAGTCGACTGTAGTTGATAAAGAAATCAGAAAAGTCTATTCTAATCATAAATATGGAATCCAATTTTGATGAGTGTGAATTTTGACATTTCTTTTTAATTTTTTTTTATTTACAATTGAAGAATATTTTTTCTATTTACAATATAACTGTAATAAAAATTTTTTTGACTTGTGGAATTCGACGAATATACACATTTTAGATGTCAATGATCCAGGAAAACAAGCAATTACAAAATCTCTATCTGACCTGGTATATGTTTTAGTGTCATCTTTGTGTCAAAAAATGTATGAATATATGCATACGATTGAACTCAATTTCATTCATATGTTTGTGGCAGTGGCCAGCAAGTCCGAATTGTATTTGAAATCATTTCACCTGAAGGGAGGAAGAGGCATTTTTTGCTATTTTTTTTATTTATCTTCGAAAAGTGTACAAAGTTATACCTAGAATCGATTCAAACTTTTTAACACTATAACGGAAACACTATAATCGTGTTTCTGAAATGATGAACTAACACAAGTATTTCTAATGAACATTATTTGATTATTTCTATTTTATTATAATTTTTTAAACATATCGGTTTTTTTCTGAGGCTTGCAATAATAATAATAATAACCTTAGCTTCCTTTTTACTTCGTTATTATGTATATTTTATTTTTGCAAGCGAGAATGAAATGTCTGCCAAATTTTATAATCATTATTCTATCTGAATAAACTTCCAAGTTGTCAAGATTCTACGAAATAATGATCGATAAATATTGAAGTATGCAGTTTCTCTAACAGTAGAGGCATCATTAACGTACTAATTTCCACTTTCTTCATTTATCACTATGGATGAGGAACGTATTTCAAGACATTCTAAATTACGCAGTAAAGTTTGTTGTGAAATTTTCTCTAACTGTGTAAATTTAATTTCAGTTAGTTTTATAAAGAAATCAGAAAAGTCTTTTCTGTTCATAAATACGGAATTTGATGATAATTTTGATAAGCGTAAATTTTGAAATTTCTGTTTAATTTTTTCTATTTATTTTAGAAAAGCAATTGAAATAAAAACTTTTTTGACTTGCAGTGTTCGTCGGCAGTGTTGCCAGATGGGCTACTTTTTTTTAATTCAGATTCTTGATTGTCACCATTTTTTACAAATGATAAAATGGACCTTATTCATTGACATGATAATTAAGGTGAAAACAAAATGTGATTTACCGTTTCAAAAAAGTGGTGCTAATCAACATATCCGAATTTTAAAAAAAGTAGCCCACTGGCAACACTGTTCGACGGATTTAGACATTTTAGAGATCAACGATCTAGAAGAACATGCTATTACAAAATCCCTGCCAGTTTGAGTCACGCAACTATTACGAAATAGGAACATCCTTAAAATAGTTATGCTTTACTCCTTCGCAAGGTGAGCCTTTTACAAAATTTGTAATCATTTGTCACCAGTTTTTAAAAACAGAAATTTGTGCCTTATTAAATTGAGAAAATGATCCAATTAAATACGGCTAATTTAACAGTATATTTTTACTCGCTGTGATATACAAGAGTTCTTAACCTTTTTTGCGGCACGTTTACGTGTCGCTCGTCTCCAAGGGGTTAAACTGTAACCGCATCCGCAGAGAGTTCATTACAAAATTGCATGCATTTCAAGCGTTCCAAGACAGTACTGGAATCTGTCTTAAATTAACATATCTGCTCTAGGTGGAGTAAGGGGTAATAATGAATGCGTGGGTTTTTAGTATGACGTCATATATGCGCAGATGTCTCTTATCTCCGCATCTCTTGTGCATATTTTCTGTATTTTTATTCAATCATGACAGATTAATCAAGTCTACCAGATTTACTGCAAAATACTGTTGTTACAGTTTGTTTTGATAAGATCATGTAAAAAAAAGTCCCAATATCATTTTAATTTCGAGAGAAAAAATACTAACGCTACGAAATATATTTACTTTTACCCTAAAATTAAAATGACAATCTGACTTTTTTTAAATATACATATTTTTAATCAAAAATATGTAAGAAATATTCTGCAATAAATCTGATAGAATTGATTAATCTGTCATGATTGGGAGAATAGCTTGAGATTTATGATTGAATTTTTTATATGAAATCTCAAAATAGCTTTGTCTGTTAAAAAAAAAAAAAAAAAAAAAAAAAGAAAAAGAAAAAAAAGAGAAAGAGGGAATCTAATCTACGATTTTAGGGAAATTATTGTCTAGAATTGCAAAATATTTAAACAAATAAATGAACAATATTTTTTGTTTAACAAAACAACATTTATTACATGCATTTAAAATTAAAGTTATTCCGAATATACGCATGATGAAATAGGTTTTAAGCTAAAAGAATGAAATATTTGCAAGTTGAATAATAAAAGTCGATACGACCAAGAAAATATTTGATTTTTATCGTCTGCAATCGGTAAATGAAAAAAAGGAGGTAAAGTTGAAAGGAGCTAAAGTTGAATATTTTATTTAGTATTAAATTCTATACACATTCTAAACATTGATAAACATTATATTCTCATAGGAAATATAACGGTGTATACCTTTTTGTATAACTTAGCTCATGAAGAATTTAGTAAAATATGACACTACTACAAAATTCTGCCTTTATATATTAACTACTTACTAAATGAGTCATCTTTCGTTACATTAAAAACATAATTAAAATCGAAATTTTCAGTCTCGGTCTCCGCACAACTCTATTAAAAATACAGCTCATATTCAAAATATTAGAATAATTGAGAAAAAGTAATAAGAAAAAATTATTTGTCATTTATTTATTTTTTATACTAAGTAAATGCAATTAAATTTCTTATAAATTAAATCTGGAATGTTTAGATAAGATTTTAACATTTATAAAATATAAAATACAGCACAATAAATTAGGTATACAGCTTCCTTAAACACACCAGAATATTAGAATAAAATTTAGATTGGTTCAAAATATTAGAATATTTTATTTTACGCAACAATATTACCTTATGAATATGAAGTAAATGGTAGTTAATATTTTTAGCATCCCCTTTAGCTTTCATAACAGCGTACAATCGATCTTGCATACTATATACAAGGTGTTTACAAACATTTCTATCAATATTAGCCCAAATAGACTTTATACGTGCCACTAACTCAGTTTTACTTGAAGGGGGATTTTCTTGAAGTTTTTTCTTCATTATACACCATAAGTTTTCGATGGGATTAAGATCTGGTGAATTTGGTGGCCAAGGAAGTACCTTAACGTTGCGTTGGCGGAACCAATTCTTAGTTGACACCGAGGTATGCGGGGACGCTAAATCTTGTTGAAAGATGAAATCATCTTCAAATAAATCTTCTGATGATGGAATCATGTAATATTCTAAAATTTCTTGATATATCAGAGAGTTAACCTTTTCGTAGACGATGCATAACTTTCCAGGTCCTTCTGCACTCATACAACCCCAAACCATGACACTAGCAGCAAATTTTACGGAACGTTTAAGGCATTCTTTATCAAATGCTTCTTGCTTCATTCTCCAAACTCGAATACCTTCATTACCATATGAAACACAAAACATACTTTCATCACTAAATAATATATTTTTCCAATCTTCATTGCTCCATAAACGTCTTCATTTACACCAATTCAATCTTATACGCTTTTGTCTTGCAGTCATGAGAAGTTTTGTTTTCGGTACACGAGATTCAAATTTAAATTTATGGAGACGTCTTAATATTGTCGATGTAGAAACTTCAACTCCTTCTTTCCATTTTCTGTGCAAGAATCGCACACTTTTAAAACGGTTTTTCTTAACTATACGCTTCAGTTTCCTGTCATCTCTAGCAGATGTTTTTCGTTTTCGGCCACCATTTCGGCGATTATTTTGAAATTTTCCAATTTTTGAATATTGTGTTAGTATTTTACTAACGCTCGATTGCGAACAATGTAAATAATTCGCTATAAAACATTGATTTTTACCGTGCCGATACAAATCAACCATACGAAGTTTAGTAGATTCAGGAATATCACTCACACGGCCCATTTTAAGACGAAAAAGAAACAAACTGCAAAAAAGAATACTGATTTTAAATAAAATAGTCTGAATTTAATCAATGATGCCACCAGTTAAGAATTGGTAATAATTAAAGGATAATTAATGTGAAATATTCTAATATTTTGAACCACTTGAATAAATATTCTAATATTTTGACTTTTCAAAATAATTTTTTTTGCAATTAATCTTTTCAAAAATGATATTAAATTTAAGATAACAAGTAAGTTTAATCAACAATAAGTTCTTAATAAAAATATCGTTTGCATATTTTCATTAAAAGACATTAAATTACCAAACGATATTTTCAATTTCTAAAAAAAGGTAATTATTCTAATATTTTGAATATGAGCTGTATTGTTTCTGCAAAACCTAATCCGTGAATGAAATAACTAAAATTTGGTTCAGTGCAATTTTTTTTTTTTTTTATGAAAAACGCATATACTTTTAATTTGCTTTTATTTTGCAAAATAAATAAATAAATAAATAAATAAAAATAAAAATAAAAATAAAAATAAAAATAAAAATAAAAACAATTTTTAACCATATCGAGATTTAAATAAATAAATAAATAAATAAATAAAAATAAAAATAAAAATAAAAATAAAAATAAAAACAATTTTTAACCATATCGAGATTTAAATAAATAAATAAATAAATAAAAATATGCAGAAATTTAAATCTGAGCTGGGCTATGATTTAAACTTTTTCACAGGCCGGAACTAACTTTTTCCCCTATGAGTCATTTCAGGACTGAATCCAGATATTTTGACCTGTGCAGATCTATAATGCAGACCAACAGCATACATTTAAGTAGCTTTAACATAAAATCTATACGCTGCTGTTCTGTGTCCAAAGGAGAAGAACTATCTTAAATCGATTTTCAGTAATGTACATTTTTTGAGTGATCCCTATTTTCCATTGAAATTATGTCAAGAACTCGCCGCTTAGAGGCATTGTTAACCCTTTCCAGCGCAGTGTTACCACTCCAGAAACACCTAATTTTAATTCCAAACTTACAAACGGTACCAATAATATTTTAGTAAAATTTTACTTTTACAATGACAGCTTAAATCAGGGAATTCTTAATTTATAAAAAATTCTTTTGTAAATTCCGGTGTCAGTCATCAATTTCTCATTTTACGAACAGAATTTGTCTGCGCCGAAAAGGGTTAAATGATGTGAGTCATGAATTTTGAATTTTAATATCTCTGTGAAATTTGTAGATATTGAGATGTATATATTTTTTGTTGTTGTTTAATTCAGGAATGGATACAGGGCTCCCAAATTGTCCGCGAACTGAACATCAGTATTTTTTAACAGAAAATTTCATCATACGTTTGCTCTATAATCAACTTCCAATGCTGGTTTCTTGACAATTTGCAAGAAAAATCTAAAAATAAAATTTCTCTAAGAAAATTCTGATGTTCACTTGGTGGACCATTTGGGAGCCCTGTGGATAAGGAAAAATTTTGTCGTTGCATTTATTCAACCAGACCCCCATCAATGCAGTTGCAACTTATCTCATCAATTTTTTAACCTTTTTTATGAAGCTTTGTAATTGGAAGTACGTGCTTAGAGGCAATATTTAAGGACATAATTTTCGATAATTATGACTCACCCTGTGTAGATTAGTACATATCAACTAAATGCGTGCAGAAAATTATTTCAGTCAGGAAAAAATACATACGTAAGTTAAAAGTTCCCATTAAACAATTTGCGCTGATAAGGAGAATGACGCGTGAAAACTGTCATGCAGGTCTCTATACAATGTATGAAATTTATACACAACGAGTACCATGCGAAAAATTAGTAAAATTTAAAAACACATGCATGAATTGAAAACGTTTTTCCAGAAATTAATGCACAATTAGAGGACAAAATCGATTCTTTTTGAATTGATTTGACCTTTTAACCGTCGCGTCATTGGTTTCTCTAAGAGACCACAAAATTTTAATTCTATATGCAACAACGACACCAGAATTTTAATTTAACAAAATCTATTTTATTACGTATGTGAAAAATCACTTTCTCTTATTTGCAAATATATTTGTTCACAATTACCGGTGTCATTCATTTATTTCAACGTCTTAGCAGTGAAAATGCTTTTTCCGTTAAAGATTTAAGGATAAATGCAGTTTAAATTAGTGTACACTAAATTTATAAATATCATAGCGATAATTCCTTAAATTTATTTAAATGAACAGTATTTTAAACTTAATCTTAAATCTAATTTTGTGTCTATGGTACTGATGAAGTTTTTACTAAAGGTTAAAAAAAAGAAGAAGAAATTTATACGCACTTTGAGGGAGAAGAACGCAGCCTATGTTTTTCAATGTGTGTTAGAATTCACTAAAGTCTGTTTGAAAGAAAATAAATTCTCATGAAATAGTAAAACAGTTAGACTACATGGTTTTAAAGGTTTCATGCAATTGATGTTATTAATATCAAGAACACGTGGGATACACCCCGCCTAAATTCTCTTCCAAAAAATCTACTAAATCACTACTAAATCACTAATATCCGTTTGAAAGAAAATACATTCTTATGGAATAGTAAAACAGTTAGACTACATGGTTTTGAAGGTTTCATGCAAATGGTATTATTAATATCAAGAACACGTAGAATACATCTCGCCTAATTTCTCTTCTAAAAAATTCTTTTTTTCAGAATTAATGAAAAAAACCATCTCGGTCACAGTTACACAGGTGTATTTTTGACGAGTAAAAAAAATGGTTTTGACGATTTCTGCCAGTGACTATATATAAAAAAATGTTTTGCTATTCAAAATAGCTTATCCTGAAAATAACAAAACGTTTCTATAATAAAGTTTTTATGGTAAATAGCATTTTATAGCCAAGAAAAGTTTCTTAAAAGAGAAAGTTAATTATGAAAAACTTTGAAATTGCCTGTCATAACATTTTACTCTGTGCATCTATTTACTTTCAACATCTATTTCGGCGATCTTACAAAATATTCGGGTTAGGTTCCAAAAGTTGAATACAAAATCATATCTATTTAAGAAAATTTTTTAAATTTTTATTTGAAATAAATTTAAACAAACGTATATAACAATTTAGGTAAAACACAGTAGTTTATTTTATTTCTAAAATGTTGTTGTTTTTTACTCTTTAGTTCAATAGCGGATTTACGTCACTATGAACGTAATAAAGAATGGAAATTACGTCATGAAGAATGGAAAAATATTATCCCATACTCTTTTTCTTTTCAACTTGCTTTGTTTATAATATACTACTTTTGAACTAAAAGAAATTTCTCATATCCTTCAAATAAATATAGATACTTTAGCAAAGTATACTGAATTTATTTTGAGAAAACAAGCTTATATGCCTCTTCATAACTTCGGTACACCTTTTAAAGCATAATATTATTCACTTTTCCTCTATAATCTAGAAAATGATAAAAAAACTGTTTTATTATAGTAAAAATTTTTGAAATGAGGTGAAAAAATGATAGCTGATTTTCAGTAAGTTTAATCCTTTCTTAAATATTTATAACAGCAAACAGAAAAAAAAAGAATTTTTTGTTTAAAAAATTTAAATAATATATCTACTTAAACATGTCAGAACAGGTATAACAAATTTCAAAACTGAGTTTTAGCAATTACCGTCTGTGTACAAAATAGTACTCAAAGGTTTTCTTCGTATTATTATTTATTATTTATAGACCTTAATATGCAAGACACAATGTTTTACAGTTTTAATTTGTTTTAAAACCTGTAACAAAGTCTAAAATTCACTTTCAACAATTTCGATAGATAGATGGAAAATCATTCTAATAATTTTATACAATCGTGTATGTTAACAACCAGATTTTACACAGATATATTAAACTACATTCAACATGTGAAGTTTCTTCAAAGAAATTGTCTTTAAGGGTACTTATCTTGATGTAGAGCAATGAGCTTGTTGAAGCTGTTAATCACAACTGCTATTCATTCTAACATTATTTAAATGCTTTCGAATACTTGGAATGAAATCAAGTAGCGTTTAGATCACAGATTCCCAACGGGGGCGGTACCTCCCCCCCCCAGTGGGCGCTGGAACCTTCCAGGGGGACGGTGACGGGTCCAGACGAAATTGGGGGGTGTTAAGACAGTCCAGGGGGGCGCCATGACGTACCTACATATTTAAAAAGATGAAATGGTGAAACCAGCTGACCCGTCTCCCGGGTGATGCCCGGGCTCATGATAAAAATCTTAAATATAGCTTTAAAAGAAAATCTTTGAATACGACCCTAGAGTTGGGATCTGCTAGACCCTGTCGTGGCTTGCAGTGAAGGAGATTTCCATTCAAACCAATGGCGTAGACGATCCCTCCCCACCACGCTTGTGGTTACATGGCATGCTATTTGGATTGCGCATGTTGATGTTTATGCTCTGAATGATTTTTTTAATTTTATTCTCGTAGCGACGAATAATTTGATTGTATTGTGTTGAATGAAATAATAATGTAACTTAACCTTCTGTTTTAGTAATAAACGCATTGATCAAAATTTTATTACGATCACTAATTCTGAAATTGCTATATTAAGCACACTGAAAGTTTAATAAAGTTTTTTTTAAACCTGCATTTCAAAGAAATGTAGGATATATGGCGACTTATGTCTGAATAGAAACTTCAAAGCGAAACTATAATTTGAACCTGCTCAAGAAATCCTTTTATTTTGAGTTAAAGCTATAAAAGGCATTATATAACCTTTATGTTTGTACCAATCTTTAAATATGTTGCAAAATTAATCTATTTAAACTTAAACTGTGGCAAATTTTATATTTCAAAATGTTCGAATCTAAGAAGGAATGGAGCAGTACACTATTCAATATTTGAAATGTGGATTTATGCATTCTCTTCCAAGCCAATCATTACCGATGTGTTTAATTTGCCCAATGTTTTTCTCAAATGAATCCATGAAACCTTATAGATTACAAGATCATCTGAATAAAATGCAGGCTGATAAAAAGGACAAAGATTTGTGTTATTTTTTCAAGGCCTGAAAAAAAATATTTTAAACAGCGAACTGTATCAAATCTTTTTGAGTTGTCTTCCAAACAAGAAGTTGGCGGATTACGAGCTTCATATAATGTTGCATTGTTAATTGCAAAAACGGAAAAATCACACACAATTGGCGAGAAATTAATCTTGCCGGCAGTCAAAGTGTTCAATTGTTCTTCATCATAAAATACCATCAGATATCATTAAAAAAAATTCTGAGTAATAATTCGGTACAAAGAAAAATGGATGAAATGATCAATGACGTTGAAAGATTATCCATTTAACTCGATGAATCAACATTACCAAATAACGAATCATTACTCTTATCATATGTCCGATTCATTAAAGAAGAAAAAATGTCAAAGTTATCATTTGTTAAAAATTTTGAAACCGATACAAAGGGAAAATCGATGTTTAACAGTATGAACATGTTTCTTCAACAGAAAAATATTTTATTCATAATATTTTGTCAGCAGCTACTGATGGCACTCCAGCAATGATGGGGCGTGATAAGGGATTCATAGCTAATTGCAAAGAAGCAGTACCAAATATACTCGCTATACATTGTGTTATTCATCGTCAGCATTTAATTGCCAAAAATCTGAATGAACATCTCCATGCGTCGCTTTATTATGTTAATACAGCAGTGAATAAAATTATAATTTTTTTTTTTTTTTTTTTTTTTTTTTTTTTTTTTTTTTTTGCAAGACAGATTATTTTCCTAACTTTGTAGCGAAAATGACAAAGATTATAATTGCTTGTTCTTGCACAAAGAAGTCCGTTGGCTCTCGAAAATATTTGTCTGAATCGTTTTTTTTTCAATCTATTTGACTCAATACTGGACTTTCTTGAAAACAGAGATGAAAAATTGCGCAAAAACCCGATAACATCCATAAATGATATTGCTTATTTGACAGGCCTGTTCAGAATATTAAATGAAATCAATTTATAACTGCAAAGTGATGAATTAAATTTTATTAAAACAAAAATTGTCAAAACTGCTTTAATGAAAAAATTTTCAAGAGAAGTTTAGGCAGAGGTGAATACAGCCATTTTCCTATATTAGCAACAATCTCTGCAAAGCAGGAAGATTTAGTAACTTACTATCAATACTTGGACGCTCTTCATATTGATTTTATTGAGCGATTACAGGATATTTTATAAATGAATATACAGAGTTGGATTTTAGATCCTTTCGCAAATGCATATACAGCAAAATCATCAAATTTAGTATAGGAACGCATATAATTAACAACTAACGAATAACTAAAAGTAAAATGTGCAAGTGGATACCAATAGCCGTGTCTTTAGAAGGCGGCTTCACCAGCTCTCTACACAGAATTCTGGGCAAAAGTGCAAGAAAATTTAATTGCTTTTCTGTCATCTTATTTGACTGAACGTGGATTCAGTGCAGTATCTAATTTATTGGCTAAGAAATGAAATAGACTGCACGTCACTGAACGTGGCGATTTTTGACTGCTGTTAGCAAAATGGAAACCGACTTTATCAAATTGTTAAATTTCCATCAGCCTCAATCATCTCATAAATGTATATATTTTTTTTTTATTTCTTATTGATTGTATGTTTATCTCATTACTTTTTTAAATTTTCTTATTATTTTCTGTTTAATCACATAATTATTTGTGAAACATTTAATACGTAAAAGATGTCACAAAGCTAAAAGATATTACATATAAAAGCGCAGTTTCAAAAAACTTAAAACTTCAATGATTATACGCCGAGTACTTTCAATTAAAACTTAATCATACTAAGGGCAGCTTTGTTTACATTCGCGTTTCGTTTGAGGACGAAAAGGAATTTCAGTATATAAACAAAGCTATCCTGAGGATGATGAAGTATTGATCCAAAGCACTCAGCGTATAATGTTTGCAGTTTTAAGTTTTTAAACTGTGTTTTTATGTATAATACATTTTTATACTGAATTTTTTATGTGTTTTTAATTTTATATGACACATAAATACATTAATTTAATATGTGTGTATAATTTTATGTTATGTATTTACCTAAAAGCTGTTAATAAACAGCTTTTATGTATATGACATCTTTAACGGATAAAAAACATCTTTTTAGCAAGTTTATTTAATTTTATTATTTACTTATCTTTGAAAGTTTTACTGAACATTTTATTACGTTTGAAAGTCGTTTTAATTATACTTTTTCCTTTGTGTTTCTTAATAAATAGACAAAAAAGTAGGTATAGATAACATACAACATTATTTTAATTGGTATAATTAAATATTATGGAAGAGGGGAGCGTTGGAAATTTTTTTTCTTCTAAGGGGGGGCGGTGGTCCATAAAAGGTTGGGAACCTATTGTTTAGACGTACATAAAGCCGCTTAGGAGATTGTTTAAAATTTGTTATTTTTTGTAGTTATAATGAAGTTAGTGATTCCATTTTGTTATTATTCTTTCTATAATTATTTTTATTTCCAAGCATAATTACTTTTATTTAATTTAAAGTATCCAACAATTCTCGGACATCTTGTATGTTAATCCAAACGCGCAAGATTATATGCTCTTATTTAAATAATAAATGAAAAGTAATATATATATCAGGAAGAGAATAAAAGCTATTATATTACATAAAAAATTCATTGAAGCGGGATGTTTCAATAAACATCCTCAAGAAATCATTAAGAAATTATTTGACAATGTCTCTTTAACAGATAGCATAATTATGGATAATGATTAATTATAATTTTGTGAAATAAATTGATTTATTGAACGAAACAATTGGATTGTGAAACGTGTTAACTAATGAAATTATTCACTTAATATAACTCTATTAAGAATAATACAATTGTATGGTAATATCGAAGATCTTCATTAAATACTATTTATAAGTTTAGTCGACATTGAAACCAGATCAATAGTTTAATGTGTAACATTCAAATATAGAAGATTATAATTCAGTTATTAAAGTTACTGTGTATAAATTTAGTGATGTAGAAAATATCATATAAGCCATCCTCGCAATATCGGGGTTTTACTTGACCCCAGTGATTTACTATTTTCAATTTTTAAAATTTGAAACCAGAAAAATGAATAAATTATACTTAATATATAAATAAATATACAAAAGGGTCAGAAAAAAAGTGCAGATTATAAAACAAGAATTTTGGTTCAAGTCATGTAAACTGGAAAATATTGAGCAGATTTGTAACATAAGAAATAATTAACATTTAAAAATATTCTGTAAAAAGTTTCTAATATAAAAAAAAATGTCAATCTTTATAACTAATTCGGGAATATTACTTACAGATTAAGTCAGGGGTGTAAATATCTAGGCGCCAACAGGCAGTTTCTCACCACTAAATTTATATTTCTAAATCTAATGTTTCATGTAAAATTCTTGTAAGAATGCCATTAAATTTTAAACGAGGAGAACCTTTAAATTTTAGTTGTGGGAGACTCCCCGCTGGCACCTAGAATTTTGCACCCCTAGTATAAGTATCCGAAATCAATGTAGATATCACAACGAAAAACACGAATGTTTTATAAAAATACAATTATGAGAACAAATATACAATAACTTCTTCTAGAAATTCCTTACACAAAGCACATAAAGGAAATATAAAAGAAAACATGATAAAGGAAAAGTAATGCATGTAACTGGAAGAAAATATATGTTATTATATTACACGTAAAATCCATTTAACCCTTTTCGGTGCATGTAAATTCCGCTCATGAAATAAGGCATTATTAATTGACACCGAAATTTTAAAACAACTTCTATAGAAATTAAGAATTCTTTATATCATGCTTTCATTGTAAAAGCGAAATTTCTTTAAAATATTCTTGGTGCCGTTTGCAAATTTGGAATTAAAATTAGGTGTGCCTGGGTGTGGACACACTGCGCCAGAAACGGTTAAAAAGGATGCTTCAATAATCATCTTCAAGGAATCTTTAAGAAATTATTTTCTGATGTTTCTTTAACACTTGGTGTAATTATTGATCATGATTAATTATAATTTTATGGAATAAATTGGTTTATTGAACGAAACAATTGGATTGTGCAACATGTTACCTAATAAAGGTATTCACTAACTGTAACTCTATTACGAATAATACATTTGTATGGTAGTATCAAAGATCTTCATTAACCCCTTGAGTGCCACAGACGTATATATCCGTCGCGCATAGTCGATGCGTTAAGTGCTTCTGACGTATATATACATCAGTCCAAAACATACTCCTTTATACTGCGCTGTACCAGTAAAACCACGCCCAGACTTTTGGAATTAAAAAAAAAAAGAAAAAGACTTTGAAGGTGTCTTTGAAAGACTGACTATTTCAGAGGAGAAGGGGTAGAAGGAACTACCTTCATAAAAACTATCGCACTGAGCTAATGACGTGAAAATACAAGCGAATTTTTTTCCATATTTGACAAGATTCCCACCCTTTTTGTACACCACTATTATTTTAGAGAAAATATTGTTTGGTTTGCCGTTCATTTTCACTCTTTCTATCGCATTGCTACTTTGATGTCGCTACCTCAGTCTCATAGCTTTAGACGTGCAGTTTCTCGAATTTCGTAGGAGTATATCCGATACTGATGATAGTAAGTTGGATGATAAAACATTTTCGGAAATATGGTTTTGTTCATGTAAAACTCACTCCTACTCTTTTGTTCGAGATGTATACAAAAGTTTCCTATCGGTAGCTTACGGGCATAGCTTACAGTTATAGTGAATCCACAAAAATTAAAAATTGAATGGAAAATCTTCTATCTCTCAATGATTATTTACAGAGTTCGCAAGCTCTTAACCCCTTGAGGGGCGGTACCATATATATTATATACCACCTACGATTGATGAAGATTTACACCAGAAAAATGTTATTAAATTTCACTTTTCTAACTTTGGTGGAAAACAGTCGTGAAATTGCTTTTCCTCTTTTTGATATAACTTTATTACAAATTTCCGGTGGGAGTTTAGAATTACTCGAACGCAATTGCTTGCCCCTCAATGGGTTAAACCACGCCCCATTTTGTAAGGCCACTAAGTTCTAACTGTGGCACTAGGGAGTGAATCTCGTAAGTTTTTCTCGGCACGTAAGGGGTTAAATACTATTTATATGTTAGAAAACGGACTAGTATTTTAAAGTGTGTCACTTATATACAGAAGATTACAACTGAGTTATTAAAGATACTGTGAATAAATTTAGTGTTGAAGAAAATGTCAGATTTCCGTTAGAATAACATTGCTAGTACCATTGGGGTTTTATTTGACCCCAGAGGTTTTCCATTTTGAATTTTGAAGTTTTTAAACCAGAAAAAATGAAACAATAAGCATAGTATATGAAAAAAATGCTCCTAGAAGGAAATTACGGATATTAAAATTAAATTTTTTAAATCAAATCATGTAAAACTAAGAGTTATAAGAAAATATTAAGCAGTTTTTTTTTAGTTTAGAAATAGTTAAAAGTTAAAATATTTCTGTTAAATATGTCTAACATTTAAAAAACAAATTTTCAAACTTTATCATTATTTCTTGAATTTTATTTATAGTGTAAGTATCCGAGACCATTGTTGATATCACTATTAAAAAGACCAATGTTTGATGATAATATAGTTACGAAAGCAAATATACAATAAACTCTTCTAGAGATTCTTTACAAAAAACAAAAACAAAAAAAACCTTTCTAGATAGTTCGAAACATAAAATTATATATATTTATAAATGCGAGAAAAAAACCTACAATTATTTGTTATAATATTTTTCTAATACCGTATTTACTCGTGTATACCGAGCACGCGTGTATAACGCGCACCCCGTACTTTACAAGAAAAAAAGACGATTTTCAAAATCTCGTATATAACGCGCACCGTAAATTTGATATGCAAGTGATTGAATGATGAAATGAATTTCAGTAAAGAAAGTCGAAAAAAGCATTACAAAAGTCCGGAAAACAAGGCGAAAATACATTTTTAGACTTCGGGAAGAGAGTGAATGGACGGGGGAAGGGTGGAGGAGTGAATGACGGCAATGAGAATTGCTAATTAGCTTTTAAATAATGTTAAGAGTTCTGTTGTATAAAAAAGAGAAAAGAGTTAAATAAAGATGCAATGATACCTTAATTAAATAAGATTTTCCAAGTAATTATGACTTCTTTGAATAAATTCCTTGATTCATATGTATATCGTGTGAATATATGCAACAGTAAAAAATTATTCTGTGTATAACACGCACCTAGGAGTTTTTCCCTAATTTTTTGAAAAAAAAATGTGCGTGTTATACACTAGTAAATACGGTATTATTTTATATATTAGTTCATTCACTATTACATGTAATATATCTTTAAAAATATTTTCCATCGTTTTACAATTCTGTTTACTTGTGATTATTTCAGATAAAACAATAATACTTTAACGTTGGTATGTAATAATAACAGATAAAAACAAATTCATAAGATATAACTTTTATTTTAACAACAAAACAATAGTAATACATTGGATACGTGATGCTTAAATAAACATGAGTGGTACTTCAGCTTCAAGTAGCAACATTTGGAAATGTCTCTTTAACCCCTTAACCCTTTCCGGCACGGGCAAAATCCATTGTAAAATGAGAAATTATCGGCTGACACCGGAATTCACAAACGATATTTTTGTATATTTTGAAATCCTTAATTTAAGCTTTTATTGTAAAAGCAACATTTTATTAAAATATTATTGGTGCCGTTTGCAAGTTTGGAATTAAAATTAGGTATCCCAGAACGGGCACAGTGTGCCGTAAAGGGTTAACTAATTTGCCCGTACGCCACTCGGGAAAGACGAATATGCTTAATTTGTCATTTAAAGCTTTTTGACACCACTATTTTTTCTTATATATAATTTCATACTATTGAAAAGTGAACAATGCAAACAATGTAAGCCAAATGTTTAGATTAAATTTTACAAATATTTTATTTAAATAATAGTGGTGAAAATCCGTTATTTTCAATTTATTGAACGGAAAAAAATAATCAATTAAGGGGAGTTAAGGAGCTTCTATTCATAAAAAAGATGAAATGAGTGAATGACACCATAATAATAATAATAATAATAAATATTTTTAGACAAGCAAAACGACGCATTTAATAAAAAGGAAATTTCTATTCCAATATTTTTTGCCATTGTGGCATTTAGTAATTAAAATTAAGTGGTCCAAAAATGAACCACTGGCTTTGAAGAGGTTATGAAATAATGTAATTATTCGATTAAAATTAAGTAATCGAAAAATGAACCACTGCCTTTCAAGGAGTTATCAAATAATGTAATTATTGGATTAAAATTAAGTGGTCCAAAAATGAACCACTGCCTTTGAAGGGGTTATCAAATAATGTAATTATTGGATTAAAATTAAGTGGTACAAAAATGAACCACTGTCTTTGAAAGAATTATCAAATAATGTAAATATTGGATTACAGAAATTTCGATAATTTTAGGGAAGATATTGCTTTATTAAATAAAATGATTTGCTGAAGAAATGTATTACTTAAAACTGATATTCAATAATGAAGAATTAATCAAAGGGCACTTGGACAAAAAATCTTAAAATTTTCTAAAATAGTTTTATTGCAATAAAAATTTGCTTGCATTTTGCTGTTTAAAATGCCGTTTAAATTACGATTCTATTTTAATTTGTATAGGAAATATTATTATTTTTTTCGTTTTCGTTTGTTTTCAAAATTTAACTTTCAAACAATGGTAGTCAAGATGACTTCTGGCGAAAATGCGTTTTTGTTCATAATGCTTTTTTTTCCATTTCTCGATATGAATTGTTATAAATCAAGAACCGTTAAAGTTAATGTTTTGAACTTGGAACACGGAACTTTACTTTATTTGTTATTCAGCATATTTTAAAATTACATTTGCTTTTGAAAATATGATTTTTTAAAAATTATATCACTTTTTTGAAGATATTTAATTTAAATATTTGTAATTTTTAATTAAATTAATATTTTTTTAACGGATGAATCAAAATTAAAGTGTTATATATTTTTTATTTTTAAATGAAAAAAAAATGGAATTTTACAAATAATATTTCGAGTTATAGCGATTTTAAATTAACTTACTTCTTTTAATAAATTTAATTTATTTATTTATTTATTTATTTTTGAAAATTTCTGATAAGTTTTATCATGTGATTTTGTTTACAATTGATATGGATTTTGATACAAAAAATTTCAGAACTTCAAGAAATAGCAATTATTTTAAAATGTGTTTTGGACCCCCTTAAGAATAATAAGATTCTATCATAATGTCAAAGATCTTTATCAAAAAGTTTCTTTTACCACGAAATCTAATTTAAAGGAAAAAATAATATCACAGATATACAGGGCTAATTCCATGAACACTTGTCATGTCTGTTACATAAAACAATTTTTGGCTACCAGTATTTTAGAACGGAAAAATGTGACTTACTTTATCGGAGCCATTTCATCGGTTGAATATTGCGAAGGAAACTTTTCGAAAATAACGGTAACGAACATTCTTAGAGATTTTTAGCTTTGTGATAGACATGATAAAATTTCATGGAACCGCAGAAGATTAAGATTGAATTTTAAAACTTATTGTGTATAATATAAGAATGGGGTTGTGAATAAGGAGGAGGTTATATATTATTCAGCGTTTTGTTTTGCTTCTAGCCTAATTAAAATCGACGACAGACTATCTAAATCATCACAATTAGCCTGTATAAGTTCTTCTATTTCTTTAGTTAATTTCATAAAATTATAACGCACTGGTGTCCTTAACTTTAAAAATTTTCCATAATTTTCGATCAAAATTTCTAATTATTCATGTAACTACGGAGCACCCGAACCCGGCAGGGGATGCCACTTTTATGTGACGACTCCGACTGCCTAAATTAAATAATCACATCCAGAGCTGCTACACAAAGAAATATCAATATTCTAATTGATTAATTTTCATAAACATTTTCCTGAACATTTTCATAAAACAAAAAATAGGTAAGATATAAAAATTTCTTACCACCAAAATTCTAATTTCTTTAGAAAATCGGGGAATCGGGTGTCCTACTTAAGCAGAGGCAGCATCATTTATAAGAAACAACTTCGTTTACTCAAAAATAGTAGTCCTAAAGTAGTTTTCTTATTTTAATTACAGGACGACTCACAAAACATTTACGCGCAAACATAAATATTATTTACGTATTATTCTGCACTGACAATATCAAATCTACATCTTTTCTGCGTAAAACTTCAATCTGTTCTAAAAATGAAAAAGAAAAAAAGTCAATAAAACAAAAATGTTATTTTATAAAAGAATGTTCCGCGCATGCGTTACACCTGTTTCTCAGAGAAAACCAAAGATTCTTGCTTCTGATTGAGCAAGCCGACAGGTATTCGGATGAATGAATATGAAAAGTATTTCCAAATCCCAACACATATGTATGAATAACATATAAAACCAAATTCATAAGATATACCTTTTATATTAACAAAAAAGAAATGGTAATACATTTGATAATAAGAAAATGGTTGAGAGTTTCTTTTTCCAATCGGTATTTATTGAAAACTGGTGCTTAACACTAGAACCGCGGCGACGGTTCATTTGACCCGTATGATGTGGAGAGATATCGACTCGAAACAGAAAACACTTAATAAAATAAGCTAAATATATGCTCAATAAATAACTTAAGCAGTTTTAAATGAAAATTCTGGTGAGAAATATTTTTTATAAAATTTGGCTGAATATCCTCGCGGTTCTAGTGTTAAACAGACATCAGTGGTATTCCATAAAGTAATTACATTTAGAAATGCCTATTTAACAAAAATTATAACTCTTGGGCCTGGTTAATTTTGATAATTTTGGAGAATATATTGCTTTGCTAACAAAATAATTCATTGGAGAAATATATACTACTTAAAACTGATATTCAATAATGATGAACAAATTAAAAAGAATACGATGTATGTTAATCACAAAGATTTTTATCAAATGTTATTACTAAGTCTCATTCACCATGATACCTTCTTTAAATAGCAAAAGAAAACCACTGATATTAACATTGTAATTTAACACTTACTGTGTAGAAAATATTTGATAAAAAATATGGGACATTTCCATGGTATTAAGTAACCTATTTGCTACACCAGAAAAAGTATCTACAAAATGATTCTGAATATTACAAAAAATCTTATAATAATGTTATAAGTATTATTTTATTTTGAGAACTCGTAGTATTTATAAATTGCACAATAGAAAAAGACAAATATTTCACGTAAACGCAGGACCGTAGCTAAGGGGGCGCTATGGGCGGCTCAGCCCCACTAAAATATTTTGAGACCCCCCCCCCCCTGGAAACGGTTCCAAAGTCACTAAATGAATTTATGTTCCGAAAATTCAAATGAAATTCAGTTCAAAAATCTAATTTAGTTTTGAGACCCTTTTGCAGAAATATTAAATTATATCTAAAATATGTGTTTGAACACATGATGTTTAATTTTGCACCAGTTATACACTGAAAAATTTCGTCATCCTATACTTTTCTCAGTATAAAAAAGGATTACAACAGTTTAATAAGAAACATAGTAGCTACAATGTGAATATGCACTAATTTATCTTTCTGCGTCAGAGAGAGAGAGAAAAAAATTGTAAGCCCATCCCAAAACAATCGCTTGAGCCCCCCTATTGACCACTTCTAGGTACGATCCTGCGTCGAAGTATTAAGGAAATGGAACTGATATATCATTAAAATACTGAAGGTTCATTTGCAACCGTTTTCATAGGGTTCATTACCACCGCGAAAACTTCCAACGGAAAATATAAGTGGAAAACGTTTATTTATTTAAAAGCTTCATAATAGAAAATTTCAATAAAAAATAATGGCAAATACGGATGTTCATTTTTACTGGTAGAAGTTTATGTCAGGATTGTAGCTGCGCCACATTGTGAAAACCAACACAACCTTCTATTTCTGCCAGTGAAAAAATTACAATATTTGTGCAAAGTGGCAACAGTAAAAAGAAATACAAAATTTTCAGTATATCTGTGATTGAATTATCATGTTAAACCTGGCGCCATTTTCTATTCAAGTTTAAATGTTGAAATTGTACAATGGGTTATCAGGAATTGCTAATACGATTAAAAGGAAAAACTGTCATATTGTGAGAAACTCCTCAGTTATTTCAGTCATTTTATAGTAATAATTTATGTTCATGAGGCTGTTCAAAAGTATTTCTTCTTAAAGAGACACAGACCTTTGAAACTATCTCTTCAAATTTGAAAATATTGTAATATGTGTGATGGCACACAGGGGCGTAAACCACCCAAGTCGCGTAGGGGGTTGTAGGCTCATAAATTTCCGACTCCAAGAAGGAAAATTTCCAAGTACTATGGACAACAGGAGGACTAATATATATGTATATATATATGTGTGTGTGTTAGTGTATATATGTGACTTAGTGTATCGAGATAGTTAAATAATCTTACATCATGTTATTATTAGTCATATATAACAATATATTTTCCCCATTATTAGAAGATCTGCTGATGAAATACAATAACCGTATCACCCGAGAGGGGCATGGGTAGTGTATAATACGAATAAGCAGTCACAGGACTTTTCAACGATACATCACATGAAAGGTGTCGGCTAAATTTATAAAAGGTGTCGCCCATGAGGGTAAAGTAAGTATCCAATGATATGTCACTAAAGAGATGTAAGCCAAATTTTGGAAATTGTCCTCTGTCTCAGAATAGACTCTACCCCTAACTGTAAAATTTTCTAATACATTACTCAGCAAAAGTTTAGACACTGGTGTTTTTTAACCTTTAAATAAAAAATACGAACACGTGAGTTTTACAATAGGCTATACTTATTTTCAGATATATTTTATATAATGTAGAATAAAAATAATGGTTATAATATAAGATAATATTTAATTTAACTGAAAAAAGTAAAATTTGCATATTGAAAAAGTTTAGACACTTTTTTGATTTTTAGCCAATTGTTCATGGAAAAATGCAAATTTCCAAGTTATGATGTCACATGTCTGAAGTATTTAATTATACCTCGATATAGCATCAGTTAGTGAAGATGCCGCGAGCTAAAAATATTCAATTAGATGAGGTAATTGAAATAGGAAAGCTGAAATGGAAAGGGAAGACTGTTGCAGAAATTTCAGCAGCATTGAATCGTCCAAAGTGGTCTGTCTATGAAGTATAGTCTAAGGATGACTCCTTCAAAACAAAACATAATCTGGAAGATCTTCTGTGACGAGAAAATGAGATGACAAAAGGATCCAGAAACTGACATTTACACAAGTAATGATTGCTAATCACATTAAAAGTAAGTCAGGCCTTTCTGTGTCGACGGAAGTGATTCTTGGATGAATTAAAAAACAGGTAAATCAATTTACATGAAAATGATAAAACAATCAGCTTTAAAATATCGCTATAAATTGGCAGAGAATTCAATTAACTTGCAAACATACGTCTTATGGACCCAAATGGTACGCTATGATATTCAGTAACGAAAAAAAAATGGAATTTGAATGGCCCAAACAAGTGGGCATACTATTGGAATGACTTAAGGTAAAGATCCTGGGACTTTTTTAAGTCGACAAAAAGAAGGTGACTTTTAAATAATTTGGTCCTCACTTAGCTTCAATGCTCGTGTATCTATGGAGTTATTCATTGGTTGCCAAGCAACACAAGACTACGTACATACGTTGGAGATTAATTTTTAGTCATTTGGGGAACTTTTGCTGATCTAAAGTATGGATTTTAACATCTATTCATGTTGCATACAAAAGAAGAACTTCGTTTAACTCTGAAAATACTATTGATCTCAACTGGCCGGCGTGTAGTTCTGATCCGGACACAATCGAAAACTATTGTAACATCATATGTCGTAATGTTTATGCAAATTTTTGGTATAATTTTCTTTTAATGAGGTTCGAGCTGCTGCTGAACACGTTTGGTACGAAATAGACCCCGAAGTGACGCAGCATTTAGTTTTTTCGATGAAAAGTCACATTCTTGCACTAACTGCAAACAATGCGGGTGCAACTCGATTTTAATTTATAGTTATTTTTCTGTAAATACACAAATTGTCTATACTTTTGCCACAATGATATTTTTTTTGTCATTATATTTTATGTAAAAGGCAAAATTCAAAATTTATTGTGTGTGAATAAAGGATAAGTCACAAGTAATATATGACAGAGGAATTACAAACATTCGGTACATACTTTTGAAAATAGAAGCGTAATCGATCATTGTCTAAACTTTTGCTGAGCACTATATGATAAATAATATTATCGGAGAAACCCGTAATAATAGTTTAAAAAAAAAAAAAAAAAAAAAAAAATTTAAAATTATAAAGTGCTACAATTTCAAAAAAGATCGAAAATTGTCCCCCGTAGGGAAATATGAGGAGGTCAGGGGGACGGGAAAAAACTTTATAATAAGAAAGAATGATCTGACGGCTTTCCTATGATATGTCACATGATGGGTCCAAAAAATTATGGAATTTTTCGCCCCTCACATTAACCCCCTCGGGAGTGGAATTTTTAAAATATCGCGGAAACACGTATTTAATTTGTTTTTAGTACTTTTGTTTTCTGCCATTTCATGCTCTTATTATAAAAGACTGCTGAAATGTGCCAAATGTTCTAAATTTTTCGACAGCCAACCCTTTTAACACCGTTAGAAAGCTGGGATTTCTAAAATTGTTCGATTTTTCGTTTAATAATTTTTTTAGTAGATTTAGTTTCTGAAATTTCACGCTCCTACCTTAAATGTTTGCTGAGTTGTTCCAGAATTTTTGACCCCCTCCCCCCACTTGTCCCTCTTAGGAGGGTAATTTCAAAAATTCCATCTTAGTGCACGCTTACAGCATAAGAAGTATTTTCTCTCCAATTTTCATAGTTCTAGATTCAGTAGTTTGGGCTGAGCATTGATTATCTGTCAGTCAGGAAGGACAAACTATTATATATATATATATAGATAGATATCTGTACTAGCTGACCCGTCCGCTGTTGCTCTGCCATTAGATAAAATATTTAATTAGATACATCATATAAATATATTAGATGCAATGTATAGATATATAACAAATAAATTATTAAAACAAAATATGTAAGTTTTCTGAAAATAGCGGATTCACACCACTATTATTTAAATAAAGTATTCGTAAAATTTAGTCTAAACATTTCCGCCTTTCAATAGTATCAAAATTTTCTATAAAATAATAGTGGTGTCGAAAAGCTTTAAAATGATGCAATAAGCAAATTCGTCTTGCTCGAACGGCGCGCGTTCGGACAAACCAGTTAAGGGGTTAATACCATTTTCTCTTTTCGAACAAGAATTTTTCCAATTGACTTTTTCGTTTTTCCAATTTATAAATTTTTACAGGTTATTGCGTAATACTATTTTTTCCGACTAAACATGCGTTTTCCGATGGATCGGAAATTTCAGATTCCGAATGATATTTTCATTTTTTTCAGTTTTTCAAGTTTTTATAGATTTAATACCATGTTTTCCGATCGGACAAGAATTTTTCAGACGGATTTTTCTATTTTTCCAATTAATAAGTTTTTATAGTTGTACTATTTTTTCCGACTAAACATGCCTTTTCCGATGGAACGGGAAAATTTCCGAATGATTTTCCGTTTTTCCAATTGATAAGCTTTTACAGGTTAATACCATTCTTTCCGATCGAACAAGAATTTTGCTGACTGATTTTTCAGTTTTTCCAGTTTATAAGTTTTTATAGTAATACTATTTTTTCCGACTAAACATGCCTTTTCCGATGGAACGGGAAATTTTCCGAATGATTTTTCGTTTTTCCAATCGATAAGCTTTTATAGGTTTATACCATTCTTTCCGATCGATCAAGAATTTTTCCGACTGATTTTTCTGTTTTTCCAGTTTACAAGTTTTTATAGTAATACTATTTTTTCCGACTAAACATGCCTTTTCTGATGAAATGAGAAATTTTCCAAATGATTTTTCGTTTTTCCAATTTATAAGCTTTAATAGATTAATACCATTTTTCCCGATCGAACAAGAATTTTTTCGACTGACTTTTCCGTTTTTCCAATTTATAAATTTTTATAGGTTAATACTATTTTATACGTAATACTATTTTTTCCGACTAAACACGCCTTTTGCGATGGAACGTGAAAATTTCCGAGTGATATTTCCGTTTCTCTAGTTTATAAGTTTTTATAGGTTAATACCATCTTTTTCCGACTAAACATACTTTTTCCGTTCGATCTGGAAATTTTCCGACTGTTTTCTTCTAGGGGGGGGGGGTGTAGCACCCCCCAACCCCCCCCCCCCGGGATTTACGCCCCTGATGGCACAATACTTAACTCTTTACCTGATTTGCCCGTACGCCGTTCGGACACGAAGAATTTGCTTAATTCATCGTTTAAAGCTTTTTGACACCAATAATTTTTAGGTGCGTTCGTAATTATGTAAATACGCAGCCCTATAGCTGTCGTTCAGTCCGTCTGTCCGCGTATAACAACGCAAAAACTACCGAACCGAATCGTTTGAAATTTAAAATATATAATTATTACATACTTTTGTCGAGTCTATTACAATTTTATGAAAATCGAATGCATAGATCAATTACAGGGACAATCAAATGTATTCAGTTACATTACGGTCAATGGGGGAAAATATTTCAGATGCATTTTAATGGTGTTACACTCATTCGAACATAATAAAATTGATATGCATCTATAAAGTACATATTATAATATACATTTTATATAATCTGTGTTGCAAAGAACATTTGTTATTGATTTACAAGGCCACACAAAAGTATTCCATTACATAATGGTATAGGGAGAACAGTGTTTGGTGCGCATTTTAATTGTAATTAACTATTTACAATTTTATAACAGTGATATATGAGAGTGATATTCTTAAAAGTTCGTTATCGTACGAACGCACCTCATTTGCTACGCTTAAATTTCCTATGTGCAATTTCCAACTTGTTTTAATTGGAATGGCATACTATTCAAAAGTAGAAATGTTTAGAATAAATATTACGAGAATTTTAGCTTTAAAAAGTGGTATAAACTCATATTTTCAATTTATTGCACGTAAAAAAACAGTTAATGGATTAATACTAAAAATTTAATAAAATTAAAAAAAATTTAAAATAGCCTATTTTACTAAAATTAAATTTTTTAACAAAATCTAACTATTATAAAATCATTACTACTTTTATAAATATAAATATTTTGGCTTCGATTTTTTATTAAATGAATATTTTTCATTATTAATTAATAATTATATAATAGTAAATATTAATTTCTTTACTGTTTCGAAAAGACCTTTCATTCCAGAATTCAATTTCAAAATCAAACACAAAATTTTCATCAATGAATGATACTGTTTCTTTTATGTCTAAATTTGTTTATTTAAAGACTGATCATATTTTGCAAAAGTGCATGTTATGAATTCAAAATTATTTTTTAAAAATTTGTTTAAACAAGAATTCAAATTACAAAGTATTATTTATGAAAGTAAATGTCAGGAGATTTCTGTAAAATTAAAACATTATCAAATATTTATCAAGTGTTTCATATTAAAATTGAAACAAAAGAACAATATAAAAACAATGATAGATATTTGTTTTATGTCATTTATGCGAAAGTTAAATAGTTTGAATATATACTAGAAAAATTGGTACTTCTAGGTTATCCCGTCGACCAAAAAACTATCGCCAATCTATAAGATTAAATGCCAATAATGGATGATCGTGAATGTCACAATTAATGACATTAAATGTGATTCACGTGTTTAAAATGTCATTAAGTGATTTTTATTTCGACTTTTTATTAATATTTTTATTAATATTCTACTAATTATTTGTTTTTTCGTTATTTAAAATAAAAATTATATCAACCTGTATAATTTGGCTATTAGTTTGGCGATTTGTATAATTTGGCGAAATTGGTCGGCGGGATAAACTAGAAGTACCGAAAAATTACGATAATTCAATTTTTAATCAAAACAGTTACTTCCTTTTGGAAGAATGCAAATTAAAAACGCAGATTAGAATAACGGAGATAAAGCATAGTTTTACACAATTTTACTTTTCTACTTAAAAAATTCTTTTATTGACTGTTCGTTTTAGAATTTTGTAATTTACATTTAACCCGTTAACTGATTTGCCCGTACGCCATTTTAGCAAGACGAATTTGCTTAATTTATCATTTAAAGCCTTTTGACACATCTATTTTTTTTTTAAAATAATTTCATACTACAGTCGAATCTCTCTATAACGAAACTCCATACATCGAATTTCTCTATATAACGAATTTTTAGTAGGAACGGTCCCCTTTTCACATGATCTTAATTTATTCACTTTTAAAAAAGCTTCGAAATCATATGGAATCAATTTTCCATCACTTATTTTTGATTTATCGTTCAGTGCTGAGTTTTTTTTTTATATAAATATTACTTCTATCCTTGTTCTTTAAATCCCACGAGTTCATCCCACCTCCGACGCACCTTTCAACATTCTTCTCAAAACAGAATCAGTTGGATTGTTACACATATAAGAGAGGCCTTCAAATGGAGGAAAATGTTAACCACAATTTTTCATTCCTTGCTAAAATTTGAACTATTTTTTTTCTTTTTTTTTTTTTTTTTATTGAGCATAACAATTTTAAAATCAAAACAACAAAAAATTATAGATTTCTTTCTTTGAAATTAATGCAAGTCTTCCTTACTTGATTTTCATTAAGCTTTCAAATAAATGTCTGTTCTCTTTTTTGAAACTGTTTAAATAATTAAGAAATAAAATGTTAGGTTAATATATACTTTTAAATATTTCAAATTCTTAATTAAAAAGATCAAAAATAATGTTTGTTCCAAACTTACACATTAAATACGATTTTTAACATCATTCTCTATATATCGAATTTCTCTATTTAACGAATTTTTTATTGAGCGATGGATTTCGTTATATAGAGACTCGACTGTATTTGAGTGCGGAAATGTTTGGACTAAAGGTAAAGAATATTTTATTTAAAAAATTGTGGTTTGAATCCGTTATTTCCAATTTATTGAACGGAAAAGAAAGAATCAGTTAAGGAGTTAAAAACTAAACTCGGTATCATATTTGTTGGCCTTTCAAATTACAGATTAGTATTGATTAGAGGATGAATAAATAATTTATCATAAATGACAATAGAAAATATCAGAAAATATATTATAATTTAAGCATTTGTAGAAATGGGAAAGATATACGAAGAGTGAACTTATTTTATATAAAATTAGAATTAGCATGGGTCCTGGAGTTTTCAAACAATTAATATATTCGATAGAAAATCTGTTCATAAGGGACAAAATTCGCGCGTGTTATCTATAAAAAAAAATGTAAAATATAAAATTCCCTTAAACGTAGGTACCTTGAAAATGTACTTATAATTTTACCAAGTTCAATCTGTAACTTGTAATTTTGTAACTGGGCAGCAGACCTTATTATGTAGGCGTTTATTTTCAGAATGGCATAATATATTATTAGATGACAAACTCATTAAAGCCTATTGACTTTTCCTGATAGTCTCATCGAGATCACACATTAGAAGTTTTATTTATTATAATAATAGAATCCTCCTATTAGTTAAATAACAAGAAACGTAAAGTATATAATTTTAATAATTCCGAAAAATTATTTAATAAAAACACACATAACGCAATAATTTTAGTTTTTCATATTACGCACGGGAAAAAAATCAGAATTTTAAATTCCTAATCCTTTAAAACTGTAATTCATTATCTTTTACTATAACTTAAAAATATATTATAATATTACATTTAAATAAAAAGACTAAATTATAACAAGTCTAAGCAAAAAAGCAATCAGTATGAGAAAATCCCGTCGTAAAAGCATTTGAGGAAACGTCGCTTTTAACCCTTTAATGGTAGCGTTAAATTACCGTTTAAAAATTCAAATTCATTACTATCTCCCACTTTTTTGAAAAAAAAAAAAAAAAAAACATTCATCTTATTTAATGACAAGTAAAATGGGTACTTCTAGGTTATCCCGTCGACCAATTTCGCCAAATTATACAAATCGCCAAACTAATAGCCAGATTATACATGCTTGGATAGTTTTTATTTTAAATACGAAAAAACAAATAATTAGTAGAATATTAATAAAAATATTAATAAAAAGTCGAAATAAAAATCACTTAAGGACATTTTAAACACGTGAATCGCATTTAATGTCATTGAATGTGACATTCACGATCATCCATTATTGGCATTTAATCTTATAGTTTGGCGATATTTTTTGGTCGACGGGATAACCTAGAAATACCGTAAAATGAGACCGGAATAAAACCAATTACACTATTTTATAAAACTGGTGAGAAACAAACAATTCTTAATAAAAGCCGCGAAGCTTGCAGCCCGTCAATGTCTCGGGCGCGACGATTAATTAGTTAACCCTCTCATGCATAAATTATTTTGCATTATTTTGCATTATTCACAAAAAAAAAAAAAAAATAATAATTATGATAAATGAAAGACCCCTTCTAAAATAATTTTATCATTGTGCTGCATGCTAGCTATTATCTTTCCACAAATCAGATCTCCATCAATGAATGCTGGATTTTTTTTTTTTTTTACTTAATAATGCAATAATTATATGTCCTCATATGAGGCACGTAGGCATGAGAGGGTTAATTACTTTATATATCAATAAAAAAGTCAAATGGCACCAGAAAATTAAATCTAGCTATTGGATTAAAACTATGTATTATCAATGTGGCAATTTACGTAATTTAAAATAAGTAATATACAATTTATTGACAAATGTCGCGTTGCAGTGTGTTCATGTTTATATCATACATGCCAAAGATATGTTCATAATGTTTTGTGACGCCATAGTAACATGAACTGTGGTATTCTTGCCACATAGTAGAGTTAGATTGTACTCTATTATCTAAACATTATTGTTTCAAAAAATTTTTATGGCAATATCTTCAGGGCTCCCAAATGGTTCGCGAATTGAACACCAATAATTTTTAACAAAAAATTTCATAGTAGGTTTTTACAGCATTTGCGTTAAAACCAACCTCCGAAGGCCGTTTCTGCACAATTTTCTAGAAAAGTATAAAACGAAAATCTTTCAAGGAAAATATTCATGTTCAGTTGGCGAACCATTTCGGAGCCCAGCAAATATTAATTATATCTTGCGAAATATATGTTTTATTACGTGTAATATTGCTCAAAAACTGGAATGTTCACATTTCATCAATATTGCATCATTCTTGGTAAATAATTTCCCGCTATTTCAGCGCCAATATTTACAATAGCAAAAAAGTGCTTCGAATATATTGGCGTATATTGTCAAGACAACTGTCACGATAATATTTATATTTATACGCTTCTAATTAATTTGAAAAAATCTTTAAAAAAAATAAAATGCCACATTGATTACGTATTTAATAATTTCAATTATAAGACTAGTCGTTGGAGGTCACCGTAATACTTACCCATCAAGAATATGCATAATATAATACATGAAAATTAAACATGTGTAAAAATATTTAAAAAATGAATTGCAATTCCAAAACAAACCTTACATGTACATTTAAATGCTTTTAATATATACAATGTAATGCTCCATTAATGAATTGCTCACGAACCTATTTCGTCGAAATATATAAAACGCCAAATTATTCAAGTACTATTGAATTGCGTAAAAGAAACATCCTTATAACTTCAAAAATAATAATCATATTAACTAACAATTTACTGCGTCGGAATAAGCGTCTAATTTCCAATTAAAATATATCTTTGAATTGAAATTTGAATGAAATAAAGGGTCATGAAAAATCGAAGAATGTGAAAAACAGGATTAAATATCTCGGCAATTAACAATCCGATCGACTTCGTTTTATATGCAAAATTTGTGCTATTTTATTGCCTTTTATGTCCATTCCTTAAAATAAATATATACGAAAACTTTTATATACGTTTCATCAGAACGAATTTTTAACGAGTCCGAAAAAATGGTTACGGATAATCGAAGTTGATGATATTCAATAGGCTTTGTCCAATTCTTACATACTAAGTACTTACAAAACTCCAATCTCTTTGTTCGGGAGATAGAGCGTTTACAGACAGACAGACGGTAATTTTTTTTTTAAAGTATGTTATAGGAATCTCCAGCATCTAAAACGTGGAATTCCGTCAAAAAAAAAAATTTTTTTTTTGATTTTCAAAACGATTGCAAGATTTACCCTATACTACGTACGGCGGGGAAGTAAAAATATTTTATTGGGAAATAGATTTCTTTACCAATTTGTAAAAGTAACACGAAATGACAGGTCGATAAGTACAGAAGATGGACAGAGAGAAATAATTCCATATAATGTCATTTATTCACATTTTGTGTAGGCGTTTATTTTCAGAATGTGACAATATGTTATTTGATAGTAAACCAATAAAAGCCTCCTGACTTTCCTATATAATTACGAAGAGATCCCCTATTATATGTTTTAATTATTCTAGTGGTAGAGAAATCTCCTACTAGTTCAACAATAGAAACGCAACATGCGTAATTTTAATAGAATTGTTCCGAAAAAGTATTTAACGAAATACAGATAGCGAAATAATTTTGGTTTTTCATCTGACACGTGCGAGGAAAAAAAACATAACATAGCTGCCAACTTTCAACTGATCTTCCGTAATATCTTGATTAGTTTGGGCCAGGTTAACCTCATTTCGAATCAGAAAATTTATTTCATGAGTCTTCATTTATTTAACTTCGGTTTTTTAAGTTGAGCATATTTAATTTCATTTCTTTAAAAAAATTCTGGTTCGAAAGTCATTAAACCAGGTTCAAATTAACGCACGCACTACGGAAGATTTATGTAAGGTTGGCACTTATGACATAATTTTAAATTCCTAATCATTTATAATATTTTGCTATAATTTAAAAAATATATAAAATTATATTTAAATAAAAGTGTTAAATTATTATAAGTCAAAAATGCAATCAGCATCACCAAACCTTGTAAACAAAAATAATTTAGGAAGCGTTGCTTTTAATTACGTTATTTTTCAATTAAGGCACATAAAAACGAATTATTCAGAGTCTGAAAAAATAGTTCCTGATAATCGAGGTTACTGATATTCAATAGGCTTCGTCCAATTCTTACATACTAAGTACTTACAAAATTCCAAGTCTCTATCTCAATTTGTTTGGGAGATAGACCGTTCACAGACAGACAGACGGACGGTAATTTTTTTTTCTAAAAATATTTTATAGGAATCTCCAGCATCTGAAACGTGTAATTCCGTCAATTTTTTTTTTTTTTTTTTTTTTTTTTTGATTTTAAAAACGATTGCAAGATTTACCCTATACTACGTATGATGGGTAAGTAAAAATATTTTATTGGAAAATAGATTTCTTTACCAATTTGTAAAAGTAACACGAAATGACAGGTCGATAAGTAGAGAGGACGGAGAGAGAGAAATAATTCTATATAATGTCGTTTATTCACATATTGTGTAGGCGTTTATTTTCAGAATGTGACAATATGTTATTTGATAGTAAACCCATAAAAGCCTCCTGACTTTCCTATATAATTAAGAAGAGATCCCATATTAGATGTTTTATTTATTCTAGTGGTAGAGAAATCTCCTACTAGTTCAACAATGGAAACGCAACATTGATAATTTTAATAGAATTGTTCCGAAAAAGTATTTAACGAAATATAGATAGCGAAATTATTTTGGTTTTTCATCTGACACATCCGAGGAAAAACTAGTTGTCGGGGGCCACCGTAATACTTACCCATCATGGATATGTATATGAAAATAAAACATGTGAAAACTATTTATACAATGCATTGCAATTCATAAACAAAATTTAAATATTGTTAATATACATAGTAATGCTATATTAAAGAACTGCTGATGTACCAATTTCGACAAATTGTATAAAACGCCGAACTACTCAAGTAGTACCGAACTGCGTAAAAGAAACATCCTTATAACTCCAAAAATAATAATTCTATTAACTAACAATTAACTGCGTCGGATTAATCGTCTCATTTCCAATTTAAATATATCTCTGAATTGAAATTGGAATGAAATACAGGGTCATGAAAAATCGAAGAATGTGGAAAACAGGATTACAAATATCTCGGCAACTAATAATCCGATCGATTCCGTTCTATTGCATTTTACGTCCATTCCTTAGAACAAAAGAATTCGATAATTTTATATATACCTTTCATCAGAACGAATTTTTCGAGAGTCCGAAAAAAATAGTTCCGGACAATCGAGGTTGCTGATATTGAATAAGCTTCGTCCCATTCTTACATACTAACTACATACAAAATTCCAAGTCTCTATCTCAATTTGTTTGGGAGATAGACCGTTCACAGACAGACAGACGGACGGTAATTTTTTTTTCTAAAAATATGTTATAGGAATCTCCAGCATCTGAAACGTGTAATTCCGTCAATTTTTTTTTTTTTGATTTTAAAAACGATTGCAAGATTTACCCTATACTACGTATGATGGGTAAGTAAAAATATTTTATTGGAAAATAGATTTCTTTACCAATTTGTAAAAGTAACACGAAATGACAGGTCGATAAGTAGGGAGGACGGAGAGAGAGAAATAATTCTATATAATGTCGTTTATTCACATATTGTGTAGGCGTTTATTTTGAGAATGTGACAATATGTTATTTGATAGTAAACCCATAAAAGCCTCCTGACTTTCCTATATAATTAAGAAGAGATCCCATATTAGATGTTTTACTTATTCTAGTGGTAGAGAAATCTCCTACTAGTTCAACAATGGAAACGCAACATAGATAATTTTAATAGAATTGTTCCGAAAAAGTATTTAATGAAATATAGATAGCGAAATAATTTTGATTTTTCATCTGACACATCCGAGGAAAAACTAGTTGCGGGGGCCACCGTAATACTTACCCATCATGGATATGTATATGAAAATAAAACATGTGAAAACTATTTATACAATGCATTGCAATTCATAAACAAAAATTAAATATTGTTAATATACATAGTAATGCTATATTAAAGAACTGCTGATGTACCAATTTCGACAAATTGTATAAAACGCCGAACTACTCAAGTAGTACCGAACTGCGTAAAAGAAACATCCTTATAACTCCAAAAATAATAATTTTATTAACTAACAATTAACTGCGTCGGATTAACCATCTCATTTCCAATTTAAATATATATCTAAATTGAAATTTGAATGAAATACAGGGTCATGAAAAATCGAAGAATGTGGAAAACAAGATTACAAATATCTCGGCAACTAATTATCCGATCGACTCCGTTCTATATGCAAAATGTGTGTTATTCTATTGCCTTTTACGTCCATTCCTTAGAACAAAAGAATTCGATAATTTTATATATACCTTTCATCAGAACGAATTTTTCGAGAGTCCGAAAAAAATAGTTCCGGATAATCGAGGTTGCTGATATTGAATAAGCTTCGTCCCATTCTTACATACTAAGTACTTACGAAATTCCAAGTCTCTATCTCAATTTGTTTGGGAGATAGACCGTTCACAGACAGACAGACGGACGGTAATTTTTTTTTCTAAAAATATTTTATAGGAATCTCCAGCATCTGAAACGTGTAATTCCGTCAATTTTTTTTTTTTTTTTTTTTTTTTTTGATTTTAAAAACGATTGCAAGATTTACCCTATACTACGTATGATGGGTAAGTAAAAATATTTTATTGGAAAATAGATTTCTTTACCAATTTGTAAAAGTAACACGAAATGACAGGTCGATAAGTAGAGAGGACGGAGAGAGAGAAATAATTCTATATAATGTCGTTTATTCACATATTGTGTAGGCGTTTATTTTCAGAATGTGACAATATGTTATTTGATAGTAAACCCATAAAAGCCTCCTGACTTTCCTATATAATTAAGAAGAGATCCCATATTAGATGTTTTATTTATTCTAGTGGTAGAGAAATCTCCTACTAGTTCAACAATGGAAACGCAACATTGATAATTTTAATAGAATTGTTCCGAAAAAGTATTTAACGAAATATAGATAGCGAAATTATTTTGGTTTTTCATCTGACACATCCGAGGAAAAACTAGTTGTCGGGGGCCACCGTAATACTTACCCATCATGGATATGTATATGAAAATAAAACATGTGAAAACTATTTATACAATGCATTGCAATTCATAAACAAAATTTAAATATTGTTAATATACATAGTAATGCTATATTAAAGAACTGCTGATGTACCAATTTCGACAAATTGTATAAAACGCGGAACTACTCAAGTAGTACCGAACTGCGTAAAAGAAACATCCTTATAACTCCAAAAATAATAATTCTATTAACTAACAATTAACTGCGTCGGATTAATCGTCTCATTTCCAATTTAAATATATCTCTGAATTGAAATTGGAATGAAATACAGGGTCATGAAAAATCGAAGAATGTGGAAAACAGGATTACAAATATCTCGGCAACTAATAATCCGATCGATTCCGTTCTATTGCATTTTACGTCCATTCCTTAGAACAAAAGAATTCGATAATTTTATATATACCTTTCATCAGAACGAATTTTTCGAGAGTCCGAAAAAAATAGTTCCGGACAATCGAGGTTGCTGATATTGAATAAGCTTCGTCCCATTCTTACATACTAACTACATACAAAATTCCAAGTCTCTATCTCAATTTGTTTGGGAGATAGACCGTTCACAGACAGACAGACGGACGGTAATTTTTTTTTCTAAAAATATGTTATAGGAATCTCCAGCATCTGAAGCGTGTAATTCCGTCAATTTTTTTTTTTTTTTTTGATTTTAAAAACGATTGCAAGATTTACCCTATACTACGTATGATGGGTAAGTAAAAATATTTTATTGGAAAATAGATTTCTTTACCAATTTGTAAAAGTAACACGAAATGACAGGTCGATAAGTAGGGAGGACGGAGAGAGAGAAATAATTCTATATAATGTCGTTTATTCACATATTGTGTAGGCGTTTATTTTGAGAATGTGACAATATGTTATTTGATAGTAAACCCATAAAAGCCTCCTGACTTTCCTATATAATTAAGAAGAGATCCCATATTAGATGTTTTACTTATTCTAGTGGTAGAGAAATCTCCTACTAGTTCAACAATGGAAACGCAACATAGATAATTTTAATAGAATTGTTCCGAAAAAGTATTTAATGAAATATAGATAGCGAAATAATTTTGATTTTTCATCTGACACATCCGAGGAAAAACTAGTTGCGGGGGCCACCGTAATACTTACCCATCATGGATATGTATATGAAAATAAAACATGTGAAAACTATTTATACAATGCATTGCAATTCATAAACAAAAATTAAATATTGTTAATATACATAGTAATGCTATATTAAAGAACTGCTGATGTACCAATTTCGACAAATTGTATAAAACGCCGAACTACTCAAGTAGTACCGAACTGCGTAAAAGAAACATCCTTATAACTCCAAAAATAATAATTTTATTAACTAACAATTAACTGCGTCGGATTAACCATCTCATTTCCAATTTAAATATATATCTAAATTGAAATTTGAATGAAATACAGGGTCATGAAAAATCGAAGAATGTGGAAAACAAGATTACAAATATCTCGGCAACTAATTATCCGATCGACTCCGTTCTATATGCAAAATGTGTGTTATTCTATTGCCTTTTACGTCCATTCCTTAGAACAAAAGAATTCGATAATTTTATATATACCTTTCATCAGAACGAATTTTTCGAGAGTCCGAAAAAAATAGTTCCGGATAATCGAGGTTGCTGATATTGAATAAGCTTCGTCCCATTCTTACATACTAAGTACTTACGAAATTCCAAGTCTCTATCTCAATTTGTTTGGGAGATAGACCGTTCACAGACAGACAGACGGACGGTAATTTTTTTTTTCTAAAAATATGTTATAGGAATCTCCAGCATCTGAAACGTGTAATTCCGTCAAAAAAATTTTTTTGATTTTAAAAACGATTGCAAGATTTACCCTATACTACTTATGATGGGAAAGTAAAAATATTTTATTGGAAAATAGATTTCTTTACCAATTTGTAAAAGTAACACGAAATGACAGGTCGATAAGTAGAGAGGACGGAGAGAGAGAAATAATTCTATATAATGTCGTTTATTCACATATTGTGTAGGCGTTTATTTTCAGAATGTGACAATATGTTATTTGATAGTAAACCCATAAAAGCCTCCTGACTTTCCTATATAATTAAGAAGAGATCCCATATTAGATGTTTTATTTATTCTAGTGGTAGAGAAATCTCCTACTAGTTCAACAATGGAAACGCAACATTGATAATTTTAATAGAATTGTTCCGAAAAAGTTTTTAACGAAATATAGATAGCGAAATTATTTTGGTTTTTCATCTGACACATCCGAGGAAAAACTAGTTGTCGGGGGCCACCGTAATATTTACCCATCATGGATATGTATATGAAAATAAAACATGTGAAAACTATTTATACAATGCATTGCAATTCATAAACAAAATTTAAATATTGTTAATATACATAGTAATGCTATATTAAAGAACTGCTGATGTACCAATTTCGACAAATTGTATAAAACGCCGAACTACTCAAGTAGTACCGAACTGCGTAAAAGAAACATCCTTATAACTCCAAAAATAATAATTCTATTAACTAACAATTAACTGCGTCGGATTAATCGTCTCATTTCCAATTTAAATATATCTCTGAATTGAAATTGGAATGAAGTACAGGGTCATGAAAAATCGAAGAATGTGGAAAACAGGATTACAAATATCTCGGCAACTAATAATCCGATCGATTCCGTTCTATTGCATTTTACGTCCATTCCTTAGAACAAAAGAATTCGATAATTTTATATATACCTTTCATCAGAACGAATTTTTCGAGAGTCCGAAAAAAATAGTTCCGGACAATCGAGGTTGCTGATATTGAATAAGCTTCGTCCCATTCTTACATACTAACTACATACAAAATTCCAAGTGTCTATCTCAATTTGTTTGGGAGATAGACCGTTCACAGACAGACAGACGGACAGTAATTTTTTTTTTCTAAAAATATGTTATAGGAATCTCCAGCATCTGAAACGTGTAATTCCGTCAATTTTTTTTTTTTTTTTTTTTTTTTTTTTTTTTTTTTTTTTTTTTTTAACGATTGCAAGATTTACCCTATACTACGTATGATGGGTAAGTAAAAATATTTTATTGGAAAATAGATTTCTTTACCAATTTGTAAAAGTAACACGAAATGACAGGTCGATAAGTAGGGAGGACGGAGAGAGAGAAATAATTCTATATAATGTCGTTTATTCACATATTGTGTAGGCGTTTATTTTGAGAATGTGACAATATGTTATTTGATAGTAAACCCATAAAAGCCTCCTGACTTTCCTATATAATTAAGAAGAGATCCCATATTAGATGTTTTACTTATTCTAGTGGTAGAGAAATCTCCTACTAGTTCAACAATGGAAACGCAACATAGATAATTTTAATAGAATTGTTCCGAAAAAGTATTTAATGAAATATAGATAGCGAAATAATTTTGATTTTTCATCTGACACATCCGAGGAAAAACTAGTTGCGGGGGCCACCGTAATACTTACCCATCATGGATATGTATATGAAAATAAAACATGTGAAAACTATTTATACAATGCATTGCAATTCATAAACAAAATTTAAATATTGTTAATATACATAGTAATGCTATATTAAAGAACTGCTGATGTACCAATTTCGACAAATTGTATAAAACGCCGAACTACTCAAGTAGTACCGAACTGCGTAAAAGAAACATCCTTATAACTCCAAAAATAATAATTCTATTAACTAACAATTAACTGCGTCGGATTAATCATCTCATTTCCAATTTAAATGTATATCTAAATTGAAATTTGAATGAAATACAGGGTCATGAAAAATCGAAGAATGTGGAAAACAAGATTACAAATATCTCGGCAACTAATTATCCGATCGACTCCGTTCTATATGCAAAATGTGTGTTATTCTATTGCCTTTTACGTCCATTCCTTAGAACAAAAGATTTCGATAATTTTATATATACCTTTCATCAGAACGAATTTTTCGAGAGTCCGAAAAAAATAGTTCCGGATAATCGAGGTTGCTGATATTGAATAAGCTTCGTCCCATTGTTACATACTAAGTACTTACGAAATTCCAAGTCTCTATCTCAATTTGTTTGGGAGATAGACCGTTCACAGACAGACAGACGGACGGTAATTTTTTTTTCTAAAAATATGTTATAGGAATCTCCAGCATCTGAAACGTGTAATTCCGTCAATTTTTTTTTTTTTTTTTTTTTATTTTAAAAACGATTGCAAGATTTACCCTATACTACGTATGATGGGTAAGTAAAAATATTTTATTGGAAAATAGATTTCTTTACCAATTTGTAAAAGTAACACGAAATGACAGGTCGATAAGTAGAGAGGACGGAGAGAGAGAAATAATTCTATATAATGTCGTTTATTCACATATTGTGTAGGCGTTTATTTTCAGAATGTGACAATATGTTATTTGATAGTAAACCCATAAAAGCCTCCTGACTTTCCTATATAATTAAGAAGAGATCCCATATTAGATGTTTTATTTATTCTAGTGGTAGAGAAATCTCCTACTAGTTCAACAATGGAAACGCAACATTGATAATTTTAATAGAATTGTTCCGAAAAAGTATTTAACGAAATATAGATAGCGAAATTATTTTGGTTTTTCATCTGACACATCCGAGGAAAAACTAGTTGTCGGGGGCCACCGTAATACTTACCCATCATGGATATGTATATGAAAATAAAACATGTGAAAACTATTTATACAATGCATTGCAATTCATAAACAAAATTTAAATATTGTTAATATACATAGTAATGCTATATTAAAGAACTGCTGATGTACCAATTTCGACAAATTGTATAAAACGCCGAACTACTCAAGTAGTACCGAACTGCGTAAAAGAAACATCCTTATAACTCCAAAAATAATAATTCTATTAACTAACAATTAACTGCGTCGGATTAATCGTCTCATTTCCAATTTAAATATATCTCTGAATTGAAATTGGAATGAAATACAGGGTCATGAAAAATCGAAGAATGTGGAAAACAGGATTACAAATATCTCGGCAACTAATAATCCGATCGATTCCGTTCTATTGCATTTTACGTCCATTCCTTAGAACAAAAGAATTCGATAATTTTATATATACCTTTCATCAGAACGAATTTTTCGAGAGTCCGAAAAAAATAGTTCCGGACAATCGAGGTTGCTGATATTGAATAAGCTTCGTCCCATTCTTACATACTAACTACATACAAAATTCCAAGTCTCTATCTCAATTTGTTTGGGAGATAGACCGTTCACAGACAGACAGACGGACGGTAATTTTTTTTCTAAAAATATGTTATAGGAATCTCCAGCATCTGAAACGTGTAATTCCGTCAATTTTTTTTTTTTTTTGATTTTAAAAACGATTGCAAGATTTACCCTATACTACGTATGATGGGTAAGTAAAAATATTTTATTGGAAAATAGATTTCTTTACCAATTTGTAAAAGTAACACGAAATGACAGGTCGATAAGTAGGGAGGACGGAGAGAGAGAAATAATTCTATATAATGTCGTTTATTCACATATTGTGTAGGCGTTTATTTTGAGAATGTGACAATATGTTATTTGATAGTAAACCCATAAAAGCCTCCTGACTTTCCTATATAATTAAGAAGAGATCCCATATTAGATGTTTTACTTATTCTAGTGGTAGAGAAATCTCCTACTAGTTCAACAATGGAAACGCAACATAGATAATTTTAATAGAATTGTTCCGAAAAAGTATTTAATGAAATATAGATAGCGAAATAATTTTGATTTTTCATCTGACACATCCGAGGAAAAACTAGTTGCGGGGGCCACCGTAATACTTACCCATCATGGATATGTATATGAAAATAAAACATGTGAAAACTATTTATACAGTGCATTGCAATTCATAAACAAAAATTAAATATTGTTAATATACATAGTAATGCTATATTAAAGAACTGCTGATGTACCAATTTCGACAAATTGTATAAAACGCCGAACTACTCAAGTAGTACCGAACTGCGTAAAAGAAACATCCTTATAACTCCAAAAATAATAATTTTATTAACTAACAATTAACTGCGTCGGATTAACCATCTCATTTCCAATTTAAATATATATCTAAATTGAAATTTGAATGAAATACAGGGTCATGAAAAATCGAAGAATGTGGAAAACAAGATTACAAATATCTCGGCAACTAATTATCCGATCGACTCCGTTCTATATGCAAAATGTGTGTTATTCTATTGCCTTTTACGTCCATTCCTTAGAACAAAAGAATTCGATAATTTTATATATACCTTTCATCAGAACGAATTTTTCGAGAGTCCGAAAAAAATAGTTCCGGATAATCGAGGTTGCTGATATTGAATAAGCTTCGTCCCATTCTTACATACTAAGTACTTACGAAATTCCAAGTCTCTATCTCAATTTGTTTGGGAGATAGACCGTTCACAGACAGACAGACGGACGGTAATTTTTTTTTCTAAAAATATGTTATAGGAATCTCCAGCATCTGAAACGTGTAATTCCGTCAATTTTTTTTTTTTTTTTTTTTTTGATTTTAAAAACGATTGCAAGATTTACCCTATACTACTTATGATGGGAAAGTAAAAATATTTTATTGGAAAATAGTTTTCTTTAGCAATTTGTAAAAGTAACACGAAATGACAGGTCGATAAGTAGAGAGGACGGAGAGAGAGAAATAATTCTATATAATGTCGTTTATTCACATATTGTGTAGGCGTTTATTTTCAGAATGTGACAATATGTTATTTGATAGTAAACCCATAAAAGCCTCCTGACTTTCCTATATAATTAAGAAGAGATCCCATATTAGATGTTTTATTTATTCTAGTGGTAGAGAAATCTCCTACTAGTTCAACAATGGAAACGCAACATTGATAATTTTAATAGAATTGTTCCGAAAAAGTATTTAACGAAATATAGATAGCGAAATTATTTTGGTTTTTCATCTGACACATCCGAGGAAAAACTAGTTGTCGGGGGCCACCGTAATATTTACCCATCATGGATATGTATATGAAAATAAAACATGTGAAAACTATTTATACAATGCATTGCAATTCATAAACAAAATTTAAATATTGTTAATATACATAGTAATGCTATATTAAAGAACTGCTGATGTACCAATTTCGACAAATTGTATAAAACGCCGAACTACTCAAGTAGTACCGAACTGCGTAAAAGAAACATCCTTATAACTCCAAAAATAATAATTCTATTAACTAACAATTAACTGCGTCGGATTAATCGTCTCATTTCCAATTTAAATATATCTCTGAATTGAAATTGGAATGAAATACAGGGTCATGAAAAATCGAAGAATGTGGAAAACAGGATTACAAATATCTCGGCAACTAATAATCCGATCGATTCCGTTCTATTGCATATTACGTCCATTCCTTAGAACAAAAGAATTCGATAATTTTATACATACCTTTCATCAGAACGAATTTTTCGAGAGTCCGAAAAAAATAGTTCCGGACAATCGAGGTTGCTGATATTGAATAAGCTTCGTCCCATTCTTACATACTAACTACATACAAAATTCCAAGTCTCTATCTCAATTTGTTTGGGAGATAGACCGTTCACAGACAGACAGACGGACGGTAATTTTTTATTCTAAAAATATGTTATAGGAATCTCCAACATCTGAAACGTGTAATTCCGTCAATTTTTTTTTTTTTTTTTTTGATTTTAAAAACGATTGCAAGATTTACCCTATACTACGTATGATGGGTAAGTAAAAATATTTTATTGGAAAATAGATTTCTTTACCAATTTGTAAAAGTAACACGAAATGACAGGTCGATAAGTAGGGAGGACGGAGAGAGAGAAATAATTCTATATAATGTCGTTTATTCACATATTGTGTAGGCGTTTATTTTGAGAATGTGACAATATGTTATTTGATAGTAAACCCATAAAAGCCTCCTGACTTTCCTATATAATTAAGAAGAGATCCCATATTAGATGTTTTACTTATTCTAGTGGTAGAGAAATCTCCTACTAGTTCAACAATGGAAACGCAACATAGATAATTTTAATAGAATTGTTCCGAAAAAGTATTTAATGAAATATAGATAGCGAAATAATTTTGATTTTTCATCTGACACATCCGAGGAAAAACTAGTTGCGGGGGCCACCGTAATACTTACCCATCATGGATATGTATATGAAAATAAAACATGTGAAAACTATTTATACAATGCATTGCAATTCATAAACAAAATTTAAATATTGTTAATATACATAGTAATGCTATATTAAAGAACTGCTGATGTACCAATTTCGACAAATTGTATAAAACGCCGAACTACTCAAGTAGTACCGAACTGCGTAAAAGAAACATCCTTATAACTCCAAAAATAATAATTCTATTAACTAACAATTAACTGCGTCGGATTAATCATCTCATTTCCAATTTAAATATATATCTAAATTGAAATTTGAATGAAATACAGGGTCATGAAAAATCGAAGAATGTGGAAAACAAGATTACAAATATCTCGGCAACTAATTATCCGATCGACTCCGTTCTATATGCAAAATGTGTGTTATTCTATTGCCTTTTACGCCCATTCCTTAGAACAAAAGAATTCGATAATTTTATATATACCTTTCATCAGAACGAATTTTTCGAGAGTCCGAAAAAAATAGTTCCGGATAATCGAGGTTGCTGATATTGAATAAGCTTCGTCCCATTCTTACTTACTAAGTACTTACGAAATTCCAAGTCTCTATCTCAATTTGTTTGGGAGATAGACCGTTCACAGACAGACAGACGGACGGTAATTTTTTTTTCTAAAAATATGTTATAGGAATCTCCAGCATCTGAAACGTGTAATTCCGTCAATTTTTTTTTTTTTTTTTTTTTTTTTTTTTTTTTTTTTTTTTGATTTTAAAAACGATTGCAAGATTTACCCTATACTACGTATGATGGGTAAATAAAAATATTTTATTGGAAAATAGATTTCTTTACCAATTTGTAAAAGTAACACGAAATGACAGGTCGATAAGTAGGGAGGACGGAGAGAGAGAAATAATTCTATATAATGTTGTTTATTCACATATTGTGTAGGCGTTTATTTTGAGAATGTGACAATATGTTATTTGATAGTAAACCCATAAAAGCCTCCTGACTTTCCTATATAATTAAGAAGAGATCCCATATTAGATGTTTTACTTATTCTAGTGGTAGAGAAATCTCCTACTAGTTCAACAATGGAAACGCAACATAGATAATTTTAATAGAATTGTTCCGAAAAAGTATTTAATGAAATATAGATAGCGAAATAATTTTGATTTTTCATCTGACACATCCGAGGAAAAACTAGTTGCGGGGGCCACCGTAATACTTACCCATCATGGATATGTATATGAAAATAAAACATGTGAAAACTATTTATACAATGCATTGCAATTCATAAACAAAATTTAAATATTGTTAATATACATAGTAATGCTATATTAAAGAACTGCTGATGTACCAATTTCGACAAATTGTATAAAACGCCGAACTACTCAAGTAGTACCGAACTGCGTAAAAGAAACATCTTTATAACTCCAAAAATAATAATTCTATTAACAAACAATTAACTGCGTCGGATTAATTGTCTCATTTCCAATTTAAATATATCTCTGAATTGAAATTGGAATGAAATACAGGGTCATGAAAAATCGAAGAATGTGGAAAACAGGATTACAAATATCTCGGCAACTAATAATCCGATCGATTCCGTTCTATTGCATTTTACGTCCATTCCTTAGAACAAAAGAATTCGATAATTTTATATATACCTTTCATCAGAACGAATTTTTCGAGAGACCGAAAAAAATAGTTCCGGATAATCGAGGTTGCTGATATTGAATAAGCTTCGTCCCATTCTTACATACTAAGTACTTACGAAATTCCAAGTCTCTATCTCAATTTGTTTGGGAGATAGACCGTTCAAAGACAGACAGACGGACGGTAATTTTTTTTTTCTAAAAATATGTTATAGGAATCTCCAGCATCTGAAACGTGTAATTCCGTCAAAAATTTTTTTTTGATTTTAAAAACGATTGCAAGATTTACCCTATACTACTTATGATGGGAAAGTAAAAATATTTTATTGGAAAATAGATTTCTTTACCAATTTGTAAAAGTAACACGAAATGACAGGTCGATAAGTAGAGAGGACGGGGAGAGAGAAATAATTATATATAATGTCGTTTATTCACATATTGTGTAGGCGTTTATTTTCAGAATGTGACAATATGTTATTTGATAGTAAACCCATAAAAGCCTCCTGACTTTCCTATATAATTAAGAAGAGATCCCATATTAGATGTTTTATTTATTCTAGTGGTAGAGAAATCTCCTACTAGTTCAACAATGGAAACGCAACATTGATAATTTTAATAGAATTGTTCCGAAAAAGTATTTAACGAAATATAGATAGCGAAATTATTTTGGATTTTCATCTGACACATCCGAGGAAAAACTAGTTGTCGGGGGCCACCGTAATACTTACCCATCATGGATATGTATATGAAAATAAAACATGTGAAAACTATTTATACAATGCATTGCAATTCATAAACAAAAATTAAATATTGTTAATATACATAGTAATGCTATATTAAAGAACTGCTGATGTACCAAGTTCGACAAATTGTATAAAACGCCGAACTACTCAAGTAGTACCGAACTGCGTAAAAGAAACATCCTTATAACTCCAAAAATAATAATTCTATTAACTAACAATTAACTGCGTCGGATTAAACATCTCATTTCCAATTTAAATATATCTCTGAATTGAAATTGGAATGAAATACAGGGTCATGAAAAATCGAAGAATGTGGAAAACAGGATTACAAATATCTCGGCAACTAATAATCCGATCGATTCCGTTCTATTGCATTTTACGTCCATTCCTTAGAACAAAAGAATTCGATAATTTTATATATACCTTTCATCAGAACGAATTTTTCGAGAGTCCGAAAAAAATAGTTCCGGACAATCGAGGTTGCTGATATTGAATAAGCTTCGTCCCATTCTTACATACTAACTACATACAAAATTCCAAGTCTCTATCTCAATTTGTTTGGGAGATAGACCGTTCACAGACAGACAGACGGACGGTAATTTTTTTTTCTAAAAATATGTTATAGGAATCTCCAGCATCTGAAACGTGTAATTCCGTCAATTTTTTTTTTTTTTTTTTTTTTTTTTTTTGATTTTAAAAACGATTACAAGATTTACCCTATACTACGTATGATGGGTAAGTAAAAATATTTTATTGGAAAATAGATTTCTTTACCAATTTGTAAAAGTAACACGAAATGACAGGTCGATAAGTAGGGAGGACGGAGAGAGAGAAATAATTCTATATAATGTCGTTTATTCACATATTGTGTAGGCGTTTATTTTGAGAATGTGACAATATGTTATTTGATAGTAAACCCATAAAAGCCTCCTGACTTTCCTATATAATTAAGAAGAGATCCCATATTAGATGTTTTACTTATTCTAGTGGTAGAGAAATCTCCTACTAGTTCAACAATGGAAACGCAACATAGATAATTTTAATAGAATTGTTCCGAAAAAGTATTTAATGAAATATAGATAGCGAAATAATTTTGATTTTTCATCTGACACATCCGAGGAAAAACTAGTTGCGGGGGCCACCGTAATACTTACCCATCATGGATATGTATATGAAAATAAAACATGTGAAAACTATTTATACAATGCATTGCAATTCATAAACAAAATTTAAATATTGTTAATATACATAGTAATGCTATATTAAAGAACTGCTGATGTACCAATTTCGACAAATTGTATAAAACGCCGAACTACTCAAGTAGTACCGAACTGCGTAAAAGAAACATCCTTATAACTCCAAAAATAATAATTATATTAACTAACAATTAACTGCGTCGGATTAAACATCTCATTTCCAATTTAAATATATCTCTAAATTGAAATTTGAATGAAATACAGGGTCATGAAAAATCGAAGAATGTGGAAAACAAGATTTCAAATATCTCGGCAACTAATTATCCGATCGACTCCGTTCTATATGCAAAATGTGTGTTATTCTATTGCCTTTTATGTCCATTCCTTCGAACAAAAGAATTCGATAATTTTATAGATACCTTTCATCAGAACGAATTTTTCGAGAGTCTGAAAAAAATAGTTCGGGATAATCGAGGTTGCTGATATTGAATAAGCTTCGTCCAATTCTTACATACTAAGTACTTACGAAATTCCAAGTCTCTATCTCAATTTGTTTGGGAGATAGACCGTTCACAGACAGACAGACGGACGGTAATTTTTTTTTCTAAAAATATGTTATAGGAATCTCCAGCATCTGAAACGTGTAATTCCGTCAAAAATTTTTTTTTGATTTTAAAAACGATTGCAAGATTTACCCTATACTACTTATGATGGGAAAGTAAAAATATTTTATTGGAAAATAGATTTCTTTACCAATTTGTAAAAGTAACACGAAATGACAGGTCGATAAGTAGAGAGGACGGAGAGAGAGAAATAATTCTATATAATGTCGTTTATTCACATATTGTGTAGGCGTTTATTTTCAGAATGTGACAATATGTTATTTGATAGTAAACCCATAAAAGCCTCCTGACTTTCCTATATAATTAAGAAGAGATCCCATATTAGATGTTTTATTTATTCTAGTGGTAGAGAAATCTCCTACTAGTTCAACAATGGAAACGCAACATTGATAATTTTAATAGAATTGTTCCGAAAAAGTATTTAACGAAATATAGATAGCGAAATTATTTTGGTTTTTCATCTGACACATCCGAGGAAAAACTAGTTGTCGGGGGCCACCGTAATACTTACCCATCATGGATATGTATATGAAAATAAAACATGTGAAAACTATTTATACAATGCATTGCAATTCATAAACAAAATTTAAATATTGTTAATATACATAGTAATGCTATATTAAAGAACTGCTGATGTACCAATTTCGACAAATTGTATAAAACGCGGAACTACTCAAGTAGTACCGAACTGCGTAAAAGAAACATCCTTATAACTCCAAAAATAATAATTCTATTAACTAACAATTAACTGCGTCGGATTAATCGTCTCATTTCCAATTTAAATATATCTCTGAATTGAAATTGGAATGAAATACAGGGTCATGAAAAATCGAAGAATGTGGAAAACAGGATTACAAATATCTCGGCAACTAATAATCCGATCGATTCCGTTCTATTGCATTTTACGTCCATTCCTTAGAACAAAAGAATTCGATAATTTTATATATACCTTTCATCAGAACGAATTTTTCGAGAGTCCGAAAAAAATAGTTCCGGACAATCGAGGTTGCTGATATTGAATAAGCTTCGTCCCATTCTTACATACTAACTACATACAAAATTCCAAGTCTCTATCTCAATTTGTTTGGGAGATAGACCGTTCACAGACAGACAGACGGACGGTAATTTTTTTTTCTAAAAATATGTTATAGGAATCTCCAGCATCTGAAGCGTGTAATTCCGTCAATTTTTTTTTTTTTTTTTTGATTTTAAAAACGATTGCAAGATTTACCCTATACTACGTATGATGGGTAAGTAAAAATATTTTATTGGAAAATAGATTTCTTTACCAATTTGTAAAAGTAACACGAAATGACAGGTCGATAAGTAGGGAGGACGGAGAGAGAGAAATAATTCTATATAATGTCGTTTATTCACATATTGTGTAGGCGTTTATTTTGAGAATGTGACAATATGTTATTTGATAGTAAACCCATAAAAGCCTCCTGACTTTCCTATATAATTAAGAAGAGATCCCATATTAGATGTTTTACTTATTCTAGTGGTAGAGAAATCTCCTACTAGTTCAACAATGGAAACGCAACATAGATAATTTTAATAGAATTGTTCCGAAAAAGTATTTAATGAAATATAGATAGCGAAATAATTTTGATTTTTCATCTGACACATCCGAGGAAAAACTAGTTGCGGGGGCCACCGTAATACTTACCCATCATGGATATGTATATGAAAATAAAACATGTGAAAACTATTTATACAATGCATTGCAATTCATAAACAAAAATTAAATATTGTTAATATACATAGTAATGCTATATTAAAGAACTGCTGATGTACCAATTTCGACAAATTGTATAAAACGCCGAACTACTCAAGTAGTACCGAACTGCGTAAAAGAAACATCCTTATAACTCCAAAAATAATAATTTTATTAACTAACAATTAACTGCGTCGGATTAACCATCTCATTTCCAATTTAAATATATATCTAAATTGAAATTTGAATGAAATACAGGGTCATGAAAAATCGAAGAATGTGGAAAACAAGATTACAAATATCTCGGCAACTAATTATCCGATCGACTCCGTTCTATATGCAAAATGTGTGTTATTCTATTGCCTTTTACGTCCATTCCTTAGAACAAAAGAATTCGATAATTTTATATATACCTTTCATCAGAACGAATTTTTCGAGAGTCCGAAAAAAATAGTTCCGGATAATCGAGGTTGCTGATATTGAATAAGCTTCGTCCCATTCTTACATACTAAGTACTTACGAAATTCCAAGTCTCTATCTCAATTTGTTTGGGAGATAGACCGTTCACAGACAGACAGACGGACGGTAATTTTTTTTTTTCTAAAAATATGTTATAGGAATCTCCAGCATCTGAAACGTGTAATTCCGTCAAAAAAATTTTTTTGATTTTAAAAACGATTGCAAGATTTACCCTATACTACTTATGATGGGAAAGTAAAAATATTTTATTGGAAAATAGATTTCTTTACCAATTTGTAAAAGTAACACGAAATGACAGGTCGATAAGTAGAGAGGACGGAGAGAGAGAAATAATTCTATATAATGTCGTTTATTCACATATTGTGTAGGCGTTTATTTTCAGAATGTGACAATATGTTATTTGATAGTAAACCCATAAAAGCCTCCTGACTTTCCTATATAATTAAGAAGAGATCCCATATTAGATGTTTTATTTATTCTAGTGGTAGAGAAATCTCCTACTAGTTCAACAATGGAAACGCAACATTGATAATTTTAATAGAATTGTTCCGAAAAAGTTTTTAACGAAATATAGATAGCGAAATTATTTTGGTTTTTCATCTGACACATCCGAGGAAAAACTAGTTGTCGGGGGCCACCGTAATATTTACCCATCATGGATATGTATATGAAAATAAAACATGTGAAAACTATTTATACAATGCATTGCAATTCATAAACAAAATTTAAATATTGTTAATATACATAGTAATGCTATATTAAAGAACTGCTGATGTACCAATTTCGACAAATTGTATAAAACGCCGAACTACTCAAGTAGTACCGAACTGCGTAAAAGAAACATCCTTATAACTCCAAAAATAATAATTCTATTAACTAACAATTAACTGCGTCGGATTAATCGTCTCATTTCCAATTTAAATATATCTCTGAATTGAAATTGGAATGAAGTACAGGGTCATGAAAAATCGAAGAATGTGGAAAACAGGATTACAAATATCTCGGCAACTAATAATCCGATCGATTCCGTTCTATTGCATTTTACGTCCATTCCTTAGAACAAAAGAATTCGATAATTTTATATATACCTTTCATCAGAACGAATTTTTCGAGAGTCCGAAAAAAATAGTTCCGGACAATCGAGGTTGCTGATATTGAATAAGCTTCGTCCCATTCTTACATACTAACTACATACAAAATTCCAAGTGTCTATCTCAATTTGTTTGGGAGATAGACCGTTCACAGACAGACAGACGGACAGTAATTTTTTTTTTCTAAAAATATGTTATAGGAATCTCCAGCATCTGAAACGTGTAATTCCGTCAATTTTTTTTTTTTTTTTTTTTTTTTTTTTTTTTTTTTTTTTTTTTTAACGATTGCAAGATTTACCCTATACTACGTATGATGGGTAAGTAAAAATATTTTATTGGAAAATAGATTTCTTTACCAATTTGTAAAAGTAACACGAAATGACAGGTCGATAAGTAGGGAGGACGGAGAGAGAGAAATAATTCTATATAATGTCGTTTATTCACATATTGTGTAGGCGTTTATTTTGAGAATGTGACAATATGTTATTTGATAGTAAACCCATAAAAGCCTCCTGACTTTCCTATATAATTAAGAAGAGATCCCATATTAGATGTTTTACTTATTCTAGTGGTAGAGAAATCTCCTACTAGTTCAACAATGGAAACGCAACATAGATAATTTTAATAGAATTGTTCCGAAAAAGTATTTAATGAAATATAGATAGCGAAATAATTTTGATTTTTCATCTGACACATCCGAGGAAAAACTAGTTGCGGGGGCCACCGTAATACTTACCCATCATGGATATGTATATGAAAATAAAACATGTGAAAACTATTTATACAATGCATTGCAATTCATAAACAAAATTTAAATATTGTTAATATACATAGTAATGCTATATTAAAGAACTGCTGATGTACCAATTTCGACAAATTGTATAAAACGCCGAACTACTCAAGTAGTACCGAACTGCGTAAAAGAAACATCCTTATAACTCCAAAAATAATAATTCTATTAACTAACAATTAACTGCGTCGGATTAATCATCTCATTTCCAATTTAAATGTATATCTAAATTGAAATTTGAATGAAATACAGGGTCATGAAAAATCGAAGAATGTGGAAAACAAGATTACAAATATCTCGGCAACTAATTATCCGATCGACTCCGTTCTATATGCAAAATGTGTGTTATTCTATTGCCTTTTACGTCCATTCCTTAGAACAAAAGATTTCGATAATTTTATATATACCTTTCATCAGAACGAATTTTTCGAGAGTCCGAAAAAAATAGTTCCGGATAATCGAGGTTGCTGATATTGAATAAGCTTCGTCCCATTGTTACATACTAAGTACTTACGAAATTCCAAGTCTCTATCTCAATTTGTTTGGGAGATAGACCGTTCACAGACAGACAGACGGACGGTAATTTTTTTTTCTAAAAATATGTTATAGGAATCTCCAGCATCTGAAACGTGTAATTCCGTCAATTTTTTTTTTTTTTTTTTTATTTTAAAAACGATTGCAAGATTTACCCTATACTACGTATGATGGGTAAGTAAAAATATTTTATTGGAAAATAGATTTCTTTACCAATTTGTAAAAGTAACACGAAATGACAGGTCGATAAGTAGAGAGGACGGAGAGAGAGAAATAATTCTATATAATGTCGTTTATTCACATATTGTGTAGGCGTTTATTTTCAGAATGTGACAATATGTTATTTGATAGTAAACCCATAAAAGCCTCCTGACTTTCCTATATAATTAAGAAGAGATCCCATATTAGATGTTTTATTTATTCTAGTGGTAGAGAAATCTCCTACTAGTTCAACAATGGAAACGCAACATTGATAATTTTAATAGAATTGTTCCGAAAAAGTATTTAACGAAATATAGATAGCGAAATTATTTTGGTTTTTCATCTGACACATCCGAGGAAAAACTAGTTGTCGGGGGCCACCGTAATACTTACCCATCATGGATATGTATATGAAAATAAAACATGTGAAAACTATTTATACAATGCATTGCAATTCATAAACAAAATTTAAATATTGTTAATATACATAGTAATGCTATATTAAAGAACTGCTGATGTACCAATTTCGACAAATTGTATAAAACGCCGAACTACTCAAGTAGTACCGAACTGCGTAAAAGAAACATCCTTATAACTCCAAAAATAATAATTCTATTAACTAACAATTAACTGCGTCGGATTAATCGTCTCATTTCCAATTTAAATATATCTCTGAATTGAAATTGGAATGAAATACAGGGTCATGAAAAATCGAAGAATGTGGAAAACAGGATTACAAATATCTCGGCAACTAATAATCCGATCGATTCCGTTCTATTGCATTTTACGTCCATTCCTTAGAACAAAAGAATTCGATAATTTTATATATACCTTTCATCAGAACGAATTTTTCGAGAGTCCGAAAAAAATAGTTCCGGACAATCGAGGTTGCTGATATTGAATAAGCTTCGTCCCATTCTTACATACTAACTACATACAAAATTCCAAGTCTCTATCTCAATTTGTTTGGGAGATAGACCGTTCACAGACAGACAGACGGACGGTAATTTTTTTTCTAAAAATATGTTATAGGAATCTCCAGCATCTGAAACGTGTAATTCCGTCAATTTTTTTTTTTTTTTTGATTTTAAAAACGATTGCAAGATTTACCCTATACTACGTATGATGGGTAAGTAAAAATATTTTATTGGAAAATAGATTTCTTTACCAATTTGTAAAAGTAACACGAAATGACAGGTCGATAAGTAGGGAGGACGGAGAGAGAGAAATAATTCTATATAATGTCGTTTATTCACATATTGTGTAGGCGTTTATTTTGAGAATGTGACAATATGTTATTTGATAGTAAACCCATAAAAGCCTCCTGACTTTCCTATATAATTAAGAAGAGATCCCATATTAGATGTTTTACTTATTCTAGTGGTAGAGAAATCTCCTACTAGTTCAACAATGGAAACGCAACATAGATAATTTTAATAGAATTGTTCCGAAAAAGTATTTAATGAAATATAGATAGCGAAATAATTTTGATTTTTCATCTGACACATCCGAGGAAAAACTAGTTGCGGGGGCCACCGTAATACTTACCCATCATGGATATGTATATGAAAATAAAACATGTGAAAACTATTTATACAATGCATTGCAATTCATAAACAAAAATTAAATATTGTTAATATACATAGTAATGCTATATTAAAGAACTGCTGATGTACCAATTTCGACAAATTGTATAAAACGCCGAACTACTCAAGTAGTACCGAACTGCGTAAAAGAAACATCCTTATAACTCCAAAAATAATAATTTTATTAACTAACAATTAACTGCGTCGGATTAACCATCTCATTTCCAATTTAAATATATATCTAAATTGAAATTTGAATGAAATACAGGGTCATGAAAAATCGAAGAATGTGGAAAACAAGATTACAAATATCTCGGCAACTAATTATCCGATCGACTCCGTTCTATATGCAAAATGTGTGTTATTCTATTGCCTTTTACGTCCATTCCTTAGAACAAAAGAATTCGATAATTTTATATATACCTTTCATCAGAACGAATTTTTCGAGAGTCCGAAAAAAATAGTTCCGGATAATCGAGGTTGCTGATATTGAATAAGCTTCGTCCCATTCTTACATACTAAGTACTTACGAAATTCCAAGTCTCTATCTCAATTTGTTTGGGAGATAGACCGTTCACAGACAGACAGACGGACGGTAATTTTTTTTTCTAAAAATATGTTATAGGAATCTCCAGCATCTGAAACGTGTAATTCCGTCAATTTTTTTTTTTTTTTTTTTGATTTTAAAAACGATTGCAAGATTTACCCTATACTACTTATGATGGGAAAGTAAAAATATTTTATTGGAAAATAGTTTTCTTTAGCAATTTGTAAAAGTAACACGAAATGACAGGTCGATAAGTAGAGAGGACGGAGAGAGAGAAATAATTCTATATAATGTCGTTTATTCACATATTGTGTAGGCGTTTATTTTCAGAATGTGACAATATGTTATTTGATAGTAAACCCATAAAAGCCTCCTGACTTTCCTATATAATTAAGAAGAGATCCCATATTAGATGTTTTATTTATTCTAGTGGTAGAGAAATCTCCTACTAGTTCAACAATGGAAACGCAACATTGATAATTTTAATAGAATTGTTCCGAAAAAGTATTTAACGAAATATAGATAGCGAAATTATTTTGGTTTTTCATCTGACACATCCGAGGAAAAACTAGTTGTCGGGGGCCACCGTAATATTTACCCATCATGGATATGTATATGAAAATAAAACATGTGAAAACTATTTATACAATGCATTGCAATTCATAAACAAAATTTAAATATTGTTAATATACATAGTAATGCTATATTAAAGAACTGCTGATGTACCAATTTCGACAAATTGTATAAAACGCCGAACTACTCAAGTAGTACCGAACTGCGTAAAAGAAACATCCTTATAACTCCAAAAATAATAATTCTATTAACTAACAATTAACTGCGTCGGATTAATCGTCTCATTTCCAATTTAAATATATCTCTGAATTGAAATTGGAATGAAATACAGGGTCATGAAAAATCGAAGAATGTGGAAAACAGGATTACAAATATCTCGGCAACTAATAATCCGATCGATTCCGTTCTATTGCATTTTACGTCCATTCCTTAGAACAAAAGAATTCGATAATTTTATATATACCTTTCATCAGAACGAATTTTTCGAGAGTCCGAAAAAAATAGTTCCGGACAATCGAGGTTGCTGATATTGAATAAGCTTCGTCCCATTCTTACATACTAACTACATACAAAATTCCAAGTGTCTATCTCAATTTGTTTGGGAGATAGACCGTTCACAGACAGACAGACGGACAGTAATTTTTTTTTTCTAAAAATATGTTATAGGAATCTCCAGCATCTGAAACGTGTAATTCCGTCAATTTTTTTTTTTTTTTTTTTTTTTTTTTTTTTTTTTTTAACGATTGCAAGATTTACCCTATACTACGTATGATGGGTAAGTAAAAATATTTTATTGGAAAATAGATTTCTTTACCAATTTGTAAAAGTAACACGAAATGACAGGTCGATAAGTAGGGAGGACGGAGAGAGAGAAATAATTCTATATAATGTCGTTTATTCACATATTGTGTAGGCGTTTATTTTGAGAATGTGACAATATGTTATTTGATAGTAAACCCATAAAAGCCTCCTGACTTTCCTATATAATTAAGAAGAGATCCCATATTAGATGTTTTACTTATTCTAGTGGTAGAGAAATCTCCTACTAGTTCAACAATGGAAACGCAACATAGATAATTTTAATAGAATTGTTCCGAAAAAGTATTTAATGAAATATAGATAGCGAAATAATTTTGATTTTTCATCTGACACATCCGAGGAAAAACTAGTTGCGGGGGCCACCGTAATACTTACCCATCATGGATATGTATATGAAAATAAAACATGTGAAAACTATTTATACAATGCATTGCAATTCATAAACAAAATTTAAATATTGTTAATATACATAGTAATGCTATATTAAAGAACTGCTGATGTACCAATTTCGACAAATTGTATAAAACGCCGAACTACTCAAGTAGTACCGAACTGCGTAAAAGAAACATCCTTATAACTCCAAAAATAATAATTCTATTAACTAACAATTAACTGCGTCGGATTAATCATCTCATTTCCAATTTAAATGTATATCTAAATTGAAATTTGAATGAAATACAGGGTCATGAAAAATCGAAGAATATGGAAAACAAGATTACAAATATCTCGGCAACTAATTATCCGATCGACTCCGTTCTATATGCAAAATGTGTGTTATTCTATTGCCTTTTACGTCCATTCCTTAGAACAAAAGAATTCGATAATTTTATATATACCTTTCATCAGAACGAATTTTTCGAGAGTCCGAAAAAAATAGTTCCGGATAATCGAGGTTGCTGATATTGAATAAGCTTCGTCCCATTGTTACATACTAAGTACTTACGAAATTCCAAGTCTCTATCTCAATTTGTTTGGGAGATAGACCGTTCACAGACAGACAGACGGACGGTAATTTTTTTTTCTAAAAATATGTTATAGGAATCTCAAGCATCTGAAACGTGTAATTCCGTCAAAAAAAAATTTTTGATTTTAAAAACGATTGCAAGATTTACCCTATACTACTTATGATGGGAAAGTAAAAATATTTTATTGGAAAATAGATTTCTTTACCAATTTGTAAAAGTAACACGAAATGACAGGTCGATAAGTAGAGAGGACGGAGAGAGAGAAATAATTCTATATAATGTCGTTTATTCACATATTGTGTAGGCGTTTATTTTCAGAATGTGACAATATGTTATTTGATAGTAAACCCATAAAAGCCTCCTGACTTTCCTATATAATTAAGAAGAGATCCCATATTAGATCTTTTATTTATTCTAGTGGTAGAGAAATCTCCTACTAGTTCAACAATAGAAACGCAACATTGATAATTTTAATAGAATTGTTCCGAAAAAGTATTTAACGAAATATAGATAGCGAAATTATTTTGGTTTTTCATCTGACACATCCGAGGAAAAACTAGTTGTCGGGGGCCACCGTAATATTTACCCATCATGGATATGTATATGAAAATAAAACATGTGAAAACTATTTATACAATGCATTGCAATTCATAAACAAAATTTAAATATTGTTAATATACATAGTAATGCTATATTAAAGAACTGCTGATGTACCAATTTCGACAAATTGTAGAAAACGCCGAACTACTCAAGTAGTACCGAACTGCGTAAAAGAAACATCTTTATAACTCCAAAAATAATAATTCTATTAACTAACAATTAACTGCGTCGGATTAATCGTCTCATTTCCAATTTAAATATATCTCTGAATTGAAATTGGAATGAAATACAGGGTCATGAAAAATCGAAGAATGTGGAAAACAGGATTACAAATATCTCGGCAACTAATAATCCGATCGATTCCGTTCTATTGCATATTACGTCCATTCCTTAGAACAAAAGAATTCGATAATTTTATACATACCTTTCATCAGAACGAATTTTTCGAGAGTCCGAAAAAAATAGTTCCGGACAATCGAGGTTGCTGATATTGAATAAGCTTCGTCCCATTCTTACATACTAACTACATACAAAATTCCAAGTCTCTATCTCAATTTGTTTGGGAGATAGACCGTTCACAGACAGACAGACGGACGGTAATTTTTTATTCTAAAAATATGTTATAGGAATCTCCAACATCTGAAACGTGTAATTCCGTCAATTTTTTTTTTTTTTTTTTTTGATTTTAAAAACGATTGCAAGATTTACCCTATACTACGTATGATGGGTAAGTAAAAATATTTTATTGGAAAATAGATTTCTTTACCAATTTGTAAAAGTAACACGAAATGACAGGTCGATAAGTAGGGAGGACGGAGAGAGAGAAATAATTCTATATAATGTCGTTTATTCACATATTGTGTAGGCGTTTATTTTGAGAATGTGACAATATGTTATTTGATAGTAAACCCATAAAAGCCTCCTGACTTTCCTATATAATTAAGAAGAGATCCCATATTAGATGTTTTACTTATTCTAGTGGTAGAGAAATCTCCTACTAGTTCAACAATGGAAACGCAACATAGATAATTTTAATAGAATTGTTCCGAAAAAGTATTTAATGAAATATAGATAGCGAAATAATTTTGATTTTTCATCTGACACATCCGAGGAAAAACTAGTTGCGGGGGCCACCGTAATACTTACCCATCATGGATATGTATATGAAAATAAAACATGTGAAAACTATTTATACAATGCATTGCAATTCATAAACAAAATTTAAATATTGTTAATATACATAGTAATGCTATATTAAAGAACTGCTGATGTACCAATTTCGACAAATTGTATAAAACGCCGAACTACTCAAGTAGTACCGAACTGCGTAAAAGAAACATCCTTATAACTCCAAAAATAATAATTCTATTAACTAACAATTAACTGCGTCGGATTAATCATCTCATTTCCAATTTAAATATATATCTAAATTGAAATTTGAATGAAATACAGGGTCATGAAAAATCGAAGAATGTGGAAAACAAGATTACAAATATCTCGGCAACTAATTATCCGATCGACTCCGTTCTATATGCAAAATGTGTGTTATTCTATTGCCTTTTACGCCCATTCCTTAGAACAAAAGAATTCGATAATTTTATATATACCTTTCATCAGAACGAATTTTTCGAGAGTCCGAAAAAAATAGTTCCGGATAATCGAGGTTGCTGATATTGAATAAGCTTCGTCCCATTCTTACTTACTAAGTACTTACGAAATTCCAAGTCTCTATCTCAATTTGTTTGGGAGATAGACCGTTCACAGACAGACAGACGGACGGTAATTTTTTTTTCTAAAAATATGTTATAGGAATCTCCAGCATCTGAAACGTGTAATTCCGTCAATTTTTTTTTTTTTTTTTTTTTTTTTTTTTTTTTTTTTTTTGATTTTAAAAACGATTGCAAGATTTACCCTATACTACGTATGATGGGTAAATAAAAATATTTTATTGGAAAATAGATTTCTTTACCAATTTGTAAAAGTAACACGAAATGACAGGTCGATAAGTAGGGAGGACGGAGAGAGAGAAATAATTCTATATAATGTTGTTTATTCACATATTGTGTAGGCGTTTATTTTGAGAATGTGACAATATGTTATTTGATAGTAAACCCATAAAAGCCTCCTGACTTTCCTATATAATTAAGAAGAGATCCCATATTAGATGTTTTACTTATTCTAGTGGTAGAGAAATCTCCTACTAGTTCAACAATGGAAACGCAACATAGATAATTTTAATAGAATTGTTCCGAAAAAGTATTTAATGAAATATAGATAGCGAAATAATTTTGATTTTTCATCTGACACATCCGAGGAAAAACTAGTTGCGGGGGCCACCGTAATACTTACCCATCATGGATATGTATATGAAAATAAAACATGTGAAAACTATTTATACAATGCATTGCAATTCATAAACAAAATTTAAATATTGTTAATATACATAGTAATGCTATATTAAAGAACTGCTGATGTACCAATTTCGACAAATTGTATAAAACGCCGAACTACTCAAGTAGTACCGAACTGCGTAAAAGAAACATCTTTATAACTCCAAAAATAATAATTCTATTAACAAACAATTAACTGCGTCGGATTAATTGTCTCATTTCCAATTTAAATATATCTCTGAATTGAAATTGGAATGAAATACAGGGTCATGAAAAATCGAAGAATGTGGAAAACAGGATTACAAATATCTCGGCAACTAATAATCCGATCGATTCCGTTCTATTGCATTTTACGTCCATTCCTTAGAACAAAAGAATTCGATAATTTTATATATACCTTTCATCAGAACGAATTTTTCGAGAGACCGAAAAAAATAGTTCCGGATAATCGAGGTTGCTGATATTGAATAAGCTTCGTCCCATTCTTACATACTAAGTACTTACGAAATTCCAAGTCTCTATCTCAATTTGTTTGGGAGATAGACCGTTCAAAGACAGACAGACGGACGGTAATTTTTTTTTTCTAAAAATATGTTATAGGAATCTCCAGCATCTGAAACGTGTAATTCCGTCAAAAATTTTTTTTTGATTTTAAAAACGATTGCAAGATTTACCCTATACTACTTATGATGGGAAAGTAAAAATATTTTATTGGAAAATAGATTTCTTTACCAATTTGTAAAAGTAACACGAAATGACAGGTCGATAAGTAGAGAGGACGGGGAGAGAGAAATAATTATATATAATGTCGTTTATTCACATATTGTGTAGGCGTTTATTTTCAGAATGTGACAATATGTTATTTGATAGTAAACCCATAAAAGCCTCCTGACTTTCCTATATAATTAAGAAGAGATCCCATATTAGATGTTTTATTTATTCTAGTGGTAGAGAAATCTCCTACTAGTTCAACAATGGAAACGCAACATTGATAATTTTAATAGAATTGTTCCGAAAAAGTATTTAACGAAATATAGATAGCGAAATTATTTTGGATTTTCATCTGACACATCCGAGGAAAAACTAGTTGTCGGGGGCCACCGTAATACTTACCCATCATGGATATGTATATGAAAATAAAACATGTGAAAACTATTTATACAATGCATTGCAATTCATAAACAAAAATTAAATATTGTTAATATACATAGTAATGCTATATTAAAGAACTGCTGATGTACCAAGTTCGACAAATTGTATAAAACGCCGAACTACTCAAGTAGTACCGAACTGCGTAAAAGAAACATCCTTATAACTCCAAAAATAATAATTCTATTAACTAACAATTAACTGCGTCGGATTAATCGTCTCATTTCCAATTTAAATATATCTCTGAATTGAAATTGGAATGAAATACAGGGTCATGAAAAATCGAAGAATGTGGAAAACAGGATTACAAATATCTCGGCAACTAATAATCCGATCGATTCCGTTCTATTGCATTTTACGTCCATTCCTTAGAACAAAAGAATTCGATAATTTTATATATACCTTTCATCAGAACGAATTTTTCGAGAGTCCGAAAAAAATAGTTCCGGACAATCGAGGTTGCTGATATTGAATAAGCTTCGTCCCATTCTTACATACTAACTACATACAAAATTCCAAGTCTCTATCTCAATTTGTTTGGGAGATAGACCGTTCACAGACAGACAGACGGACGGTAATTTTTTTTTCTAAAAATATGTTATAGGAATCTCCAGCATCTGAAACGTGTAATTCCGTCAATTTTTTTTTTTTTTTTTTTTTTTTTTTTTTTTTTGATTTTAAAAACGATTACAAGATTTACCCTATACTACGTATGATGGGTAAGTAAAAATATTTTATTGGAAAATAGATTTCTTTACCAATTTGTAAAAGTAACACGAAATGACAGGTCGATAAGTAGGGAGGACGGAGAGAGAGAAATAATTCTATATAATGTCGTTTATTCACATATTGTGTAGGCGTTTATTTTGAGAATGTGACAATATGTTATTTGATAGTAAACCCATAAAAGCCTCCTGACTTTCCTATATAATTAAGAAGAGATCCCATATTAGATGTTTTACTTATTCTAGTGGTAGAGAAATCTCCTACTAGTTCAACAATGGAAACGCAACATAGATAATTTTAATAGAATTGTTCCGAAAAAGTATTTAATGAAATATAGATAGCGAAATAATTTTGATTTTTCATCTGACACATCCGAGGAAAAACTAGTTGCGGGGGCCACCGTAATACTTACCCATCATGGATATGTATATGAAAATAAAACATGTGAAAACTATTTATACAATGCATTGCAATTCATAAACAAAATTTAAATATTGTTAATATACATAGTAATGCTATATTAAAGAACTGCTGATGTACCAATTTCGACAAATTGTATAAAACGCCGAACTACTCAAGTAGTACCGAACTGCGTAAAAGAAACATCCTTATAACTCCAAAAATAATAATTATATTAACTAACAATTAACTGCGTCGGATTAAACATCTCATTTCCAATTTAAATATATCTCTAAATTGAAATTTGAATGAAATACAGGGTCATGAAAAATCGAAGAATGTGGAAAACAAGATTTCAAATATCTCGGCAACTAATTATCCGATCGACTCCGTTCTATATGCAAAATGTGTGTTATTCTATTGCCTTTTATGTCCATTCCTTCGAACAAAAGAATTCGATAATTTTATAGATACCTTTCATCAGAACGAATTTTTCGAGAGTCTGAAAAAAATAGTTCGGGATAATCGAGGTTGCTGATATTGAATAAGCTTCGTCCAATTCTTACATACTAAGTACTTACGAAATTCCAAGTCTCTATCTCAATTTGTTTGGGAGATAGACCGTTCACAGACAGACAGACGGACGGTAATTTTTTTTTTCTAAAAATATGTTATAGGAATCTCCAGCATCTGAAACGTGTAATTCCGTCAAAAATTTTTTTTTGATTTTAAAAACGATTGCAAGATTTACCCTATACTACTTATGATGGGAAAGTAAAAATATTTTATTGGAAAATAGATTTCTTTACCAATTTGTAAAAGTAACACGAAATGACAGGTCGATAAGTAGAGAGGACGGAGAGAGAGAAATAATTCTATATAATGTCGTTTATTCACATATTGTGTAGGCGTTTATTTTCAGAATGTGACAATATGTTATTTGATAGTAAACCCATAAAAGCCTCCTGACTTTCCTATATAATTAAGAAGAGATCCCATATTAGATGTTTTATTTATTCTAGTGGTAGAGAAATCTCCTACTAGTTCAACAATGGAAACGCAACATTGATAATTTTAATAGAATTGTTCCGAAAAAGTATTTAACGAAATATAGATAGCGAAATTATTTTGGTTTTTCATCTGACACATCCGAGGAAAAATTGTCGGGGGCCACCGTAATACTTACCCATCATGGATATGTATATGAAAATAAAACATGTGAAAACTATTAATACAATGCATTGCAATTCATAAACAAAATTTAAATATTGTTAATATACATAGTAATGCTATATTAAAGAACTGCTGATGTACCAATTTCGACAAATTGTATAAAACGCCGAACTACTCAAGTAGTACCGAACTGCGTAAAAGAAACATCCTTATAACTCCAAAAATAATAATTCTATTAACTAACAATTAACTGCGTCGGATTAATCGTCTCATTTCCAATTTAAATATATCTCTGAATTGAAATTGGAATGAAATACAGGGTCATGAAAAATCGAAGAATGTGGAAAACAGGATTACAAATATCTCGGCAACTAATAATCCGATCGATTCCGTTCTATTGCATTTTACGTCCATTCCTTAGAACAAAAGAATTCGATAATTTTATATATACCTTTCATCAGAACGAATTTTTCGAGAGTCCGAAAAAAATAGTTCCGGACAATCGAGGTTGCTGATATTGAATAAGCTTCGTCCCATTCTTACATACTAACTACATACAAAATTCCAAGTCTCTATCTCAATTTGTTTGGGAGATAGACCGTTCACAGACAGACAGACGGACGGTAATTTTTTTTTCTAAAAATATGTTATAGGAATCTCCAGCATCTGAAACGTGTAATTCCGTCAATTTTTTTTTTTTTTTTTTGATTTTAAAAACGATTGCAAGATTTACCCTATACTACGTATGATGGGTAAATAAAAATATTTTATTGGAAAATAGATTTCTTTACCAATTTGTAAAAGTAACACGAAATGACAGGTCGATAAGTAGGGAGGACGGAGAGAGAGAAATAATTCTATATAATGTTGTTTATTCACATATTGTGTAGGCGTTTATTTTGAGAATGTGACAATATGTTATTTGATAGTAAACCCATAAAAGCCTCCTGACTTTCCTATATAATTAAGAAGAGATCCCATATTAGATGTTTTACTTATTCTAGTGGTAGAGAAATCTCCTACTAGTTCAACAATGGAAACGCAACATTGATAATTTTAATAGAATTGTTCCGAAAAAGTATTTAACGAAATATAGATAGCGAAATTATTTTGGTTTTTCATCTGACACATCCGAGGAAAAACTAGTTGTCGGGGGCCACCGTAATACTTACCCATCATGGATATGTATATGAAAATAAAACATGTGAAAACTATTTATACAATGCATTGCAATTCATAAACAAAAATTAAATATTGTTAATATACATAGTAATGCTATATTAAAGAACTGCTGATGTACCAAGTTCGACAAATTGTATAAAACGCCGAACTACTCAAGTAGTACCGAACTGCGTAAAAGAAACAACCTTATAACTCCAAAAATAATAATTCTATTAACTAACAATTAACTGCGTCGGATTAAACATCTCATTTCCAATTTAAATATATATCTAAATTGAAATTTGAATGAAATACAGGGTCATGAAAAATCGAAGAATGTGGAAAACAAGATTACAAATATCTCGGCAACTAATTATCCGATCGACTCCGTTCTATATGCAAAATGTGTGTTATTCTATTGCCTTTTACGTCCATTCCTTAGAACAAAAGAATTCGATAATTTTATAGATACCTTTCATCAGAACGAATTTTTCGAGAGTCCGAAAAAAATAGTTCCGGATAATCGAGGTTGCTGATATTGAATAAGCTTCGTCCCATTCTTACATACTAAGTACTTACGAAATTCCAAGTCTCTATCTCAATTTGTTTGGGAGATAGACCGTTCACAGACAGACAGACGGACGGTAATTTTTTTTTTCTAAAAATATGTTATAGGAATCTCCAGCATCTGAAACGTGTAATTCCGTCAAAAAAATTTTTTTGATTTTAAAAACGATTGCAAGATTTACCCTATACTACTTATGATGGGAAAGTAAAAATATTTTATTGGAAAATAGATTTCTTTACCAATTTGTAAAAGTAACACGAAATGACAGGTCGATAAGTAGAGAGGACGGAGAGAGAGAAATAATTCTATATAATGTCGTTTATTCACATATTGTGTAGGCGTTTATTTTGAGAATGTGACAATATGTTATTTGATAGTAAACCCATAAAAGCCTCCTGACTTTCCTATATAATTAAGAAGAGATCCCATATTAGATGTTTTACTTATTCTAGTGGTAGAGAAATCTCCTACTAGTTCAACAATGGAAACGCAACATTGATAATTTTAATAGAATTGTTCCGAAAAAGTATTTAACGAAATATAGATAGCGAAATTATTTTGGTTTTTCATCTGACACATCCGAGGAAAAACTAGTTGTCGGGAGCCACCGTAATACTTACCCATCATGGATATGTATATGAAAATAAAACATGTGAAAACTATTTATACAATGCATTGCAATTCATAAACAAAAATTAAATATTGTTAATATACATAGTAATGCTATATTAAAGAACTGCTGATGTACCAAGTTCGGAAATTGTATAAAACGCCGAACTACTCAAGTAGTACCGAACTGCGTAAAAGAAACATCCTTATAACTCCAAAAATAATAATTCTATTAACTAACAATTAACTGCGTCGGATTAATCGTTTCATTTCTAATTTAAATATATCTCTGAATTGAAATTGGAATGAAATACAGGGTCATGAAAAATCGAAGAATGTGGAAAACAGGATTACAAATATCTCGGCAACTAATAATCCGATCGATTCCGTTCTATTGCATTTTACGTCCATTCCTTAGAACAAAAGAATTCGATAATTTTATATATACCTTTCATCAGAACGAATTTTTCGAGAGTCCGAAAAAAATAGTTCCGGACAATCGAGGTTGCTGATATTGAATAAGCTTCGTCCCATTCTTACATACTAACTACATACAAAATTCCAAGTCTCTATCTCAATTTGTTTGGGAGATAGACCGTTCACAGACAGACAGACGGACGGTAATTTTTTTTTCTAAAAATATGTTATAGGAATCTCCAGCATCTGAAACGTGTAATTCCGTCAATTTTTTTTTTTTTTTTTTTTTTTTTTTTTTTTTTTTTTTTTTTTTGACTTTAAAAACGATTGCAAGATTTACCCTATACTACGTATGATGGGTAAGTAAAAATATTTTATTGGAAAATAGATTTCTTTACCAATTTGTAAAAGTAACACGAAATGACAGGTCGATAAGTAGGGAGGACGGAGAGAGAGAAATAATTCTATATAATGTCGTTTATTCACATATTGTGTAGGCGTTTATTTTGAGAATGTGACAATATGTTATTTGATAGTAAACCCATAAAAGCCTCCTGACTTTCCTATATAATTAAGAAGAGATCCCATATTAGATGTTTTATTTATTCTAGTGGTAGAGAAATCTCCTACTAGTTCAACAATGGAAACGCAACATTGATAATTTTAATAGAATTGTTCCGAAAAGTATTTAACGAAATATAGATAGCGAAATTATTTTGGTTTTTCATCTGACACATCCGAGGAAAAACTAGTTGTCGGGGGCCACCGTAATATTTACCCATCATGGATATGTATATGAAAATAAAACATGTGAAAACTATTTATACAATGCATTGCAATTCATAAACAAAATTTAAATATTGTTAATATACATAGTAATGCTATATTAAAGAACTGCTGATGTACCAATTTCGACAAATTGTATAAAACGCCGAACTACTCAAGTAGTACCGAACTGCGTAAAAGAAACATCCTTATAACTCCAAAAATAATAATTCTATTAACTAACAATTAACTGCGTCGGATTAATCGTCTCATTTCCAATTTAAATATATCTCTGAATTGAAATTGGAATGAAATACAGGGTCATGAAAAATCGAAGAATGTGGAAAACAGGATTACAAATATCTCGGCAACTAATAATCCGATCGATTCCGTTCTATTGCATTTTACGTCCATTCCTTAGAACAAAAGAATTCGATAATTTTATATATACCTTTCATCAGAACGAATTTTTCGAGAGTCCGAAAAAAATAGTTCCGGACAATCGAGGTTGCTGATATTGAATAAGCTTCGTCCCATTCTTACATACTAACTACATACAAAATTCCAAGTGTCTATCTCAATTTGTTTGGGAGATAGACCGTTCACAGACAGACAGACGGACAGTAATTTTTTTTTTCTAAAAATATGTTATAGGAATCTCCAGCATCTGAAACGTGTAATTCCGTCAAAAAAAATTTTTTGATTTTAAAAACGATTGCAAGATTTACCCTATACTACTTATGATGGGAAAGTAAAAATATTTTATTGGAAAATAGATTTCTTTACCAATTTGTAAAAGTAACACGAAATGACAGGTCGATAAGTAGAGAGGACGGAGAGAGAGAAATAATTCTATATAATGTCGTTTATTAACATATTGTGTAGGCGTTTATTTTGAGAATGTGACAATATGTTATTTGATAGTAAACCCATAAAAGCCTCCTGACTTTCCTATATAATTAAGAAGAGATCCCATATTAGATGTTTTACTTATTCTAGTGGTAGAGAAATCTCCTACTAGTTCAACAATGGAAACGCAACATTGATAATTTTAATAGAATTGTTCCGAAAAAGTATTTAACGAAATATAGATAGCGAAATTATTTTGGTTTTTCATCTGACACATCCGAGGAAAAACTAGTTGTCGGGAGCCACCGTAATACTTACCCATCATGGATATGTATATGAAAATAAAACATGTGAAAACTATTTATACAATGCATTGCAATTCATAAACAAAAATTAAATATTGTTAATATACATAGTAATGCTATATTAAAGAACTGCTGATGTACCAAGTTCGGAAATTGTATAAAACGCCGAACTACTCAAGTAGTACCGAACTGCGTAAAAGAAACATCCTTATAACTCCAAAAATAATAATTCTATTAACTAACAATTAACTGCGTCGGATTAATCGTTTCATTTCCAATTTAAATATCTCTCTGAATTGAAATTGGAATGAAATACAGGGTCATGAAAAATCGAAGAATGTGGAAAACAGGATTACAAATATCTCGGCAACTAATAATCCGATCGATTCCGTTCTATTGCATTTTACGTCCATTCCTTAGAACAAAAGAATTCGATAATTTTATATATACCTTTCATCAGAACGAATTTTTCGAGAGTCCGAAAACAATAGTTCCGGACAATCGAGGTTGCTGATATTGAATAAGCTTCGTCCCATTCTTACATACTAACTACATACAAAATTCCAAGTCTCTATCTCAATTTGTTTGGGAGATAGACCGTTCACAGACAGACAGACGGACGGTAATTTTTTTTTCTAAAAATATGTTATAGGAATCTCCAGCATCTGAAACGTGTAATTCCGTCAATTTTTTTTTTTTTTTTTTTTTTTTTTTTTTTTTTTTACTTTAAAAACGATTGCAAGATTTACCCTATACTACGTATGATGGGTAAGTAAAAATATTTTATTGGAAAATAGATTTCTTTACCAATTTGTAAAAGTAACACGAAATGACAGGTCGATAAGTAGGGAGGACGGAGAGAGAGAAATAATTCTATATAATGTCGTTTATTCACATATTGTGTAGGCGTTTATTTTGAGAATGTGACAATATGTTATTTGATAGTAAACCCATAAAAGCCTCCTGACTTTCCTATATAATTAAGAAGAGATCCCATATTAGATGTTTTATTTATTCTAGTGGTAGAGAAATCTCCTACTAGTTCAACAATGGAAACGCAACATTGATAATTTTAATAGAATTGTTCCGAAAAAGTATTTAACGAAATATAGATAGCGAAATTATTTTGGTTTTTCATCTGACACATCCGAGGAAAAACTAGTTGTCGGGGGCCACCGTAATATTTACCCATCATGGATATGTATATGAAAATAAAACATGTGAAAACTATTTATACAATGCATTGCAATTCATAAACAAAATTTAAATATTGTTAATATACATAGTAATGCTATATTAAAGAACTGCTGATGTACCAATTTCGACAAATTGTATAAAACGCCGAACTACTCAAGTAGTACCGAACTGCGTAAAAGAAACATCCTTATAACTCCAAAAATAATAATTCTATTAACTAACAATTAACTGCGTCGGATTAATCGTCTCATTTCCAATTTAAATATATCTCTGAATTGAAATTGGAATGAAATACAGGGTCATGAAAAATCGAAGAATGTGGAAAACAGGATTACAAATATCTCGGCAACTAATAATCCGATCGATTCCGTTCTATTGCATTTTACGTCCATTCCTTAGAACAAAAGAATTCGATAATTTTATATATACCTTTCATCAGAACGAATTTTTCGAGAGTCCGAAAAAAATAGTTCCGGACAATCGAGGTTGCTGATATTGAATAAGCTTCGTCCCATTCTTACATACTAACTACATACAAAATTCCAAGTGTCTATCTCAATTTGTTTGGCAGATAGACCGTTCACAGACAGACAGACGGACAGTAATTTTTTTTTTCTAAAAATATGTTATAGGAATCTCCAGCATCTGAAACGTGTAATTCCGTCAAAAAAATTTTTTTGATTTTAAAAACGATTGCAAGATTTACCCTATACTACTTATGATGGGAAAGTAAAAATATTTTATTGGAAAATAGATTTCTTTACCAATTTGTAAAAGTAACACGAAATGACAGGTCGATAAGTAGAGAGGACGGAGAGAGAGAAATAATTCTATATAATGTCGTTTATTAACATATTGTGTAGGCGTTTATTTTGAGAATGTGACAATATGTTATTTGATAGTAAACCCATAAAAGCCTCCTGACTTTCCTATATAATTAAGAAGAGATCCCATATTAGATGTTTTACTTATTCTAGTGGTAGAGAAATCTCCTACTAGTTCAACAATGGAAACGCAACATTGATAATTTTAATAGAATTGTTCCGAAAAAGTATTTAACGAAATATAGATAGCGAAATTATTTTGGTTTTTCATCTGACACATCCGAGGAAAAACTAGTTGTCGGGAGCCACCGTAATACTTACCCATCATGGATATGTATATGAAAATAAAACATGTGAAAACTATTTATACAATGCATTGCAATTCATAAACAAAAATTAAATATTGTTAATATACATAGTAATGCTATATTAAAGAACTGCTGATGTACCAAGTTCGGAAATTGTATAAAACGCCGAACTACTCAAGTAGTACCGAACTGCGTAAAAGAAACATCCTTATAACTCCAAAAATAATAATTCTATTAACTAACAATTAACTGCGTCGGATTAATCGTTTCATTTCCAATTTAAATATCTCTCTGAATTGAAATTGGAATGAAATACAGGGTCATGAAAAATCGAAGAATGTGGAAAACAGGATTACAAATATCTCGGCAACTAATAATCCGATCGATTCCGTTCTATTGCATTTTACGTCCATTCCTTAGAACAAAAGAATTCGATAATTTTATATATACCTTTCATCAGAACGAATTTTTCGAGAGTCCGAAAACAATAGTTCCGGACAATCGAGGTTGCTGATATTGAATAAGCTTCGTCCCATTCTTACATACTAACTACATACAAAATTCCAAGTCTCTATCTCAATTTGTTTGGGAGATAGACCGTTCACAGACAGACAGACGGACGGTAATTTTTTTTTCTAAAAATATGTTATAGGAATCTCCAGCATCTGAAACGTGTAATTCCGTCAATTTTTTTTTTTTTTTTTTTTTTTTTTTTTTTTACTTTAAAAACGATTGCAAGATTTACCCTATACTACGTATGATGGGTAAGTAAAAATATTTTATTGGAAAATAGATTTCTTTACCAATTTGTAAAAGTAACACGAAATGACAGGTCGATAAGTAGGGAGGACGGAGAGAGAGAAATAATTCTATATAATGTCGTTTATTCACATATTGTGTAGTCGTTTATTTTGAGAATGTGACAATATGTTATTTGATAGTAAACCCATAAAAGCCTCCTGACTTTCCTATATAATTAAGAAGAGATCCCATATTAGATGTTTTATTTATTCTAGTGGTAGAGAAATCTCCTACTAGTTCAACAATGGAAACGCAACATTGATAATTTTAATAGAATTGTTCCGAAAAAGTATTTAACGAAATATAGATAGCGAAATTATTTTGGTTTTTCATCTGACACATCCGAGGAAAAACTAGTTGTCGGGGGCCACCGTAATATTTACCCATCATGGATATGTATATGAAAATAAAACATGTGAAAACTATTTATACAATGCATTGCAATTCATAAACAAAATTTAAATATTGTTAATATACATAGTAATGCTATATTAAAGAACTGCTGATGTACCAATTTCGACAAATTGTATAAAACGCCGAACTACTCAAGTAGTACCGAACTGCGTAAAAGAAACATCCTTATAACTCCAAAAATAATAATTCTATTAACTAACAATTAACTGCGTCGGATTAATCGTCTCATTTCCAATTTAAATATATCTCTGAATTGAAATTGGAATGAAATACAGGGTCATGAAAAATCGAAGAATGTGGAAAACAGGATTACAAATATCTCGGCAACTAATAATCCGATCGATTCCGTTCTATTGCATTTTACGTCCATTCCTTAGAACAAAAGAATTCGATAATTTTATATATACCTTTCATCAGAACGAATTTTTCGAGAGTCCGAAAAAAATAGTTCCGGACAATCGAGGTTGCTGATATTGAATAAGCTTCGTCCCATTCTTACATACTAACTACATACAAAATTCCAAGTGTCTATCTCAATTTGTTTGGGAGATAGACCGTTCACAGACAGACAGACGGACAGTAATTTTTTTTTTCTAAAAATATGTTATAGGAATCTCCAGCATCTGAAACGTGTAATTCCGTCAATTTTTTTTTTTTTTTTTTTTTTTTTTAACGATTGCAAGATTTACCCTATACTACGTATGATGGGTAAGTAAAAATATTTTATTGGAAAATAGATTTCTTTACCAATTTGTAAAAGTAACACGAAATGACAGGTCGATAAGTAGGGAGGACGGAGAGAGAGAAATAATTCTATATAATGTCGTTTATTCACATATTGTGTAGGCGTTTATTTTGAGAATGTGACAATATGTTATTTGATAGTAAACCCATAAAAGCCTCCTGACTTTCCTATATAATTAAGAAGAGATCCCATATTAGATGTTTTACTTATTCTAGTGGTAGAGAAATCTCCTACTAGTTCAACAATGGAAACGCAACATAGATAATTTTAATAGAATTGTTCCGAAAAAGTATTTAATGAAATATAGATAGCGAAATAATTTTGATTTTTCATCTGACACATCCGAGGAAAAACTAGTTGCGGGGGCCACCGTAATACTTACCCATCATGGATATGTATATGAAAATAAAACATGTGAAAACTATTTATACAATGCATTGCAATTCATAAACAAAATTTAAATATTGTTAATATACATAGTAATGCTATATTAAAGAACTGCTGATGTACCAATTTCGACAAATTGTATAAAACGCCGAACTACTCAAGTAGTACCGAACTGCGTAAAAGAAACATCCTTATAACTCCAAAAATAATAATTCTATTAACTAACAATTAACTGCGTCGGATTAATCATCTCATTTCCAATTTAAATGTATATCTAAATTGAAATTTGAATGAAATACAGGGTCATGAAAAATCGAAGAATGTGGAAAACAAGATTACAAATATCTCGGCAACTAATTATCCGATCGACTCCGTTCTATATGCAAAATGTGTGTTATTCTATTGCCTTTTACGTCCATTCCTTATAACAAAAGAATTCGATAATTTTATATATACCTTTCATCAGAACGAATTTTTCGAGAGTCCGAAAAAAATAGTTCCGGATAATCGAGGTTGCTGATATTGAATAAGCTTCGTCCCATTGTTACATACTAAGTACTTACGAAATTCCAAGTCTCTATCTCAATTTGTTTGGGAGATAGACCGTTCACAGACAGACAGACGGACGGTAATTTTTTTTTTCTAAAAATATGTTATAGGAATCTCAAGCATCTGAAACGTGTAATTCCGTCAAAAAAAAATTTTTGATTTTAAAAACGATTGCAAGATTTACCCTATACTACTTATGATGGGAAAGTAAAAATATTTTATTGGAAAATAGATTTCTTTACCAATTTGTAAAAGTAACACGAAATGACAGGTCGATAAGTAGAGAGGACGGAGAGAGAGAAATAATTCTATATAATGTCGTTTATTCACATATTGTGTAGGCGTTTATTTTCAGAATGTGACAATATGTTATTTGATAGTAAACCCATAAAAGCCTCCTGACTTTCCTATATAATTAAGAAGAGATCCCATATTAGATGTTTTATTTATTCTAGTGGTAGAGAAATCTCCTACTAGTTCAACAATGGAAACGCAACATTGATAATTTTAATAGAATTGTTCCGAAAAAGTATTTAACGAAATATAGATAGCGAAATTATTTTGGTTTTTCATCTGACACATCCGAGGAAAAACTAGTTGTCGGGGGCCACCGTAATATTTACCCATCATGGATATGTATATGAAAATAAAACATGTGAAAACTATTTATACAATGCATTGCAATTCATAAACAAAATTTAAATATTGTTAATATACATAGTAATGCTATATTAAAGAACTGCTGATGTACCAATTTCGACAAATTGTATAAAACGCCGAACTACTCAAGTAGTACCGAACTGCGTAAAAGAAACATCTTTATAACTCCAAAAATAATAATTCTATTAACTAACAATTAACTGCGTCGGATTAATCGTCTCATTTCCAATTTAAATATATCTCTGAATTGAAATTGGAATGAAATACAGGGTCATGAAAAATCGAAGAATGTGGAAAACAGGATTACAAATATCTCGGCAACTAATAATCCGATCGATTCCGTTCTATTGCATATTACGTCCATTCCTTAGAACAAAAGAATTCGATAATTTTATACATACCTTTCATCAGAACGAATTTTTCGAGAGTCCGAAAAAAATAGTTCCGGACAATCGAGGTTGCTGATATTGAATAAGCTTCGTCCCATTCTTACATACTAACTACATACAAAATTCCAAGTCTCTATCTCAATTTGTTTGGGAGATAGACCGTTCACAGACAGACAGACGGACGGTAATTTTTTTTTCTAAAAATATGTTATAGGAATCTCCAACATCTGAAACGTGTAATTCCGTCAATTTTTTTTTTTTTGATTTTAAAAACGATTGCAAGATTTACCCTATACTACGTATGATGGGTAAGTAAAAATATTTTATTGGAAAATAGATTTCTTTACCAATTTGTAAAAGTAACACGAAATGACAGGTCGATAAGTAGGGAGGACGGAGAGAGAGAAATAATTCTATATAATGTCGTTTATTCACATATTGTGTAGGCGTTTATTTTGAGAATGTGACAATATGTTATTTGATAGTAAACCCATAAAAGCCTCCTGACTTTCCTATATAATTAAGAAGAGATCCCATATTAGATGTTTTACTTATTCTAGTGGTAGAGAAATCTCCTACTAGTTCAACAATGGAAACGCAACATAGATAATTTTAATAGAATTGTTCCGAAAAAGTATTTAATGAAATATAGATAGCGAAATAATTTTGATTTTTCATCTGACACATCCGAGGAAAAACTAGTTGCGGGGGCCACCGTAATACTTACCCATCATGGATATGTATATGAAAATAAAACATGTGAAAACTATTTATACAATGCATTGCAATTCATAAACAAAATTTAAATATTGTTAATATACATAGTAATGCTATATTAAAGAACTGCTGATGTACCAATTTCGACAAATTGTATAAAACGCCGAACTACTCAAGTAGTACCGAACTGCGTAAAAGAAACATCCTTATAACTCCAAAAATAATAATTCTATTAACTAACAATTAACTGCGTCGGATTAATCATCTCATTTCCAATTTAAATATATATCTAAATTGAAATTTGAATGAAATACAGGGTCATGAAAAATCGAAGAATGTGGAAAACAAGATTACAAATATCTCGGCAACTAATTATCCGATCGACTCCGTTCTATATGCAAAATGTGTGTTATTCTATTGCCTTTTACGTCCATTCCTTAGAACAAAAGAATTCGATAATTTTATATATACCTTTCATCAGAACGAATTTTTCGAGAGTCCGAAAAAAATAGTTCCGGATAATCGAGGTTGCTGATATTGAATAAGCTTCGTCCCATTCTTACTTACTAAGTACTTACGAAATTCCAAGTCTCTATCTCAATTTGTTTGGGAGATAGACCGTTCACAGACAGACAGACGGACGGTAATTTTTTTTTCTAAAAATATGTTATAGGAATCTCCAGCATCTGAAACGTGTAATTCCGTCAATTTTTTTTTTTTTTTTTTTTTTTTTGATTTTAAAAACGATTGCAAGATTTACCCTATACTACGTATGATGGGTAAATAAAAATATTTTATTGGAAAATAGATTTCTTTACCAATTTGTAAAAGTAACACGAAATGACAGGTCGATAAGTAGGGAGGACGGAGAGAGAGAAATAATTCTATATAATGTTGTTTATTCACATATTGTGTAGGCGTTTATTTTGAGAATGTGACAATATGTTATTTGATAGTAAACCCATAAAAGCCTCCTGACTTTCCTATATAATTAAGAAGAGATCCCATATTAGATGTTTTACTTATTCTAGTGGTAGAGAAATCTCCTACTAGTTCAACAATGGAAACGCAACATAGATAATTTTAATAGAATTGTTCCGAAAAAGTATTTAATGAAATATAGATAGCGAAATAATTTTGATTTTTCATCTGACACATCCGAGGAAAAACTAGTTGCGGGGGCCACCGTAATACTTACCCATCATGGATATGTATATGAAAATAAAACATGTGAAAACTATTTATACAATGCATTGCAATTCATAAACAAAATTTAAATATTGTTAATATACATAGTAATGCTATATTAAAGAACTGCTGATGTACCAATTTCGACAAATTGTATAAAACGCCGAACTACTCAAGTAGTACCGAACTGCGTAAAAGAAACATCCTTATAACTCCAAAAATAATAATTCTATTAACTAACAATTAACTGCGTCGGATTAATCATCTCATTTCCAATTTAAATGTATATCTAAATTGAAATTTGAATGAAATACAGGGTCATGAAAAATCGAAGAATGTGGAAAACAAGATTACAAATATCTCGGCAACTAATTATCCGATCGACTCCGTTCTATATGCAAAATGTGTGTTATTCTATTGCCTTTTACGTCCATTCCTTATAACAAAAGAATTCGATAATTTTATATATACCTTTCATCAGAACGAATTTTTCGAGAGTCCGAAAAAAATAGTTCCGGATAATCGAGGTTGCTGATATTGAATAAGCTTCGTCCCATTGTTACATACTAAGTACTTACGAAATTCCAAGTCTCTATCTCAATTTGTTTGGGAGATAGACCGTTCACAGACAGACAGACGGACGGTAATTTTTTTTTTCTAAAAATATGTTATAGGAATCTCAAGCATCTGAAACGTGTAATTCCGTCAAAAAAAAATTTTTGATTTTAAAAACGATTGCAAGATTTACCCTATACTACTTATGATGGGAAAGTAAAAATATTTTATTGGAAAATAGATTTCTTTACCAATTTGTAAAAGTAACACGAAATGACAGGTCGATAAGTAGAGAGGACGGAGAGAGAGAAATAATTCTATATAATGTCGTTTATTCACATATTGTGTAGGCGTTTATTTTCAGAATGTGACAATATGTTATTTGATAGTAAACCCATAAAAGCCTCCTGACTTTCCTATATAATTAAGAAGAGATCCCATATTAGATGTTTTATTTATTCTAGTGGTAGAGAAATCTCCTACTAGTTCAACAATGGAAACGCAACATTGATAATTTTAATAGAATTGTTCCGAAAAAGTATTTAACGAAATATAGATAGCGAAATTATTTTGGTTTTTCATCTGACACATCCGAGGAAAAACTAGTTGTCGGGGGCCACCGTAATATTTACCCATCATGGATATGTATATGAAAATAAAACATGTGAAAACTATTTATACAATGCATTGCAATTCATAAACAAAATTTAAATATTGTTAATATACATAGTAATGCTATATTAAAGAACTGCTGATGTACCAATTTCGACAAATTGTATAAAACGCCGAACTACTCAAGTAGTACCGAACTGCGTAAAAGAAACATCTTTATAACTCCAAAAATAATAATTCTATTAACTAACAATTAACTGCGTCGGATTAATCGTCTCATTTCCAATTTAAATATATCTCTGAATTGAAATTGGAATGAAATACAGGGTCATGAAAAATCGAAGAATGTGGAAAACAGGATTACAAATATCTCGGCAACTAATAATCCGATCGATTCCGTTCTATTGCATATTACGTCCATTCCTTAGAACAAAAGAATTCGATAATTTTATACATACCTTTCATCAGAACGAATTTTTCGAGAGTCCGAAAAAAATAGTTCCGGACAATCGAGGTTGCTGATATTGAATAAGCTTCGTCCCATTCTTACATACTAACTACATACAAAATTCCAAGTCTCTATCTCAATTTGTTTGGGAGATAGACCGTTCACAGACAGACAGACGGACGGTAATTTTTTTTTCTAAAAATATGTTATAGGAATCTCCAACATCTGAAACGTGTAATTCCGTCAATTTTTTTTTTTTTGATTTTAAAAACGATTGCAAGATTTACCCTATACTACGTATGATGGGTAAGTAAAAATATTTTATTGGAAAATAGATTTCTTTACCAATTTGTAAAAGTAACACGAAATGACAGGTCGATAAGTAGGGAGGACGGAGAGAGAGAAATAATTCTATATAATGTCGTTTATTCACATATTGTGTAGGCGTTTATTTTGAGAATGTGACAATATGTTATTTGATAGTAAACCCATAAAAGCCTCCTGACTTTCCTATATAATTAAGAAGAGATCCCATATTAGATGTTTTACTTATTCTAGTGGTAGAGAAATCTCCTACTAGTTCAACAATGGAAACGCAACATAGATAATTTTAATAGAATTGTTCCGAAAAAGTATTTAATGAAATATAGATAGCGAAATAATTTTGATTTTTCATCTGACACATCCGAGGAAAAACTAGTTGCGGGGGCCACCGTAATACTTACCCATCATGGATATGTATATGAAAATAAAACATGTGAAAACTATTTATACAATGCATTGCAATTCATAAACAAAATTTAAATATTGTTAATATACATAGTAATGCTATATTAAAGAACTGCTGATGTACCAATTTCGACAAATTGTATAAAACGCCGAACTACTCAAGTAGTACCGAACTGCGTAAAAGAAACATCCTTATAACTCCAAAAATAATAATTCTATTAACTAACAATTAACTGCGTCGGATTAATCATCTCATTTCCAATTTAAATATATATCTAAATTGAAATTTGAATGAAATACAGGGTCATGAAAAATCGAAGAATGTGGAAAACAAGATTACAAATATCTCGGCAACTAATTATCCGATCGACTCCGTTCTATATGCAAAATGTGTGTTATTCTATTGCCTTTTACGTCCATTCCTTAGAACAAAAGAATTCGATAATTTTATATATACCTTTCATCAGAACGAATTTTTCGAGAGTCCGAAAAAAATAGTTCCGGATAATCGAGGTTGCTGATATTGAATAAGCTTCGTCCCATTCTTACTTACTAAGTACTTACGAAATTCCAAGTCTCTATCTCAATTTGTTTGGGAGATAGACCGTTCACAGACAGACAGACGGACGGTAATTTTTTTTTCTAAAAATATGTTATAGGAATCTCCAGCATCTGAAACGTGTAATTCCGTCAATTTTTTTTTTTTTTTTTTTTTTTTTGATTTTAAAAACGATTGCAAGATTTACCCTATACTACGTATGATGGGTAAATAAAAATATTTTATTGGAAAATAGATTTCTTTACCAATTTGTAAAAGTAACACGAAATGACAGGTCGATAAGTAGGGAGGACGGAGAGAGAGAAATAATTCTATATAATGTTGTTTATTCACATATTGTGTAGGCGTTTATTTTGAGAATGTGACAATATGTTATTTGATAGTAAACCCATAAAAGCCTCCTGACTTTCCTATATAATTAAGAAGAGATCCCATATTAGATGTTTTACTTATTCTAGTGGTAGAGAAATCTCCTACTAGTTCAACAATGGAAACGCAACATAGATAATTTTAATAGAATTGTTCCGAAAAAGTATTTAATGAAATATAGATAGCGAAATAATTTTGATTTTTCATCTGACACATCCGAGGAAAAACTAGTTGCGGGGGCCACCGTAATACTTACCCATCATGGATATGTATATGAAAATAAAACATGTGAAAACTATTTATACAATGCATTGCAATTCATAAACAAAATTTAAATATTGTTAATATACATAGTAATGCTATATTAAAGAACTGCTGATGTACCAATTTCGACAAATTGTATAAAACGCCGAACTACTCAAGTAGTACCGAACTGCGTAAAAGAAACATCTTTATAACTCCAAAAATAATAATTCTATTAACAAACAATTAACTGCGTCGGATTAATTGTCTCATTTCCAATTTAAATATATCTCTGAATTGAAATTGGAATGAAATACAGGGTCATGAAAAATCGAAGAATGTGGAAAACAGGATTACAAATATCTCGGCAACTAATAATCCGATCGATTCCGTTCTATTGCATTTTACGTCCATTCCTTAGAACAAAAGAATTCGATAATTTTATATATACCTTTCATCAGAACGAATTTTTCGAGAGACCGAAAAAAATAGTTCCGGATAATCGAGGTTGCTGATATTGAATAAGCTTCGTCCCATTCTTACATACTAAGTACTTACGAAATTCCAAGTCTCTATCTCAATTTGTTTGGGAGATAGACCGTTCAAAGACAGACAGACGGACGGTAATTTTTTTTTCTAAAAATATGTTATAGGAATCTCCAGCATCTGAAACGTGTAATTCCGTCAAAATTTTTTTTTTGATTTTAAAAACGATTGCAAGATTTACCCTATACTACTTATGATGGGAAAGTAAAAATATTTTATTGGAAAATAGATTTCTTTACCAATTTGTAAAAGTAACACGAAATGACAGGTCGATAAGTAGAGAGGACGGGGAGAGAGAAATAATTATATATAATGTCGTTTATTCACATATTGTGTAGGCGTTTATTTTCAGAATGTGACAATATGTTATTTGATAGTAAACCCATAAAAGCCTCCTGACTTTCCTATATAATTAAGAAGAGATCCCATATTAGATGTTTTATTTATTCTAGTGGTAGAGAAATCTCCTACTAGTTCAACAATGGAAACGCAACATTGATAATTTTAATAGAATTGTTCCGAAAAAGTATTTAACGAAATATAGATAGCGAAATTATTTTGGATTTTCATCTGACACATCCGAGGAAAAACTAGTTGTCGGGGGCCACCGTAATACTTACCCATCATGGATATGTATATGAAAATAAAACATGTGAAAACTATTTATACAATGCATTGCAATTCATAAACAAAAATTAAATATTGTTAATATACATAGTAATGCTATATTAAAGAACTGCTGATGTACCAAGTTCGACAAATTGTATAAAACGCCGAACTACTCAAGTAGTACCGAACTGCGTAAAAGAAACATCCTTATAACTCCAAAAATAATAATTCTATTAACTAACAATTAACTGCGTCGGATTAATCGTCTCATTTCCAATTTAAATATATCTCTGAATTGAAATTGGAATGAAATACAGGGTCATGAAAAATCGAAGAATGTGGAAAACAGGATTACAAATATCTCGGCAACTAATAATCCGATCGATTCCGTTCTATTGCATTTTACGTCCATTCCTTAGAACAAAAGAATTCGATAATTTTATATATACCTTTCATCAGAACGAATTTTTCGAGAGTCCGAAAAAAATAGTTCCGGACAATCGAGGTTGCTGATATTGAATAAGCTTCGTCCCATTCTTACATACTAACTACATACAAAATTCCAAGTCTCTATCTCAATTTGTTTGGGAGATAGACCGTTCACAGACAGACAGACGGACGGTAATTTTTTTTTCTAAAAATATGTTATAGGAATCTCCAGCATCTGAAACGTGTAATTCCGTCAATTTTTTTTTTTTTTTTTTTTTTTTTTTGATTTTAAAAACGATTACAAGATTTACCCTATACTACGTATGATGGGTAAGTAAAAATATTTTATTGGAAAATAGATTTCTTTACCAATTTGTAAAAGTAACACGAAATGACAGGTCGATAAGTAGGGAGGACGGAGAGAGAGAAATAATTCTATATAATGTCGTTTATTCACATATTGTGTAGGCGTTTATTTTGAGAATGTGACAATATGTTATTTGATAGTAAACCCATAAAAGCCTCCTGACTTTCCTATATAATTAAGAAGAGATCCCATATTAGATGTTTTACTTATTCTAGTGGTAGAGAAATCTCCTACTAGTTCAACAATGGAAACGCAACATAGATAATTTTAATAGAATTGTTCCGAAAAAGTATTTAATGAAATATAGATAGCGAAATAATTTTGATTTTTCATCTGACACATCCGAGGAAAAACTAGTTGCGGGGGCCACCGTAATACTTACCCATCATGGATATGTATATGAAAATAAAACATGTGAAAACTATTTATACAATGCATTGCAATTCATAAACAAAATTTAAATATTGTTAATATACATAGTAATGCTATATTAAAGAACTGCTGATGTACCAATTTCGACAAATTGTATAAAACGCCGAACTACTCAAGTAGTACCGAACTGCGTAAAAGAAACATCCTTATAACTCCAAAAATAATAATTATATTAACTAACAATTAACTGCGTCGGATTAAACATCTCATTTCCAATTTAAATATATCTCTAAATTGAAATTTGAATGAAATACAGGGTCATGAAAAATCGAAGAATGTGGAAAACAAGATTACAAATATCTCGGCAACTAATTATCCGATCGACTCCGTTCTATATGCAAAATGTGTGTTATTCTATTGCCTTTTATGTCCATTCCTTCGAACAAAAGAATTCGATAATTTTATAGATACCTTTCATCAGAACGAATTTTTCGAGAGTCCGAAAAAAATAGTTCCGGATAATCGAGGTTGCTGATATTGAATAATCTTCGTCCCATTCTTACATACTAAGTACTTACGAAATTCCAAGTCTCTATCTCAATTTGTTTGGGAGATAGACCGTTCACAGACAGACAGACGGACGGTAATTTTTTTTTTCTAAAAATATGTTATAGGAATCTCCAGCATCTGAAACGTGTAATTCCGTCAAAAAATTTTTTTTTGATTTTAAAAACGATTGCAAGATTTACCCTATACTACTTATGATGGGAAAGTAAAAATATTTTATTGGAAAATAGATTTCTTTACCAATTTGTAAAAGTAACACGAAATGACAGGTCGATAAGTAGAGAGGACGGAGAGAGAGAAATAATTCTATATAATGTCGTTTATTCACATATTGTGTAGGCGTTTATTTTCAGAATGTGACAATATGTTATTTGATAGTAAACCCATAAAAGCCTCCTGACTTTCCTATATAATTAAGAAGAGATCCCATATTAGATGTTTTATTTATTCTAGTGGTAGAGAAATCTCCTACTAGTTCAACAATGGAAACGCAACATTGATAATTTTAATAGAATTGTTCCGAAAAAGTATTTAACGAAATATAGATAGCGAAATTATTTTGGTTTTTCATCTGACACATCCGAGGAAAAATTGTCGGGGGCCACCGTAATACTTACCCATCATGGATATGTATATGAAAATAAAACATGTGAAAACTATTAATACAATGCATTGCAATTCATAAACAAAATTTAAATATTGTTAATATACATAGTAATGCTATATTAAAGAACTGCTGATGTACCAATTTCGACAAATTGTATAAAACGCCGAACTACTCAAGTAGTACCGAACTGCGTAAAAGAAACATCCTTATAACTCCAAAAATAATAATTCTATTAACTAACAATTAACTGCGTCGGATTAATCGTCTCATTTCCAATTTAAATATATCTCTGAATTGAAATTGGAATGAAATACAGGGTCATGAAAAATCGAAGAATGTGGAAAACAGGATTACAAATATCTCGGCAACTAATAATCCGATCGATTCCGTTCTATTGCATTTTACGTCCATTCCTTAGAACAAAAGAATTCGATAATTTTATATATACCTTTCATCAGAACGAATTTTTCGAGAGTCCGAAAAAAATAGTTCCGGACAATCGAGGTTGCTGATATTGAATAAGCTTCGTCCCATTCTTACATACTAACTACATACAAAATTCCAAGTCTCTATCTCAATTTGTTTGGGAGATAGACCGTTCACAGACAGACAGACGGACGGTAATTTTTTTTTCTAAAAATATGTTATAGGAATCTCCAGCATCTGAAACGTGTAATTCCGTCAATTTTTTTTTTTTTTTTTTTTTTTTTTGATTTTAAAAACGATTGCAAGATTTACCCTATACTACGTATGATGGGTAAATAAAAATATTTTATTGGAAAATAGATTTCTTTACCAATTTGTAAAAGTAACACGAAATGACAGGTCGATAAGTAGGGAGGACGGAGAGAGAGAAATAATTCTATATAATGTTGTTTATTCACATATTGTGTAGGCGTTTATTTTGAGAATGTGACAATATGTTATTTGATAGTAAACCCATAAAAGCCTCCTGACTTTCCTATATAATTAAGAAGAGATCCCATATTAGATGTTTTACTTATTCTAGTGGTAGAGAAATCTCCTACTAGTTCAACAATGGAAACGCAACATTGATAATTTTAATAGAATTGTTCCGAAAAAGTATTTAACGAAATATAGATAGCGAAATTATTTTGGTTTTTCATCTGACACATCCGAGGAAAAACTAGTTGTCGGGGGCCACCGTAATACTTACCCATCATGGATATGTATATGAAAATAAAACATGTGAAAACTATTTATACAATGCATTGCAATTCATAAACAAAATTTAAATATTGTTAATATACATAGTAATGCTATATTAAAGAACTGCTGATGTACCAATTTCGACAAATTGTATAAAACGCCGAACTACTCAAGTAGTACCGAACTGCGTAAAAGAAACATCCTTATAACTCCAAAAATAATAATTCTATTAACTAACAATTAATTGCGTCGGATTAATCGTCTCATTTCCAATTTAAATATATATCTAAATTGAAATTTGAATGAAATACAGGGTCATGAAAAATTGAAGAATGTGGAAAACAAGATTACAAATATCTCGGCAACTAATTATCCGATCGACTCCGTTCTATATGCAAAATGTGTGTTATTCTATTGCCTTTTACGTCCATTCCTTAGAACAAAAGAATTCGATAATTTTATATATACCTTTCATCAGAACGAATTTTTCGAGAGACCGAAAAAAATAGTTCCGGATAATCGAGGTTGCTGATATTTAATAAGCTTCGTCCCATTCTTACATACTAAGTACTTACGAAATTCCAAGTCTCTATCTCAATTTGTTTGGGAGATAGACCGTTCACAGACAGACAGACGGACGGTAAATTTTTTTTTCTAAAAATATGTTATAGGAATCTCCAGCATCTGAAACGTGTAATTCCGTCAAAAAAATTTTTTTGATTTTAAAAACGATTGCAAGATTTACCCTATACTACTTATGATGGGAAAGTAAAAATATTTTATTGGAAAATAGATTTCTTTACCAATTTGTAAAAGTAACACGAAATGACAGGTCGATAAGTAGAGAGGACGGAGAGAGAGAAATAATTCTATATAATGTCGTTTATTCACATATTGTGTAGTCGTTTATTTTCAGAATGTGACAATATGTTATTTGATAGTAAACCCATAAAAGCCTCCTGACTTTCCTATATAATTAAGAAGATATCCCATATTAGATGCTTTATTTATTCTAGTGGTAGAGAAATCTCCTACTAGTTCAACAATGGAAACGCAACATTGATAATTTTAATAGAATTGTTCCGAAAAAGTATTTAACGAAATATAGATAGCGAAATTATTTTGGTTTTTCATCTGACACATCCGAGGAAAAACTAGTTGTCGGGGGCCACCGTAATACTTACCCATCATGGATATGTATATGAAAATAAAACATGTGAAAACTATTTATACAATGCATTGCAATTCATAAACAAAAATTAAATATTGTTAATATACATAGTAATGCTATATTAAAGAACTGCTGATGTACCAATTTCGACAAATTGTATAAAACGCCGAACTACTCAAGTAGTACCGAACTGCGTAAAAGAAACATCCTTATAACTCCAAAAATAATAATTCTATTAACTAACAATTAACTGCGTCGGATTAATCGTCTCATTTCCAATTTAAATATATCTCTGAATTGAAATTGGAATGAAATACAGGGTCATGAAAAATCGAAGAATGTGGAAAACAGGATTACAAATATCTCGGCAACTAATAATCCGATCGATTCCGTTCTATTGCATTTTACGTCCATTCCTTAGAACAAAAGAATTCGATAATTTTATATATACCTTTCATCAGAACGAATTTTTCGAGAGTCCGAAAAAAATAGTTCCGGACAATCGAGGTTGCTGATATTGAATAAGCTTCGTCCCATTCTTACATACTAACTACATACAAAATTTCAAGTCTCTATCTCAATTTGTTCGGGAGATAGAGCGTTTACAGACAGACAGACGGACGGCAAATTTTTTTTCTAAAAATATGTTTTTCGGAATCTCCACAATCTAAAACGTGTAAATCCGTCAAAAATTTTTTTTTTCGATTTTCAAAACGATTGCAAGACTTACCCATGATGGGTTTCTTACCCTACGTATGATGGGTAAGTAAAAACATAACTTAGCTGCCAACTTTCAAGTAATCGTCCGTAATACCTTGATTAGTTTGAGCCAGGTAAATAAAATTTGCCTTATTTAATTACAGCATTTTTGAAATTGTGTACTTGAAGGAAACTTTTTTTTAAAAGTGGTGTAAACCAAATAAAATTTGTGTAAGTGACACCCGAGTCGAAAGGGTTTAAATGGAATGTCAACTATGGAATGCCAACTGGGTTGGCAACTAAGTTTCCGCCGTTTTTTAAAAATTATTTCAAAGTTTGTTTTTCAATAAAAAATAACAAATAATTAATCAACAATGTATTCTCCCTTGTTGTTTACAACTTCTTCCCAACGTTCAACAAGATTTTCAATACCTCGTTGGTAGAAATCCCCTGGTTTCGACTCGAAAAATTCATCCAACCAAGCTTTCAAGTCTGCATCAGTATTGAACGAAACTCCGCGCATAGCGTTTGATAGAGACCGAAAGAGATGGAAATCCGTTGGTGCCAAATCAGGAGAGTAAGGCGGGTGCGGCAGTACTTCCCAGCCATGCGTTTGAATGGCTTCCTTGGTCATATTGGCGATATGAGGGCGGGCGTTGTCTTGCAGCAAAAGGACTCCATGCTGCCGATTATGTCTTTTCTCTTGAATAGCTACGTTGAGTCGTTCCATTTGTCGAACATAGAGTTCCGCGTTGACTGTTTGGTTCCGTTGAAGCAGTTCGTAATGGATAATGCCTTCCCAGTCCCACCATACGCACAACATCGTTTTACGTGGGTGAAGATCTTGTTTTACACGCGGTGTTGGTAATTTACCAGGGCTGAGCCATTCCTTGCGTTGCTTCGTATTAATGTACAGACACCATTTTTCATCGCCAGTAACGATTCGGTAAAGAAATCGTTGCTTGTTTCCATGAGTTGAGCGGTGACGAGCAAGCAAACCAGCGGAGATTGCGGCTCGTTGATTCTTGTTGTTGTCACTTAAAACATGCGGAACCCATGCTCCAAACTTCTGAACTTTTCCCATCGAGTGAAGATGCTTCACTATAGCAGTGTGGGAGAATTTCATTTTCTTTGCCAGTTCTCTTGTCGTTTGACGCGAATTTTCGTGCAAATGTTGGTTTAATCGCTCCTCATCGAACTCAACTGGACGGCCAGAACGAGGTGCGTCTTTGATGTCAAAATTTCCATTTTTGAACTTGGCATACCAATCATGGGCGGTTCTTTCAGCTATCGCACCCTCGCCATACACAGCACAAATGTCACGAGCAGCTTTTGCGGCCTTACAACCTTGATTGAAAGCAAAGAGAAGGAGGTGTCGAAAATGTTCCTTTTTCTCAACTTGACACTCCATTTCATAGATCTGAGTTTCAACACAAATTAGCTCTAGTATCCAAAAAACAAAATATAAATTCTGGTAGAAAACTTCTATTTAAAAAAAAACTGCGGGAACTTAGTTTCCAACCCAATAAATTCCTAATCATTTAAAACTGTAATTTTTAATATTTTGCTATAATTTAAAAAATATATAAAATCATATTTAAATAAAAGTGTTAAATTATTATAAGTCAAAAATGCAATCAGCATCACCAAACCTTGTAAACAAAAATAATTTAGGAAGCGTTGCTTTTAATTACGTTATTTTTCAATTAAGGCATACAAAAACACCAGAAAACGAAACTTAGCCAAGGAATTGAAACGACACATTATCAATATCGCTCCTTCTAGTACAATTTCTGCTAATATGCACTGTGCTTTATCTAAAACTGTCTAGAATTTTATCTTTATCTGATAATTAATTTGGTTATATTACGTTAATAAGAAAGTTATGCGAGAATCCCACACATGTACTCTATATTAATCAGATTGAATTTTTGTACATTGCCATAATAATGCATCATCTAAACCATTTTATGTTATAAACAAGAAAGAAAAAAATATGCGTTCATGCTTCTATATGATTACGAATCACTCTCTAATACAATCAGAATAATGTGATAAAACTGCGCCGTTTAAAAATTAAAAAAATTACATCTCATTTCATCATTTGGAAAATTATATCGCATTTCAAAACCGAGTTTTAGCTATTCCCGCCAACAATTGGAAAATTATCCAGATTTTTTAACAGCCCTGCATAAAATATGGAGATTTGTATGTATTAGCACATGCATTTCAAAATTTATTTCATTTAAGAGACACATATATCTCAGTTGAAAATTTCCCTTCAGCAATTTCCCCTAATAAGAATAATAATATGCGAATAATTTTGTGCAGCCCTCTTCATGAGGTATAGAATAGATTTCTTTTGTGTGTCGCTATAAAAGAATAAAAAATGCTATGAATGCTTCGTTCTAACGTGATCGTAGTGAAATTCAATAATCAATTTCAATGCATATGAAATAGCGTATTGTCATTAAAAACCTCTCCAAACGATTTTTCGCCCTATACCATAATGTAATCGAATTCTTTTGAGCGCCCTTGTAAATGAACTATTAATCATACATACGTCATTTGCAATACCAAACATCTTTTGGTGACCTTAAAAAAACTTTATCAATTGCATGAAAATCCGAGTATATTTACGGAAGTTAGAGCGTCGACAGACGGACAGATGGACAGAACAAACCGAATGCTTAAGCACTTTTCAACTTTGGTGAACTTTGTTGGAAAATGCTAAAAATGTTAAAACAAATAAATATGATTTACTAACTGTTACCCGTGATGTCGTTCATATAGAATTAAAAGATAAATAAATACACTAATAAAGCAAAAGACTTCACTTCATATAATTAAAAACATGCTGACATTGATTAATCATTAACCACATTTTAAGTAAAAAAATAAGATATTTCTAATTTGTAGAAAATTTGAATGAGTCATAAAAAATTGAAATTTTGTGCAAAATAACATAAACAACCACAAAAATGAATTTACAACCTATTAAAGAAAAGCCTGGCCAAGTGAACTATCTGATATAAACTAATTTCGCTTTGTAGATAAAAAAAAGCTGGTAGAATTCTACTATACCAATGTACATAATTGATATTTGGTGTAAAACTCAAAAAACGATTGTATGACAAATGTAATTTTTTTTCTTTGCGTGACTTCAGCTTATCCTCATGTTATGTAAATGTGACTAATATTGGGAATTTTATTAAAAAATAATAAATTTAATTATTGTTTTGAAGCAATATCTTTATGTATAAAAATTCGTGCGTTTTTCGTCATTTAAGAAATCACGTTAAAAACTAAAGAACAGATATCACAAAAAACAATAAACGATTTTTTAGATGCTCAATTATTTGAATATTTGTGTCTGAATAATTATGATTTATAAATTTATACTTAGATAATCGCTAGAAAACATCTCTTCATTATCCAATATAATTCATGAGCATGATTAATTATGGTAATTTTGCGGAAAACATTGTTTATTCAACTGAGATGAATATTTAAAATATGTATTATTAAAGACACCACAATTCGATTATGGTTTCATATGTCCATAATCAACTACGTTTTATTAATAAAAATCTTTTATATATTAAAAATAAAGAATATTTAAAAGAATAAAAGTGCAAAGAATGGTTTTGTAAATTTTGCTATGAAAGTTTATAATTTATTAAGATTTCTGAATTCTCACTTAGAAGCATAATAAAAAAAATTTGTTGACTGTTTTATTTCTGATATTACTGATTTACTCGGTTGGGAATAACATGTTTTCTTTTATTTTGATTTCTAAAATGAAAATAATGAATTAATTGATTATGAGTTTTATTAATTAAAAAAAATGTTTATACAGGGTGTCCCAGAAGTAATGGGACAAACCTTAAGGGGAGTTTAGGGAACATCACAAAGATTCAGATTTACAGCAACGCAAGGTCGGAAATGCATTCCTGGCACGGTAGTGACGACACAAGAAAGAAAGGACACGAAAAGGGAGATAAAACATGTTTATTGTTCTCAGTGCTGCAAAAATGCTAGGACAATGCTAGAAAGTGCTGAGGAACTTGTTGCATGCATCATGGCAACTGTTGGAGAAGTTTAGGACATTCACAGTATTTGCGAGAACATTAGATCTTCGATGTGCCGGAGATGCGATTTTATGCATCATGGTCTGTGGTCGTAATTTCAAATACCTACTTTGATTATGATCATTGTCTTTTTAATGTTCTTTTTTCTTTTTTTTTACTACACTAAGGATAATAAAGATGTTTTTACCTCTTATTCGTGTCCTGTCTTTCTTGGATTTTGTGTCATCACTACTGCACCAAGATAGCGTTTCCGACCATGGGTTGCTATGCAATTCTGAAACCTTGTGATGTCCCTTACCTCCCCTTTAAGTTTGCTCCATTACTTCTGGGACTCCCTGTATATCTGAAAAGATTACAATACATATCTATAATTAAAAGAGACGTTATATGACTATGGGTTTTCATTTAAGCTTTATTGATTTACATAGTAATATTTAAGAAATATAATTTTTTCGAAATCTTCCCGTTTCACAGAATTACGAAACTACGAAGAAATATTTTTTTATTTTAATAATAAAAAATTATTTTTTGATGCTTAACGATTTTTAACTGTTGGCGAAGCATATTAAAAGATATTTATTTTAACTCAGATTCTTATATGAAAAAGTATATTTTCCTAAATTTGTTTAATTTTATGAAATGTGCATTTTATCGCCAATTATGCTTTATAATACACAATGGCCCATAATTAATTCCAATGTAATCACTAATCACGAATTGGTTGTTAAATGATCTTAAAATTCGTAAAATGAGTCCTTAACTTACCATAAAATTTATTCTCAATTTTTTATCGAATACGACTTTTAAAATCCTATTTCAAACACTATAAAGTTTATTTCAGAGATTAATGTATGTATCTAATATATAAGTACCTCACAAAGTTTATTAACATTTCAGTTTTAAATTTGTGTAGATTTTATTGATTTTTTTTACATTCTAAATTTAGGAAAGCAATAGATTTTTAAATAAATTAAATCAGCGTTTTTTTAAAATTTATTTTAACTTTTTTCACAATGCATTTTTTTCTATATCTTAAAAATGAAAAACCAATAGTATTCTTGAAAATAAAGAAAATAATGACATTTTAAATTTAAAACTAACATATATATATATATATATGGGTGATTCTCAAAATTCTCAAATAATATAATCTATTTATGTCTTTCGGCATACAAAAAAAAAAGAGAGGTTTTCTGTCATGTTTTTATATTTAGATATGCTTGTCTTAATATTATTCATTATTTGCACTCAAGAATTACTCATTTTTTAGTTAAAAACACATTAAAATAACAGAATAAATGTTCAAAATGTCATTAGCATGGATGTTTACAGCAGCTGTGCCTTGTGTATACTAGCATTTTTCAAGAGTTAATATCATGTTTATAAAATAAAACAAAGGTTATTCTTTTTTTTAATTAATCAAGGAGAAGATTTATCCAATAAATTTCTTTTTAAAAATAAAATTATAGTATATAAAAAAAGAATTAAAGTTTGTCCTCCAAATTCTATTTTCAAAACAAGATCATACTATTACAGCTGGTTATTAATCAAAATTTCATTTTTACATATGACAATAGTTTGAAAATATAAAGTTTCTCCATGGCAACAAGTAGCCATTTTATCCCAGCCTGAAAATAGAAGCATGTATTGTATTTTAAGAATAGAAGTTGAATATTAGGGGAGTACATCAATTGTATGTCATTAGAATGGATAATAATTTTCATGTTTATTTTATAGTAAAAAATTTTATTTTACTTATTTGCATAGAACTTTTGTGTTTTAAAAAGCCTCAGAAGGGACTATTGCATTGTGATTATATTATGGCTCATAATCTTATTGAAATTAAAATTTGTCATTATCATGGACAAATATCAGTGTCATTAGCATGGTCTTTCTGTCCATGCTAAAGACTCCTATGTGCATAAATGTAACCAGTGCTTATATTGTATCTTTTATAAAGTTTAATTTTACATATAAATTTAAGTATTACATTTATTATCCCTAAAATATGCATTAAATCTGTCAGAAAATCACTAAGACAGCTTCTTGCATTGTTAGTGTCAGAATGTTGCTCATGTGAACAAAGTTTGCTCTTTGGTAATGATTTTATTCTCCTTATATGTATATTAGGGTGGTGCGAAAAAAAAAAGTTTTATTTTCCAAATCGCTATAGTGCGGAAAAGTTGCGATTGGTAAATACAAGAAAAACCAAAAAGAATTTTTCAAATCGGACTATATCTTCCGATCGCGCAAACCACCAAATTAAAAAAACTTGAAAATTTCCGATTTTTTCAGAATTTTTTAAAAAATATTACATATACATATATTTTATCACTATAGTGAAAAATATTTGCATATTGTACTGTTTAATAATAATAAAAAAATAAATTGCGTTTAGAGAATATCTTCCGATCGCGTAAGCTCAATAAAAATAGGGGGAAAATTCAATTTTCAGTGATTTTGATGTATTAAGAAAATAAATAAATTCAGTTTGCGGTCTCATGTTAAATTTTAAATGTAAATTAATACTATTGAGCACATTAGGCCATTTTTGAACAACAGAGATCTTACCAAGACGAGATCGCTGCAGGGCGAAAAGGTTTAGTAGTTTGCGCAATTCCTGTTAGCCACGTTGCGAAACAGCGCTGAAGTCCCCATACGTGTACATAGAACATACTCATATTTCCCCAACCGCATCCATTTGGACAGTGTGCCATTTCGTATGAGTGATCCCGTGAACGAATTTCGTTTGTTAATTGGGTGTATTACGTTATTTTAAATACATTAACAAATGACATGGATACGGATATGCATATGTCTTTGACCAATAAAATTACTAGACAGTCTTTTCATTATCCTATATTCGACCATCCAAGAAATTTACTGCCAAATATTTTTCCAACACATGAAGATGTTCCTCGATGCTGCTTTGAGGAGAGGTTTCTATTAGCAAGTAAACTCAACAACATTAAAGTGAGTTTCTCATTTGTCAGCAATACAGTGGCACAAAAAATAAAATATATCTATTAGAAGGTGTCAATCCCAAAAGTTTCTCAGTATAGAATCATTTAGATAATGCCTACTACGATAAGTATTATAAACTAACCAAATCTTATATTCTAGACAAGGAAAAGCCAGATTTTATATAAAAGGTTGATGAATTTAAAAAAAAGGAGCTTGAATGTGTGATATTACAGGCTGGAATTACGTAATCTATTAAAATTGAGCCTGTAAAGTGTCTCCGATCTGAGGGAGTGTCCGATTGAGACTAATTGTACGTTTGAAAAACACAATAAAATTCTAGTCATTGAGCATAGATTTATCTACCTCCAGAGAAAGTACGGAATGGGAAAAATTGGTACTATAAATCAAAAGGAGGAAAAAAACTGAATACAAGATTTGGACGACGAAACTATATATTGAAAAAGTAACCTTTCACATCTGTTGAAGCAGAAATGGCAGATCTTGAGTTTTTAGATGAAATACAGGAGAGTTTTAATGCTAATGTAGGTGTATGTAAAATCTCATTACCATGACCGATACAGTCTCTCAGATTTAAGTAGAAGAAATTAGCATGGAAAATGAATGTGGAGTTACATTCTCTATCGTTACATTGCGACCGCAATGGTGTATTTGACCCTGCAGAATATGTGCCAACCTGACATAGATTATCCTTAATACGTGCGTTTGACCCTGGTTTAATTCGAACCAGAATTTTTTTAAAGAAATGAAATTAAGTATGTTCCACTAGCAATTTTGAAATTAAATAAATAAAGATTCATAAAATATATTTTCTGGTTCGAAATTATGTTAACCTGGATCAAACTAATCCAGGTATTACGAAAGGTTAGTTGAAAGTTGGCAGCTATGCTGCAGGTCCTGCTATAGCGATGAGTGTGCTAGAAGATATTGCTGTAATAACTAAAACAGATGCTTCTCAAGTTATTGATTGATACAAAATTAGAATGGAAATCAGCCGCACTAAAAAAAATTTACGTCAAAATCAAATGGATTCAGAAGAACCACATGGCATATATTTTGATGGAAGAAAGGACGATACTTTATTTATCCTCCTCAGTTCTGAGACAAATAACACGAGGGACAACATCCTATCTGTTTAGGATTGCTATAAAACATCTTCAAACAGGTATCATTCTGCATATCAATGCGTATTATGTGGACGCATTTATTGAAAAAGTCCAGAAGTGTTTTTAACAATTCTACAAGCATTTAAATTCATTTAAAGGGTGTTCTTTAGTGTCTTAGGTATACAGGCGCTATATTCGTGTGTTGGTACAATATTTGGTAGAAAATCTCTTGAATGACCGACTATAGGACAATGAAAAGATTGTCTAGTAATTTTCTTGGTCAACGACACATGCATATCCGTATCCATGTCACTTGTTAATGTAATTAAAATAACACAATACACCCAATAAACAAACGAAATTCGTTTACGGGCTCACTGATACGAAATGGCGCCCTGCGCATGTGGACGAGGTTGGGGATCGATGGATATATACACGTAGGGGCGACGTAGGGCGCTGTTTCGCAACGTGGCTAACATGAGTTGTGCAAACTACTAAACCTTTTCGCCCTGCAGCGATCTCGTCATGGTAAGATCTCGGTTGTTCAAAAATGGCATAATGTGCTCAATAGTATTAATTTACATTTAAATTTTAACATGAGACAGCAAACTAAACTTATTTAATTATTTTCTTAATACATCAAAATCACTGAAAATTGATTTTTTCATCGATATTTAATGAGCTTACGCGATCGGAAGATGTTCTCTAAACGCAATTTATTTTTTAATTATTATTAAACAGTACAATATGCAAATATTTTTCACTATAGTGATAAAATATATATATGTGTAATATTTTTTTAAAAATTCTGAAAAAATCGGAAATGTTCAATTTTTTTGAATTTTTAGATGGTTTGCGCGATCGGAAGATATAGTCCGATTTGAAAAATTCTTTTTTTGTTTTTCTTGTATTTACCAATCGCAACTTTTCTGCACTATAGCGATTTGGAAATAAAAACTTTTGTTTTTTCGCACCACCCTAATGTATATATGTAAAAATGGAAACCATTTGCTGAAAAGGAAGGCTAATAAATATAGAAAAAATATTTAAACAGGAAGAAAATAAAAATTTCTTAATATATTTATTCCATGCAATTTGTTTTGTCATTAGCATGGCTCAAAAAATACTAATTATTTTTTTTAAAGTTAATTTTTAAATATTTAGCTCTGCTGACTACATGTAAAGTATACCTAATACTATATTAACAACACCTATTTTTTTCAGAAATTTTGCTAACAGTTATTTTTTTAAGATTTCACTTTTGAAATCGTCCCCTATTTTGAGAATCACCCATATATATATATATATATATATATATATATATATATATATATATTATAGCAAGTCAAACGTTAATACATTCTTTGCGTGATTTTTCATTTTATGTAAATACGACTAATATTTAGAATTTTATTAAAATATGCTTGGATAATTATTTTTAAAGCAATGTTTTTATACTTAATTTTTTTTTTCGTTAGTTATGAAAATATGGTAAAAACAGTAAAACAATAAGTGATTTTCTTAGAAACTTAATTATTTGACTATTTGTGCCTGAATATTTATGGCTTGTAAATTTATACTTGGATGATCGTTGAAAAACATCTCTTCATTACCCAATATAAGTGATAAGCATGATTAATAATGGTAATGTTGCGGAAGACATTGCTTAATAAACCGAGATGAATATTTAAAATATGTATTAATAAAAAACTACAATTCATTTATGGTTTTGTATGTCCATAATCAACTTAATTATTCATAATTAAAATCTTTTAATTATTAAATATTAAAGAGGATTTGGCAGAAATAAAGTGCGAAGAATGGTTTTTTGAATTTTGGTAAAAAAGGTTATAATTTTCTGAATTTTTATTGATAAAAGTATTAAAAAAGCTGTTGATAATAATTACAAAAAATACAAACAACTTATTTTCATAGTTAGAAAACACATAAAAACTATATTAAAATATGGCATTAAGTGTTTCGCACTTATTTAAAGTTCCTCATCAGTAATATAAATAACACAAAATCAGGAAATACAACATAAATTCATCAAATAGTTGAAGCCATGTGAGAGAAAGAATTAAACACGGAGATAGGTAATTCCGTTAGATTAAGATGCTATATTCTGGAGGAAGAGAACTAGATTCGTTCAGTGGGAATTTCGCTATCCTCGAATACCATGCCTCCAGGAATTATATGGCTTTTGTATATATTGCAATTCAATTTCATGATTTTGACCGACTCAAAATTTGGAAAATGATCAGTTTCTATGGCATTGGCTACAATTTTAGAATTTAAATTTCTTTATTTAAAAGCAGTCTTGTGTTCTCTTAATCGTATCTCCAAGGTACGGCTTCTTTCTCCAATATATATTGCGAGGATAGCCAAATTCCTGATGAATGAACCTGTCACGTGAGCAGTTTATACATTTCTACTGTCACGTAAGAGTTTATGTATTACTACTTCAACTTACTTCATGTCTCGAGTGTTCTAATAAATTCAATGGCTTAGTTATGGTCAACTCGGTATTTGCTCTCTTATTTTATTTTAACATCTAGAGTTAACAAGATGTTACATGGTGTCAGAAGTGTTGAAAATTAAATAGTGTTGTTATTGACCTTTTGTTTAAAAAAAATGCAAAGAGAACAAAGTGAATCTACTAATGCTCGCCTTCCACCAGAATTGGAAGTTACAGAAGATAATATTGCCATTAAATGGAAGGTTTGGAAACAGGCTTTTGAATTTTATGCAATTGCTACGCAGTTAAATACTAAACCAGCTGAAGTACAAGCTGCTATTTTTATGTCAGCTATAGGACCTGCTGCAAAACTCATATTTAATACATTTAATTTGACGCATCAAGAGCAGCAGAATGTAGAAATAATCAAACAGAAATTTAACGAATATTTTTCTCCACAAGTTAATGAAACCTATGTATTTTTTATGTGCATTCAAGGTAAGCAAGGAACTTTTGATTCTTACATCACTAAGTTGCGTACAAAAATTAAAGATTGCGCTTTTGGCGATTTGCAAGATAGTTTATTACGCGACCAAGTAGTTCGTGGTATTAATTCTGATAAAGTGCGTGAATTATTATTGGCTGAAAAAGATTTAACTTTAAATAAAGCAATTGATATATGTAGAGTTAGCGAACAAGCTACTTTTCAATTAAAAGAAATGCATGCAGCTGTTGATAATACAGAAAAAGATATTATGATGATTCGGAAATCTAAATTAAAATCCGATACTAAATCTGATATAGCGGTTCGTGAAAATAAAAATAATCCAAAATTCAATAAAGCAAATAAAATATGTTGGCGATGTGGTTTAATGCATGAATTTCGTAATTGTCCAGCCTTTAATGCCACTTGCAATTTCTGCTCGATAAAAGGACATTATGCGCGCCAATGTAAATTTAAAAAGAAACACGGATCTAAGAAACTGAGTTAATACTAGATGGCCAACCATCAAGAATTAAACGTTTTAACTCTTGCAATTCAGAATCTTCATTTACCGCATTCAGTAATTCAGAAAAAGTCAACAACGGAAGAGGAACATCACATACAACTTCGAAAGTTTCAACGGTTTTAGCGGTTTATGGTAATTATGCGCGCCAATGTAAATTTAAAAAGAAACACGGATCTAAGAAACGAGTTATACAGGAACTTACAGAAGTTTCTAACAATAGTGATGATGAGATTAATCATTATTTTAGCAATACATCGCATGTTGGAGAACTTTTGCGTTCACAGAATAATGCTTGGTTAACAACCGTAACTTTTCAAAATGGAATAGCTGTGAAATTTAAATTAGATACCGGCGCTGAAGCGAATGTTATCACAGAAAGTTTGGCTAAAAAGCTTAAAGCTTTTATACAAGTCTCTAAAGTAAAACGCTTAAAGTCTTTTAATAATGGGTTTACACCAGTGATTGGCGAAACCAATATCAAGTGTATTGTTCAAAATGTGCCAGTTGATATGAGATTTTTATTAGTTAGTGGAAATTTTAATTGTATATTGGGATGTTCTAAATGCGAAAAACTTGGCTTAGTCAAACGTACTCCTGAATCTGTACAGATTGATGAAATAGGAGCTGAAATTCCAGATGCAGTTTTTCAAGGCATAGGTTGTTTAATAGATTTTGAATACGATATTGAACTTCAAGATGGCGCAAATTTGAAAATTCATCCACCTTGACGAATTCCGTATGCAATTCGTGATACTGTTAAAAAAGAAATTGATCTTATGGTTAAAATGAAAATTTTAAAATCGGTAACGCATCCTACTCCTGTTGTCAGCCCCCTAGTAATTGTAAAGAAAGGTGATAGAATACGTTTGTGTTTAGATCCAACGGATATCAATAAAGTTATAAAACGTCGTCATTTTCCTCTCAAAACGGTTGAAAAGATAGCAGCTCGCATTGGATCGGCAAAGTATTTTACGATACTAGATGCTAAAAAAGGATTTTGGCAGATTCCCGTGACTAGAGGAACATCAGGAAGAGGGTCAACTGACGCATTGTTACCATTCTCCGATCGAACAAAATTTGAAGGATTAACAGCAACCTGGCGATCGGGTACAATCACAGCCTTTGTTGGACGTAGGTGGGTACTGTTTCGACGAAGAGTTTTCCCAGTAGGAGTGGTGACATAATAAGAACATGGAGTATCAGCAGCATCTGACACAGTAGCAGGAATCCAAGTACGATGATCAGTTTGAAGCTTGACAGATTGGCCTTTATTCAGCATTCCACCCCCCCCCCAAAAAAAACAAAAACCCCGGTGTTATGGGGAAAACCGTAAAACTGCAAAAAGAGCGGCGACGAAAAGTAAGCTATGCTATAGTTTTTCTCGCTGCTGTAGCTCCCATACAAACAAAGTTATAGCCTTTTAAAAATTGAAATGAAGTGAAGAAATGAGCAAAATTATGTTGGTGAATAACCAACAGGGGGGGGGGGTCAATACCCCCGCTTGTGCCATGTAGCTTAAACTTTTAAGTTAAAATTGGTAGAGAAAAAAATGAGCAATATCTTAAAGTGTATGTTGGGGGAGGGGGGGCGGGTCAAGCCCCTCACCTTTGGAAGAGGTCCTCAAAGAGGGAACTTTAAAACAATGTGCCTAGGTTACAGTAACAATGTGGCTAGTTCAATGTTTTTTTTCCATCTCAAAAAAATTTCCAATACGCCTAAGGACGTTTTCAATTAAAAAATTCGATCTAAAATGATAAAAACACAAAAAGCTTCGAAAAATGCCAACCCGCCCTCCCACCGTGGGAACCAAATTCGGAAGGGGGGGGGAGGAAAGCATCTTCTCTTCATCATTCTTCTTCTCCTCATCATTCTCTTTCATATTATTATGAAAGAGTAATTCGAGATCTTCAAGATGATATACAATATGACGGGCTTAAAAAGTGAAAATTGTCCCTTTCCCCTGACCCCCATCAGTCCAACCCTTTCGCCCCCAATATCCTGCAGCAGACATTTAATTTTTTTTACGATTGATAAATAATTACCGAATGATTCGATGAAAAAAAACCCACACTTAAATTGATAAGCATTGTAGAAATCGCTACTGTTTTAAACATATGTTCGTCCCCTCTCCAACCCCCTCTTTGAATTTTTTTTTTTTTTAAATAAACAATATTTATTGGGGGGGTACCACGTACGTGACAGCATGGTAAGACTAAAATATCAGAAACTTTGAAAATTAGGTCTTCATTTCACAAGTTATTGTCATATTCTCTTGTTATATGCTTCTTTCTGTACTTCGCTTTTCGATAAAACTTTCATTTCACAAAGCTTCATCGACAAAACGCCTCGATAAAGCTTGTCATCTCTATTCTCAGCGAGAACGAAAATCATCCTTATCGAAAAAGGCATTCATCAGCAAACCACGAGATTCTCGGAGTGCCGCTTTTATCAAGGTTAAATTTCATCTGGAAGTTGAAAGTCCTTCGATAAACCTATTTCAATCGAGGTTAATTTTCATCGCGATGAAATGATTTTCTCGTTATGCCTGACTTTATCACGATGAAATTTGTTGAAATGAGAGGCATATTCAAAAGCTCTTTTAATCATTCTTTCATATTATGAATCTTTCTACTTTTGGAGTTGAATTTTAAGGGGCGGGAGGAGGGGAGGGGGAGAGCGATGAGGGGGCGAATTTTTTAAATCTTATCTATTTCGACAATAAATGTTATTTTTGGTGTGGATTTTTTTATGGAACTCTCCGGTAAATATTATTTATTAAATATAAAGATTTTAAAGTGCGGGCTGCATCATTTTTAGGTGTAGTCTAGGAAAAATAAGTGAACCCACGGATGACATGTAAATTTCAAACCTACTTTTTTTTTCTTTTTTTTTTTTTTTAACCCGTCATGTTATATGTACATTATCGGAATGTTTTGGCACCTCATTTTACGAATCCTTCTCCGCCTGGAGTTGAATTTCAGGAGGAAGGGGGTGGGGGAGAAACCGATAAGAGGGTGAATTTTTTAAACCGCGTCTATTTCGGCAATAAATATCATTTTAGATGTGGAGGTTTCTTTTATGGAACTCTTCGGTAAATATAACGTATTAAATATAAAGATTTTAAAGTGGGGGGGGGGGGGTACGTCATTTTTAGGTGTGTTCTGGGAAAAATGAGTGAACCCACAGGTGACATGTAAATTTCAACCTCTTTTTTGGACCCGTCATGTTATATATATATCATCGGAATTTTTTCGAACCTCTATTTCATTTTACGAATATTTCTCCTCCTGGAGTTGAATTTCAGGAGGGGGAGGGGAAGCGATAAAAAGGTGATTTTTTCTTTTTCTTTTTTTTTCTTTCTTTTTTTTTTAATTTTAGCTATTTTGACAATGAATATCATTTTAGATGTGGTTTTCAGAGGAGCGCTCCGGTAAATATTATTTCATAAATACAAAAGTTTAAAATGGGGACTGCGTGATTTCCTGGTGCATTCTGGGAAGAAAAAGTAACATTACGGCCATGGGTGAGGAGTAAATTTCAAACTTTTTTTGGATCCGTTATGTGATATGTCATAAGAAAGGTTTCGGAATACTCTTTCATATTATGGACCTTTCTCTTCCTGCAGTTTAATTTCAGGACGGGGGGGGAGGCGACGGGGAGTGAATTTTTTTAATCGTAGCTATTTCGAGAATAACTATCATTTTAGAAGTGGTTTCTTGATGGAACCTTCGAATAAAAATTACTAATTAAACATTTTAAAGTAGGGGATGCCTGATTTCCGGTTGTATTCTGTTAAGAAAAATTAAACCTGCGGGTGAGGAGTAAATTCCAAACTTTTTTTGGACCCTTCATGTGATTGATTTTTGGAATGTTTTTCGAATCACTCTTTCACATTATGAACGTTTCTCCTCCTGGGGTTGAATTTCCGCAGGGGGGAGGGGAGCGATGAGGGTGAATTTTTTAAATCGTAGCTTTTTTGAAAATAAATTTCATTTTAAATGTGATTTTTTGATGAAGCCCTTTGGTAAAAATATTTTATTAAATATAAACATTTAAAAGCGAGGCTGTGTGATTTCCGGATGTATTCAGGGTAGAAAAAAATAGTGGAATAGTGAGGAGTAAATATGAAGCTTTTTATGGACCGGTCATATGATAAATCAACGGAAATTTTCAAACCACTCTTTCATATTAAGAATCTTTCTTCTCTGTTCCTCAATTTGGCCTCCTTACAGAAGCGCTTTTCAAACTTTTTTGAAATCATTTCGTTTTTGTGAATTCAGATCTGATTTTTTTATAGACTTCCAATATATAATTTATAATGTATGAAAAATTCACAAACTGTGAGGACAGGCTGTATTCCGGGTGTTGCAATAGTTGGAATTCTAAGGGTAGTGTTTTTATATCTTTTGTTGACTCCTCTTTCGTGATATATTATTAGAAAGCTCTGTAAATGCGATTTTATTTTATATACCTCCCGCGCTCATCCCGCCCCACTTTGCCCCCCGCGGGAAACTCTTTAATAAATTTAACCGACACCCATCAGGAGATTTTATAAATGTTGAAATGTTTACTATAACAGGCTTCATTTTATTACAATAGGGATCTTATAATACTATTTTACTTTTATTAATTTTATTTACTGTCTGATTCTAAATCTCTTTTCATTTTTTAAAGCTTAATACAGATTTATTAGTTATTAGAAGCACAGAAGAATTTAAATCTAATTTAAAACCTTATACTGTATATTCATATTATGCATTATTAATATTTCTATATATGCTTGAAATAATCTTTGTTGAAAACGTAGTGTGTATCATTTACGATTCATTTTCAGGGAACCTTAAAAGTATTCCATTGCATCACGCACGGTCTAAGGGGGTAAATTGTTTGCTGTGTATTTTAATGATATTACATTACTTTTTACCGACTTCAAGGAGTAGGTTATGATTTCGACCTATATTTCTTGTTCACTCCTAATTTCCCTAAATATGAACTGATTTTGATAAGTATTTTTTGTGTGAATGTATAAGATACCCGTATGGTCCCATTTTAATTTCATAAATACTGATGATTAGAATATTTTTAAATTTAAAAAAATGTGGATTTGATAAAAAAATAATAATAAAATAAAATAATCATTTGTCGCAAATCATCTTTTATTGTTGCAACATTTTTCAAATCATAAGCATATTAAAAATATGCTTTAATATGCGTTAGCGCGAAGTTGTCACCAAGCTTGATTCTTTTTTTGAAGTCGGTTAGTATTTTTTGAAATAAAAGGAGCATATTTTATAAATTATAAATTATTGAGATTTATATATATCACAAAAGTATATTCTAAGGCACTTTCTGTACAATATCGTCTGAATAGAATTTATCTTTTAGTTATATAGAAACACAAAATAACTATAACTTGAATGCAGAAGAAAGTTAACAATAATTAAACTTAATACACTACAAAAATTAATTGCTGAAAGTGTGTTAACAGTTACGTTAGGCGTTTTTAAATTTAAATATTTTGTTTTAGTATTTATTGGTGTGTATAAATTTTACTGATCATGTACAGGGCTTTGCAAAAATTGTGAAGTGTATTTTGTAGTAATTACAATTATGTAGTCATTTTCAGGGGCACGTAAAAGTATTCCATTATATTAGGTCTGTGGAATTATATTAATTACTGTGCATTTTAATGATTTTACATTATTTTAAACCTATTAAAATTTATATACATCACTGAAACGTACTATAAGGCACTTAAAGTAGAATGTCATGTACATAGAATTTATCTTTTAATTATAAGGAAAAACAGAAGAACTTGACTACACAAAAAAGTTTACTAGAATTGAACATAAAACCTTACAAAAAGTAATTTCTGAAAATATGTTAACAGTTGTGATACGGAATAATTATAAGGAAACACAAAATTACTATAACTTGAATGCAGAAAAAAGTTAACGATAATTAAACTTAATACATTACAAAAATTAATTGCTGAAAGTGTGTTAACAGTTATGTTAGGCGTTTTTAAATTTAAATATTTTTTTTTACATTTATTGTATGCATAAATTATACTGATCATGTACAGGGATGTGCAAAAATTCTGAAGTGCATGTCTGTTTAATTACGGAAGTTGTTTTAAATGGAAGTTTTTAACTGTCCTATGCATTTATCTGAACTATCTGTGAGCATAATACATAGTATAAACACACATTTATAAATTGTATGCAGGGCTGCACAAAATAAGTCAGTTCTTTTTTTACTGTTGTTGAAATCAGTAGAACTCAGATTTCAAAGTCATTATGTGTTATCCTAATTGATTACTTAGATATCGTCTTTAACATTAGTAAATTATAAAATTTTGTATATATATACCGAAATATTTCATAATCTATACTAGACGTAAGATTTTCCGTTCCTGTTTAAAAATACCCACTCTGTTATTAAAGTTTTACTTTTTAGAATGTACATGATATGGACGATTTCTGCAGTGATGGAAGCGAACCTTATCGAAAAACTTTATTTTTAAATTGTTGATGCTAGAAAGATAGAAAACCAATATTTAGAACTGTACAAATAACGTGTGAAAAGGTAGCAAACAGCCTTTTCCATAGAGATTTTTCATCAGTACAAGACTCAACGTGCTAGAAAAAACAAATCCGAGATAAGCGGCAGAGAAGCCTAGGATTTTATACCCGTTAAGAGAGCGAATACATAAAAAAACATCCAATGAGAAGAAAGCAACATAAACAATTGAATGGACATTTAGAGACAAGCATTTGGAAGTCTTTAATTTAATTCTTTTACTTTTTAGGTTTAGTTTGTTAGATAGTTGACTCCGGTAGTTGAATCTACTTGTCCACCTAGTTGTCCGAGCTGCTATATTTTCATTGGTTGCTTTTCGGCTCTTTCGCCTCCATAACGGACATATAAGGCTGCGCTTCTCTGTCGCTTTGCTCAACTTTGATTTTTCTAGCACACTGAGTCTTGGCAACATTTTTTTAAATTAATGGAGGACCAACTAATCATAGCCAAACACTTGCACAAAACATTTGATTCATTTCTATGCATAACTTCATACACTTTTGGTGGCACAATTTTGAAAATGGCACAATAATCGTTACTGCAGCGCCCCTTCCGTCTTTTTTTTTAATTCACGAAGGACCTACTATTTATAACCAAACACTTACACAAAAAATTGTATCAGTTGTATGCATAACTTCCTACATTTTTCGATAGTACAATATTCGAAATAGCACAAACGTCGATATTACAGTGCCTCATTTTTGCAGAATTTTTCAAAATTGAAGAAGGACCTGCTTGTCACAGCCACGAGCATACCCAAAAGTATAGACAGACATTTTGTTGAAACATTTTTTTGGAATCTCTGACCAATAAAATGTGTAAATCCATCGAAAACGGAAAGTCGAAAAATTATCGATTTCGACACTTTCTTCTATTGAAGATAAAAGAAAGTAAAAGAAAAGGAAAAAACTTTATCTTTACAGAAATGTCTACAAAATTTTAAACTAAATATGAAAACTTTATTTGTTCTCTAAATGAAGTAGCTATGATGCATTTTATATGGAGTAGTAGATTTTTTAAATGCATTTTGCAATACTAATTATAACCGAAGACAAAATTGAGTGAAATTTATTTCACGCGCGTAATAACGTAATAGAAACGGCACGTGTTCTGACGTGTTAAAATCAAATTATGCCATTAAAGTGACTGTTTTTAAAACACAACAAACATGGCTGAACATGCTCAAAATATTTAATTTTAATGTCATTTAAAGAGAGCGCCTTAAATTCTACGTTTTTCTCATTGATATATTGAACTAATTGAATTCTAATCGCAACACTAAGGCACTTCAATGATTATTGATTAATCTGAAAAGATCTCAAAGAGGAACTGCCTAAGAATGTGCAGTATTTGCCTTCAGATTCTGAAAACCGGGGAATTCTTCGTCTCATGTTATCTGACAACATCTTTATTTGTTTAAAAAAATAGGAGAGGTAACTCCAATTCATACTTTCATTCTCTTAAAAATTATAACGTAAAGCTAATAATATTTATTCGGTATCTCTAATTCCATAACATAAATTTAATTTTAAAAACTTACTTTTTAGTACCTACAGTAACTGCAGAAAAAAATTATTTTAAAAAATTCGATTTATGTAATGGCAATTACTCTTTTTAGTACCTACACCAACTGTATATTGGTCGGTTACATTTCAAGAGGAAATCATGTGTGCTGCAGTGGATACCAGTACATGTAAACATCCAGGGTGACGAGTGTGCGGATGCTTTGGACAAAGAGGCATGAAATATTGCCTAACCTAGTTCCACCACTACACTTGCAGATGCAAACGCTGTGGCCAAATACAGGCTTAAAAATCTGCCCTCTAGGAAACCTTTAATCACTGATTTTGATTTCCCTAGACATATAATAACTACACTGGCTAGATTAAGAGCAAATCTCTTTAAACGAATGAAGATCCTTTCTGACAGCCCCAGAACCTACAATTTTTGCGCGAACTGCCCTGAAACCCAACTCACACTAAGACATATCTTCGAGTACCCATCTATTACCACAGATATCTTAACTGTCCCACTGCCACAACCAGATATATCTGTTCACTAGGCTGCAGGTTTCACTGCGATTGAAGCTTTATTTAAAATAATATAATTCTACAAATATAATCCAGTTTTAAGAAATTAAGTTATGATTGATAATTTCAAGGCTTTTAAGCAGATAAAATCATACCACGTTAAAAAATCCCACTTTTATTATCATTTAAAATAAATTTAGGAGAAAACAACATTACATTTTTGCCCTTTTGCTCGGCGGTCAGGGGGTTAAAGCTTGGCTGGTTACCGCTAATGGATACGCTTCGGGAGATTCTTTACTGTCCTGAAGTCTGAAAACTGGGGGCTGCGGTAAGCCAAACCATTGACAATATCTGAGGCGTTCTTTTTTTATTTTTATTTTTTATTTATTTATTTATTTATTTATTTATTTTTTTGTATGTTTATGGATACGACAAGAGAAACCAATTGTATACTCATATATACGTATTTAAACCTTACAAACATGATTTCAAATATTTTGTTACTCATTAGTATAAATTTCGATAAGCTCTGCCTATTAGCATATCACGATCATGTAAAACCTTTATTTTTTTTTTTTTAACTTTACCTGCGAGTGGCAGAAGGTCATATGGTTTGTCCTTTATTTTGAATGTTTCACATTATGTTATTAAATTTAAATTTATTGGGGCTATTGTGCTGCAGGAAAAATAAGTAGACAAATAACGTGAAAATGAAAAAGAAAAATATGATTTACTATGGATTTAAACGAAACACATGTGTGAAACAAAAATGTTTCTAAAGCTTTTCTAACAATCGCTACACCCTATTTTGTATTAGAATGCACCACTTCCATTCTTTAATGTTGCAGATTATAAAAGGAACATGAGAAGTATTTTTTTTTTTTTTTTTTTTGTTACTTGATACTTTTTTTGTAACTTATCAATTAAAAGTTCAGGGCGGCTACTAAATTCTGATACAAATATTTAGCCATTTTATTTTAGAAATATAAAATAGAAAAAGCTAATGTGATGAACATCATACATGAAAATTTACCTGGAAACAATTTCTCTCAAATTGACGCCATCTTCATCAGTTGCCAAAGATAATCTCTTATGCTATTGTCCTAGAACGGCATGAACCACTTTAAGAGGTAATCTATCCCATTCAAACAATACGGAAGCTTTGAGAGTGTCCAAACTTCTGTGTTATTTGCTATTTGCTTTAGCCTTTAAAATCCCCCAGATGTAATAATCTAAAGGATTTAGATCCGGTGAAGAAGGCGGTCAATCATCGTGCATAGTAAAATTCGAACAATTGACTTGGAAGCAAACCTCTGTTGATTTAGCTCGGTGCGAAGGTGCAGAATCTTGCTTAAATATCCATTTCTTTTTTGGATACAACATGTAAGCATGTGGTAATAAATGTGTAGTCAATATGTTCTGTTTGTAATATTCCGTATTGATTTTTAACCCTTTATCTATAAGTTTCAAGTCAATTCCCCATTGTTTGACACTGCAGCACATGCCACAACAGAATTCTTTTTATCAATGCGTTAATTCGGAGAATTTCAGGTACATCCTCAAACGTTGCTGAATATACATTACTTTAAGCATTATAACACTGTTCAGTGCAAAATAGCGTCTCATCAAAAAATATAATTCTGTCAATATCTTTCTTACAGTGCCGATTCAGCAATTTCTTGCATCTTCGTAATCTTTTTATACTTTGTGCAGCAGTCAAATCTTGAACTTTTCTTTTGCGATAATGTCGAAAACCCAGGTCTTCATTTATAATAATTTGCATAAGTCTGCGAGTCGCATTCTCTTCTGCAGCCATTTTATTTGCAAAGCGTTGTGAATTTCTTCATATCTTTACATGAATTCTTTTGATGCGCTCTTTATGCGAACTGATCATCTGCGACAAATCCTAGGTCAAATTTTACAGCTTTTAGTGTTCAATAATCGATTCATAGTTCTACATATGAATAATGTATTAAAACCAAGTCATTTCTAATGTTTAAAGATTTTATCTACGGAAAGTCCTCGATCAAAGAACAGTTTAATCACCATCCTTTTAGCTTCCATTTTTAAAATTTATCTAAATATTTGCTTTTGACAAAAATCGTCTGCTCTAATAAAAAATTGCCAAACGCTGAAATACAGAAATAAATTATTTTATCAAACGGTTAAAATTATTTTTTTTTTTTTTTGGAGTGTATCTGTATCTAGTAGCCACCATATAGTTTAATTTACATTTTTTAACATCGAGAATAATTGTACTTGTATTTACATTACATTAATTTATCTTTCTAGATGCATTATATATTTTTAATTTTTTACAAAAATGATGCTCTAGTTTAATCATTTTTAAAACAAGGTTAAATTTTGGAATAAAATTAAAAAAATTGAGATAAACGCATATTTTATCAAAATTATTCTTTAAATTTATGTTTCGCAAGCTTAAAATTGTTAATTATCATCCACCTTTTTATAAGAATATTTGAGATTTTCTACTTTTTTTTTTATCTTTTCATATTTAAGTTACTGATTTTGAACCTTTTGTGGCTATCTTAGTACAGTACATTGCCAAAAAAAAAAAAAAAAAAAAAAAAAAAAAGAAGTAAAGAAAAAAAGAATTCAACATTCATAATTTTCGAAAGAGTGCAGAAAGTAATTTTTCTTTTCATATCTATCAAATAGATGTGCGACCAAAAGAAATGCATTTCTCGACAATTTTCTGATAATCGTAACTCATTTTTTTACCTGCATTTTTTGGAAGAATATGTGATTTCCATATATTATTTTAAGAATCTTTAGAAAACATTTCTTTTCCCGTTTTTTTTTTTTTTTTTTTTTTTTTTTTTTTTGAGTTTAAACTGACGATAAGTTGTAGTTAATATGAAAAGAATCGAAAAGTTTTTCCCTAAAGGGTAATAAAAAATATTGGTTACATTGTTTATATTGAAGAATTGGCTTCACATTGGAAATATTGGCATTTAACCCCTTGGGGATGAACGACACGTATACGTGCCGCAAAAAGCCTTAAGAATCCTTGTTTGTCCCCCCCCCCCCCATAAAATTTTACCTTAAAATTAATTTGAGCATTTTAACTATTTAATAAGGCACAAATTTCTGTTTTAAAAAACCGGTGACAAAACATTAAAAATTTCGTAAAAGGCTCCCGTCGCGAAGGGTTAAACACCAACACCTGAGAAGTACAGGGTGGTCATAAAAAAACTTTGCCGTTACATGAAGCTCTAACGGCCAGTCCGTTCAACCGATCGAGATGAAATTTCAGATATAGCTATTCAAAGGTATGAGCTCGAGATTCTGTGAACGGCAAAGAAATGGAACGGCAGAAAATAAAACATTTATTTTGATTACACATTTTCCACATGGGTGCCATCACCATGATTGCCTGTGATGGCACCCATGTGGAAAATGTGTAATCAAAATAAATGTTTTATTTTCTCAGATCTGTATTGTAATCAGAGATTAGTGTACTGACTCTGTGTCATACGCAAATTTCCTCCTTGCACTCTAATCGAGTTTTTTCTATGGGGGGGGGGGGAGGATTTGCAGAACAGTTTTTTGTGCGTGCATAACATGTCCGTTTCTTGCGATACACGTACGGTTCCAACGCTGTTTAGGGTTTCCGCATGCGCTGAACATTTTGCGATGAAAAAAAATTGGTGTTGCCATTGGAAATTTTCGAGTTTCTCTAACTATAACCGTAACCGTGAGCGCCATTTTGTTGCCGTTCACAGAATCTCGAACCTCTGAATAGCTATATCTGAAATTTCACTTCGATCGGTTGAGCGGACTGGCCGCTAGAGCTCCGTATATCGGCAAAGTTTTTTCATGACCACCCTGTGTACACAATATTATTACGATTTACAGTCGAGTCTCTCTATAACGAAAGTCCATACATCGAATTTCTCTATATAACGAATTTTTAGTAGGAAAGACCCCCTTTTCGCATGATTACATTAAAAACAGTCTCTATATAGCGAAATACCTATCTCCATATAACGAATTTTTTCATAAATTGGTCTTAGTTTATTTAGTTTTAAAAAGCTTCGAAATAATATGGAATCAATTTTCCATCACTTATTTTTTATTTATCGTCAGTGCTCAGTTTTTTTTATATTACTTCCCTCCTTGTTCTTTAAATCCAACGAATTCATCCCACCTCCCACACACCTTTCCACATCCTTCTCAAAACAGAGTCAATTGGATTGATACACATGTAAGAGAGGAATCAATGAGAAGCACATAAGAGAGGCCTTCAAATGGAGGAAAATGTTAACGACAATTTTTCATTCCTTGCTAAAAGTTGAGCCTTTTTTTTTTTTTTTTTTTTTTTTTTTTTTTTTTTTTTTTTTTTTTTTTTTTTTTTTGGAGAGCGTAACAATTTTAAAATCAAAACAACAAAAAATTACAGATTTCTTCGTCTGAAATTAATGCAAGTCTTCCTCGTTTGATTTTCATTAAGCTTTCAAATAAATGTCTGTTCTCTTTTTTAAAACAGCTTAAATAATTAAGAAATAAAATGTTAGGTTAATATTTACTTTTAAATATTTCAAATACTTAATTCAAAAGATTAAAAATAATATTTGTTCAAATATAACATATTAAATACGATTTTTAACATCATTCTCTATACATCAAATTTCTCTATATAACGATTTTTTTACTGGAACGGTGGATTTTGTCATATAGAGACTCGACTGTATTTTATAGTACACGTATGATATTGGTTAAGTTTGATAGAATTATTATAATACTTTACAAAAATATATAAAAAATCAGCCAATATATACGCATTACAAAGGGTAATAATATGAAATATGGTCATCCACGTATAAATACATTTCACGTTTAAGTACACGTATTTGACTTATGTGTCCATCTGTCCACACTCTAACTCTCGTAAATATACTCTGATTTTCATGCAATTTATAAATCTTATTTAGGGTCACCAAAGGATGTTTAGTATCTAATGTGAAGTGTGTAACGCTTAATGGTTCATTTACAGGGACACACAAAATAATTCGTTTTCATTATGGTATAATGGGAAAAATCGCTTAGAGAGTATTTAAAGATATTACGTTATTTCATATGTATTGAAACTTATATAAATCCCTAAATTATACTACCATCACGTTAAAAAGGAGCATTCATAGCATTTCTTATTAATTTAGAGGGACACACAAAAGAAAATCGGTTACAAAACTGTCTTTGCGTAATAATTGCTGGAGAGTATTTTTTTAAATACGGCAAACGCTTTTTAATTTAATTAGTTTCAAAATCTATATCTCATATACAGGACTGCATGAAAATAATCGAATACCATTCTCCTTATTAGAGGAAATTACTGAAGGGAAATTTTCAACTGAAATATATGTGTCTCTTAAATGAAATAAATTTTGGAATGCATTTAATAGATACAAATCTCGATATCTCTATATAAACTTTATACAGCGCTGCTAAAAAATTCAAATGATTTTTCGATTGTAAATTGGAACAGCTAAAATTTGGTTTTGAAATGTCTTATTCATTTCCATGTGGTAAAATGAGACGTAATATTTTAATTTTTTCAACGGTGCAGTTTTGTTACATTATTCTTATAGTTTTGAAAGCTATTCCTAATCTATGCTTGACGCATGATTTTTTTTTCTTTCTTCTTTTCATTTACAAACAAATGAGAAACGCAAATTTCGCAAAGCTTTCAGAAAATGATCTAAATAAATAATCATGATTGAAAATTTGTTACAGCCTATGAAATACAGCTTTAAGTTTGTTGCCTAAAGGTTTGGGATTTGGTTATCCGAAATAGCTACGTCGTTGATTCATTTTATTTCTAAAATTACTTTTCCACCTTTCAATTCCCATTGCTTCCATGCTACTTTAAATGCAAAGGAAATGCAAAGATTTCCGGAATTTATATATTTTCATTTACTTTTTTTCTATTTTCCTGAATGCAACGTTTTGTTGTTGTACTTTTTTAGAGTTCAAGGTGAAGTTGCATTTATTTCAGAAATCGTCATTGTAACTTATAGTATTTAAAAAAAAAGCTCATTTCGGATGTTTATTTTATTTTATTTATTTATTACTACATGCCCCATGGGCATTGCCCAAGCCCGTAATAAATTTTCTTAAATGAATCTAAATTGTGTACTGCATTGTGTACTGCAACAGAGACATGGCAAAATTACAAAGCCCGATACTTTTTCAGATGGAAAATAGTGTACAGTCACAGGTTACGGTTTCGAATATTTGTTTGTTCCACACTTTAAGATCTTTTATTTAAAATTAATTGATGAATTCAATGAACCTTTAATTACATTTACAATATTTTAAATTTTTATTTATCGTCTCTGTATATAATAGAAATTACAGATATATCATAAACTGTAATACTAAAAAAGAAATAATAAAATTTCAATCAAATATTACTATATAGATTTTTTTAAGTGCTATCCAGCAAATTTATAATCTGATAGGGTAAAGTCTGTTTATAACGGAATTGTATAATAAACTGAAAAAAGCATGCTTCAGCTCCCCCCATCATCCACAAAAAATAAAATTAACCTTTGTGAAGTTTAAAGAGCCTGTATAAAAAGGAATTTATCATTGGTCGTTTGTATTTCTGTGTATGGAGGTTTTATTATCTGTTACCTTTGAGAGGGACCCTGCATTGGAATTATTTCCGTAACGTGCAAGCTCTTTGTATGGGCCATGTCAGCGTGAAATAATTGTTTTTATAGGTATATATAAAAAACCCTTAAAATTAAAAATAATTACAATAATAATTAAATCGTTTGGAAAATGTAAAATGCATTTTTTAAGTTATTATTATTCGATTCATTTATGTGCAATTTTTTCTCCAATAATTCAGTTGCAATAATAATGTCAAAAAATAACCGCAAAATACAAAAAAAAAAAAAAAAAAAAAAAAAAAAAAAAAAAAAAAACACTAAAAAATGCATTAAAGGCATTCGCTAAAAATTCAAAAATCGTTATAAGAATTTTGAATAAACTTTTTTGAAAAGTGGACAAAATTTACAATATTGAGTTAAAAGAATGAAATCATATTACTTTCACTAATGTGGAACATTCACTTCGAAACATTAAAAAAATCCGTTAAAATCGCATAAAAATCGAATAAAAAAATTGAAAACTGGGCTTAGAAGTGAAAAACCTTATATATAGAAGTGCCTTTACTCCAAAATTTTTTTGCTCTACGTGCAGCGCGTCTACACCATCGATACACCCACAAACTCCTCTCTTTATTATTATAGATTTGTTTGCGGCACGTACGTTTGAATGTCAGTCCTTTTGACGTGGTTTAGAGTACACTTGTTATTTTCTTTGTATTAATATTAAAAGAGATTTGTTAGCTCTGCACTATAAGAAATAGTTGAAAGCACCTATCAAAAAACTTTCTTTTACCTTAATGTTAACACCTTAAAATTCTTTTGCCCAGAGCAAAAATTAATTGGCAATCTATGCTCAGCCTGAGAATTCCAAAGTTATGAAATTCCGTGCATTAGGTCTTGAAATGCCGCGTGAGAATTATCTCATGTGTACGGAAAGGAGTGTATATGCTCAAGGTTTAATTTTCCACTGTTGTATATATTTCTTAATTTTACAGGGAAACAGAATGAAAATGAATCATCTTTATAATAAAAGCCTAAGTCATGTGACTGTCATGTTCCAGGCTGACCGCTTCACTTTTTGTATTCCAAATGATTATTTTGGTCTTTAAAGTTAGCCAGGCGCATGTGATAAGTCGGCAAATATTTTTCTGTCGCTATCATTTCATATTTTATAATACTTTAAGTCATATATGATTGTCATAAACAACCACAAGCTCATTCCATTGCTTTTCATAAGCAAGGTGTGTATTTCGATTAAAAATAAAAGTTACTTTTTCGAATAAAACTAAATAAAAGATGCTGTAATAAAAACGTTACATGTCTGAAAATTTTTCATTGTTTTTCTTTTCTCTGCAATAATGGAAGCAGTGCGATTGTCATGGTTTTTTAAGAAATTTCAAAGAAAGGCTATTTAAATTAAAACTAATATATAAAATTGAAAAAAAATTAAAAAATAGCTAGAATGATTTCATATACATATAAACAGCTTTCATAAAAAAATAGTTATCGAAATCGGTTCAGTAGAAAGCTGAGGGCTAATGACTAAAAAAACAGCCTGGTCTCTTAAATATATAGATTATTTTAATACTGAAACATAAGTGAAGTAACAATAATAAATATATCGACATATGTAATCACCGTTAGGTGCCGTAATTATCAAAATACGGTTCTAGGCAAACAATAAAACTTGATAAAAGACATGCCTTATTAAAGATGTCAGGACCGATGGGATTAAGCTTAAATTATATATATTTTTTACATATATACACTGACCTGCAAAAGTTAAAGTACGACCGGTTTTTGTCGTCAAATTTGCAAATGAATGAATATAGAAAAAAATTGTAGAAAATGTGCGCTAAACTATTATTTAATAAATGCGACATAGAAATTTACTTAAGTTAAACGTATAAATGAAATTACAACGACAAAAAAAAAAAAATCATGGTGTAAATTCCATTCTTCGAGAAATTAGTACATCGCAGTATTATGCAATAAAATGTGGCAGAAACATTACAAAACTGGTTCTAATACGGAATACCCACCCCAGACTTGAATTCATTGGCAGGATCGTCTTTCCATGCTCTCAATTAAATTGTCGGACACCGAAATAGGTAGCACTGACCAGAGCTGGAGTAAGGTTTGTTTCAGCTCATTTAATGACCTTGGAAGAGGACTTAAAGCCACAACCTGTCTTCCAAGATTGTCGCAAAGATGTTCTATCTAACCTCAGCTGGGTGTGGTCTCGCATTATCATCCATTAGAATGAAACCATTACCAATAGCACTGGCATATGGGAACATATATGAATCAAGGATCTCATCATCTCACACCAATCAGAGTTCCTCCATGGAATATATGCAGGTTAGAGTGGTCTCCGAATGAAATCGCTTCCCAAACCAACATTCCACCGTTTCTGTACCTGTGTGCTATGACAGTGGTTTATTGATGGTATCGAGTGAATTGTTGTCACCAGATCAGAAGTAGTCCTGAATCATTCTCCAGTGTAAATCTGGACTTGTCTGTGAAGAGTAGAGAAGCTCAAGAAACATGTTCTCTTGCCCAACATAAGCGGGCCCTTCTATGTCGTCTGTTGAGGGTCACACACACAACTGGTCGCCTTGCATATAGACTTGCATTGTGAAGACATCTTCGCACTGTAGTAGCGGAGATTCTTCTCCTTGGTGCTGCAAAGTGGTCTGTAATGAGTTGCGGCACAGTGGTGCGTCTTCTCCTTCGAGCCGAAATATCTAGAAACCGGTCTTCTGCAGGTGTTGTTACACGTGGGCGGCCTGGAACATGTCTTCTGGACACAGAATTTTCGAACTCATACTGATTCCAGAGTCGTTGGACTACAATACGAGACACATTGAGCCGTCAAGCACTATCAGCCTCTGACAAGCCCATTTCCATGCATCCTACCACCCGGTACCTTAATGAATGTGGCAAACTTCTTCTAGATATTCCTAGACACTACTGGTTGTCGCGAACAAAACTTACAACAATAGTTCAAATACAACAAAACTTACGCATGAAATTTCGAAAGCTTCATAATTGCATAATTATCTCACATTCACAAATACCTATACTTTTCAATAAAATAAAAGTGGTAGCTGTGAAATATATATTTTTAATTCGTTAAAAATGCAAAGTATGTTTGATAATGACCTATTCTAAACCAACATCTACTTTCTTATTCATCAATTTCTTTTTTAAGATTGCTATCACTTTATTTTCTTCTGATTTCGCACTATGCATTCACAATATTTGTAACTTAAATGAACGCGATTTATTTCCACATTTTAAAAAACTAGAATTTATTACCTGTTTATCAAACCTTTTCTTAATAATAAGTGTAAAAATTATTTTAATCATTTCATTTTGATAAAATCTCTTTTCTCAACTATTTCTTCAAAAAACATTTTTTATATATGGTTTTGCAGTGAAATATTATTCCTAAACTAGACCTAAATGATACGACCATCGTAACAAAGATGGACGTTTGAGTAATTCAAAGTACTTTCATAGCACTTTCTATGCTATAGCTATTTGATTTACAGTTCACTGCTAGTGATTTATGTGACATCGTACATCTGAGTCAAAACAATTTTTTTGTTGAAAATTTCGGAAAATAACAAAAATAGTTTTTATCTTAAAATTATATACACTGAAAATTTTCAAAAACATCTGTTACTTTTTTTTTACAATTTTGCTGTGAAATCTTATTTCAAATTTAGACCTAAATGATACGACCTTCCTAATAACAATGAATGTTTGAGTATTTCGAAGTATTGATAGCACTTTCTATGCTACAACTATTTGATTTACAGTTCACTCCTAGCGATTTATGTGACGTAATACATCTGAGTGAAAACAAATTTTTTTCTGGGGAAAATTTCGGAAAATAACAAAAATCCTTATTTATGTTAGGATTATATATGTTACAGGCCAAACCCGATTTTAGGCCAAACTAGATTGGCCTAGGCCAGACTAATCTATCCTAACGCCCATCGGATAAACTAGTTTTTACTAGGCCAAACTAGTCTATCCTAACGCCCATCGGATAAACTAGTTTTTCCTAGGCCAAACTAGCCTATCCGAAATCTCATCGGATAGACTAGTTTTTCCTAGGCCAAACTAGTCTATCCGAACGCCCATCGGATAGACTAGATTTTCCTAGGCCAAATTAGTTAAGAATTTGGATTTGAGATTTTTTCTTCAACTCCTATTTTTGTTCAATTTCTGTTTGCTAAAAGGATTGGTCTTATAAAAAACATTTCAACGTAAAAGTTGTAGCTCATCGCCGAACGGTCATTATGATAAATTAGTTTAGTCTGCTATTCATTGGTTTGAACTAGTTTATCCTAGGCCGATCTAGATTGTACTAGGCCAATTCAATTTGGCGTGAATTTATTGAATCTAAAGAACGCCACGTCGCCAACTTTCTAGTTTTGATCTAATTTATCCTAGGCCGAGGCAATTTGATGCGATTTTATCTTACAGACTATCAAAGCCTGAAAGCTAATGTGCTCGCATATTCTGTTAGTGTGTATGTAACCATGTATATATGTGTGTACGTATGTATGTACGTAATGCAATAATTCCTGATAGAAACATCCGATTTGCTTCAAATTTTGGACATAGGTTTATCCTGATAACGAACTTCCCTGATTAGTTTCAGGAGTTCATTGGATAAGAATAAGGGAGGGGGGACAAAAGGCTAATCTACGCCCCCTCCCCTCCTTAATTTAGATAAGTCAGTTTTTCATGCAAAGGTATTAGATTTTATTATAATTTTAGGTATAAGATCATTTTGATTAGGCACCTCAATGATTAGTTGGGGGTGTTCATTGTTTACGTATAAAGAAAGGAGGAATGGGGGGTAACCTCCTTAATTTATGTAAATAGGTTTATTACGGAAAATTTACCAATTTGTTTCGAATTTTTTATGTAGGTTCTTTCTGATAAGGCGTTTATCTGATAAATTTGGGGGGTTCAGAGGTTAAAAATAAAGGAAGTACGGATTACTTTTTCAATCGGATAAAAACGTTTGGTTTTATGAAAAGATTTTTAATTCGTAACAGACATTGGTTTTTCCTCACATCACTTCACTCGAAATTTTTCATATTAAAGAACTAAATATCCGACCCCTTTTAAAAATAAGGAAAAGCTTAAATAAAGCATGGTACCTAAAATGTAGGATTGGGGAGGAGGGTAGAGTAAGGGGACGCTTGATTTTTTTTTAAAGCTCAGCTTTTTTTAACATTTTATCTGCTAATTAAATATTACCCTTATTTGAAACTTTTAGAAACATAATAAAACATGATGTTAAATCTTTAAGAAAAAGGATGTCGCATCAAATTTCGTGCATTAGTTCTTCATTTACAGGTCCTACAAAATTTATGGCACAGACAGTCAGACAGAGTCATAGACACACAATTTGAAGAATATGTTTTTTGGAATCTTGGACCACTAAAACTTATAAATGCGTCAAAAACCGAAATTAAAAAATGTTCACGAATCAAACACTTATTTTAAAGACAGAAGAAAGTAAAATAAATAAAAAAATGAATTTTAAATGAACTTCGCTTATTTCAATAGATGTGTTTGAGCGGAGCGGGTTCGTTTGAAATATTTTGAATTTGAGCTTAAACTTGATTAATTTTTGAGAAATTAAATTTGAGTTTGAAATAATTCTTTTCTTTGTGAGCGTGCTAAACAATATTTGGTATTAATTACATCACGTCAAATTGAATTGGCCTAGGATAAACTAGATTGGACTATTAATTATAAATAGAAGTTTTCATATACGTCCATTAAAAACATTTCAAAAATATGCATTAAAGTATTTAATTGCTATAAAGGACATTAAGTACTAATAAAAACATTAAAAGATCTTAATAATATACATAAAATTTAATAGAGGTAAAACAGCATTATCTAGGCTAAATCAAATTGAAAACATAGATATTTTGTTTAATGAAAATAAATTAATTTATAGGTCAGATTTTTATTTGCAACTTTTTATTAGAGAGAGTATTGAAATTTACGTCAGAAGCTCAATGGTCTGCAATGATTCCTTGTCATTTCAAATCCCAAATATTTGGATTGAATTGTTAAATAATTTAAAAATTAAACAACGTGATACATAATTAAAATATAACGCGCGTGATTTTTATTTTTTAAAAATTTTTAAATTTCATTTGTAATAGTTTATTGTCATTTTCCTTCTTTGTGTTTATTTGTATTTTCTTTTTTCTGATGATGATTGAGTAAATTCAATCGAAACATGTAAAATTATTAAGATCTTTTAATGTTTTATTAGTATTTAACGTCCTTTATAGCAATTAAATACTTTAATGCATATTTTTGAAATAGATTGGACTAGGCTAAACCAGAAGATTAGCGCCGAAGCGGTCTTTGGGATCAATAAAAATACGCCAAATTCAACTGGCCTAGGACAATCTCGATCGGCCTAGGATAAACTAGTTTAAACAAATGAATAGTAGGCTAAACTAGTTTATCCTAATGATCGTTCGGCCAAACTAGTTTGGCCAAGGAAAATCTAGTCTATCCGATGGGCGTTCGGATAGACTAGTTTGGCCTAGGAAAACCTAGTTTATCCGATGGGCGTTAGGATAGACTAGTTTGGCCTAGGAAAACCTAGTTTATCCGATGGGCGTTAGGATAGACTAGTCTGGCCAAAGCCTATCTAGTTTGGCCTAAAATCGGGTTTGTTCTGTAACATATACATTAAAAATATTGTGACGTAAATATTTTTGAGGAAATTATTTGTCCTGAACATATCGTGTGTATCGTCAACCTTAAATGCCAACTATAATAGTTTTTCATTTAGTCGGAATGTATTTATGAATTATTGTTAACACTTTAAAAGAGTTATCCAAATGCTATGCAGAATCCACATTTGCTAAATTAAGAGTTCCTTTTTTAAGGTCGTTCAACTGTTGAAACCCTATTCGTCTTTGTCTTTCTCTCACATAGTCAGTTCACAAAAACTGTACAAGTCAGAGACTTCAGTTTTTGTGTATATATGTGCTAAATATCTTGTGTCACATGGCAAATCATAAATTTTTGGAAAAGTCTATTACCGTACTTACTCGTGTATACCGCGCACCCCGTGCATTACAAAAAAACGGCTAATTTTTTAAATCACGTATATAACGCGCACCGTAAATTTAATATACTAATGAAGAATGACCAAATGAATTTTAGTAAAGAAAGTCGAAACAAACGTTACACCAGGCCATAAAACAAGACGAAAATGCATTTTTATACTTTGGGTAGTAAGTGAATGACAAGAAATAGGAGGGAATGACGGTAATGAGAATTGCTAATTAGCGTTTAGATAATGTTTCTACCGCGTGTCCCAAAAATGATTGTATCCAAAAATCCCAATATACATAACCCTCCTGCTAAATTTTTTTAAATAGCTGCCACCGTTTGCATGTTATTGAATTTTAAAATCCATCAGTCATTTTTGGGACATCCGGTAGCTCTGTTGTATAAAAAACATAAAGGAATGAAAAAAAAAATGCAGTAATACTTCAATTAAGTAAGATTTTTCGAGTGATTATGTCTTGTTTGAATAATTTCTTATTTCATGTGTATATCGTGGGATTACATCCAACAGTAAAAAATTATTCCGTGTATAACGCGCACCAAGGTGTTTTGCCTTAATTTTTTGAAAAAAAAAGTGCGCGTTATACATGAGTAAATACAGTATATTAATTAATTTCTTTACCGTTATCTACTCATTTTTGTGATTTACGTTTCAAAAGAGAACCTTCATTTGAACGTCTTTAGAGTAATCATCGTAACTTGGACTGCCTGCATCTAGTAAACAGATGGTTCTTAGTTCGATCCTCGGTGCTGGAGACTTAAATTTTCACATTAAGATGGATGCAATTAAAATAAAATTTGTATATTTTGTGAATTTTAGGATTTATTTACTAGGGTTTTTTTCATCTGACATTCAAAATATTTTTTGAAATTCAAATTTTTTTCTATAAAGAAAATATTGTAAATTATTATTCATTCAGAATTTTTAATTTCATTTAAAAACTTTTTATGTTTTTAGAAATTAAAAATTTTATTTATATCTCCTCTAAATTTTTTAATTCCAGATTTTTCAAAAAACTGAAATTTTGCATTTTATATAAATAACTTTATTTGAACATTTTAAATTTGATTAAAATAAGTAACTTCTTTTTGTAATTATTTTAAAAATTAAGTTTCTTGGTGCTATCATATAAGTAAGAATTTAGTAATATATATATTATACTAATACTAATATAATATATATTAATATAATAAAGCAAGAATAACATAATATATTATACTGAAACTGTGAATTTTGTGATGTAGCATAAAAATCAAAATTCATAATTCTGCAATGCATTATGAGACATTTCCTGCCAGTGACGTGCAGATAAAAGAAGTCATACTTTTTATGACGAGAGAAAATATTACGGTCAACTAAAAATGCTGACGCAGAACGCAAATTATTGCGAAATATCCTTGGTACAGAATTTATAAATATTTTTAATTAGAGAAATATATTTTACAGTTTTTGTCAAAGCGAGTATAATTAAAATTAGAAATAAAAGGATATATATTTGTTTTAATTGGGTATATTTAAAACAAAAAAGAACTAAAAACTTTTAGAACGCAATAATATAACTGATTTTGTATTTTATAAAGTCAAAACATTATAAATTAATACAATATACAACAAATTCGGCTCATCAGTGTATAATAGATGATATTAATTTAATTAAAAATTATGCACTACTTACAATATATAGAATTAATTTAGAAAATTAATTCTGCTTTACATTGTAAGTAGTACATAATTTTTAATTAAATTTGTAACATCTATTATACACTGATGAGCCGAATTTATTGTATGTTGTATTATCAAACAGTGTAATTGGTCCTTTTATAATGATAATATAATATTATAAATTAATACTATTTAATTTTAAACAAAAATATCTTTTATAAAAAATGTAGAAAATGAACATCATTGTTGACAAAGAAAGCAAATATTTGCGAAATTTTTATCGGACAGAAGATAAAAATATATTTTTATTTACAGTTATAAAATTCATATTCTTCTGCTAAAATGAATATAACGAAAGATATTAATAAAAGCATGTAGATTTGTTTTAATTGGTTATATTTGAAACAAAGAAAGATAAAAAAAAATCACAAAGTAATGTGCATATTAACTGCATTAATAATAAAACTGATCTTCTATTCATAAAATTTAAAGCGTATAAATGTATTATATTTAATTTTAAACAAAAGATATAATTTTAAAGGAAAAATAGAAAATATATGTACCGTATTTACTCGTGTATAACGCACGCCCTTTATTTTAAAAGGAAAAATTATATTTTTTTAAAATCAAGTATATAACGCGCACCATAAATTAGATATGCAAATAAATGAATGACGGAAGGAATTTAAGTAAAGAATGTCGAAATAAATATTGTGTTAAGCCAACAAATAAGACAAAATTACATTTTTAGACTTCGGGTGTGAATGACGGAGGATAGGAATGACTGACGGCAATGATAATTGCTAATCAGTGTTTAAATAACGTTACTAGCGTTTTTCTATTAAAAAAGTGCAAGGGGTGAAATGAAGATGGAGTGATACATCAATTAAGTAAGATCTTCCTATTTAATGTCTTTGAATTTATTTCTTAATTCATGTGTATATCATGTGGTTACTTCAAGCAGTAAAAAAAATATTCCGTGTATAACGCGCAACTACGAATTTTGGCTTAATTTTTTCAAAAAAAGTGTGCGTTATACACGAGCAAATACGGTATGTCATTCGTATTCTATTTATTTTAATGAAAGCCTACGTATTCTATATCTCTCAAGGCGCTTTTCTTTCCATCAGTGATGAGATTGACCTAGTATACAGACAGCGCGAATTTTATGTCATAGCATCAAAAACAAAGTTCAAAATTCTGTCATATATTATCGGATATTTCCTGTCAGTTTCCAAACAGGCAAATATAAAATGCCATAAATTTTAAGCAGACGGGAAATATTACGTTCGACAAAAGATGCTAACGCAGAAAGCAGCGAATTTTTATGGCATAGAAGTTAAAAATATTTTTTAATTACATAGATATAATATATTTTGTTACAAGAATATATAATGAAAGTTATAAGTAATGTAAGTTATAAGTAAAAGAATATACATGTGTTTTGATTGGTTATATTTCAAATAAAGACAAGTCAAAATGTTTTTACGATGCAATTTGTATGTGCCCTGCAATGATATATTTGATTTATATTCATAAAAATAAAACATTAGAAATATACAACATTTAATTTTAAACAAAAAATATAATTGCAAAGAAAAAATAGAAATTAAAATCAATTTTACTCGTATTCTATTCATTTTAAGGAATGCCCATGTGTTCTATATCTCTCAGTATCCTTTTTTCTGTCATTGATGAGCTTGACCTAGTATACTAGAAATGTGAACTTTATGACATAACATCAAAAACAAAGTTTGAAATTCTGCAATACTTTGTGTCATATTTCCAGCAAACTTACTGACACGGAGATAATAGATGCCATACATTTTATGCCAGCAGAAAATATATTCAGCTAAAGATGTTAACACAGCAGGAAAATATTAGCGTGTATAGAAGCTAAGAATATTTTTAAGTAGAGTAATATATTTTACATTCTTTTGTTAAAATGACTATTGTGAAAATGTAAAATAAAAATAAGGGGGAAAATGCGTTTAAAGAACTATTTCAACTATATTCGAAGCAAATAAATAAGAATACAATATATTGTTTTTAAAAAATATGTGTAAATATATTTTGTATAATCATACATCTCCAAAATGTCCTTTCGTCAATTTATAATGGGTGTTGGACTTTATTAAATTTCATATTAAATTTATTTATTTTATTACAGATTAACTTTAATACATAAAATTATGCTCAGATATTTTTTATAAAAAGATTTGGAAATTGCAAGTCAAGCGTCGCAAATAAGATGCGTTCATACTATTTAAAAATTTTAAAAATATTCATATCTTCGTGTAATAGTATACAGTACTTTGAATACTGTATAGTGGCCGAAAGCTTATGTGTCTCCAAGTAAATATTATCTTCTTTCTTTTAAAATTCATACTCTGTTTATTTTAGGCAATGTACTTGAAGTAATGTACATTCTTTTTAAAACCTCTTCAATGTCTGACATATTCACGACTCTGTGTTCTCAAAGAGAGAGATTTATGGCATAACAGTGAAAAGAAAGTGAAAATTCCTGTTATACATTATTGGATACTTCCGGCCAGATTCAAATGATGCACATAAAACATGCTCCAGCTTAACATTGGAAGAATATATTTAGTCCAACAAAAGATGTTGAAGTTGCCAAGTAGACTTTTATTACACATTTTTGTCACTGAATATAAGAATATTTTGACATAATGGAAAGGAATTGGACGCAATGGAAAGAAAATAAAGAAAAAAAAAATGTGCATTGTTGGTTTTTATTTAAATAATTTAATTTGAAAGTTTTTAATTTGATTAAATTAAATAACTTCCTTTTATAACTAGTGTAGAATTAAATTTATTGATGGTACCATGTATATAAGAATATAATAATTATAAATTAACAATTTTGATTTATTAATTAAAGGATTATTTGTTTTGAAAAAAAAATATTAAACCGAAGCAACAGTGAAATCTGCGATCTCATTTGACCACTTGTTGATAATATTTAATGATTAAGTGTTGGAATAAAGTTTATTTTTTTATATAAATTTGAACAATAAAAACGGTAAAAAGAAATATTAATTGTTGTACCATAAAATTTAATATGCCATTATCTGAAAAATTATCTGAAAATTTTATTTTTAGAATCCTAAACCATAAACTTGGCATATTATATGATAGGACATCATTACACACTTTATTGCTTTACATATATAAAATTCAACAAAACAGAATATCACAATAGATTTTGATCATACGAAAAACATATTCCCAACATCCAATTATTATTTATCCATTATAAGCGAATCCATAGAAATCAAAATTCCAGTTTTATGGAGTAATGATACACAAGTTTTTTAGAGTGTATTTTTATTAAAATTTCTGTCTTTTTAAAAATTACTGTTCTCCTGCCCACATATAGATATCTCTCTCGGAATTCAAATTCGGCGTTGCAAGTGAGATGTAATGTTTCCCTGTAATGATGTGATTTTTAGCACTTTTCAATAAAGTTGAAAAGTGCTTATAAATTCGGTTTGGCTGTCCGTCTTTCCACGTTGGAAACTTCCGTATATAATCTGGGATTTTCCCGCAATTGATAAAGCTTATTTAGAGTCAACAAAGCATATTTAGTATAGCATACAAAGTATGTACGACATACAAAGTAGTATAGCATACAAAGTATGTAGTTTATTTACACGGACACTCAAAAGAGTTAGATTACATTATGGCACATGGGAAAAAATGTTTCGGAGTGCTTTAATAATATTACGCTATTCAAAATGTAGTGAATCTGATATAAGTCACTGAATCACACTATGAACACGTTAAAAAGTAGCAATCATAGCAATTTTCATTAAATTACAGTGACACACACACACAAAAAAAATCGGTTACAGTATAGACTTTGCGTAATAATTACTGGAGGTTAAGTTTAAGGATTTGGTTTGCGCTATTAAATTTAATTAGTTTTCTGCACATTACTTTTAATACATAAGTTCTATACTTCATTCACAGGGTTGCACAAAAGTATTCGCATACCATTCTCCTTATTAGAGGAAATTGCTGAAGGTGAATTTTCCACTAAAATATAGGTATCTCTTTTTTTTTAAACTGAATTTTGGAATGCATCTAAAATATAAAGGCCAAACGTATCCGTGCGTAACGCATACGTCATTTTGCGAATAGCAACACTTTACTCTGCAATTTCTGTTTTTCAATTTTCGCTACAGCAAAATTTTACACTTTTAAGCATCGCATATGTTAAATTTTTACACCGTCGAATAGAAAAAAAAATTATTTTTAAACGCAGTTTGTTTAAAAGCTGTATCTAAATTTATTTTTGAGATATTAATTTTTTCACTTTATTTTCTCCTAAAATAAAAAAAAATAGAAATTAAAATGCGCAACACTTACCTATGAAATAACGGCTTTATAATTTTCAATACTGCAAATTTTACATTTCTAAACATCGTGCATTTTAAATTTTTACACCGTCGTATAGATTGAAAAATGTACTTTCAAATGCAATTTGTTTCAAAGCTGTATCTGAATTTATTTTTGATAATAATATTTTTTTTATAATTTTCAGTACCAATTTTGTAATTGTGACAACAGAATCACTCCATTTTCTCTGAAAATTGAAAAAAAAAAGAAATAGAAAATTAAAATATCGTTTTTTTTATAAATTCGGTTTTTCGGAATTTCGGTTTTATTTCATTTAATAATTTGAATAATTGAGTTTTATAGTACTTTGTTAATTTTAGCTTAAAATAACATTTGCTTAAGAGTTAGACTGAATAATATATGATCCCAGCAAACGCAGAGCTATCGGTAAGCAATCGGACGATAGCCGCTTGCCAATGCCAGCGGTATTGGACCGATGCCACTTGCGGCTGCCGGTTCCGTATCTTTTTTGATACGCCGCGCGAATGCCGCCCGATTCATGAGGCACGCAGCCGGTCCGGTATCGGCAAAAAACTATGCCGATAGCTAACCACACGAATACCAGCTGAATCCCGGCACAAGCAAAAAAATTTCTCTGGTGGCGCCATCTGTTAAACACTCTAGCAGGTGTTTTGAGAGCCAATGAACATACTTCAGTGCGGGAACAGGCGGGATTTGATCTCGCAATCCCTAGCTCAGAAGGTTAACGCCTTAACCACTAGACGAGTCAGACCTGGTTAGGGTAGGTTTATGTGTAGTAATAAGGGTGTGACTTTTCAGTAAGTGGTATGTGAATGGCAAATGTCGTTGACGTAAATGACAGATTGGAAAATTGTAATATTAAAGTGTTTTTATTTTATTTATGTATTCATTTACTTGTAATTGTCTTATGCGCCTGATTTTTAAAATTAATTTAATATTTAAATTAATGAATTAGCGACGTAATTAAAGTAAACGAATTGTTTTTCTTATAAATTTTAGAATCATTAAGTAGTATATTTAAAATTTAAAAATAATTTTTTTTCAGAAGTATTGTTAAATAAATAAAATTTTTTATTAAAAACTGTAACATAATTACCGGTTTTGCGTTAATTTCTAAAGTATATATTTTTAACATAGAAAAACTTACTTTAAATAATAATAATAAATTGGTAAAAATTAACTTTTAAGTAGAATAAAAAATTATGTTATGCCATTTGATGATTTAAATTAGTATTTATGTTTTACGTCTATGTTGGAATTTTATTTTGTAGATTATGTATATTTTATTAAGTAAAAAATAAAATAAAAATAATATATATATGTATATTATCTTTTTATACACATTTTTTTTATATAGGAGATATTTCATATTCCTTTTTATAAATTTAAAAATGCATAAGTATTGGATATAATAAATGAATTTTAGTGGTTTTTCTGTTGATGCAATTTTCTTTTTGAGAATTATAACGTAATTAAATGTAATAATAAAGTAAATAATAAAATAATAAAAAAGAGATGTATATTTGTAACATAAAATAACTAATTTAATTAAAAAATTAAGTTGGTAATTAATCACTTTTAATTAGAATGAGAATTCACTTTAAGAGATTTCATTATTTAATACAGAATATGTTTTTAAGTAGCAATATTAATTCTGAATAATTGTTGCAATAATAATTTTTAAATCTTTAAATAAAATTGTAATATTAATTTTTTTTCGTTTGTGAGAAAATATTTTAGAAAAAAAAACTGATTTTTTTATGTTAAAAAAATGGGTAGATTTCTTTTATATGTTTTACCTTCTAAAATAATTTCATGCACTTTCTAGTAATTAATATTAAAATAAAAAGTGAAACTAAGTTATTGCTTTTAAAATGAATAGATAAATAGAAAATAAATTCAATTACCATACAAAGATTTTTTCTGTTTTTCTATGATTAATTTCCTAATAGTGAATAACAATAAAAAAAATTAAAAATTCTTTTGTGAAAAAAATAATTGTAAGTCATTTTAAAAATTGATTCAAAAATCATAATTTTAAATAAATAAATAAAGGTTATTTTTGACATATTTTCTGCTTATCACTGTCAGAATTTAATGAAATACATGAAATGTACATTTCTTATCAAAACTCAAACTCGAATAAAATTGAGAAAATGAAAAAGAATCGGTTAATACTAAATATTCTGAATTCGGACCGATATTGGCAAATCTGATCGGTCCACTATCACAGCTCAGATATCGTTTCTGCGTCTCTTGCCGGTATAAGTCGCTTGCCGATAGACAACCAAATTTGGACCGATTACCGTAACCGGCTGTCAAAATAGCAGATTCTTAAGTTTCAGGTGCCAACCTGCTACCGACACTTAACCGACACTGACGGCTCCGGCCCGATCGTATGCCGAAAGTTATGTGCTTGCTGGGATGTATTTTTTACTGTAACTAATTTTGTAGATTTGTTATAAATCAACGAAACAGTTCTCTCTTAAAGATTTTCTTTCGTCGAATTTAGACGGGTTTCACCTCGCGGTGTTAATAGATATAAATATTTATACAGGGCTTCTAAAAAATTCGGATAATTGTTGAATTGTAGATGGAAACAGTTCCATATGTTGAAATGAGACGTAATATTTCATTTTTTAAACGGTGCAGTTTTGTTAGATTTGTCTGAATCTGATGGAAAAGGTTTTATAGTCTGTGCTTGACGCATGATTTTTTTTTCTTTCTTCTTTTTTTTAGTATTATTCCTGATTAATTTTAAAATTGTTTTCAAGGAGTTCAAATTACATGGTATACCGGGTGCGTCATAAATTCGTGCAAACTTTAAAAATCCATAATAAAAAGGTAATACTCGGGAAATTTTACGGTTTGCACGACTATGATCAGATGGTTTTTGGATTTTTTTTCTATATATGCGAAAAATTATTTCAAAAGTAACCGATAGAGGGCGCTAACATGTCATACCGAGTCGTTTTATGCAATTCAGGCTAGCAATAAAACGCCTGGCTGGAAATGGATTCGTCATTCAATCTCGGCAACATGCAATCGTTACCAGATCGAGCACTAGTGTTAAACTTTTCTACAAGAATGGCGAATCCACAATATTGCATTACAAAGATTTTGCACAATCAGAAAGGACATAAGACGCAAAAAATACCTATTTTATTGAATGGGATACTCAATTTAGTATGACGTTTTGAGGAATCGAGGAGTTGAGAGGATTGTCCACACTGTAAAAAAAAGGGTCGATCTACTAAAAAACTTTAGTGATCCTTGTAATTACTAAAAATTTTTTAGTAATCTTAGTCGGTTACAAGAAAATCTGTAAGAATTACTAGAAAAAAGTTAGCAACGAAGAGAGTTAATAGTTTTATATTTTTAATAACTATTACTAAAACTCACTTGGTATGGCCTTGATAGCATAGTGGTTATAGTAACGGACTCCTGACTGAAAGGTCCCGGGTTTGATACTGGCCACCGCCAAATACGCCCTGAATGTATGTAGTGAAAGTACTCGTTAGTAAAGGGGTTATGAAAATCCTGTCGGAGCAGTTAGCAATGTTTGGTGCTGCCATCTATTGCAGTTTTGCCAAATATCTTCCGCTTCAGAAGTCTGGATGCAGCTCGAAGGAACCTTCTGCCCTTCGGGCGCACGTAATGGTTATTAAAAATAATTTTGGAGCTATTACTAAAATTTGCTTGGTGGCTCATACTAAAAATTTTTAAGTTAGTTATACAAAAAATTCTTTTGTTCAGTTTACAAAAGAAATTCTTGTTTCACTTGCAAAAAAAAAAGTTTGTAATGGTTACAAAAAAATTCTGTGGAATACAAATTTACTAAAAAATGTTTAGTAACCTCTTGAATTTATTTTTTTACAGTGCACGTAGTGGCAGATCATCCTTGTTTGCCTGATTTGCATAAAACATCTCAATATGGCGCGTGACTGCCATCTATTGGTTATTTTTGGAATCATTTTTCATTATACATGGAAAAAAATCCAAAATCTGTTTGAACATACTCGTGCAAACGGAAAATTTTTTCCAAGCATTACTTCTTTTATAATGAATTTTTAAAGTTTGCACGAATTTAAGAAGCATCCTGTATAACTAATTATGTACATGAGACTTAATTTATGTTCATAAACATATGTATTAATAAAATTGTTTATTTCTTTCTATTCATTACCCTTAAAAATGAAGGAAGCAAATAATAATATGTACATAAAGGCTGTTATAACGCTAAAATTACACGACATGATTTATCAAAATCCCTATAAAAAGTGTTTTAAATTCTATGCTATGATTTATTCAAATTTTCTTAGGCAATTTTAAAATTAAAATAGAATTTTTGTCATTATATGTTACAACTACAGAGATTTGTTTAAAAAATGAATTCGTCTGTAACAAAAATTATTTGGCAGTATATTCATTTTTAGCACTTTCCAAACAAATTGAAAAGCGTTCGTGCGTTTAGTTTGTCTATCCATCTGTTCGTCTGTTCGTCTGTCCGTCTATTTTTCCACGTTCTAACTCCCATAAATATACTCGGATTTTCATGTAACTAATAAAGCTTATTTAGGGTCACAAAGTATGTTTGGTATTGTGTATGAAGAATGCACGATTAATGGTTAATTCCAGGAACACGCAAATAAATTCGAATACATTATGGTATATGGGGAAAAATCGTTTAGAAAGTATTTTGTATGTATGTTTTTAATAGATACAAATATCTGTATCATATGCAGGGCTACTAATAAAATTTGGACAATTTCCCGATTGTCGAAGGAAATAGCTGAAATTTGATTTTGAAATACGTAATACATTTCCATATGGCGAAATGATATGCAATAATGCAATATTTTATTTTTTTAAACCGTGCACTTTTGTAAAATTTTTCTGAATGTGTTGAAAAGTGCTTCATAATCTATGCTTGACGAATGATTTTTTCTAGTTTCTATGAAAAAGTTATCGCGAAAATCGAAAAAAGGGGAAAATTGAAGTGCAACGTAATGGGGAAATAAACTAAAAATTAATAAGCGTCTATAAGTAGCAATATCTAATAAAATGTGGTCTTTGATTTTGTGTCATAAAATTTGGGTCACCTACAGATGCACAGAGTCACGGACAGGCGTTTTCCTTAAAAATTCGAATCGTGATCAAATTCGAAAAAGTATTTTGTCAAAAATCAGAACTCGAGTTTTCTGACGAATTGAATACTTTCTTCCTTAAAAGTGCAAAAGGAAGTTTTCACAAAGCAATTCTTTATGAAAGGGAAAATAATTGTCCTTTAGCAGCAATTAATGCAAAAGTTTTGAAAGTCTCATAAATATGTAAATTATGATGCGCTTAATCATACGTTCAAAAGGACGAAAACTGGTGGGACCTGTTTTAATTAAGCGTTTGATTTTTACGGAATAAAATAGAACACTTTCATAAATATTAACATTTTTAAAAATCACTAAACATCGTGCACAGACATATAACTGATAATCACACACAGAATATTAAATTGACTCTAAAATGTGTTTCGTTTCCCTTTAAGGGGACAGTGGACCTTTATTTGAGCAAAATCGTCTATAGCAAAATCGTCGCAAAAAAAGGTATATTTCTGTGGTATAATAGTACTAAAACAGGTTTTTTCTTAGTAAAATATCTTTTATGAAGGTTTTAAGAAGTAAATAATAAAGATAAGTCTATTTATATAATTTAAATCTGTTTTTCTCAAGACTAATTTTTCAACGTCTTTAGATTTTTGAAATGCTCCTTGCTACGTAATTTTTGATGAATATTTATGAAATTGATAAGGAAGTATCCTGATATTGTTTAGAAAGAAATTGTAAAAGCTTTTTAAAATTCGTCTTCATTAAGTCAGTCAAATTTGATTTTTTACTTATTAAAAGTCAAAATTTTGATGAAAATCGATACGGAATTCAGAAAAAAATCTGTAAAAAATTAACTATTTAAGCGATTTAAAAAATCTTACACAAATTTGTTTATAGAGTTTTAAGTGATAAAAATGCAAAAGTATGAAAATATCTCAAAAATTACGACACGAGGAGCATTTTAAAATTTCGTTTAAAAATTTAACTTAAAAAAAAAAAATGAAAGTTTTAATAAGATTAAAATTTTTTTGAAGGTGTTCTATATGCTTTTGGTGAAGTGTATATATGCATAAAATCTTATATTGCTAGAATGAAAAATTAAATAAAAAAATTTTAACGTCCATCGTCTCTTTAAATTGTTTTCATGGTGTTTTTTCTCTATCATCACTTTGATTTTGAAGATTTAAACAAAAAATTTTTTTATTACTTTAAAGTTAAGCTCAAATAGTTTTTTCTTCAACATCTACATATCGATGACAACAACTTGTAATACTGCTGTTAATTTTCATCTTTCTATTTATAAGAGTAAATTTTTATATTGAATAAACTTGTAAAAAGAACACCCTCCAATTATCACATCAGCAAACTATCAAATCATCATAATAGCAATCATCAAATTTAAACAAAGCTATTCTTATCAGAATTGGGAAAAATGGACATACTTTTTTCAGTAACTCAATTAAGCAGCACTCGTATTATTAGTATTTGATTTATCTGTAGATAATTATTTATTTTTCTTTTTTATTATGTAACATTTTTAATTCATCAGTAAATTTGAATCGAAAATTTTATCTTATTTAAACACCTTATTCATTCAGTCAGTGCTACATGAATAACAAAAGAAATTACTAATCGTTTTTGATGGTAGTATTGTACCCGGTTTGTCACCAGATCCTTGGCTCAGATACACTTTTTGTCAATCAGAATTCCTGCACGGATAATACGCCACACCAAAATTAAACTCTATAAGTAAGAAAAAATACTTTTTAAACCTTGAAGACCTTACTCAAACAGGGTTCGTACGCATCAGGGGATTCCTGGGATTTTAGGTTGTTTTGCACCAGAAAATTTTTAAAGTAAAGATTACTATAGCTAAAAATTGAATTTTCCCCCTTAAGTTAAGGCAAATATTACTTAACGAATAGATAAAGATCCTTGAAGCGTGCGTACCAAAGCCATTGAATACTTAGTTATAATTATCTAGTGCTAAATAAACACTGTTATTGCGTCTTAAATATTGTTAACACTTTAATATATTGTGGCAATGAAATAAATTAATAGTAATTGAATTTATTTCATAAATATTATAGAAACAGATTGTCAGATTCTTCATCTGCTTTCATGTAGTTTTGATTTTAAATATAATCACGAAAATAATCCTGGAAACAAATAGAAAATATCATCACAAACAAACAATTTTATAAAAACATTAAATCATCAAAAGAAAAAGAAATAACACAATCAGTTATTAAGAAAAATCAGTAAAACTATTTACGTTATACTTCTGAAATAATACTTTTAGGTCTAGCTTAATGTAAACAACTATGTAAAACACAAAACTATTAAATTTAAAATGAAATACCTGTTTACATCCTTGGAAAGTAATGTTATAAAGCTAAATTTTACATTAATTTCTCCTTCAAATTTAATTATATAATCTAAATATAAACAATTAACTAAGCAGAAAGAACGTCATACGTTACACATTACGAATTCTTTCATTTCTCAATCTCTCAGCAGGCTAGCCAAATGTAAACACCAAAGCCTTTGAATTTAGGAACACTGGCCGCTGAAGGGCGCTACGGTCACTCGCTAAATTTCTCCCATAGAAGTGACGAGGCTGATATATTCAATGGCTGTGGTGCGTACCCTGTCAAACTATTGTGTATGTAATTTTTTAAAAAACACAAAACATTTTTCTCATTTTATGGGATTTAAAATCGAGTTTGAAATCCCAGAATTGTTGGATTCGTCCTTGGTGTAATCTGAAATCGTTTATTATTATTATTATTATTATTATTATTATTATTATTATTATCAAATATGATTCTATTATTCAGTAAAAATTACCAAATCTTTACAATTCTAAGAAAAATCCAAGAGCTTAAAGGGTTAATATGTCTTAAAGGGCTAATACATTTTTTGGAAAATGTCGTTACGCTGTTAAAATATGCATTCTGAGAAAACATATTTTAACGCATTTGTTTTTATAATTTGTTTTGGATTAAAAGGATGTGTTAAAGAAATTTATGTATTCTGAAACTATATGAAGACCTATGAAACCATGGGGTACAAGAAAGAAAAATGCGATTTGGAATAAATTGAGTTTAAAAATAATTGACATTAAATTTGAAAATCAGTAATAATTGGCTGAATTGAAATTGGAAACTGCCTCTTATTTCACTGTGGATTTTGAATTCTTATTTCAATAACTGTAAAAAAAGTAGAGTGCAACTTCATTTATATTTATAATTAATCAATGTTGATTATTATTTGGCAAAAGTTGTTAATATCTAAAACGCAGCACATAAATAAAAAGACTTATATTTCTTTACATGAAATGATAAAAGCATATTTCCTGGTCGTCTGAGCTCTTGGTTCAATTTTTGCAATTTTGTCTCTTATACCCGTTGTCTTTTAAGGTCCTCATATGATTTATGCGTTGTTCTAAATTGTCTTAATTCTTTTTTATTTCTTTAAGCATAAAAATTGACAAATCATGAATAAAGGAACATTATGCCTTCTGTATCTACATAAATTTACAAAGAGATTATCCAAAAACATCTAGTTATATAATTTAAACTTTCTGATACAAAAAATAACGATAATTCGAAAATACCTCTATAGAACAACCCTGTTCTTAAAATGTATCCGAATTCTCTTTACAAAACTTCTTATATTTATAATTTGTAATATAAAATGCTTATAGTAAAAATAAAAATTTTATCATGAAGGAGAAATGAAAGTCGTTAATTACGGGTATTTATCGACGGAAATCACACGCAAACAACTTAATTAAGCATAACCACTTTTTAGAGTTTATTCAAGCCGCCACTTTCAAACATAAACTAGGTAGAATGAAAGAATATTAAGTAGTTTAAATACCCAGAATTGCTCGTTTAGAATGTTCAAATATATTTGTGATGCAGATATCTTTAATTAAGTTCATTATTAAAGTGAGTATTAATAGAACATTCTCCCGCTCAGTTATTAAATATTTCATTGGGAAATGGCATACTGATGCAATAAATAAGTCGGAATCTGTGATTATAATCCAGAAATTACTTAATTTAATAAATATATAAAAATAGTGTTAATATAGCTTTATAATTATTTTATTTATAAACACATTAAAAAACATTATAAAGTTTATCAGTTTATCGTATTCCAACAACTTATTAAGACTAGGCTCGGGTGGTTAAATATGACCAGGGGATACATTTGACCACACAGTAAAAAATTTCAGAAACGTATTGTTTATTGTATTCAAAACATTAAAATTTGTTATGTTATGGTCGTCGAAGAATGTGATGTCAGAGAACACCGATTATTAACTCGATACAAAATATTGTATTTTCTTATACTTTAGTCATAAAGGGATGTCATGCGATTGGGATTTGGACGCAGCAATCGTATAAAAAATTCGTAACTTTTTGTAAATTTCGTAACTTTTAAAGTATATCTACTGTTTGTAAATATGTTGTAACCTGGAGCAAAATAACATTTTAGACTGAACTTCTAAAACTAACTGCTTAGTGTTTAGTTGCTGGTCAGTGATAAAAAGGGATGCAATATATGTCTGTGTATCTTCATATGTAATAATAATTAAATATAGGTTTTACGTAATAATAGACGGCACTGTACTCAATACTTGATTTGACTTGGTGATATTTAACGCATTCCCAACAAACATTTGCTTAGTTAATCGAGCATCGATTTCAATATACAGGGTGTCCCAGAAGTAATGGGACAAACTTTGAGGGGAGGTAACGGGCATCACAAGGATTCAGAATTAAATAGCAAGACATGGTCGGAAAGTAGTATGACAGGTACAAAAGACGAATAGACACAAGACTGAGATCATCTGAAATAATTTATTGGTCAACGATATTACATTTACTGTGGTAGATGGTATGTGAAAATGTTACAAATGATGTTTAAAGTTTCCACCATTGCTAGCGATGCATGCATTACACCATCGAACCAGGGATTGGCGGACTCGCTCAAATACATCTGGATTTTGTTGGGTACCCGCAGTAGAACAGATGGGTGTTGCAACCAGATCCATTTCAGATTCCATCAGTACACAGAGTTTTTCAGTTCACCCCAAAGAAAAAAATCGATGCTACTTAAATCAGGAGAGCGTGAAAAAGGCCAGGGAACCGGTCCTCCATGGCCAATTCCATTTCTCCAATATTCTTGTGAATAACACAACCTACCGACGAACGAAGACGTTTCCGACGATGGGTTGCTATGCAATTCTGAATCCTTGTGATGTTTCCTACCCCCCGTTTAAGTTTGTCCCATTACTTCTGATACACCCTGTATTATTGAATTTTCAATGTCATTATGGATGCGCACGAAAATTACGTTAATTTTTACAGTGACCCCTTTTGGCATTACAGCCATCGCCTCTGCTAGCAATAGTAGAACTACAGTTATCTTTCTATGTTGGGCAATCCAACGGGGAACGGTCTTTGGAACAACTGAGAGCCACAGAATTGTCGCTTGCGTATTTGAGTTCTGGTTTGTCGTTTGCTCGAAAACCGAGTACAAATGTGATCAGCGATAATCGGATAAATTTTCCTTGTTGACAAATGGGTCCGTATCAGGATCAGCAGCACACAAGATTAGAGGTGTTTCCATGTGTGTTCGAACTGCGCCCACACTTATTTTTCGGAACGAAAATTTATTCCAATTTTAAAAATAGTAGATTATGCACTGTAATAACTAAGAAGGATTTTAAATGACAACAAAAAATATTTGGACTTAAATATTTATTTATTTATTTGTTTATTTGTTTATTTTCATTTTTTACTTTTTAATGCATATTTAAACATGCAAAATTTTGTAGTTAAAAAATTATTTCTGTTGGACAACATGTACATTTGTTTTATATCTATCTATATTATAAAGGCCAAACGTATCTGTGCGCAACGCATACGCCATTTTACGAATGGGAACACTTTCCCCTGCAATTTCGGTTTTGCAATGTTCACTACAGCAAATTTTATACTTCTAAACATCGCACATTTTAAATTTTTACACCTTCGTATAGAGAAAAAATTGTTCTTTTAAATGCAATTTGTTTTAAAGTTGTATCTCAATTTATTTTTTGATATATTATTTTTTTTTATAATTTTTAGTACCAATTTTGTAATTGTGCCAATAAAATCACTTCATTTTCTCTCAAAATTGAAAAAAAAAAAGAAAGAAATTTAAATTAAAATGTTTCTCGATTTTATTTCGTTTAGTAATTTCAATAATTGAGTTTTATAGTATTTGTTAATTTTAGCTTAAAACAATATTTGCTTGAGAGTTAGACTGACAAATATAAGAAGTATTTTTTATTGTTACTAAGTTTGAGGATTTATCTATACATATAATAAAACAGTAGGACCCGGTGTGTCTGTACATTGAAGATAATTGACAAAAATGGAGTCAGGGCGATAAAAGAAAACCAATGAAACACAAAAAATTTTTTTTGAATTTTTTGTCTGTCTGTCTGTCTGTCTGTTTGTTCGAGGTTATCTTCGTAACTACTGAATGGATTTTTATGCGGTTTTCACTAATGAAGAATGCACACTCCCGGGCAGTGTATAGGCTTTGTTTCATCAAAATCGGACAACAGACAAAAAAGTAACAAAAAGAAACAAAAGAAACTATTAGGTGCGCTGCTCACGTTTTTTAGTACATAACGTTTTTTAGTACATATAAAATCCAATAGATGTCACTGTGCGATTTTAAAACGCGCTATCGTTATGTTTTCGCCAGTCTACTTAAGTATGAGAAAGTTTCAAGCTGGCTGTCGTTCCATGTGGTTTAGTCGGTAGAACGTCAGTGCGCCATACTGATGGCCCGGGTTCGATTCCCAGCATGGAATTTTTTTTCACTATGTTGGCATTAACGCCTATAAGCAATTAAAAGAATTTGAAATATTGTATTCAAGGCGAATTTTCTCTCTGGGAAAATTTCCTTGCATTAATATGTCAGTGTAATTTTTTTTTCGATTTAATTTTTTTTTTCGAAACTTTGTTTTTCTTAAAAAATTACAGTAAATATTTGATATTTCCCAACGTTTTTTGAATGATCGACTTGCTTTTTTTTTTTTAATGTATGTCTGAACCTTATCTAACTACTTCTTCAAGATTTCTTTAGATAAGCCGACCAGCGTAGCGGGCGAAGGCCGCTAGTTATAAATAAATAAAACAGTTCTTTTTTAAAGATTTTCTTTCGTCAAATTTCGACGGGTTCCACCTCGTTTTTATTTTGTAAATTTCAATTATCATACATATTTTTTCTATTGCGGTTTTAAAAAAAAATTGATGAAAATTTTAGTTCCAAAATATAAGTACAATTGGCATTACTTTGATAATTCGTTCTGTTTCGATTTTCGAGCATACGACAAACTAAAGAGCACTTGCGCCAACTTTGTGGCTCTCAGATGCTGCCACGACCGGCTCTCCAATCCAACAAGTAAGATTGGAAATGATGCTCAATGCTTATTTGTGTGCTGCTCTAAGTGCACTCTCTCTCATCTGAAAATGCATTAAAATATGTGCATGCGATTTTATTTCCTTATCGTGAAATTAATGTAGAAACATTCTCGTGTTATTTTTTCAAAGTTTTGATAAACTCAATTGTGAACATGTTAATCTTCATTCGCGACAAATAAAGTACTCTACATTTCAGATTCATTTGCTTACTATTGTCAAACAATGACTCATTGTTGTGTTTAAGAACTTTAACGACATTCATTATAATTAAATTTCTTGATTTTTTTTTTGTATTTATAATAGAACAAGAACAAAGATACTCAGCATAATAAATGTGCTATTGTCTTCGATGAATGCTAGAATATTCTTCAGATGTTGAAAGAATGTTCTTGGTTGTTATATTATAATAAATTCTATTTGTAAAAATATTTTATTTATTTAGTTTACTGAATTTATCAACTGTTGAGTTAAAAGTAATATAATTCTGTGCTATAAAATGGGTTATTTTGGAAGGTATTCCTTTTAAAATTAGCGAAATCATACTTGAAAGAAGTAAAGATATGAGCAAGATCTATTTACATGTATATTAGAATATTTATTTTTACATTTTAGTTATTATTTGTTATTTCAAAAAATCCTAGGGCACACTCTCTGTCCTCTCAAAATGCATACTAAAAAGAAATTATTATTCTAAAATGTTTAATTATCATGCATATATCTGCAATTATATTTTTCTATCGTGAAATTAATGTAGAAACATTCTTGTTTCATTTTTTCAAAGTTTTGATAATCTCAACTGTGAACGTGTTAATCTTTATTCCCGACAACTAAAGTGCTCCATATTTCAGATGACCTCTCTATTTAATCACTATTCCAAAAGGCCTTATTAAAGTACAAACAATGACTAACCATGCCATTGTTGTGTTTCCGAAACTTAACGACATTCATTCTAATTAAATTTCTTCATTTTATTGCTTTTATAAGGGATCAAGGACAAAAGATAACTCAGCATTATAAATGTGCTGTTGCCATCCGATGAACGCTAGAATATTTTAATTTATTTCTTAGTGATAATTAATAAATTATTGAGAGAAATATCTTTAAATAATTTTAAATAACAACAAAACTGTGTTGTCTATAGACAAACAAATTAGACTACTTTAATTTTATTATTTTTTAAAATTTTTATGAAATATTTAAACACGCAAAATTTTATAGTTAAAATGCATTTTTATGGTACAAAAAAATTTAATTTATATTTGCCGTAAATTACACTTATTATGCAGATTTTTTCATTGGGGTTCGAAAATAATTCATGAAAATTTTCTTTCCGAAATAAATGTCCAAGCAGAATTAAACCTCAGGTAGAAAAATCTCAAATCCAGCGCCCTACCGAATAGATTATTAGCATACTAGAGGAGGAAATTTATCAAATTTTAAATTATAGCGTAAATTTTAAAGCTTTTTTCTCAAGAACCCCCCCCCCCCCTGAGAATTGCGATTTATGGATGTTATGTATTTCTATACTAACTATATTCTATCGATACAAAAACGTCCATCCCATTCAGCGACACAAACATCGGACCCTTTTCTTGTAAGTGCACTCTATCTTCTCTCAAAATACATACTAAATATGTTGAATCATAATGCATGTACCTGCGATTATGTGTTTCTGTCATGAATTTATTGTAAAAATATTCTCTTTTCATTTTTTAAAGTTTTCATAAATTCAATTATGACAATCAGTCATGTTATTCTTCATTTGCAACAAATAAAGTACTCTACATTTTGGATGACCTATCCATTTATTAACTACTTCAAAAGGCCTAATTAAATTACAAACAATGACTAACCATATCATTGTTGTGTTTTCGAAACCTAAAAACATTCATTCTAAAGAAATTTCTTCATTTTACTGCATTTATAAGGGACGAAGGACATTAGCTCACTTAGCATTATAAATGTGCTATTGTCTTCGATGAATGTTAGAATATTCATCAGACGTTAAAAAATGTTCCTGGTTGCTACATTGTAACAAATAATATTTTGAGAAAGCTTCTATTTTTTAAGTTCACTGAATTAATCAACTACTGAGTTAAATATAATGTTATTCTGGACTATAAAATGGGTTATTTTTAAAGATATTGTTAAAAATAGCGAAATCATACTTGAAAGGAGTCAAGATAAGGACAAGATCCGTATACATGTATAATACAATATTTATTTTTATATTTTAGTTATTGATTGCGTATTAAAAAATCTGAGTGCACACTCTCTCCTCTCAAAATACCTGCAAAAACGAACTTATTATGCTAAAAATGTTTAATTATCATGCATGTATTGGCAATTATATTTTTTTGTCCTGAAATTAATGTAGAAACATTCGCGTGTCATTTTTTTCAAAGTTTTCATACAGTCAATTGTGAACATGTTAATCTTCATTTGCAACAAATAAAGTATTCTACATTTCAGATGACCGCTCCATTTATTCACTCTTTAAAAAGGCCTTATGAAAGTGCAAATAATGACTAACCATCTCGTTGTGTTTCCCGAGCTTAACGACATCCATTCTAATTAATTTTTTTCATTTTATTGCATTTATAAGAGATCAAGGACAAAAGATCACTCAGCATTTAAAATGTGCAACCAGTTTTATATTTTTTTTTGTTTGTTTATTTATTTTTATTTTATTACTTTCTTTTTATTTTACTTTTCATTACACATGTAATGAAAAGTACATGTAATGAAAGTATTACTTTTCATTAAACATGTAAAATTTCATAGTTAAAAACGCACTTATATCTGACAAAACGTAAATTTTATTTATATTTTTTGTAAATTTCAATTATCATACATACTTTTTCAATCGCAGTTCGAAAATGATTGGTGAAAATTTCCGTTTAAAAAAATAAGTCCAATTGACATTATTTTAATGTTTTGCTCTGTTTAAATTTTCGAGCAGACGGAAAATTAAAGCGGCATGCCCCAAAATTTTGGCTCTCAGTTACTGCAACGACCTGCTTCCCAATCGAACAAGCATCATTGGAAATGATGCTCAATGCTTATTTGTGTTCTCCTCTGCATGTATCTGCGATTATATTTTTCTCTCATGAAATAAAAGTAGAAACATCAGGGCTCCCAAATGGAATTGAACATCAATATTTTTTAACAGAAAATTTCATAGTAGGTTTCCACAGCATTTGTACTAAAACTTACCCCCGAAGAAAGTTTATACGCAATTTGCAAGAAAAATATAAAATGGAAATCTTTCTAAGAAAATATTGATGTCCAGTTGGCGGACCATTTGGGAGCCCTGAAACATTCTCGTACCAATTTTTCAAAGTTTTCATAATCCCCATTGCTAACATGTTAATCTTCATTCGCGACGAATATAGTACTCTATTTCAGATGACCTCTTCATTTATTCACTATTTCAAAAGGCCTTATTAAAGCACAAACAATGACTAACCATCTCATTCTTGTGTTCCCAAAACTTAACGACATTCATTCTAATTAAATTTATTCATTTTATTGAATTAAAAGGGCTTAAGGAAAAAAGATAACTGAGCATTATAAATGTGCTATTGTCTTCGATGAATGATGGAATATTCATCAGACGTTCAAAAATGTTCTTGATTCCTACTTTGTAAGAAAATACATTTCTTGAAATCTTCTATTTCTTTGGTTCATTGAATTAGTCAACTGTTGAGTTAAAAGCAATATAATTATGGGTAATAGAATGGGTTATTCCGGATCATATTATCTTTAAAAATAACGAAATAATAATTTTAAAAAAGTCAAGAAAAGAACAAGATCTACATACATGTATATTAAAATATCTATTTTTACTTATTTGTTATTATTTTCTAATTCGAAAAATCTGAGTTCACTCTCTCTTCTCTCAAAATACCTACAGACTGAAAAAGTTTAATTATCATGCATGTATCTGCAGTTATATATATATATTTGTCGTGAAATGTATGCAGAAATATTCTTGTGTCATTTTTTCAAAGCATTCATAAACGCAGCTCTGAAGATATTAATCTTCATTTACGACAAATAACGTACTCTACACTTTAGATTTATTTATTCACTATTTCAAAAGGCCTTATTAAAGTACAAACAATGACTAACCACGTCATTGTCGCGTCTCTAAAACTTGAAGGCATTCATTCTAGTTAAATTCATTCATTTTATTGCATTTATAAGGGATCAAGACAAAAGCCCACTCAGCATTATAAATGTGCTATTGTCTCTGATGAATGTTAGAATATTCATCAGACGTTAAAAGAATGTTCTTGGTTGCTACATTGGAATAAATGATATTTTGAGAAAGCTTTTATTTCTTTAATTCACTGAATTATTTACTACTGAGTTAAAAATAACATTATTCTGAACTATGAAATAGGTTATTTTTTAACATATTACAGAAGCCAAGATAAAAAGACCTATTTAGATGTATATTAGAATATTTATTTTTACATTTTAGTAATTATTTGCTAATTCGAAAAATCTGAGTCTTTTTCTCTCCTGTCCAAATTTATACTAAAACGAAATTATGATAAAAATGTTTAATTATCATGCTAAAAACATTTATTATCATGCATGTATCTGCGTATATATTGTTTTGCTTGAAATCAATATAGAAGCTTTCTCGTGAAATTTTTTCAAAGTTTTCATAAACTCAATTATGAATATGTTAATCTTCATTCGTGACAAATAAAGTACTGAATATTTCAAATGACCTCTCCATTTACTTACTATTTCAAAAGGCCTTATTAAAGTGCAAACAATGACTAACCACGTCATTGTCGCGTTTCCAAAACTTAAATGCATTCATTCTAATTAAATTTATTCATTTTATTGCATTTATATGGGATCAAGGACAAAAGATAGCTCAGCAATATAAATGTGCTATTGTCTTTGATGAATGTTAGAATATTCATCAAACGTTAAAATATGTTCTTGATTGCTACATTGTAGTACATTATATTTCCAAAAAGCTTTTCTTCCTTTAATTCTCTGAATTAATCAACTGTTGAGTTAAAAATAATGTAATTCTGGGCAGTAAAATGGGTTATTTTTGAGACTATTATTTTTAGAAATAGCGAAAAAGTATTTAAAAGAATTCAAGCCAAGAACAAACTGTATATACATGCATAATAGAATATTCATTTTTAAATTTTAGATATTATTTTCTCCTGTATTTACACGAAAATAGTATTGCATTTCTGAAAATTTTCGAATTCTGAGTTTTGACGGATTTACACGTTTTAGGGACACAGATTCCTAAAAGCATGTTCTTTCAAAATGTCTGTCTGTAAATCTCTCTTAAGTAACATAATTTTTGTAGGGACTCTTTTTCAAACAGTAATGCATAGAATTTCATAAAGAGCTATTTTCATGTATTTCCAAATATGCATTGATGCTGATTACTTTTTGGTGTAAATTGCTCAACAGGTGTCTCTACTATGCTACCTTTTTCACGATTTCCGCAACAGTTCTATCTCATGAACCACTTCACGAATCAATATAAAGAAATTTCTTTAAAACACTATAAAATAAATTAAATTGCACGAGGTCTTTCGAAAGAACTGAGTCTTTCTTTTTCAGGTGCAAAGAAAACATACCACTACTATAAATACTACTACTACCACTAATAGCTGTAGACTAAACTGAAAATGCGGGTTGGACGGTTCTTTGCGCCTGACGAAGAAAAGCTCAGTTCTTCTGAAAAGCCCTTGTGCAACTTAATTTATTTATGGTGTTTTACAAAAGGTTTTTCACTTCGATTGATTAACACCAGTTTCATTTTATTATCTTTACTTCACTAATTTTCCTGAAATTTCAGATTATGTTACATTGTTGTACAAAATTTAAGGACGAGTCCCAAAATGCCAATTTTCAAGGGCTAATTCAAGCGATAATTTCCCCGCGAATATTCAAAAGGAAGTAATGTAATTCGAATAATCACTACCCCTGCATAACAGTTAGTCCATATAACATCTCATTCAGGTCACACATGGTCACAAGAGTCAATCATTACGGCGAAACAAAAAATAGGAAATTGCATACGTCTCATTTATGAATCTCAAATGACTACTATATGCGACTCCACTGACAGGTCACTGCGACTGTTGCTTAGTGTTGAGTCACCAGGGGATTTTACAATGTCGTTTTATTGAGAATCTCATATGACTGTCATTTAAAAACTCAATTTCAAAGTCATTCTGAATGTTGCATTATGGTAAATCACTAAATAATGTCACATTAAAGTCACATGGTGACTTTCTGGCCGATACTTTGTCAAATGGTGACAGAGACCCTACGGTGAAGTAACCACTGTGAAAAGTGGTGATAAGTCACCATGTGAATTTAATGGGACATTATTTGATAATTTATCATAATGCAACTTTCACAATGACTTTGAAATTGGGTATCCAGATGAGAGGTCACACGAGTGTCTCAATGAAACGACATTGTGAAGTCACCGGGTGACTCGCCACAAAGCAGCAGTCACAATGACCTATCAGTGGATTCATATATAGTAGTCATTTGAGACTCATAAAAGAGACGTATGGAATTTCCTATTTTTTATTTCGCCGTAGCGACTGCGATTCTTGTGACAATGTGTGACCTTAAGAGCCCACAATAGTCACAGAAAAAGTACTCATAAAGACCCGGATGATAATGTAAAGTCTATGGGAGCGTTCTTTTCTAATATCTCGCTCAAATTTTAATATTTTTACATGATTTTTTTTGCATAGGCTAGCTGAGGACGATCCACAACCGGCCTAGTTTTTACTTTTTCAATTTTGGTTTCAGGTTTTTAAAAAAAGTTATTTTAACTTTCAAAACCGGTTTAAACCGGTTCTGAAATTGAAACTATCACAATATAAAAAATATATGAGCAAAATCGAAAAAGTAAAAACTAGGCCGGTTGTAGATCTTCCTAAGCTATCCTATGCAAAAAAAATCATGTAAAAATATTAAAAATTGAACGAGATATTAGAAAAAAACGCCCCCATAGACTTTACATTAGCGCTCGGCTTTTACCGCGTGACTAGTGTACGCTCTTAACGAGATGTTATATGGACTAGCTGTTATGCATGGATAGTAAATATTTGAATTATATTATTTTCTTTTGAATATTCCCGGGAATATTATCGTTTGAAAATCCCTTGAAAATTGGCATTTTTGGAACTCGTCCTTAAATTTTGCACACCAGTGTAGTCCTTGACATGAATGGATGCTGTTTACATTTTGTTGTAAATCCTTAATATGTGGCGCTGTTATGAATCCTTTTTATTTCTGCAACAGGTCTATCTCAAGGACTAATACACGGATTTTCACCAAACTTCAGATTTGGTTTTTCCTTGACATGAATGGATGTCATTGATATTTTGGTGTAAATCGCTCAACAGCTGGTTCTGCTGTGCAACCATTTTTACGATTTTTCAATTGTTCTAAATAGAGAGTTAATCCACGGATTTTCATCAAACGTCAGATTCAGTTAATCCTTGATATCAAGGCATTGTATTTATGTTTTGCTGTAAATCACCCAACAGTAGCTGCTATTCTGGAGTTTTCTTGATTCTAGCAATATTTCTGTCTCAAGAACTAATGCACGATTTTTTATCAAACTTCAGATTCAAGTTAACTTTGATAAATGCTATTTTTGATTATGTTTTGTGTAAATCGCACAACAAATGGCGCTTTTTTTCTGCATTTTCTCCATGTTCGCGATTGTTCTATTTCAAGAAATTATGCAATATTAATTGTAATATAATGTTTAATTGAATTTCATACCATTAGAGTGCTTATAATGAGCATAGATTGCCATTTAAATTTGGCACTTACCATAGTTGCCAACTTTTACTTTGCTACCACTAATTTTGTAAAGAGATTTTCCACTCGTTTAATCATAAGATTTCGACGATTTAATTAGACGATATTTACTATAAAATTTTTGTGATAGGAAAAATGCGTAAAAGTTGGCAGCTATGCACTTACGTAGTTAATTTTGAAGTGATAACTTATATGAAGTAAAAGAAAATTTTGGGAATACCAATTCTCACTAGTTATTTACTAATTTGAAATATCTGACTTTATAAAAACCTGTATCAATACTTGAAAAATTTCCGTTTCTACCAAATAGTTGTTCAACAATTTTGGAAACCTTTCGTTTTTCTCAGATATTTTGTAATTTATTTTTAATAATTTCTCAATAAAATGAACAGGTTTTTAAAAACAGCTCTATGAAATTTATTAAGTACACTAATAAAATATACTTCACTCTGTCTACATATCTTTCTGTCTATGTGCGACGGCTAGTAAAACCTATGGGATGTACGAGATCGAAAGGTTTTTTAAAGCTAACCCCGAGTTTTTTCTAATGTATGTGAAATTCAGACATTCGATTGATATTCATGTCCAAAATGAATTACTAATTGATTTTTATTCAAAATGTGACCTAGCATTGATTTTCTAGTGCTCGAAAATAGCAAAATACAAAATTTTGTCAATTTCGTTAGAGGCGTTTTTGAAATAAAATTAACAATCATATAAACATACAAACTTCAGTCGTATTGTGATATAATATTTATGGTTGAAAAAAGGATTATTTTAGCTGTGGTTTACATGCTGGAAATGGTAATAATAATAAAGCTACAGAAATAAAGTATATATTCAAGAAAATAAGAGATTGTTTTTAAAATTGAGACTATTATAAACTAAGAAAATATGGAAAATTGAGTACCTCTACGCCGTTTTAAAGTAATCATTTTAGCTTTCCAAAAACAAAAAAGTAAATAAAAAAATATGAATTTGTCTCCTGAAAATAAAATTAAAAAATCCTCTTGCCATTACAACACAAAATTGAGAAAAACGTTTACAAAACTGATTAATATATTAAACTTTCTGTTTTACTTATTAATTTTATTACACAATCCATCAAAGAGTCTGCTCAAAAATTGATTAGTTTTGAGGATAAAGCTTTATAATATTATTTCCTTTCTAATCCCTTTATTATAAATATGAATTATTTTCCGAGAACATATTTTCGATTATAACTATTTAATTTTTAAGAGCTTAAAATTTAAAACTCGTGCTTCTGGAACAAAACTTAAAGATATTCGTTCTATTAATTAAAAACAGTTTACACGTTTTATCAATTTTCGTAAAAATGATATTTTTTTGTATGCATTAAATTTTTTTAATGAATTTATTTGAAGATCATCTAGCATATTAAGATTTTATAGCATATTAAGATCTATGCTTTTATCAGTTTCACTTTACTTCGTATTAATTTTATGTTAAACAAGTTAAATCAGTGTTTGAACTCCGCTATTTGTTTTAAAAATCCATGTAGCTTCATTTCTACCAGGTTATTGAAAAAAATGCTTTAATTATTTGATGACAAGTTAATTAAGTCCAGGCAGTAAAAACAGTATACTGAATTCATGGTAGTTCAGGAAAAGGCTTATCGTATGTTTTTTGGATCGCTGAATCCGAATTATCAACTTTCCACAAAATTTCCAACGGCAATCCCCAGAAATTTTGATGAAATGCCCCCCCCCCCATACGTTTTAAATAAAAAATCAAAATCTTTATTGTTTTGGAGAAAAGGTATCTAGAAATTTAGAAAGTAAGGTACCCTGGGGTAAAAACGCCAGGCGGGGTTATAGCTCCAAGTGCTTATATTTTGCATAATTATGAAATAATCAGGTAAATGACACCCATGTGCTATGCGCAGAAGGTTTTTGAGTCATATAAATCGCAAAAAACAGCTTCAAGTTAATTTGTTTCATTTTTAGGTCTTATTGTTTTTACAAACAACTAAAATTAACGCTTGATCTAAAATTCGCGAGATACTTTTTGTGATGTGAAGACTATCATTTTATCCGGAAATACTTTGTTAATTGGATAAATTTGTAGTGCATTTCATGTACTTTTAAAATGTTGTTGAAGATTTTGGATATCTTCTCGAGATAATTTGTAATTTAAAATGTACTGCGCAATAACTATACCGGGGTAATAACGCCAATCCTTGACATTAAAACCCCGGTTGATTCCCTGCAGTGGCCGAGCTACATCCTAAATACCGATTCAAATAAAAACAGTTAAAACTTTGCAATGTTTCTCATATTTCTATTTAAGCGGTCTTTTTTGAGCAAAAAGAAGCTTACGGTCTGATATTCTTTTGCCTCATCCCCCCCTCCCTCACCACACCTTTATTTTTCTTACACTTTCACAAAAAATTGAACATTTTCAATAGCTTAGAATGCAATTTGTCAATTTCTAAGTTTGTAGAGTTTGTATTTTTAGAATTGGGCTACCTACATGCAATTATTCCATCTTATTTCATAGTTTTGTTTGCATGGCGTTACTACCCATATAGGTGGGTAATAACGCCAAATAGCATTGGTCAAGAAAAAACGCCATTACATTTTCTGAATACATATCTGTTAAATTATTTTATTTTATAGAGATAGTCAATGAGTTGCTGTATCAGATCCTATATTTGTTTGAAAAATACAATCTAAAACTAAGCCGTGAAAATTGGTAGAACCTTAACGTGGCGTTATTACCCCAGGGTACCTTATATAAAATTTGCAATTAATGATATATGTGACATTATGATGTAAGTTGAACAGGTAGGGGGAGCCAGCCTCTCAAGATGTGCTGCCACGCTGCCTGCACTAAGTTATGTAATTTTGTAGCAGGGGTGGGGAAGTGGAATTGCCATGTGAAATTTTGGAGTCAAGTTAAAATTTCGGATTCAACAACCGGAAAAACATAAAGGAAATCGATTTCTAGAATTACCATTAATTTTGCCACGTAAAATCCTCTATTTCCTGGACTACATAACTTGGTGAACTCAGCGCCGCGGCTCATTTTGAGAGGCAGACTCCCTCCCCCCCGTTCACCCTGCATCATAATGTCGTGTATCTAATTTGTTGCTATTCTAGATACTTTTTCCCTAAAACAATTTTTAAAAGCTATTTTGGGGATTATTTTACCAAAGTTTTTTTTTTCGGGGGGGGGGGAATTTTGAGGAAAGTAAAAAATCGGATTTAGCTAACCAAAAAGCATAAAATAAGCCTTCTGTGGAAAGTACAAAAGGGAAACGGAAGAGCGAACACAAACGATGCGAGTGGTTAAGTGGAATTGTGTTACTTATTTTTGTAAGCAGCACTGCGGAGCTTGTTGAGCGCAGATTCTCCCTTCTCCATTCATCCTACGTCGTTATATATCTTATTTGTTGCAAATTTTGTCTACTTTGTGAAGTTCTAAATATTTTTTCAATAAAACAATAAAAAATGGAATTTTTAAAAAAAGACTTATTGGAATTCTTCCAAAATTTGCCGGTTGGAAGAGGAAATTTTGATGGGAACTTGAAAATTCGGATTGAACATGTCAAAAAACATAAAATAAGCTTTTTCCCGGAAGTACCATGGTAATATCATATATTGCCTGGACTAATAAGTCAAATATTACTATTTCAAAAATCTAAAGCCCATCATTTACCTTTTTTCTTTCTTTCTTTTTTTTTTTTTTTTTTTTTTTTTTTTTTTTGAGTAGATAACTGGTAACACTGCATAAAAAAGAAATTATGTTGTTCCGTACACACTCATACATGCATATGTACATATGTGTTAATACGCAAAAATATAGAAATTTTACTCACATTTTAGACATTAGTATTATTTACATATTTTAATGGAAAATTTCTTCGGTAAATTCCAGAAATTTTTCCATTTCTCCCCCCCCCCCTATTATATTCTTTTTTCTTTTTCTTTTTTTGCATATCTCTGTAAATAAAAAATTTCCTTTTAAAAGATAAAATATAATCTTTTAATTACAACATTTTTCTTCGCACCATGATTTTGTGTGGAGCAGATAATATCAAACATTTAATGCGTTTAATTTTTTCTTGCTTTTTTTTTTTCATAAGTATGTTATTATTATGCTTTATTTTTCTTTAAAAACTTAAACCGTGTTAGTTATTGTTAAAAGATATTTTTCTATTATGCAAAATAATCGCATGGATCCAATGATATTCTGTTATTTCTATAAAATTTTAATGTATAACAAACATTTTTACAAAAGCAAATTTCTGAATAAGATACAGAGAGTTTAATGTATCCAAACAATCTTAAAATGCAACTTTTGATCAAAATATCGATATATAATTTTTGCAATAATATTAAAATTCATTTATCTATCTTATCTCTTTTATCTATCGAAATCTGCTTAAATTTTGTCTGTATATAAAACGGAACACGAGATACAGCCGTTTAATTACATCTATTACATTTTTTGAAGTGTGTAACCCTTCGCGACGGGAGCCTTTTACGAAATTTTTAGTGCTTTGTCACCGGTTTTTAAAAACAGAAAATTGTGCCTGGTTAAATCGAGAAAATGCTTCGATTAAATAAAAAAAAATTTTCAGTTAAATTTTACTGATGGGTATTAACAAAGATACTTAAGCCTTTCTGCGGCACGTATGCGTGTCGCTCGTCCCCAAGGAGTTAAATTCATTTTTAGCTTTATCTCAAAATGAAGTTCTTCAAATTTTGACTATTCGGAAAATTTATTTTGTATTTAAAATGGAACACGAGTAGAGATGGGAATGCTCGGAAAAAAACCCGAAAAAATTGGGAAAAAAACCGGTTTTTTTCCGAAGGCTTATTTTTCAATTTTTCCGAACTGGAAAAATTGAAATTTCATTTATGAAATAATTTAGTGAAAATTTTGTAATAGCTACATTCTCATACTTTTTATTTATTTTATTTTTATGTTGAGTGTCTCACATGAAAATTTTAATGTGGGTAATCTGCTCTCTGAGCAGAAATCTGTTTGAGAAGACTTGAAAGGATCCTTCACATTTTTTTATTGTTTGAAACACAAGACCCTTTGCAAAATTTCTCTTGAAAATAGACTTTTCAGAAAAGTTTAATCAACAAATTGAATCTTTCGCAAGTGCAGTGATTGAAGAGAAAAAAATCTCATGCCATACAGCAGCTGAATCTTATTAAGTTGCATATATGTATGTAAATAACCTTATTAAGAATGTCTAAATAGGAACCTAAATATAGTAATAATTTCTTATTCAAAAATTCTGAACATATTTTGTACAAGTATATACAATAAGTTCGCAATTTCACAAAAACTTGATTACATAAAAAAAAAATCTATATATGTAATTAAATACAACTTCACTTTTTAAAAATTAATTCATGTGTAAAATTATTGTAATAATATGCCGATTAATGGAAATAATAAAATTAAAAATTCAACAAAAAATTTTGAAGTATGCAGTTATTACTTTAATCTATATTTTCAAGAAGTAAGTATTGAATTCGTGAAAAATTTGACTTCCAGTTTTTGGTGTATTTAAAATTTTTAGAAGGTCCTGAACGCGTTTTGATGGTTTTTGGAAAATATCTGTCACTCTGTGAGTCTGTATGTGACAAATTTTATGGGCACTCTATCTCAAGAACTGATGCACATAATTTCACTAAACTTTAGATTCAGTTACACCTTGATATAAACTCGAGATGTTTTGTTATTAGTATATATCGCCAAACTGATGGCGCTGTTATGCTGCATTATTCATAATTTCCACAGTAGTTCTGTCTCATACTAATGTATGTATTTTTATAAAATTTCAGATTAAGTTAATCTTTGACATAACTTTGTGCTCATTACTTTTTGGTGTAAATTGCTCAACAGATGACGCTGCTATGCTGCATTATTCATGATTATCGCAATAGCTTTACCTCAAGGACGATTTTTTTAAAAAATCAAACTACAGTTTCTAATATATTTTAATGTTGTTTAGTTTTTGGTGTAAATCCCCTATAGGTGGCACTAGCTGCATTTTTCAAGATTTCGTTATAGCTGATTAATTGAATGTTTTTTCAAAGTGTTGAATCTAAAATTGACCTCCATTTTACCTCCATAATGCACAGTAATGCTGCAAAAACATGGACAGTTTGCATTAGAAAAGTACAACTGCGATGAAAAAAAACCCCATATTTTATTACAAGTAACCAGTGTTCTCGCTGTCGCTCGCCAATGCGCCAAATTGCGACTAAATTCTTCATTTGGCGAGTAAACAAGCGATTAGATTCGCCAAATCGCTAGTGCTCAATTTTTGTTTTTTCTTTTTTTCTTTTTCGTTTTTCATACACATGCATATGTATATTTAATGTATACATAATTTTATATTTGTAGCGGATAGTAGAAAATAAATTAACAAGTCACATAAAAACTTAGGTTATTTTAGAACATATTGAAACATATATCTATTTTGCGAATACTTTTTTTCATTTGGCGAATGTTTTTTATTTTTAATTAGCCAAATTACTAACGTTGGTCAAATGCCAGCGAGAACACTGCAAGTAACTATGTTCCAAATTATACTTTCCCTCTTGATTAAACTTTGAATTTTTGTAGTTTTCTAAAGCACAGTAGAAGTTTATCTCTGTATGTAACTGCTTTTGTTAATTCCTCAAATAGTGAGCATTTTCTATTTGTAGTGTTCTGTTTTCATAACTTTTGAGTTCCACTCTTAGAAATATAAAATTACCATGTGGAAACATTATGGAATATGGTTTCTTACTCAAGGATAGAATACCAGATTTCAGGGTAAAAAGAAAAAAATTATATTTAATTAAACTTAAAAAAAAAAAAAAAAAAAAAAAAATCTGGTTTCAGTGAGTAAAAATTTAGCAGTCAATAAATCCTACGCTATTTTTCAGTTGCAGACCTGAGTAAGCCAAAGTAAAACTTAGTTTTGCTTGAATTTAGATTATAAAACTAAATCAAATCTTTTTTGAGTTGAGATTGGAAAGCTATACCAAAACTAAACATATTTTATAAATTAAATAAAATTAGAATTCCAAGAAAAAAAAGTAATAATGCAAAAATATACATTTTTTAAACAAACAATGGAATTTTTGAATATTGATATTCATAATAATGACAAAACTGCAATAATTTCTTTAAACTAGTATCATTTACTTAAAAACTATACTTATGTAAATGGAATGCATAATTTATTTCATTCCAAACTACAGACATGTAACTGAAAAATCATTTCAGCAGAGGTATGATATAATAAACAATAGCATTTAATAAAAATTCTTAGGTTGTGGGAAAAAAAAAAAAAAAAAAAAAAAAAAAAAAAAAAAAAAAACTAAACTTTTAAAAGCAGGCTTTGCTACTTTCTTTTTATTTTGTAATACAAAGTGAAAATACTTTTCATTTAATACATATAAATGGGAAAAAAATGTTTATTATTTAATATTCTCTTAGAAAATATAATTTATTTGGGAGAAACAGTCATGAAAAATCAATTTTTCCAATTTTTCCGAAAAAAACCGGTTTTTTACCCGATTTTTTCCGACACTTATATTTTTCCGGAAAATTTACATCTCTACACGAGATACAGCCGTTTAATTACGTCTATTACATTTACGAAGTGTGTTTTAAAGTCATTTTTAGCTTTATCTCAAAATGAAGTTTTTCAGATTTTGACTATTCGAAAAACATCCTAACAAAAGTTTACGGATGAAATGCTGTTAACATTTTTGTACTTCATTTACAAATGACTTACAGGCAATAGACTACACCATAATAATATATTAAATAGTTTTATATTTACACTGGTATAAATGAAATACTTTAGACAAATTTTGCGAATTTTTTAATACAATTTTATTTTAACTGCCATATCATGCGACATAAAGATGCGATAATAAATGTGTGTAGTATAAATCCTAAGTAAAGTTTTTCTGTACATTATGCAATTTATAATATGTCAATAAATCGTTTAATTTTTGAGGTGTCACGTTTTGCGAAAATGTCAAATTTTGACATAATTTTGACTATTTTTCTACTAAGAAATATTTATGTGTAATTGCTACAACTTTTATATTTTTATTAAAGTTTTAAAGTATATATCATTATAAAAAATGAATAACATGAGAAAATTGAAAATATTGAAAAAGTAAAAAATGTATGCGGATATCTTAAAAATCATTTTTTAACAATCATTAACATTTAATAAAAATGTACAAAATATACATATCTATTTCAATTACAACATTATTTAGCAAACATAACGATAATCATAAACGGATAACCATTTTCTGATCAAACATTAGCTGTCAATTTCCTCTGTCAACATATACAAATTATAATATTATGTTTACAGACTGATTATATGTGATGTACTTGCGAGCTTACAGTGTAACACTAGATCATAGGATCCCAACCTTTTTTGAACCACCGCCCCCTTTACAAGAGAAAAAAATGCCAACGCCCCCCTTTTCCATAATAATTAATTATACAAAATATTAAAATATTGTAGCATATTATCTATATTTTATCTGTCTAGCTATCTATTAACAATCACAAAGTTGATGTTAATTAAAACAACCATCAAATGTAGTAAAAAACTGTTTATTAAAAATTAAAATATTAATTAAAAAAAAAACACATTTTTTTTTTTTTTAACAACGAAATCGTTGAGGCTGATGGAGTTTTATTAATTTGTTCATGTCGGATTCTAATTCTTTTAACATCTGTCACAAATTGTTAGATTCAAAGATGTCTGTGCCTTTTTTTTTAGACAGTAGATTAGAAGCTGCACGGAACCCACTCTGAGCTAAATCTGACTAAGGAAAGCAATTAAAATTTTATGTACTCTCATTCACAATCCAGGTTAGAAAGCTGTATTGGTTTTTGAGGTTGGAACTCTTGGTATCCATTTCCGAATTTTACTTTTAGTTCTCGTTTGCTGTGAGTTCCTCTTCCAAATATGATGATTCTGCTGTATCTGTATTTGCGAAATTATCTAAAAAGAGTCTTTGAACAAGTCGGATGTGGAAAGATCAAAGCTTTCATTTCATACTTGTTAATACTTCAAAATCCGCCATCGCAGTAACAAAATTAAATAACAATCTATGCTCATCGTGAGAATTCTAATGGTATAAAATTCCGTGCATTAGTTCTTGAAATAGGAATTTTGCGAATATCGAGAAAAATGTAGAATAAATGCGCTATTGTGCGATTTACGCCAGAACATAATCATCAATGATATTTATCAAGATAAAAATGAATTTGAAGTTTGATAACATTCGCGCATTAGCTCTTGAGATACAACTTTTAAGAAAAACGGAAATTTTTCAGCATAAGCATAGCAGAGATAACTATTTCTTGAGCTGTTGCAGAAATCGTGAAAAAGACAACATAGCCACGGCATCCTTTGAGAGATTTTTAGCTAAGATAGAAGAAAGTAAAAATATCACATATGTCATCACATCACAATGTCGTCTTTTCTAGTGTCAACACGCATTTATTCAAATGCTCTTGTAGCCTAGAAGGCTTCATGGCTTCATTTGAAAAAACTTTTTGGCAATGTAAACAGCATCTATTCATTTCAAGGAATAATCAAATCTCAAGTTTGGTGAAAATCCGTGCATTAATTCTTAAGATAGAGCTTTTGCAGAAATCGTGAAAAAGGCAGCGTAGCAGTGCCACCATTTCTGCAATTTTTAACAAAATGTAAACAGTATACATTCATGTCGAGGACTAACAGAATCTGAAGTTTGATGAAAATCTATGTCGCAATTTTTAAGATAAAGCTGTAGCAGAAATCGGGAAAAAACAGCACAGCAGCGCCACTTGTTGAGTGATTTGCACGAAAAACAAATCAGTATCAATTTATATCAGGGATCGCCTGAATATAAATTTTTGCTAAATTCCGTGCGTTAGTTGTTGAGATAGAGGGCCCACAAAATTTATATCACATGCAAACAGAGTCGTAGACTCACAGAATCACAAACAGACATTTTGTAAAAACATGTTTTTTAAAATATCTGGCCCCTAAAACATGTAATTCCGTCAAAGGCCAGAACTTGAAAGTTTTCACGAATCCAAAATAATTTCTTTTGTAAAGATAGAAGAAAGTAAAAATATCACATATCTTTGTCTTTTCTAGTGTCAACACGCATTTATTCAAATGCTCTTGTAGCCTAGAAAGCTTCACGGCTTCATTTGAAAAAACCTTTTTGGCAACTTAAGGCCATAGGTAACGATTGGTTTGTAGGAGAGTGCCTAGATTCACATTTCAAATGTTTAATACTGTACTGCCGTCATTTCTTCTTCGATTAAGATATTTTGAAACACAAAAATTTTTCCCTATTTAAGTTTAAATAAATTTACTTTTGAACAAATTTATAGATACAACGATTTTTAACACTTTCACTAAGAATAAACTAATTTCTTGAAGTGATTCAAATCACGGATTCGTTTTAAAATAACTTTTCAGGCATGCGTTGTCATACTTTTCTGGAAATACAGGTTAATAAAAAAAATTCTGTTTAAAACTTTTAGCTAGCCACTTATCGCGAATTTTGTAATCCACAATTTTTGAATTCATAATGATATTGAATCTGCGTCATAGCAATTTTTCGTGTTCCACTTGGATATTTTGACATTCTTGAAAGAATTGAGCAACAATGTTTTTCGCCTGATAAAATATATTTCTGTTCTCCTCGATTTTATCTCTTCTTCGTGTTCCGTGTGTTTTTAAACGTTAGTAAAATAAATTCAATTCCTACCCTACTCCCCTACCCCGCAGATCTAGGTTCGTTTGTATAGATTTCTATTTAAAGGTGCAATTATCTTTTTGTCACGGATTGGGAACCTCTTATAATAGAGGCTGACGCAAATCCATTTTGTTTCGGATAATTGGTACCCAGTTCGGCATGAATCTATTGCGCCGGAGCGCAATCCTTGATAGTTCCGAAGGTTACTACCGGAGCTGCAGTTGCCAAATTGTGGAAATTAGCTTGGCTTTTCGACTGGGTACCAATTCGGGTGCCAAATCCGAGAGTGCAGAGGAGATCAGCTATTTTCACTATATTAGTTCCTAAATAGGTAGGTATGCCATGACCGCCCCCCTTGACTGCCCTAACGCCCCCCATTTTTCTCTAGACTCGCTACCGCCCCCCTGGAAGGCTCCAGCGCCCACTGGGGGGCGGTACCGCCCCCGTTGGGAACCTATGCACTAGATTAATATACAACCAAGATTATGTTTACAGACCAAACAGACTAGAGACAATGCTTGACGCAAAGCCCATAAGATGGAAAACTATACGGAAGTAAATAAAATTTACATTGTTTCCGCATAATATATTATAAAATATCTACAACACAGCATTCCTCATTGATCTTAATGCAAATAAACTTTAATAATCATTCTTATTGTTAGATGAATTTAAATTTTGTACTCTTTGCAATGCATATAGAAAATGTTAAACTGAAGTTAAATGTACCCAACATAAATCGATTAATGCTGTCTTTGTTGTATATTTAATTTAACTAAACGCTTATAACAGTCTATTTTCTATTATAATATTACTAAGCAATTTTTCTGAAAAGAATACAAAAAGTTCAAAATTGATTTACAACAGTCATTAACATTTAATAAAAACATACAAAACATAAATATATATTTTAATTACAACATTATTTTGCAAACATTAACAGTCAATTTGCTCTGTCAACATATAAAAAATATAATATTATGTTTACAGAATTATTATGTGTGACGTACAAGCGAGCTTACAGTGTAACACTAGATTAATTTACAACCAAGATTATGTTTGCAGACCAGACAGATTAGAGATAATACATGACGCAAAGCCCGTAAGATGAAGATTGCACGGAAGAAACCTAAATTTGCATTGTGTACGTATAATACATGATAAAATGTCCAGAATTCAGTATTAATTCATTGATATTAATGCACATAAAATTGAATAATGATTCTATTCTTTAGATGAATTTAATCTTTTTACCCTTTGAAACATGTACAGAAAATATTAAACTGAAATTAAATGTAATCAACATAAATCGATTAATACTCTCTCTGTTGTATAATAAATTATATTTGACTAAATGCCTATATATAATAAATTATATTTGCCTAATGCCAACAATATTTTATTATTATTGTTGTTTTTATTATTATTATTGTTATTATTATTATTATTATTATTATTATTATTATTATTATTATCCATTTTTTAATAGGATACAAAAAGATTAAAAATAATTTTTAACATTCTTTATATTTTAATAAAATTATACAAAAGAGATATAGGAATTACAACATTATTTACACCATTATTTCACATACATAGTTATAACCACAAACGATTAACCATTTTCTAATCAAACATTAGCAGACAATTTGCTCTGTCAACATATACAAATTATAATATGTTTACATACTGATTATAAGTGATGCACATGCGATCTTACAGTATTACTAGATTAATATACGCCGAGATTATATTTGTATTCAAAATAGACTACAGATAATACATGAAGTTGAGCCTAAAAGATGGAAGACAGCGCGGAAGTAACACATATTTACTTTGTGTACGCACAATATATTATAAAATGTCTACAATTCTGTATTCCTCGTCGATCTTAATGTACATAAAATTTAACAATGATTCTTACTTTTAGAGGAATTTAAACTTTTTACTTTTTGCAATATACACAAAAAATATTAAACTTAAAATAAATGTACCCTGTGTCAATTAATTAATACTGTTTTTGTTATATAATTAATTTTATTTAACTAAACGCGTATATCACTCTATTTATGCTACATTATTATTATTATTATTCGTAGTAGTAGTAGTAGTAGTAGTATTGTTTTTCTTTTTGCAATTTTAGGATAATAATAATGATAAGCTGATAAGATGGAAGGCTGCACGAAAGTAACCCAAATTTACGCTATATACGTATAATTTATTATAAAATGTTTCCAATGCAGTATTACTTTCATTGATTTTAATGCACATAAAATTTAACAATTGTTTTTATTTCTATATGAATTTAAATTTTTTACTTTTTGTAATATACACAGAAAATATTAACCCCTAAACTGGGTTGCCAAAACACCACTCAGGCAGTGATGGTAACCTCGTCACTGAAATTTTCCCTCAAAATTTCCCTCATGAGCTCAATTTTCCCCTCAAAATTTCCCTCGTGAGCTCAATTTTTCCCACACTGTTACATTCAGCCGTTAAAATCACAGTCTATCGACAAATGACCAAAATGTATTTTATACTACTTTTCATTTTGGTTCTTTAAAACAAAAATCTTTCAATCAATCGAAGAACATAAGTAATTTAACAAACATAAACATAATATAAAAATAAATTCTTAAGGCAATAATGATTATTATTATTTTTCTTTTTCAAAACTGTTATTCATTCATGAAAGTTCTATGAAACAGAAGTTTATTTTTGTTATTTCTCTAGAATGAACTGGTTAGTGTTTAAAGTTAATTTTTCTATTCACACAATATTTATTTTCAAACGCAAAAAGTTTATTCTGATGAAAATAGAAGCAGACACAATTACATTACAATAATTCGCAGGTATAATGTCAGTAAAAAAACAATTGTGAAAATTAATTTCCAAAATTATTTTTATCATATCAATAAAAAATAAACTTTACTCCAAGAGCCATTCGTATTGAAATACTTTTTTTCTTACTTTCGATTTCTCTCTATCAGAAAAACTATTTTTCCTTTTAACGTTGGTTGTCGAAACATTCGAATCTTCTGCTTTTCCAAATCCATAGCTATAAAGCATTAAAATGTAACTTTCGAGATACTACACTATACACATTCTAGAAAAATTTGAACTAAAATCTAAAACTAAAAAACTGTTTTCGTTTTACGCTTTTCTCAAGCAAGCGAGCGATCGAAACCGAAAATAGAATAGAATAGTTCCGACTGACGTCATAACCTCCCCCCCCCCCCTTCGAAAAATTCCCCAGGTTTCTGGTTTCTCTACTTTGATGCTTGAGCCTCGGCTTGAGCTTGAGCTTTGAACGATAAAAGATCAGTAATTTTGATTGGTTGGTGGAAAATTGGTGGCATGTGGTCACGTGGTTGCATCTGATCTATTAACTTAGAGAAGTTTAGTTGTATTATTGTTTCGAGAGTCAATGGAACGCAATAGCAATATTAAGCGAAATAGTTACGATGCAATTCGCCAGGAGTTTTGACAAACAAGTCGAAAGAAAGGGTTTTCTAAAAAGTTTTGCAGAAAGAAAGGGAAAAAGCGCGTTCATGAGAGTGGAATGGGAAATTCTCAAAATTTCCCACAAAACCTCAAGTTTCCCCTTTTTCCCACACAGCTCTATTTTCCCCACAGATGTGGGAATTTTCCCACAAGTTACCATCACTGCACTCAGGCAAGGCATCATCATTTAAAGCTTTCTGACACCACTATTAATTTTTAGAAAATTTTCATGCTATTGTCAGGCGGAAAAGTTTAGACTAAATGTTTCAAATATTTTATTTAAATAATAGTGGTGTGAGACCGCTATTTTCAATTTATTGAACGGAAAAGAATTAACCGTTAAGGGGTTAAACTGAAAATAATTTTATCAAATGTAAATCGATTAATAATGTCTCTGTTGTATAATAAATTATATTTAACTAAACGCCTGTATCAGAGTATTTTATGTTAGATTATTATTATTATTATTATTATTATACAATTCTTCTGAATAGGATCCAAAAAGTTATAAAATATTCTTTAATAGTTATTAATATTTAATAAAAACATGCAACACATATAAACTATTTTAATTACAACATTATTTCTTAAACATGATGGTAATCATAAAAGATTAACCATTTTCTGATCAAACATTAGCGGCCAATTTTCTGTGTCAACATTTACTAATTATAATATTATGTTTACAGAGTGTTTATAAATTATTTACATGGAAGCTTACAGTGTAATACTACATTAATATACACCGAGATTATATTTGCAAACCAAATAGATTAGAGATAATGCATGACGCAAAGGCCACAAGATTGAAGGCTGCACGGAAGTAACTTAAATTTACGTTGTGTACGTATAATATATTATAAAATGTCTACAATTCAGTATTCCTCATTGATCTTAATTTACATAAATTTTAACAATGCTTCTTATTTTTAGGTGAATTTAACCCTTTCCGGCGCAGTGTGTCCAGTCTGGACACACCTAATTTTATTTCCAAACTTGCAATAGGCACGAATAATATTTTAATAAAATCTTACATTTAGAATAAAAGCTTAAAATAAGGAGTTCTTAATTTCTTAAAAAGTGGTTTGTAAATTCTGGTGTCAGTCGTTAATTTCTCTTTTTATTAACAGAATTTCATCGCGCCGGAAAGGGTTAAACATTTTGCTCTTTGCAATATACACGGGTATTATCAAACTGAAAATATTAAAAACTGAGCCAAAACTATATTTAAAACTATACATAAAACTATGTATAAAAACCTATCTTTAAACTGAAAATAAACAAAAGATATGAAACCGAAAATAAACTTACCCAACATAACTCAATTAATGCTGTCTCTGTTGTAAAATAAATTTTGTTTAACTAAACGCGTATATCAGTCTATTTTATGTTACATTAATATTATTATTGTCGTTGTTCTTTTGATTTGTTTTGATTTGTTTTACGATTTCTCTGACTAGGATAGAAAAAGATAAAAAATAATTTTGATCAGCCATTAAAATTTAATAAAAATATACAAAAATACATATATATTTTAATTACAACATTATTTCGCAAAAATAATGCTAATCACAAACCATATCCTTTTTCTGATCAAACATTATCAGCCAATTTGCTCTGCAACGTATACAAATTATAATATTATGTTTACAGACTGATTATAAATCTTGTACATGCTAGATTACAGTGTTACACTAGATTACATTTGCAGCCGAGATTCTATTTGCAGACCAAACAGACTAGAAATAATGCATGACGCAAAGCCCACAAGGTGGAAGACTACACGGAATTAACCTATATGTACTTTGTGTACGTATAATATGTTATTAAATGTCTATAATTCAGTATTCTTAATTGATCTTAATGCACATAAATTTAACAAAGTTTCATATTTTTAAATAAATTTAAACTTTTTATTCTTTACAATATATACTGAAAATATTAAACTGAAAATAAATGTACCAAAATAAATTAAGTAATACAGGGCTCCCAAATGGTCCGCCAACTGAACATCAATATTTTCTTAGAAAGATTTTTTTAATATATTTTTCTTGCAAAGTGCTCAGAAACCGCCTTTGGAGTTTAGTTTTAACACATAAAATACTGTAGAAACCTACTATGAAATTTTCTGTTAAAAAATATTGGTGTTCAGTTCGCTGACCATTTGGAATTCCTGGTAATACTGTTTTTATTGCTTAATAAATTTTATTTAACTAAACGCGTTTATCTATCTAGTTTACGTTAAATTATTATTATTATTGTTCCTGTTGTTTTGTTTTGTTAGACAATTTTTCTGAAAAGGACACAAAAAGTTGAAAAATCGTTTTTAACAGTCACTAAATTTTAATAAAAACATGCAAAACATACATATATTTTTAATTATTTCACAAACACTGTGATAACCACAAATTATTAACCATTTTCTGATCAAACATTAGCAGTCAATTTGCTCTGTCAACATATATTAGGGGCGATCAAATGAAAAGGTACGAAACGCCCTAACTACAAAACTGGTTGAAATTTGAATATGCTGCTTTGGAATAAAGTAGTGAGACATCGAGAGATGCGATTGGTGTATCCAATCTATCCGTCCAATTGACGCGGCAGTGCCAATGAGGCCATCATGGCTTTCCCATTGCAAAATCCGATGATTAAAGAGCGAGGTCTGATTAACCCATTAGTGCCTAGCGTCCCTTTTTAGAGACGCTCCAAAAGGTTCATTCAGCACTATTTTTGACACCGGTAAAAAAGAAAAGCAATAATTATTTTATTTGAATGATGCATTTTCGTGATTAATGAATAAAACTTAAATCTTCTAAAAATAGTGGTGCCAGCCAAATAAAATTTACGCAAAAGATGCTGGGCACGAATGGGTTAAATTGTGACACAGTGAGAAATCTGATAATACCTCGCTGCCCTTTAATCATCGGACTTAAAATCATTTAAAAGTGCATTTTTTTAATCTACGCAAAGGTGTAAAAATTTAAAATATGCGATGATTAAAAGTTTAAAAATTTGCAGTTCCGAAAATTGTAAAACTTAAATTTCATTTAAAATTTGCTTATGATAGGTCCAAACATGTGCTTAATCCATGTCGTACGTAAGGTGAGGCGTTCAGAAGTCAGTCTGATTATCTCCATCAAATAAAAATGTCCATTTTAAACAGTTAAAGTTGTATATCTATAAACTACTGGTTTTTTTCACAATATTTTGACTATAATCATTAATTGTCATATAATCATGGATAATTCATAAGTTCTGTATAGAAATATAGAAAAATTTCAATACAATCATGTCATTATCTGAGTTTCTAAAAAAATGGAGTTAGTCGGATTCACTTTTGAACGCGTTATCTATAACTTTGTTATTAGATAAATCATATTTCTGATAATACTTTTTTTCATGCAATTTCACCCAAAAACGACCAAAAATTTAGTTAAAATGCGTGTTATTTTGAAAAAAAAAAATATATATATATAAATGATTGATTTCCGATTAAACTAAGATATATTATAAAGTATATTTAATTTAAAGTATTTATATTTCTGTCACAAATAAATGAAGGTCTATAAATCATTAAATAGCCGATTTTTAAGAGTTTCGTAATAGTGGCGTCATACACATACTTAAATTGTTTAAAACTTATAGATGTTCTATTCTCCAGCGAATGTGAATAACATCATTTTATGCAAAATTCTAGCGTATGTCTTATAAATAAAACTGAAATTTGTTTTGCATCATCTATAGTTAATTAATTCCCTTTTTTTATTGTTGATGAAATTCTTTACTTTTTAATTTTTTTAATGTAGAATTTCTTTATAAATATAAAATTTCTTTATAATCAGTCTGTGAAAATATTATTTTACAAATAATCGTTGTAATTTGTTCAATTACTATTTTTACTTTGCTATTATTATTATTGTTGTTGTTGTTGTTGTTGTTTTTCTTTTTGTAATTTTTCTGAAAAGAATACAAAAAGTATAAAAATAATTTTAACTGTTATTAAAATTTAATAAAAACTCATAAAACATATGCAGGTATTTTAATTGCGACATTTTTTCGCATACATAATGCTAATCCCAAATGACCATTTTCTGATCAAACATCGGTCAAACTGTTCTGTCAACATATACAAATTATGATATTATGTTTATAGACTCACTATATGAAATTTTCATGCGAGATTACACTGAAACACTAGATTAATATACACCGAGATTATATTTGCAGGTAAAACAGACCAGAGATAATGCATGAGGCAAAGGTCATAAGATGGAAGACTGCACGGAAATAACCTAAATTTATGTTGTTTACCTATAATATGTTATAAAATGTCTACAATTCAGGTCTTCCTTTTGATCTTAATACACACAAAATTTAACAATGTTTCTTATTTTGAAATAAATTTAAACGTTTCACTTTTTGAAATATATATACAGTGAAACCTCCAAATAAGGGACACCTATGGGACCGCAACTTTTGTCCCTTAAATAGAGGTGTCCCTTATTCGGAGTTTCTTACATAGTGAAACCTCCAAAAAAGGGACATCTATGGGACTGCAATTTTCGTACCTTAAATAGAGGTGTTCCTTATTCGGAGTGTCCCTTATTTAGAGGTTTCACTGTACATACATAAACTATTAAATTGAAAATAAATATACCCAACATAAATCAATTGATACTGTCTCTATTGTATAATAAATTTTATTTAACAAAACACGCATATTAACACAGTATCACAGTATTATATCATTTTTTTATATTTAAGAGAGTACGTAATAGTATGTAGATATAATAATAGAGAGTTCGTAAGTATGGAAATACACATGTAGCATCTATCCTTGTCATTCAGTCCGTCCATCTGTCTGTCTGTCTGACTATTCGTCGATCCACACATAGCAAATCAAAAACTACCCAACCGAGTCATCTGAAATTTAGAATATATAAATATTGCACGATTTTGTCGTGTCATTTTACATTTTAATATACAACAAAAGGTTTACAAAAACTATTTTCTTAATATTATACAAAAAGCATAGAAATAACTTTAAACAGTCATTAATATTTAATAAAAACATACAAAACATACATATCTGTTTTATTTACAATATTATTTCGCAAACATAATGATAACCGTAAACGATTAACCATTTTTCTGATCAAACATTAACTGTCAATTTGCTCTGTCAACACATACAAATTATAATATTATGTTTACAGAGTGATTATAAATGATGTACATGCGACCTTACAATGTAACACTAGATTAATATACACCGCAGTCTGTTTGCAGACCAAACAGATTAGAGATAATGCATGATGCAAAGCCCAAAAGATAGAAGACTGCACGGAAGTAACTTAATTTACCGTTGTGTACTCATAATATATTATGAAAAGTCTAAAATTTATCATTCCTCATTGGTCTTAATGCACATAAATTTTAACAATAATTCTTATTTTTGGATTAATTTATCTTTTTATTTTTTGAAATATATGCAGAAAATATTATACCGAAAATATACGTATCCATATAAATCAATTAATGTAATTTCTGTTGTATAATAAATTTTAATTAATTTAAATGCGTATATCAGTAGCCTAAATTTACGTTGTGTTTGTATAATATATTATTAAATGTCCGCAATTCAATGTCCCACATTCATCTTAATGTGCATAAAATTTAACAATAAGTCTTATTTTTAGATGAATTTAAACTTTTTACTCTTGTACACAGAATATACAAAGAAAATATTAAACTGAAAATAAATGTACCCGACATAAATCAATTAATAATGTCTCGGTTGAATAAAAAATTTTATTTAACTTAAAGCCTATATCAGTCTATTTAATGTTATCTTATTATTATTATTATAATTTTGCAATGAAAGTAACCCAAATTTACGTTATGTACGCATAATATATTACAAAATGGCTAAAATTTAGTATCCCTTCATTGATCATAATGCACATAAAATCTAACAATGTTTATAATTTTTAGATGAATTTAAACTTTTTACTCTTTTTAATATGAACAGAAAATATTAAATTGTATATAAATGTACTCAACATAAATCGATGAATACTGTCTCCGTTGTATAATAAATTTTATTTAACTAAACATATGCATCAGCTTATTTTACGATACATAATTATTATTATTCATGTCATTCATGTCATATTATTATTCATGTCATTTTTGATTATTTTCTATTTTACGAACCATTTGAGTGTTCCCTACGAGTTCGCAAAAACGAGCGTCGACTGTATTGTTAAAATTTTGCAATGGAAGTAACCCACATTTACGTTATGTACGTATAATATATTACAAAATGGCTACAATTCAGTATCCCTTCATTGATCATAATGCACATAAAATCTGACAATGTTTATAATTTTTAGATGAATTTAAACTTTTTACTCTTTTTAATATGAACAGAAAATATTAAATTGTATATAAATGTACTCAACATAAATCGATGAATACTGTCTCCGTTGTATAATAAATTTTATTTAACTAAACATATGCATCAGCTTATTTTACGATACATAATTATTATTATTCATGTCATTCATGTCATATTATTATTCATGTCATTTTTGATTATTTTCTATTTTACGAACTTCCTATTTTACAAACCATTTGAGTGTTCCCTACGAGTTCGCAAAAACGAGCGTCGACTGTATTAAAATTTTGCAATGGAAGTAACCCACATTTACGTTATGTACGTATAATATATTACAAAATGGCTACAATTCAGTATCCCTTCATTGATCATAATGCACATAAAATCTAACAATGTTTATAATTTTTAGATGAATTTAAACTTTTTACTCTTTTTAATATGAACAGAAAATATTAAATTGTATATAAATGTACTCAACATAAATCGATGAATACTGTCTCCGTTGTATAATAAATTTTATTTAACTAAACATATGCATCAGCTTATTTTACGATACATAATTATTATTATTCATGTCATTCATGTCATATTATTATTCATGTCATTTTTGATTATTTTCTATTTTACGAACTTCCTATTTTACGAACCATTTGAGTGTTCCCTACGAGTTCGCAAAAACGAGCGTCGACTGTATTAAAATTTTGCAATGGAAGTAACCCACATTTACGTTATGTACGTATAATATATTACAAAATGGCTACAATTCAGTATCCCTTCATTGATCATAATGCACATAAAATCTAACAATGTTTATAATTTTTAGATGAATTTAAACTTTTTACTCTTTTTAATATGAACAGAAAATATTAAATTGTATATAAATGTACTCAACATAAATCGATGAATACTGTCTCCGTTGTATAATAAATTTTATTTAACTAAACATATGCATCAGCTTATTTTACGATACATAATTATTATTATTCATGTCATTCATGTCATATTATTATTCATGTCATTTTTGATTATTTTCTATTTTACGAACTTCCTATTTTACGAACCATTTGAGTGTTCCCTACGAGTTCGCAAAAACGAGCGTCGACTGTATTGTTAAAATTTTGCAATGGAAGTAACCCACATTTACGTTATGTACGTATAATATATTACAAAATGGCTACAATTCAGTATCCCTTCATTGATCATAATGCACATAAAATCTAACAATGTTTATAATTTTTAGATGAATTTAAACTTTTTACTCTTTTTAATATGAACAGAAAATATTAAATTGTATATAAATGTACTCAACATAAATCGATGAATACTGTCTCCGTTGTATAATAAATTTTATTTAACTAAACATATGCATCAGCTTATTTTACGATACATAATTATTATTATTCATGTCATTCATGTCATATTATTATTCATGTCATTTTTGATTATTTTCTATTTTACGAACTTCCTATTTTACGAACCATTTGAGTGTTCCCTACGAGTTCGCAAAAACGAGCGTCGACTGTATTAAAATTTTGCAATGGAAGTAACCCACATTTACGTTATGTACGTATAATATATTACAAAATGGCTACAATTCAGTATCCCTTCATTGATCATAATGCACATAAAATCTAACAATGTTTATAATTTTTAGATGAATTTAAACTTTTTACTCTTTTTAATATGAACAGAAAATATTAAATTGTATATAAATGTACTCAACATAAATCGATGAATACTGTCTCCGTTGTATAATAAATTTTATTTAACTAAACATATGCATCAGCTTATTTTACGATACATAATTATTATTATTCATGTCATTCATGTCATATTATTATTCATGTCATTTTTGATTATTTTCTATTTTACGAACTTCCTATTTTACGAACCATTTGAGTGTTCCCTACGAGTTCGCAAAAACGAGCGTCGACTGTATTGTTAAAATTTTGCAATGGAAGTAACCCACATTTACGTTATGTACGTATAATATATTACAAAATGGCTACAATTCAGTATCCCTTCATTGATCATAATGCACATAAAATCTAACAATGTTTATAATTTTTAGATGAATTTAAACTTTTTACTCTTTTTAATATGAACAGAAAATATTAAATTGTATATAAATGTACTCAACATAAATCGATGAATACTGTCTCCGTTGTATAATAAATTTTATTTAACTAAACATATGCATCAGCTTATTTTACGATACATAATTATTATTATTCATGTCATTCATGTCATATTATTATTCATGTCATTTTTGATTATTTTCTATTTTACGAACTTCCTATTTTACGAACCATTTGAGTGTTCCCTACGAGTTCGCAAAAACGAGCGTCGACTGTATTGTTAAAATTTTGCAATGGAAGTAACCCACATTTACGTTATGTACGTATAATATATTACAAAATGGCTACAATTCAGTATCCCTTCATTGATCATAATGCACATAAAATCTAACAATGTTTATAATTTTTAGATGAATTTAAACTTTTTACTCTTTTTAATATGAACAGAAAACATTAAATTGTATATAAATGTACTCAACATAAATCGATGAATACTGTCTCCGTTGTATAATAAATTTTATTTAACTAAACATATGCATCAGCTTATTTTACGATACATAATTATTATTATTCATGTCATTCATGTCATATTATTATTCATGTCATTTTTGATTATTTTCTATTTTACGAACTTCCTATTTTACGAACCATTTGAGTGTTCCCTACGAGTTCGCAAAAACGAGCGTCGACTGTATTGTTAAAATTTTGCAATGGAAGTAACCCACATTTACGTTATGTACGTATAATATATTACAAAATGGCTACAATTCAGTATCCCTTCATTGATCATAATGCACATAAAATCTAACAATGTTTATAATTTTTAGATGAATTTAAACTTTTTACTCTTTTTAATATGAACAGAAAATATTAAATTGTATATAAATGTACTCAACATAAAACGATGAATACTGTCTCCGTTGTATAATAAATTTTATTTAACTAAACATATGCATCAGCTTATTTTACGATACATAATTATTATTATTATGTTGTTGCTTTGCAGTTTTTTTTAATTGAATGCAAAAAGTTTAAAAACAATCTTTAACAATAATTAACATTTAATAAAAACATACATGAGCATTTTTATTACAACATTATTATGCAAACATAATGGTAGTCATAAACAATTAATCATTTCCTGATCAAACATTAGCAGTCAATTTGCTCTGTCAATATATACAAATTATAATATTATGTTTACACACTGATTATATGTGATGTACTTGCTAGCTTACATTGAAACATTAGATTAATATGCACCGAGATTATATTTGTAGGCCAAACAGACTAAAGATAATGCATGACGAAAAGCCCATAGAATTTATGACTGCACGGAAGTAACCTAAATTTACGTTGTGTACGTATAATATATTATAAAATGCCTACAACACACACAATTTTCTCTGTCAACGTTAACAAATTATGATATTATGTTTACACACTGTTTATAAATGATGTACATGCGAGCTTAAAGTGTAATATTAGATTAATATACAGCCGAGATTATATTTGCAGACCAAACAGACGAGAGATAATGCATGACACAAAGCCCATAGAATTTAAGACTGCATGGAAGTAACCTAAATTTACGGTGTGTACACATAATATGTAATAAAATGTCTCCAATTCCGTATACCACATTGATCTTCATGCTTCATGATTTAATAATGAATTTAAATTTTTTTCTCTTTGTGAAATATACAAAAAATATATAACTGAAAATAAATGTATCCAACATAAATCAATTGATACTGTCTCTGTTGTATAATAAATTACACTGGCCCCCAAAAGTTAAGGTACAATTGATGTTTTGCGTTTAATTTCCAAATGCATGAATATAAAAACAACAAATTTAGAGGAAATGTGCGGTAAACTGTTATTTATTAAATGCTACATTGAAATTTACTTAAAATGAAATTACAGCAAAGCACTCATAGTGAAAATTTTCATTCTAGGAGAAATTAGTACCTCGCAGTATTATGCAGTAAAATGTGACAGAAACATTAAAAAAACTGGTTCTAATGTGGAATATGTCCACCCCGGACTTGAATGCATTGGCGGCATCGACTTTCCATGCTCTCAATTAGTAATTTGTCGGACATAGAAATAGTTAACGCTGGAGTAAGCCTTTTCCAGCTTATTTAATGACCTTGGAAGAGGCCTTAAAATCGCAACATGTCTCACAAGATATTTCCAAAGATGTTCTATTGGAGTCAAATCTGGAGAGTGAGCTGACCATTCCATTCTCTCCAGACCATGATCCTCAAGATAATCCTCAGCACCCACAACTCGGTTTGGTCTAGCATTATCATCCATTAGAATAAAACCATTGCCAATAGCACCGACATATAGGGACACGTATGAATCAAGCATCTCATCGCGATATCTCGTACCAGTCAGAGTTCCTCCATGGGAAACATGCAGGTAAATTAAATAAGCAATCTAAATCAAGATGAGTAAAGCGTATAATAAAAAAGAATATTGCCCAGTAAAACTTATGACATTGAGCTCACAGGCTACGTATACTAATTGTATATTATAGCCTTATATTTTCAAGGGTTAATTCCATTTTTTTTAATTACGGGGGGGGGCAGCTCCCTCCACTTTTCCTTTTTATACTTAATCATTGAACCCCTTAAACTAATCACAGATATGATTTATCATATAAGAATTTGGGAAAAAAAAATGATAATTCTGCATGAAAAACCCATTTATATCAATTTAGAGGAGGGGCATGAACCCCCCGTTCCTCTCTATTTATAGTTATCCAATGAACACCTAATACTATTCGCGGAAGTACCTCATCAGAATGATCCTCCATCTGAATTTTGAACGAAAACTGATCATTCTGCATAAAAAATCCATTAATATAATCTATGGGGAGGGGCATTAACCCCCGTTCTCCCTGTTATATATATTGAATGAACTCCAAAAACTAATCAGGGAAGCGCCTTATCAGAATATACATACATACAAAATTTCAAGTTAATCGGATATTTTTATCATGAGTTATCGCGTTAAGCACGTACATACATACAGAATGGACGGGCACATAAGCTCTCAGGCTATACTAGCCTGTGAGCTAAAAACAACTCATTCACGATACAATAAATTACAGCTCTTTCTTGAGAAGCAGAATCCACTGTTTCGTTTTATGAGTGCATATAATAGATGAACATCAAGGTACGAGTAGCAAAAAAAAAAAAAAAAAAAAAAAAAAAAGGTTATTTTTCTTTTGTCAATGACAACGAGTGATTTGTTTATGAGAATAAAAATGTTATTAATACTTTTTCAAACTTGCAGAAATTAAAATTTCAAGATAGATTTTCATTATAACTATATGGCTGAGCTTGAATAGACGCAAAATGTAAAATATTTTACAACCTTACATTCTTCAGGGCTCCCAAATGGTCCGCGAACTGAACATCAATAGTTTTTAACAGAAAATTTCATAGTAGGTTTCTACAGCATTTGTGCTAAAACTTACCCCCGAAGCAGATTTATACGCAATTTGCAAGAAAAATATAAAAAGGAAATATTTCTAAGAAAATATTGATGTCCAGTTGGCGGACCATTTGAGGGCCCTGATTCTTGCATTTTTTGTCAATTCACAGTTCCCATTTTGTTTGTCAATCTATTTATATACTTATATATTATTCTATCACTAAACAAATACCCATTACAAAAAGTCTCTTATTCTATTAATTCATATATTTAAAAGAACATATAGTGAAAATGATGACGAATAAGCGAATTAACCTAATTTAAATGCAATTTTATGTTTAATTTTTTAGTAATTACTTAAAACTTTTCACATGATTAATTGATCTGGACATGACTTTTTAATCCCAGTAATTAATTATAACCGAATCAGTTACAAAACAAACTTTGTTCGTTTAAAAGCTCAGTTTAATCATTAATTAAGGATGCTTTCAAAATTTTGCTTCATCCGATATACATATAGTATTTAATCTCTATAAATCTCACCGAAACTACAAATTTACTTAAATTTACATCATTATAAATAACAAATTTTAATTTTTGCGTATTAATATTTATTGATGACCAATATCGCTGCTATTGAAATTCTGAAAGTAAGGGGACAAGCGTGTGACGTCATCACAAATCGACCAATTTCTTATTAGTGTTGGAATTCACATCGGGAAATTTTAAATAGCAATTTTGTTAATTTTCTTTTTAGGTGCGTTCGTAATTATGTAAATACGTGGCACCTATTGTTGTCGCTCAGTCCGTCCGTCTGTCCGTCTGTCTGTCTGTCCGTCTATCTGTCCGTCTGTCTGTCCGTCTGTCTGTCTGTCCGTCCGCATATAACAACGCAAAAACTACCCAACCGAATTGTTTCAAATTTAAAATACATAATTATAACATAATTTTGTCGAGTCATTTCAAATTTTATGAAAATCGGATGGATAGATCAATTACAGGGATAATCAAAAGGATTCCGTTACATTACGGTCAACGGGGAAAAAAGTTTCAAATGCATTTTAATTGTTTGAAATTTAAAACATATAATTATTGCGTAATTTTGTTGAGTCATTTCAAATGTTATGGAAACCGGATGCATAGATCAATTATAGGGACAATCAAATGATTCCGTTACATTACGGTCAATGGGGAAAAAAGATTCAAATGCATTTTAATCGTTTGAAATTTAAAACATATAATTATTACGTAATTTTGTCGCGTCATTTCAAATGTTATGAAAGTCGGATGCACAGATCATTTACAGGGACAATCAAAAGTGTTCCATTACATTACAGTCAATGGGAAAAAAGTTTCAAATGCATTTTAATGATGTTACATTCATTCGAACATAATAGAATTGGCATGAATCTATGAAATATATACTGAAATATGCATTCTGTACAATCTGTTATAAAAAGAATTTTTATTATTAAATTACAGGGCCACACAAAAGTATTCCACTACATAATGCTATATGAGGAAACGTTGTTTGGGGCGTGTTTTAATTATATTCAACTATTTCACATTTTATGAATAAGATATACGTTGCTGAGGTGTAATAAAAATTACTTCCTGCATATTTACAGGAACACAAAGATTTCGACTACAATACTGTATCCGAAGTACGCTCTATTATAACAGCACGATTTGAATATTTTTAAAACTTCGTTATCATACGAACGCACCTCATTTGCTACGTTCCCGTGCAATTTCCTACTTGTTTAATATATGTCATCATATATTAATTATTTAAACTTAATGGGGATAATTTGGATTCCATTTTTATTGGGGCGGGGAAGATTCCAAATTCTCATCACTAAGTTTTAAAAGTAATAATTTAGTTATAAGATGATAGATATTCCACAAATAAAATAAAAGAAAATTGCTTTTCAAAATTTAATCGTGTGGATTCCAACACTAATAAGAAGGTGGTCGATTAGTGATGAGATCACACTCGTGTCCTCTAGTCTTGAGTATTTCGATTGCAGTCCCAATATACGTATGATGATTGGTTACGACTTTTATAAATTGAAAATTGCACGTCAAGCACAGCAAATGTGGTGCGTTCTTACAATAAAGAATTTAAATATTATTCAGATCTTGGTGTAATAGTACACATTACTTCGGATCTAGTAAAGTATGCGAAATCATTTGTAATAACCTGTAAATAATTTCTGCTTACTATGATACTGGAAATAACTTGTATTAAGCCTCAGCAACGTACATCAATTTCATAAAATGTGAAATAGTTCAATATTATTAAAGGCGCCCCAGACAATATTTCCCCATATATCATTGTGTAATGGAATACTTTTGCGTAGCCCTGTAAAACAGTAACAATATTCTTTGCACTATACGATTGTATTGAATGCATATTTTGATATATACTTCACAGATGCATATTAATTATATTGTGTATGAGTGTAACACCATTAAAATGCACTTGAAACTATTTTTTTCATTCGTCGTAATTTAATGAAATTTTTTTGATTGTTCCTGTAATTAATATATGCATCCGATTTTCATAAAATTTCAAATGACTCGATAAATTGTGCACCAATTATATATTTTAAATTTCAAATGATTTGGTTGGGTAGGTTTATCTCTGTTATATGTTGACAGACGGACAGATGGACGAACTGAACGACAACAATAAGTACTACTTACCGGGTGTCCCAAAAATGACTGATGGATTTTAAAATTCAACAACTTGCAAACGGTGGCAGCTATTTAAATTTTTTTTTTTTACAGGAGGGTCATTCCATGTCAATTCGACCAATTTTTCCCCCATTTGTAACCCGACCCCCAGGGATTTGGATGAAACTTTGTGTGCACATTAATTCTATCATGAAATGATTCCATCAGAAATTTTTCCTTCCCAGACCTCATAGTTTGAGAGATATGGGGGGTCCAATTCTAAGGTTTTTCTCAAATCGCACATTTCTGAGTGTGTATTCTGAGATTGCAGTTCCATCTTCAAAAAATTGTTTCTCTGGATCTAAAACATGAATCCTCCTAAAAATATCACTATAAAAAGGTAAAAAAATGCAGATTTTAATAAAAAATATTTAAAAAATTTACTTTTAATATTTAGGATAAAAAAAAGTCAGCCAAAGTTGAGAATTATGGTTATTTTTCCAAATTTTTGTGACTTCACGAAAAAGGCTGTACACAAAAAGGCAAATTAAATTTCCAATTTCTTTTTGTTTTAAATAAAAGTTTACACTTTGGGCTTTCTATCTATGAAATAAAAATGATGTGTTTCGCATGGCTTATGCAAAAATTTTGGGTACTTTCCAATTACCCGGATGAATGCTTTATTTTTATATATTACATATGCACACAAAAAATCAAATGAAATTTCCCATTTCTTTTTGTTTTAAATAAAAGTTTACACTTTGGGCTTTCTATCTATGAAATAAAAATGATGTGTTTCGCATGGCTTATGCAAAAATTTTGGGTACTTTCCAATTACCCGGATGAGTGCTTTATTTTTATATATTACATATGCACACAAAAAAGCAAATGAAATTTCCAATTTCTTTTTGTTTTAAATAAAAGTTTAAACTTTGGGCTTTCTATCTATGAAATAAAAATGATGTGTTTCGCATGGCTTATGCAAAAATTTTGGGTACTTTCCAATTACCCGGATGAGTGCTTTATTTTTATATATTACATATGCACACAAAAAATCAAATGAAATTTCCCATTTCTTTTTGTTTTAAATAAAAGTTTACACTTTGGGCTTTCTATCTATGAAATAAAAATGATGTGTTTCGCATGGCTTATGCAAAAATTTTGGGTACTTTCCAATTACCCGGATGAGTGCTTTATTTTTATATATTACATATGCACACAAAAAAGCAAATGAAATTTCCAATTTCTTTTTGTTTTAAATAAAAGTTTAAACTTTGGGCTTTCTATCTATGAAATAAAAATGATGTGTTTCGCATGGCTTATGCAAAAATTTTGGGTACTTTCCAATTACCCGGATGAGTGCTTTATTTTTATATATTACATATGCACACAAAAAAGCAAATGAAATTTCCCATTTCTTTTTGTTTTAAATAAAAGTTTACACTTTGGGCTTTCTATCTATGAAATAAAAATTATGTCTTTCGCATGGCTTATGCAAAAATTTTGGGTACTTTCCAATTAGCTGGATAAGTGCTTTATTTTTATATATTACATATGCACACAAAAAAGCAAATGAAATTTCCCATTTCTTTTTGTTTTAAATAAAAGTTTACACTTTGGGCTTTCTATCTATGAAATAAAAATTATGTCTTTCGCATGGCTTATGCAAAAATTTTGGGTACTTTCCAATTAGCTGGATAAGTGCTTTATTTTTACATATTACATATGCACACAAAAAAAGCAAATGAAATTTCCAATTTCTTTTTGTTTAAAATAAAAGTTTACACTTTGGGCTTTCTATCTGTGAAATAAAAAATATGTCTTTCACATGGCTTATGCAAAAATTTTGGGTACTTTCCAATTAGCCGGATGCGTGTTTATTTTTACATATGCACATATGTATACATCTATATAAATACAGATGTATTATACATGTACATATGTATGTATATAGACAGTATATTGATACATATAACACTGGTGCCCGTCTAACCGAAAAGTACCAAATTTTGCCTCGTTTTGAAAATCTGCACCAATTAAGGGGGAAAAAAATCTGACTAAGTTTAGCTGTGGTACTTAAATAATTACTGGAGTTTCTATGAGTTATTGAATTTAATGTTATTTGATGCAAAAACAAATTGGAAATTTCATTTTCCTTTTCATGTAGAGACTTTTTCATAAAGTCACGAAATTTCGGAAAAATAATCATGACTTTCAACTTTGGTTTACTTTTTCGTCCGTATATAAATCTCTATTAATTGCCCTAATTGCTTTTTTCACTTGCTTTTTATGCCGCTTAAATGGATCTCCACATTTATATAATTCATATTTCATTAAGAGCGAAATTCTGTGATGCTCACATATATTAATCAAACGGTTTTCACTTAATTTTTGTTTTATAAATGCAATAGTCCTAACTAATAAAAATTCTTTTTCTGAATCACAGAGATTATCAATGTAGTCTATTTCTCTGTTATTTGTATAGCTAGTTTTGTGACATTCTAAACCAGTTAATATTACAATACTGCAAGCCTGAAGACTAGTAGAAGGTTTAATATCAGGCTCCATATTAAAACAATAAAGCAAAAATATATATATATATATATTTATACATGTCATAAACTATAAAATATGTAGCAATCAGAATGTATTTTTTGTAGCACAGTAAAAGTTAAATCATTCTTCTATGATAAGAAACAACAGAATGACAATAATTTGATTAACTTGATTTCAAAACATCTGCTTTCATACTAACGAGCATTACCCTGCCTTTATCACAAGGTGTTTATACAAGGCAGGTGCAATTAAATCTTTCAGACTATAGAAACAAATTCAAGTTCTGTTAAACATTTGTGTATTTAAACTTGCCAAATATTTAATCTAATTAAAATTAACGAAGGAAAGGAAATACAAGGTTATGAACATTTTTTAAACACAAATAATTAATATATAAGCATTCGAAAGAAATAATGGAAATGTGAGAAGAAAAAAATTTCTATTTTATACTGTACAAAAAAAAATCTGTTTTGAGTTTAATTATTGAAAATAAAAGTAAGAGATTCTTTAGATTGTCAAAAAATGCCCATTATTAAATAACTAAATGAAATATATGGACCATTCACTAAATTTAATGGGGAAACATATTACAGTCAGATTTTTTTTAATCAGAAAAAACAAAACCTAAACTTTACTTTGAGAATTAAAAAAAAAAAAAACATGCATCAAATAACATTAAATTCAATAACTCATAGAAATTCCAGTAATTATTTAAGTACCACAGCTAAACTTAGTCAGATTTTTTTCCTCTTAATTGGTGCAGATTCTCAAAACAAGGCAAAATTTGGTACTTTTCGGTTAGACGGGCACCAGTTTTATACATATATATATCAATATACTGTATATATACATATATATGTACATGTATAATACATCTGCATTTATATAGCTCTATACATGTGTACATATGTAAAAATAAAACACGCATCCGGCTAATTGGAAAGTACCCAAAATTTTTGTATAAGCCATGCGAAACACATAATTTTTATTTCATAGATAGAAAGCCTAAAGTATAAACTTTTATTTAAAACAAAAAGAAATGGGAAATTTCACTTGCTTTTTTGTGTGCATATGTAATATATAAAAATAAAGCACTCATCCGGCTAATTGGAAAGTACCCAAAATTTTTGCATAACCCATGCGAAACACATCTTTTTTATTTCATAGATAGAAAGCCCAAAGTGTAAACTTTTATTTAAAACAAAAAGAAATTGGAAATTTAATTTGCCTTTTTGTGTACAACCTTTTTTGTCAAGTCACAAAAATTTGGAAAAATAACCATAACTCTCAACTTTGGCTAATTTTTTTTATCCTAAATATTACAAGTAAATTTTTTAAATATTTTTTATTAAAATCTGTATCTATTTATATTTTTACAGTGAAATTTTTAAGATGATTTTTATTTTAGATCCAGAGAAACAATTTTTTGAAGATGGAACTGCAATCTCAAAATACAGACTCAGAAATGTGCGATTTGAGAAAACCCCAAGAATTGGACCCCCCATATCTCACAAAGTATGAGGTCTAGGAAAGAAAAATTCTGATGGAATCATTTCATGATAGAATTAGTGTGTACACAAAGTTTCATCAAAATCCCTGGGGGTCGGGTTACAAGGTCTGGTTGAATTGACATGGAATGACCCAGGAGGGTTATGTATAATGTCAGGAGTTTTTTACCGTAATTTTTTATTTTAGTTCGCATCTCAAACAATAGGTGGCGCTGAAGGCGATTGAAGGCCAGGTGATCAGTATTGAGTGAAGCGTCGACCTGGCCTTCAATCGCCGTCAGCGCCAACTACTGCCAACTACAAAAAATTTTTAAATAGCTGTCACCGTTTGCAAGTTATTGAATTTTAAAATCCATCAGTCATTTTTGGGACACCCGGTACTTACATATTTATAAACTCACCTAAAAAGCATAATTTCTTAATATTTTTTAAAGAGATAATTGGATAGTTACTATGTTTCAATTTATGATTAACGAATCAGATTAGTACTGTTTTTATATTCAGCCTTACCTTAATTTGGAAAAAAAAGATTATTTGTCATAGATTTCACCGGAAATTTTCCTGGTACAAGTGTATTACAAAGATCACTTTTTAAAAAGTGGTCCGAATGCAATAAATAAATAGTCTCCGCAATGATATATACCTCAAGTTCTTAATCAAATGCCGGATTAGAACTTAAAATCTGAGAATAGTTTATAAAGTTGTCGAGATAAAATCTATGATTGGATTTAGATTTAGCATTTTTGCGCCATTTTTTAAATGCATACATTAAAAATACCAGATGAATACTAGTGTATATAAATAGAAATATCACCCACAGAAAATATCTTTTAAAAACATACTAAAGAACTCCATAAAAAACTAATATTATGTGAAAATATATATGCAGTAATCCCTTAACATTCGCGAAGATTAGGTTCCCGAAAACATTCGTGAATGCCAAAATGCTAATGTTGCGACCATTGCCAACTAGATATAACGGCCTGCGCATTTCGCTAAAAACCGCCGAAAAAGTGAAGCTGGATTCAGCTTCAAACCCTGAACTATTTCAATGGACCACATGGAACAAACCCTGACCAAATTAACATTGTATGTTCTGATTTCTGTTCTGAGCACATGGTCTTTATTTTGGTGCATTGTTTCCACGATTGGTCAGAATAACCTCAGAGTCCTCTGGCGGGAGACTTCGTACATTAATCTTATATAAATAGGCCTTATAGATATAGTTGGCCATGATTACGACTATCTTCACAAATATATCAAGGGGTTAGATTCTATTTTTATGGAAAAAACTAGTTGGATGCGCCAATCCCAAAACTTTCTTCTATCTCATAAGTACATTTTAATATTTAAAAAAAATAGTAACTCATTTTAATGCTTTAATAATTTAAATTCAATACCATACCAACTTTGATTTTCATCTTAAATTTCTGCTTCAATCAATTAATCGAAGTAAAAACGAATTTTCCGTCTCTGCACGAGCCGATGGACAATAGAATGATAGGCAGATTTTTTTTTTCAAATTCAGGGAGGACCTACTTGCCTTATCAAAAAATAATCATATACAAAAAATTTATTTCAGTTCTAGAACTAACTTCATACACTTTTATGTAGTGCAATATTGAAAATGGCATAAAGTTCGCTATTGCAGCGCCCCCTTCCGGCGGATTTTTTTCAGATTCAGGGCGATCCAACTAGCTGTAGCCTTACACTTACACAAACAATTTCGTTCAATTCGATGCATAACTTCATGTGCTTTTCGTCGGTAATATATTGAAAATGGCACAAAAATCGCGATTGCAGCGCCCCCTTCCGGCGGAATATTTTCAATTTCAGGGAGGACCAACTAGCCATAGTCATACACATACACAAAAAATTTGGTTCAATTCGATGCATAACTTCATATACTTTTGGTCGGTACAATATTGAAAATGGCACAAAAATCGCGATTGCAGCGTCCCCTTCCTGCGGAATATTTCAAAACTGAAGCAGGACCTGCTTGCCACAGCCAAAAACATTCACAAAAATTTGGTTCAATTGTATGCATAACTTCATACTCTTTTTGATGGTAGAATGGCGACATACACACAGACACACACACACACGGACAGACATTTTGTAAAAACAAGTTTTTTGGATTTCCTGATCCCTAAAACGTGTAAATCCGTCGAAAACCGGAAGTCGAAAAAAATTTCGATTACAATACTTTCTCCTATTGAAGATAGAAGAAAGTAACAAGTGAATTTTCAAAAATAAGCATACCTACACTAAAAGTACATGCATTAAGTAAATTTGGACAATTATAAGCATATTGTGTACATTGTTTGTTTGCTGATCTATAAAGAAAAAAAACTGTGATGCGCCATTGTTTGAAGAACAAATCTTATATTTATGAATTTTCATGTAAGGAAAAGTTGCGGCCTCTATGTCTATTTTAAAGTTAAAACTCCTCACCAGAGAATAGTCGTATTGTATTGCTTTTTCAACAAGTTGTTAACCCATTAACGCCCAAATTATTTTCTTCGTTAAAATTTAAATTTTGTATTTCCCACCACTTTTAAAAGCAAATTAACTTTTATCTAAATTTATCGATGATTCTGTCTCATGAAATAAGGTATATATTTATCTTCCTCTTTACTGGTGGGAAAACCGCTTTCTTGCTGTTTTTGTAACCGTCCTCAAACGAGGACGCTGGGCGTTAATGGGTTAATGATGATGTAAAATGTCCCCGACAATATTTGCAAAAAATATTTCACCTGCAATAAAAAAATTAAAATTTTAGACAATTTAGAAAATTTAAAACTCTGCAAAAAATAAAGGAAATTAAAGATCTATATTTACCCTCAAAACAAGCTCTGAAGTTCTCGCAACTTAGGCCATGTAGTATTGTTATTCAGTACACAAGTGTTTAGTGTCAAGTAATTTACAGAATTGGTGCAGCAAAGTAGATTTACTTTGTAAAAAAATGTTCTTCATAAAATAAAATTCGCGAATAACCAAGTTTAGTCTTCGCGAATGTTGAAATGTTCCACATTTTGTATTTAGAGAATAATCAAAACATGCGAATCTTAACGTATTACTCTATATTTAGCAATACACTGAACATGTACCGTAACGGAATTGTTACTAAACATATACTAAACATGGGACTATTTTGATAATCTGGGTTAACTTGTAGGTTATCTTGTTGGGTAATCTTGTCACCTTGCAGCCGGGCGGATTTATTACTGTTTTATATGTATTTATTGGTGTTTTTTTTTATGCATGTGATTAATTTTCACCTTTTCTAACAGGTCTTAGGCAGTAAGAGAAAAATAAGTACCTAAAAAAACATACTAAGATACGAAGAAAGATACGTTTGATTCAAAGAAAGCAACGCCAAAGATGTATGTCAGAAATATGTCACTTACCGCAACTTTATTATAGTTCATAAATTAATGAATTTAAAAATTCCAGTGTTATTACTAAGACACCGTGTACATATTTACGTTTAAATGTGACATGTTTGAAAGAACATAAAAAATGGTTTTTAATGGAGTTACATTACATAGAGTTGCCAAGTTTCCGGCTTTTTGATACCAGTATTTTAGCACAGAAAATGTTGTTTTATTTAAGTGGAAAATTTGAGCAATTTAACAGTACCAGATTTTCTTTAATAGTGGTGTGCAAAATGCCGGAGACTTGACAACTCAGCGTTATAAAAAATATATAAAATACGTTTAACAAGAAATTGAGAAGACCGAAAATATTTTTCGTGGTAAATGATTCATAGAAAATGAAATAACAAACTAATATTTTTGATTTTGTCTAATTTTATTTTAGTTTCTTGTTAAACTGCTTGTAGGTAGTTCCTTTAAGATAAAAAGTAAGTAAAAAGTATAATGCTCTTTGGGCGAAAAATCGATACAAAAAAAAATATTTTTCAGCCCCAGTTTGTTCACAGGGATGATAGCCCTCCGACCCAAATGACGGATTACTACCACCAAATTTTATTACAAATTCTGATATTGTTTAAGGGGGGCTCAGGGGTTCAAAACTTTTCAAAAAATCGATTTTTTTTAATGATATAATTTGATTATTCATTTAATTCTTAACTCAATGCAAAAAAAAAAAAAAACCATAAAAATATTTGCATTTTTAACGGAGTTATAAGCATCTATGTATCAACCCTTTCATAGCCTCATCCATATAGTTTCAACTTTAACCCTTTCCGGCGCACTACTCTTTAAAGTTGGAATTTAAAGAAAACAAAAATTAGGCAATCTATTTAGGCCTAGAGGAGTACACAGGTATTGTTTTGTAAAGATTCCACTAACCATTTTAATTATACAGCTGTTGCCAAAGTGGTAACCTCCCATAAGTAAAGCATTGATAAGAGCAGTGAGAAGAGCATTGCTGTGAAGCGCGTATTACAGTAAAACATTTTACCTAATATTTAAAAGCAATAGAGTTTGATCTCTGTGATGTTGCCATCTAGAACTCATAAGAAAGATTTAAAGTAGCCATTAGAGTAGTTTTTAAAATATTTACGGAACTTTTGAGTCTCTAAACAGGGGGAACTTTAGGTGTTGCCGACCCGGCAACACTGCGCTTTAAGGGGTTAAGTCGCGTTTTCTCAAAACTTGATTTTTGATGACTAATACCAAGATTTAAAAAAATGCTATTTGATGGAATGGCGTAATTTATTTTTTTGCATGCATATAACATCATTATGTAGGTTATGAATTAATATATTTTAGATAGTTTAATATTTTGAGTATTTTTAATGGAAAAAAAGTTGTATTTTTTAGGGTTTTTTTAAATTTTCAACTTGAGAGATTTTTTAATACTGTTTTTATTAAGTGATAGTTATATCCTTAATTCATAATCTTGATTATGATGTTATATGCATGCAAAAAAAATTTAAGCCATTCCATCAAATAGTTTTTCTTTAAATCTTGGTGTTAGTCGTCAAAAATCAAGTTTTTAGAAAACACGACTTAAAGTTGAAAATATATGGATGCGGCTATGTAAGTATGGATACATAAATGCATATAACTCCGTTAAAAATGCTAATATTTTTATGCGGTTTTTTGCATTGAGTTAAGAATTAACTGAATAATCAAACTAGATAATAAAAAAAAGATTTTTTGAAAAGTTTTCAACCCCTGAGCTCCCTTAATGACAGAATTTATGGAGTTATAAACCAAAGTATGTATACTTTAAAAATTTATTAGTAGCAATCGGTCATTTGGGTCGGAACACTCTCATGCCTGTGTACATGATCATCCATTGTTTTATTCATTTTCATTCGAATGCATATCAAAATAACTGTGGGAATTTACTATAATAATTTTTGAAATAAAGGGACAAGAACTGCGTCGTTGATTCCCTTGTCTGATTCGTCGTCGGAATCTACATAGTTGGAAACATTTGAATAATGAACGATGCCCACAATCTCTTTATCAGAATTGGTGCTGTAGACCAGCGGTTCCCAAACTTTATTGGTACGCGACCCACCTCTAAGTAAAATAAAATTTCTCTACCCACTTTACATAATGATTTATATAAGAATTTGAATCGCTATGTGAAATCTATATGATAACGGCTATGCTATCCTACGATAGAGGAATATTTTCATACGTAGGATAAATCATAAACAAAAATAAGTAATCCCAATATATGTAATTCGAATGATAATTAACACAACACACAAACTAGAAAGATAATTAAAAATATATTTAATTATTATTAAAATATAACTTTATAAACAGTGCGTTTTCTGGCACTGGTTTTTACCGATGAAAGTCTCCATATCAGAGTGAAAACTTGTTATTTTCAACCTTAATTCTCTTTCAACACAGTTTTTTCTATTTTTGTTTTTCAACAATAGCCAAGTACAAAAAGCACGATCACAAGAGTATGTTTGTGTTGAACTCCATCGAGGAGTTCAGATCTCTTTTAGATGTTTCTGGATATCCTGCTCGAATATTTCTTCATATGGTAATTAAGGAATTTCCCCTGAAATATTATTTGCCATTGAAATTGTTATATATTTTTAACAGATGAAATACAAAATATATAGTTGTGACAAACCTCGATTGTTTCTGCGACCCACTGAATTAGCCGCCGCGACCCACCAGTGAGTCGCGACCCATAGTTTGAGAACCGCAGCTGTAGACACATTTTCAACAACTGCAACATATTTATTTAGTCAAATTGTAGGAAAATCTAGCAATGTTGAGAATTTCAGTGTTGCAAGAGGGTTACTTTTTTTTATTCCAATTTCTTGATTGACATAACTTTTTTAAAACGGTAAAATTCCCTTTCTTATCGCCTTAATTAATATGACATTAAATAAGACTTATTTTACCATTTTAAAAAGTGGTGCCAATGAAGAATCTGAATTTTTAAAAAAGTAGCCCATCCGGCTACACTGGAGACTTTCCCTATATTTCATTAAATTTCTAGGAAAATGTGACCAAGGGCGTGTTCAGCGAACTTACCAAAGTGACCAATGTAACCGGTAACTTACCGGAATGGTAAGTAACCGGTAGCTAACCAATTTACTGATTCTCTGGACGCACTGGTTAGTTATGTCATGTAGCGCCATCTATATTCCATTTTGACATCCAACAACAGAAAACGAAACCGAATCTACCGCCTGTTGTTTTAAAGTTGCCATTTATTTTTATCTAAATAACATGTAACCGATCACGTGACCCAACTAACCAAGATTTTTCCCCGGTTAGTTCGGTCACTTACCGGTCACATCGGTCACTTGTGCTGAACGACGTTGGTTGCTTACCGGTTACAGCACTGAACGCATTGGTAGCTAACCAATCTTACCGGTTACTTACCGGTGACATTGCTGAACACGCTCTATGAAGGAAGGGAAGCTGACCAATAACCAATGCAGTGTTCTTGAATTCCCTCGCAAGTCGCGATGCTTGCGTTTACTTTTTATTGTATTCGATGAGTCGACTTCAGGAATGCATAAATGGATAAAGAAGAGTGAACTTTGTGTAACAAAGTTCTTGCAGAAGCGATGGTTGATATATTGGAGCTCATTCCACACTTACATAAATAAATTCAATTGTGATTTGCCGAAAGTGAATTTTTTTTTGTGTGTGTGTGAACCGATTTTTTTTTTTTTTCGTATGAAAGAAAAAAATATTAAATTGCATAATATACTGTCCGAATCGCTGTATCATTTCGGGTTAATCGATTTTCCCTTTTAAGCGTTTTCGTGTTAAACGTATTTCATTGTATTTATTATTCTAGAGTAAAGTGTGTGACTTTTGGGTAAAAAGTGCAACATTTTATATTAAAATTAAAACAATAATATTAAATGAACTTTTTGAAAGGTTTAAAATAATATATTTAAAACAAAATAATTGATGCATAACTTATGAAATCACGTCTATTTGAAAATATTTATTCTAGATTTCAAACATATTTCATTTTAAATTTTGCTTATGCTTATGAATGTCACAAAAATGTCAACCTAATTTTATCAAATTCTTTTCGTTTGTCGGCGATCTTTGATGCAGCGTCAAAAGGAATCCATCAGTTTTTGACGTTTCAATATATCGAGGATTTAACTAGAAAATACATTTAAAATATTACTATTTATTTCGAGGAATGAATTCGGACATAAATATTTTAAAACGCAGATTGAAAAAAAAAAACAGAAATCTATAAAAATAGTACATACCAGTGTACCTATTCCAAGCTTTAGTATTTTAGTTATTGAAATTATTTGTTAGTAACGCCCTTTCATTAATTTTAATTAACTGCATTTTTTAAACAAACAACATTTTTCAACAAAATGTGAGTATGCTACATCAGAATCCTTTTCAAATTACTTTTGTTTGATGCAATTGTTGTTTGCATTGCATGTGCACAAAATTAGAAACGTTGACATCAAGCTTAATATGTACCAACTTACCGCCACTGGTGACCAGTTAGGTCTCCATTAAATGTATGCTAAGCATTATATCATGTTGCTTTTATTAGCCCCTTCGCGACAGGAGTCTTTTACGAAATTTTTAATGTTTTGTCACCGGCTTTACAAAAGAGAAATTTGTCTTTTATCAAGTCGAGAAAATGCCCAGATTAACCCTTTGAAGTGCAGGGTAAATTCATTTCTTAAGTATTAAAATTAATGACTAATAGCAGAATTTAAAAACAACTTTATTCGTCAATAAGAAAACGCTATATTTCGCAAATTTAATAAACCGTAAATTTTTTTAACAAAATTCCGGTGCAAATGTAGCGTTTGGGAATTAAAATTAAGTGGTATATCTCTGAAGCCAGCGCGCGCAAAGGATTAAGTAAGGCCAATTTTATAATAAAATTTTACTGGTAAGGTTAAACAAGGATTCTTAACTCTTTTTGCCGCACGTATACGTGTCGCTCGTTCCCAAGGGGTTAACGATTTGGAAAATGGTTGTTTCTGTCGGTCGAAGTTGAGATATCTGAGGCGTATCTGAATGCTTGTGATGTCCGGTTTTTATACCGCTTTTTATATACGTTCCGGTTCAACGCAGAAACATATTTATATATACTTTCATTCATGTATTATTTGCATTATACAAGAACTTCATACAAATTAAAAGGGATTTGGTTTTTCGGCTCTGATGAAAAACAGTATTTTTCAAGTAAAAATCCCGTTATCTCCTAAATTCCGCAAACGAATTCAATTAAAAGGGAAAAAACATTTTGTTGGTAAAAAATAAATAAGATCATATATGACTCACAGTTTTAAAAAACTGAATTAGTCTCAAAAAAAAGTATTCTAAAAAATGGAAAAATTGCGAAAAATTGCTGTTGCTCTAAAATAAAAACTGTCTGTCATAAATCTTGACTATAATCTGGTTAATACAGATTCTAAATTTCATGAAAATCAGTCATGTAGTTTCCAAGGAAACGGGTATAAAATTAACATTTTTTTAGATCCAGGGTTGGTAGTGCAGACAATCACCTCATCAAGTTCACGGATGAAAATCTAGGATTAGTGAAATCTCGATTTGCATATTGAAATGCAATCGGTCTGACAGATCCTATCTTGGTGGAAAATACCTATAAACCCAATTTTAACGATCGATTCGTAGGCGTACCATTGTACTTTCGTGCACCCAAATGTATCAAAACATTTAGGATTGAGAGCAGGAAGCGATGTAAATTTATGAGTCAACCACTAAAATCGTATTTTTAGGTGTTATCCACTAACATATCACTTGGAAGACCGAATGCGTTTTAATATATGCGAATTCAGATTTATCTACTGTTAGATTTTCACCCGTTGAGGGGGATCAAGACTCGCAGATTTTCAAAAAATCGATTTTTTTATGATCTAGTTTGATTATTCAATTAATTCTGAACTCAATGCAAAAAACCGCATAAAAATATTTGCATTTTTAATGGAGTTATAATCATTTATGTATCAACATTTTCAAAGCAGCAGCCGTAAAATTTCAACTTTAACTCGCGTTTTCTCAAAACTTTATTTTTGACGACTAACACCAAGATTAAAAAAAAACCTATTTGATGGAATGGCTTTTTTTTTGGCATGCATACAGCATTATTATCTATCGAATGAATTAAGGATATAACTATCACTCAAAAAAATATTTAAAAAACTCTTGAATTAAAAAATTAAAAAAATCCCTTAAAAATACAACTTTTTTTTCGTTAAATATACTCAAAATATTAAACTATCTAAAATATATTAATTCATTCTATAGATAATGATGTTATATACCGGCAAAAAAAAAGTTATTTCATCAAATAGTTTTTTTAGCTCACAGGCTGTCATAGCCTGAGTATGTCCGTACGCCGTCCGTTCTGTATGTACGTTCGTACGTGCGTTCGTGCGTAACGAGATAACTCATGATAAAAATGTCCGATCCACTTGAAATTTTGTATGTAGGTATCTCCTGACAAGGCGCTTCCCTGATTAGTTTTTGGAGTTCATTCGATATGTATAAGAGGGGGAACGGGGAGCTCATGCCCCTCCCCTTAGTTGATATAAATGGGATTTACATGCAGAATTAAGTTTTCGTTCAAATTTAGATTAGGATCATTCTGATGAGGCGATTCCGTGACTGTTATTAGGTGTTCATTGAATAAGTATAAATAGGAGGAACAGGGGTTCTAATGCCCCTCCCCCCTTAATTTATATAAATGGGTTTTTCAAGCAGAATTTTCCGAATTCGTTCAAATCTCTGAGTAGTTTTGGAAGTTTAATGATTAAGTATAAAAGAGGGGGATAACTCCTTTTAAATTATATAAATGCTAAATGCGTTTTTATTAAGAATTATCTCATTTGCTCAGAATTTTGGATATAGATTTTTTATATGATAAAACATGGCTTTGATAGTATAGGAGGTTCAATGATTAAGTATAAAAAAAGAGGAAAAGGGAGAGCTGTTTCCCCTTCTTAATTTTTTTTCGAACGGAATTAACCCTTGAAAATATAAGGCTTTAATGTACAATTAGTATTTGTAGCCTGTGAGCTCAATGCCATCAGTTTAACTGGGCAGTATTCTTTATTACTTTAATATCTAGAGGTATTCCGTAAGCTTAAGGTGCTAGTAATATCGACATAAAATAAAGCCTGCATAAGAGCAAGGGTTATCACCCTAATTTTTCACATCATTATTTTTTAAATAATGATGCTTACCATTCAGTAACACAAAACATGCCTTTTTAGAGCGCTTTTTGCTCTTGTATCACCTTTGGGGTAGTGACACTGACATACCATATCGCCTAAGTTGGAGGAACGATTGTCACCATCATTTTGATATCATTATTTTTAAAATCGATTCGTTACTTTTCAAGATTGCTTAAAAGTCGCAATTTAGAACAATTTTAAAATGATTTTTCGTTTATTTTCACTCCTTTTTAAATTTCATGATTTTTAAGAAATGTTCCTAGAGGTTATTTATATATTATAAGTAATTAATGTATAAAATTTCAAGTTTCTAGGCTCTGCAGTAAAACAAAAATCGCATTTTAGATAGTTTTTTGATCTTTTACCTTTTTTGGGTTTGTAGCATCGACATAAGATGTATCCTATATTTGATTCGGGGCAAACACCGTCAATTTGGAACCATTACTTATGAAATCGGTTTATCAGTTCCCAGGATTGTTCAAAAATCGCAACTTGGAACTTTTTAGAGAGCTTTTCGTGCACTTTCACCCCTTTTAAATTTCGTATTTTTAAAGAAATGTTTCTTAGACCATTTATATCTTATAAGTATTTATCATGCCAAATTTCATCTTTCTATGCCTTTCAGTGACACAAAAATCGCATTTTTAGGACTTTTTTCTTCTGCACCCCCTTTGGGTTAGTGGCATCGACTTAAGATTAGCTGATGTTTGATTCGGGGTGAACGCCATCATTTTGTTACCATTACTTTTGAAATCGGTTCGGTAGATCCCTACAAATAAACAAACTTTGCCTCTTTATAATCTAGGTATAGATAAATTTAAAGTATATTCTTGGCCATCAATTCTAGTTAATTTATGCAACATTCTATAATTTTTAGTTTGTGGATTTATTTGTCTGCGAAGTTTACATAAATATATTGCATTATGTAAATAATTTGCATTTGTATTCATAAACAATGTAAGTAATCCTATTATCCACTTAACTGCTTCTTTTTTTACTTAGAATAAATTGAAAGTATTTAAAATATATCACTTATTTAAGCTAAAATATTCGTAACATCTATTCAAAATATTTCTGCCATTAAATAGTATGAAATTTTATTTAAAAAATTTAGTGGTGTCAAAAAGCTCGTACGACGTACCGGCAAATCACTTGAGTGATTAAGCTCTCTTCATGAGCTAATGTTAGTTTTTGTTGCATTAAAATGTCTCAATTTGTTGATTTTCTGCTAGTTACTGGTTTTCATTGAGCGTCTATGGGAACTTAGCGAAATATTAGGAATATCGCGTAGTTGGTGTCACTTTCGGCGACTAATTTTTATCGCCAAGTTGGCTGTTAAACGTGGCGATATTTGGTGACAAAACCGAGCTTAGCCCCTTGCGGTATTTGCGCGATTTTCATTAGTCCATTTCCAAATCGTTACTTTTGAAAACAAATTACATCTAAGGATTCACGCAAAAATATTTCTATAATTAGAAAGGAAATACTATTATTTGCACAGTCCTATTTTATTTTTCAAAGCTGACGTATTTTTTCACCAATTTCTACTTTTAACGCATATTGATGAATTTATTATTTTACATTTTTTTCTTTTGAAAAATTCACGGGTAAATTTAGTTTTTATGTCGTAATTTTTAATTTTTTTCTGCCTTAATTAAGTAACATTCGTTTGCTTTTAATTCGAAAGATTTTTTTTTCTATTTATAATATTCACGTGTCACTAATTTTTAAATTGGAGGAACCTATTCTTTGAACTCTTTTATCAATTGGCAACAGGTTAAAATAATTTTCTAAAAAAAGTAAAAAATATCGCTCGAAATGCTGAAAATGTTTAACTTAAAACAGAAATAAATCCTCAAAAAATAATTCAATTAAAAAAAATAAATTCAGTCTGTACACCGAGGTATTAGAAGGTATAAAATAACTTAAAAATGATTAAATTCCCATGAATAGTTTTGTTCCTATAAAACCTTTTTTATGAAACAATTTTGATTAACTTTATCACTAAATATCTCTTAAAATAATTTTTCGATTTAAAAATTGTCTAAAAAAATTGTCTAAAAAAAAAAAAAAAAAAAAAAAAAAAAAAAAAAAAATTCAGTCTGTACACCGAGGTATTAGAAGGTATAAAATAACTTAAAAATGATTAAATTCCCATGAATAGTTTTTGTTCCTATAAAACCCTTTTTATGAATCAATTTTGATTAACTTTATCACTAAATATCTCTGAAAATAATTTTTCGATTTAAAAATTGTCTACACCAGCGTATTTATCAAACATTTTTGTATAATACCACTAATTTTCATATTTTTGTGTGCAATAGCTCTCTTAATATTAACGAAGAAAGACCTGCGGTCACGAAAAATTCATTATCAGCGGCTGTGGCAACGGGAGTTATTGTTATTTTTTTTAATAGAAAGATACTGGTATTTCAAGAAGGTCTTGTTATAACCCAAACAAAAAAAAATCATGTAACAGATTTACATTGTTACATTGCAAAGTTACATTGTTACTTAAATTTAAAAATCAGGAAGGTTACCGAAGTTTTAATATAATTAATTAATTATAAAAAATTATGCAATAACTGTTGCACTGCTAGGGAAAAAAAATACCAAAATTTATTATGATTACATATATTAAATTCAATAATACATGGAGATAATATTATTCCATCTCATCACAGTGGTCATATAGAATCATTAGGTGACCAAATATCTTTACCTGTCATGGGATATCATTGAGTTTACAACGATTGATAGGATGTAATTGAAGAATCAGCATGGGAACCTGAGTAATGACGTATCATAAAATATTACATGATGGCGTTTGACAATTTATTAAATTTACTTGCATTTTCGTTAAATTCTTCAATGAAATTTAATTTAAAACCACGAAATTGAGTTTAAAAAATCCATTTTTACTTGATTCCCCTTCAAAATATCCAGTTTTTAACTATAGTACATAACATCAGTATTCATTCAACATCAGTTACAATACATCAGTTTATCCAAGCTTGTATTAGATTTATTTTTAGTTTGATTGACATAAAACTCTAAGTATAAGAATATCAATAATATATTTAAAAAGTCAGCATACTGTTTTTACATATATCGAAATATTATATCATATGACGGTATGAATATAATTTTCGAACGAGTGTTACACTAAACAATTCTATAAATAACACTTTGTACATGTCTCTTCATCAAGGTGTACAGAGGATGACAACAAACTGTATTCCTTAATCGATGTATCTGGAACATTGATGTTGCTACTCGTCACTTATCAGTCTGACAGTGAAGATGATATTTTTAAATTATAGGCACCAAAACGCATTACAGTAAATTAAATTATAGATGCATTGATTTTGTCAAATTACATAACAGAAAGTTATGAAGAATAATAAGTATTCATAGTATAATATAAAAAAAAATCCTTTTTTTTCCTCAAGTAAGAGGTATATATATTATATAAATGTACGATGCTGTGCGAATATTCATTTGTGACTATTTTTAAAAACATTTCTTTTATTTTGTCCCCTTACACCTACCTCCAACTGCTTTTATTGGAATAAATTCAATGTATCTTTTCCATGATCCAAGCATGTCAATCGTCTATCGCCTTGTTCTTGCACAGTATTTTCCATGATACCTTGAGTGTCTTGGTGATACAGAATGTTTAAAATCACAGATTTATTATAAGCAAAGAATACGTTGCAAAACAACCAATTGCAGTAACGTAAAAAATTTTGGTGAATTCAAAAACATCCCACCCTGATAATGAAAAAGGAGGAGAATAACACATTTGTTGTAAGCCTTCAATGCTTTCTTTTATTTGACTTCTGTCTTTAATCCTTAATGATCGCAGAAGTTTAATGTTAGATCTCTTTGCTCTTTTATCGATTTCGTTAACAGCAGAGGCAGCAAATACTATTGCAGTAAATAAGATAAAACTGGTAATTAAATAATAAATGTCTTTATAGTTAGTGCCATGTCTCAGTTTACAAATTCTCAGTGTATAGAGTAGAATATGACAAGCAGTATAGTTGATGCTTAGAAAAATAGGGAACCCTAATATTGAATTCATGTTGTGGAAAACAGACAAAATCGTATCATACCTAATAAAACAAATTCTATAATGTTCAATACTTGAGATACGTCTCTTTATTATATATTCATTCCTCTCCAAATGTTTAGTCAGTATTAGAGACATGTTATGACAAACGATAACGTAAAATAATCCAAAGTAATGTACAAAAAAATATCCATACTCTAACGCAAACTCGCGTATAATAAATGCAAATAATAGTACACTCCAATGAATGTCATAAAAATGAACTTTGCCAGGGGTAAAATTCCAAATTAACATTTTACCTACTGAACCATACTTGCATGCTTCTACACATACTGATAAAATGCATTCCATTATAAATAATAAGTAGCAAACCTTATCTGCTTTGTTTGAAGGTGTAATTTCAAGTAGTTTTTCTAATCTTCGTAATTTGCGTATTACTTTATATATTTTTTCTTCATGTTTCATAATATCTTTCCACATTAAATATGATTCCCCTAAAAGTGCTGAAATTACTAAAACTTCTTTTGTATTTTTATTAAAATTATATCTGAGAAATGTTTCAGATATCAGTAAGTACAAAAATATTATGTATGACACTCTCATCAGATTCTTTAGTATGCATACGGTACTGCTCATTTTTTGTTGCTTATGCTTCAAATGCACCATATCAATACCAAATATTCGAAATAATTTCATATATATACATAAACTTCCATTTGTATTTCTTGTACTAGCACTGGAGAAGACATTTCGAGGATTTGTATGTTCATTGTTTAAACAGGAATTTAGATGATTCATCTTTCGTTATTTCAATCTAAATGCCAACTTCAAGATATGTTGTTTCCATATCCAAGCACATGATGATCATTATAGGCATAAACCTTTAAATTGATAATTACATTACTCATTAAAACAATGCAACATAAAGAACCAACGCCTGTTGTCTTTGTGTTTCTAACAAAATTCTTTTCATAAGATTAAAATAACCATTCAGAAAATAATTTTCTACCTTTTTCAATAAAATCAGGTTACGAAAATTCGTTCTTTTCAAACGATATATATATTAAAAAAAATATATTAAATATTTATGTTATGCGATCAATATCTTCATATTCTATGTGTTGAAAGAAATTAAAACAGAAAATATTTAGTCGATTTTACATAAAAGAAAACCTTTCTGAGAAGAAAAGGAAGATATTACTAATCTTGACATTCAATTTACCTGAATACGTTAAAGTGCGCATTTTCCTAAATTGTGTGATACTATATACCTTTAAAATCAATAAAAAATGACAACCATAATTGATGTTGAAAAATATTTCTTTTTGTTGTTAGAAGATATGCTCTTTTTTAGCTCACAGGCTATCATAACCTGAGAGCTTATGCGCCCGCCCATTCTGTATGTATGTATGTCCGTTTGTTCGTTCGTGCGTGCGTACGTGCGTAACGCGATAACTCATGATAAAAATATCCAATCCACTTGGAAATTTGTATATAGGTATATCCTGACGCTTCCCTGATTAGTTTTTGGAGTTCATTCGATATGTATAAGAGGGGGAACGGGGGGTTCATGCCCCTCCGCTTAATTGATATACATGGGTTTTTCATGCAGAATTAACATTTTTTGTTGAAAATTTAGATATAGGATCATTCTGATGAGAGATACCGTGACTGTTATTAGGTGTTCATTGAATAAGTATAAATAGGGGGAACGGGGGTTATAATGCCCCTAGCCTTAATTGATATAAATGGGTTTTTCTAGCAGAATGTCAGATTTTGTTTAAATCTCTGAATAGTTTTGAAAGTTTAATGATTAAGTATAAAAGAGGGGGATAACTCCTCTTAACCTCTTCAGTCCCTGAGTACCCAAATGGGTACATCAGTTTTGTCCCATTTTATTAATGATACTCAAATATAAATGAAATTTCGATATAAGAATAATATGTTTCGAATTCTAAGATTCGAGCTAATAAAAATAAAAAATAAATCTCGCTCTGAAGTCAAACGAGACAAGAAATAATTCAGTAATAATTAAAAATACTAAATACTAAATAAATTATATAAATGCTAAATGAGTTTTTATTAAGAATTATCAGATTTGCTCTGAATTTTGATATGATATGATAAAGATATGATATGATATATGATAAAGCATGTCCTTGATAGTTTAGGAGGTTCAATGATTAAGTATAAAAAAGGGGAAAGGGGAGAGCTGTTTCCCCTTCTTAATTTTTTTTCGAACAGAATTAACCCTTGAAAATATAAGGCTGTAATGTACAATTAGTATGCGTAGCCTGTGAGCTCAATGCCATCAGTTTAACTGGGCAATATTCTTTTTATTAAATCTTGGTGTTAGTCGTCGAAAATCAAGTTTTGAGAAAACGCGGCTTAAAGTTGAAATTATATGGCTGCGGCTTTGAAAATGTTGATGCATAAATGCTTATAACTCCGTTAAAAATGCAAATATTTTTATGCGGTATTTTGCTCTGAGTTCTGAATTAAATTGAATAATCAAACTAGATCATAAAAAATCGATTTTTCGAAAAGTTTTTAAGCCCTGAGTCCCCTTAAATTGATGAGGTGATTGTCTATGCTGCCGCTTTCCGGTCTAAACTCGACTATCTCATTTGTTTGGTTTACTATAATTGATGAACTGAGAAGCCAACGAGTACAAGTGAGAACAAGTTTGAAACTGCACGTGAAGCGTAGCAAATGAGGTGCGTTCGTACGATAACAAAGTTTTAAAATATTCAGATCTTGCTGATATAGTAGAGCATACTTTGGATACAGTATAGTGGTCGAAATCTTTGTATTCCTGTAAATATGCAGGGAATAATTTTTATTATACTTCATTAACGTATATCTTATTCATAAAATGTGTAGTAGTTTAATATAATTAAAACACGCCCTAAACAATGTTTCCCCGTATAACATTATTTAGTGGAATACATTTGTGTGGCCTTGTAATTTAATAATAAATATTCTTTGCATCACAGATTATACAGAATGTATATTTTAGTACAAATTTTATACATTCATGTCAATTCTATAATGTTCAAATGAGTGTAACACCATTAAAATGCATTTGAAACTTTTTTCCCATTGATCGTAATGTAACGGAATATTTTGATTGTCCATGTAATTAATCTATGCATCCAATTTTCATAACATTTGAAATGACTCAACTAAATTATATAATAATTATACATTTTAAATTTCAAACGATTAAAATGCATTTGAAACTTTTTTTCCCCATTGACCGTAATGTAACGGAATCCTTTTGATTGTCTCTGTAATTGATCTACCCATCCGATTTTTATAAAATTTGAAATGACTCGACAAACTTATGTTATAATTATGTATTTTAAATTTTAAACAATTCGGTTGGGTAGTTTCTGCGTTGTTATATGCGGACGGACAGACGGACAGACGGACGGACTGAGCGACAACAATAGGTGCTACGTATTTACATAATTACGAACGCACCTAAAAATTCGATTTGGAGTAAATTGAGTTTAAAGATAATTGACATTAGTAACAAGAATAATAATTGGCTGAACTGAAATAGGAAACTGCCCTTTCATTGTAGAGTTTGATCTCTTATTTCAGTAACTGATAATAAGTTTCAGTAAATTTTTCTTTAAATTTGTAATTAGTCAGTATTGATTACTATCCGGCAAAAGTGGTTCATATCCAGAACGCAACACATAATTAGGTAATCTTTTATATTTCTTTACTTGAAAAGAAAAAATTCAAATTTCCACGTTGTCTGTGCCTTTAGCTCATTTTTTTTTTTCAAATTATGAGTGCCTAATATATGATGAATTATCGATGTTTTGCTTTTTTCAATTACATCTCAAGTATGTAAATGAACAAAAACTAAATTATTAGTAATAAAGTATATAAAATGCGTATTTCTTATGTTATACATTAAATTTGTAAGGCTTAGTATGTCGTTATTTGTATTTAATTTTAATTATTAATGAAGTTGTAATTATTAATGCCCTTTGTTTCCTTCGCAAAATGTATCTAGAGTTTTATCTATGAGCGACAATCTTATATAAATCACTACATTTAACCCTTTCAGGGGGCAAGACATTTCTGCTTTATAAATGTTCAAAAAATTAATTCCAACCGCAGTTTACGAAAAAAATATAATATAAAATGATCAAACCCGCCTTTTCTTTTACGCATATTATAAGATCAAAATTGTACTAAAAAAATATTGGTAACAGTTGACAATTTAAGCATTAAAATTAACCATTTGCAGACTGCGAAAGGCGCGCCTCAAAGGATTAAATCACACTCTACATCTATAAATAAAATCATGTTCTTTTTCATTAAACTAATTCTACATCATATTGGTTCATGAATTTTAATTAAAAATCATCATACTTTTTTTTTTCAAAAACAATAAAAATAGCTGCAAACTTAGCAGAAACAATTTATTTAATTTTGAAACTCTTTAGCTACTTGCTAACGTTTTCAATATTGCAGTAGTCATTAAGATAACAAGAAAAAAATATTTTAATGTATCTGAAGTTCATTAAAGTAACAGTAATGAAGCCTTCTTACACATTATTCTGCTTTCTCAAAAAATTTAATGACGTACTCAGAACCTTGAAATAACACTACAACTATCGTTCAAGAGTTCTTTCTCTTGACGATCAAATCTTAAAGCTGAGAAAAAAATATTTTCGATAATTTTTTTGTTTGTTTTTGTTTTTGAAATATGAACTCAATATAATTTATTTTATCTTTTTATTTAAGAGAAACATAACAATGCCCTATCACAGTAATATCTAAAAAAAATAAAAATTAGAATACCTCATTGTTTACTTAAAAATAATGTTTTCACACCAAAAAAATTTTGAATAGTAATTATATTTTAAATTCGATAAAAAGTAAACAAAATAATCCAACTCTTATACTGTCAAAAAATCTGTGCATTGGTTCCAAAAAGCAAGAATAACTATTAATAAATATAAAACTTTGTTAAATCACCATAAAAAGAAAAATTATACAGGACGCGTTTCGAGCTGCAAAATTACCGCTCGTCTTCAGCTGGTCCAAACACGTGTTGGACCAGCTGAAGACGAGCGGTAATTTTGCAGCTCGAATCGCGTCCTGTATAATTTTTCTTTTTATGGTGATTTAACAAAGTTTTTATATTTATTGATATACATTTATCGCCAGTATTTTCGGTGTTTCTCAATAACAATAACTATTATAATTTACTGGTGAGAAATCGGATTCCCTAAGAAGAATCAGTAAGATGCGAGAACGCTAATGAAAACCTGAATTTAATTTAATAGTTAAAATAATAAAAAAGAATATTGTCCAGTTAAACTGATGGCAATGAGCTCACAGGATACGCATACTACTTGTACATTACAGCCTTATATTTTCAAGGGTTAATTCCGTTCGAAAAAAATATTAAGGAGGGGAGATCAGCTCCCCCTTTCTTCTTTTTATACTTAATCATTGAACCCTCTAAACTGATCAGGGATAAGCTTTATCATATAAAAAATACATATCCAAAATTTAGAGCAAATCGGATAATTCTTAATAAAAACCCATTTGTATAATTTAAGAAGAGTTATCCTTCTCTTTCATATACTTAACCATCAAACTTCCAAAACTATTCACAGATTTGAACGAAGTCTGACAATTCTGCATGAAAAACCCATTTATATAAATTAAGGGGAGGGGCATTAGAACCCCCATTTCCCCTTTTTTTATTTATCCAATGAACACCTAATACCAATCACGTAAGCGCTTCATCAGAATGATCCTATGTGTAAATTTTGAACAAAAACTAATATTTTTGCATGAAAACCCATTCATATCAATTAAGAGGAGGGACATGAGCCCCCCGTTCCCCCTCTTAAACATATCGAATGATTTCCAAAAACTAATCAGGGAAGCGTTTTATCAGGATATATCTTTATACAAAATTTCAAGTGAATGAGATATTTTTATCATAAGTTACCACGTTACGTACGAACATACATACAGAACGGGCGGGCACATAAGCTCTCAGGCTATGTTAGCCTGTGAGCTAAAAAATCTATTACCTAGTTCAACTGATGGCTTTCTGCCTATTCACAATAATTGTATATCACGGCCATTTTTGTTCAAGAAATAATGCCCCTGAAAAACAAATTAAGGGGGTGCGGTAGCTGCCTCATTTCCTTCTTATATACTTAATCATTAAATCCCCAAACTATTTAGGGATTCGCCTTATAAGAAAGAACCCATATCCAAAATTTGAAGCAAATCGGATAATTCTGCATTAAAACCCATTTATCTTATTAAAATGTGAGTGAGTATTCACCCTTTTCCACCTTTTTTCTTATCTAAAGCGTCCAAAAACTAACGAGGGTAGCGTCTTAACAGTACGAACCTATCTATAAAAATTCAACCAAATCTGTTTTCTGCATTAAAAAAAACTTTTACCTACATTTCGTGGGGTAGCTCCCTGATCTATCCTGTATACTTAATCAATGAATACCAAAACAAATCTGGGAAGCATCTTAAGAGCATGAACTAATATCCTAAATTTGAAGCAAATCGGTAAATTCTGGGTGAAAAAAAAAACTTACCTAAATTAAGAGGGGTTACTCCCATGCCCCCTTTATACTTAACCAATAAATACCCGAAACTAATTATGAGGCGCCTCATCAGAATGATCCTATATCTAAAATGTGAATGAAGTCTGCAAATTCTTTAAGAAAAACTTAATTATCTAAGGATTTATTAAAGGAGGGTGTTAGCCCCTCATTCCCCTCCAGTTATACTTACTCAATGAACTCGGAAACTACTCAGGGAAGTGTCTTATCAAAATAAAACTATATTCAAAATTTCAAGTAGATCGGATATTTTTATCATGAGTTATCGCGTTACATACGTACGCATCTACATACGTACAAAACGGATGGGCACACGAGCTCTCAGGCTTTGATAGCCTGTGAGCTAAAAACATATAATGAAATTCAAGCCCTTGGAGACGAGTGACACGTATGCATGCCGCAGAAGATGATTAGTTTCCGTGCTTATTCTCATTAGTTATATTTTTATTGTAAGTTTCGCCGTATTCAGTGTTTGTATTTTTCCCGATTTAAAAAGGCATAATTTCTGTTCTAAAAACTGGTGAAATTTGAAAGTAATCATTTGAAAAGTTTATTATTATTATTATTATTAATTTATTTCCAGAAACCAATTTTAGTATTGATGTATCCATCAAACTAATGAGAGAGAAAATATTTGTTTTGTCAATTTCATAAAATAAAGAAAATGAGACACTCATATTAATGAACTTTTACTTGTGTATTAATGAGATAATCAAAAATGTGGAAAAATATTACAACATATTACTCAAATAAAAACCATTTGGCATTTGATCTATAAAAAACTTTAATTAACAGCCCCATCTATTTTCATTTCTAAAACATATCTTGTATATAAAATGCTTCGAATTCAAAAATAATGTATCGGAAAAAGAGAGACTAGGAAAAACGTTTTAAGATCAGATAAATACAAAATTAAGAATGTGAAAAATGCAAATTTATTTGACTACGTATTACTTTTAGCATAATAAGAATTAAGCATTGCCAATCTTTTAATGATAAAACAAGAACTAAAAATAATGCATTAAATATAAATTATAATAATAATATTAATAATAATTATTTTTATTATTACTACGAAAAGGATTTTTTTTTTTTATCCTTTAAAAATTCACAGAAAGCTGAAATTAAATAAATAGTTGCTCAATTATTTTGGTTGGAAATAGTAAATTAATCATTTGTCAAAATTATCAGAAATTAAAAAAGCAAATGAAGTAAAACAGGAATAAAATGTAGTTTTTTTAATAATATCTCAGCCGCTTTTATGTAAAAGCGTGAAATTCCAGAAAATAAATCTACTAAAATAATAATAATAATAATTAAATACGAATTTCAAGAGGAGTAAAAGAAGGGTCGAAATTTTTAGAGCATTTGATAATGAGAGGGTGAAATGGCAGAAAATAAATGTACTAGAAAAATAATTAAACACATATTTCAGCGACCTTACTTTCTAGCCCTGAGGAAGTCGAAGTTTTCAAACATTTTTTAGACGCGTTATGTGATGTATAATCTTAAAGCCTTCGGACCACTCTCTCACATTATAGATATTTTTTCCTTCCTCCACAATCTCCACCCCCCACCCCCCCCCCTCCGGGTGTTAGCGCCATTTTCGAACTTTTTTGAAATCGCTTTGTTTTTATCATTTGAAATCGGATTTTTTACTGATCCCTAAGATAAGTATTATCCTTACTAATATTATAAATCGGAAAGTGAGTTTGTTTGTTTGTTCCGCTTTCACGCCGTAACTACTGAACCGATTGCTTTGAAATTTTGCAGACGTAAAGTTAGAAGTCCGGATTAAATAATAGGGTAATTTTTATTTATTTTATTCAAATATTTTCCTTAATAATTCAAAATTTAATTATTTTTCATACAAAATCAATAGGCATTTTTCAGATAAAATTTAACCATTTTCCTTTCCTGTTGCCAAGAAAATAAAAAATTGGAATAATAATTTTTCAGTGGCAATGAATTTTTAATAGAAAACTTCCACGCGAAAAACTATAATAAAATAATTTAAAAGAAAATAAATATGACGTCATATTTGAAATAAAAATAAAAGGTGTATTTTTTATAATACATTTAACAAGGATATTTGTTTAGTTAATGGGAATTTTTGTGTAAAATATGGTGACATAAATTAAAAGTAAAAAGAATGAAAAAGAATTATATCTATATATATAAAAGAAAGTTTGGATTTAGTATTAATCACAGCACTAAAAAATCTACCGAACCAAACATCTTGAAAATTGGGATAAAAATACTTCTTATAACACCGAGTTCCGCTAAGAAGAGATATTTGAAAATTCCACCCCTAAGGGGGGGTAAAAAAAAGAACGAACTTTTGAAAAATTCCTTAAAAATCGGCTTTTGTAGTTATTTTTTAACTGATAACATATTTTAGTGTATTTTTTCATGCTGAATCGAATGGTACTAAGCAAATTCTTTTAAATCCAGTAGTTCGTGAGATATTTCACATTTTCCTAATTTGGCGCTTTCTTCGGCGCAAGAAACCTGAAATTTTCAATCCTTATCTATATATATAAAAGAAAGTCTGGATTTCGTATTAATCACAGCACAAAAAAATCTACCGAACCAAAAATCTTGAAAATTGAGGTAAAAATACTTCTGATAACACCGAGTGCTGCTAAGAAGGGATTTTTGAAAATTCCACCCCTAAGGGGGGTAAAAAAAAGAACGGACTTTTGAAAAATTCCTTAAAAATCGGCTTTTGTAGTTATTTTTTAACTAATAACATATTTTAGTGTATTTTTTTATGCTGAATCGAATGGTATTAGGCAAATTCTTTTAAATCCAGTAGTTCGTGAGATATTTCACATTTCCCTAATTTGGCGTTGTCTTCGGCGCAAAAACCTGAAATTTTCAATGCTTATCTAAATAGATCAGATTTTGTAGTTATTTTTCAACTGATACCATATTTCGGTGTATTATTTCATGCTGCATCGAATGGTATTAAGCAAATTCTTTTAAATCCAGTAGTTCGTGAGATATTTCACATTTTTCTAATTTGGCGCTTTCTTCGGCGCAAGAAACCTGAAATTTTCAATCCTTATCTATATATATAAAAGAAAGTCTGGATTTCGTATTAATCACAGCACAAAAAAATCTACCGAACCAAAAATCTTGAAAATTGGGGTAAAAATACTTCTGATAACACCGAGTGCTGCTAAGAAGGGATTTTTGAAAATTCCACCCCTAAGGGGGCTAAAAAAAAGAACGGACTTTTGAAAAATTCCTTAAAAATCGGCTTTTGTTGTTATTTTTTAACTAATAACATATTTTAGTGTATTTTTTTATGCTGAATCGAATGGTATTAGGCAAATTCTTTTAAATCCAGTAGTTCGTGAGATACTTCACATTTCCCTAATTTGGCGTTGTCTTAGGCGCAAAAACCTGAAATTTTCAATGCTTATCTAAATAGATCAGATTTTGTAGTTATTTTTCAACTGATACCATATTTCGGTGTATTATTTCATGCTGCATCGAATGGTATTAAGCAAATTCTTTTAAATCCAGTAGTTCGTGAGATATTTCACATTTTCCTAATTTGGCGCTTTCTTCGGCGCAAGAAACCTGAAATTTTCAATCCTCATCTATATATATATAAGAAAGTCTGGATTTCGTATTAATCACAGCACAAATAAATCTACCGAACCAAAAATCTTGAAAATTGGGGTAAAAATACTTCTGATAACACCGAGTGCTGCTAAGAAGGGATTTTTGAAAATTCCACCCCTAAGGGGGGTAAAAAAAAAACGGACTTTTGAAAAATTCCTTAAAAATCGGCTTTTGTAGTTATTTTTTAACTGATAATATATTTTAGTGTATTTTTTTCATGCTGAATCGAATGGTACTAAGCAAATTCTTTTAAATCTAGTAGTTCGTGAGATATTTCACTTCTCCTAATTTGGCGTTTTCTTCGGCGCAAAAACCTGAAATTTTCATTCCTTATCTAAATAGATCAGATTTCGTAGTTATTTTTCAACTGATACCATATTTTGGTGTATTTTTTCATGCTGCATCGAATGGTATTAAGCAAATTCGTTTAAATCCAGTAGTTCGTGAGATTCTTCACATTTTCCTATTTTGGCGACTTCTTCGGCGCAAAAACCTGAAATTTTCATTCCTTATCTATATATATATATAAGAAAGTTTGGATTTAGTATTAATCACAGCACAAAAAAATCTACAGAACCAAACATCTTGAAAATTGAGATAAAAATACTTCTTATAACACCGAGTGCCGCTAAGAAGGGATTTTTGAAAATTTCACCCCTAAGAGGGGTTAAAAAAGAGAACGAACTTTAAAAAAATTCCTGAAAAATCGGCTTTTGTAGTTATTTTTCGACTGATAACATATTTTGTGTATTTTTTCATGCTGAATCGAATGGTATGAAGCAAATTCATTTAAATCCAGTAGTTCGTGAGATATTTCACATTTTCTTAATTTGGCGTTGTCTGCGGCGCAAAAACCTGATATTTTTAATGCTTATCTATATAAATCAGACTTTGTAGTTATTTTTCAACTGATACCATATTTTAGTGTATTTTTTCATACTGCATCGAATGGTATTAAGCAAATTCTTTTAAGTCCAGTAGTTCGTGAGATACTTCACATTTTTATATTTTGGCGATGTCTTCGGCTCAAAAAGCTGAAATTTTCAGTCTATATATATAAAAGAAAGTTTGGATTTCGTTTTAATCATCTTACAAAACAAAATCTATTCAACCTATAATTTTGAAAGAGATTTCTATAATCAGATTAACATGATTAAGTGAGCTATATTTAATTTTCTCAATATGTATAAAACGCAAAGGGAAATTTCATTCTGGCTGTTTATAACTTAAGTTCTACTAGATAGATTTGAATGGAACTGACATTGTTAGCTGGATAATTTTGCAGAAATTTTTAGCAAGTGAAATATAGCATTCTACGTTGTTTAATTGAATACTCATGGAGATGTTTTAAATTAGATGAACCCAATTACGAAAGGTTGGCTTTATTTTAAAGGTTCCGCTGAATGAATTTTTATGCGATTTAAACTTTTAGCATGTTGAGCGCTACGTCATTCATTTGTGACTAACTTTGAACTTTTCGTTTAAATGACTGACTTTTTACCGATGGCAGACAGTCTAAATTCCAATATAAAACTAAAAACTACTATGATATAAACATTTCATTAGATTCAAAGTTTCTTTTTAAAAAAACTGACCAGCGTAGCGGGCGAAGCCTGCTAGTTTATAATATATGAAAATTTTAAACCGAAAGAGTGAGGAAGGGATGTTTCACAGGGGGCAAGATAGCTAAAACCCTAGAGTGCACGTTCTCAACTTTTGGCGACACCCCTAATGTGATGTATCATTGGAAAGCTCTGTGACTACTATTTCATATTATACATCTGCCAAGTCCCTCCCTCCACTTTGATTACATGGGGAGGGCATTTTTCTAAATTTAGCCGACACTTTTCATGTCATGTATCGTTGGTAAGCCCTGTGACCACTTATTCGTTTATGCATTTCCCTTGCCACTCCCCCTCATTCTGCCCCACCTAGAGGATATGTTTAACGTCTTCTAATAAAGGAAAATCGCAAGAATAATCTTAATTGGACAGTACACCTTTAAAAGCCGCAGAAAACGTAAAATTGTATCATGTGCTGTACATTTTTTTAAAAAAAGAGTAATGTCTCTGGAAACACAAAAATTTCAAAATATATTTATATGGTATTGACTTTTCTTTAAAAAATTTTAGTTTAGATATAATACAGCAATTTTTTTTTATGGGGTCGATTTCGAAATTATATTTTTAAAAAATTACGACGTATAACATTTCACTGCGCGCAAGATATCTCATGCAGATTTCATGCTATTTGCATAAATTTGATCTTAAATTAAACATAATACCTTGGACTACAATTTGAACTAGAATGTTTATGAATGGCTAATTAGATACAGAGAAATTAGATTTTAATTATAGAAAAAAAAATAATGAATTTTTCCATACATTCAACCTTGTAATTTTTTTCATATTGAACACAACTGCATATTCTAGTTCATTTTCTTCATTATATGTACATGTAGGCAGGGTAAAAATTTTGAAGCTATACTTTGAACGGTTTTGGAGATATCACGCGCGCAAGTGTAAAAAACATCATTTTGAGTAAAAGCAGTTTAAAGAATAAAATGTATTTTACAAATGTAAAACTCATAAAAAAAAATAAAACTATTAATAATATAACACATTCAGTATTAAAAATAAAATTTGATGCTTGTTTAAATTGATAAATAAAAAAATAGTTTGTAAAATGGAGTAAAATGTAGGAATTTGTGCACATGTTTGCGACTCGCAAAAAATACGAAATTCGATAATATGGTTTGCATTTTTTTTTTTTTTTTTTTGTAAATAATAATGTCCCTAGATGCACAGAACTTTCAAAATATCTTTATATGATATTAAACTGCATTAAAAATATATAATTTGGATATATAATGTGCAAAAAATACCAAAGAGTAGGTTTTAAAATGATTAAAAACAAAAAAAAATGACGTCGAATATGCATTGAACAGTCGCTTACTGCATGCATGATATCTCATGCAGATTTCATACGATTTGCATAATTTTTTTCTTAAAATAAACATAATATTCTAGACTATAATTTAAACTTAATTTTATATAAATGGTTAGTTAGAAAAATAGCAATTACTTTTGAATTATAAAAAACAGAAATCATTATTTTTTGCACATGTTCAATCTTATAATTTTTTTTTCAACTAAACACAGCTGCATAATTCTAATTTATTTTCATGTTTATATATATATTTAGATAGGATAAAAATTTTGAAGCTATACTTCTCATGGTTTTGGAGATATGATATGCACAAGCATGCAAAACTTCATTTTGAGAAAAAGCCGTTCATTTTTGCACACATTCAGCCCTATAATTTCTTTCAAACTATACACAGCTGCATAACTTTAGTTCCTTGTCATCTTTGTATGAACAGTTAGGTAAGGTAAAAATTTTGGAGCTGTACTTCAAATGATTTTGGAGATGTGCGCAAAAGCGAAAAAAAAAAAAAAAAAAAAAAAAAAAAAAACATTGAGAAAATTTCGTTTTATGATTAAAGTAGATTTTTAAAATATAAAATTCAGAATGAACAAAACAAAACAATTATATAACATTCAGAATTAAAAATAAAATTAAATGCTAGTTTAAATTGATAAATATTGAAAAATTTGTAAAATGCTGCAGAATACACAGACTTGCGTGAAAAACGATAATTATGTAAATAGGAAACATTCCACTTACCTTTAAAAAAAATTCATTTAATGTTATATTTTACATTGTATTGACTTTTCAAGTGAATAAAATATATGCTTTTTTATTAAATTAAAATATTTAATGAAAAAAATATTTTTTTATTGAACAAAAGCAGCTTTTGAATGCATTTTAAAACTTTCCGCTTTCATACACTATACCTTCTTTATCTTTTATTTTTTCAAGTTTTGAATTATTTATCATATATCTAGCTCTTCGAGCTTCTAAGCTGCATTCTTTTGCAGCCTTTTCTGCTTCTCTAATCCTCAGTTCATCAGCTTTCCTGGCTGCTTTGAGTGCATTTTGTCCTACATTAAAACCTAAAGTTTTCAAAACTTGCAGTCTTCCTTTGCGCCCTTCATTGAAAGCTACAACTGCTTCATTCGCAGCTATTTCAGCAATTAATTTGCTTGAACCTGAAGTTTTAGGACACATTTTCCAAACAAGTGAATTAAATGATTCATTCGGGTTTTGAGTTCGACCACCGAGGCACCGTTTTAGTAAATTTGGATCTGACAAGTCGTTGAAAGTTTTTTTGATACAATCCATGACAGGTACTGCCATTGTGTGTTTGTGTTTAAACTGTTTCAGGGTGTTATTTGCTTTTGCTTTTTGGTATTCACACCAAGATGTTGAACCAACAGGGCAGAAATCATGTAGCGGTTCACCGTCAGTTGAACGCTTGTGAAAAAAGATTGCCCAAATTGCTTTACGCATGTCTGCGACGGAATTTTTATTATCTCTTATGGCTTTTCCATAGTAAACTGTCACTTGGTTTATAAATTTGTCTGTTAATCGACCTTTACCACTTAAAGGCTTACCATCAGCTAATTTTTTTCCACGCATTGAATTTTTCAATTGTCGTAGTCGGCTTCCCATTCTTTTTTGAATATGTCCGACACATTCGACTTTGTTTAGATCAGTTTTTGATCCATAGACATGGCTCTTTTGAAGTTCAAGGAAAGTTTTAGTATCCCCATCCCCAATGTAATTCAGATATTTTACGTTATAGAGTTCTTCGGAACGATTGAAAATCTTAAGCATATCATTTACTTCCATCATTCCCGCAGACCCCACATGATTTTTAACACACCATTTTTCATGATTTTTTTCCATGTTTCAAATTCTGCGCCCGTTTTCCTTTTACTAGTTTCACAACCTTTACAGTAGGATGACATAACCTCTATGTCTAAAACTTTTCCATTTTCTGCACCAATCACACTGACGATTCCAACTTTCGATGAATGTCCACGCGTTTTCCAGGATCCATCGCCACTAACTGTTAGCTCAGATTGTCCTGTAATTTCTACTTCCTGTTTCGTAGAATTCTGCATTGATAATGAAGCAACATTTTTAACAGAATTGCATATTTTTCTTACCGATTTATTGTATGCACTTTTTTGAATAGGTTCTGGCAGATCCATTGCTCCACAAAAAGTTTTCATGCTGCAGTATCCTTGCCCTATGCATCTCATAGAATAAATAAAACGTCTATTTATTTCAGGCACGTTTGACTTTTTGCCAATCATGTTGGAATTCCTGAAGGTTGACACTTTATCACATTCAAGACATGTAATTGAAAACACTGATGACAGGCCATATTGCAGGGATTCTGATACTTGAATGTTCGATCCACAGTCTTTGCAGCACAAAAATTCGGCTAACTTATTGAAAAGTATAGCGATATCAATAATTCTGTATCCTAAATTGTCATTCGAAACAAAATCAGAGTCAAATTGACTACTATTTAGTTTCTTATAAGATTAAATAACACCTTCTGATACACTATCATCCGATTTCGAATGACGATTACCATTAAATCGTCGCTTCTTTGGACGTGTTCCCGAAGCACGTTTCGAATTATTCATTATCAGAACTGATAATAAATACTTTAAATTCAATAACAATATAAGATATTGAAAGATTTGTTCTGAAAAGAACAGTTTTGTTTAAATTTAGGCACTTATTAGCGATAAAAACAAAGTAAAAAGATAAGCAAAATTGTAAACACGTTTCAGAGCAAAATCATGAAATTATAACAAGCTTGGTGAAAGTGGAAGTTAAAGTATATGTTTTAAAGCTTTCTTCTTGCTACTTACGGCATTCAACTAGAAGAAAACAAACGCATTTTCGCAAAATTTCCAAATTGCGATAAAGTGAAAACCTGACAACAAAATGTAAACAAACTGCCATGACAGCTGTCGGAGGGCATTTAAATCGGAAACGGGGCCGTGATGCTTGGAACTTATGGAGTGATGTTGACATTTTCAGCAATATCTCGGTAAATAAGAATCGCACAATTAAAACATTGGTATCAAATTATTCAGAATAAAATTATCTTTATAAAGAAATAAAAATTGAAAAATCGATTTTTTGACCACTTTAAAGGTTTACTGTCCCCTTAAATGACAAAAAAAAATCAATAAAATATTGATCTTTTTCACCATCCTTTTAGTTCCTGATTTTGCCACAATTGGTGCTTTTTATTTTTATTTCTTTGGAAATTTTGCTGTTAATAAACAAAAAATGCTAATTTTTGATACATAAACTACCTTATTATTTTATACTTTCTTACGTCTTATCCATTTTTTGTAACCAGGGGACGCCATCACAAGACTTTTTCACTATCGTGTCTCCCTTATTGCCTCCCTTTGGTTTGTTGTTTTTTAATTGTCATGTATTTACTAAACTTCACTTCATAACTACATAAAAACAATGATTTTTATAAATGATTGTAGAACATTTCGATTGTAGATTCCCGGAAGTAATCGATAACTGTATCGACAGTGTTTTTTTATGATGATAATTTTTTTTCCATTCTTAAAATTTCGAGAATCGTTCATCACTATCCCTATCCGAGGAGCAACAATTGGTAAAAGCATGAAATTCACGATATTCACCTTTAAAAAATATTATTATAAATATTTTTCTTCGATTTTAGAAATTCCCCTCTCCCCTCCAAAAGTATTAACGAAAGGTACCAAACTTTTCGGTTATTCCATAATACCTCAGCTGGCAGTTTTAGATAGAGACATGAATTTGAGATAATTAATCTTTTAAAACAAATTTAAACATGCATTTTATCTATTTTAGAAATTCCCATCTAAGATGGTTTAATGAGATGGTCGTTTTTTTAGGACATTTCGCCATATCTCACCAGCAGTTTTAGGTAAAAGCGAGGAATTTCAGATAGCAAATCTACTAAAAAATAGTTAAACACATTGATTTCAGAGCTAATTTGTCTACTACATCGTTAACATCGATTTTGAACCGGATAATTTGAGATTATGCCAATGCAACAACACTTATGACTATTTGATTAGGTATTAGTATTATTTTTATTTTATATTTATTAGATGCATTTTGTTTTATTCAAAATTCTTTTAAGGAAACCGACCAGCATAGAGGGCGAAGGACGCTAGTATATATATAAAATTATTGTTTAACTGTATTTATATAAAGATAAAGATAAAACAATTACTAGTATAGACTATCAGCTGATCACGTTCCAGTAAATTAACCACAACAATGTATTATTTACATTTTATAATTTGAGCCGAAACAACAATAGGAATTTACTCAAATCCTTCTTTAGGTTTTATACTATTCTTTTTTTACTTTTCAATAGTTCGATTTTAGAAAAGCAAATGCTTGTGGAATCTCTATTAAAAAATATTTTAATGAGATTAGAAGCACAAAAGGATCTTAAAATGATTAAATCTTTAATACCGATCGATTGTACACAACAACTACGCAAAAAATATTTAAATAAAAAAAAAACAAGCAAATTGCAGTATTTGCTAAATGAATTTTTTCATTCATTTTCCATATTTTATTTTCAATTTTAATAAATTACCTGACTGTATAGTAACAAATAAGCATAAAGATCAATAATTATTCATTTTTTTTTCATAACTATAAGAGGATAAATGTATTTATACGTTCTTTTGCAATTAGAATATAAAAGGAAAAAAAATTTCGGAAAAAAAGAATTACATTTATCATAATTTAAAGATTAAGGTGAATTTCCGTTGATTGTATTTCTATGACTTCGGAGATAAATTGCTATTTATAATGGATAACAATTTCTGACGCCTCAGTGATTTATTATTAGTTAAACAATGCATTTCTAAGTGATCCGAACTAGAAAAAAAAAGGATAAGAAATGTGCCTTATTTTCCACATCGTTTATCATATTAATTTCCGAAATTTTATGGTTAAATTGTTTGATATACACAGGTATTCTTGAAGTGAATATATTTGATTGTTTTCTGCTGATAAATATTTGAAAGATAAATTATGAATTTTGAAGATTAAGCGTAAAATCTAAAAAAATAGTTGTATTCTAATTTTATATTTTAGTTGTTTATTTTATTTTTACTAGGCAATGTTACAGAAAAATTATTGTTTTGAAATATGTTTAATCGACTTATGCCTCTTCCTGACTCACTCTAAAATCATGATTGGGGTAGCATAATCCATTTTTCTCACAAAAATCGGCTTGTGCACTTTTTTTTTTTTTTTTCTTTTTTTTTTTTTGAGGATCGGTTTATTTTGAATTTTTTCAGTTTTTAAATCAGTTTCGGATTGCGTGTGATCATTTTTTCGTTTTCTATTTAACGGATTGAATAGCCGTGCTAAGTATAATTTATTTCTCTAATATTTTAACATTAGTGCACTGTTTAAGAATCATGATGGATTTCTATTTGATAAATGACTTTTATAAATAAAAAATGCATTTAATTTTGTTTATTAGCCCTTGAAAGATAAAGAAAGTTTAATTATATATAAAAATTTATTCTTTAGAATGGAATGCAGTTGATGATGAATAGCGGGGCAAAAATGTCTACTATGATACTCACTTTACATACGCAGATTAGCCAAAATCTGATAAAGGACTTTTCGTTTTTTTTTTTTTTTTTTTTTTTTTTTTTTGTCAGTTTAAAAAATTTCTTTTCAAAATGATATAAAATATAATTATTTTTTACAAATTTTCCAAAATATGAGCTTTCCAATAAAACCGCAGTGATTTATTTATTATAAAATAATTTTATGGATTTTATAAGTTTTAACAGATTAAAAAATTTCCCGTGCCATTGATTTCAAATTTAAATTTAAATATCCATCGATAAAATTCGCTGCGATGCATTTCAAAAGTATGTACTTATTATTATAAGATTAAAGTGTGTAGCCGGGTTTCATAGTAAAATATGTCTTTGAGACAACCACATCGAGTCCTACATGGGTCGATAGCCCATAAAAAGAAATTCATTTCTCCCCAGTTTTAAGTTTGTATCGCAAGACCATGGGGGGTGGGGTAATGGCTCTAAATACCTGTTTTGGAAAAGAGCGCATTGTGACGAAACTACTAAGCAAATTTCAACGAAAAAAATAAGGGATGTAAAAAAATACCATATGAATGTTTGACAATTCTTTCAGATTTTTTTAAAACAAAAAAACAAGTTTTCTAACATTTTTCCTGTTTTTAAATGTACATTTTAATTAAAAATAAACTGAAATTTCTGAGTGACCACCTTAATTTTTTTGCATGAAATACTATGTGACATAATGCATATTCACTATCAATTTCAATTTTTTACGTATGGTGCATCATATTAAAAAAGGGCAAAATCATATTCCGGCGGCAATGTGGGGCGTGTCTCGGACAAATCTCACACCTTCTTTTCAAATCTCACATATTAATTCACACGATATTTTTAAAAGAAGGCGTGAAATTTGTGCGAGGCACGCCCCACAATCCCGCCGGAATATGATTTTACCCTTTTTCAATATGATGCACCATACGTAGGAAGTTGAAATTGATAGTGAATATGCATCATGTCTCATAGTATTTCATGCAAAAAATTAAGGTGGTCACTCAGAAATTTCAGTTTTTTAATTAAAATGTACATTTTAAAACAAGAGAAATGTTAGAGACCTTGTTCTTTTGTTTAAAAAAATTCTGAAAAAAATGTCAAACATTCGTATGGTGGTTTTTTACATGCCTTATTTTTTTTCGTTGTAATCTGCTTAGTAGTTTCGTCACAATGCGCTCTTTTCCAAAACAGGCATTTATGGTCATTAACCCCCATGGTCTTGAGATACAAACTTAAAACTGGGGAGAAATGAATTTCTTTTTATTGGCTATCGATCCATGTAGGACTCGATGTGGTTGACTCAAGGGCATATTTTACTAAGAAACCCGGCTATACCCTTTATCATCCAAATTGTATATGAACACTTTGAATAAAACGTCCAACAGCTGAATTAATCATTTATATAGAATGTGTTTCGATTGAACGAGCTAAACAATTATGAAAGAGATTTGAGAATATTAAAAGCATTAAAGCAAGCTCTTGAATAGCTGTGCTAAGTAATATCATTATTTTGCCAATATTTTAACATTAAAGTAACATAGAAGAAACATTATAGAAATATTCCTAATAAATGAGCTTAATAAATATAAAATGTACATTGTTTGGTTTATTACCTCTGAAAGAAAAAAGAAATTGCATTATAGTCAAAATATTTATGCTTTAGATTAGCTGTAAGTATCGATGAATAATGTGGCAAAATACGTTTCACAGCTGATCTATCAAATAAATTTATCAAGCAAAGTATGTGTCAAATAAAAATTTCGTTGGTTGTGTTTCTGACAACAATTATCAACACGGGAAATATAGGCCCTAAAGTTGGGGGTGCCTTCCAAGCAGGTCTTTCTAAGGGAATCTAACCCGTATTTATGCATAGAAATCGAAGTTCCGAAGAAAACCACGGAAAACGCGGAACGATTAGGCCGACGGCCGCGATTGGCTTCGAACCCAGCACCTGCAGTCTACCATTTTCGAGAGCAGAACTTCTCGACTGTAAAAAATCGGAGCTAACGACAAACATTTGTAAATAAAACGGTATATGATATTTTACATTATATAAATATTGTAAACATTCCTAAATGTGTTTATATGCAAATAACTTTCCTCTTATAACAAGTTAAATCGTTCGAAATAGTATTTAATTGGAACTAGAAAATAAGAACTACGTAACTCGAAAGAAGTAAGGGAGTATTTCTGATGAAAAATATAACTAACTTTTGTATTTTTTCTAAAATGCAAGCTGATCAATAAAACATATGATTTTATTTATTTAGGTATTTATTTCAAAAATAATGTAATAACTTTTATTCTTTTCAGCAGATTAGCAACATACATGAGCCACAATTTTCAAATTTCAGTTTATATATTTATCACTACAAGAGCACTTTTATTTCCAATGGGGCACTTAAAAAAATGCTCAGTAAAGTTAAACGAAGCAAAGATGCAAAATATTATAACGAATATTTTTTATCAAACACCGATCAATCGAATTAATCCTTTGAGTGGAGTGTGCTCGATTAAACGAACCAAATGGTCATTAAAGAAATTTTGAGAATATTGTGCTTAAAATGTTTACGATAAATAATTTAAAAAAAGTACGAATGATTTTTAAATAGCTGTGCTAAAAAGCATAATTTATATTTCTGATATTTTTACATTCATGTATCGTTTAAGAAGCATGATAGATTTCCATTTGATAAATGACTTTAGGAATAAAAAGGCATTTAATTTGGTTAATTAACCCTAAAAGAAAAAGGAAGGTTTAGTATATTAGAATTATTTATGCTTTTGAATGGGGAATAATTGACAAAAAATAATGAAAAAAAATACTTTTTTTAACTGGTGTATCAAAAAAATTTATCAAACAAAATATGTAAAAATATTTTATAAATTGCATTACATAAAATCTGTAAACTTTCTTAAATTTACTATTATTTTAACACAATAAAACTGATTGGGAAAATTATCATGCAAATAATAATAAAATATAATAACAATAACAATAATAATAATAATAATAAAAAAATGTATTATTCGCAAAGTTATAAAATTCCTTTACCCGCGATATATTCTGTTGAGCTATCTAAATGGCAGAATAGATGTTATTGGTAATAACAACTGGTCTGTCATTTAGACAACTCAATAAAATATACCGTGAGTAAAGGAACAACTTATAAACAATGGGTACGTTGATTTACTGTTATTTTAAAACAAACTAATTCATAAAGTTATCATACGAATTGAATATTTTTAATTTGAGCAAAAAATTGCCCAGGTCAGTTTGATTATTCAGCTGCGGTGTCACGAATTAAAAATATCCACGAAAAAAAAAAAGCGATTTATGAAAAAAAAAAAAAAAATTATTTCCTTAGAAAGGTTGAAATTTCTCACGTGGATGCAGGTGCTCATTGCATAAAACGCGGCTCCTATCCAAGAGCCGACAGCACAAAATCCTATGTCATCTAGCACAAGAAAAAAACCCTTTATTTTATGAAAGAGTAGTAACAGGGGAATCTAAAGGTGCTATTACACGTGTCGTGCTGCAGGCGTCAAATTGCAGGCGTATCCATGTTATCCTATGGGACCAGGGGAGTCGCTTGATTAGCGCGCGATTCTCTTGTGTCGGAGCGTCTTTGACGCCTGGAAGGAAGCGAGTCGCCAGTAAGAGCCAATCAAATGCTTGGAAATCCAAATGATGGTAAAGACTCTTCTCGAACACCCAGTGAAATGCTAAGAACACGAAAAAACGCAGGCGATTTTTGTCGCTTGCAATTTTTACGCGTAATAGCATTTTAATGATCCATGACTGCCGGAAGCGAAGTGGTGCATAAGTCAAAAATTAATACCAATAATGGTTGATTCGTAGGTTTAGCATTGTGTTTTCCTGCACCCAGTTTTCCGTGTTTTCATACTTTTGATTGGGGGACAAACAAAATGATAATCCTACGAGTCAACCACCAGTGGTATCAATTTTTGGCTTATGCACCAGTTCACTTCCGGCAGACATGATTAATTAGATTCCTCTATTATTACTCTTCCATAAAATGAAGAGTTTTTTTTTTTTTTTTTTTTTTTTTTTTTTTTTTTTTTTTTTTTTTTTTTCATGGCATAGGATTTTGTGCTGTCAGTTCTTAAACTATTAGTGGGCATTTTCGAACGAACATAAAAAATTTTAAATATTAAATTTATAATTTTATATTTTATGCATTCAGATTTCTTCAATGCAGCCTAAATATAAGTTTTAATAATAGGTTGTATTTCAGTAATGACTTTTAATTAGAGAATATTCTAAATATTTGATTAATTGGATAACTTTTTTAAACTATCATTTTAAAAGCCAGACTCTGAAACAGCAAATGATTTTTATATTAGACATCTGTGGAATGCTGTTAATTCCATTTAGAGATTTTAAAGTTATGCATTTAGCCCCATATTTAAACGCTGTTTAATATTTTTTATACTTACCGTATTTTTTTATTTTATAAAAAATTGGTTTTTTATATTGTTTTTTATATATATTTTTTTTTTTCAAAAAAAAAAGTAATACATTGTTGAAACCCGAATTTTTTAGACTAATGAAAACTAACGAATTGATCAATTTGCAACTTTCAGATAATTTATGACATACACAAAAAATAATAATAATAATAAATAAATAAAAAATAATTTCAAAAACAGAGGCTATCAAAATTCACGAGGAGGAGAATAATATTTTTAGGAGAAGGGTGATATCATATATTTAAAACTTACCGTTTGAGATGCGAATTTTTTTTTACAGATCACAGAGATAAATATTGCTTATTTAATATGAAATTTCAAAATTACCGCTAATTTCGAATAGAAATTTCCTCAGTTATCTTAAATTTTTGCTGAAGTCCGCCACTACCTTTACAAATATATGTATGAGTAGGTCGTTTAAAGGAATTTTGTTCAAAAGCAAAGTTCGTTCCTTGGTGGGGAATGTAGAATTTAAAAAATCATTTTTTCCCCTTCTTCAAGAACACGTCTGCTATGCGATGTCGTAGGCAATGGAGACCTGGTTCGAGGTTCGTTCAATTCCAGATTGAGTTCTTTTTATGGTAATTTTTAGCACAAATTTCAGGCTCACTTTAGTAAATTATTACTTGCCCGGGCAAAGCCGAGCGACTCAGTTAATTAATAAATAAAATTTCCGGGACGAATAAGAATTGTTAGGTCACGGATTATACGCAGAAAAAGATTATACGAATGTAGCTCTAAAAGGAAAAGAATTGCATTGATCTATCAGATAAACTTGTCAAGGAAAAAATTTGTAGCGTGAAAATTTGTCATTAAAAAATAAATGTCAAAACTTAACATTTTATAATAATTAGCATTACATATTTTGAATATTTCTAAAGTTGTTTGTATGCAAATGACTCTTTTTAATTTGACGTTTCCATAACATCATTCGAAAATATTGTTTCCTTAAAACTTAGAATAGTCGAAAAATTGCTTAATTTAAAATTCGTAAGAGAGTACTTATGATAAAAAATTTTACTAATTTTCAGAATATTTTTTTACTGTTAAGCTGATGAATAAATTCTTATCAAATTATTTTTCTAAAATACTGTTATTGCATATATCGTGATTTCCAACGTTTATAACGCAGATGAAATAATTCAGTTTAAACCTAGAAATTTTATTTGGTACAATAATTCCTTAACGTTCGTGAGGGTTAGGTTCTTCGAATATCAAAATCGCGGTCGCAAAGCTGATATTTATATAATTTGTTTGCACCAATATAAAAAAAATAATAATTAAAAAAATAACAAATTACGACTATTTCAAAAATAGTATTAAAAGACTAATTTTTAAAAAAATTTGACATAAAATAAATTCTAGAATTTAAAAATAATAATAATAAAAACTCGAAAAACTCGGCTATCTAATGATTGATATATCTCCATTTATTTGTAGCAGAATTATAAATACTTAAAATTAAATATGTTTTATAATAATTCCAATTTTTACCAGAAATCATTCATTTGTATTTTTTCAAAATAACACGAATTTTATTTACATTTTTCTTCGTTGTTAGGGGGAAAATGCAACAACAACAACAACAAAATATGATCAAAAACGTGAGTTACTTAGAGTTATAGATGACGCGTTCAAAAGTTAATCCAACTAACTTTTTTACATATTTATACAGAGCTTATGATTTACTCTTGATTATAAGATAATTAATGAGTATAATCAAATATTGTGAACAAAAAAAACAGTAATTTGTAGATATACAGCTTTAATTGTTTAATCGGATTTTTAATTGATGGAGTTAATCAGACTGACCTCAGAACGCCTCATATCACGTAGAGCATGGATTAAACATTAATATTGTTGTACCCATCATAAACAAATTTAAAATGAAATTTCAGTTTTACAATTTTCGGAACTTCAAATTTTTAAACTTCTAGCCATCGCGTATTTTAAAGTTTTACATAGTTGCGTAGGGGAAAAAATGCACTTATAAATTAAATTTGATTGAAATCTTTATCACAATTTGTTTTCAAATTGTTACATTTTTTAAAAATTCTTATTATTTTTTTGTCATTGCGGAAACAATCAGAGAATGAAAAATAAGTTGCGGAATTCAAACAATTAAAAGATTCAGGTGTATTTTAGATTTCTCAATCCTGTACCGAAGGCAAAAACTATTTACCAAAAAGTTAAAAATGCATCTTGTATTGCACAAATTTTGAAATGTTCTGCATTTTCCATTTTAAAACTCACGAATGCTAAGGATTGCTGTGAGCTGTGATTAAAGTATATTATTTAACCGTAATTCAAAAGTTACAATTTATTTTTAAAACATTCTGTGTCGAATATCGATAATTTCATCCTCGAATTATACGACAGAAATTACGGCATTTGTTTCAACAGATTTACAAAATTCCTGTGCAATAACATTTAAATTTCATTTTAAATATTCATCATTAAAAGTAACATTTTTGTTCTTAATGACGCATTTCGAAGGGTTTTACGAAAAGTAAGAATATGAACACTTTGAATAAAACATCCATCAACTGAATTAATCGTTTAAATAAAATGCGCTCGATTAAACAAGCCAAACGATCATTAAAGGTTTTTGAGTATATTATGCATAAAATGTTTACGATAAATAGTTTTTTTTAAGTTCTTTTGAACACCTGTGCTCAGAAGTATCATTTATTTCTACGATATTTTTACATTAAGGTATCGTTTAAGATACATACATGATAGAATATTAGATAAATCACGTAAATAAATAATAAAATGCAACGAGTTTGGTTTATTAGCTTTGAAAGAAAAAAAGAAGTTGCATTATATTTAAAATATTTTTATGCATTGGTCTATCAAATAAATTTGTCACGAAAAACTAGTCGTTGGGGGCCACCGTAATACTTACCCATCATGGATATGTATATGAAAATAAAACATGTGAAAACTATTTATACAATGCATTGCAATTCATAAACAAAATTTAAATATTGTCAATATACATAGTAATGCTTTATTAAAGAACTGCTGATGTACCAATTTCGACAAATTATATAAAACGCCAAACTACTCAAGTAGTACCAAACTGCGTAAAAGAAACATCCTTATAACTCCAAAAAAATAATTCTATTAACTAACAATTAACTGTGTCAGATTAAGCGTCTCATATCCAATTAAAATATACTTCTGAATTGAAATTTGAATGAAATACAGGGTCATGAAAAATCGAAGAATGTGGACAACAAGATTACAAATATCTCGGCAACTAATAACCCGATCGACTTCGTTCTATATGCAAAATGTGTGTTATTTTATTGCCTTTTACGTCCATTCCTTAGAACAAAAAAATTCGAAAATTTTTACATACCTTTCATCAGAACGAATTTTTCGAGAGTCCGAAAAAAATAGTTCCGGATAATCGAGGTTGCTGATATTAAAAAGGGTTTGTCCCAATCTTACATACTAACCGCATACAAAATTTCAAGTCTCTATCTCAATTTGTTCGGGAGATAGAGCGTTTACAGACAGACAGACAGACAGACAGACAGACAGACAGACAGACAGACGGCAAAAATTTTTTTCTAAAAATATGTTTTTCGGAATCTCCACTATCTAAAACGTGTAAATCCGTCAAAAAAAAATTTTCGATTTTCAAAACGATTGCAAGACTTACCCTATACTACGTATGATGGGTAAGTAAAATGAGTAGAATGAAAATTTGTTGTTAACAAAATAGATGGAAAAACATAAAAGTATATAAAAATTTGCATTATATATTGTGAACATTTCTAAATTTGTTTATATGCAAATAAAAATTTTTAATTTGAAGTTTGATCATTCGAAAATATTGTTTAATTAAAACAGTTCCTTTAATTGAATATTTATGGTGAAATATATAACTAATTTTTAGATTTTTTTTAACCTGGTTAATAATTATTATTATATAATTTTTTGTAAAATAATGTGATAGTGTTTGCCGTAATTTCCGGATTATAAACCTCTAATCAAACAATTCAGAAATTTTATTTAGTAATCAAAGGCAAATATTTACAGTGAATAATGATAGCTACAACCGCGAATTATACGACGGAAATTATGGCATTCGTTTCAACAGATTAACAAAATTCCTGTGCTATAACATTTAAATTTCATTCTAAATATTCATCGTTAAATGTAACATTTTTATTCTTAATGGCAAATTTCGAAGGGTTGCACATAAAGTAAGAATAAATGAAGCGCGATTCCCAAATATAATATGAACACTTTGAATAAAACATCTATCAACTGAATTAATCGTTTAAATAAAATGCGCTCGATTAAATAAGCCAAACGATCATTAAAGTTTTTTTAGTACATTATGCATAAAATGTTTACGATAAATAGTTTTTTTTTTTTTTTTTTTTTTTTTTTTTTTTTTGTAAATTCTCTTGAACACCTGTGCTCAGAAGTATCATTTATTTCTCCTTTTTTTTCCATTAAGGTATTGTTTAACCCTTAAATGCATAGGATAGAACGCGTTCCAAAAAATGCGCAATTCAAAGAATCAGAATTCATACCAGAAAAATCTAAATAGTAAATTTTTCTTTATTTAATTACGAATGGGCTATTATTAAGTAAAGTGAAAATTGCTCTTTTAAATTTCTGGTGAGAATACGGAATATGTGAATAAAACCCCCAATAAATCGGGAACACTTATGGCATCGAAAATGATACAATATGCATTTAAGGGTTAAGTTACATGATAGAATATTATTCGATAAATCACTTAAATAAGTAATAAAATGCAGTGAGTTTGGTTTATTAGCTCTGAAAGAAAAAGGATGCTACATTTTTCAATTTAGCATTCAAAATGATGAAAAACAGTGGCGTAACCATAGTCCAAGAGCCGACCTCACAAAACGCTATGTCATCCAGCACTTGAAAAAATCCTTTATTTTGTGGAAGAGTAGTAATAGGGGAATCTGTTCATCCATGCCTGCCGGAAGCGAAGTGGAACAGAAGCCAAAAATGAATACCACTAGTGGTTGACTGGTAGGCTTAGCATTGTATTTTCCAACACGCAGTTTTACATTTTTCCATACTTTTGACTGGAGGACAAAAACAATGCTAAACCTACATGGTATCAATTTTTGGCTTATGCACTACTTCACTTCCGGCAGATAAGGATCATTAGATTCCTCGATTGCTACTCTTCCATAAAATAAAGGATTTTTTTGTACTCGATAACATAGGATTCTGTGCGTTCGGCTCTCATACTACCAGTGTGGGTAACCACAACAAGTAACACGCCAGGTTTTCTTTTTCTTTATTCATGTCAGAGAATTTTCTGGTTAGATAAGGCGAACAGAACTTAAAAAAATTTACCAGTATTCAGAGCACTTGGACACACACCCTGATTACGCAACTGAAAAATACAATTAACTTTTGGATTCTTTTCTAAAATACAAGCTGGTCAAATAAACATCATCGGTCTATTTATTTTTTAACCCGGGAGGAATTTTTTAACCCGGGAGGAATTTTTTAACCCGGGCGCAGGGCCTAAAAGACCCGGCGTGCGTATGGTTTTTTTACAGTTGCAACCACTAATTTTTTAAAAGTAATATCGCAAAGTTTGTAAAAATTGTCTCCGTCTAAATAAAGGGACTGTTTTAATGTGATTTTGTTGGTGACAAAGTTAAAACCATTCATACCCTGGGTAAGCGCGCGTTCTTCCGGGTTAAATAATTTACGGCTATTGCTCATTCAACAGATAAACAAAATTCCCGTGCCACAAATTGCAATTTTCATTCTAAGTATTAATCGTTAGAAGTAGCATATTTATCCTCAATGGCACGTTTCAAAGGTATGTATTTTCTATATGGTTAAATGAAACTCAATCGCCAAGTTTGATACCAACTCTGGATAAGACACCATCAGCTAAATAAATAGTTTAATACTAGAACGGCGGTGTGCGATAATTTCGTCCGCTTTAATATGAATACATATCAGCTCAAACCAGAAATTTCATTATAAGAAAAGCTTAAAAGGAACAAACAATGAAAAGGTTTAATAAGAATGTTAAACTATTTTAAGTAAAAATGCTTGTCTGAGATAATTTAAAAAAAATAATTTAAATAATGAATAATTTAAAATTTCCGGCGTTTTTAGCCACTTGGGAACAATTGCGTGACACTTAAGGAGCTCAGAATCCTTCATTATTCAAACCAGTTATTTTTTATTGCAAAGTTTACCTTATTTAATATAAAGGTCGCGAACAGGTTAGCATCTTTTCAGGGGCTTCTTAGTTGAATACAACTTTACGCCCTGTGTAAATGTGAGATGTCTTGCAAAATATGGAACCATTGGGAAAGAAAGATACAGCTGTAGTAAATAATAAGTAAATTAAAAATTTATTATTTAATGAAAATTAATAATCTGTAAAGTAATTTAAGAACGAAATAAAGTTAAGTATATTTAAACTGATAATATACAGAGAATATAATTTAAAGAGAAAATTAAACAAAATATTGAATAGTAAGAGAAAATGAAATAAAAAATAAGTTTAATTGTAGTTCAAGAACTACTACGGAAAAAGAGAAAATGTAACAAAATATTGAATAGAAGAAAAAATGAAATAAAAAATAAGTTTAATTGTAGTTCAAGAACTACTAGGAAAAAAGAGAAGTAGAAAATAAAAGTTCGCACAAATTCTAACCGAAACATATCGGGACATGTCAAGGCTATTTGATTGTCCATACAAATGAGGTGGCAAAAACCACAGGCAAACACAAAAAAGACACTTTTCAAGCAATTTTTTTATGAAATCCTTTTTGCGATTGATTTACAGAAAATTTTCTGTTTTGAAATGCCAGTGGTAAAAGATTAAAAATGAAGCAGAAGGATTTCGTCACGAAGGAGCTAGTGTTAAGTAGAATGTGTTATATTTAACGAGACATAGGATCAATAAAGAATTATAAGAATATAAAGCATAGAATTGTTATTATAAATAGTAAAAAAATAGTGGGTACTTCCAAATAATAAGCCTAAGAAAGGGGTACGAAAAAGAAAAAAGTTTGGGAAGCGCTGGTCTTGAAAAGACTATAATTGAAGCAGAAAAAAAGTCGGTAATTGCACGTAACACATATCAAATGAGGAGCATTCGTGTGATAACAAAGTTTTAAAAATATTCAGACTTTGGTGAAATAGTATAAAGTATTTCGGATATAGTATAGAGTCCGAAATCTTTTGTGTTTCCCTGTAAATACTATGTTCTTTCTATTATGCGTAAAGTAACTTGTAGGAAACCTCAGCAATGCTTATCGGTTTCATAAAATAGAAAATAGTTTTATATAATTAAAATGCGCCCCAAACAATGTTCTTCTCCCCTATACCATTATATGATGAAATACTTTTGTGTGGCCTTGTAAATTGATAATTTTTTTTTTTTTTTTTTTTTTTTTTTTTTTTTTTTTTGTACACAGATTGCAAAGAATTTCCATTTTAATATACTTCATAATTGCATATAAATTTTTATACAGGGTGATTCATAAAAGATGGGCAGAACTTTAAGGGGTTATAGTACACTTAAAGACAAATAATATTAAATAGGAGACTAAGGGTCCCAGACGTATTCCGAAGGAGATAGAGGGCATTAAAGTTTAGGGTTCGAAATTTCAAATGATTATAAAAAATAGAAAAATTGGTCGATTCGTTTGCGGTTTTTGCAAAAAAATTTCTTTATGTCAGTATTTTCTTGAAATAAAATTTTAAAGTTCAATTTCAAAAAATGCCGATAGGGGGCGCTTTAGACTTTGGAGTAACAAACAACTATTTTTTAACGTTATTTTTTGTATTTTTTTAAATGATTTCGAAAGCTTAGACTTAAACTTAAATTTTGATCTAAAAATCTGAGTCCTAACGAGTAGTTAAGTAGCGTAAACTGAAATTTGAAATTTGAAACCCTTCTCCCCCCAGAACAAAAATCAGTTATTCCCGATCTTTGTGTCGTAGATTAGGCTCTAACTACTGCCGCGTTTTGCTAAAATTATTCTTTATGTCAGTATTTTCTTGAAAATAAATTTTAAAGAAAATTTTCAAAAAATTCCGATAGAGGACGCTTTAGACTTTGGAGTAACGAACAACTATTTTATACCGTTATTTTTTGTGTCTCATTAAATGCTTTCTAAAGCTTAGACTTAAATTTTCAGCCCAAAATCTGAATCGTTAGACGTGGTTAAGTTTCTTGGGAGAGGGGTTTGAAATTTCTACTCCTGAGTACAGTTCAGTTTACCATGTCCACACATTGTGTGCTGTGATACGAGGTAAAAAGACACAAATTAGGATTATGTTACCAAAGCATATTTATTAACATGTAATTACAATAAATGTTCAAAATTGTGACCACCAGAGGTTACGCACGCAGAACAACGGCAAAGAATGGAACGGCGAACATTCGCGAAAACATCAGGCTTTTCGAGCACTTCCCCTACAGCGGCGGAAAGTCTGGCGACCAGTTCCTCGGGGGATTCAATGGGTGTCTCACACATAAGAGCCTTCAATTGTCCCCAAAAAAAGAAATCGAGGGGTGAAAGATCTGGCGAGCGAGCAGGCCAAGCAACAGGACCACCTGGACCAATCCATCTGTTCGGAAATGTGATGTCCAGATAGTTGCGGACGTCTCGTACGTAATGGGCTGGCGCTCCATCGTGCTGGAACCACATGACCCGCCGGATGCGTGGAGGAACAACGTTTAACACGTCTGGCAGCACATGTTGCAGAAATGTGAGGTATGTTTTACCGTTGAGGCGTTCAGGAAGAAGGTACAGTCCGATTAGGTGTTCTCCGAGGATTCCTGCCCAAACATTGATGGAAAAGCGTCTCTGATGATCATGTGGATACGTAGCATGTGGATTGACATCCGCCCATACATGTGCATTGTGTGTGTTAAATGTACCTTCACGTGTGAAGGTACATTCATCGGTGAAAAGCACAGTTCGTCCAAAATGTGGATTTAGCGCGTTCTGCTGCAGAAACCAGCGGACGAATTCAATACGATTTGGATAATCCCCTGGAGACAGTTTCTGGACTCGTTGCACATGAAACGGGAGCAAATGTTCATCCTTCAGTATCCTCCAAGTCATGGACTGTGAGGTATTCACCTGCCTAGCCACTGTTCGTGTACTTGTACTTGGCTGCGCCGCTACTACATCCAGAATGGCTTCTGCAACAGCTACTGATTCGTCCTTTTTTGCACGACCTGCATTCGACCGTGAAGGGAGAAATGATCCCGTCTCACACAACTGTCTGTGCAAGCGCTCGAAAGTTTTGCGGTTAGGCAACCGCCTGTTGGGAAATCGCTCTCCGTACATTCGTTGTGCCTCTGCACCATTTCCATCTGCCGCTCCGTAAATTAAATGCATCTCGGCCTTTTCCTTATTCGTGAAGGGCACCATCTTCCGATTCATTACTACAGCGACTTACACTTGACTCACCGTTCAGTGGTTTTTATGCCTGAATCGTGTCGAAATTTTGCATACGTGTTCTTCTTCTTCCCCATTTGACATTTGCATACTTTCTGTCTCCTTCTTCACCCGGTGACTAGCGTCAGGAATGGAGCTTTAACGTTTGCATGAGCGACGTTTCCAACTGTGCCAGTGCCTTTATGAGTGAATTCCGACTATGCAGTCCTTGACGAAAGTTGTATTTTTGCCTCGTATCACAGCACAGAATCGTTAGGCATGGTTAAGTAGTGCAAACTGAACTATGTTCAGAAGTTGAAATTTGAACCCCCTCCCCTCGCTACTGAACCACGCTCAGCGATTCAGATTTTGAGCTGAAAATTTAAGTTTAAGTCTAAGCTTTAGAAAGCATTTAATGAGACACAAAAAATAACGGTATAAAATAGTTGTTCGTTACTCCAAAGTCTAAAGCGCCCTCTATCGGAATTTTTTGAAACTTTTCTTTAAAATTTATTTTCAAGAAAATACTGACATAAAGAATAATTTTAGCAAAACGCGGCAGTAGTTAGAGCTTAATCTACGACACAAAGATCGGGAATAACTGATTTTTGTTCTGGGGGGAGAAGGGTTTCAAATTTCAAATTTCAGTTTACGTTACTTAACTACTCGTTAGGACTCAGATTTTTAGATCAAAATTTAAGTCTAAGCTTTCGAAATCATTTAAAGAAATACAAAAAATAACGTTAAAAAATAGTTGTTTGTTACTCCAAAGTCTAAAGCGCCCCCTATCGGCATTTTTTGAAATTGAACTTTAAAATTTTATTTCAAGAAAATACTGGCATAAAGAAAATTTTTTGCAAAAACCGCAAACGAATCGACCAATTTTTCCATTTTTTATAATCATTTGAAATTTCGGACCCTAAACTTTAATGCTCCCTATCTCCTTGGGAATACGTCTGGGACCCTTAGTCTCCTATTTAATATTATTTGTCTTTAAGTGTACTATAAAACATTAAAGTTCTGCCCATCTTTTATGAATCACCCTGTATGTTCGAAAGAGTGTAATTAACATGCACTGTAAAATATATTTATAGTAATGTAACGAAATAGTTTTGAACGGCAACAAATTTCTGTTTTTAAAAACTGGTGATAAAGCATTAAAGATTTCGTAAAAGGCTCCCGTCGCGATTGGGTCAAAAAGTGCATTATATATACACTGCTCAAAACAATTAAAGGATATTTGAAGTTTTATATAAAAAAAAGATATAAACGAAATTTTTTTGCCGAAAATAGAAGAAGAGAATCACAAATGCAAATTTTTCTGGTTTTCAAACTGTGGAGTATGCAAATTTTGAGTACGGCGTCAAAAACGTCGCTTCAGCGGCAGCGAATGAAATTTGACTTTCAACTGGATAAAACAGAATGAAGACAAGGATGATCGACATTCAGTGATTGCTTTGTTTCGATGAGTACGATGTCTCAGCGAAATCATTTGACAGATTCAGAAGCTTGGAGAATTGTTGGTAGGTTAGAAGGGGCCAAACTCAAGCCGAAGTAGCGCAAGCCATTGGAGTGTCACAAAGTGTCATTTCCAGGATCTCGAACCGTTTTTTTGGAGAGTGGATGTGCAGGCCGAAGACCAGGGCAAGGTCGTAGACGGGCAACAACGCCCAATGAAGATCGGTGTTTAGCGTTAACAGCTCGGAGACATCCAAACATGAACGCTACTGTTCTCCAACAACACCTTCGCTCGGCTACAGGCACCACGATTTCAACTCAGTGTGTCCGAAACCGGCTCCATGCTGTAGGTCTGTATGCTCGCCGACCGATGGTATGTGTTAGATTAACATCAAGGCATCGTCGCGACAGTAGGGAGTGGGCAACCGAGCATGTCAACTGGAGGAGAAATTAATGGAGCAATATTCTGTTTTCTGACGAGTCCCGTTTTTCTGTGCATCCGGATAAAAGGCGTATTTTCATCTGGAGGGACCGTGGCAGTAGGAATAATCCTGCGTTCGTGCACGAAAGTGTCAGATTTGGCGGTGGAGGAGTGTTGGTGTATGGTGGCAGCTCCATTGACGGGCGCACTGACCTCTACATCATTCGAGATGGAGCTCTGACTGGTCGCCGATATAGGGATGAGATCCTCAGACCTATTGCAGTCCCTTACGCTGCAGCAATCGGAGATAACTTCATTTTAATGGACGATAACTGCAGGCCACATCGTGCAAACCTGGTGGAGGATCTCCTTTTCGAGGAAGGAATCGTTCGAATGGAATGGCCAGCGTGTTCTCCAGACATGAATCCAATCGAGCACGTTTGGGACGCTCTAGGAAGACGAGTTTCTGGCCGCCAACAACCCCCACAAACTCTCCAAGAACTGGAAAGAGCTCTTCTGGAAGAGTGGGGCAGAATATCCCAACTCGTCATTAATAGCCTCATTGAGTCCATGCCTCAAAGGTGTTCAACGTTGCTGGCCGCCCGTGGAAACCATACCCCCTACTGAAAACGATTTTCTTTGAAGAAAACGCCTTTTCTTATTCTCTTTTTCTCATATGCACAAATTGTGTTTTTTTCCTTTTGTACACAAATGCGGAATAAAATGCATTTTTTTCTGCCAAACATGTGTAATTTATTCTCATATAACCTACTATGTCTGTCGACAATGTATCAATCAGCTAAAAAGTTTCCTAGATACAAAATCCACCTAAAACTGCAATATCCTTTAATTGTTTTGAGCAGTGTATTTATATATGTTTCATCAAAATTTTACTTTGCAATATTCATTTGAATTATTCTAAGTATACGGCATGTTTATTATTACCTTCTTTCATAATAATATCTGTTATTTATTCCTATCTAATTTCTTAATTTTAAAATGTGTATATTAATATTTATCTTATTCTAAAACATTTTTAAAACCCTTCATTCTAAAACTCTTCATAATTTTTTTCATCGACCAAAGATACCATATTCTGAGAAAATATAGCTTTATTTCCAAATATTTCTAAAAGCCATTTTGCTACTTTTTGTTTTTAACACTTTCAAACAAAGTTGAAAAGTGTTTATGCATTCGGTTTATCTGTCCGTCTACGTCGGACCGCGTTCGCCCGTGCTCTAACTCCCGTAAATTTACTCGGATTGCTATGAAATTTTTATATGTTATTGATGTTTACTCTAGTACGAACCCCTATTGAAAATGAAGTTTCTGCCATGATTTGTTTTTTACAGTGGTAGTCAAAAGTTATCCAATACATTAAGTCCTATGAGAAAAAAAAATTCAAATGAATTTTAAAAGTATTACACCCGGTAAAACATATTCAAATTTATATGCATCCTTAAAGTACACTGAAAATACATTGTGTAAAATATGAATTGAAAATAATAGTTATTATTCATTTATAGGTTCACTCAAAAGAATTCCATTACACAATAATAAAGGGGGGATTTTTTTGCGACATACAGGGGTTGGACAAAAATATGGAAACACCTTAAAAAAAACGCGCTTCCTTGCCTAGTATTGTGTACGGTATCCGTTGTTATTCAAAACAGCTTGCAGTCTTCTCGGAATGGATAAATACAGTTTCTGTATTTTTGCCAAGGGAATATTGTACCGGTGGCAAGTTCAGATAACGATGTTGGTGGTGGATAGCGCGAACGCACTTTCCGCTCCAATGTAGACCACAAATGTTGGATAACATTCAAGTCTGATGACTTTGGTGGCCTTGGGAGATGCGAAAATTCATCCTCATGCTCAGAAAACCAGTCCTGGACAATGTGAGCTGTGTGAACGGGGACGTTGTCGTCTTGGAAGATACCATCATCATTGGAGAACAAAGCTTGAACCATTGGATGGACTTGATCGGCCAAAATGTTCACATAAGTCTGAGCAGTAATACGCCCTTACAGAGTTATCATGGGGCCAGAAGAGAACCACGATATGGCTGCCCAAACCATCACCGAACCCCCGCCATGTTTCACTCTTGGCAACAAGCAGTCTGTATTATAGGCTTGAGATGGCGTTCTCCAGACGTAAACTCGGCCAGAAGTGGGGAACAATGTGAAAGAAGACTCATCAGACCATATTTCGCTCTTCCACTGCTCTATAGTCCAGGCTTTATGACTTAAACATTACTTTTTCCTGTTACAGGCATTAGCATTACTGATGGATGGCTTTTCAATTGCAACACTGCCAGCAATTCCCTATTTATGAAGCTCCTTTCTAATTGTTTTGGTACACACAGGATTTGGTAACACGACATTCATTTCAGCAGTAACTTTTGCAGCTGTGGACTGCTTATTTTTCGCGATAATCCTCCTTAATGATCGTCTGTCATTATCACTCAGCACACACTTTCGTCCGCGCTGGATTTAGCGGATGATGTTTTTTCCGCATTTCAAATATGCGGACTAAATCTTCGACACAGTACCTCTTGAAATACTAAAAACCTCGGCTACTTTGCTTACGGAAGCACCCACCATACGCGCGCCAACAATTTGCCCACGTTCGAAGTCTGTTAACTCTGACATAATGCAATGATAATCTCACATAACAGTCCTCCAACAACGACTGAACGGTGCAGCGATTTTACGAAGTTGTATAGCTGGCGTCAGTAAGCGAAAACTCCAGTGCCATCAACATAGTTCATTATAATCAATCTTTCTTTTCAAACATGCATTTCAAAAGGTGTTTCCATATTTTTGTCCAACCCCTGTATTTTAACTATGTTAAACGATTTCAAGTATTATAAATTTTATAAACGCCGTTGAGACTCAATATTTCAAATAAATTTAATTTGGAAAATATAACTAACTTCTGCGATTCTTTCTAAAAAATAAGATGACAAATAAAATTTCATATGATTTATATTTTCTAAAATAATGTAATGAGTTTTATTCTTTTAACAGATTAGCAAAATTCTTGTACAATAAATTTCAAACTATATTTTATTCATTTATCATTAAACGAGCATTTTTATTCTCGATGGCGCATCACGAAAAAATGTACAGTAAAATTAAACGAAGCAAAGATGTCAAGCAAAGATGAAAGTGTTTCATAATCTATGCTTGACGCATGATTTTTCTTACTTGTTATTACAGGAATCGACTTCCCACTCATTTTTCTGTCGTCGGTTTCTTTACATCGAAACCCTTCCGTTAACATACATGATGTGACAACTCCGACTGCCTAAATTAGATAATAAGAGCCACAGCTGCCTCAAAAAGAATTATCACCATTACACGTTGATTCTAAAAAAAATCATATCATGAAAATTAGGTAAGACATAAAAAATTCTTACCTCCAAAATTCCAATTCTTCGAGAAAGTCGGGGTATCGGGGCTCCAAATACTCTAAGACTTCTTCTGTAGCATAAGTATTGAAGCCTATTTTAACTCAAAAATCAATAGTCCATCTTCATTTTCATATTTTAATAAGGACGAACACGATTCACAAAAAGGCACACACAACATTAATATTTACAAATGGCCGTGACAATTTCAATATTACATCTTGGTTCTAAAACATTTCTAACTGAACTACAAAACAAAAAAGAGAGAATGAAATTAATAAACAAAATTGTTCTTAGCGGAATAAAAAAGTTCGACGCATGCGCCGCACCCTTACGTAAGAGAGTAAAACACAGTTTTAATTTTCATATTGCGCAATAGTTTTTTCCCTGACAGGTGGTTTGGATGGAAAGGAATATGATATATTTCCAAATCCCGACACATGGAACTCATTTCTTAGCCCTTTCGGGTCTGGTGTATTATTAATGGCTAATTCCATGGGTTCTGTAGTGTAAGTCACATAATTTATTAATTGCTATGCTTGTTAGCCACCGTTATTTTCGAAAAGTCTGCTTGGCCTTATTCAATTAATGAGAATGTGCCAATAAAATTAATCACTTTTTTTTTTGTTCCATAATACTGGTAGACAAAAATCGTAGCCTGTGACTTGCACTACAAGTACCCATGGAAATAGCCTAATAGTATATGTCTTTTAATGGAGTTTTATTCTGTTTTAAGAAATACTTTTGCTACTATTTACGTATAGTAATGCTAGTATATGTCTGTGCAGCTACTATATGAATTCATTTATGTTTAGGCACTTAGTAGTAATAAAAATTATTGTTATTTGCTTTATTCTCTTTGCGCCATTTACGATTCTTTTATTTCAAACATATATTACACTCTTTAAATTTAAGATAAAAGTTACTTTCTTGAAAGAATAATGTATAATAAAGGGCGAAGATTATTAGAGAGTTATAATATAAGTTAAATCTAATTGTAATACAATGTTTTATATATATAGCATATTGTATGTTACGGTTATTTTGATACATTCGATAATAAATAATAATAACCGGATATTATTAACAACAAGCACGTATTTTGATAAATTTGTAATATGTCGCATATTAGTCGAATTTGCTGGGTATTATTAAAAATTACTGAAGTTCGGTCAATAATTTTAATTAGGCATAGTAACGCATACTTTGCAGAAATAAGTACTATCATAGCTGTTTGACAACAAATAAAAACAAGTAATAACAAAAAAAGTGTTCTATTAATAAAACGCAAAAGAATAAAAGTTTTAAATTATTGTTTTTATAATTACTGAATGACTTAGATAAAAATTTTAAATACTGAAGTATTCAAGGAATAAATTATACAGCTTTGAAATGCATACCTTTAACAATGTCAAAGTGAAAAATAACACTAGTAAGTCTTGATTACGTCCATTAATAACAGTATCGTAATGCTAATGATTTTTCTATTCTACAATAAAAAATAAGAATCTATATTATAAATAAATATATTGCTTATAAGACGTTGTATAACAATGAATTAAAAAAAAAAAACTTACACAAAATAAAAATATCAAGCAAAACGAGTTTAAATGTGTTATATTTACCAATCTTGATTGGTAATTATTAATAATAACAGGTTAATTTGTTAAATTCTCATAAATTTATCGTATTAACTGGTTTATATGTGTATCATTTAGTTATTGTTAATAATAACTTGTTAATCAAATTGACCTTAGCATATATATTACTGAAGTTCGGTCAATAATTTTAATTAGGCTTAGTAACGCATACTTTGCCCAAATATATCACAGAATTAATTAACCTAAAATATTTCTTTGCCTTTGATTCTGATTGTAACATATATATTTCAATATTTTGAATGAAATGTTTGTTATCGCAGCGTTGCAGCAGGTGACTATTTTTTAATTCTTACTGGCACCAGTTTCTCTAAACAGAAAATTTTAACATATACGTTGACAACCTTTGTTAGAATAATGTATTTCAATGTTTTTATTAGAATAATATTGGTGCGAACAGTATATAAAAGTAGTCACCTATGGTAACCCTGTTATCGAATAAATTAATTTTACTAAAATGTTCTTAGTTTATTTTACTAAATACTTTTTTATTAAATGTGGAAAAATAATTCTATTACCCTAAACATTTTATCTTTGATTATAAATTACTGAATACATTTTCAAATGCATAATTTTGCTTCAAATAGATTTTGGATCTATGTAAAATTGTACCTCTCATTTTATTTAAAAGAAAAATATAAGAATAAAATAAGATGAGTATATTCAGGGCCTGATTATCAACGGGGCACTCTCCTACCAGTAAAAAAAAAAGAATGTTTTCCCTTTGTTAAGACAGTAATTTCGAATAAAAAAGACGTTTAAACAAGTTGAAAATTTCTATAAAATTTTACTGGTGGGAGAGTGCCCCGTTAGTAATCAGGCTCTGAGTATATTCCTTAATTGTTTTCGTTATCTACGTGCTTTTTCTATAGTGAATGATCAAATAAAAATAAAAATGTCATGATACGATTCACTTGTTTTCAAATAAGCATATTTGATAATTAATGCCGCAATAATTTTTGATAATTCTATTTTAAAAGAAGGGCTTTGAAACATTATGATTGGTTTACTTCATTAAGTTCTTTTCTCGTTTTAGTTTTTCGCACAAATTTTCAACTCTTATCTTTGGATAAAATTTAAGAAATTATTTCATCCAATTAGTGAAAGAAAAATGTTTATAAACATATATCAGTAAAATTATTCATTTCAATATAAAATTGGTCATGTATATATTTATAAGAGTTGATAGATATGTCTAACTATGCACAATACAAAAAAGTGACAAAAACTTTCATTATGAATAAAGCAAGAATAAAAAAAAATGCATTTAACTAATTTGTATAAAATTCCAACTAAGCGTAATTGATAATTAGTGTCGCCATTTTTCTAAATTTTGCTAACACCCCTCATATGATATATCGTTGGAAAGCTCTGTGATTACTTATTCGTATTATGCAGATCCTATGCTCCACCCCCGCATTCACTTCAGAAGGATCCGGTTAGATTTCATTCGGTTCGAGACATTTTTGTTGTTGTTGTTGTTATTGTTTATAAGATTTTGGAGTGCGTGCATACTGCGTTCGCTTTACGATACCGTATGTAACGTGGATGTCCCAATCAAAAATGTCTTATTACAAGACTTCGTCTAAATTAGAGACCTTCGTTAAAAGAGGGGCTATCTAGCGAGTGAATTTACCTGGTCTTTACTAACGCTGACTCATTCCAGTTCACCAGCAGACAGCTCTTGATAGAATCGAATCAGTTACAGTATGAAAGCAATACCAAACTAAGAGTCATCGAGAAAAATTTTACTCAGTCGAAAATTTTCGAGATGTCCATACCATCAAGAAGCTCGATCAAACATTCATTATAACCCTTCACTAGTATTATGCACAAAATTCGTTTAAAAGAAACTACTTGATACTGGTATTTCCATAAGTACTTGTCGTGCAAGTCACTTTATACAGGGTTCGCACACTCCTTATACTTTGTAAGGACTCTGTCACCACTATTAATAATAAGAAAATTTATATTTAATTTTTAAGAAACAGAATTCGCAAACACCCCCTCCATTCGTAATTTTCGCATTATTCTTTTGCGATAAAATACATTGAAAAAATTGTAAAATTTTAGTGGTAGAGTTGTACGAACCCTGTTATACGATATTTAACCTTCCGTCTACCAGACAAAACACCCATTTATCTACGGCAACACCTAATTTTAATTCCAAACTTGCAAACGGCACCAGTAATATTTTAATATAATTTTGCTTTTACAATGAAAGCTTAAATTAAGGAATTCGTAATATCTACACAAGTCCTTTATAAATTCCGGTGTCAATCTACAATTTCTCATTTTACCATTGACACCAGAAATATTGCTGTCGGGTCCAATGGACCCGTCTGGTAGACGGAAGGTTAAATATCAGTATTTTCGATCTGAAAAATGTGACATTTTTTATTCGAGATGTATTATTAATTGAATAAGGCCAAGAAAAGTTTTCCAAAATAATGATGGCTAACAAATATAGACGTTATGAATAATGTGAATTACGCAACAAGTGCTTGTGAAAAAACCCTATTTTATTTGTACAATCTAAATATTACTGTATAATTTACACAAAAGGAAACTCCTACCCACATCATACAATACTTTTTAAGATATTGATATATTTTTATTATTTAACTAAATATTTAATATTTATTACAAGAAAATAAAATAAATGGCGTCTTGTAACGTTTCTAAAACAACTTTGGGAGCACAAAAATATTTATATTAAAATAAAATGCTAATCGATTATTGAAGATGTTTTCTTAGCAGTGAATGTTCATTAGTGTATATCACCAGGTAAGAAAATAAAAACTTATATCAATATTTGGTTAGCTATATGACTCCCGTTAGAGGAAATCGATAAAAAACGTGGTATAGCAAATGGGTAAACCAATAAAATTAAATTGAAAACGTATATGGAAAGTATTTTAATATCTTTTCTTATGTCAATATCATAAATATCAGAAAATTCAATTAAACGTACATGAAAGATATTTACGATTTTGGTGGTTGGAGTATTGAAAAGTGTTTAATAAATCAAATCGTATATGAATTAATGAATAAAAGAATAAAAAATAATTATTAGTAAATAATAAGGAATTATCCTAGATAAAAAATTAGGAATATATATCTATATACTGTCTAAAGAAGACATTTCAATTAAAAGTAATTAATACGATTCTTTATACAAGGAAGTGTGAACGTTAGTGGATTATTTACATTTATTACAACTCATACGATCTTAACCCGCGAGAACACGCACCCATTTTCGAACGCGAGAACTTGCGCCAGGTATCACATACCCTAGTTCATTTTTGTTATTGAAATGTCAATTAATACTGTTGATAAGCAAATTTTACGTAATTAAATATTACAAAATAATACATTTAAGAATTTTAGTGAATTTAATAATACATACAGGGTGTTCCAAAAATGACTGATTGATTTTAAAATTCAATAAATTGCAAACGCTAACAGCTATTTAAAAAAAAATTTCAGGAGGGTTATATATAATGTCAGGAGTTTTTTTACCGTAATTTTTTATTTTAGTTCGAATTTCAAACAATAGGTGGCGCTGACGGAGATTGAAGGCCAGGTAATCAGTGCTGAGTGAAGCGTCGACCTGGCCTTCAATCGCCGTCAGCGCCACCTATTGTTTGAAATTCGAACTAAAATAAAAAATTACGGTAAAAAAACTCCTGACGTTAGACACAGGGTTCGCACAGTTCTACCAATAGATTTTAAGAATATTTTCAAAGTGTCTCACTGCAGAAAAATATTGTAAAATCTGTGAATGAAGGTGGGGATTACGAAAGTTGTGGTTTAAATATTAAATGTAAATTTTCTTATTTTTAATAGTGGTGCCAGAGTCCTTGGAAATTCCAAGGAGTGTGCGAACCTTGACTATGCATAACCTTCCTGCAAATTTTTTTTAAATAGCTATCACCGTTTGCAAGTTATTGAATGTTAAAATCCATCAGTCATTTTTGGGACACCCGGTATTTACACGTGTAAAGACAATTTTGACAAATTACATATTAATTTTCAATACAGAGACTTTTATCACATTTTTGGCACATAAACCTTGATTTTCTATCCTTATTGCATGGACAAAATGCACGTCGTTTATCATTAGCAATGAGTTTTTTGCAGGTGGTTCACTGTTAATTATTAGCAGTTTCTTAGAAATACTTAGACAAGTTCTTTTCGTTTCAGGCTTACGGTTTTGTGTTGTTCTGAAAGAACGAGACTCAGTGTTTTAACCCTTTTCGGCACACTGTGCCCGGCTTGGGATACCTAATTTTAATTCCCAAATTAGCAAATTCCACCAATAATATTTTAGAAAAATTTTGATTTCACAATGAACCAATGAACCAATGGAGTTAGATGAGAAGTGCCTACCTACTGGAGTCGTCTTGCTTCAGTTTACCTTCCATCGAAGTCGATGAATCGAATGACAGATTGCATAGATGTTGAGCAAAAAGATGGAATTTCAGAAATTCCGGAGCATTGGGATGGTCGGATAAGTCATAGGGTAAAGCGGTCTAGAAAAGCCAAGGGCCATATATTTTTAATCTAAATTAGATAAGATCCTAAAAAATTTTTTGGGAAATATCGAAAAAGATGCAAAAATAAATAAAAATCAATTAAATTTAGTAAAAATAACAGATAAAAAATAATAAAAATATCATTAAAGAAAAAATTTCAAAGAATTTCATAGAAAAAGCAAGGGGATACGATGAACAACTTGGTCAGCCAATGAAATTCAAGCAGGCGACCAATGAAATTCATCCGTTCGCAACCTTGGAAACAACAATCGTCCGATAACGAAGAGCGATTGTTTTGAGAGATTTCACAATGAGAGCTAAACTTAAGGATTTCAAAATATGTAAAAAATTCGTTTGTGAATTCCGGTGTAAGTTGACAAATTCTTCTTTTACTAACGAATTCCGGTGTAAGTCGACAATTTCTTCTTTTACTAATACATTTTTCCCGTGCCGGAAAGGGTTAAATAAGAAACATCAATTTCTGAACAATGTAGCCGTTTATTTAATAGACATCAAAATAATCTTGGCATTAATAACAGCCACATTCAACATTGAAAGCCAAATAACCATTGGCCCATGAAATGATATTCTTACTGTAGTGTATGCCGCGGACATTTCATCGACAACGTCCACAGCTCCTTTCGTAAGATTATAAAACGTGACGATGTCTGTTTTTTCAATTCTTTGGTAGTTTCATCTAATTTATCATCAGTATGCATTGTAGGCAACATAATTACATTATTGTTCCTATTTGCTGAGTATGAAACGCCGAGTATGGAACGATCTGACTGGCGGGCGCGAGAATTAGCACGGGTATGAGATACTCCCGACACCTGTTTCTCAAAATCTATTTTTAGAATAGAGCTATCTTCCCTCACCCGATGAAAGAATGTGCACTTGGATACGGCTACACGGAACTCTGGCATAATCCGATAAGAAAAATTTTAAAAAGTGTTGAATGAAAATTTATTGGTCATGTCATACCCGGTACGAGTTCTCGCAGGATAATAATAACTTTTTAAAGATATTGATCTATTCTTATATCGAACTAGACATTTAATATTTATTACAAGAAAATAAAATAAACGGTGTATTTTATTGCTTTTTAAAACAAGTTTTGAAGCACAAAAATAATTATAATACAAAATATTCTAATCGAATATTGAAGATGTATTTTTTGCAGTGAATATGCATAAGTGTTTGTCACCGGGTAAGAAAATAAAACGTTGTATCAATATTTGGATAGCGATATGACATCCGTTAATAGCTATCGATGAATAACGTGGAAGAACAAGTGGGTAAACCAATAAAAGTAAATTGAAAAAATCTATGGAATATACTTTAATATCTTTTCTTATGTCATTATCCTAAATATCACAAAATTCAATTGAATATATGTGAAAGGCATTTATGATTTTGTTTGTTGAAGTATCGAAAATTGTTTAATAAAACAAATCGTATAGGAATCAATAAATAAAGCAATGAAAAATATTTATTTAAAATATTTATCATAAGCTATTATCTTAGCTAAAATTTAGGTACTTATTTTTATTAATTGCATAAAGAACACACTTCAATAAAAAGAATTAATAAAATTTTATATACAAGGAAGTATGAACGTTACTGGATAATTTACATTAAACACAACTCATACCCTCATATAGAACACTTTTTAAGATATTGATCTATTCTTTCATTAAACCATTAAACTATACATTTAATATTTATTACACGAAAATAAAATACATGATGTCTTTTAATGTTTTTAAAATAACTTTGAATGCACAAAAATATTTATAATAAAAAAAATTGCTAATCGATTATTGAAGATGTTTTCTTTGCAGAGAATGTTCATTAGTGTATGTCAGCAGATAAGAAAATAAAATCTTATATAAATATTTGGATAGTGATATGACTTCCGGCAATGGAAATCGATGAATATTGTGGAGGAAAAATGGTGTAAACCAATAAAAGTATACTGAAAAGTATAAGGAAAATATTTTAATATCTTTTTTTTATGTCAATATCCCAAATATCAGAAAATTTGATAAAATATACGTGAAAGATATTTAAAATTTTGTTGGATTAAGTATAAAAAAAGTCTAATGAAACAAATCGTACAAGAATAATTTAATAAAAGAATACAAAATACATATGAGAGCATAAGGAATTATTTGAGTTAAAATTTCGCTATTGATTCTTGTTAATCGTATTATATTATTGACAAAAATCGTTTAAAAGAAGCTACTTAATACGTTATTATATACAGGTGAATCTAAATATTACTGTATAATTTACGCATAATGCAACTCATTCAATCATCATACAAAACGTTTTAAGATATTGGTATATTTTTATTATTTAAGCAAAAAATTAATATTTATTACAAAAAAAAAAAAAAAAAAAAAAAAAATTAATGCTTGCTTTTAAAGTTTCTAAAACAACTTTGAGAGCATAAAACTATTTATAATAAAAAATATGCTAATCGATTATTGATGATGTTATCTTTGCAGTGAATATTCATTAGTCTATGGCACCGGGTAAGAAAATAAAACCTTATATCAATATTTGGATCGCGTTGTGACTTTCGTTAATGGAAATCGATGAATAACGTGGAGGAGCAAGTGGAGGTAAACTAGCAAAAGTAATTTGAAAAAAAATATGGAAATTATTTTAATATCTTTTCTTATGTCAATATCCTAAATATCAGAAAATTCAATAAAACGTACATCAAAGATATTGACGATTTTGTTGGTTGGAGTATTGAAAAGTGTTTAATAAATCAAATCGTATAGGAATTAATGAATATAAGAAAAAAAAATTATTAGTAAAAAATAAGGAATTCTCTTAGCTAACACTTAGGTAATTTATTTCTATATGTTGCATTAAGAAGACATTTCATTTAAAAGGAATTATTTAGTACGATTCTATATACAAGGAAGTGTGAACAATAGTTGATAATTGACATTCAATACAACTCATACCCTCATAATACAATACCTTTTAAGGTATTGATCTATTCTTATATCGAGCAAAACATTTAATACTTATTACACGAAAATAAAATACACGATGTCTTTTAATGTTTTTAAAATAACTCTGATACACAAAAAATATTTATAATAAAAAAACTGCTAATCGATTTTTGAAGATGTTTTCTTTGCAGTGAATGTTCATTAGTGTATGCCACCGGGTAAGAAAATAAAACCTTTTTTCAATATTTTGATAGCGATATGACTTCCGATAGTGGAAATCGATGAATAGCGTTGAGGAGCAAGTGGAGGTAAACTAACAAAAGTAATTTGAAAAAGCATATGGAAATTATTTTAGTATATTTTCTTATGTCAATATCCTAAATATCAGAAAATTCAATTAAATATACGTGAAAGGTATCTTCAGGTTTGGTAGTCGAAATATTGTAAATTGTTTAATAAAACATATTGTGTAGGAATAAATGAATAGATTAATGAAAAATATTTATTAGTAAATGATAAGCAATAATCTTATGTAAAACTTGGGAATGCATTTCAATATAATATTTAAAGAACATACTTAAATTAAAAGGAATTATTTAATACGATTATATATATAAGGAAGTGTGAACGTTACTGGATAATTTACATTTTATACAACTTGTAGTCATAAGAATAACTTTTTAACCCCTTAAAAGAAAAAAGTAATGTATCTGTAATATTGAATCTTGGCTGGTAAAACAGGAAAAAATATTTTAAAAAAGGATAGGTAAAATATTTAAAAAAAGGATAGGTAAAATATTTAAAAAAAGGATAGGTAATTATTCAGTGGTTTGCTTCCAAAAATGTAAAATTTCGTTAGAATTTTCAGGTGAGAATTATGTTTCAATTAGTTGGAATAAAATATATTCCCCTCCCCTCAACGGTTTAAGATATGTATCTATTCTTATATCGAACTAAACATGTAATATTTATTACACGAAAATAAAATAAACAGTTTCTTTTATCATTTCTAAAACAAATTTTGAATCACAAAAGTATTTATAATTTTAAAAAATATGCTAATCGACTATTGAAGATGTTTTCTTTGCAGTGAATGTTCATTAGTGCATGTCATCGGTTAAGAAAATTATATCTTATATCAATATTTGGATAGCGATATTAATTCCGTTGATAGAAAACCATGAATAACGTGGGTAAACCGAAAAAGTAAATTGAAAAAGTATATGGAAAATATTTTAATATATTTTGTTATGTCAATATCCTAAATACCAGAAAATTGAATTTAATATACGTGAAAGATATTTACGATTTTGTTGGTTTAAGTATTGAAAAGTTTCTAAAAAAACAAATCATCCAGGAATATATGAATAGATTAATGAAAAATATTTATTAGTATTATATTCTTGGTGGAGTATTAGTAGTGTATTTATTAGTAAGGAATCATCTTAGCTAAAACTTAGGAATTTATTTCTATATATTTTATAAAGAACACACTTCATATTAAAAGGAATTTTTAATAAAATTTTATAGACAAGGAAGTGTGAACTTTACTGGATATTTTACATTATCCCGGAAAAATAGAAAAAAAAATTAAATAATAATAGGCAGTTATAAAACAATTTGTCGCAAAACTTAAAAAAGTAAAATTTCATTACATTTTTCTGGTGAAAATCATGTTTCCATTGGGTTGGATAAAATATATCCCACCATCCCCCAACGGGTTACGATATTGATCTATTCTTATAGCGAACTAAACATTTAATACTTATAACATAAAAATAAAATAAAAGGTGTCTTTTAACATTTCTAAAACAATTTTTGAAGCACAGAAGTATTTATGATAAAAAATATGTTAACCGATTATTGAAGATCTTGCAATATCTTTGCAATGAATGTTCATTAGTGTATGCCACCGGTTAAGAAAATAAAATCTCATATCAATATTTGGATAGTGATATGACATCCGTTAATGGATATCTTTAAGTAACATGGAGAAGCAAATGGCGGTAAATCAATAAAAGTAAATTGAAAAAATATACGGAAAATATGTTTTAATATATTTCCTTAAGTCAATATCTTAAATATCAAAAAATTATGTGAATAATATTTATGATTCTGTTGTTTAAAGTACTGATTGTTTTACAAAACAAATCTTATGGGTAAAATGAATAAAACAATAAAAAATATTTATTAGTAAAAAATAAGGAATTTTCGTATATGAAACTTAGATATTTATTTCTGTATATTGTAGAAAGTACACACTTCATTTAAAAGGAATTGTTTAATACTATTCTATATACAAGGAAGTGTGAACGCTACTTCATAATTTACATTTAATACAACTCATATCCTCATAAAAAATAATTTACTTGTAGACACTAAAATGAAAAGGAATTATTTAATACTATTCCATATACAAGGAAATGTGAACGTGATTGGATAATTTACATTTAATACAACTCATACCCTCATAATAATCACTTTTTAAGATATTTAACTATTCTTATATCGAACTAAACATTTAATACTTATTGCACGAAAATAAAATAGACGATGTTTCTTAACATTCTTAAAGCAACTTTGGAAGCACAAAAATATTTATAATAAAAAATATGCTAATCGATTATTGAAGATGTTATTTTTGCAGTGAATGTTCATTAGTGTGTGTGACCGGGTAACAAAATAAAACTTTATATCAGGCTAATTCCATGGGTTCTGTAGTGTAAGTCACATAATTTATTAATTGCTATGCTTGTTAGCCACCGTTATTTTCGAAAAGTCTGCTTGGCCTTATTCAATTAATGAGAATGTGCCAATAAAATTAATCACTTTTTTTTTGTTCCATAATACTGGTAGACAAAAATCGTAGCCTGTGACTTACACTACAAGTACCCATGGAAACAGCCATCAATATTTGGATAGCGATATGACTTCCGTTAAAGGAAATCGATGAATAACATGGAGGAGCAAGTGGGTAAACCAATAAAAGTAAATTGAAAAAGTATGCGGAAATTATCATATCTTTTCTTATGTCACTATTCCAAATATCAGAAAATTCTATTAAATATACGTGAAAGATATCTACGATTTTGTTGGTTGAAGTATTGAAAATTGTTTTAAAAACATATCGTATAGGAATTAATAAAAAAAAACAATGAAAAATATTTATTTATTTCTGTATTCTGTATAAAGAACACATTTCAATTGATAGGAATTATTTAATACGATTCCATATATAATGAAATGCGAACGTTACTGGATAATTTACATTCCATAAAACTCATACACTCATAATAATCACTTTTTAAGATATTGATCTATTCTTATATCAAACTAAACATTTAATACTTACTGCACGAAAATAAAGTAAACGGTGTTTTTTAAAGTTTTTAAAACAACTTTGAATACACAAAAATATTTATAACAAAAAGTATGCTAATCGATTATTGAAGATGTTTTCTTTGCAGGGAATGTTTATTAGTGTATGTACCGGGTAAGAAACCTTATATCAATATTTTGATAGCGATATAATTTCCGTTAATAGAAATCGATGAATAACGTGGAGAAGCATGTGGATAAACCAATAAAGGTAAATTGAAAATGTATATGGAAATTATTTTAACATATTATTTTATGTCAATATCCTAAATGAAAGAAAATTACGAGAAAGATATTTATGATTTTGTTGGTTTAAGTACTGAAAATTGTTTTATAAATCAAATCGTATGGGGAAAATGAATAAAACAATAAAAAAGATTTATTAGTAAAAAATAAGGAATTTTCGTATATGAAACTTAGGTATTTATTTCTATATATTGTAGAAAGTACACACTTCATTTAAAAGGAATTATTTAATACCATTACATATACAAGGAAGTGTGAACGTAATTGGATAATTTACATTTAATACAACTCATACCCTAATAATAACTTTTTGAGGTATTTAACTATTCTTATATCGAACTAAACATTTAATACTTATTACACGAAAATAAAATAGACGGTGTTTCTTAACATTCTTAAAGCAACTTTGGAAGCACAAAAATATTTATAATAAAAAATATGCTAATCGATTATTGAAGATGTTATTTTTGCAGTGAATTTCATTAGCGTGTGTGACCGAATAAGAAAATAAAACCTTATATCAATATTTGGATAGCGATATGACTTCCGTTTATAGAAATCGATGAATAACGTGTAGAAGCATGTGGGTAGACCAATAAAAGTAAATTGAAAAAGCATATGGAAAATGTTTTAAAGTCTTTCCTTATGTCAATATCCTAAGTATCAGAAAATTCAATTAAATGTGCGTGAAGATATTTACGATTTTATTATTTGAAGTATTGAAAATTGTTTAATAGAAAAAAATCTTATAGGAATATTTGAATAAAACAATGAAAAATATTTATTAGCAAATAATAAGGAATTATTTTATCTGAAACTTAGGTATTTATTTCTATATGTTGCATAAGGAACACTCTTCAATGAAAAGGAATTACATAGTACGATTTTATATGCATAAGTGTCTAAAATTTACCAATTTTTTTAACTCACTAATCATCAAGTAAAAGTGCAAAATTTTAATATTGCTTTCTCTGTAATTTCTTTAAAAAAAGAAAAAAGAAAAGAAAACAAGGAGACTGTTGCAGAGCTACCAAGTCTCCGTCTTTGGGATACCAGTGTTTTAATATAGAAAATGTTGTTTTGTGTAGTTGAAACATTTGGCCAATTAAAAAGAATCGGATTTTTTTAAAGATAATAATGGTGAGCGAAAAGCTGGAGACTTGGCAACACTTCTGTTGTATTATCTGCAAGTACATTTTATTACACTTTTATTAAATATTCAATTCTTAAACGGAAATTAATAAACTTATCTTATTTCTTATTTATCAAAGATAAAAACTATTTCTTTTCTCAAAACTTTTAATTTACTTTAAAATTTATCTCCATAAAGTTTAAACTCTTAAATATGCCTGAAAATTGTACAAAAAATAAGTATTTTATTTCAGTAAATATTCAATCTGAATGGCAAACTATCAAAAATTTCCCCAAATAAACCAATAAGCTTGTAATGTAAGAAAAAACGTAAACAAAACAAAATAACCGCGTATTTTCGCAAAAAAGTAGACAGTAAGAACATGGAAAAGCAGTTTTAAAAGAAACCTAAACTCATGTAAAACACTTTTAAGTACCTAGACAGCTTTTAAAAAAATTCACGAGCAACTTCGTTTATCAGCGTCATCTGATGCCTTGGCCTCTTGTTTCATAGTATAAAACATTTAATCATGCTTAAAATAAAAGGTTTCATGCTTATTAATATAGTAAAGAGATTCCGTGTTTTGACGTCATTTTACATGATGGATTAGAGCATCGTTTTTTTTTTTTTTTTAAATAGATTATCATTATACTTTACATTAAAAATGTCAAATATTATATAAGTTTAGACGTTTCCAAAAAGAAAAGCTGTTATCGTTTATATTATTATTATTTTTTAAATCTGATTACTTATGCATTGTAAACTATTTTTGTGGGTGCACTGTATTTCTTGAAGTTTCTTTCAAAATTTGCGACAAAAATAGCATTTTGGGTAGCTACAGAATTTGCAAGATACATTTAAATAGAAGTTTCAGGTTTGAAACAAGTGTTGTTGAAAAAAAAAATGACCGACCGGGATCATTGTATATTATAAATACATCATTTAATTCCTTGAGGGGGATAGCAATTTCTCTGTTATATTAAATTCTCTCCGGGAAAATGAAACAAGTTGGAAATTGCACGTAAAGCGTAGCAAATGAGATGCGTTCGTTGATAACGAAGTTTTAAAATATTCAGATCTTGCTGATATAGTAGAGCGTACTTTGGATACAGTATAGTGGTAGAAATCTTTGTGTTCCTGTAAATATGCAGGGAGTAATTTTTATTATACTTCATTAACCCTTTGCGGCGCAGTGGTTTCATAGATATACCACTTAATTTTAATTCCCAAACGCCACATTGGCACCGGAATTTTGTTGAAGAAAATTACTGTTTATTGAATGCGTAAAATATAGAGTTTTCTTATTTAAAAATAAACTTGTTTTCAAATTCCGGTGTCAGTCATTAATTTCAACACGTAAGCAATGAATTTGCCCTGCGCCACAAAGGGTTAACGTATATCTTATTCATAATATGTGAAGTAGTTTAATATAATTAAAACATCCCCCAAACAATGTTTCCCTGCATAACATTATTTAGTAGAATACATTTGTGTGGCCCTGTAATTTAATAATAATTATTCTTTGCATCACAGATTGCACAAAATGTATTTTTTAGTACATATTTCATAGATTCATGTCAATTTTGTTATATTCAAATGAGTGTAACACTATTAAAATGCATTTGAAACTTTTTTCCCCATTGACCGTAATGTAACGGAATACTTTTGATTGTCCCTGTAATTGATCAATGCATCCGATTTTCATAACATTTGAAATGACTCGACAAAATTATGTAATAAATATACGTTTTAAATTTAAAACGATTAAAATGCATTTGAAACTTTTTCCCCATTGACAGTAATGTAACGGAATCCTTTTGATTGTCCCTGTAATTGATCTATCCATACGATTTTCATAAAATTGGAAATGACTCGACAAAATTATGTAATAATTATGTATTTTAAATTTCAAACGATTCGGTTGTATAGTTTTAGCGTTGTTATATGCGGACAGACAGACAGACGGACGGACAGACAGACGGACGGACTGAGCGACAACAATAGGTGCTACGTATTTACATAATTACGAATGCACATAAAAAAATTGTTTTTAAAATAAGAAAGGGCAATTTTTTTTCTAAGATACCATTTTGACAACAACTTAAAAATATAAAATTTAGTCAAAAGCTTCTGGTGAGAATCTCGTTAAAATTAGGTGGGATAAAATATAATCCACAGGCCCTCTAGAAGTTCACTTTATACAGAACTTCAACAACAATTAAGTTTTATGTATTTTCAGTCACACGAAAAAGTCGACACTACATTTTAAGAGGTTTTTTTTCGTAATAATAAGAACAATAACATTCTAACTGTATAGTCTTTTGATATAAGATATCAGTATCGTTTTGATTTTTTGGGATACATTCCTAACATGATTTTACTTAAAAAACAGTTTTGATTTTTTTTTAAATTTTATAAAACCGTCTACATTCAGTACACATTATATAGTTTCTGTGGGTTACCTTACATAAAAATTAGTTTATTACATTATGTTCTTCTATACGTCATTTAATATAATTCTAATAAACTATTCTGTTCAAAAAATTACTAAAATGTCTGCATTCAATATTTGCCCTTATATTTTCCTTTTCCTTGTAGTTTGTATTGAAAATCAATTTCTTGTTTATCGTTCCTTATTTTATAAGAATTTGTGCCTTCTTCTATGAAACTGAGAGAAATTGATTTTTAAGTTCTAAAAATCAAAATTTTATTCGATTTTTAGAATGTAGTTGTGTAATTTAATTTTGAAAAAATGAACAAATATAAAATATGGCGAATTCTCGTTTATCCCCACCAGTAAAATTTTACTGAAAGATTTATCTTCTTTAATCGGAGTATTTGTTTTCTATTTAATAAGGCACAAATTTCTGTATTTAAAAACCGGTGACAAAACATTAAGAATTTCGTAAAATGTTCCCGTCGCGAAGGGGTTAAGTTTACTTTTTGCACTGACTCCAGCCGTGATAACCCATCATTGTTTTGTCATTTTTAGTGCATACATGTGTATAATATTTTGCGAAGATATCGCATGTTAAAGTTATTTTTTAGTGTTGATTTGAAGTGGTATTCAATCGGCATTATTCCGATAGCTTTGTAAGTATATGTTAGGGGAAATACTTAAAAAAAACTGCTAATACAGAAACATCAGAAGATTCATCCATATTTAGTGCGAAGTTGTTACATCTAAATTGGAAGTTGAAGGTTTCTTTTGAATCATCAGACGTAACGCTAATTTAAAATAAAGATGTCATTTGTGAAAGGGAGCTTTAACACAATATCACAAATTTTTGAAAACATCGATTTGAAAAAGTTTATTAATTCTAAATTTTTTTAAAACATTGCGTTTTTTCGGTGTGTGATTTCGATTACGTTATTTTCAAAGGTGAAGTATTTTCATCGTATAAATATTTCAAAGCAGATGGGATGAAAATGCCACAATTCTACAAAACCTATTCCAGTTTTAAGAACTAAAATATACACCTTTTTTCAAAAATAAAATGATGACATTTGCATTCGCTAAAACATTCCTGTATTACGATCCATTCTCAAACAGCATCTATAGAAAAGTGCATATATGACGTCATTATCGCGGAAACCCAGCAAACATGCAATGTCGTCATTCCAGAAGCAAATTGAATGTCTATTAATTCATATACCTTCATTTGTTTGTTTATCATAGTTATATGTTTTTTTCGAAATCATTCATTTTTATTTTTTCAAAATTCCGTTAATGATTTTATGCACGTACTAATAAATTTGCATTCTTTCAGCTATTTGATACGAATTAATTAAAATCGGAGAAAACAACTATTCTTTAAAATAGACTTTGTACCGAAAAAGTGTTGTATCGAGTGTAAAGTTAGTTTGTAATAAACTAAAATTCATTCATTTGCTGAACAAGTGGATCAGTGTGAGAGGATTTCGTTTAATATCTCCTTCAAACCACTTTATCTTAAATTAACAAACGAAAAACAGTTTTTCGGCTCTATTTTGGAATTTCTTCGATAATCACTCCAACCAAAATAGAATATTGAATTTTTTTCTCTAAATGCTGCTTTGATCGCATTGATTTCTCTATTTCTCTGTTAGAAACTGCAGACTCAGTAATGGTACGCAAGTAAATAAAATTATGAATAAAAGTAAAATATTGGAAAGCTTAGCATAAATTTAAAAGAAACAAAACTGGTCATCAGAGGCGGCTAGTAATTTAAATGAATAAGAAGTTAATAAATAAATAAAATATTTCATTTCGCGTGACAAAATTGATCATAAATAGGATGAAATATAAACAAATAAGCACGTTTTTCACGTTTTATTTAATCAATTAATTTATGTTGCATATAATATAATTTTATTTAAACTTGCTCGCAACAAATAGGAGAAATGAAATTTCAATTTTAAAATTTTCGCTATTGCAAATTTTTAAACATGTAAATATCGTACATTTTCAATTTTTACACCATCGTATAGGGAAAAAATGTACTTTTAAATGCAGTTTCTTTGAAAGCTGTATCTCAATTTATTTTTGAGATATTAACATAGCTGCCAACTTTTAAGCATTTTTCCTACCACTAAAACTGTTCAGAGATTTTCAGTTTGTTTAATCATAAGATTTCGACGATTTGTATTGCAGAGAATATTTACTATAAAAATTTTGTGGTAGGAAAAATGCTTAAAAGTGGGCAGCTATGTATTATTATTTTTTTTTGTAGTTTTTAATACCAATTTTGTAATTGTGGCAACAAAAATACTCCATTTCTTTTAAAAGTAAAAGAAATGGAGTAATTAAAAGAGAAAAACAACAAAAAACATGAACTGATGATATTAAAATTAATATTTTAATTAAAATAATAGTTTTTTCTTCAAAATTTTGTAGTTTGTTGTATAATAAGAGGTATTCAGCTGTACGTACACAAAATTTGAACTCTCTGGCTTAAATAGTTTTTGTGTAAAGACACTGTCACTTACAGACAGAGAGAAAACAAAGACGAAATGGCTTTCGACAGATCAATGAAACCCTTATAAAATCAAAATGAAACGAAAATTCATCTGTTTTTTTAATAGATGAATTTTTTTAACATAGTACGTATTTGAACTTCAAATTTTTAAATACATTTATGAGAAAATGGCAACAAAATGATACAGCAATCTCCGGCTTTTCCCCCTTTACTTTTGATAGAAACAGTGTACTTCTGTTATAACAATAACAAAAATAGTATTAAAAAATGCAAAAAAATTAATTTCTCAAAAACAAATTAAGGTACCGATTTTAGATAAATCGCTTTTAAAACAGCATTTTTTCTCTATACGATCGTGTAAAATAAAAAAATGTGCAATCTTTAGAAGTTTAAAACTTTGTAGTAGCAAAAAATACAAAATCGAAATTGCACTTCAAATTTCTAAGTGTTGTCATTCGCAAAATGACGTATACGATACTCACAGATACGTTTAGACTTTATAATATAGAGAGATAGATTATTCTTTCAAGTAAGCAATCTTCAATTTAAACTTAGAGTGAAATATGCTTTTTAAATAAATGAATCACAAACTCTGGAAAGAGAATTAAGGAAATATCTAATATTATTATTATTACTATTATGCCTAAACATTAATGAAGTAATAAAGTAAGCGCATAGACACTTACTAACATTACTACATGTAAACAGCAACAAAGGATTTGTTAAAACAAAATAATGCTGAATTAAAAGAGGTGTACTATTAATAGTGCAGCTGATCCTAGAGGGTTAATAATCTTGCAATTCTGTTATCATTATCAATTGAAGCTACTCCTTAAATTGCTTGGTTAAACCTTCCTGAACATTTTATTATTTATATTTGTATTAAAAATTTGATTGATTTCTTCTTTTCGTGCATATATATGTATATATATATTTTTTTCACGTTGATAAACTTTAGACTTTATATACATTATATGGCCATTTGTGATTTTAGACATTTTTTTAAATATCTAGAAAAATACATGAGGCATTATCCTGAAACTCTAAGTGTATAATCATCATTGTACAGTTCATACATTTCCTCAAAGATTTTTCCCGAAACTCCATAGATGACCATATACCAATTGAAAAAGAACGAATATCATTTAAATAACCCTTTCAAAACTAATTTAGCAAAAGCGTTCAAACTGTAGATTATGATTAAGTAGTTTCTTGTAGTAAAATGTGTTCATATTTAAGTGGATAGCATGTATACACGTAGAGGAATTAAGGTTTTTTTTTAAACAGTTCCAAAGTTTTTTGCTTATAATTTGTAGAGCTCTTAATATAAAATAATGTTTTTTTTAACGAAAATCTGACAAATAATCTGTACATAATACTTTGTAATAAGAAATAATAAAAAGAAGTATGGAAAATGAGCAAGTTTACTAAGTAATTTTTCATTGCGCATGCGTGAATGCTAGCAAATTGTGTTAGATAAATGTAAGGAGCAGCTTTTGTGAAAGTCTAAGAAAACATATCTTAAAATTTTTGAAAATGATCGTCGATAGAATAAGCTCAAAATCTGTTATTCCCAAAATAAAGCAGAAAAAAAAAAAAAAAAAAAAAGAGGGAACGTGCCATATTGTATGTCCTATATTGACAATAATGAATGGATGTATGGATACAGCCGGATTTTGAGCTTATTCTACCGACGATCACTTTCAGTATTTTCAAGCTATGTTTTTCAGACTTTCACAAAAGTTGTTCTACATGAAGCTGTCCAACGCGGCGCCATGTCGCCCTTTGAGGATTTTTTAGCGCCCTTTTAAAAATTTCGTGTTATTACCATTAAAAAAAATAATAAATTTCTATTTAAAAGGACGCTTTCTTTTAATTTTGTTATATGCTTAAAAAATATTTTTACAATTTGGTAAGTGTATTTCACACATTAAGAATGAAATCGTACGTTAAAAAATTAGTCTGTTATTCAGTTTCTTCACTAATTTATAGTTATTTTGCAAATATTAAAAATATTTTGGAAATTATGACGATGGAAATTGTTAAAATTTGGCAATGACTTTTCTAGTATGCTATAATGTGAAATATAGAAAAATAAGTGTAGCCCCTCCTCCTTCCTGTCTGAATGTATAGCCTTTTTTGTTGTTATCATTTATAATGTTGTAGTAGTGTCCCATTGAAGTTTTATAATACTGGTAAAAGGGTTTGTTTTCTCTCCCAAATCTTTAAAATTTTAGGGTTTTGTTTCTTATTTTGTTTTAGAAAATCAATAAAATCATGCGAAATGATTTCCATGACTGAATCTCTCTGGGGCCACCCATGGATTGATCACTGTTATCCCTGTCTTTGTTTCTTGTACTGTTTATATCGGCATATTTGTACTTTCGAAATAAATCGAGGCTTATTTTTTGTCCTAAAATATCTAACAATCTGCGATTAGCATTTAATTTTTATTATAAGCGAGATTAATATTTCTGGCTACAAATATTACCCTTCTACTACAAAAACTGTTGCTATAGAGAAAAAATGTACAATTCAAAATTCGCTATGATTTTTAGTTCGTTTTTTAGTTATTTAGTTCTTTTTTTATTTAGTAATTTCTTTTTTTATTTTTTTTTCTTCTTTTTAACACGAAACTCCTGATTTATAGGGCCCTACTACAACATGCATTTGCATGTGTACAGCACTAACTAATATTTTTAGATAATTTTATTGGATGTTTTGAGCTTTGCATAAGATGGCGCCCTTCACTGTTTACATCGAGCTGAAATGTGCCCCTGCTTAGTGAAAAGTTGGATAGGCCTGCTCTACATATTTAGCTAAAATCTTCACGGAAATATAATGATCTATACTATTATGTTTACACACTTAGAGTTTCAAGATAATTCTTCATGCATTTTTGTAGATTTTAGCAAAATGTCTAAAATTACAAGTTACCGGTCACCATTGGACATGTAGTGATAAGCAGGGATGAGATTTCCGCTTTTTTTCACACCAGTAAAATCTTAGAGAAAATGCTATATTTTTTAATCGGAACATTTTTGTGAATTAAAAAAACAACATTTTCTCTAAGATTATACTGGTGTCTAAAAAAGCGGAAATCTCATCCCTGGATAAGTTTATTTTGAAAAAATGGTCCAAATCCATTTTGAAAAAAAAATGATAATATCCATTTGAAAGATACATAAAATTTGCTTTATTCTATCCTAAAATGAACCAAGCATGTAAATGTATATAATGCGTGAGAAAGTAAATGAAAACATACTTAGTTCACTATAGAAGTATATAAAATAAATTTTATATCATTTTTAAATGGACATTTTCTTTTCTTTCGAAATGGACTTAGTCTACTGTGATTGCTAGCCCCTCATATCTATATTAATAAAAGAAAAAAACGCTCTGTCTGCGTGTGTGTGTGTCTGCGATGGCTAGCAAAATTTACAGCATGTACGAGGCTCGAAATTTTTTTGAGAGTAGCCCCAAATCTCTCCTGATGCATCTGAGCTTCAGAATTTCGAAATTCTATTTATTAACTGAGTAATTAATTAAATTCCAAACATCACTCTCATACAAAATCGCCTTTTTTCTTCTTTTTTTCCCTTCATTTAGTTATGGTTTGTTGGTTGCATAAAATTTTCGCATAAATAATTAAAAAAGCTGGAACAGACCTTTAAAATTCATTGACTGGCAAACTGTCAGTTTAAATGAGGATTTTTTTTAATCACAGCTGCTGTACGCCATGGAGGAAAAAAGATAGGTGGAGGTGAAGCAATCCGAAAAAAAAAAAAAAGGTTTGCAATATGAAACCATTTATCGCTGAAATTTTAATGTCTCAAACAAAAGCACGAGGAAGGAATTTTGTATTAATAAGACGAATTGAAAGAAATTAATTACAGCTAAAGCATATTTTACGAAGAAATAGTAATTTATTAAAACTTTTTTTCTATTATATTATTTATTAAAATAAATGTTTGCTTTTAAAATAATTGAAATTGATAAATTCGAAATAATTAAATGTCAAAATAAAATAAAATAAAATATTGAAAACATTTGATTTGAACTAAAAATTGTATTATTAAAAAATTTCCTTTTTTTCAGAACTTTTTAATACTTTATAACGTAGATGAAAAATGTATATGATTTAACAACATATTAATAATTCTATGCCAATATATAAAATATATTTATAAAAACATTCTTTTAAAATCATGCGCGAAAACTTAAATAACAAATATTAGTCTAAAATATAGATTTCAGAGTGCAGACGATTTTAAGACATTAACGAAAGAATGTTAACTTTTCAAGCAAAATCTTAAATGATGCTTCTATATTGATATTTCAAAGTCATATGATAAAAATAATAACATAATTCTTGCCTATGATTGATATATTTGTATCTTTTATGCATTCAGATCGTGTATTACAGTCAATAACGGCTCAAAACATTATTTTACGGGTAAATATCAACACTTTAACACAAAACTAACGCAATCGTTGGATACATGTTCCCTCCCCCTGTTTCTCCTTGCTCATTTTAACTATTTTTAGAGCTTAATATTAGTTGTTGCTTTTAAAACCGATTTTTCACAAAGTCAGCTACGACATATTTCAGGCAATGCATTTCTGCATGCTTCCAGTTAATGATAAAATCATACACATTTCAAGTTCGTTTAATATTGTTAATACGGACCTGGGCAACGCCGGGCGGGTCAGCTAGTTTCAAATAAAAATTGTCCGCTTGAAAATGAAGATGCAGTCAAAAATGAAACGTGGAGTTATTTAGTTAACACGTAACCGCAAATAACACTGAAAGATACTGAAAAATTTAACAGAGTCGTAGCTAGACTTTGGTTTTGCTATAAGTTTTGAATTCTTAATATTGAATAATTAGTTGTTGCTTGTATTTAAATGACTAGTTAATCCAACCATTTTTTACTGGAATAAAATTTTCATCATTTTCTATATACTACCTCTGACAATAAAGTTCGGTGAATGAATTCAGAATGACCGATCGAGCAACACTATGGAAACAAAAAGCTGCACCTGCATAGAGGCAAGTGTTGACTATCTTCCCCCAGCGTTGTTCATTTGAGCGTCGTTTATGTTCTGTGTAAGACGTGCTTTACTAAGTGCTTGTTCAGTGTGTTGGTTCTTAACTGAGAACATTAGAATGAATGAACAAAAGATCAGTTTAAAATATGGTTTTAAGCTTTTCAAGACACCTAAAGAAGTTCATGAGGGGTGGTGTAAATGGAACATCCTCCATACTCGCCAGATCTCAATCCTCTTGACTTCTTCCTATTTACACGACTCAAACTCTCTTTGAAAGAGATTTGACAATATTGCTGATATCCAACGAAACGTGACTAATCTGTTGAACTTCATTCCAAAAGAAGACTTCTTGCGAATTTTCCAGAACATGCATAGCAGATCTCAGAGGTGCATAGTTATGGGAGATGACTATTTCAAAGGATGGTATGGTAACTTTCGTTAATATTTCATCTACATTAATGTTACAGGCCTATTCACCGAACTTTATTGTCAGAGGTAGTATTAGAACCAGTAGCTATGTTGGACATAATACATTTAACCCTTTCCGGCACGGGCAAACTCTGTACTAAAATGAGAATTTATCGTCTGACACCGGAATTCACAAACGAATTTTATAAATATTTTGAATTCCTTAATTTAAACTTTTACTGTAAAAGCAAAATTTTGCTAAAATATTACTGGTGCCGTTTGCAAGTTAGGAATTTAAAATTAGGTATCCCAGACCGGGCACAGTGTGCCGGAAAGGGTTAAATAGCGTTTACGGGACTAGATTTATAGAATGTAAAATGTTGATTTTTCATTTATAACATTTTGTTAATTACAAAATAAATTTAAAGTAGAAAGTGACATTTTTAGCTGGAAATTTTCAACAGATAATAAAAATTGAGTCAGTTTATCATTTCTGTTATTTTTACAGGAATAATAATAATAATAAAAATCCCCCTTTTGAAATATGTTGATTTGGTTCTAATTTTCATTATTTTCACAAATCGTCTTGGAACTCCTGGAAAACACTTATGATGATCTTTTAGGGCTACGGAGAGGCACAACCGGGAAACCTCTGAGATAATCCATTAAAAAACTTAACTGGATTAAAAAAGTAAATTGACACCAGTTAAGTTAAAGAGAATAAAAGAATAATTAATTGTACGTTGTCCTTTATTAATACTACACAAATCACAAATAAAACTTTTTTTAATTCATGGTACAAACCTGTTTATGTTAACGGATTGTCTAATAACTAATCCTACAAAGCAAATGTACTTGAGATTATTGGTCAGTGTATAAAACTTTCAATGAACTGTTTTTTATTTTGTATATGCCACTTTTTTTTAAAGAAAAGTTTGCATATTAAGAACTTTTTTAGAAAAATGTACAAAATTGTCACCAGTTGTTTTCGTAAATTGTGATAGGTTCGAATATAAAATAATCGCTAGTTTTAGTCAGAGCAGTTAGCTAGTTAGTTTAGTTTAGCTAGTTAGAACATGTCGGGATAAAGATTCATAGAAAATAAAATGCTTCTTTGACTCTTTTCGGCATTTCAAACATTCTGTTCGTAAATTGATAAATAATTGACTAACACAGGCAAACGACTGTTTTATAAATAAAAAAAAAACATAATTCAATTCGCTATCAATTTTGAATTCAATGCGCTTTCATCGTAAAAACAAAATTTTATTAAATTTTTCTTTGTGTCGATTGCAAGTTTGGAATTAAAATTAGGAGCGCCCGGAGTGGGATCACTGTGCTGAAAGGTGTTAAATACACATTGTTCGATTCAAAATTAACTTTACATCTGATTTCTAAATCACAATCTACCGGATATATTGTCGGGACTACATCAAGCTATCAATTATAAATGCAATGACGTCAATGAGCTACTTCTTTTTTAAAAATCACTTTAGTTGATTATCAGCACTTTTTGAAATAGTAAAATTCACTTTATATAACTTTATTTTATCACATTATACTTAAAGCAAGAGCAAGGGAAATTTAAAAGGAACAATTTGGAAACTATCCGTCAAACGTGGCATGTGGTACATTCGCTCTATAAACAGATTTATGCTATATCTGATAAATTTTCATACAAAAATGGATTAATACAAAATATGATACGATTATATATCAATTACAGACATATATCAAATACAGAACAATCCAACTATATTAACGCAAGTTAGAGTACGGACAGGCAAATCGAATTCTTAAATATTTTCAACTGTGTTGTAAAATGTTAAAACGCCTAATAGGTTGAAATTTGACTTTCAGAAACTTATATCCAATCGACGGTAGCATATTTTAACTCATTTGTACAGCCGCAATATTTTTTAATTAATCTCGAAAATCTTCTCTTCTTCTCGATCTTCTTGAAAATAAAAACCTTTCACATACATTCTGACAAAATCTGCAAGATAGATATGCTATAAAAGTATTCTTTGTAGGTGGCACGAATAAAGAACATAAAGATAGTTACCTGTGTGCACTCTAGACATTATCTGATAGAATGCAAATTCAAGATTGTATTTCCATCTTGGAAAAGATCCTTTTTTGAAAAGATTGGGTACCGTGAACGAAAATTATGTACATTTGAACAGCCTAAGGCACAAACTATCCTGATTTAGTAAGACATAGGTCCCAGTACCATCGCTAAAATCGGAACGCTACTAGAAGAAAGTGCTGTTGGGTATTTGGTGGGATTGGATCTATTATACGTTACTTTCAGTGAACTATACCGCTCAATTCAGAAAAATGCCACTTAGAACTCAACAAAATGAAGACAGCAATTGCCAGGAAATTGGTTGAATCAGCAAACAGTGTTTGTGTTGTTTATGACAGACGATTATATGCACGAGGGATATAGGCCCAAGGGGAAGTGCCCTACATGGGAGGCCTTTCTAAGGAATATTAACCCCTTCACTGGTTCATTCTTTTCCGTTCAATAAATTGAAAATGGCGGACTCACACCACTATTATTTAAAATAGTAGATTGATCCCGAGCTTTCCGGGTTACATAACAAAGATAAAAAGCATTTTTGATGTCAATCAATCTAAAATTCTGATGTCAATCAATCATTTCAACATTTTAAGAATTGAAATGCTTTTTCTTTCAAAAGGTTAAGTATCTTGCGGATTTTTCATTCATGTTTCATTCATAAAATAATAACTGTGAAAAGTATTGGTATGAAGATTAGTATTTGATAACGTTACATATTTTTTTATCTTATACTATTCAAAAAATTAACATTAATCTCAATATTATATTAAATCAATATTTGAATTAAAATATTACCTATATGGGAAAAACATGGTTAGGCTAACATGGTTAGGTTAAAGGGTTAAATGAAAAATATTAATTATGGTATAAAATAAAGCAATGATTTTTTTTTAAAGTCACATTTCTGTATTAGACGCCTGCCGGAAGTTATTAGTCAAAGATTTCGTTACGTCAGCAAGTTTGTTTCTGGTCATTTCAGTGCTTGGATCACTTAATTCAATTACATATCTGTTAAATTTGTATTTATTTATTTTATTTTATTTTATTATTTATAAAGGAAATTTTAATTTTGCTATAGTATATTAGCCCAAAACAAATCCCGAACTCTTAATATTTTTCTAAGAGCAAATAGATTAATCTATCGTAATCGAGTTTCACTCGGTAGGGATAAATTTAAAAATAACTCGCACCTGATTTTTTTTTAAACCACAGCCAATTAGTAAATTGAAATGCAGTTTTCAAACAAATTCAAAATATTTTAATTTTTTTATTCTTATTTGGCAGTGTAAAATTTCAAGTTGTTTGATTTCATGTTGAATTTGTAATTTTTAATAATTTAATCTGCGTTTTTCACCTCTCTTATTTTATTACTCAACAAATTTTAATTTTATAATGGAAAATTATCAGGAACAATATCCATAGATTTATGAGTAAATTGTGTATCATTATTTCTTAATGGAGATACGTGATAGAGATTTTTAAAAAAATGCTTGAAAAATATAAGCTTGCAATAAAAGAGTCAAATGAGATACAGTTTTCAATCAAATTGCATTTGAAAGTAGATTTCTTTTCCTATATGATGAAATAAAAAATGAAAATGTGCGACGTTTAGAAGATTAAAAAATTGCAGTAACAAAAATTGCAAAAAGTCATTTATCCTGAAATGCTGTCATTCGCAAAATAACATCAGTGCTGCACACGGACACATTTGTTTGTTACAATATAGATTTTCCCATCTACTTGATTTTCCCATCGACCATTTTCGCCAAACTAATATCCAAGTTATATATGTTGACATAATTTTTATTTTAAATAACGGAAAAACAAAAAAAATAGTAAAATATGAATAAAAATACAAATAAAAAGTGGTATTAAACACCTCTTGATGACATTTTAAACATGCGTATAAGCCAAGTAGTACCGAAAACTCTTACGCGCATGCTAAAATGTTAAAAGTAAAGAAATGACTGCACCTACATTTTTTTCAAAAAAGTTTGCTTCAAAGTTAACTGTATGACAAATATAAAATTCGTTTTAAAAATTAAAATACACAACGCAAATTAAAAGAATAAACATTGCACTCCGTCACTTCAACGTGCAAAGAAGATGCCGTATTTTCCGTGAAATATGCAAACCTTGATTTTTACAAATCCTGCCAAACCAAATTTCCAATTACATTTTAAACGTAGGATATTGGCGAATTATGAAATCACATTTTGTCTTTTACATCGTTCTTTTTCTATATCAGATCAATTTTCTATGTGAAAATGTACTTTTTTTCTTTTCTGAAAACATATTTGGAAAATAAAAATGGTTCTAAAAATAAAGTAAAAAAATAAATAACATAAAAAATATAATTATTCCAAGAAGAAAGAAAAATTAAATAATTTTGTTTTGCATTTTCCTTCTGGTAAAATGACAGGTAAAAAAAAAGAACTAGAAAAATCGTCTGCTCTTGCAAGTTTAACTGAAATTTATAAAAAATTACATTAAGCGAATAATGTTATTTTAATATAATTACAATTGAATGTCTTAAACAATTGGAAAAAAATTTTGAACCGGACATTACTTTAAACCTGGAATTATTGCCGAGATCGTCTTTGTTTGCTTGCTATCTCGGCGAAAAAAATTCAACTCGGAGGAAAAAAAAAGAATCACATTGAACAGGTACTAAATCCTTTGACATCAGCCGTGCGTTTTTACTCTAACTAAAAATGATCTGCTTAAATTTAAGCATTATAAAGTAGCATTTTATTTTATTATAAATTAAAAAGTATAGTACTATACTAAAAGTTTCCACAGGCTTGTCGTTGAAAGTTTCTTTCTTTTTAGCGAAAACACGCGGTTGTGTTTGGGCTTAATGCAGCAGATTTCAGGGTTACGTTTTTTGCACCGCTAACAGCCACCATAAGCCCTTTCTATTTCTTATTTCTACTTTATGGCTATTTTTCCTTTACTTTGCACAGAAATGGAATACTCAAGTTGCTGTCGCGGACAGCTCCCTCTGTTTCTCTTTGTAAAGATTGAACGCACCTCCAAACGATTTTTAATCGAACTTTAACTTTTGTATGAATGCAGAACTTTTTTCCTTTTTTATGAACTGAAATGAACTGATAAAATTGTTTTTTCTTTAGAATGTTTTTCCGATGTTGCTATGGATATGTAGAAGAATTTTTAATGAATTTGAACGGAGCTGTGACTTCGTTTTGATGAAATTATTCTAATATATAATGTTAAAATACGCTGTAAATAATTGTAATATAGTTGTATATAATTTTTAAATTAATGCCTACATCCTTTTTGAGTTTGTATTTAAGTGAAAACCAGCCTGGCGCGGACCCGATTTTACGGAAACGAAGCAGCCCGAACTTACCTGATCGAGAGAGAGGGTAAGTAGAAGATTTTGACCTTTATTTTTAGCTGCTAATATATTTGAAAAAGAGTTTATATATAATTAAATGGAGCACGAATTCAGGGATGCCAGGTGGTTTCAATTAAATGAAGAATTGAATATAGAAATAAATAAGTGTTAAATGCTTAATTCTATTGAAGATAATAATACTGATAATATTGATATTTAACGTATTTTGAGAACAAGATTATTTTGAAAGTTATTGAATTGTTGTATTTTGAAAAGTATAGTATTTCAAATTATTGACTGAAAAATGTCTGATCTTGAAAAATTAAAGAAGAAACGTGCGGTTTCTCGATCAGCAACTACAAATTTAATTAATACTTGTGAAGTGTATCTTTCACAAACAGAACATGAAATTTCCGTTCTTACGGAACATATTGATCAGTTAAGTACGAAATACAGCAATTTAATGGCTTTAGATGAACAAATTCAAAATTTAATGAAAAATGACAGCGAACTAGAAACTGAATTTGAAACTGCTGAAAGTTATTCCGAGAAAATAATTTCAATGAAATCGAAATTAACTTATGTTGTTAAAACGAAAGTTGAACCTGAGCGTTCTGTTAAGAAAACGAATTCAATGAATGAGACTATTTTAACAGAAAATTTAGCTGCTTGTTCTCATTCTAAAGTGAAGTTACCAAAATTGAACATTGATAAATTTAGTGGAGATCCCGCTCATTGGTTAACTTTCTGGAACCAGTACGATAATGCTATACACCAGTATGACAGTTTAAACGATATTGATAAATTTAATTACTTACATTCTTTTCTTACCGGAGCTGCTGCTAGTGCAATTAGTGGTTTTTCGCTATCAAGGGAAAATTATTCAGCAGCTATTGAACTACTTAAAAAACGTTTTGGTCGTAAAGACTTGATAATTAATGCTCATATGGGAAAATTACTGAATTTCGAAACTGTTAAGAATGTAAATAACATTTTCGCACTACGGAAATTGTATGACAGTATCGAAACACAAATCAGAAGTTTGAATTCTCTTGAAGTAACTTCCGGTACATATGGTACGTTACTTACCCCAATTTAACTGAAATTAATTCCCAATGAGTTAAATTTGGAATTTCAGCGTAAACGAAAGTCACAGGAAAATCTTTTTGAAGTTAATGAACTACTTGATTTTTTACGGGCTGAGATCGAATGCAGAGAAAACGCGATTCAAATACAAGACAGGCTCATTGTTCAAAATCCACCCCAAGTGCAGAGCGATAGAAAAATAAATAAATTTAAAGTTCCTACTGCTGCTTCATTGAAAATTACGATTAATCAGTGTATCTTTTGCGGAGATTCCGCTGAATCAGTCAAAGCACATTTCTGCAGCTTGCTCTAAGTCCATAGCAGAAAGGAAAGCATATTTAAGAAAAAAAGGAATGTGTTACCTCTGTATGAAAACGGGAAATCATTTAGCAAAAGATTGCTTTTCGAAAATAAGATGTGAACATTGCTGTGGAAAACATATTTCTTTAATTTGTGATAAGGGTAATAAAGTTAACGAGAAAAAGGAAATTAATGAGAAAAATTTCACTTTGACGAACAAAACATGTACACAGAAAGTTTTATTGCAAACTTTAATTGTAAAAATTTGCGGAAATGGTGAAGAGAAGTTTGTTAGATGCTTAATCGATTCTGGATCGCAAAAATCCTACATTTCAAAGTTTGTTGCTGAAGTGATGCAATATGAAAGTTTAAGTGAGAGTAACATTAGTCATAGTTTATTTGGTGGAAGGGAAATGTCTGAAATTCATAAACAGTTTGTTGTAAATCTGAGTAGTGTAAAAGGTGATTACAAATGTAATTTTAAGGCTTTTGATCAAACTAAAATTTGTTCTGATGTTCCACAAATTGATGTAAGACCCCTGTTAAATGAGCTCAAACAAAATAGATTCTTTTTGAATGACACTAACCGTATGAAAAATAAGCTATCGTTTGAATCTTCGCCAACTGAAATTCATGTTCTGATAGGAGCAGATATTGCGGGAAAGTTACTTACTGGCAAGATAAGAAAATTAAGATCAGGTTTAGTATGTGTCGAAACTTATTTAGGAGGACTATTATGGGAAAAGTTCCTTTAGAAATAGAAAATAAAATTGATAACTCATTTACCTTTTCGATGTATGTGTCAGATTATAAAATTGCTGAATTATGGAATCTTGATACTCTAGGCATTTTAGATCCATCCGTTAATGAATCTAAAAGGGAATTGCATGAGCAAACACTGCAACATTTTCTTTCGACGGTAAAAAGGGATGAAGAAGGTAGATTTGAAGTCTGTTTACCTTGGGTCGAAGGCCACCCCCCACTCCCTAATTATCGAGAAATTGCTGAGAAAAGATTAAAGAATACAGTAAAAAATTTAAGAGACAAGGGTTTCTTAGAAGATTATGAAGCGGTTTTCAAATCTTGGGAGGAAGAAAAAATTATAGAAACTGTACCTGAAAATGAATATGATAATTCTTGCCATTATTTACCCCATCGTGCCGTTATTAGAATGAATTCCAAAACAACCAAAATAAGACCAGTATTTGATGGGTCGGTGAAAATTAAGGGGTTTCCTTCAATAAATGATTGTGTAGAAAAGGGGCCTAATTTGATAGAAACTATTCCTGCAATTATTAACAGATTTCGTGAAAAGTCAATAGGTGTAAGTTCTGATATAAAAAGAGCCTTTTTGCAAATAGGGCTTAACCATAATGATCGTGACTTTTTGAGGTTCCTGTGGTGGGAACAAGGGAATCCAGATCAGTTGAAGATATGTCGATATAAGAGGGTCGTTTTTGGAATATCCAGTAGTCCTTTCTTATTGAGTGCTACTTTAACAAAGTTAATGAATGATGTTCCTGAACATCTCAGAGCGACGGCTAAGAAACTTTCTGAATCTTGGTATGTCAACAATTTAGTCACAAGTGTAAATAATGAAGATGAGTTAAGGAAATTAAAAAATGATTCGATTGAAATTTTGGCTAGTGCTAAATTCGAACTGCAAGATTGAGCTTATAATTTGCCATTCACGAACCAAATTGCCTGTAATGACAGCTTTTCGGAAATTTCATCATCTGATAATTCAAGATTTGAAAATTTTGAGGATCCTAATAAAAGGAGATTAGTCCCTATTCTTGGTCTCATTTGGGATTTGTACGATAATACTTTGAGTTGTGATATCAGAAGTTTAAACGAATCTAATAATAAATTCATCACAAAAAGAATTTATGAGGAAGAGAAGGTATCCAAGTTAGAATCAACAGAACAAGATAATCTTCTCTTAAAAAATGCTGTTGAATCTCTCTCTGTTGTAGATGATGAACTAAAGAATGCCAATATTTTACTCAAAACAAAACTGGAATTTGCTGAAGCTTCTACAACTGCCTCTCATCAAGCTGAATCTGGAACAAATGATGAAACTGAAAATCTGAAAAGAGTTCATCAAGAAGAAATTAATGAACTAAGTGATTCACTTGAAAAGCATAAAGCTGAAGCTAATGAAGTTAAAGAAATATTAAAATCTGTTAATAAAATCCTTGCAAATTCACAAGAAGTCATTGAAAAACAGAATAAATAAATAATATCAATAGAAGAAGAATGTACATTATTAAAAGAACAATTATCACAAGTGCAATCTGGGATGAAAGATATGGAAGTAAAATTGCAATCTTTAACTGAGAGCCTTGATCTTGAGAAACAGAAAACATCTGAGTTAGCTAATGAATTAGAGGCAGTTAAAGAAAAAGTTGCAAAATTTAATTCATTAGAAACAGAATACTTGGCCTGCAAGAATGAAATGGCTACTTTAGAAAAGGCTAGCCTTGATTTAGAAGAAAAACTTCTTGTTTCTAAAAAGTCTGAATGTGAGATAAGCTTTAAAGAACAGTTAGAGAGTAAGAGCAAAAAGTTAGAAGAAGCTCTTAGTACCATCGATTTACAAAAAGATGAAATGGAAAAACTGAGATGTGAGAACAGAAAGTATTCTGAGGAATTTGTTAAGTTTAAAAATGCGAAGAAAAGTCTTGAGAATGAATTTAACAATGTTTCTTCTCAAATTGAATCTGAAATGAAGCTTAAAGAGCAACTGGAAGAAAAATACAGAAGATTAGGAGAAGCTATTAATACTGTCAATTTACAAAAAGATGAAATTGAAAAGCTAAGATGCAAGAATAGAAAATGTACAGATGAATTAATTGAGCTTAAAAAATTGAACAGCGATCTTCAAAACAAGCTTGATGCTGTCATTTCTCAAAATGATAATGCCCATTAGTTAGTGAAAGTACTTGAAACATGTGAAATTAAAGCAACTCATAATATTGAAGAAATACAATCTAATTTGGGACAATTGAAGGAGAAACCTGCAAGCAGTTCTATAAACCATGAGAAGGACTATGCTGTCTTGCATCAGTTGATTAATACCTTAGAAAAGTGTGAAGCATTTGCTAGCAACAAAATAAAACAGTTTCATTCTACCGGCATCAAGTATGTTGAGCAGATTATGGACTTAGAAAGAACACTCAAAACAAAAGAAAAAGTTACTGATATGTTGAATAATGATGTTAATGATTTGCAAAAAAATTATAAAGACTTACAAACATCTTCAAAGAAACAACAAATAGAAATACAGAAGATTAGGTTTGAAAGTAAGAAAATGGAAATGCGACTGACAGACTATAAAAAATTTAACGAGTCAGTAAAGTGTGATCTGGATAAGCATGAAGTTGAAAAGGAAAAACTAGAAAGTGAATACAAAAATTTGAAAGATACGGAAGAAACAGCAAAAAGAATGAATTGGTCTCTAGGAAAAGTTATCCAGTTGTTTACAGGAAAAGATGGTGTACTACGCTTAGCAAAACTACGAACCAAGTTCGGGGAAATACTTTGTCCTGCACAAAGATTATATCCGTTGGAAGTAAATTTAGAATCGAATGACTTTTTCCAGAAAAATGTTGAGTGTGCTCCTCCTAGTGAACCTAATGATAATGACTCACCCATTTCTGCCAAAGTTCGAGAAGACTCTCCTAGAAAGTCAAAGTATGGACGTGTGATTCGAACCCCAGAACGTTTAGACCTCATGAACTTGACCTCGACAGTGATTGAGTTTCAACATGGTAAAACTCAAGGGGGGGAGTGTGTCGCGGACAGCTCCCTCTGTTTCTCTTTGTAAAGACTGAACGCACCTCCAAACGATTTTTAATCGAACTTTAACTTTTTTATGAATGCAGAACTTTTTTCCTTTTTTATGAACTGAAATGAACTGATAAAATTGTTTTTTCTTTAGAATGTTTTTCCGATATTGCTATGGATATGTAGAAGAATTTTTAATGAATTTGAACGGAGCTGTGACTTCGTTTTGATGAAATTATTTTAATATATAATGTTAAAATACGCCGTAAATAATTGTAATATAGTTTAATATAATTTTTAAATTAATGCCTACATCCTTTTTGAGTTTGTATTTAAGTGAAAACCAGCCTGGCGCGGACCCGATTTTACGGAAACGAAGCAGCCCGAACTTACCTGATTGAGAGAGAAGGTAAGTAGAAGATTTTGACCTTTATTTTTAGCTGCTAATATATTTGAAAAAGAGTTTTAATAAATTACAGTTGCCACCTCCAGAAAAATTAAATTAAAAACTACAAAAAAATTAATATCTCAAAAACAAATTAAGATACAATTTTCAAACAAATTGCATTTAAAAGTACATATTTTTCCCTACACAACGGTGTAAAGATTGAAAATGTGCGATGTTTAGGAGTTGCAGTAATGATATTTGCAGTAATGAAAATTGCAAAAGTGAAATTTCATCAGAAAAACCATTATGACTCAATTATATTTTTTTGTTTTCGAAAAAATTTAAAAAAAAAATAATCTTTTCCACTGTTGCAAAATTTGCATCCTTCCTTTTTATATTCATATTAGACATTTAAAAGGTATTTTAATGTGCAATAGATTATTAATAAACATATTCTTAAACTTCATATCACGTTTCCAATTAAATTTTGCGTGTAATACACATTCCATTATTACTATGATATCGTTTTCACATACCGGAAGCCTTCCCAAATAAGCGTCTCAACTCAGTATCAGAGGAATTTAAAAATACTGAATTGTATGCGTAAAAACCCGTTCTTGAAATTTAGTTCAAAGTTTTTAAATATTTATTTTTAATTGCAATATGAAAATGCCATCTGTAATGATATGCAAATTTCTATTTTTCCTCCTTTTGTCTACATGAGTGAAAAATAACCCCATTACCACTAATTTGAAGAAATTTAATAAAATAACATTTTAAGTTAAAAATAAAACATAAAAATAGTACTAATTTTTAAAATAGCGAGTGCGGGTACAACTACAAATAAAGTTCTTTAGTTTATATATACAGTCGAACCTCGTTAATACGCGAATCAGGGGTCCGATCAAAATTCACGTATTAAACGGGTTCGCGATTAACCGAAGGTCAAGAATTTTCGCCGAGTGGTCTATCTAATAACAATCTATGCAGAATTTTTTTTTTTAATTTTTAGCGTATTTAAGACAAAAAATCACATTTTATTTATTTTAATCATAATGTGCTTATTAAAATGGGAACCTTTGAAAACTGAAAATTCAAACAATCGTTATTTTTCTCAAGTAAAAATGCTATGTCTTTTCAAATTTAGATTTATTATGTAAAACACATAAAATTGAATAAGACAAACACAAAAATTTCTGCTAACCATGTTAATTAAAACTAATGTTAACGATATTGAAATCTTTGTTAGCTATGCAGAACAGATAGATGCGATAATAAAAATATTGATAATAATAAAAAGCCAATTAAAAAAAAACTTACTGAAGTCAATAATATCATAAAAAAATATTTTTTGGAAAAGTAGCTGTCAATTTTGGCCTGTTTGACATGCGGTCGCGCCATCACTATGATGTTTTCCGCCTTATTTAGGTATGGTGAAGTTCTCTTGTTGAGGGTCCTTCGTCCAGTGTGGCCTATATCCCACAGTGTAGATAATCGACAGACATAAATACAAACAAACCTTCGTCCAGTGACGACGCATATTGTCTTAGGAAATTGATTGCCTCTGTAACTTTGGAGAGTAGAGATGGGGCTGAAGCGCAGATTCATCATCTTCTTCCTTCTCATCTGGTTTGTCAGTCGTAGTTACATCGGCGATGCTATCATCAAGACTTCCATGTTTGGAGATAATTAGATCTTTTTCGATATTAATGAACATGCCTAAATCGACAAAATTTTCCCCTACAGTTTCTTGTGCGGCCAGCCAATCTCCTTCAACATTAGGGTGCGAGGTTGGATCTGTGTAAATGATGTCCTCGCTACTTCCGAAACCCGTTTTGTGAAAGCAATTTGTAATTGTTGTTGGTCTGACACTCTCCCATACTGCAGTAAGCATGTGCATAGTGTCGAGGACTATAATTGCACGACACTCATAGCAAGAAGCATTGCTGCCGTGTTCCATTTGGTGAAGATATCGCCGTACGACGCGAGTATTGTAATTTATTTTCGTGCTGTTAATTATTCCTTGGTCCATTGGCTGAGTGACACTAGTTGGGTTTGGAGGTAAAAATTCTACTTCGACATTATTCAGGTCTTCGTTATCATTTGGATCTGCAGGGCAGTTGTCCACAAGCTTTAACACATGGCGCGATTCCTTTCTCATACGCCGGTCAAAATTACGAAGCCGTGTTGTAAAAATGTTGCCCGTCATTCATGCTCTACTCTGGCTTTCGTACAAGCAGAGGAAATTTGTGACATTTTTACAGCATCGCGGATTGCGTGATTTTTCTATGATCAGCAGCAGCTTTAATTTATCTGATCCATCAAATTTGGCACGTTCTTTGCTCAATTCACTTCCATGGCATTTTCCCCTTTCCCTTTCATGGCCATTGTTTTATTTGGTGTCAGATTGTAAAAAAGCCAAATTCGTCCACGTTGTAAATATCCCGACTTGAGTAGTTTTTTACAAGCTGCAGAAGCACATTGATTTTCCAACAGTGATCAAGATCATCTTCAATGTTGACTGCAGCTGACTCACCAAACACTTCTTTGAATTTTATGCCGTACTGAGATTTAAATCGATCCAGCCATCCATTTGAGGCATTGAAATCTAGCAATCCAATTTTTGCTGCGATTTCAGAAGCTTTTTCTTGTATTAGCAATTGAGATATTCGTAGAGCGCGCTTGCACAAAGCACTTGTGGAGGACCTTTTCCATTTCCTCAAATTGGCGGTTTTTATTTTCCTGTTTTTTGTTCTTCCAACCACAGCTTGGTTAACGATGGCATTCCTATTCTTTAACAAATTCCTTAAAGTTGACTCAGGTATGCTTTTTTTTGGTCAATGCAGACTTATTTGAGACAGCTTGGGCATCGTATTGATTTATAATTTGTAACTTTTTAGTGATTGAAAGAGCCTTTAGTTTAATATGTTTTGCTTCTTCCGCCATAATTTAGACTAGATTATAAAAGCATAGATGGATATCAAACACTAGGTAATATTGGGATCGACAAGCGACTCTCTTCTTTTAATAAATATAACAGCACTGATGAAACAGCGAATGGAAACTCACATTACTAATCTGCGATTGTAGCGCATGCTCCATCTATCGGTTCCATCGCTCTATTTAGAAGAAGTGGGGTCACATCCTTTCTTAATTATGGGGAAAAATTCTTTTCATGTTTGCTTTTTATAAAAACTAGCTGACTCGCGGAGCCCGCGCCCGCGATGAATGAGCCTTACATGAACTTGAAATTTGTATAATTTTATAAATTTAATTCCTTTTTTATCTACATTTATATTTTTAAATGACAAAAAATGCAAGAAAAGTATTGAATTGCAGGCACATTCTGCTTTTCGAAATTTGATTGTTTGAACCAATGCGTACTGAAAGCTAACGAAAACACGAGAAACCACTGTGGTTTTTACTGATTTCAGAAAGTTTTAGTAACAATTATTTTTTAATTTACATATTCTTAATTAGCGTCTCATGATAGGCCGAAATACATAAGTTAAAAATCTCTAAATGCTGTATATTTTTTGAAAATTTGAATTTCTATTAAAGTTTTACACTGTTTTACTTTTATATACTCTCTAAATGAAAACTGGTGTTTTTTAAAGCAGATAAAATGTTTTCAACTTTTGCACAACGCTAGCCTAGTCTGGCTTATGAGATATCATTGGGCGAGTTTTGATTGGGCAGTCTTGTGCTAGACTATGATCGGTGTCTAAATCTAGTCAGCGTGTGGTTTTGAGGGAAAAATGCTTTATTTAATTGGGTTCAAATAATTGTTGTATGAAAAATAAATTAAATAATTGTTGAATAAAATGCTTGGGAAAAAACTTCATCTAAAAACTCATATGTTTAGAATTAAATTCATTCGCGTATTAAACGTAGGTGTTTCTTTCTAGGGAATGATAAAATTTCGCGTATTAAACGGGTTCGCGTATTAACTATTCGCGTATTAAAGAGGATTTTTTACATGCGTAAGGTAGGAGTATTTCAAGGGACCAAAGAAAATTCGCGTATTAAGCGGTTTCGCGTATTACGCGGGGCGCGTATTAACGGGGTTTGACTGTATATAGTATATGTATCAAAATCGGTTCAGTAGAAAGATGAGGCCAGATGGGGGGGGGAAAGCCTGATTGTTTATATTAAAATTTAAGCCGTTTATTTTTTCGAAATTTCCTGACAACCCATTACTTTTTAAAATGTTTTATGGATTAGTTGGACTAATTAACGTTTTAAAATGGAATTAAATAAATCCCGTATATTCTAAATAACAGCAATATTACAGGGCTGCAACAGGCGACCATCTTTATATTCTTGTCGTACCACTATTTAAAAACAAAAGAAAATACATTTTGTAGAACATTTTTTAAGCAAGAGTTGCTCAAGCGTATGTGAATGATTATGTTACAAAACAGTGCAAAACAGATATAAACAAGTTGGAAATTGCACGTGAAACGTAGCAAATGAGTTGCGTTCGTACGATAACGGAGTTTTAGAAATATCACTCTCATATATCAATCTCATAAAATTGTAAATAGTTAATTACAATTAAAATGCGCACCACACAATGTTCTCCCTATACCATTAATGTAATAGTATACTTTGGTGTGGCCTTGTAAATCAATAACAAATGATCTTTGCACTACAGATTATGTAAAATGTATATTATAATATGTACGTTGTAGATGCATAGCAATTATGTTATGTTCGAATGAGTGTAACAAAATTAAAATGCATTTGAAACATTTTTTCCCGATTGAGCGTAATGTAACGGAATACTTTTGATTGTCCCTGTAGTTTAAATTTGCATCCGATTTTGATAAAATTTGAAATGACTCGACAAAATTATGCAATAATTGTGTGTTTTAAATTTCAAACGATTAAAATGCATTTAGAAATTTTTTCCCCGTTGACCGTAATGTAATGGAATAAATTTATTGTCCCTGTAATTGATCTATGCATCCGATATTCATAAAATTTGAAATGACTCCACAAAATTATGTAATATTTATATATTTTAAATTTCAAACGATTCGGTTGGGTAGTTTTTGCGATGTTACATGCGGACGGAGGGACAGACGGACGGACTGAACGACAACTATAAGCGCTACGTATTTACATAATTACGAACGCACCAAAAAATAGTCGCTTGCGGCAGGCCTCCGATATAAATCGAGGTTTGTACAGATCCTGGAATTTCCAAATTAAGAAATCCTTCTTTAAAGTAGAAGATCTGCAGATATGCTTGGATCAGTGTGTCCAATAACTGAGGAAGTTTGTTTATACGGAGTACATGTTTGCTACCACTTTTTAGAAACAATTTAGTTCACATTTTTCAATTTAGCTTTAAGTTATTATTTTACAAAACAGTTTCAATTAAAAGTTGTAGAAAGAACATTTCTCTAGCAGATAAAATACACTAATCTGTATTATCACTTATCGCTTTTGCTGTAAATAGATTATATTTAAAGAAGGGCATTTTGGGCACATAATTTTTTAATGGAGTTAAATTCTGTTGGTAAATTTAAAAACTGTTTTATTTTCCAAATACTTTGTTATCAGTGATTCGGTATTTGATGATATAAAACAGAGCGCTACAGCAAAAAATTCAGCTAAATTTAAATATTCTAAACATTTATCTTCTTACAAAGCATATTTTAATAACATTACAAGTTAAAATGTTGGAAAATAGGAGGAAAAGTTTAAGGAACGTGAGGTGATGAATATGAATGAAGTATCTTGTATAAAGAGTGGGCAAGTGCTTTACCATGTTCCGCCTTTTTTATTGAAGAAAAACATCCATCCATTTTCATCAATTCTTCTCTTACTTTAAGGACATAATAATTTTTTAAAGAAAAGTTTGAAACTTGTGTAATTTTTCTTACTGGCAGAAAAAATTATGGTACCTTAGGTTTTGTTTTATGGACATTAAAATTTTACCTTAGATAAACATAAATGATTTCCTCAGCATATTATTTCAAGAGAAGATATGGATTTTTACTTAACCCCTTTGCGACGGGAGCCTTTAAGGAAAATTTTAATGTTTTGTCACCACAGGTTTTTAAAAACAGAAACTTGTGCTTTATTAAATCGAGGAAATGCTCCGGCTAATTAAACCAAATCTTGTAGTAAAAATTTTACTGGCGAGGATAAACAAGAATTCTGCGGTATATACATGTGTCGCTGCTCCTCAAAGGGTTAAGTTATATACAAATATTTTACTCCGAATTTTCTTTTCTTATTTTTTTCCTTTGTTTCATTTATTTTATGGGGAAATTTCTGGTTAAAATAGAAAAATATTAATATGATACAAAAAACGATCGCTTAACCCTTTTTGCCATGGACAAATTCTGTTAGTAAAATGATTAAAAAATGACTTTTAAAGAAATCGAGAACTCATTAATTTAAGCTTTTATTGTAAATAGTGAAAGTCCGTTTAATCTTTTTTTCACTTTTGGCCCAAAGTTAGCCTGATAGGTTAAAGTTACCCTGTAGACTGTACTCATTTTATTACTTAGATTATTCGATTGCTACTATTTTTTTTCAAAAATAATATAATTAATTTTTTTTCATATGTATTATTCAGTCATAAAATAAAACGGAAATTATTTATTTAACCTGTATGGTAAACAAGTAATCTGGGTTTTTAACACTTTGACGTCGAGAACCGGCAAATAAACGCCCAAGCTTTATTAGCGTGATTTTATTATTGTTTTCTATTTGGATCACAAAATTTTCAAAAGTATATATTTTAGTAAATTGCTTTTGCGCGTGTTATCAACGTGCAAGTAAAAGTGTTTCCTAAAATAAAGTGATTCAAACCGACTAAATTTGTGTAAGCGATGTCAGCGGCTGTAAGAGTAACTACTTCAATCGGAAAGCGTTAAAAAGAACTGGAATAGAAACTCTGGTTTAGAACACATGGATTCTAGAGGCAGCTATTTTTATATTCTGTTCGAACCAGTATTTTAAAATTATACAATTTTAATTATATTACTTTTACAAATGTTGTTAAAGTGCAAACAGACGATTTCTGCTTGTAAAAAGTTATGCGAAATAAAATTAATGATCGTCTGTTGCAGGCCTGAGAATAAAATTTAACGCGTCAGATGTAGTTAGGTTATGCTTAACACGTTCATTGCCACTTACGTGAAGATGTGATGATAGTTAATGCCTCACTGTATAAGTATGATTTTCCTAGAAACCGATTTACTTATTATAACAAAGAATCAGTGAAAGATTTTCCCGCGTCAGCGCGTGACTGGCTATTGGAAATCACCCCACATCACGCGCTGGCGCGTGAGTGGCTCCTTAACGTTAGCGCTGTATCACGCGCTTTCGGATGAGCGATAGCGAATGTGTTGAAATTGTTCTAAATTAAATCATCGTTGATTAATCTTCCGTTTTCTCAAGGATCGCAATTATAAATATGCATAACTACGTTAAATCCAACACATTTATTGAAGATAATATAATAGAGTAATTGGAACGGCAAGATAAAATAATTTATTTATATGTATTATAAGAATTATGAAATTCATAAGACGATTCAGAAGTTTTTAAGTGTTTTAGTACCATAAATTTAGCATAATACTGCTCGTTATATCTGAAGATAGAATTTTTTTCATTAAATAAGATAATATATCTTTACGGAAATTTTGGTGAAAGGTCATTGAAAAGCCTTGAAACGTACGATCCTTGTACTATAATAGAAATACGTTTAATCTCTGCATGTACATTTTACTTACCCATCATGCGTAGTATAGGGTAAGTCTTGCAATCGTTTTGAAAATCGAAAATTTTTTTTGACGGATTTACACGTTTTAGATAGTGGAGATTCCGAAAAACATATTTTTAGAAAAAAAATTTTGCCGTCCGTCCGTCTGTGTGTCTGTCTGTCTGTCTGTAAACGCTCTATCTCCCGAACAAATTGAGATAGAGACTTGAAATTTTGTATATAGTTAGTATGTAAGAATGGGACGAAGCCTATTTAATATCAGCAACCTCGATTATCCGGAACTATTTTTTTCGGACTCTCCAAAAACTCGTTCTGATGAAAGGTACATAGAAATTTTCGAATTTTTTTGTTCTAAGGAATGGACGTAAAAGGCAATAAAATAACACACATTTTGCATATGAAACGAAATCGATCGGATTATTAGTTGCCGAGATATTTGTAATCCTGTTTTTCACTTTCTTCGATTTTTCATGACCCTCTATTTCATTTAAATTTCAATTCAGAGGTATATTTTAATTGGAAATGAGACGCTTAATCCGACGCAGTTAATTGTTAGTTAATAGAATTATTATTTTTGGAGTTATAAAGATGTTTCTTTTACGCAGTTTGGTACTACTTGAGTAGTTTGGCGTTTTATATAATTTGTCGAAATTTGTACATCAGCAGTTCTTTAATATGGCATTACTATGTATATTAACAATATTTAAATTTTGTTTATGGATTGCAATGCATTGTATAAATAGTTTTCACGTGTTTTATTTTCATATACATATCCATGATGGGTAAGTATTACGGTGGCCCCCAACGACTAGTTTTAAAATAAAAACAAAACTTATTTATCGGTTTACACAGAATTCGTGAGGATCCTGGAATTTCATGACTAGAAAAATCTTCCGTACCAGTTCATAAAAGTCTCTGATTAAATAAGACGAAATTTTGCGCTTTTTAAGCTTTATTTATTTTTCTATAAAAAATGTTCGTATTTCACCTGGAAAATAACGGTAACTGTACGAATAATGTTATATAAGGCTTCCAAATGTTCCTCGAACTGAACAGCAATATTTATTTACAGAAAATTTCACACTACACTGTAAAACATTTGTGTAACGTTACTCCATAAAGCTGGTGGCAGCCTTGCTGCCTCCAATTTGGTGGAGTATTTTAACCGATATAATCGGTGTAACATTGCAATGTTACACCAGTAATGCATGTTTTTATTACACCATTATGTAAGTGAAAAATTACCCAATGAAGTGTAAGTCGTAGCTGCCACCAATTTTATGGAGTAACGTTACCACAAATGTTTTTCAGTGTAGGCTTTTATAGCATTTGTGCCAGAACTAATCTCTGAAGACGCTTCCTGCGCAATTTGTAATAAAAATATAAAATGAAAATCTTTCTGAGATAAATATTGATGTTCAGTTGGCGGACCATTTGAGAGCCCTGTGTTATATTATTAACTCTTCGGACTCCGGTTCCTCTTACACAAATTTTATTCGATTAGCACCACTTTTTTAAAGAACTTTCCTTGATATAGACAATTTCAAAAATTCTCTGATTAAATAAGGAAAATTCTATTTTACTTTATTAATGGTGTCAAAAACAAATTTTGGAAGAAAAGATGATGTCTCCACAGCATAAACAACGGAATATCAAGGGTTAAATTTCAAATAGGAATATCATATCAGTAAACAACAAAAATTCACATAAAAAAATAACGGTCAAATTTATGGCAGGTTAGCGTTAATGGTAATTTATGATTGGAACTATATCTTATAAAACTAGTCGAATCTTGCAATCTCTAAACTTTCTTCTTCCTCATACATCTTGGTGTCCCACCAGTGGACGAGAGGTTTTCACCTCGAACTGGTAGGCGGTAGGTGCTAGGTTCGAACCCAATCACGGTGGTTGGTGTAACTGTTAAGAGTTTTCCCTTGGATTTCCTTGCGTAAATAAAGGTTAGGTTCCCGTAGAAAGACCCCCATAGAGGACATTCCCCCCATTAGGGTCTATATCCTTCTTGAAGATAATAGGCCGTCATAAACCAAACCAAATCTCATATTTATTGATACTTCTTAACAAATGTAGCATAACCACTACAAGTTAGTGGATTTACACCAAAATCTAATCAGCAATAAATTATGTGATTTTCTTACTGAATATGAAGTTTGATAAAAATCCGTTCATTTATTTTTGAGAGATATGTGTCACAGAAATCGTAAAAAGATTTGCATAGTCGCCTTACCTATTTACACTAAAAATTAATTGTGACCAAATTATAACAAGGCTAACTGAATCTGGAGCTTCATTCCAATTCGTGCATTATTACATGACATACAACTATAGCGAAGATCCTGAAAATGCTGCGTAGAAGCTCCACCTATTTGATGATTCACATCATAAACTAATTAGCACTAATGTATATCAAGGGAGTGGATAAATATGAAGTTTGATGAAAATCCGTACATTAGTTGTTAAAATGCATCATAAAATCGTAAAAAAAAAAAAAAAAAAAAAAAAAAAAAATGAATAAATAAAAAAAAATACTTAACTGCGATATTTATTAGGCTGTGTGTACTAAAAACAAGTCGAGATCAACTTACATCAGGGCAAACCACATCTAAAGTTTCATGGCAGTTCATGCACTAGATCTTGAGATACAGATATTGCATGATAAAAAGCTGTCTTTTTGGCGATTTACATACAACCCCCCCCCCAGCTTTATTATACATCAGGGAGTGAATGAACCAAAAGTTTGATTGAAATTCGTGCGTAACAACCTTATTCAGTTATAAAATAAAAACATGTACGTGAACTACACTTTTAATTTTAGCCTGAAAAAAAAAGCACTGTCAAATGCAATTGGTCTGAAAAATGTATTTTCAATTTTAAGATATTTTATAGGTTATAAAATAATTTCAAAAGGGATTTTCATTTTATCAATCTATCCCTGTCAGGCTGCTTAGATATGTTTGCACACATAGAGCAACATACAGTATTTACTTCCAGATAATACTCCATAATAAAATTTGAAATTCCTGAATAAATAAATTAAATAATAGTATAAATAAATCACTAATTTGAACTTTCGTAACTGAAATACGCGCACCTGTACTTAAGTAAGCAGAATGAAAATGTTTTTCAGTTGCGAAATTTTTGGCAATTTCCCTCGCCTCTGCTATTTGGCTAATGTAAAATTACCGATATTATAGACTAAGAAAAAAATGAATATTTAAATGATATTTTTTCATATTATTAGCGAGCAATCTGAAGAAATATATTAAATATAAAATGTATATATTGCAATTTTTAATTATAAAAATTGTTTCAGCTAAATTGTATTATATTGAACAATTTATTTTGTTGCCCTTGACCGTATGATTGAATCCCCATACATAAATTAAAGTAATTTTAAATTACTTTACACTTTATTTATACAAATGTTAAAAAATATATGTCTTTTAAAATTATCATTTTAAAATCTCGTATATTTCTTTAATTTCGATTTCCAAAAGATTGCGTAAAAAGATAAAAATGTTTATGGACTATAAAATATTTTACTTCGATGAAAAGAATGAAATTTCCACCAAATACTTCTGCATAAAATCTGTTAACAAAAACATAAAACACTTTTACGATCTAAGCTTGCACCTTTTCTTTCGCCCCAGTTCTTTACATAATATGAAAATGAAAGCAATAAAACTTCCTTTTTTAAGATTTAAGAGACGTATTAGTGAATGCAGTAAGCGATGGAAATATGTAAAATGCTAATAATCTTCATCATCTAAAACACTGCATGATGATAGCAAGCATTTTATGTCTAACTAGTTTATATTTGTGCATGTACATCAATTTAATCAAGCGACGGGTAATTTCATGTGAAATATTTGATAACATCTCTAGTTTTATGATTGGGGAAAGAAATGTTCGTATATAATAATTTCTATTGCATATAATAAATTTGGAACATTTGAAAGAAATATTTTATATAGTATTGAAACTAAGGAATATGCCAGATAAATTGTAAATTTCAATTTTTATCCACATTGCTTAACTCTTTCCGGCACACTGTGTCCAATCCGGAATACCTAATTTTAAAGCCAATCATGGAATCGGCACCAGTAATTATTAAATAAAATTTTGCTTTTACAATGAAAGCTTAAAATAAGGGATTCTTAATTTCTAAAAAAGTCGTTTGTAAATTCTGGTCGATAATATCCCTTTTCAAAAATATGCATTAAAATATTTAATTGCTATAAAGGACGTTAAATCTATATTATGAAGGCCAAACGTATTTGTGCGTAACGCATACGTCATTTTGCGAATGGCAACACTTTCCATTGCAATTCGGTTTTGCACTTTTTGCTACTGCAATTTTTATACATCTAAACATCGCACATTCTCAATTTTTACATCGGCATTTAGAGAAAAAAATTTACTTTTAAATGCAATTTGTTTGAAAACTGTATCTCAATTTATTTTTGAGATATTAATTTTTTTAAATATTTTTTGTGAGAATTTTGTAAACGTGGCAACAGAAATGCGCCACTTTCTCTTAAAATTGAAAAAATAAAAAAATAAATAAAATTTCGCATGTGAGTTTTGAGAAGATGAAAATGATGACATGTTTTGATTTCACGAAAAATTTTATAACTGTGTCAATTTGATTTTTTTTTTCATTTTTACCAAACAGAAGATATTCTCAATTGATAACTTCATTATAATAATTTATCTTTATCATGTTTCACTTATTATATATGCGATTAAAGTTTAATTTTAATAATTTGGAAAACTGACTTTTATAGAAATGGTATTTTGTTAATTTTAGCTTAAAATAATATTTCTTTTATAGTTAAATTGACCAATATAAGATGCATTTTTTACTCTAGCTAATTTTTAGTAATTATAAATCAATGAAACAGTTCCTTCTAAAACATTTTCTTTCGTCGAAGTTCGACGGGTTCCACCTCGTACTAATAAAAACATTAAAAGTTCTTAATATTTTTTTTTTAATAATTTTAAAATTATTAAGATCTTTTAATGTTTTTATTAGTATTTAACGTCCTTTATAGCAATTAAATATTTTAATGCATATTTTTGAAATGTTTTTAATGGACGTATATGAAAGCTTCTATTTATAATTAACGATAATATCCCATTTTACTGACAAAATTTGTTCGTGCCGGAAAGGGTTAAAAAGTGTTAAATCTACAGAGTGAAAAAGCATGCAGATCAGGGTTCAAACCTGGGACTTTTGTTTCCGAGCAGCAACGCGCTACCATAACAGTTACAACAAGATTGCCATAGGTGACAAAAGGAAAGAACTACACCGACTGATAAATTAAAATATTGTCTAATTGTACCATATGAACATGTATAACACATTTGAATACATAATTTCAGTTCTTTCCATCTTTAACTGGAAAAGTATCTATTTAGTTATCTATTTTTTTAACACTAGAACCGCGGTACTTTCATTATACCTAGAGCCGCCGAGCGGGTGAATTTGACCCGAGGCAGGTGGAGAAGGATATATAAATATGCCCAAATATTTAAGTTGGTTAGTTAAAACATTATATTTTCTTCTAATAATCAATATTTCTTAGTATTTACATTATATTTTACACATAAAGCCAACAGAAACTGTCGTTTTTAAGAAAATGCTATTATTCAAAATTACATTTCATTAAGTACGATGAAAATATATTAAACATATATTTTAAACATAAATACACTTGAACTTAATACACATTAATAAAAAGTAGATTATCCCATTCAAATAAGTTTAGATATAAAATATAAGAATCACTTTAAAAAAATATAAAAATTACAAGTTACCTACTATTTTTACTGATTTATTTAATCCAATTTGTTGTATCTATTGCTTGAACAACATGATTAAAGATTTTGTAAAATTACCAGAAACGTGTGGCGGCATTATATTTTGAACAATTATCTTGATTAAGTTGTTGAACTAATTAAATTTTAATTTTTTTAAATTGTGACAACAAACTCTTTTATGCTTAATTTGTGTTTTTCATAGTTTTCAGTGTTTCTTCTAGACCAAATGACAATTTTTTTTTGTTGGGGGGATTAACAAACTGTTCTTGTTCGTCCTTAACTAACTCTTGAATAAATTGAAGTATACTATTATAAAATAAACGTATACAAATAGATGTATACTAACTAATTTTCCGGTTACAGATTTGATTAAAATCCGAGCATTGATAATAGCAAAATACAAAACATTATAAATTGCATTCAACACTGCCTATGCTACATAGTTCTGTATCTATTAAATATATGCATGCCAAAAAGTTAGTTTAGTTGAGAAATACGTGTGTCTCAGTTCAAAATTGCCTTCAGAAATTTTCGATAAAAAGCAGAATGATATGTGCGTTTTTTGCGCAGCCTTGTATCTGTTGTATAGAATTTATATTCAACGAGTAACATGCAAAAAATTAATTAAACTTAAAAGGGCATATTTTAAAATAGACTTCCAGCCAGATATTCTAAAATCTAGACTCCAACTGCCAGTCTCTTATGACTAAAATTTGAAAGTTTTCTTCGCTTAAACTTTAATAGAATTCCTACAAAAATTTTACACGAAACGTTAGACGAAAAGTAACGAAATAAATTGAGTGGTGAGAGACCGTTTGCGGGCACCTAGATATTTGTGCCCCTGCTTCCTGAAATTATTACTCAAAGATAATATTGCAAACATATTTTGTGTGTCCATGTAAATGAACAGCAAATGCTATGAATTCCATATTCTACGGTAATCCTTTAATGAAATTCAGTGATTAATATCAATACATTTAAAAGGGTGTAATCGCATTAAAAAACTCTGCGGTTATCCCCATAACGGGTTTCCCCATATATAACATAAAGTAATGAATTTAGTTTGAATTCGACCGTAAATGAATTATTAATCTAAAATATTTCATATGCAATGTCAATTATGCCATAACGTTAAAAATGGTTATCGATTGCATGAAAATCTAAGTACATATAAAAGACAGACGGGCAAAGAGGAATCATAAACACTTTGAAACTTTGTTGGAAAATGTTAAACTCTTTCCGGCACACTGTGCCCGGTCTTGAATGCATAATTTTAATTCGAAATTTGCAAATAGCACCAATAATATCCTAGTAAAATTTTTATTTAACAATGAAAACTTAAATATTTAAAAATGTCTAAGAAATTCGTTTTTGAATTCCGGTGTAAGCCGATAATTTCTCATTTTACTACAAATTTTGCGCGTGCTGGAAAGGGTTAATAGCTCCAACAAACAGAATATAAGTTGATTTCCCAGATGTTACATTTGTAAGAAAAATATTTTATGGAAATAAATTATGCAATAAAGGTCACACTAGTAGAAAACGAATATTAGTACCAAAAGACTTTTCCGGAAATCGATTTAATTTATTTTAATTTTATTTTTAGCGATTTTTTCTATTTTCTATTTAGTTTGGGATAATATAATTATCATTATCCCAAATTACATAATCAAGAACTTACAAAAAAAATTATATAAATTACCTGATCCATATTTAAACAATGATTAAGCAATATTAATCCACGCCCACACATTCAATGAATTAAAATAATATTTTTATAGAAAATAATAGATGAAATGGAATTTTAAAAATGTTGTTGAGAAAAAAGTTGCAATTCTTATGAAACATATTATGGAAATAATTCAAATTAAATCACAATAAAAACGCATTAAATTCTCTTTAATGAAACGAAAAAATTTGCGATAAAAAAGAATAATATATAAAAAGTTTAACTGAATTCATTTGAATATTTATTCACAAAAAAAATCCTTTTTCTTTTTCATTCTTTATTCTTTTATGACAAAATTTAAAAAATGTCTTTTCTTCTAAATTTTATTTACATTAGATATAGTACAAAGTATGCAGAAACAAAAAAAAAATGAGAAAAAAAGATTAGGCTGAATAAAAACTTTTTATTTAATTAAAAGACTGATTTAATTCAAATTTATGCATAATTCTAAAACTTTAATAGCTGAGAATGTAATTACACTGAAACAAATTCAGTAAAAGTCAAATTATTAAATGCCGTTTGTATTTATATTTCAAATTTAATATATGCAATAGACATCGCTAAATATGTTGTCTTTACTAAAGATCGACCGAAATAGGGTTTTGAGACCAAAACTGAAAACAAAAATAATTCTCGGTAACTTTTTTTTTCGGCCGAAAACGAAAGCGGAAACAAAAATGTCTAAAAAGAATTTTGAATAATAATTACGTATATAAATATTCATAATTAATAAGAAATTATGCGTGTTTATTAACTATACATAATTATAAATAAATTATGAATATTTATTAAATATGCATAATTCTTAGTTTTATAAGTGGCCCAATTTGTCTCTTTGCCTCTGGCCATTTTTTTATTTCCATCTAAAGTAAAATGTAATTAATTCATCGATGGCTTACAATTATTTTTTGCTACTCGAATTTCATCTTTTTAAAAATGTTTTCGGTATACATATTTCGTTTCATCTTTTATAATGATCTTTCTAAATGATCATCTGTCATACTAAATCTCTTTCAAAGTGTATTCGGAACAGTTACGCGGTTCTATTACTGTTATGTCTAAAGTTTTAATGAACACGTAAAAAGAGTCTTCGAAGTTTAGTCATGTATGCATCGCTTGCTTTATAATTTGCCTTCGCGTGTCGAGACAGTCATACCTGATAATTACATACCAGCCAGCTTGTATGGATTTTTCTTATCACTAAAATTTAAAAGAAAATTTCACCTATAACAACTGCAGAAAGTCTAAGGATTTCTATCGATGAAACTAGATAAAGATGAAAATTTCTATTTAACTTTAGTAGTGGAAAATATCCGTACAAGTTGGCAGATATGTGATTATAAATTGGGAAGTTCACAGCAATAAATGATGTCTCATTTCGTTTGATACAGCTCAAATCAGTGAGTTATCTTGAAATTTTCCAAATTGAAAAAATATATAATCAAAGCTTTTAAAAACAGGTGCATTTAATTTAAAATTTTACAAATAATAATAATAATTTTGGTTTTTATAATTTACGGATGGAATTTTTAAAGTTGCATAGCTGAAGTTTTAAATAATTGATTTTGATTTAACCCTTTGCGGCGCATGACAAATTCATTGCTTAAGTTTTGAAATTAATGACTGACACAAGAATTTGAAAACAACTTTATTTGTGAATAAGAAAAAGCTATATTTCACGCATTCAATAAACCGTAATTTTTTTAAAGAGAAGGAAATAAAATTGTCAATAGTTGGGGAATTGTAGAGGATGTAATAATGTGCTATAAAATAAAAAATAGGAGAGATCATAGTAAAAAGAAATAATTACAGATTTTAAATTTTGGATAATTTTGTGGAAATAGGAATTTCAGAAAGTGTTTTTAGAAAAAATGGAAATCAACTATATATATATTTTTTAATTTAGTTAGTTATTTTGTTGAAATGCCAAATAAATAATCGGTCGTCTAAATTTCGCTTGAAATTTCAATTTCTCTTGCCTATTTCTCGGCTTATGATGTAATTCTAAAATATTTATATTTAAAAAACATTTTCAATATTTGTTGAAATAATAATCAATCACCTAAATGCCTTGTTGAAATTTTCGCTAAAATTTTTTTACGCACTACAAAATTCAGTTCGTAAATAATACATCTTAGTTTTTTTCGTTTTTTGTATGCACATATCTTTATATACAACATCCAAATGGTTATTCTGAATATGCTAATGAAATTAATATGTTCCTTTTCGAAAATGATTCTCAAATCGCTTTTTACTTTATTTTCAAGGAGAATAAAAACAAATAATTTGTACTCGTTTTTTTTGGGGGGGGGGCTTATGATGTTATTTAAAGAGAAAATAACCTAATGCTTTCAAAACTCGAACATATAAAATATAACACAGTATTTTGCCATTTAAAAAGGACCTCTTTTAAACTAAGCATTTTACAAAATTCGAATATGTTGTTGAAATATAACACAGTATTTAACCATTAAAAAAGGAACATCTTTCCTATCATTTTCTTTCACTGCAAAAAGTTGAAGATCCAGTTATATAATTGTCTAAAGCTGTTATATTTGTTGGATACTAAAAAATTATTTTAATGATGGCGAGTTTTTATTCCTTAGCTTAGTATCTTGATTTCATTGGAATCTGTTTCAACTTTGAAACGTATGTGTGAATGACTGTAAATTCCTGCATTACAGAGTACTTAAAATGACTTTGTTTACCAAACTTAAATTATTGCTCTCAATTTAGTTACTTTAGTAAAAAAGAAAAAAAAAGCTCTAATTAATTTGAAATAACGAAATGAAACTTGCTATTATAAAAACAAGGTAGAACCCGTCGTGTTTCGACGACAGAAAATGTTTAACCCATTTGAGGGGCGGTGATATATATTATATACCACCTACGATTGATGAAGACTCACAGCAGAAAAATTTTATTAAATTTCACTTTTCTAACTTTGGTGGAAAACAGGCGTGAAATTGCTTTTCCTCTTTTTGATATAACTTTTTTATAAATTTCCGGTGGGAGTTCAGAATTACTCGAACGCAATTGCTTGCCCCTCAAAGGGTTAAGAAGGAATTATTTCATTGATTTGTAGTAAAACTACAAAATTAGTTACAATAAAAAATGCATCTTTTATACTAATAATTCTAACTCTTAAATAAGTGTTATTAAATCTAAAGTAATCAAAATACTACTTCTATAAAACTCAAATGTAGGAATTGTTAAAATTAAACTTTATTCGTACATGTAAGCAGTGAAAATATTAAAAGATCTGTTATTATTATAAAGTTACCAAGATGCTAGTATTCCAAAATGCGGTATTGCAACTTTTCGACCTGCTTTCGAGGCGCGCTTCGTAAAATATCGTGTTTAAACTTTGTAAACGGTTGTACTTTGTAGTATGGAATTCTCTTCTATGCGAGTAAAACTCGCAATTGTCCGATTGTATTTTAAATTGTATATTATAAATTATATTATGATATATTTATATATTATAATGTATTTATTATAATATATTTATATTATAATATTTATATGCAATATTGTATGATATTTACAATTATTGCGATTGTCAAAGAAATCTTTCAGAAACAAGCTTCGTTATCTTATTTTTACATTTTTTCTTTTTCTAACACCTACTTTGACAGTATTTTCTGAAATATCTTCTGCTTTTACCAAAAAATTGAAAACATCATTCGATTACATAAGTATGTAATCGAATGGTGTTTTCATTAATAAGAACAATTAGTTGTCTCTGCACGAGCCGATGGACAATAGAACTACAAAGAAAAAAGAAAACACAAAAAGCGTTATCACAGTGATCCTTTTCCTCGGAATATTTCCAAAGAATTTCTTCTGGCCATAGCCAAAAACGTACACAAAAAATTTGGTTCAAATTCTGTACATAACTTCATATACTTTTCAATGTTACAATAATGAAAATAGCATGGAAATCACTTTTACAGTGCCCTATTTCCGGTAGATTTTTTTTTTCAAATTCAGGGTTGACCTGCCTGCCATACCCTAAAATAATCATACACAAAAAATTTGGTTCAGTTCTATGCATATTTTCATACACTTTTTGATGGTACAATGGCGACACACGGACACACACAATGACGTATCTAGACTTATCATTTCGGTGAGTGTTGAGGTATAGTAAAAGTTTCTAAGAGGGAATCATAAGGAAGAAACTTTTCCGCTTTAAACAGATTTTTTTCATAACAGGTAATGCATAAATTATACAGATCCTGCTAAGATTGAATCGCATGGGACTGCAAATATTTTGTTTTAAAAAGGTTTTCGTCTTAATTAGTAAAGATTTTATGACCTGAAACAGTTTTCTGGTGATTTTTGCTAAACAATACTTTTTTAAATAAAAACCTGCCTGAAACGAAAAGTTATTCTACTCCCTAAAAAAACTATCTTCGTATATTTCATTACATTTTTATAAACTTTTGTAATTATATTTCATGTTTTTTTTAAGTTTCGGAGGGGTTGCAGCCCCATCAGCCCACACACTGAATACGCCACTTGACACACACACAGACCGACAGGCATTTTCTAAAAACATGTTTTTTAAAACCTCTGATCTCTAAAACGAGCAAATCGGTCAAAAACTGAAAGTCGAGAAAGAAATTTCGATTACAATACTTTCTTCTATTGAAGATAGAACAAAGTAAAAATAAACATACCGAGATTCATTCTAAAAATTTTTATATATATAAAAAAAAACAGGAAATTTCAGGAAATTGGCTCTGATAAAGGCCATTCTTCTTTAATTTCATATGATGACATAGAATTTGTGAAAAAAAAATCTTACAGTATAAGAAACAGAAAACTAAAACAAAGAAGTGTTTTTCGCCAAGCACGATTTCCGCCAAGAAGCATCGAATTCATGCCGAAAACTCTCGCCAATCAGATTGCGAGATGCAGTTTGGATGGCAAAACATGGTTGGGAAAAAAATTATGCTCGAGACGGAAGCCCTTTTACGAAATATTTAATGTTTTGTCACCGGTTTAAAAAAAACAGAAATTTGTTCCTTCTTAAATCCAGATAACGCTCCGATTGGATAAGGCAAATTTTTCGGTATAATTTTACTGGTAGGGATAAACAAGGATTCCTAAGCCTTTTTACGGCACGTATGCGTGTCGCTCGTCCCTAAAGGGTTAAGCAATGAATTTTCTCTGCGCTTAAAAGGGTTAAAAACGTAATTTGTTTTCATATGAAAAAATTACTTTTTATTTCCTTTTAGAAAAGTTCAGATTTTACGCTGCGACCCCTGGATTTTGCAAAGTTACAGACATGAAGAGGCATTTCGAAAATGATATTTTCTTATAGAAAATATAATATAATCTTAGCCATTGCTTTATATAATTTTGTATATAGACATGACCATTCAAGAGCGAGTATTACTCACTTACAGAAAATTACTTGCAATAAATATATGAATTAGTAAATGGATATTACTTTATACAAATATATGATTAAATGTTGTAATTTAGGCTTTATAACCCGATGGCACATAGAATAACTCGCTAATGTGTTTATGTATGCCCAAGCCGTCCGTACCTATAAGGATTAATATCTCGGTTAATCACCGATATGTTTTTCAAAATCATTATTAACCCCTTGGGGATGAGCGACAGGTGCCGCAAAAAGGCTAAGAATCCTTGTTTATCCCCACAAGTAAAATTTTACTGTGAGATATACTTTTTTAACAGGAGCATATTTTTAATAAAGCTAAAATTTCTATTTTTAAAATCCGGCGACAAAACATTAAAAATTTCGTAAAAAGCTCCCGTCGCGAAGGTATTAACAATCTTTTTACACTTCTGCCACGATAGGTAATTCGAGGGCTGCCACAGGCTACTATTTTTTTTTATCTGCTCGCATCAACATTTTTCTGACATAATCATTCAAGCTTACTTTTCTTTCAAATGTTGTCAAAATGTCTGTAAAGTATTTCTGTTTTAAGAAAGTGGTATCAGTTGGAATTAAAAAAATAGTCGCATGTGGCAGCACTGGAATTCATGTTCTCCTTAACTCCTTCGCTGAAGATCCGCAAATTGAAATTTTAATGTAACGGAAAAGTGCGATTTTTTCAAAAACTACACGAGCTGAGTTAATCTCTATAGTTCCCTGCAATGTTTAAATTAACTTCTATTACCATTATTACTTTCTTCTATCTTCAATAGAAGAAAGTATTGTAAGCGAAATTTTTTTCGACTTCCGGTTTACGACGGATTTACACATTTTAGGGGTCAGAGATTCCAAAAAGCATGTTTTTACAAAATGTCTGTCTGTCCGTGTGTCTGTGTGTCTGTGTGTCTGTATGTCGCCATTCTACCATTAAACAGTGTATGAAGTTATGCATAGAATTGAACCAAATTTTTTGTGAATGTTTTTGGCTGTGGCAAAAAGGTCCTCCTTCAGTTTTGAAATATTTCGCCGGAAGGGGGCGCTGCAATCGCGATTTTTGTGCTATTTTCAATATTGTACCGACCAAAAGTATATGAAGCTATGCATCGAATTGAACCAAATTTTTTGTGTACGTGTATGACTATGGCTAGTTGGTCCTCCCTGAATTTGAAAAACATCCGTCAGAAAGGGGGCGCTGCAATCGCGATTTTTGTGCCATTTTCAATGTTGTACCGACCAAAAGTATATGAAGTTATATGCATCGAATTGAACGAAAATTTTTGTGTAAGTGTATGGCTATGGGTAGTTGGATCACCCTGAATTTGAAAAAAATCCGCCGGAAGGGGGCGCTGCAATCGCGAATTTTATGCCATTTTCAATATTGCACCACTTAAAAGTGTATGAAGTTAGTTTTAGAACTGAACTAATTTTTTTGTCTGTGATTATTTTTTGGTGAGGCAAGTAAGTCCTCCCTGAATTAAAAAAAAATAAATCTGTATATCATTCTATTGTCCATCGGCTCGTACAGATACGGAAATTTGTTTTTACTCCGATTAATTGATTGAAGCAGAAATTTAAGATGAAAATCAAAGTTGGTATGGTATCAGGGTTAGAAAAAAACCAGGTTTTTTCGAGAAAAAACAAATAAAACCGTTTTTTTGGTTTAAACCAAGTTTTTTTAAAAACATCCTTTCTTATTACATATACATGCATATTTACTAATAAAAACAGACATTATTGGTTTATAAGCAGTGCAACTTCATTTAAAATAATTTAAATTTAATAATTATAGTGATTTAATGGTGAAAATTGAAAAAATTCATTTTTCAATTTAAACAGTTTTAGCAAACAATCTTATGTTGAAAGTTTTAACTGTTCTACACAGTGAACCATTGATGCCCTGGAAATCTTTATAAACAATCTTTTGATTACTAATAATAAACATTTGGATGTAGTTTGTTAAATATTCTTTTCTACAATTATTCAAATAATAAATAACAAATACTTCTTAGGATTTTTTCTTTCTGAGTGACAATTTGAAGTTAACATTTTTAGTCGTTAGATTCAGCAGATAGCTGAGGGAAAAAGTTATTATAGATGCTATAACTAGCAACCAGTCTTTCTTTTTAATTCTTCAAGATAATCTCCCAAAAGAAAAAATTCTTTTACAGCTTGTGCAAAATCTTAAAAGATCATTGTGTTACATTATTAATTGCATTAAATAATCTGCATTTTTAAAAGAAATTAAAATATTTTATGCTAAATATTGAATCTATTTTATCTTTGATCAATTCACACGTTTGCAGCTTTTCTTTAGAGTAATAGATATGTTCACCAATGTTTAACTGATTTTAATCCTATGCATAAAAAATGACGTAAACCTAATATATCTAATGCTTATTGCTGAAATAAAGTGTTAAAAGTAGAAATTATTTATATCCAATAATTTGAAACTCGTAAATTATAAAGAAAGAAAATGCCATTAGATTTCTTCTAAAAAACGAATTGCTTTTTTTATAGAAAAAACCAATTGGTTTAATTCTATGCATAAAAAAAGACTTAAACCCACTATCTATAATACTTATTACTGAAATAAAGTGTTAAAAGTCGAAATCATTTATGTCCAATAATCTGAAACAGGTAAATTATAAAGAAAAAATAAAGAAAATGTCATTAGATTTCTTCTAAAAAAGCCAATTGGTTTTTTTGAGAAAAAACAATTTGGTTTAAACCGTGGTTTAAACCATGGTTAAAACCAATTGGTTTAAACCATGCCAACCCTGTATGGTATTGAATTAAAATTATTAAAGCTTTAAAATGAGTAAATATTTTTTTAATATTAAAATGTATGTATGAGATAGAAGAAAGTTTTGGGATTGGCACATCCAACTAGTTTTTATTTCTAAATTTTCTAAAAGATTTCGTAGATTCAGAAATAGATGAGGAGGAACATATTTTTGCATTACATTTTTTCACGATATGACTGAAAATATAATGCTAAAATTATGCTTAAAAAATATTTTTTTAAGTTTGGCATTAAGTTTTCGCTCGATGCCCCACTCGATATACAGAGTGGTGCAAATTGAAGTATCTCTGTTTGCGACGCTCTAACAAGACAAGTAGTGTATGAAATGTGTTCAAATTTGGAAAATATACAGGGTTGTTATAATTACAGTTCGCCTATTCAAAAGGCTCTAGAGCCGGTTCTATGGCTCCTAACGAAACAAAATTTCACTAGTACGCAGTTCAAGTGATGCGCTCTGCGAAAATCAAAAAAATAGTTAAAAAAATCGTCAATAGGTGGCGCTGCGCCAATATTTAAGTCGATATTTACAGATTCCTTTATTTAGCTATATTCCTTTATCTAAAGACAGACGTCAGGCAATCTCTGATTTGAAAGACAGTATTAAACTTCACATTCGCTCAATCTCATAGGACAGTTTACGCAACGCTGTAGAAAGAACAATTCTGATAATGGAATGCGTTATTGAAAATGGTAGAGGATTCATTAAGCATGCTTAATGGAAGTCTTTGTTATTTCCTCGCTGCCGAGCGGCATGTTTTATTTTTGTTGATGCAGATTACATCACATGAATTTATATTCATTTTTCTGTATTATTTGGAGTCATAGGTCAGGCTCTAGAGCTGTCTGATTAGGTGAACTTTAATTTTAACAATTCGGAACTCGCCGAAATTTGTTGAAACATTTAAATTTATGTGCTTCGTCTGGATTGACTGAAATTAATATAATGAATCTGAAAATATCGGCTTAAAAGTTGGCGCAGTGCCACCTATTGGCAAAAATTTTAACTATTTTTTTTTTCGATTTTCGCAGAGCGCATTTCTTTAACTACGTACTAGTGAAATTTTGCTTCGTTTGGAGCCATAGAACCGGCTCTAGAGCCTTCTGAATAGGTGAACTTCAATTATAACAACCCTGTACATATCAAACCATGCGGAATTTAATGGTGCAAAAATTTTTTTAGTTCAAACAAAGGCCACCAGAGGATGAAAAGACGCTACCATTGGTTTCAGATAAGAAAAATGTGTAACACGACTTAGGATGTAAACATCTCGATGCCGATGAGCTGATTCCCACCAATAATATTTATTAATATTATTCGTATAACTTTTATTAAGTATGCTTTTAATAATTACATTAGTATTCTTATTATGCGAAGAACATTAAATATGTAGTGGTGGGAATTGTAATTAACATTGTATGGTACCACGTGATTAAGTTATGGTAATTAATATAATTTTAAATTTCTTTATTCGAACCATGCTAAATAGATGAGAATTTGAATATTCCAATACTCAATTCGGTAGCATAATTTGTATGTAAATGTTTGTTTGTTATTATACTTATTACAAACGCCCTCTGTGCTTGTTTGTTTGCGCTCGCAGTACCTGAGAGTAAAATTGACATAAGAGGCGGGCTAAAATGCCGTCGTAATACATAAAAGAAATGCGATTAGATTTGAAATATTCTAAGACGATTCTCTTATTTCCTGAGCGTGCTTTGCTGCTGAAGCTTTTTTACGAAAATAACAGTAATGCTGCCAAAACTCTTCGGTTGTACCGACTGCAGAAATCTTTGCGTACGGGTCCAATGACACCACGTGTCCTGCGTCGAATGATTAGACGCTTTGAGGAAACTGACAGCTTTGTAGTTCAAGCAGGCCAAGGACGAAGAAAAAAGATACCGCAGGTGATGGAAGGACTCGCAACCGCTGATGTTGTGCAGGCCAGTACAAACACAGCTGGAGTCTCTAGTGTTCCAGCCGTATCCAGGCTAATGGATTTGCCTACACTACCATATGGAGGTGCACGCGTATAACATTCAATGCCGCATTACCAACCGTGAATTTTCTACAAAATGGCCTCCACGTTCACCTGAATTGACTCCGTATGATTTTTAGGTTTGGGATACCTCAAAGATAAAGTTTATCGAGGAAATATCGGAAATCTGGTGGACTTAAAAAAATCATATCCTCTTGCATGCACTCTACATCGGTCGCGATCTGTTACACGCTGATGTGGATTATGCGGTGACACGATTTCACGTTTTGGCGCTGAAGCAAGGGGGTCATATTGAATCCGACCTATAAATATTTTGTGTGCTTTTTATAACCACTCACATGTCTTTTGTTTGTGCTGTTGCAAACAGTTTTTTAAGCTCGTCAGTTTGTGGGAAAAATGCAATAATAAAGTTAATTATTGACACCTTGTATTTTGTTCTTTATTGGTTGCGTCTCATTCAAGGTTGTAAAAATTTAGGTGAAAATAATCCCAATTCCGACCGCTAAATTTTTAGTGTTCTTTGCCTAATAAGAATACTAATAAAATTAATGAAAGCATATTTAATGAAAGTTAAACGATTAATAATACTATTATTGGCGGGAATCAGTCTATTGGCACCAAGATGTTTACATCCTGAGTCCCGTTACATATTTCTTACCGGTCGCGGCGCCTTTTTATCCCCTTGTGGCCTTTGTTTGAACTAAAATTTTTTTTTACCCCATTCAATTTCCCATGGTCTGATATGTATATCTTCCAAATAAGAAGGAATTTCATCCACTACTTCTCTCACTAGGGCGTCGCAAACAGGGATACTTTAATTTGAACCATCCTGTACAAAGAAAATATTTTTATTTTTCAAGCAACTTAATAGGCATTACTGTATTTTCCCTAAATATGTTTATGTATGGTTAATAATCTATAAATATGTAGATTCAATTGTCTTTATTAGTTCAGACAGTTTCAACTTTTCACATTCGATAGTTTGTGGATAATATGACTGTGACGGGTGGATAGACTGATGCAGGAGTGATCTTATAACGATTGCAGTTTTCTTTTTAAATACGGAAATCTAATAAAAGCATTTTATGCCTTTTTTTTTGCATAAATTTTGAAACAGTTACTGAATTTCCTGCTACCATTCACAAAACAAAATAAAAATGAATTTAATTGAATCAAGTACTTTTATTTCTTTGTAAAATCAGTTTCACAGATAAACGACCAAAAAAACACGCAGTACATTTTTATAGCATTTTAATGTTTGTGTTTATCGGGAAAAAACGATTATTATTAAATGAAACTATAAACTTCAATTTTATCTAACTCTTTTTTTTTTTTTTTTTTTTTTTGCAAATTTTTCTTTTATAATCTGAAAAACGAAATTATATCCCTTTTTTATCACTGCTGTTTTGTGTCTGATTGTTTTGGGGTAAAGTTAGCAATTGAAAAAGATAAGTTGTTATGTGTTTACTTAATTAAGCAAGAAAAGATAATGATTTTGTCATCAATGGGATTTGCGGAATATTGTGTAAATATAAGAAAATCTTTTTCTTTCAAACTTTTTTTTTTCTCGAAACATTTGAATAGGTTATTGTAATATGAAGTGCTTTATTTTCATACAATCAGCTAAAGATATAATATTAACAATTGACTTTCTTTTTCTTACAATACCTTAAATGGACATTCAATATTTAAATAAAATTATAAAAATATTTTTTATGGCAAAAGGTAAGACTATAACAATTATATTTATTACAAAAATCATTCAACTGAAAATAATTAAATTAAAAAAAACATAAAATTTTAATTTTATCTAGACCTTGAAGGTGAAGCATATCTGTGCGTAATGCATGCATCCTTCTGAGAATGGAAAAAAAGATCAAAGGGAAACATAGCGAACATCATACATTTTCTATCTGATAACATGAAAATATTTTCAGGCTCCTTTCGATTATTTCTAAGTAGATTTATAGAATGGAAAAACCTGCAAAATGTTAATCATTAATCAAATCGAAATAATTCAGTCTCGTGGTGATGAAAGCATATCTAGATCTTGAAAGTATTGGCCCCTTCGGGACGAGCAACACGCATACGTGCCGCAAAAAGGCTTAAGAATCCTTGTTTATTCCCACCAGTAAAATTTTATTTAAAAATTCTCTTATTTAATAAGGAGCAAAAATCTGTTTTTAAAAACCGGTGACAAAACAGTAAAAATTTCCTGAAAATCCCGCGTAGCGAAAGGGTGCAGAAATAGGAATTTACGTATTCTTAACCCCTGAACCCTTTCCGGCACGGGCAAATTTTGAAGTGAAATGAGAAATTATCGACTGACACCGGAATTCACAAACGATTTTTTTAGATATTTTGAATTCCTTAATTTAAGCTTTTATTGTAAAAGCAAAATTTTACTAAAATATTATTGGTGCCGTTTGCAAGTTTGGAATTAAAATTAAGTATCCCAGACCGGGCACAGTGTGTCGGAAAGGATTAACTGGTTAATTCTTTTCCGTTAAAAAAATTGAAAATAGCGGATTCACACCACTATTATTTAAGTAAAATATTCGTAAAATTTAGTCTAAACATTTCCGCCTTTCAATAGAATGAAAATGTTCTTAAAAATAATAGTGATGTCAAAAAGCTTTAAATGATGCAATAAGCAAATTCGTCTTGCCCGCACGGCGCGCCAAACAAAATGTTGCCCTTGCTTCCTTGTACAAAATGTGTATTTTAATAAATACACATTCATGTCAATTTTATTATATTTGAAAGAGTGCAACATCAATAAAAAGTACTTGAAACTATTTTTTCCTGTTTACCGTAATGTAATGGAATATTTTTAATTGCCCCGGTAATTAAACTATACATCCGATTTTCATAAAATTTGAAATGACTCGAAAAAATTATGCAACAATTATATATTTTAAATCTCGAACGATTTAGTTGGGTGTTTTTGCCCTTTTATATGCGGACAGACAGACGGAGGAACGGACTGAAGATGACTACAGGTACTACATATTTATATAATTACGAAACGCACCTAAAAATATTCAGATCTTGGTGTAATAGTGTATAATATTTCGGATACAGTATAGTAGCTAAAATTAGTAGGAAGTGTTTAGTTTTTAAGACTGTACCTTAAAATCTTTTTTGTCTTTATTTATTTAAAGCTATAAATGGTTGTTATGAATGTTAGCCTAAGACCAGTGTATTCAAATTTTCGAGAGGCAGGCAAGGTAAGTAATCTTTGGATTCAAGTCACAAGTTTCTACATTTAATGCCCAATTAAAAACTAATTAAATAGCTATAAAGAAATATACAAATGACAAAATTTTTCAAGAACTGTAAAACCGTAATTTTATATCTGTTTACATTTATATATCTGTATATATGTATATTTGTAACGATTTGATTTCAAGTTATTTTCTTATTTCAATTATTTTCTATTTAACACTATATTTATTTTAATATTAGCATATTACTCAAAATGTCCTTCTTCAATTTTTAATTAACTAATTATTTTTTTTTATTTATATTTTTAGTTATGTGCTTAATGAAGCAATTATAATACATGTAATTCACCTGAAAAAATTGTTTATTCAGCTACACAATAATTATTAATTATTTTCGATTATCATTATTTAATCTTGAGACTCTCCACAAATACATTCTTTTCATGTTTTTTAACTGGATTATTTGTAGTTAATGAATAATTATAATCAGAAACAAAAGTATTTTTTGAAAGAAAAATAAATATTTTTTGAGTATTGTTTTGAAAATATTCCGAGACTGTAAAAGCAAAGATTTTTTTTTTCGTTTATTCTTTTATATTTTATTTTATTTTATTTTGTACGTTTGTATAACGTGATTTCAATATATTTTTGTGCATCACTTATTTCCTAATTTATAAACGCATAATTCTACGGAAATAGGCCATTTTCATTATAGTGATGAAGAAAAAAATAAATCATATCAGAATATTATATATGTATTTTTTTAACGAGAACTTAGGGGAGATTTTCAATAATACAGTAAAACCCCGATAAATCGGATTAATTGGGACCAGACCCAATCCGGATTATCGAAAATCCGGATTATCCGGAGAATAAGAAAAATATGGAATAAAATAATACATACGTACAGAAAATCATCTTTATGTTTAACTTATTGATTATTTAAAGACAGAAAAAATGTTTACTTTGTTATAAAAAAGTTTGTTATTTTTTGCTGTGCCAGTTTTCTATACCTTTTGTGAGCCGTACGGTCACGCATCTGCTTGAGCATAAGTAGTTCGTTGGTTGTAGTTTAAATAAGAGTTTAAATAAGAAAGCTTAAGGTATTCTTCCGAAAAGATTTCAGAAAAAAGTTTTTTTTTTTAATTCAGAATACGGCGATGAAACAAATTTATTTGAAGTTAACCAAATCGTTTCTCAATCGCTTGACAAAACCGATCCTGATTATCCGGAGATCCGGATTTACGGGGTCCGGATTTGCGGGGTTCTACTGTAATAATAATAATAATAATAATAATAATAATAATAATAATAATAATAAAGAAATAAAAATATATATCTGACCGGGTTTATAATTAAGAAATTCAAAAAGTATCAGTTTTTTAACAATAGAAACGCTGGAAATTGCAGTAAAGTTTTGAAAAAAATAAGTATAGACCGCAATTTTTATTTAAGGGGACATACAGTATCTTCGAAATCATCTCTTTAACTTTGATCGATACTGTAGTATAGGTGGTGGCGCAATACCTAACCCCTTGGGATGAGCGACACGTATACGTGCCGCAAAAGGGTTAAGAATCGTTGTTTATCCCCACCAGTAAAATTTTACTGCAAAATATACCTTATTCAATCAGAACATTTTCTCAGTTCATTAAAGTACAAACTTCTATTTTTAAAAACCGGTGAAAAAACCAAAAATTTTGTAACAGGTTCCCGTCTCGAAACGGTTAATACTAAAATTTAAATGAAATTGTGTTAAAATAAAAATCTTGTAAAATAGACTGTTTTACAAAAATGTATTTTTTTTTTTTTTTTGGGAAAATTTAACTTTTAAAAAATCTTTACTATTTTATAAATATTAATATTTTTGCTAATATTTTAATTTCGTTTCCAGATTCCTTAGAATATACAACAAAAAATGGACTTTTAGATGTATCAGATTTTACATTTAATACGATTTTTTTCTTTTGTATATATAAAACAAGTTGAAAATTGCACGTCAAACGTATCAAATAAAGTGCGTTCGTTCGTTAGAGTTTTTTTTTTTTTTTTTTTTTTTATAAATATTCAGATTTAGATGCAACAGCTGTTAAATCTTATGCTCAAAAATGCTTGAGTACAAAATATGATACGATTATATATGAATTAAAAAGCAATCCAGCTTGTATATTAACACAAATTAGAGTATGGACAGACAAGCCGAATTCTGAAACATTTTCAACTATGTTGTAAAGTTTTAAGAGGCCTAATAAGCTGAAATTTGAATTTTCAAAATTTATACCCAATAGACCCAATTAATTAAAATGGTGATCACTATAATGGGATCTACGAATTTTGCATATATAAGCTGCTAAAAAAACTATTATTTCACACAAAAAACACTATTATTTCACACAATTGCATATCTTTTCTAAAACATGGGTAAACAATTTTTTAAAAAATACTACAGTTTTGCATAATCCTTTTAACTAATTTTAATTACAGTGTTTATTAAAATATTTTTTATTAATCAGAAGATTTCCATATTCTTTTGTGATCTTTGAAAATTAAGAAAAAATGATGATTTTAATCCGCTTAATGTTACAAAAAAACGTTCAGGACAAAAATAAGAAATTCTCGTGATTATGTTATAAAATGAAAATTGATTTTAACAAGTTTTTTTTTTCACACAAGTTTATAAGTGGAGCATAAATGATAAATTAAAAGTTACTTTTCCCTTTCTCCTTGTTACATTGTTCTCAGTTATTTTTAATTAATTTTTTTTAATTAAGACTTATCTGTTCGTGACATTTTTTATGAAGAATCATAATAAGCAAAATGAAGGGGTTTTAAAAAATATTAGTATATAAGTTGAGGTCAGAAAGCTTGACTTAAAAAGAAAAAACTCTCATAGAAAACTGTGTTTGGCATTCAGTCAAAAAATACTGTGCGATTTATCGCAATCTGAATTAATATTTCATTCACAGCTGTACTTGCAAAGACGATATACAAAGTGATTCAAAATTCATGGTACAAATTTTAAAGGTTGGTACAAACACTGTAACAATCATACATTGTATGGGAATGTGTGGGTACAAGTAACTTGTTGAGGTGTAAAAACAAGGGGACTAATTTCCCCCTTTTTATATTTGAAATTTTCTCATTCAAACAAGAAAATTCCTGCATTATTCTGTTCGTTATTTAAGATCGACGTTTCATAATTGCGTAAAGAAAAAAATCTTATTTGAAATATTCTGATACAATCTGATATAATTCTGGTATAATTCTGTTAAATCAATATTTTTAATAAAAAAAAAGCAGATTCACATATTTTTTGAGTATAAGAGATCTGTCAGTTTTGTATTTTTTTTAATCCAAAAATTTCGCGTTTATACAGGAAATTTTAATTTAAGAGCTTTTTCTTTAAGAAAACATGAAATGATTGTCTTAAATAAAGAAGAGAATAATAAGGAAATTTTCTGGTATGAATTAGAAATTTTGAAATAAAAAAGGACCACTATTCAACCTTCTAAAGAACAACAAGAGAACGACCTTGGGAACAGGTACTGGTAAACTGAACCATTTCTCTAGTAAACGGTGTTTCCTACTCAATTTAAAAATGCTCGTGTCGGTGTTGATCTACTGCTTCACTCGCCAGTTAAATACGTGTTCTCTGCTACATCAATTTCGATTTCGAATATAATTTTTGACGAGGCGTCTGTGGATATACCACATATCGCCGTTTAGTAGCTGGTGTAGTACACAGAAGAGCAATGTATAGACCTAAAGGGTAGCAATAGCACGAACTGACTAATAGTTACAGAAGTTAAAATTTAAAATAAAAAAAAAATTAAAAAGAAACTTAAAAATGAAAAAAATTAGCTACTGAGAAAAATATTCTAATCAATTGTAAAAACTAGTTAAAATTAGTAATAATACTGGTTGAATCTAGTAAATTATAGAAAATTTAAAAATGTATGTAGCTCTAGCTTTAATTAATATAAAAAATCCGAACGTCATTTCCGATTCACACTAATCGCTTTCAGAGAATTTCTGGTGTAAATATATAGTGGTGCGACCAGAATAAAAAAATAGTCGCCTGTTTGCAGTTTTTCAAATATACGCATTTTCAAAACTTCTTATTGCATTACATTTCCAAGACACATCATAAAGTCTGTACTGAAACATTATTGCAAACTTTTTATTGTTTAAATGATAAACGGAAACTTGCATTTGGCTTAGAATGAGACACTTCACTGATTTTATGTATTACGATTTCCTACTCAAATATTTTTTATCTTTACGAGTATTTCCTTTCATTAAAACTTTTTATTTTCTATTCGGCAATACTGTGTATTTGCATTTAGTATTGCTTACGATTAGCATCTTAGTATTTGTACATTTTCTTGCTATGATCTTTATGTTTGATTTTTTAACTCCAAAAATAACGTATTTACTTCGCAGTACTTATTGTATGCTGTCCAATGGCCTAACTCCTTTGGAACGTGCGTCTTTTACGGAATTTTTAATCTTTCGTCACAAGTTTTTCAAAACAGAAATTTTTGGCTAGCTGAATCGTGATAATGCTCGATTTCAAAAATGAATAAATTACAATAAAAATCTGCAATAAAATCATTCAGTTTTTCATGTGCCGCACATTATTATTTTTTTTTAAAACTTGGTTTTTAATTTCTCTTTTTTGAAATGATTGAGCAACTCGTGCCGCAGTACTGTACATTTAATTTTCATTTGCATTAAAATGAAGCGCCTTTATTCCGTTTTTCATCTGACGCACGCTTTTTCATTATTGGAATTGAAACAATTCAGCAACTCGTGCCGCCATTTTCGTAGGTTGAATGATGCTGTGTTGTTACATACATAAAATAGTGTTAGAATCGCTAAAATTTCTCTAGTAATGGATGGATAATATTCTTTGGAGAGAAAAAAAAAATTTCACTCTCGTTGAAGTTTCTTCTTGATGCAATTATGCCAGAGTTGTTGTTTTTCTATTTTATTTAATATCAGCTTTATGCTTCTTTCAATATTTAAATTTTCTGTAAGTCATTCCAATGTAGTCCATATGTAACAATATAAAATCATTCAACCGATCGAAAAAGCGGCATGAGTATTACCAATGGTTTCAAAAAATAGAAATTTAAAACCTAAGTAAAGGAAATATAATAATGTGCGTCATATGAAAAACAGAATAAAGGCGTTTCAGTTTTATGGAAATCGAAACAAATGTACCAGAACCAGTGTCATGAGTGGCTCAATCGTTTCAAAAAATAGAAATTAAAATCCAAATAAAATAAAAACGGGTACTATTTGATTATCCCATCGACCAATTTCGCCGAACTATACATATCGCCAAACTAAGAGCCAAACTAGGACTTCCCTCAGAGGGATTAGTCTGAGCGATATTGTTGAGAATACGCATTTAATAACTTGCGATAAGTAAAGAAAATGAGATGTTACCTTTAATTGGTCATTCATTGTGATAAAATATGATGAAAATAAGCATATTGAATCATAGAATTACAAAATCTGATATATAAAGTTGCATATACTATTTTATAAAAGAAAAGCAAACCATGCATGGATATAAAATTGGAAATATGCAAAATGTTAAAAGTAATACAGAAAATAAAACACCAAATTTTCCTATATTGGAAATATAACTCTCTGAAATGATGTCATGAGCATAAACAGAAGCTTCGCACTGATTTGAGAAACTATAAATAACATAAACTATTATGTTTGAAGAGAATGGAGTGTATTTTATATGGTGTGAAATACGTCCGAATAGTTTATAATGCTGAATATCTGTTTTCCACGGATGCAATGAGGTTGTCGATAAGAGTTAAGGAATCCTTTTTTAAAAATTTGTCCTAAACGAGCACTTACATCTTATAAGTTACTGTGATGCCAAAGTTATAGTTTCTGACCCCAACAGTATCCTAGAAATTGCAATATTCTCAATAAATTGGGTTTAAAACTTTTTCTAGAAAAAAAAATGTTTAATTTGTGAAATTTAATTGTCGAAAGTTTTATAAATCGTTCATAACAAGAATATTATATTTTAAAAGTTGCCACAAAAAAAAAGGTTATATCAACATTAAAGAATTCTCAATTTTAGAACTTTTTTTGCTCGTGCATTGATGGGGATTATTGTTCCTACGCAAAATATGGTATATTTTGCAGCAAAGATGGTTACCAACATTTTTTGCCACATTATTTTTTAAATTGGCTAGGTACTCCCCATGATAACGAAAAACACACAAACGTTAATGCTTTATAGCATAGAAATACAGAATCAAAAGCTATTTATCTCCTATTATATACACATAAATTATCTAATTAGTGCTAGCAGATGCATTTTTAAATATACATAGATCAATATAATGCTTCATTTTTCTTTTATTGATATTTCTTAGTATTCATTTTTCATTTATTTGTATTATTCAGTAAAAAACTCACTTTCTTAAACCCGAATTAAGTGAAACTTTTTATAAAAGCGCCTAAGTCCATATAACAGCGAAGTATTATCAGCGAAGTATGTGAAGTAAATACAAGGTAATAAGACACTTAGCCAAACGCAGGTAATAAATCGCTAAATATTGTTCTTTTCGCCCTCTCTCGAAATGCATTTTTTCCGTACATTTAAAAAACACGATTTTGAGTCATCTTATTTAAAATTCAAATAAATAAATAAGAGGAAGCAATAATAACGTAGGTCAAAACATTTTATTTCAGTATCAAGCAATTGTATCGTAGTTACACATGTGGAAAAAAGCTTCTTTTTGCCAAAAAACGTTGTCTTCACTAAATTTGAATCCGATTAAAAAAAGTATCGTGATTAATTAAAATGTTATAGGCAGAGCTCCCAAGTCTCCGGCATTTTGGATACCGGTATTTTAATACAGATTATTTATTTTTAATTGGAACCTTCTGCGGATTTAAAAAATAACTTTTCCTATGAGAAAATTCTGCTGTGCAATAAGCGGGGGCTTGGCATCTCTGTATAGCAATATTTCGTAATCTACTTTTTAACCTTAAAAAAAAGCAACGATCATTTTTCGGGTACAAAAAGTATTGCTAATTGTTCCATTTTGCATACAAAGTACTGATTGTAATATTGATACATCTATGGTGATAAATTTCCAATAATTTTTCGAATCCCTTTTATTTTATTAAAAATATAAATCTTTTATTCATTTATTTTAAAATAAATGTTTTTTAACTAATTTCATAATACTTTTGAAATATCACTTTTCATTGGCCATTTTTTAAAGCATTTAGAAAATGGTTGTTGTTTTCAGTCAAATAACACTTTGATCCGTCCGCATTTTATTTTATTATTATTATTATTTATAAATGGTGGAGAAATATTCATACTTAATCCATAACGTGCATAGTACATGACTCTGCTGTTACATAAGTCACCTTTATATTATCATAAAAATTATGTTTTTACTGATTTTTATTAACTCAATAGGAAAAATTTTGTTCTTTGATCAATGGATGTCCGCATTTCCTTTATTTATTTATTTTAACAAAATTCTTTGTATTTAGAATTTTTTTTTTATGTAAATAGGAAATCCAAATGTTGCTGTTAATAAAGAAGAAAGTTACAAAAAAAGTTACTAAACGAGTAGCCGCATACTATCAAATATGGAAAAACGACGAATCCAAAAGAGACGTCGTATGAAATATCATCTTTCAAAGCAAAAAAAACGAGGTCTGATTATCGAGCCTACTGAGTTTTGGCTTCGAAAGTGGCGCTATGTTGCAAAAAGATATAAGCGACTATGAAAACACACTTGGTAAACGTTCATGCTCAGTTTTACAAATAAATATGGCATACATATTCCCTATACACACCGAGGTACCTAGTTGGTGCCAAAATGGCGTTCAGTTGCCTAACATGCTGGTTATCATATAAATGTTATAATAAATTGTTTGTTCTAAAAATATTATCATGTATTGATTGTTATTTCTTTTTTATTAATAATAGAAAATGTTTCGTTTATTCCTTTTTTTTAAATAAATAAATAAGGTGTTATTATAGCATGCTATATGTATCTGGTAATCAAAACGATGTTTTCGTCTAATTGGCATAAAAAAGCTCTCCAAACCCGGTGCTTAAATCTCTAGTATATTATCTCAAGTATTTTATTTATGTATACTATAATTGTTTTTACATACTACTTACTTGTTGTATAAAAAAATAGGTAAGTCGCTGCTTCATGCAGTATAAATTGTATAAATCTTTAAAAAATAGCCCCCGTTGCCCCTTTTTGGATCGAATTAAAAAAAATCAATGTCTAATTCCAGTATTGCTCCCAAGTATGCATACATATTCCAAATTTCAAAGTTGTATGCCAACAGGAAAAGGATGAAAAATGGGAAAAGATGTCACATATGCATCAGGGTACATAACTGGCGTCAAAATGGCATCATTTTACCTGAGATGGTAACCCGGCTTTATTTATTTATTATTTGTTTATTTATTCATAAAATGTTTATTTACTTTCATTTCCTTTTTTTAATTATATAAAATATTTCTTTTTATAGTTATTAATTATTATTATTATTTTATTTATTGTAAGTTCTTTTTAAAAATAGAAAATAATTTAAAAATGTGTATGTAAGCGTTATTTGAAAACGGAGTTTTCGCCAAATGGGCTTTGAAAAAAATTGCACAAAATCTGATGCGCTTGTGGTGTCCGTGCCGAAAAATTAGTGACCAGAATTGACTTCCACACACAAACAAAATATAAGTTAAAAGAAAACATGCAATAAAAATAAATATAAAGGGAAAATGATGTCATAAAAAAACTTTTTATTTTAAAACGTAATTGTTTCTAATTTTCATACGCAAAATATATAAAACATTCTTTTAGCGATCAAAAAATGCTATTAAGAGATTATCAAAAAATCTCAAAATCAACGTTTTTATGACATTTTTTTTAATATAAAAAATAACAGTTTTATTTTCCTGCATGATTAAATTTTAAAATGTTTTATTATATTCAATATTTCTGAGTGCGTAAATGATTACCATTTACTCCATATACTGATTCAGTTATCTACGAAAATATCCAGCCGGTGAAAATCACGCAAACCAAATTTCTGTGACGTATGCAAATAAATTGTGCTTCTTTATCAGTTTTTTTAATATAACTTTTAAAATATTTGGAATTAATTTTTTAAAGTAGGTGCATTCACCAGGTTACCTTCATAGGTACCTTCTGGTACAAACAGAATCGAAATCTGACAAGTACTTTTTGAGATTTGCTTGACAAAAGAATTTTTTTGACTTTTAATATCGTTACGTACTCTGAGTATAAGACTTCGCTACGCTCAGACAATTATACCTATTGACATAATTTTTATTTTAAATAACGAAAAAAAAATAATTAGTATAATAGTAATAAAAATACAAATAAAAAGTCGGAATAAAAATCACTTTGTGACGTTTTAAACATGTGTATTGTATTTAGTGTCATTGAATGTGACATTCACGATCCATTATTGGCATTTAATTTTATAGTCTGGCAATAGTTTTTTGGTCGACGGAAACCAAGTAGTACCTAAAAAAGTAATAATGTTTGGCACATGAAAAACTAAATTGTGGCGTTTCAGTTCATTGCATCTTAGACCGTGCAACTTTTGGATATCAATTTTAATTTATTTTGAAAATGACTCTGTTACAATAAAAAACTATTTTTCTGTTTGTAAAATCGTTATTATATCTTTTAAACAATAAGATATAGCATGTTTTCTTACAGTGTCATAAATGTATCAAAGAATACATATTTAAAGCTATAGCAAGAAAGGAATAATACACTGTGTAACATAATGTAAAAAGAAGCACATGTAAAGAAAATAAATGCATTGGAATATGTGTGCAGATACCTTTTTCTTTAAAGAATGTATAGAGTGTGACATATATTATATAGTATATTCCAAAATCTTCGAATATTTTGTTGAATATGTAAACAAAATTATTTTTAAAGAGTTATTTATAGAATATTTAAATTCTTGTTTGCATACAATCATTTTTTGTAATCAAAGGTTAGAATTTTAATAAGTAACATAAAAACAAATATATATATATGTATATATATTTACTATCGTCATAAAATATAAATAAAATAAAAAAATATATAATTTTTAAAATTCAAAAAACAGCGAAAGCTAATAAAGAAAAGCCCCGAAACAATGTTTTATATTTTAGGAGACTTTTTTTAAATATCCTTAACATATATGTAATTTTTTTTATCAATTCCTGCTGATTTTAATATTTTTTTCTACATAAGTTCATATTAGCATCCAAACAATTTTTTCCCGTAAGCAGGGTGCCACAGGCGACATTTTTAAAATTCTAATTAGTACTACTTCCGCGAAATATAAATCCATAATCTTTTCGCGACGGGAGTTTTTTTACGAAATTTGTAACATTTTGTCACCGGTTTTTTAAAGCGATGAGATACTATTTTAAACCGAAGAGCACATTACAAATTCAAAAAAGAAAATTTTGGTTGGATCAAAAATGATATCCATACCAAAAGATCTCCTCCCGTCCCCCCAGAGAAATCTTACGATATCATGGCCAGACCTTCCCTCACTCCTAAAATGATAGCATTTTATCTGTACAGTCCCGACTAAATTTTCTTTTCAGAAATACTGCAGTTCAAAAAGAAAAAAGTAAGTGTCTCTACGATCCCTGTTACATTTCCGCGACACTTTATTTAGTTTGTACTGAAATATTGTTGCGATCTCTTCAATATTGTTAAATTGAGGAACGAAAATTTTCATTCAGTTTAGAATGATACACTTTACATGTTTCCATGTTTCACTGATTGAATATATTGCGATTTCCAACACTTTTTAGTTGCGTTCGTAATTACGTAAATACTTAGCAACTATAGTTGTGGTCCAGTCCTTCCGTTCGCATATAATAACACAAAACTATCCAACCGAATCGTTTGAACTTAAAATATATAATTATTAAATAATTTTGTCGAGTCATTTCAAATTTTATGAAAGACGGATGCATAGATCCATTACAGGGACAATCAAAATTATTCCGTTACATTATGGTCAATGGGGGAAAAAGTTTCAAATGCATTTTAATCGTTTGAAATTTAAAATATTTAATTATTACATAACTTTGTCTAGTAATTTCAAATTTTATGAAAACCTGATGCATAGATCAATTACAGGGTAAATCAGAAATATTCCGTTACATTACGGTCAATGGGGAAAAAAGTTTCAAATGCATTTTAATGGTGTACACTCATTCGAACATAATAAAATTGATATGAATCTATGAAGTACATATTATAATATACATTTTGAAGAAACTGTGGTGCAAAGAACATTTGTTTTGTATTTACAAGGCCACACTGAAGTATTCCATTACACAATGGTATAGGGAGAACATTGTTTGGTACGTGTTTTAATTATATTAAACTGTACCACATTTTATGGATATGATATACGTTGCTGAGGTGTAATAAGAGTTACTATTCCTGTATATTTACAGGAAAACATAAAAGATTTCGACTACTACACTGTATCCGAAGTACTGTCTATTACAACAGCAAGATCTGAATATGTTTAAAACTTCGTTATCGTACGAACGCACCTCATTTGCTACGCTTTACCTGTTATTTCCAACTTGTTTTAAATTATTGACGAATATTAATTTTTGTTAAAACTTCTAATCTGTAATACTCTGTATATTTTCAGATACTATTTCTAAAAATTCACATCACGGTATTATAATGTTTTCCATGTTATTTTCGCAAATGTTAGTGCGTTTGTAATTATATAAATACGAAGCACCTATCGTCGTTATTTGGTCCGTCTGTCAGTCTGTATATAACAGCGCAAAAACAGCCCAAGATAATAATTTGAAAATTAATTTATATAAACATTTCAGAATTCTGTTGAATCATGTAAAAATTTACGAAAATCGGATGTATAGTTTATTTACAGGGACAGTTAAAAGGATTCGATGACAATAATAGTTTATGATTTAAAATTATAATATAATTATAATAATTTTAAATCTTGGAATTTTAAAAATCTAATTGATTCACTTTTTAATCATAAATCTTATTTAAATTTGGTTAAAAACTCTTTTAATGTATCACTTTTATAAATATTTCTAGAGTTAATCTGTTTTAAGTAAAATATTTTAGGCTTCCTATATTAAAAGCATCTATTTATATAAAATACATATTAAAGAAAATATGACAGAAAAATACATAAATCTATTGACTTACTTTTAAAAAATGTTTTAGCATTAGAACATCATAAGTAAACCATTACAGATCAACTCTGAAAAGCCAAGAATGCATAAAGCGTAACTTCACGTGTCCACTATTTTCGTCACACATACTTTTTTTTTTCTTTTACGTATCTTGTTTTTCTACTAAAGTCCGATATAAATAATTTTCTTTACAAGATTTTTATCTTACGAATAAATTTAAATGAACATTTAAGTTTTATTTTCCTTCTGTCAACAAATTCAGTTTTTTTTTTTTTTTTTTTTTTTTTTTTTTTTTTTTTGCTTGGAAAAATTTAATACAGCAAAACCCCGATAACTCGGATTAATTGGAACCAGACCCAATCCGGAGAATAAAAAAATAAATAAATAAAATGAAATATACTTACAAAAAATCACCTTTATGTTAAACTTATTGAATATTTACAGACAGTAAAAATGTTTACTTTGTAATAAAAATGTTTGTAATTTTCTGCTGTGCCAGTTTTCTATACCTTTTGCGAGCCGTACAGTCACGCATCCGCTTGAGCATAAGTAATTCGTTGGGGTAATTTTAATAAGAGTTTAAATAAAAGAAAGCTTAAAGTATTCTTCCGAAAAGATTTCAGAAAAAGTTTTTACGAAAGAATACGACAGTGAAACAAGTTAATGTTATGCAAAATACAGTGTCTCACAAAAGTGATGGGACACATGTGCTTTATAAAAAGAAACTGCAATAAAATAAATAAACAAACATGTGCAAAAATTTTTTGGGTGTGTTTCATATTTAAAGTTAGTAACAATTATTACATAACATACATTTTGTCAAAATATTAAAATATTAATTTAGTAAAAATACAATTGTTCAGAACGGAGCAAAAAATGGCTCACATAAATGATGGGACACTTACTTTTTCATCAAATATTTATCCAAAAATTTTACTTTTTAAAAGGTTTTAATATTTTGTTGGGTTTCCTTTTACTTTTAAAACATGATTTAATCTTTTTGGGATGGATTCGACTAACTTTTTTGTGATTTCTGGAGTGATTTTACCCCATTCTTCTTGAAGCACCGATTTTAGTTGTTGTTTTGAAGAAATGGTGTGTTTGCGAATTCTTGATTACAATTCTTGCCAAATATTCCCTATGGGATTTAAGTCTGGAGATTGTGGTGGTGTTTTTATTATTTCAGGACAGTTATATAGCAGCCAGAGTCTAACGTTCAGAGCAGTGTGTTTGGGGTCATTGTCCTGGTAGAATTTAAAATCGTTATGAAGGTTCAATTTTCGTACTGAAGATTTCAAATTTTGCTTTAAAATATCAATATACTTGTACTGATCCATTATACTGTCAATAAAAACAAGATTACCAACTCCAGCGGACGACATACACCCCCATACCATAAATCCTCCTCCACCATGTTTTACTGTTGGTACCAAGTTCTGTTTGCGAAATTCTTCCCTGGGTTTTCTCCACACCATGATTCTACCGTCAGAACCAAATATATTGAATTTACTTTAATCAGCAAATATAACATTATTCCAGTAATCAGAATTCTTATTTATGTTGGATTTTGCGAAAGCTAGTCTGAGTTTTCTATTCTTTTCACTTACGAAGAATTTTTTCCTGGCTACTCTACCGTGATATCCAGCAGATCGAATTACCTTTCTAATAGTCTCAGGATTAACAATTATTCCATATAATGCTTGTAAATCAGCATCAACTTTTGAAGTACTATTTCTTGGAATTTTTTTAATATTTCGAACGATAATTAGCTTTATTCCATTGGATAGCTTTGATGGTCGGCCAGGTCTTCTTTTATCCTGAATCATATGATTCTTTTTATATCAGTTAATGATAATGAAAACTGTTGAACGACTCAAGTTAACTGTTTCAGCAGTTTTTCTAATAGATTTTCCACATTCAATATGCAAATTAATAACTAATTTTCGAATTTCAGGCGAAGTTTCTTTTCGTTTAGCATTCATGGCTACACAGGGCTAAAAAAACACAAAAATTCCAAAACAAACTGGAGAGAAATACTGCAGACGATTCTATAAATTATTACCAATTGCTTTTAAGTAAAAATAAAACCCCAAAAAATATTTTTATTGCTTATTTCAGACGATTTTTATTGCATAAATAATGGTGTCCCATCTCTTATGTGATCTATTTTTTGCTCCGTTCTAAACATTTGTATTTTTATTAAATTAATATTTTAATATTTTGACAAAATGCATGTTATGTAATAATCTTTACTAAATTTAAGTATGAAACACACCCACAAAAAAATGTGTACATGTTTTTTTTAATTTATTTGATTAGTTTCCTTTTGTGAAGCACAAATGTCCCATCACTTAGGTGAGCCACTGTAGCCAATCGTTTCTCAAACTATAAAACAAAGATTGACCAAACTAATCCGGATTAACGGGGTCTGAATTAGCGGGATTCTACAGTAGAAAATTTTGCCTTATTTAATCGTCTGATAAAGATGATTTGAAATCTTAAAATTAACTGTAAAATTTTTACGATGTAAAAAATGTGGAAGGATGTTGGTGACTATGCTCTAAATTTAAAATAAAATTTATTTAACTACTTTTTGTAATCATTTTCCAATCCTGCATGCTAAAGTAAACAGATATCTATTTCAAAAAATTAATCAATGGAACTTTAATACAGAAACTATGTAAACCTTATTAAAATCAGAAGATTACCTTTTATACATTAAGGAAACTCTTTAGAATGTCGGTATGTCTTCTACAAAAGCACAATTTATCTCAATTCATTTTCAAATTCAGACTGAAATCTCATTTATCGTAACTGTCACAAGTATATGATAATAAGTATCATAATGGACATTGTTTAAGATGTCTTAGAATCCTAGTTATTAAAATTATCCAGACGACAGAACATTGTTCTACGCTAGTTTAGTAATTTATTACATGAGGAACAGAGCACACTAAAACTTTTATATAATTTCAATATATTTATTTTTGGTATTTAAAATTGTTAGTACAATTATCCCTTAACATTTGCGAATTTTAATTATTTACGAAATAGAAAAGACAGAACATTTCATCATTCGATAATACATTGCAGCACTGTTTAGGTGCATTCATAATTATACAAATACGTAGCACCTATAGTCGTTGTTTAGTTCGTCCTTCCGTTCGTCTGTCTGTCTATCTGTCTGTCCGATCGCCTATCTGCCTGTGTTATCTGTTTGTCTGTCCGCATATAACAACACGAAAACCATTTAACTGAATGGTTTGAAATTTAAGATGTATGTTTCATAATTCTGTCGAATCATTTCAAATTTAATGAAAATGCGATGGATATTTTAATTACAAAGACAACCAAAATAATCTGTTATATTACGATCAATGGTAAAAATAATTTGGAGTGCATTTTAATGACGTTACATTGTTTCGAAGATAGTGGAATTAATATGCACCTATGAAGCATATTAAAATATACATTTAGTACAATATACGATGTAAAAAATATTGTTATTCATTTACAGAACCGCATAAAGCTATTCCATTACATAATGGTAAATGGAGAAAATATTGTTTGGGGCACATTTTAATAATATTAAACTGTTTCACATTTTAAGAAATTGATTTACGTTGCTACAAGTTACTACAAATTAATTCCTGTATAATATAAAATAGATAGTATTTACAGGGGCATAAAAAAGATTTCGTATACTACATTGTATCCGAAGTACTGTAAAGTGTTACACCAAGATCTGGATATTTATTAAACTTCGTTAGAGTAAGAAAGCGCCTCATTTGAAAGCTTTTATGTACAGTTTCCAACTTCTTAAAAAGAAAAATCTTTTGCACTCGCGTTTAAAACATTTGATAGAAAAGTATAAATCAAAATGTATTTTTTAAATGTAGTAGAGCGAACAGGATATAAAAAAAACGCATGTGACGGCATTGTAGTTGCGATTTTGTTATTCGCTGAGTATCTAAACCTTGTGAATATTAACGGATTACTGTACAGTCGTTTATAGATGATAAAACACCTCAAGGTGAAATATTTACGTCATGGCATCATGCATTAACCCTTTCCGGCACAATCAAATTCTGCTTGTAAAATGAGACACTGTTGACTGACACCGGAATTTACAAACATCATTTTTGGAAATTAAGAACTCTATAAGATTCAACAAGAGTCTCTAAAAAAGACACGGATGATAATGTTATGTCTATTGAAGCGTTATTTTGAAATGCCTTGTTCAAATGTTAATATTTATGAACGATTGTTTTTGTATAGGATAGCCGAAGATGGATAGTTCTAAGTCTTGTTTTTATTGTTTTGATTTTGGTTTCCGATTTTTCTTTATTACTTTAACTTTCGAAACCGGTTTGAGCCAGTTCTAAAATGAGAACTATCCTAATATAATATATATATATATATATATAACCAAAATTGAAAAATTAAAAACTAGTCTTAAAACCAACTATCCACGCCTATTCTATGCAAAAAATAAACAAATAAAATAAAATAAAATAAAAATAAAAATAAAAATAAATAAAAAATATTAATATTTTTAAATATAATATGTCAAAATATATTAAATAAATTTTGATAAAACAATTACGCAGCGAGAGGGTTGACAGATGCTGGCATCTATTGTACGACTAGTGGAGTAACAAAGTATGGTCCGCCAGTTACCACAATTTTTTAAAGATATATTTTACCAATCAAACAGCAGAGATTCGATAATTAGATAAGTCAAAGATTACTATAAAATTTTAGTGATATCTGGCGAGCTACAGTTTCATAACTAGAGCTGTTGCAAACCGTACGTATTCGTTACTAAGAAACGGGTATTCTCTAAGATACGAAATACCGAATCGTTATTTAGAAATACCACTCGTTAGCCGTTATCGGAATCCATACGCAAACGAACAAAGAGGAACTAACTTCAAGCGCTGCTTACGTTTGTATAATTCATGGTTTCTCGCGAGTCCGCCTGAACAAGTATATTAAGGTACATATTAAAAAGAAAAATATTATTTGTGTATTTGAATAGAAATGTCCACTACTTAGAGTGAAACCAATGAAACATGCGATAACGAAAAGTAGCATTAATCGAGTTCTCAAAAACGTTTTACCCCGCTTAACATCGCAAAATTTTTCTAACATATTCATAGACTCAATCTAATGCATGAAATCATAAAATTGGCACTGATGGCCATAGAAGTGATATCAAATCGAATAGCATTTCGTATTGAAGATCAAGTTATAATCTAATACTTTTATATGGTGACCAGGGGCGTGCGAAGACAAAATTGCGCCAGGGGAAAATTTACAATTTGGCGCCCCCTCCCAAATTTGTCTTGTAATAGGCCAAAAATGACGTTATAAATTTTGCGCCCCCTAAATTTTCGCACCCGGAGCGGTCGCCTATTCGACCCCCTTTCGCACGGCGCTGATGGTGACCCTTCAAACATAATTCTTTCCAGAAATACTTCATCATTCTTTAATTACAGCTATAACGAATATTTTATTCTACTATAAGCTTCCATTCTTTTTATAGTGAAATTATAAGGCAATTTTAATAGATTAAAAGCATAATTAAGACAAAAATAGTTTAATTAAACTCTTAAATGATAAACATGCGTTGTTTTTCTTTTGCTTGGATCGATGGCTCTTTTTTAAATCGAAATATTAATAAATAAAAAAAAGAAAGAAAAACGAAAAAAAAGCGCAATTATTTTGTTTCAGTTTTAAAAATGCATATTAAACTTCATATCTGTAAGGTAAATAGTACAATCCCTAAACGATCTCAAAACAATCGTTCTTCTAAAAGCTTTTTTTTCTGCTTCAAAAACTCCCTCCAAACTCACACTTAACGTATTCGGCAAAAGAACGGATGCTGAAATAATAAAACACATTTCTATCTTTCTTCTTCCTAATACCTAAACAACTAAATGGAATACCCGTATGTGATAATAACTTATACCGAGTCTAAAGTCCGGAAAACTAACTCTCATCTTGCAGACAATCGGGCTTCGTATAAATCCCAAAATGAAGGTAGTGTTTGAAATTCGTTTCATTCAGTTTTTCAGCAGCAACGAGTATTCAAAGAAACGATTCGGTATTTTGTATTAGAGGTAGTATTAGTAATCAGTTGTATTATTGCAATTATTTATTAACGAATACATGCGGTTTGCAACAGCTCTAAATACCTATTATTCTATTTGTGTTAGTTATTCTCGAATCGCAAATGATTTGGATTTCATATGGCTTGTTAATTCATTTACTTATTTTATTATGACAAGAAAAAGAAATATGAAGTGGATATATTTTTGATAAAGCAAATGATAATTAAATGATAAATCAAAATGTGATTCCAAATATACATCAAAATATCAAAATGTATAAGTCACACAGATTTCATTGAGATATGAAGAAATTGAAATGTTTCTCATTTTCTCATAAATGCATAAAATGATTTAGAAATGTTATTAATCGTTTTACGATAATTTTTAAGACTTGACAAACACAAAAATGTCATCATGAGGGAGAAATTAGCAGCCGCGTACGGAAATTTTGTTTAAAATGCCGAATTTCATAGAATATTTGACACTTTTCATTTCATAGATTTTTCAAAACTTATTTCAATCTCATAGTTTCCGAATAAGTACACTTGCAGATTTCTCGAGATTAAAATTGCTTTCACAAATGTGTCAGATGTTACCTCATTTTGATTTGAGTAGACCTTTTACAGAATCAGAAAGATTCGCATTATTGAACAAGGGGAGGGAATAAGGATTTAAGGTGTGTTTATTTTTTAAAGTAATTTTTAGAATATTTCTGCAGTACAGCGCGGTGTGGGTGGGTGGGGGGGGGCGTCATGAATCCGTGGCCTCACCTTTAAACCCGCTATTGGAATACGCATTTGAAAATATGAGCTCCACCCTGCATTTTCCTGAGCGCCCCCCCCCCCCCCATTACTCATTTTTAATTATAGCCCGGTGTACAATTATGCATTGTATTTTAATCAGGGGCGTAGTTAAGAGGGTGTTACGGGCGGCTCAGCCCCCCTAAAACATTTTGAGCCCTCCCCCCAGAAAAGATTCTTAGGTCACTAAATGAATTTATGTTCCAAAAACCCAAATGAAATTCTCAGGGCTGCGGAGTCGGAGTCGGAGTCGTGGAATCGGAATCGGGCCCATTTTTGAGAAAAAGGAGTCGGAGTCGGAGTCGCAAAAAAAAACAACCCGACTCCGACTCCGGCTTTTTTCTTAGACAGTTTGAAGTGAAATTAAACCAACAAAATGTAATTTTAAATCCATAGAAGGAATTTTTAGTGCTATTTTTGGATCATATCGGACTACCCAAGTTAAAGAATCCCAATAAACTGCCCAGCGTACACGGAGATGAAAACTGTTTATAATTAAAAGCTCTAGTAGATCCCAGATTATTTGCGAACTAGTAAAGATCTTCTATCTTTACAAGAATAAAGTATTGGATTCTAGAAAAATTTCGATTTCCGGCATTCGATGGATTTATACGTTTTAGAAGATCCTGAACTGAACACGATTTGATAGTTTTTCGAAAATGTCTGTCAGTGTCTGTCATTTCGTGAGTCTGCATGCGACAAAAATTTTGGAGAGCTCTATCTCAAGAAGTAATGGATGGAATTTCACAAAACTTTAGATTTTGTTAGATCTTGATAGAAACTGAGTCTGATTAATTTTTGATGTATATCACTCGACAGGTGGCTTTGCTATGCTGCGTTATTCACAATTTCCACAGTAGCTATAATCATAAAAATTAATGCACAGATTTTTATAAACCTTTAGATTCAGTTAGTCATTGATAAAATTAGGTGCTGTAAATTTTTTGGTGAAAATCGCTCAGTAGGTGGCGCTGCTATACTGCATTGCTCATGATATTGCAACAACGCTATCTCAAAAACAAATGCTCGAATTTGTAATCTAGATTAGTATAGTTTAGTGTTTTTTATTTGTGCATTTATAATCGTTGGTTTTCTATCTTTAAGCTGTGGCTCAATCACTAATGCATGGATGTTCATTAAACTTTAAATTCAGTTAGTATCTGATAGAAATTGATCCTGGTTCGTTTTTGATGTACATCACCCAACATGTAGCACTGTTATTCAGAATTTTAAGATTTCCGCTGTAACTCTATCTCAGAAATTAATGTACTGATTTTCACCAAACTTGAAATTCAGTTAGAAGTTGATGTAACTTGTTGACTAGATTTTGGTTTAAATCACATAAGAGGTGGCGCTGCTATGCTGCATTTTTCAGGAAGTATTAACATGTGTGTTATTGAAGAAAGTTCTAAGATTAACACATCTGACTATTTTTTTTCCCTTTCCATTGAAATTTTTCTGCTCTAGAGAGCACTAGTTAACATAAAAATTGTATAGATTTCCCCATTTCGAGGCCACGAAACCGAAATAGTAAAATATCCGTTTTGTTATCTCTTTTAGATTTCGGTAATTTAATTTTTCAGGTTTGTGGTACGTGAAATTAAAGAATTTGTAAAACGGATTTTTTTTTTCCAAAGCTCTAAAAACTGAATACCGAAATAATGACTTTTTGCCTTATTTTTCTTTCGTTCCCTCATAACTTTAACCAGCATCAACATTAGTATATTAGCTAGCCAAGAAGCGAGGAGTCGGAGTCGTTAAAATTTCCGGAGTCGGAGTTGGAGTCGGAGTCGGAGTCGAAGTCGTTAAAAATTCCGGAGTCGGAGTCGGAGTTAGAGTCGGCCATTTTTCCTACCGACTCCGCAGCCCTGGAAATTCTATTGAAAAATCTAATTTAGTTTTCAGGACTATCACAGTTTTGAAAAAATACTAAATTGTAACTAAAACAAGTATTTTAACATTTTACTCATTTTACTTGCACTTATGAAGCCAACATGATGTTTAATACTGCACTAGTTATGCGCTCGAATTTTCCATAATCCTAGTCTTTTCTTAGCATAAAATGAAGTTATTACAGCAGTTTGATCAGAAACATAGTAACTAAACGACAGTGTAAATGTGCAGTAATTTATCTTTCTGCTTCACAGAGAGAGAGAGAAAAAATATATGAGTCATCCCACTACATTTTCTTCACCCTCCCCTCTCCCCCCATCCCTAATTATTGACTTTTCGCTAAGGCCCTGGTTTTAATATTCTATTTGCATTTTTTAAATAAAAGTTCGAAATTTCAATATATGTAACTTTTACGGATAGATGGCAGCACTAACTAATACGAATTCTAATGAAAATCACCGTAATCACAGGCGATAAATTAATAAATAAACTAAAAAACTTTGTAAAATCACCATAAAATGAAAAAAATAAGCAGGACGCGTTTCGAGCTACAACCATAACAGCATGGTGATTTTACAAAGTTTTTTAGTTTATTTATTAATACGAATTCTTCCAAAGATTATTCTATACGATGTATGCCGTATGCCCGATGACTGCAAATACCCAGTTTCTGAACAGTAACGATTAACGAAACGAATACTTTTTAACGGGTAGAGAATTCTAAATAAACGTTACCATACAGGTATTCATTTTGCCGTTATTTTCACAGCACTATTCATAACCCTCATCCACAATATAATAAAAATGAAAATAAGAATTTCGTCCTGGCTGCTTTCATCAGGAATGAAAATAAGAATTTTGTTCCGGCCGGCTTACAGGGTGGATTTTGATTGTAATTGTCATAGATAAATTTATGGGAGGGGGGGACGGATTTTACTATAATACATCATACTCTGGTGCTTATTTAAAGTATTATGGAGAAAACAAATACAATCGAATGAAATCGACTAGGAAAGTTTAACTTTTTAAAAATATTCGTCTGAATGGATGTTAATAGAACTTGCACGGTTAGATAATTCAGTTAGTTGTATAATTTCGGGGAACACGTCTTTCTGTCCCTCGCAGTTCTAGAATTAAGATGGAAAGTTCTATAATCAGATAAACCCAATTATAAAAGATTAAGTTTTAAAAAAGATTCTGCTGAATGGATTTCTATGGAACTTGGACTGTTAGTTACACAATTTTAGAGAGAGGATGTACTGTGCAAGTCACGTTTCTACATTGCTTAGTTATGAATATATGCGAGACAGTTGTATAATTAAGTCAAGTCAATATTGAAAAGTATTTCATTTTTAACGTGTACAACTCTCGTTATAATTAACGGATATTAATAAATCTTAACCCTTTCCGACACAGAGTAAGTCTAATTGAAATAATTTACTTCCAGTAGAAATTATAAATGATTTATTAGAATGTACGAACTTGCCTAATTTTTTTTTTAAAGTAGATTTAAAAAAAATAAATATGCTTGGTGCCAATAAAATTTAAGTTAGGTATCAGTTAAGTTTAGAACTTTTTACAGAAATGTTTAATTTGTAATACACCATTCTATGTTCTTTCGTGATAAAGCCGGAAGATAAAGTGTAACGAACTGTCGAATATTGCGAGTACATTTAATGCACTCATTAGGTCGCTGGTTCAATTAATACTACTAATTACTTAAAAATTCTTTATATACAAACTATTTACACATTATTTACATTTCGAATAACGAATACAGATCTAGCGAAACACACGATAGGTCCGCTAAAGATCGCCGAAAAACAAAACAATAACAAACGATATTCCAGTGTTGCCAAAACGGCAAACCTAAAGTACAGTAGAATGCGCCAAGGAGACGCACGGCATCCGAGGTTATGGTGAAGCCGTTACAAAAGAATGCGCCATGGAGACGCGATATACAAGACTGTGGTGAAGCCGTAACATACCGGCCCCCGTTGATATGTGCCAACATTCAACAATAATACTAAATGTAACAACAAACAATTGCAAATAATAGAAATTTCAATTCTACAATCAATAATACAGTATTTTCGATAAAATACAATGTACTTCTTCAATATTATTACTTAATGTATTACTTAATATAAGTTTACCAAATGCAAATAGATAAGTTATAATACAAACAATAATTACACTTGAATAGTACGCAAGATAGTTATCAAATTAACACTCAATATATGTAACAATCTAATAAATTTAACAAATTAATAATAATTAATCAAGAATATATAGAGACGAAGACACGTAAGTTTACACTTATGTTATAAAGTTAAGCTACACAAATTATGAAGCTAAGAATTAAAATATTTTTAAATCTCAAATGTAATTGTTATACATAATAAACAGTTCAATACGAATACAATAATGGTAACTATAATATAATTATTTAAATCTTTCAAAATAACAGAATTCATCAATTCTCTAAAGGAAGTAGGCAAACTTTAGAGACACACCTCGTAACTATACCTGTTGATGTTTTTATATCTAAATGGATTGCCTTTGTGGCAAGACAAACAAAAATCGCGACGTAAATTTTATTATATATCCTCTTTCTCTGATTTTTATACTTAATCATAAAGGGTCCACAAAAGTCAACAGAACATTTTTGAAATGGCGGGCTAGGATTTACTCGTTCAGCTGGCAAATTTCCCATAATTTGATTTGCCCCTATTGGTTTGTTTTTAAAACACGTTATACATTTGTGAACTATTTTACGAGCCAAGGATCGCCCATTTATTACCCAATATTTTTGCCGTACATGATGTAACAATGATTGTGGCCCTAAATGGAAAAATTTGGAATGAAAATATTCAAAAATCATTTCACTTATTTTATGATCATGTGGTAACACTATAGGGTGTTTCCTCTCATAGGTCAGACTGGAATTGTCTAAACGACCTCCAACTCTAATTAAATTATCGGAATCTATATAAGGGTTTAGAAATTTGAGTTTACTGTTACCTGAAAGGCTCCTCTGGTTTTTCATATGCTTAAGCTCTTCAGAGAAGGCTGAATACTGTACCTGTTTAATCAGAAAAATTTCTCCAACTTTCAATTCACTTGCAGATAAGGCACCACTTTTTTTCTCCTTACCCTTTCGACAATTATTTAGAAATCTAAAAATATAACTAGTAATACGAATTAATTTCAAAAAATTATTAGTTAAAGAGAATAAACAATTATAAAAACAATGTTCAGTTCTAAGTGAAAAGTTAGTATTTTTTTCAGTTCTAAATTCGGACTCATAGTCAGTGTTGTTTTCCAGTTTTACTGGGTAATCTTCTGCATATTGAATTTTGTCCCGAAGAAAATTTGGTCCACTAAACCAAAATTTGCAGTTAGTCAGTTCTTTAGCATCTAGACCTCGAGATAGGACGTCAGCAGGATTATTTTCCGATGATACGTGTTGCCACTGATAAGAGTCCGTGAGGTCTTGTATAGCAGCCACTCTATTACTCACAAATGTTTTCAATTGGTGGGGAGATTTTCTAATCCATGCCAGTGATATTGTGGAGTCACTCCAGAGAAGAACAGTTTCTATTGGAATGTCAAGTGACGGTACAACTTTATGCATTAATTTTGCTAAGAGAAGACATGAGCACAGTTCAAGACGAGGGATTGTCACTGTTTTTATGGGGGATACTCTAGACTTGCTACAGAGTAAATGTGCATCAGGAGAACCTTCAGTTGGTATATACTGGATGTATATGGCGGCTCCATATGCCAAAGAAGAGGCATCTGCGAAGCCATGTACGATTATGCGCTCTTCACGGAAAACAAATCTAGGAATTTTTAAATTTTCTAATTGTGAAAGAGTGGAAACAAAATCACTCCATTCTTTCGCTATGGAATCTGGTAATGGCTCATTCCAATCTATCTTAGCTAGCCAGGTTTTCTGCATGAAGATCTTAGCTCTTGTTACTACAGGGCCAATTAATCCGAGTGGATCGAAGATTTTTGAAATCAAAGAGAGAACATCTCGTTTGCTATACAATTCCTTGTTATGAATCTTTAATTTATACAGAAAACAGTCACTTAAAGGTTCCCAGAGAACACCCAAAGTTTTTACTGAACTACAATCTGTTTGATCATCGAAATTATATTCGGTGGCAGCCATAGTATTAGGTTCAAGTAGTTCTCGGTGGTTTGCACACCATTTGTGCAATTTCATATTTCCACGCTTCAAAAGTTCAATCATTTGGGACTTTAAAATTTTCGCCTTTTCGAGAGTCGATTCCCCCGAAAGAAGGTCGTCTACATAAAAATCTTTTAAAACGACTGACGATGCTAGAGGTAAGTTTGGTTGCTCATCAAGAGCTAATTGTTTAAGAGCACGAGTTGCTAAATAAGGAGCATTAGATGTCCCATAAGTAACTGTATTAAGCTTATAAGTATTCACTGGCGCGTTAATACTCTCCTTCCACACGATTCTAAGGAAGTCTCGTTGGGATGGGTCAATTAATACCATTCTATACATTTTTTCTACATCCGCTGTGAATGCATATCGATGTTTTCTGAAACGTATCATAATTACGAATAATTCTTGTTGAGGAATTTTTCCCTTTAAAAGAATATCATTCAATGACAAACCAGATGTCGTTGGCGTTGAAGCGTTAAAAACGACTCGCAAGCGTGTTGTACTTTTTTCTGGCCTGTAGACACCATGATGTGGTATATAATAAAGGTCCTTTACGGGTTTTGATTCTTCAACTAATTCCATATGATTTAAGTTTTTGTATTCTTCCATAAATTCCGAATAGAGAGGTTGCAAATTCGAATCCTTATCTAATCGGCGCCAAACTTGATCGAGCCTTTTTTCGGCTAGTTTTTTGGATTCTCCTAAAAGTGTAGCATCCTCCATAGGCATGCTAACAACATACTGACCATTGGAAGTTCGGTAATGAGTCATTTCAAAATGATTTTCGCAAAATTTCTCTTCATTACTAAGTGGAGAACTAGAATCATTAATATTTTCAATTTCCCAAAATTTTCTTAAGGATTCGTCTATTTTTTCATTGGTTAATAAACCACAATATTGGGAATCATCTGAGGAATTATTCACGACACCGCTAGCAACATATCCGAATACTGTTTCTTGAAATAACAAATTTTGAGATGAGCTGCGAATTTTACCCGATTTTAATAAATCGAAGAAACATTGCGCGCCGACCAACAGGTCTATCTTCCCAGGGATATAAAATTTAGCATCTGCTAACGAGATATTTGTAGGAATATCAGCAATTTCTATACGAATAGGTGTAAGTGGTGTTATTTCTGTAATTTTTGGCACTACAAGAAATTCCAGTTCCCTTGTGAAATCTCTATTTTTATTTGAAATCACAGTTTTAATTTTATAATTTAATGTTGTGGTTGTGTTATTCAAACCCGATATTGGAGCAAAAACCTTTGATTTCTTTAAGCCCAATTTCTTTGCAAATTCAAACGACACACAATTTATTTGGCTACCAGAATCTAAGAGAGTTCTTGCCTGGATAAAATTTCCTTTATTTGTTTTTATGTCAATAACTGCAGTTGACAAGATAACAGTTTTATTTGAAGCGAATAAGCAATTAGAAAGATTTTGCGAGACTGAAGGCGTCGGACTTGAATCTGGGCGACGTACTGTCTGATCAACACCTGGTTTTTGAAAATGAGTTTCATTACTGGAACCGATTTCTTTATCTCTATGTAATAAAGTGTTGTGAGGGGATTTGCAATGTTTACATAAATGTTTCGAAACACAGTTAGATGCTAAATGTGATTTGTTAAAGCATATGAGACAAAGTTTATTTTTTTTAACAATAGCAAATCTTTCACCAAAATTCATATTTAAGAATTTATTACATTTATATAGGGGATGAAATGAGCCACAAATAATACACTGTTTTTCAGAACTTGTATTTACTAAAAGGGATTTTGATTTTATTTCACTAGAAATTTTTGGTCTAGCTAAATTGCTTCTATTTATGCTTTCGAGCGATTGGCTTCTTTTTTCTAAAAAGTCCATTAAATTGTCAAAACTAGGAACTTCAGATGTGTTTATTGACAATTCAAATTGTTTTCTTGTTTCCTTATCTAGCTTTTCTAAAATTATAGTTGTAAACAAAATGTCAGAGAGGTTATTTCTGTCAAATCCTAAATTATTTAGAGCCCTGATATTTTTGTTTATAACATCTAATAAACGCCTTAATTCTTTAGATGATTCATGTGTAATTTTTTCAAAATCTAGCACAGCCTTTAAATGTATATTGACAACTATTCGTTTATTTTCAAATCTATTTTCTAACGCTTTAAATAACGAATCAAATGTATCATCTGGAGTTTCTAATAATTTAGCCTCATTTCTTAGAGCGGAATGTAAATAATGTAATTTTTGAACATCAGTCAATTCTTCATTATTCGTAACAATATTATTAAACTCTATTTTAAACATATTCCAATCTTCATATTTTCCACTAAATAGCGGAAGAGGTATATCAGGTAATTTAATTTTACTGTTACTTATCCTTAATTCCGAATTTTTTGTTTCTTTTTTATTAGAATATAATAATTGATTGAAACTTACCTCTAGCTGTTCTACTCGTTCTTCCATTTCGACGAATGAAGCATCAATTTCTGATAAATCATGATCTTCTGGTGCTGTTATATAATAATCACGACGAAGTACATCGATATTTGTAGACAGTTTTTGAAGATTCTTAATTTTTGTTTCAATTTGAATTCTAGACAGTTCATCAGTTTTTTCATTTACAGAATTTTCTAATCTTGTTAACTGGGCTTTTAAAGAGCCTCTAGTCCTATTCAAACTAATTAACGAAGCCATTTTAATTCAAATAGAACAAGGAGAACAAGTTCGAATTAAAAACGAAAGTCCTACCGGCGAGCGGACCAATAATGTAACGAACTGTCGAATATTGCGAGTACATTTAATGCACTCATTAGGTCGCTGGTTCAATTAATACTACTAATTACTTAAAAATTCTTTATATACAAACTATTTACACATTATTTACATTTCGAATAACGAATACAGATCTAGCGAAACACACGATAGGTCCGCTAAAGATCGCCGAAAAACAAAACAATAACAAACGATATTCCAGTGTTGCCAAAACGGCAAACCTAAAGTACAGTAGAATGCGCCAAGGAGACGCACGGCATCCGAGGTTATGGTGAAGCCGTTACAAAAGAATGCGCCATGGAGACGCGATATACAAGACTGTGGTGAAGCCGTAACATAAAGTTTTTCTACTTTGTATATTAAATACAATTTAAAAACTCATTCTTAATATTTATAACGGATGTTTTGATAAACGGATTTTTCTGGGAATTTTATTTTCATTTAGTTTAAGTTTGAGAGACTGATTTAGTGAAAACATATATTTCTAACTTTCCTCAGTTATAAATCTATCAGAGAAAGAACGATATTTAGGTTATATGGTTATGAAATATAAGATATTTTAGAAATTTGTACCTGATAAATTTTGACAGCAGTTGGAATATTAGATATATTATTCAAAGTAGGCAAAACTTTAATAGAAAATTGTAAAGTACTTTAGATGACTGATTATACAGGAAGAAGCTCCTTCTAAAATAAAAAGTATTTAGAAGGAAAAACAAAATAATTATTCTTTTCAGAATAAACAATTCTTTACCAATTTCTAAAACACAATGTCCTACTTTCTCTGCCTAAACATACTTTGTCTCACTCCATCTTCCAAATCACTGTCAGACTTCATTTATCACAACTGTCACGAGTGTGTAACAATAAGTATCATAGTGAACATTGTTTAAGCTTTGAAATAACAGACTTTGTATTCACTCATATTATTTAAATTATTAAAAGGAGGAGAAAATTGTTCTATTTTATCTGGAACGCGTAATTTTTTGGAGGATAGAGTTTGGCGGGTGTTATATGACAGAATTATGGATTTTTTTTTACTATTTTAATAATTTGTGCATTAGAAGAAATAATAATAATGCATTCAAGTCACACAAAAGCACCCACAAGATCAATATAAGTTTACATCAATGGTAGAGTATTTTATAAATTTCTCGTTTGTATTTTAATATTTTTAATAGTATATCAGACGGTAATATATCTTGTGTTGTACTTTTGGGATTGTGGCTACATTTTTTCCCTTAGGCTACTTCCATTTTAAGAACCAGTTCCGAAATTGAAAGTTACCTCTCCCTCCATACAATACGAAAAATAAAGGATAAAAATGCATATTTTATCTCATTCTATCTTCGTCATCATCTTCAGATTTAATTTATCCCAACTGTCAAAAATACGTAATAATGAGTATCTTAAGGAAGAATGTTTATTGTATCTAATAGCTAATGAAAATTCAACATAAAACTGTCAATAAATCACAGTTCAATTATAAAACATAGCGTCAATAATCACAAAAGAAAAGAGCGCAATGAATTTGTTTAAGAGTGGAAATTTTAAAAGCCAATCATCCAACGTATTCATAAGAGGACTAAGTTACCTACCTTATTATACAGGGAGAGCACAAAGTCCGTAAAAACTTTAAAAATTCATAAAAACCAAAAAAATAACCGAAATGAAAAACGGTTTGCAGGGTTAGAATCCATAGGTCACGGGAATTTTTTTTAAGACAGAAATAAAAAATAATTCAAAAAACAGCCGACAGATGGCGCTGGTACTTTCGATTTCCGCGGAAATATGCAAATGAACCGGTTATAAGAGCTTGCGCTCCTAATCCACAACTAGTTCACTGTTGTGAGCCGTGAACTTGATCAAGGATGCTCACTGTGAAGGACAAAGCTTTGTTAGTGAAGTTATTTTACATAAACAAGGAATCAGCGACTATTGCTTTGCGTAAATTCCGATTTCAAAAGGATTTGAGGACGGGAAAGGGGCCTTTAACAGCGGCAGGCCTCATAAAGCTTGTTCGGCGGTTTGAGGAAACATTCTGTTCTTTATTTGGGTATCTTTTCTTTGATTTGGGTACGTCAGCGTCACCTATTGGCTGTTTTTTGAATTTTTTTTTCATGTCTTAAAAAAATCCCCGTGACCTATAGATACTAACCCTGCAAACCGTTTCTCATTTCGGTTATTTTTTCGGTTTTTATGAATTTTTAAAGTTTTTACGGACTTTTTGCTCACCCTGTATTGTTAAAATATACAATCCGAGATGCGTCCATTGAGCCGTGAATATGAGTCTTTTTTTTACAATTCTCATCATTAATTTTTTAAGTACCGTAATTTCCTGCATATAATCCACGGATCAAACAATTCTTTTTGGACCCAGAAATTTTATTTACCGATTAAAGGCAATTATTTACGGCGATCTAAGATTTTGCATTTATTTTTAAACAAATTCTGGGTTGAAAAATAATTGTTTGTTCCACGTATTATATGCAGGAAATTACGGTAATCTTTTCTTTTATTAATCACAAAATTTTTAATAACTGTCACCGAAGAAATAAGGGTGACTATTACCATTTACATTTATCTGTGACAAAATAAAACCATACATATCCTTTTTTTAAAACAATTGTATTTAATTTTGTTTAAAGCTAAAACAAAAATTGTTACAACAGCTTACGCTAGTCACAGGAAAGAATTTGCAACGCCATTTTAAACTAAAAACAGAGCTCTTGCTTTTGAATATTTTTAAAGGATTTTTTGAATAGGACATCTGAGATGAATTTTAATATTTTTAAGGCATTTTTTTCTGTTTTTATTGCATAATTATCTTTTGCGAGAGGTTGGTATGTGAGCACTTTGAATCTCAGTATCAGTTTCTAAAGCAGCAATAATCTTTTAAAAGATTATAATAATTAATATCATTTCATCTTAGACACTACCATCGAACTCTATTTATCATTACTATCGCAAGCATACAGTCATAATTACCGTCATTTTGTAATATGTGAAATAATTGTTTGATATAACTAACTAATAGTATGTTTCTGTCTTAATTAGAGGAATTATTCGTTTATAATTGAACATATTTAAGTATTCCAAGTGTTGCTACAAACGGTTATTTTTTAAATCTCATACCACTTCTCAAAATAAAAATTATTGCCATGTTCGAAAAACATTTGCAAAAGAAAAATGCTGCAAAATCTGTCTTTTTTGTAAATAATGATGTGGTGTGAATAAAATGGAAAAATAGTCATCTGTATCCTTGTAAACCAACTACAAAAAGTACTGCATGAAGTGAAAAGTTTCCGGATTCGTCACTAGATGGTAGCATCAATTAAATGTCCATACTGTGTTTTGTTACGACGAAACTTCGAACGGTTTTCCCATTCAAAAACTTTCATTCGCATTGACGTGCCTGTCGTGACTGCATCCGAACACAGACAGTCACACACTCGCTTCTGCTTGACAGCAGAAACAGAAATTCGCCAACATAAGAGGAAAATGACAATCCTTTTTTCTCAAAGAGGGTGAGAGTCGATTAAGGAAAAAGTACACTTTCAAAATGCTATAAAAATTGTAAAATATTAATTATTAGTATTATTTCAATAGATGTTGAATAATTTTTTAATTGCGCAGATTTGTTGATATTTGTTAATTTTTGTTTTATTAAGAAATTTTAATTTTGTTACGGTATATTAGCCGCTAAGCCTAGTTTACCTAGGAGTATTGTAAATACTAATAATATGTTTATTAGAACATAAACTAGCCGAACTTTACTTATCTAAAAGCTTCCATATTGTCAGTTATTTTTATCAGTTTTTCAAATTTATGTGAAAACACATTTTTACCGACCATCCTAGCACTGGCATCTACACTAGTAACATATATAAAATACATGGTAATCCGTGTACATTTACATACGTAAAGGCAGAGAAAAACAGACAAGGCGTGTTAAAAAAGTACTTTTCAACTATGTTGGAAAATGCTAAACATGTTTTAAGTTAAACGTTGTAAATAAGTAGAGTAGTAAAAATAAAAAATTATAATCTGCTCAGAATAAACAATCTTATACACATTCCAAAAACAGATCACTATTTCCCACTTAACCAACAAAAGCATAATTTATCTCACTCCATCTTCCAAATATCTTCAAACCTCATTTATCAAACCTGACACAAGCATGTAATAACGAATATCGCAATGAATATTATTTAAGCATTTAAATAACATAGTATGTTTCAATCTTAATTATTGGAATTATTCTAAGGAGGATAAAATTGTTCTGCTTTAGTAGGAATCAGAAGTTTAATCGAAGATTGACATATAATATGAAATATGAAAAGCAGATACATTAATTTTTCATAAAGTGCTAAAATTTTGCTTATTATTAACCGAAAAATGCCAAATGTACCATGTCCTTACGTAAAGTGAAAATATTCGTAAACTCAGTTTAAGTATTAATAGTGTTATTTTGCAATTTTTCTCTTGCATATGAATAAATTTAATGAATTATTTTTTTTAAAAAAAAGTAGTCGTTGGGTCATGAATATACATAATATAATATATGTGAATGAAACATGTGTAAACTATTTTTAAAATGAATCGCTATTCAAAAATAAAATTTAAACGTACATTTAAATCTTTTAATGCATAGTAACTGCATCGAACTGCGGGTACTATTTGATTATTCTTCCAACCTATTTCGACAAATTACATAAAACGCCACACAAACTGTAAGTTACACAAATTGGCGTAATTTTTATTTTAAATAACAACAGCAACAACAAAAAACTACTAAATTAGTAAAAGATTAATAAAATACAAGTAAAACGTCGAATTAAATGTATCATGTATTAAACAATAACATATATTAAATAAAAAAAATGGCGATGCGAGTATATTTATGCGAGTTAAAGATTGACGGACAAACAGATCACATTTAGAAACACTTTTCAATGATGTTTTATTAGTGTTATAAATAATTCCATTTCCGAGAAGAATAATTAAACAAAATGGCGTTGAAATAACAAAAAAATATTCTACCCAGAATAAAAATCCTTCAAACATTTCGGAAAAAAATTTACAATGACTGATTTTCACAACAAAACACAATTTATCTTATTCAATCTTCCAAACCATCCTCAGACTTGATTTATCAAAATTATTACAAATATGTAATAATGAGTGTCATAATAAACATAATTAAAGATGTGAAATAACATGGAGTGTTTCAATTTTAAGTACTGGAAATATTCTAAGGAGGAGAAAATAGTTCTTTTTTTTTGTTGGGATCAAAAGCCTAAGCAGAGATTGGCAGATAACGTTTGATACGAAAGGGACAGGTCAATATGTTATATTTTGGGTAAATAGCCAAGTCTCCGGCTTTTTGGCTATTAGTGATACTAAATGTTCTTTTAGTTGACCTTTACGGAGGAGCACTGACAGCATATGTCCGGACTTACATATATTCTCAGGTAGACACTTAGGGAGCCCCTGCGTAAAGGGTAACTGGAACACTTCGTCGATTTAAGCCTTTCCGGCACGGACAAATTCTTTTGATAAAATGAGAAATTATCGATTGACACCGCAATTTACATAAGACTCTTTTAGAAATGAAAAGCTCCTTAATTTAAGCTTTCACTAAAACATTATTGGTGCCATTTTTAAGTTTGGTATTAAAATTAAATGTGCCTGGACAGAGTACATTGTGCCGGAAAGTGTTAAAAGAACAACACTTTAAACACAGATAACACTAGTTTACAGTATATCTGTTGCCGAAAAAATTTTAGCTGTTGCTGACTACATATAATATGCTATTTTCAAAAATATAATTAGAATATTTCAATCAGCTCTAGTTTCTGAGTTTCAGCTATGTAGGTACTAAGCCGAAAAAACTCGTATTTACTAACAAAAACCTTACTAAAAAAATAATTAATCACTGAGTTCTAAAAAACTTTGTTTTAAAGCTTTTCTCCGATGGAAAATGACTTTGGAAAATGACGTATCAGAGACCAACAATAGTCAGATATAATATTCGTATCCCAGAAACCCTGATACCGCTCTTCCATGACGCGTAAGTCCTGATGCATATGATCTCCTTGTTCTTCGCTCTTATCTCCTAATTTTTCCAGAAACCTGTCCAGGTGACTATGGAGGAAGTGGAGTTGTATGCTCATATTGCACCCCATATTTTTAAATTGTAGCAGAAGGTCTTCTACAAGTTCAATAAAATTTTCAGATTTTTTATTTTCGACAAAAACTAATTTTAGTATCTGAGAAAGCAATTTTTTTCTTTTAGTCTTGATGCTAACAATTCTGAAGCTTGTTTAGAAAGATTTAAATCTCGTACAAGATCATCTAACTCATTTTGGGAAAACATTTTGACTCATTTGACATACCTTCAAAATCAGCATCATTTTGTGGTGAGCTTGGTCCTTCAATGTCTTGTTCTAATGGTTCAGATATATTTTTAGGCTCTGAAGAATCAAGTGAACGCTGCACTGGACGTTGAACACAACTAGTACTTGGGTACTGTCATTTAGCACGATTTTTAGTGTTTAAGCCGTTTACGTTCACGCTACAAAAATAACAGTCTTCGAGATGATTTCGTGGTTCTCGCCAAATAGTCGGTGTTCCTGGCACTTCTTTTACCACTTTTCAGTATCTAAAATATTCCACACACGATTTACAAACACAATTGGAAGCCCAAGACTTCTCATTTTTATCAAAGAGTATCCCAAAATACTCAAAATAGATATTTTTCACCAACTCTGACATAACTTTTCTACAATTTTTAAACACATATTATCTGCATATATATCAAAAATGATCTGAATTGTTTAAACAACGTCTCCTTGAACTACTCATAACGCAAAAACTTGAGAAACTGATCTTAACACAGTAAAATGCGTCTGTTATTGATTAATATGTATGCTTAAATAATAAAAATAAAAAAAAAATAATAACTCGAGCTGCTCAAAAAATTTTCCTGTTAGATTTAACAAAAACAAGTCATAAGTGAACATTATCAACCACAGAATTCACAGCAACAAACAAAAAGTTTAATTTTGTAAACTAGTGTAATAATAGTATGGCAAAAAAGCCGGAGAGTTGCCAACTCTGGTAAAACTGTAAGAAGTTTTTTTGTTGTTAACCGAAAATCTAACAAATATACCATGTTCATGCATCTTCTACGCCAAAATATTCATACGCTCAGTTTAACCAGTTAAAGGATTTTTATCTTTCCGTAAAATAAATTGAAAATATGGGTAAACACCACTTGTTTTAACCTAAAGTATTCGTAATAATTAGTTTAAACATTTCAGCTCTTAAATTGTAAAAAATTGTATTTTTTTTAAAAAAAACAGCGCTCTTAAGACTTTTATATGATGGATCAAGTAAACTCTTTTTGCCTGTACGACTTCCTAGAAAATTAGTTAAATGGTTATATTATTGCCAGCGTTCTTTTGAAATTTTTTACTTACATATCAGCAAATTAAAAAAATGTCCTTATAATATATCTGCGGTCTTTTTTTTTTTTTAATCATTAAAGATAAATTAGATCTCTTAGCAAAAACTGGCATAGGATTTTTATGGAAACATGTGGTTTTATATGGAAAATCATAAAAATCTTATGTCATTATATGTTAACATATTGTATGCATACGGTAAACATTCATCGCTCTATGGTATTCCAGAGCAATGTGTATTGTAAATTTATGGGATAATGATATGTACTATATATTATATGGCATCCCAGAGCATCGTGTATGGTAAATTATAGGGAAATGAAATTTGTCATAAATTCTATGATGTTTCATAGCATGATATATGGTAAAATCGTACGATAATTGTTTGTACCATAAATTGTATGGTATTTCAAAGTATGATGAATCGTAAAATCTTAAAATATACAATACCATTTATTCCCAAATTGTATGGTACTAGAATTTTTAGAAATAACCATCTGGTAATCTTACTCAAAAAGTATTCAAAACACTTGCGCTTTCAAAAAAAGTTCCTAGATTACTTTTAACCCGTCAGTAGTCGCGTGTCGGTCTTTTCGCAGCCCGTATAACTTATCTTCTCCTAACGTATATCACATTACAAATACAGCAGCGATCTACCATGTAGCCGACTTTGAAGCTTTCTCGACCACCTTAGTGAAGTAACAGGACATCTGTGTTTTTCTTTCAGGTACATTTTTAGAAACAAAGTTGAAAATGGCGAAAAAGTCTACGTAAAAATCACTAATGTGAGTTCATTTTTACTTTTTCCAATTACTTCAGATATCATGAATAAAAGGCATAATTTAAGAAAACTGCAAGTTTATATCTTCTTTGTAATGTTATTTCCATATATTAGGTGAAAAATATTTCTTATTTTACATATTTGGTATGCGGGGGGCGAGCGGCTAAAAGACCGAGCGCGACTAATGACGTTGTGAAAAAAGTCGCGACTACTCGCGGGTTAAGTTTGCAGTTTTATTTAATGGGCACATGAAAAATGTTTTCAAAGTGTACTCATATAGGCATTGTTTGTTTTATAATTTATACTCACATCTTGAGAAAGTCTTGAATGGATTATAAACTATCATAAGGAACTGTCACTGTGTCATAAATGCTGTCATAATTCAGTCATAATCTTGATTGATTGACTATAAATTATAAGCAGTTAAACGTCTTTATAGCAAAAAATCTAGAAGAAAGCAATGAGTAATAATGTTATAATATGTAAAAGAAGAAACAAGATTTTCGGAATATAGATAGTTTTCGGTGCAACCGAATTTTCAGCATAGCATTTTCGCCGAAAACGAAAATAAATTTTCAGTCGATCTCAAATTATTTTAACATATGAAATAATAGTGTTATTATTTGGTTCTTATGTATTTCATATATGTGAGCAGTATGCGGTATAAATAAAAAATCCTATGGGAAAAATAAAATGATTTAACAAAAATATATATTTGGTGACACATTTTCTATAAATTTCTAACAGCGCGATTAAAGAAATTTATAACACATGTATATAAAAAAAATAAAACTGCATCGAAAATTTCTTTGTTTTTCTGTATGCTTATATTGACGTTTAAATCATGTTTCCATCACAATTAGAAGAGAGAATATATTTTTTTCGTTTTGGTTTGTTTCCGAAATCTAGAATTTTCATGCAATATCATTGTCTTGATAAACACTTTTTATGACAATGCGTTTTACTTCATGATGGGTTTTTCACAATTTCTCAAATTTAAATTGTTATAGCTCAATAACGTTAAAGATAAAGGCTTTAAACTTGGAACATTTCTTTTCTGATTATTTTACTTTTATTCTGATTCGGCAAATTTGAAAAAAAAAATTACTTTTGAAAATATGATTTTTTAGAAATAAGTTACATCAATTTTTTTTCAAACTTTTACTTTAAATATTTTTAAGATTCTTTAAAAAAATTATATTTTTACAAAAGCTGATTCAAAATTGAAATTTGGCTGTTTCTGTTCATTTAAATGTAAAAAAACTGAAATTCTACAAATAGTATTTTGAGTTATAATAGTTTTAAATTACCCCACTTTTTAAATAAAATTTAAAAATTGTAAATGAAAAAGAAAATTCTGATGTGATTTTGTTTACAAATGACATGTTTAATCATCATAAAAAAAAATTCTAAATTTTAATTCAAAAAATGATTTTTTTAATGTTTTCCGCAGACATCCTTAAAGAAAAAAAAAAGCATTTCAAAAATAGTCTACATTTATTTTAAGAAAAATATGTTTTAAGACATACAAAAGTGTTTGAACATCAAAATAATTTTTGAATTAGCTCATTAAATATATAATTCATTATAGACCTAATTATATAAAGGAAAAAGAACAGTTTACAATTTAATTCAACTTATCATTAAATTTTATATTCATTTTATATACAACAATAAAGTTCTTTTTTCTTTTTATTTAAACGTTAATAATTATTGAAAAGATTAAAAATCGTTTAACAAACTATAAAAATATTAAAATAAAAAAAATATTAAAAAAATATAAATATATTAAATAAACCTATTACATGTCTACAGAATAATTTATTAAAAAAACCCCTTTAAAACTCCCTTCCCTTAGTAAAAAAGGGCATAGAATTACCATAAAAAAACACATAAGTGCAATCATATGGTTTTTTGCCTCTGGTAAAAGTGATTCTATGGAAACCCATGTAATCGTTAAGTGTATGGTAATTCTTATGAAAAACCATATAAACGTTAAGTGTATGGTAATTCTTTATGGTAGTATATATTAAAAGATAATAATAATATCATCTTTGGTGGCGCCAACTTTTAAGAATACGGGGAACCAAACGTACTAATGTGTTTAGACGTTGGGAAGAACTGGGTTTCGATCTACATACCGAAAGGGTAGGAGACGGGTGTGTTAACCATTAGGCCATACGGGGATGATGAGCTGTGGTTATAAAACATTATATGAATAAAGCGTTTCGGTAAATCATCATCATTTGTCGTTCTAAGTTAAGCCCCGTTTTCAATGCAGTTTTTCAAGACACCTCGGAATGGTTATTTTACCCCCTACTCCATTTCCAGTGCACAAACCGGTTTGAAGGAGAATCGAGCCTAGATCATTTTCTCCCCAAAGTCAGACCTGCGACCAACTAGGTCAGTAATTCGCCTTTTACCCATGATTCAGTTCGGGTAAACAATTTACCGGGATTTCTGCTTATCGTCAGCATGTTTTTCGTTAACGCTATTGATAATTCTCGCGTTGTTGACACTGTTTCATTCTTTGATTGGTCGGTCATTGCAGCAACAGAATCACAAGTTTAATGCATGCGCATATGTAATAATTTAACTTTAGGTTTTAGTCTGCTTGAAGTTCGAGATTTAATTTAAACAACGCTAAGGAAATGTTGAATTTTTATTATTTATGTGTTATTTATAACAACGTAATTAATGTAAATAATACACGGAAGTTTTCATTTATATTTATAATATAAAATTAATTTGGTTATAAAAAAATATTTACTTGTTTTTTTTTTTTTTTTTTTTTTTTTTTTTAAGCAAAATTTATGCATATTTAAAACTAAATATTGCTATATAGTGTAGATGTGCCAATAATAAATATCTTTAATGAGTTTAATTAAAAACTATTTTCTAATAATTAGATTATTATCATATTCAGATTTTTTTCAATATTTTATTTGTTTAACAACAATATTGAACCATTTTTATACTTTATTTTCTAATATTAGTCAACATTTTATTGTAAACAACAGTAATATATCAAAGAAATTAAAATTCCAGAAACGGACACCTCTCCTCTCCCCCCCCCCCCCGAAAAAAAGGAAAGAAATGTTAATATAAATGTTTTTATGATTGTATTTAGAACCAGATTTGAATGAAGGCATATTAATGAAACAAAATACTTATTTCCAAATAAATTTAACAATTAGGATATCAATGGTTAATAAAATGTTTGTGAGAATTAATTATTTTAAATTAATTATTGTGATTTCCGCAAGATCCATATTTTAACAATTTTAGATACACATTTTTACAAACAAAATGTCAGGAAATTATAGTTTATAAAAACAGTTAAATTCCTCGAAACTACTTGATATACTGCTTGTACTAATTAGTATTACAAATATCAAACAAACAATACTGCAGGCTGAACGATTTTAGTACTAAATAAAATAATTTCAAAACAGAATTGCAGAACTAATATTTCAGACCATCGATCACTAAATTTACTAGTTTCATTTCATTACTACTATAAATTTAATTAATATTACAATTCTTTTTTTTTTCAGATATGAATAAGCTAACATTTTAAACTGAAAATGATAAACCAATGATAAACAACTTCTATAACTTAATTGTTTTTATTTAAATGGGGAGGAATTCAGAATTTCTTTCCCCTATTCCCTTAATCAATATTCTGTTTCCTGGTTTGTTTTAAAGATTACTAGATTATAAAATATGCAAAACAAAGTTAAAAAAATAAATAAAAATAATAATAAAAAAACCCTGGAAATTTTATTAACCATGCGGAACAAATTAAAGCAGCTGTTTGTAAACATTTTAGTGTTATTACATTATGTAAGTGCAATTTAAAAATTAAATTTGATCACTTGGCTTTTCAGTTAAAAGTCAAAATATTTTATACACTATAAACATTACTAAAATTACATTTTTAGGGGTTTACATGGGGTTTAGGATATCCATTGCTGAAAATTAATCATTTGAATATTCCAATAATGAACACGAGTCTTAAAATCTTAATAGTAATAATAAAAATAAAATAAAAAAAGGAATCAAATTTTGTAAATGACCATTAGTATGTAAAATTCAAAATTTTCTATTACTACCAAAGCGAAAACATGCAAATTTTGCATGAAAATGAAGAATGTATATATTTATTAAAAGAAGTCAGTTCTTAGCGTGTTCATTTAGATTATTAGAGAAAAACAGTGAAACTTCCAAATATTATTTTTTGCTTCATGATTGATTTAATTAAAACTGTCAAAAATATCCCATATTATAAAACATGCACGAGGGAATTATGAAAAAAAAGGTAAAAGTTAATTTTTCATTTGTAATTTTTTTAATAAATCAAAAACACTGAAGGCTGTCCATTGCTCTTACATCTACCTACATTCCAATCTCTATAACAATAAATTTTATTATATAGGTATTCCACATTAATAATAACAAAATATAAAGTAATGATAATTCACAATTATCACATCAATCACAGTTTTAAACAAAGTATAAACGTATCAAAATTTTTATTTTCTAAGTTGTGAATTCAGAAAGAAAATATACATTTGCAAATAAAACAAAAAATAAAATTAATAAAAATTACTAAAATGTTTTACAATTTACTACAGGATTTGTATGGGTGTAGAAGACCTTAATATTTTTTAAAGTTATTTTTTGTTCTTAAAATTATTTATTTTCATGCGAAATCTGCAAAAACTTCTGTTTTACTTTTGTATTATTTATTAACACATTCGCTGCCGCTTACGTGAAGATGTGATGATAGTTAATGCCGCACTGCAGAAGTGGGTTTTTCACAGAAGCCGATGTACTTTTTATAACAAAGAATCGGTGAAAGATTTTCCCATGCCAGCGCGTGACTGGTTATTGGACATCACCCCACATCACGCGCTGCAGCGTGAGGGCCTCTTAACGTTTGCGCCACATCCCGCTCTGGCGCGTGATCGGCAGCGAATGTATTAATCAGAGTTGGCATTCTTCTGCGTAAAAAGAAAAAAGATCGATTAAACCAATTCCTCCCTGCTCTTTTTCCGAAATTTTGCTTCATCACTTGATCCCCCCCCCCCACCAATACACATTCAACAAAGTAATAAAATTAAATATTTTTAAAATACTTTATTATTATTAACTTTTCTGTTTTATTTTTTTCTTTGTAACAAAAATAAATAATTAATCATAAATTTCATTAAGGATTCACATTAATTTCATTGAAATTTCATCTAAAGTCCCCTCTTCCGAAACTCCACATTCTCTTTTCCCATAAAATTCAGTCTTTAAAACAACTTATTTTATTATTTTGTTTTACCCATTTCGCATTGCAATGTTAAATTAGCATTAGTTTCCAGGTCGATAAAAGTGTGAAATAACAAGAACAAGGTGAAAACAGAAGCAAAAAAGAAAAAAAAAATTAAGATTTAAACACGCCAAACGTAACAAAACCCTTCTGTTTGTGTTTACACCGGAAATTCATGCTCAATTTCACCAATTAGCCAATCAAAGGTCAGAACGAAAAGTTGCGCAGTTTCCGGTTTCTTTGTACGGATAGATTTTATGCTTGCGTATAGAAATGGGTGCAAAATGAAAGCAGGTACGACACCCGCATATCACCCCTCCGTTAAAAGCCGGTTTGATTAAAGAAAGCATTGGAAGTCTATGGAAGCGTTATTTTCAAATATTTTGCTCAAATGTTAATATTTATATTGATTGTTTTTGAATAAGGATAGATGAAGATGGTTAGTTTTAAGTCTAGTTTTTACTTTTTCGATTTTGGTTTCAGATTTATTTTTGTTACTTTAATTTTCGGAACCGGTTTGAGCCAGTTCTGAAATGAAAACTGCCCTAATAAAAAGAAATATATGTAACCAAAATCGGAACATTAAAAACTAGCCTTAAAACCAGCCTTCCTCGCCTATCCTAAGTAAAATAAATAAATAAATAAAATTATAAATAAATAAATAAAAAACTATTTTTAAATATAATATATCAAAATATATTAAATATATTTTTATAAAACAATTACGCAGCAAGAGGGTTAACAGATGTTGACATCATTAGTACGACTACAGGAGTTTCAAAGTGTGGCCTGCCGGATACTATTATTACGTGCGTTCGTAATTATGTAAATACATAGCACCTATTGTAGTCGCTCAGCCCGTCCGTCTGTCTGTCCGTCCGCATATAACAACGCAAAAACTACCCAACCGAATCGTTTGAAATTTAAAATACATAATTATAACATAATTTTGTCGAATCCTTTCAAATTTTATGAAAATCGGGTGGATAGATCAGTTACAGGGACAATCAAAAGGATTCCGTTACACTACGGTCAATAGTGAAAAAGTTTCAAATGCATTTTAATCGTTTGAAATTTAAAACAAATAATTATTGCGTAATTTTGTCGAGTCCTTTCAAATGTTATGAAAATCAAATGCATAGATCAATTACAGGGACAACCAAAAGGATTCCGTTAAATTACGGTCAATGGTGAAAAAGTTTCAAATGCATTTTAATCATTTGAAATTTAAAACATATAATTATTACGTAATTTTATCGAGTCATTTCAAATGTTATGAAAGTCGGATGCATAGATCATTTACAGGGACAATCAAAAGTATTCCATTACATTACGGTCAATGGGAAAAACGTTTCGAATGCATTTTAATGATGTTACACTCATTCGAACATAATAGAATTGGCATGCATCTATGAAATATATCATAGGTTCCCAACCTTTTCTGGACCACCGCCCCCTTTATAAGAGAAAAAATGCCAACGCCCCCCGCTCTTCCATAATAATTAATTATACAAAATATTAAAATATTATTGCATATTATTTATATTTTATCTATCTATCTATCTATTAAGAATCAAAAAGTAGAAGTTAATTTAGATAAACATCAAATGTAGTTAAAAATTGTTTATTAAAAATTGAAAAATAAACAAAAAACCAATAAGAATTAAAAAAAAATAATGAAATGGCTGATGGAGTTTTAACAATTTGTTCTTGCAGATTCAAATTTATTTAACATCAATCACAAACTGTCAGGTTCAAAGATGCTTGTTTCTTTTCTTTTACAGTAAATTAGCTGTTGCACGGAACCCACTCTCAGCCAAATATGATGAAGGAAAAACAATTAAAATTTTATATACTCTCACTTACGGCTGTATTGGCTTTTGAAGTTAGACTCTTGGTACCCATTTCTGAATTTTACTTTTAGTTATTTGCTGTGAGTTCCACTATTTCCTCCTCCAAATATGTTGATACTGCTGTATCTCCATTTGCGAAAGGATCTAAAAATAAACTCGGTATATTCAGGATAAATATCAATGTCAAGAAATAACCAAGTATAAAGATTGGTGAAAATCCATACGTGAGTTCTTGAGATAGAGCTGTTGCAGAAATCGTGAAAAAGGCAACATAGCAGTATAACCTGTTGAGAAATTTTCAACAAAATGTAAACATCATCCATTCATATCAAGGACTAACAGAATCTGAAATTTGGTGAAAATCTGGGCAATAGTTCTTGGGGTAAAGCTGTTGCATAAAATGAGAAAAAGGCAGCCTAGAAGCGCCACCTGTTCAGTGATTCACACCAAAAACTAATCAGCCTCATTTCCTATCAGTGATTATCCGAATATAAATTTTTGTTGAATTCCGTGCAGCAGTTGTTGAGATAGAGCGCTCACAAAATTTATGTCACACAAATACAGAATCATATACTCACAGACAGACATTTTGTAAAAACATGCTCCTTGGAATCTGTGACCCCTAAAACATGTAAATCTGTCGAAAACCAGAATTAGAAAAAATTCTCGAATCCAATACTTTCTTGTAAGATAGAAGAAAGTAAAAATAGAACATATCTTTGCCTTTTCTATCAGCACTCATTTATTCAAATGCTCTTGTATCCTACAAAGCGCCATGGCTTCATTTAAAAAGACTTTTTGGCAAATTAAGCACATAGTTAACAATTGGTTTGTAGAAGAGTGCTTAGATCCACATTTAAAGTACTCAATACTATATACTGCCGATATTTCTTCTTTAATTACCGCAAAATACCGTTAATACGCCCTCCCCTAACTTTATAAAAAAAATTGAAATTTTCAAAAAACCCAAGAGAGCATCTCCTACCCCTAAAGATCGCTGATAAAACGTGAATTGCGTCCAAAAATCGCGGAAAAACAGAAAATACGTCAAAGAACCTCGAAAAAAAAAGGCGGGGGGGAATTTATCTAATAATTGCTGTAAAAACGCAAATTTCGTTATAGAATCGCCAAAAAAAACGCTAATTTCTTCAAATGATTGCTAAAATTAGTTAATTTCATCGAAGGATAGCCAAAAACCGAACATTTCAGCAAAAGATTGCAGGAAGAAACGCGAATTACGTCTGATCTAAAAAAAATGCTATCAAAGGATCGCTAAAAAACGCGAATTATGTAAAAACTCTCTCAGAAAAAAAAAAAAAAAAATACCGAGAATTACATTAAAAAAAATCACGAAAAAAAATCTTGGATTTCTTGAAGGATCGCCAAAAAACGCACTTTTTGTCAAACGATCGCGGGAATAAAACGCGAGTATGTCAAATTTATAAAGAAAACACTGTCAAAGGATCGCAAAAAAGCGCAAATTTCCTCAAGGATCGCGATAAAAAATGCGAATGTCATCAAACGATCGCAGTAAAAGTGCAAAATAAGTCAAACTATCGCAGAAAAAAAGGAATTTTGTCAAAAAATCACGGAAAAATCGAATTCCGTTTAAAAATCTCGAAAAAAATGTGCATTTCGTCAAAAAGGCGCTAATTTTGTTTAAAAAAAACCGCCGTAAAAACGCTAATTCCGTTAAAGAATCGCAAAAAAAAACGCCCATGTCATCAGAGGATAACGAAAGAAAAGCGCTGGAAAACACAGATTCCGTCAAAAGATTTCGGAGGGGAAATGCAATTTTCGTTAATGAATAGCGAAATAAACGCAAATTTCACATATCGCGAAAAACTCTTCTAATTCCATCAAATATCGGGAAAAACTCCGTAAATTTCGTCAAAAATAAAAAAAACTTCAAATTTTGTGAAAAGATAGCTGGAAAATCCCATGTAAGCGTCCCCTCTAAATATTTTTTGATTTTTTTGCCACATTTTGGGGGAGGGGGTGGACAAATTAACGGAATTTTACGGTAAGATATTTTGAAATATAAAAAAAATTCCTATTTATGTTTAAATAAATTTACTTTTGAACAAATTTATAGATATAATAATGATTTTTACCACTTTCACTAAGAACAAACTAATTTCTTGAACAGTTTCAAATCACAGGTTCGTTTAAATATCTCTATTCAGGTCTATGGCGCAAACTACAGAATTTTTCGAATTACAGGTTAATAAAAAATCTTTAGTTAGCCAATTATCGCGAATTTTGTGCTCCACAATTTTCAAATTCATAATGATTTTTAATGCAAGTAATAGTGATTTTTCGTGTTCCGCTGAGATGACATTCATGAAAGAATTGAAGCTAGAATTTTTTTAGCCTAATATAATACAATTTTGTTCTTCGCGATTTTAGTTTTTCTACCTGTTTCACGGACATTAGTAAAATAAATTCCCCCCCCCCTCTCAGATATATGTTCGTCTTTATAGATTTCCATTTAGAGGTGCAGTTAAGGTTTTTGTCACGGACCGGCCAATACAGGGGAGATCAATAATTTTTTTACATTAGTTCCTAAATAGGTAGGCATGCTATGACCGCCCCCCTTGACTGTCCTAACGCCCCCCATTTTTCTCTGGACTCCCTACCGCCCCCCTGGAAGGGTCCAGCGCCCACTGGGGGGCGGTATCGCCCCCGTTGGGAACCTATGAAATATATACTAAAATATGCATTCCGTACTATCTGTGATGCAAATAATTTTTATTTTTAAATTACAGGGCCACACAAAAGTATTCCACTACATAATGCTATACGGGGAAACAATGTTTAGGGCGTGTTCTAATTATATTCAACTATTTCACATTTTATGTATAAGATATACGTTGCTGAGGTGTAATAAAAATTACTTCCTGCATATTTACAGAAACACAAAGATTTTGACTACAATACTGTATCCGAAGTACGCTCTACTGTATCAGCAAGATCTGAATATTTTTAAAACTTCGTTATCTGACGAACGCACCTCATTTGCTACGTTCACGTGCAATCCCAATTTGTCTTCTTTTAAGATGTAGGTTACCAATTAAACAGTTTGGAATCGATAATTAAATAAGTCAATGATTACTATAAAATTTTAGTGGTATCAGTTTTATAATCCTCATCTTCAATATAATAAAAATGAAAATAATTTTATTCCGTCCGCTTATATCAGGAATGAAAAGAAGAATTTTGTTCCGACCGCCTTACAGGGTAGATTTTGATTGTAACTGTCATAGATAAATTTATGGGACGGATTTTAGACTATAATATCTCATACTCTGATGCTTACTTAAAGTATTATGGAGAAAACTAATATAATCAAATGAAATCGACTAGGAAAATTTAACTTTTTAAAAATATTCGTCTGAATGGATGTCAATAGAAATTGCATGGTTAGATAATTTAGTTAGTTGTATAATTTGGGGGAACAGGTCTTTCTCTCTCACGCAGTTATAGTATTAACATGGAAAGTTCTATAGTGAGATGAACCCAATTACAAAAAATTAGGCTTTAAAAAATGATTCTGCTGAATGGATTTCGATGGAAATTGGACTGTTAGTTACATAATTTTTGAGAAAGTTTGTATTGTATAAAACACGTTTCTACATTGCTTAGATATGAATATATGCGAGACAGTTGTATAATTACGTCAGATCAATTTTGAAAAGTATTTCATTCTTAACGCGTACAACTCTTGTTATTATAAAGGGATATTAATAAGCCTTAACCCTATCCGGCATAGAGTAAATCTATTTGAAATAATTAATTCCCACTAGAAATTATAAACGATTTATTAGAAAATACTCGACCTTTGTTTCTTTTTTTAATCTTAGGTATATTTTAAAAGGAGAATTTTAATTAATTATTCTTGGTGGCAACAATATTAAAGTTAGGTATCCTTTTCTAGAGATACCGCGGCGGAAAAGGTTAAATTGTCATTTAGGAATTTTTTAGGGAAATGTTTAATTTATAATATATCATTCTACGTTCCTTCGTGATAAAGCCGCAAGAAAAAAAAAATTCTACTTTGTAGATAAAATACAATTTAGAAATTCATTCTTAATATTTATAACTGATCTTTTGATAAACTGATTTTCTGGGAATTTTATTTTCAGTTAGTTTAAGTTTGAGGGATTGATTTAGTGCAAACACATATTTCTAACGTTTCTCAGTTATAAAACTGTCAGATAAAGATCGATATATATGTTAATATGGTTAAGACATGCAAGATTTTGTAGAAATTTGTACCTGATGTTGATAGCAGTTGCAATATTAGCTAAATTATTCAAATCAGGCAAGACTTTAATAGAAAATTCTAAAACGTGCACTTTAGATGAATGATTATACAGGAAAAAGCTACTTCTAAAATAAAAGGAATAAGTAAAAAGTATTTAGTAGAAAAACAAAATAATTATTCTTTTCGGAATAAACAATTTTTTACCAGTTTCTAAAACAATTCACAATGCCCTACTTTCTCTGCATAAACATACTTTATCTCACTCGATCTTCCGAATCATTGTCAGACCTCATTTATCACAACTGTCAAGAGTGTGTAACAATAAGTATCATAATGAACATTGTTTAAGCTTTGAAATAACAGACTCTGTATTCACCCATATTATTTCAATAATTAAACGAAGGTAAAAACTGTTCTACTTTAGCTGGATTTAAACTCGTAATTTTTAGGAGGATAGAGTTTGGCGGATGTCATATGACAGAAATGTGGATTTTTTTGTATTATTATAAGTTGTGCATTTTTTAAAGAAAAAAACAATAATGCGTTCTAGTCACGCGAAAACAACCACAAAAACAATATAAATTTTAATCAATAGTAGATTATTTTATTAATTTCTCGTTTGTTCTTTAATTTTTTTAATAGGATAGCAGAAGGCGATACATCTTGTGTTGCACTTTTAGGTTTTTGGTTACATTTTTTCCTCGGGTTACTAAATTTTTGGAACCGATATCGAAATTGAAAGTTACCTCCAGCTCCATACATAAAAAAAGGTAAAAATGCATTTTTTATCTCATTCTATCTTCGACATCATTTTCAGACTTAATTTATCCCAACCGTAAAAAATACGTAATAATGAATATCTTAATGAAGAGTGTTTATTATATGTAATAGCAAATGAAAATTCACCGAAAAACTGTCAATTAATCGCAGTTCAATTATAAAACATAGCATGAATAATCACAATAGAAAATAACACAATGAATTTGTTTAAGAATGGAAATTTTAAAAGCCCATCACCCAAGTAAATACGTATTCATAAGAGGAAAAAGTCACATCCTTGTTATATTGTTAAAATACCCAATCCGAGATGCGCCCATTGAGTTCCTTTGTTTAATGGTCATTCATATAATACCTGATTATTTGAATGTGTAATAGTTGTTTGCTATATCAAATAAGTAGTTTATTTATACCTTAATGATTAGTACCTACTATTCTAAGGAAGGGAAAATTGTTCTAATTTTTTTTGTAATAAAAAAATTAATCATAATGAGACAGATAATATATAATACGATAGAGGTATTTGATCCTTTGCACTCGAGAGGTGAGTCTTACTCACCACTGGTGTTATCAGTTTTCTTCGTAAATTGGAACGCTCAATGCTTCGGATACCACTAATGTCTTATAGTTTATTTCGCCATATTTCATCACAGAATATTAAGTCATTGGATAAGGCGAAGAAAATTTAAAATATTCGTTTCCAAAGCATTTGGGGGCACCTACTTACCCAAAACACTTGTGGTCAATGAAAATGACCTACCATGGGCCAAGGGTTAACCACAGCGTAATTCATTAGAGGTCTAGGAAACTCTTGTATACTAGAACGCAGTTCATGACATCACATCATGCGATTTGATTCCTAATCCTCAGAGGCAGAAATTGTTTGTAACGTCCCTTGAAAAAACCGGTCTTTCGTGGGATTGGTTCGGTACAGATCATAGGATCTGACATCATGAAGCCCCGCCTATGCAAGTAAAAGCTTCTGTGGCTTTTTTTTACAATTGTCACCATTTATTTTTTAAGAAATCTTTTCTTTTATAAATCGCAAAATTTGTAGCAACTGTCTCCGATGAAATAAGGTGACGATTATTATTTAAATTTATTGGTGACAAAATAAAAACCATACATATCCTTTTTTTTAAACAATTGTAATTAATTTTGTTTAAAGCCAAAACAAAACTGTTATAACAGCTTACGCTAGTCAGACATTTGCAAAGCATTTCCAAAATTATTTTAAACTAATAACAGAGCGCTTGCTTTTGAATATTTTTAAAGGATTTTTTGAATAGGATATCTGAGGTGAATTTCCAAAGTTTTATAATGCATTGTTTCTATTTTCATTGCATTATTATCTTTTGTGGGGGATGGGTATGAGTGCACTTTGAATCTCAAAAACAGTTCCGAAATCTTGAGTCTTGAGTAATCTTAAAAAAAAGCATAATAATTTCACTTCATGTTACATACCATCATCGAACGCTATTTATCATAACTATCGCAAGCACATAGTCATAATTACCATCATTTTGTAATATGTGTTTCTTATAACTAACTAATAGTATGTTTCTGCCTTAATTATAGGAATTATTCGTTTATAACATAATATATTTGAGTATTCCCAGTGCTGCAACATACTATTATTCTCACACCACTCTCTCAAACAAAAATTATTGGCATACTGTTCAAAAACATTTGCAAGAAAAATATGCACCAAAATCTGTTTATGTATGTATATAATGATGGTGCTAATTGAATGAAAAAAAGTCGCCTGTGTTCTTGTAAACCAACTATAAAAAGTACTGCATGGGGTAAAGAGTCTCCGAACTCATCGCTAGATGGCAGCATCAATTAAATATCCATACTATGTTATGTTACTACGAATACGAACCATCAAAAGTCTGGTTTCAAAGTTTCATGTTACGTCGGCCATTTTTTTACGAGTTGTGGAAATGTAAGTGACGCTAAGTGCTGTGCTCATCCATGAATGAAAGAGGTAGTAAAACTGAATAAATTAAATTATGAATTGCTCCCAAACCCCCATACTCCCCAGATGTGGCTCCGAGCAACTATTGTTTGTCTTCTAATTTGAAAAGATGGCCCCAGGTGAAGAGATTTTTATCAAATGAATATGTCATTGCGAAACTGATTCACATATTGAAGGCCTTCATAACTCTTAATGTATGAAAAGTATTTAAAAGTTAGAAGACGGCTGGAAGAAATGTATCACTCTGAAGGAAATTATGAGCAAGCAAAAATCAGATTTTCACAAAAAAGTGTTTCTTCATTTCACCCATGGACATTTCACCCATGTAGTACATAGTGCATACTCAGTGTTCTTACGGGTACCGTTATTTTTCAGCAGAAATAACAGGTTTTTTTTTCTTATTTTACAAAAAAAATATCAAGTTTAAACGCGTGGAATTTTAACTTAATCAAGGAGGAATTTTTTATAAGAAAATACTGGTACTGAAGAATTTAATGGTTCTGGAAATTCTGGGATCTTTTTGAACGCTGATACTTCATTTACATTACGGAATATATCATAGTAAACCTCAATCTCTATAAAATAAAACACAGTGTAACGCATAGTGCGCCAAACTGGTTTTTCTCACCCAAAAACTGTCATAAGAATTGACGCTTTTATCGAGACCGGTATGTCGTCTGTCTGCATCCAAAGCTTGACAGCAGAAACAGAAGTTCACCAACATAGGGAAAGATTACAATACTTTATTTTCGGGGGCGGGAAGTCGGGGAAATATGTTTTATTGCATATTTCTTACATTCTTTTATTAAGAAATTTTAATTTTGTTATGGTATATTAACCGCTAAGCCTAGAGTACTTAGGAGTATTGTAAACGCTAATGGTGTGTTTATTAGAATATAAACTAGCCGAACTTGACTTCTCTGGAAACTTTCATAATGTTTATTATTTTATCAGTTTTTTAAATTTGTGTGAAAACACATTTTTTAAAGACCGTCCTAGGACTGATATCTACACTAGTAACATATATAAAATACATGGTATTCCGTGTATATTTAAGTGAATGCGGAAGTACGGAAGTTGCACAGAAAGACAGACAAAGCATAATCTAAAAACTTTTCTACTATATTGGAAAATTCTAAAAAAGTTTAAGATAAACGCTTTAAATAAGTAAAATTGCAAAAATAGAAAAGATACACGACTCTGAACATACAATCTTATACATATTCAAAAAACAATGCACTATGCCCCACTTTCTCTACAAAAATATAATTTATCTCACTCTACCTTCCAAATATCTTCAAGCCTCATTTATCAAAACTGTCACAAGTGTGTTATAACGAATATCACAATGAATATAAATTAAGCAGTGAAATAACAGTATATTTCAATCTTAATTATTGGAATTATGCTAAGGAGGATAAAATGGTTCTGCTTTAGTTTGAATCAAAAGTCTAATCTAAGACTGACAGATAACGTGTAATACAAAAATCAAATACATTGATTTTTTATAAAATGCTAAAAATTTGCTCATTGTTAACCGAAAAATGTCAATTGTGCAATGTCCTTACGCTAGTCAAGTGAAAATATTCGCAAACTTAATTTAAAGTATTGATAGTGTTATTTTGGAATTTTCTACATGCAAATGAATAAATTTAAATAATTAAATGATCATTATCTTTGAAAAAAGTTTGAAATAATGCCAATATTTCTCATGCCTGTTACAGAATTTTTATTTCTCTAACACCAGTTTTTCAATACGAAATTTTTGGCTAATTGAATCAGTATAAATGCTCGAACTAACTAATGAAAAATGTACAATGAAAATTTACCTATGCAAATAATAAATCATCAATGGAATATTGATGACCGTACGTGGTCCGGGCAAATAATGATTGGCAAAAACACGTTGCCCGTATGACGTACGGGCAAATCAGGGAAGCGTTTAAAGAATTACTTTAAGAAAAAATAATAGTTTTATTGTCAATGGTAGTCATATGAAAAATCAGAGAGATCATTTTAAACTAATGACAAAGCTCTACTTGAATTTATCTTTTGCATTTGAATTTTTTTAAAAGGTATCCTGAATATGATATCTGAGTTCGATGTGTGACATTGTAACTTTGTAGTTTTTTGATTTAGACTGCAGACTTCTTTTGTACTTTTAATTTAAGAACTGGCTCTCAAAGTTAAAATATCATCAAAAGAAAAAATATATATATCTGGAACAATTTATCTCAGTTTATCTTTAATATTACATTTAAACTTGACATATCTTAAGTGTCGAAATTAGTAATAAATATCATAATATCGCTCACCCGTAAGAAAAGTGAGACATCTCACAAAAATTCATTTTTCGTTTTATTTCACTAATTAGGCTATCATAGGTGCCACTTGCTATACAAAAAATTTCATAAACGGAGTTGTACGGAAAATCGCTTTATTATGCTGTACGTCCATTCGTGGCCACAGAAAAGAGGTGGATTCTATGGGAAAGTAAAGTTATCCAATCTTTGAAATTGCATTATTCCCCTTCGTTTTTAATTATTTTAAGCTTCTATGAAGATTTTTTCGTGCGTTTGTAATTGCACAGAGCCTGATTACTAACGGGGCACTCTCTCCCCAGTAAAATTACATAGAAATTTTCGCCTTGTTTAAACGCCCTTTTCAGTCAAAATTACTATCATGAATAAGGAAAAAATTTCTATTTACTTTTTCTGGTGGGAGAGTGCCCCGTTGATAATCAGGCCCTGTAATTGCATAAATACTTTACACCGATAATCGTCTTTTAGTCCACCCGTCCGTCTGTCTGTCTGTCCGCCTGCATATAACAGAACAAAAACTACCGAACCGAATCGTTTCAAATTTAAAAAACACAATTCTTGAATAACTTTGTCGAGTCATTTTAAATGTTATGAAAATCGGAAATATAGTTTAATCACATGGCAGGGATGGCAAGCGCTGCACTAAAAATGACTGATTGTAACCACTAAAGTTCAATAGTATTCCTTGTTTTATTGTATCCTAGAAATTTTGCAGTTAAATAAGAAGAGAATTACTTCAAAAAATAGTGGTACCAATCGGTCATTATTGACGCAGCGCTTGCATTCCTGTCAGGTACAATGAAACGAATTACGTTTTATTTTGGCCAATGGAAAAAAAATAGTTCCAAGTAAATTCACTGATGTTACATTCTTTCGAACATAATAAAATTGACATGCATCTATGAAATATGTACTATAATTAAGAGGCGCCATTAAGAGCGCGATTGGAAGCATGCAATGCTATATCACTTCGATAGTGTTAGCAACATATACTCGACTTCTGCATGCACATACACCTCACACTTACAATAATATACCTCCCCACGTAAAAAAAAGTGCAGTTAAAATAAAATCATAGTAAAATTAGAGTTACAGTTCTTTAATAGGAGCTTATTTCAAAAACATTTTTAATGTAAGGGGCCAAAACTTAATGTTTCCTGCAATGGAATATTATAAAAATGTTAATATAGTTTAAAAATAAGTAATTTTTAAATGGATTTCTAATTTTACAAAAACTAGAACCTGAAAACTTCGAAGATAAACATACGTAAGTACACACATCTCATAATCATAGTCATGCCCATACAATAGATAAGAGTACAGATCAAATATAAATCACAGTAAATTTAGAATTTTACTTCTCTGAAGGATGTTCATCTGAAATACTTTGACAATGTAAAGAGCTAAAAACATTGATACTGCCTATATACAGTATAAAAAGCATGCAAACATTAATGATTTAAAATTTTTAATATTTTCAAAAATTGGTACTACATTAAATAAAGCTAGTAACAGGAAACATTTGGAAGGGCACCGAAAAATTCATCAAAGGGCGCCATGGCGCTCGTGGGCGCCGGGTTGGACAGCCCTGCTGTATAGTATTACATCAAGATAGTACAAAAGCATCTTATTTGCTACGTTTGACGTGTAGTTTTCGACTTGTTATTATTGCCTGCAGATCTAAGTGCTATAATTTTGTGCTACCGTAGAATATTTCAAATTTCCTTTTTCTTCTTCTATGAAATTTACTTTTGTTGAAATGTCTCTTTTCTTTTGGGTGTGTCATACGGACATTGTTTAATATGTTATATTACGTTTTTTATAACAAAATAATGATATATTTATTTTTTAATTATTAAATTAATCTTTTGTAATACAATATTTTATAACAAAATATTCCTATAATTTAAATCTATCTATAATTTCCTATAATTTAACGGTAAATGGTACACACTTCTTTTTCGTTAGCGAACATACCGTGGTAAGCCTCAATACCATTTATATAAAAAAATGGGCATCCGAGTATATTTACGTGAGTTAAAGAAAGACGGACGAACAAACCACATTTAGAAACCCTTTTCAATATCATTTTAAAAGTGCTATAAATACTTCCATTCCCGAGCAAAATAACTTAAAAAATTGCGTTGAAATAACAATAAAAAATTATTCTACTCAGAAAAAACAATGTAATTACTTTTTCGAAAATAATTCACAATGCCTTTTTTCACAACAAAAGCACAATTTATCATACTTCATCTTCCAAATCATCTTCAGACTTTTTTTATCAAATCTGTCACAAATATATAACAAGTCGGAAATTCCTCGGGAGGTGTAGCATATAAGTGGTCGTACGATAATGCAATTTTTAAAAGATACACTACTTCAGATACAATACCGTATCGGAAATCTTTTGTGTGCCCCTGTAAATATTAAATACTTTCTACTATACACGAATAAATTTGTAGAAAGCCTTAGGAACTTATATCAACTTCATAAAATGTGGAATTTTTTAATATAATTAAAATGCACCCCAAACAATGTTTTCTCCTAAATCATTAGGTAAAAAAAACTTTTGTGTGGCCCTGTATATTAAATAAAAATATTCTTTGCATCCCAGATTGTACAGAATGTATACTTTAGTATATTTTATTGGATGCAAATGAATTGTATTATGTTCGAAAGACTGCAATATCATTAAAATGCACTATTTTTCCCCATTTATGGTAATGTAACGGAATACTCTTTGTTGTCCGTATAATTGAACTATACATTCGATTTTCATAAAATTTGAAATAACTCGACAAAATTATGTAATAATTATACATTTTAAATTTTAAATTTCAAATGATTCGGTTTGAGTAGTTTGTACGTTGTCATATACATACAGACGGACGGATTAACCGACGACTAAAGGTGCTACGTATTTACATAATTACGAACGCACCTATAATAAATACGATTATAATGGACATTATTTAAGCTGTGAAAAGCTGTTATGTAACCTATTTCAATTTTAATTGGAATTATTCTAAGGAGAAGGAAATTGCTCTATTTTAGTAGGAATCAAAAGCCTAAGCAGAGTTTGACAAATAATGTATGGTACGAAAGGCACAAAAGAATATGTTGAATTTTGGTTAATGCGTACTAATTTTTTCATTGTTAACCGAAAAAAAATATGCTATGTTCATGCGTCTGCGACTCGAAAATATTCGTAGCCTTTGCTGAACCACTTAACGGATTCTTTCTTTAAGCACAATAAATTGAAAATATAGATGAACACCACTTTTTTTTAAGCTGAAATATTTGTGATATTTAGTCTGCGCATTTCTGACATTGAGTAATATAAAATGTATTTAAAAATTTAGCGGTTCCAAAAGACTTTAAGGGATGGATGAAGCACACTCTTTTGATTTGTACGACCACAGAGTAGTAACAGAGAATCAACTTTCATACACTGTAATGGCAACTTGTTTAACATGGGATTAAGCATAGACAGTAGCAAGACGAGCGGATGACTCTAAAACTATGATCATAACATAAGAGAGGTTGCTAATTCGGCGAAACATCGCTTCCTTGGCGACAAATGATAAAAGAAAAAAGAAAAAAAAAATTGTAATTTAAGAAATTACCCCAACCATTTGAAAAATGTTTCACTCGATACATTCATCTATCATTTTAAGCTAAATACCAGTTGTTTTATTGTGTATTATCCGTGCCACTGCTATAAATGACTTTATACATGCTGCAATTTGAAGGTACGGTTCGTTTAAGTTATATCACTCTATTGTCGCCAAGCATAAAAGTTGGCGACGAAAGAAACATTTCAAACTATTTAACATTGTTGGTGCAAAAGTAATCATTATTAAAATACAGCTTTGGCATATACTGTTATACTTGTAAGACTTTGGCATATATTGTTTGATTTTACAGAGCAGAATTTTGGTGATGGAGGTTTTAAACCAAAATCGATCGCAGCACATGCATCTGTGAATGGGTCCATCAGACATCGAATCAAAAAAGTTTTTTCCCAGTTTTTCCCAAGCCGATTGCTTTTTAGTTTTCTTTTTAGGTGGTGGAAAATCAAGAGTAATAGCTATAACATTTTCCGGCTTGTTAGAATCACTATTGGCACTCAAATTTTCCTGGTTAGAACCGACCGATAGTAAAACGCCATGGCTAGTGGATTGGTCGCCCTGGCGACATGATGTTTTACAATTAATCGGTTCGGCATTAAATTGCTTCCTTTTTCGTGATCGCCTTTCAACACGTAATTGGTTTTCAGCGGCTCAATAATCTTTTGATTTTATCATTTTCTGCATTGAAAGACGTTTTTGCGCCAAACCAAATACAGTATTACTCAGTTATCCCTTCGACCAATTTCGCCAAATGATACGAATCGCCAAACTAATAAGCAACTTATACATGTTGACTGTGTTTAATATCATTGAATGCGATATTCACGTTCATTCATTTCTTTGGCTTCGGCTTTTTCCGTATCTGTTAATTTCCGTCTACCCATTTTTAAATTTGTTAGTTTTCTCCTTTATTACAATGATTTTAACCATTTTAATTTACTATTCAAATAAAAATTCTTCTAAAAGTAAAGAATTTAATTTAAATTCAAATAAAAACTCTTCTAAAAGTAAAGAAATTAATTTAAATTCAAAAGTGACCACATCATTCAAAAGTGGTAACATCATTCAAAAGTGGTAACATCATCGGGTCCATTCTCCCGAAAACAACAACCATTTTTCAAATGGTTAAAAATACAGCGACGGCTTGCTGCTTCTTGTTTTGAAATTTATGAAAGAATTATTTTAATATGATATAACTTTGACGTATTCGTCTTGCAAACAATACATGTGTCTCTTCGTAACATAACGACCTAATAATTTAAACTTGAAAATTCAAGAATAATAACAGTAATAATTACGAATCAATATAAGCGCGGAAATCTAAGATCAAATAGCATAAGCACGTGTGCAAAGATATTCAAATCAGCATTCAGCAAGAAGCGCCAACCAGAATAGGGTTACAATTAAAGAGAAATCACGAGGATAAAAATCGCCAACGCGATGGTTTAGTTTTTAAGTCATCCACTGAGGGCGTTCTTTTCAAGTCGAGTTGAGGCTCTGTTACGTACACTGTGTGTACGACGTCCGGAGAAATTAGTTAAGTGGTTAAATTAATGACAGCGATCTTTTGAAACTTTCGACTTCCATATCAATAATTTTAATGACTTTCCCTTGTAAGATATATGCGGTCTTTTTTGTAATCATTCAAGAAAAATGACATGTAGCTAATAATGACTATCATAACGAACAATATATAAGTGATGAAATAGCATAGTCTGTTTCAATCGTAATTATTGGTATTATCTTAAGGATGTAAAAATGGCTCTGTTTTAGTAAGAATCGAAAGCCGAATCATAATTTGCCAGATAACATGTAATACGAATAGTAAAGCTGTTGAATTTCGAATAAAATGCTAACAATTTGTTCTTAGTTAACCGAAAAAAATGTAAAATTATTCATATATTTACGTATATTTACAAACGTACCTCGAATGCTCAATTTTGATAAAGCAAAAGATGCCATGTATACAAAAATGAAACAAGTCATTCTACTTAGTATAAACAATCCGAAGTATGAGTGAAGAGATGTTTAATTTTTTTTTCAGTTCTCAGTGTCTCATTATCAACAGTGAAAATTTCCACCAATAATAAGGAACGGGTACTTTAATTTAAACAGCGATGGAAATTCTGAATAAATACATTTAATAAAGCAGAAAATTTCTCTTAAAAGTCAATAGTGGAATTTTCCAAAACAGTAATTAGGCGCTGACCATTAATTCTGCTAATAGCCTACTGTTGTTTCGCCAATTCGCAAGATCTTTTAAACCCTTGCGGTGCGGTGGTATATCTATGAAACCATTTAATTTTAATTCCTAAACGCCACATTGACACCAGAATTTTAGTTTAAAAAAAAAGAAAATGCAGTTTATAGCATGCGTGAAAAATAGCTTTTACTTTTTTAGAAATAAAGTTATTTTCAAATTCCGGTATCAGTCATTAATTTCAACATTTAATCAATGAATTTACTTGCGCCGCAAAGGGCTATACCGTTTGGCAAGCAATGAAGAGCGCCATTATAAACATGGCTCAAAACATACCAGAATATCATTTTTTAAAATTAGAAGGAATATATATGTGCAAATGAGATATAATGCCTCTATATATCTAAAGCGCCATTTATATTTAAAAAAAAAAATAAAAATATTAGTAAATTGTAATAAATTTCGAATTATACGTTTTTCTACGACTGTTTACCTCAAACAGTTTTGAACTTGAAGGTGTCAGAAAATGAAATATCATCCATTATTAAAATAAAATAGCAATAAGGAATATCGTTAGGTTTTTGGGAGAGGCTAATACTTTGCAATACCTACAAATTTTTTGGAGATGTAAATTTGCCATCATAAAAAGTATAGAAACGAAGTCGTTGGTGGTTTCACAGAGAGAGCCTGAAACAGCTTGCATTGATAGAAATCCTTTCACACAATTTTATAGATTTAAGAAAAAGAAATTACATAAATTGTTAAAGGTCTGGGGGAAAAAAGACAATCTTTATCCCGTCTTATGAAACTGCCGAATGGCCAGTGACACAACGTTAATACCAATAAAAGAAATTCTGAAATTTCTGCGCGAATGAGACGAAGGATCGCTTATATTTTTCTACATTTTACTTGTTAACGAATTAAAAAGGTTATTGCCTACATTTATTAACACCTATCGTCATCATTTTCATAAAAATATTAATAAATCACAACTATAAATTAGTAAAAAAATGCAACAGCGCATAATTAGTTATTATTATTATTATTATTATTATTATTATTATTATTATTATTATTATTATTTTAACTAATGATGTGCTGTGTTGCCTTTCTTTTAATACATTGCGTAAGTTACAATTGTTGATACGTAAAATACCCTTGCAGAGATTTTTAAAACATGTCTCATGAAAATATCAAGGAATTCAAATAAAGTATGCTTTAGAAGGAAATTGTATTAAAGAGACTAGCAACGGGAAATTTTCAAAAGGTCGCCAAGAAAACCTGCAAAGGCAACGCCCGCGGGCCCGCGTTGGACAGCCCTGCTTATTAAATAGTGAAAATGCTTCGACTAAGTAAGGGAAATTTTTCAGTAAAAATTTACTGGTGGGGTAAATAGGGATTTTTAAGCCTTCTTGCGGGCCACCGGTGGTACACGCCGGCGTGAATGTGCTAAAGAAATGATAACGCTCGTTTTAACATTTTTTGACACTTTAATCCCACTCCGGGGACATATAATTTTAATTCCAAAAACTTGCAAACAGAATCAACCACATTTTGATAAAATTTTTCTTTTAAAATGAAACCTTAAATTGAGGAGCTATTGATTTCTAAAAATATCCTTTGTAAATTCCGATGTCAATGAATGTTAAAATATACATATGTATATTTTTTTCAAAATGGTTGTAGAAACAATAAAATTTTTCTTATAAAATACTACCTCTGAAAATTTCTATTATGCCTTTGATTTTTTTAACACTTTGAAGGGTGGGGATGTATGATACCTCTTCTAATTTTAATTAAGATTTGCACTAGGGAATTTTGTGTTTCAATCTTTGGAGAGAACTAGTTGCAATATTGCATCTTCTTAAACTGCTTCCTTGTTTTGCACGTACGTTGTACGGACAATGAGTTTTTGCCATTCATGATTTACCCGTAGCACGCATATGCGTTTATACTCCAATCATAATTCATTACGATTGGAGACTGTAGGAAACACCAGTAAAATTTTATTGTAAACTTTGTATTTTTTTAATCCGAGCATTTATTTGTGTAAATCAGGCAAAAATTTCTGTTTTGAAAACCCGGTGATAACTTCTTGAAAATTCTGTATAAGACAATAAAAATGTACATTTGTAAAAGTTTTTTTTTTTGTCAAAAATATTGATAAGTTAACCCTTTGAGGGGCAAAGCACTTCTATTCACAAAATTCTGAAATGGTGGAATGACACAAGAATTTAAAGACATATTTATTTCAAAATAGATAAATGCTTTTCTTTACGTATTTGATAAAATTAAAATTTTCATTCAAAAATTCTCGTGTCAATATGGCATTTAGCAATTAAAATTAAATGGAATATATTTTATCCCACCACTCCTGAAGGGGTTAAATGGTGAGTATGTGAAATAACTGTTTTTTCTTTTTTTAATTAAACTAATAGTATATTTCTATTTAAATTATTCGAATTACTCTTTTGTTATGGAATACTTTTAAGTGATCCTGTAATCTAAACATAAATTGTACATTGTTCCGTTACAGTATCGGCATACCATGTGTAACTTCAATAAAGTATATCAGTTACACTGTGATCCGAGTATGTTTATGGGTAGACAAACAGTATTCCCAAACATATTTTAAATATGTACAAAAGCGCTAAAAACAGCTAAATTTCAAGAAAACAATTCGAATAGATTTAGTGAGAAAAAAAGGTTATTTTTTACAGAATAAACAATCTTATACACATTACGAAAACAATTCAAAACTTCCCACTTTCCTTACAGAAGCATAATTTATCTCACTCCATCTTCCAAATCATTTTCAGACCTCATTTATCACAAATGTCACAAGTGTATAATAATAAGTATCATAATAAACATTGCTTGAGATGTGAAATAACGTAGCCTGCTTCTACCTTAATTATTGGAATTATTAGAGAAAATTGTTCTAGTTTACTAAGAATCAAAATCCTCATAAGAGTATGAAAGATAATGTGTAAAACATGAGACAGAGATTTGAATTTTCGATACAATTCTAAGAATTTGTGCACTGTTTAACACTAATCATATCGAGAAACTTTCTGAAGTTTTATAAAACATATTTAATATCAGAATTTATTTTGAAATCGAATTAATTGTTTTAATTAACTTAATTCTACGATATATGTATTTTAATTATTTTGAAAATAAATTTCTGTTTCGAATCGGAATAGTTACACTTGTAGCAGTAAAATAATTGAATTAATAGCAGGGTTCGCACACTCCTTATATTTTGTAAGGACTCTGGCACCAGTATTAATGATAAGAAAATTTATATTTACTAATTTTTAAGAAACAGAATTCGCAAACACCTTCTCCATTCGCAATTTTCGCATTATTTTTCTTCGATAAAATACATTGAAAAAACTGTAAAATTTTAGTGCTACAGTTGTACGAACCCTGAATAGTATATTTATTTTTAGAACTAAAAGTGCGAAAAAGGCTTAATAATGGTCAGTTAATATTATACTATGAAAAAAAAAATGTAGTTACATTGCGTACATAAAAAAAAACTGGTTTCACTTATTTATTTATTTTTATTTATTTATTTATTTATTATTATTATTATTATTATTATTATTATTATTAATTTTTTTTTACAGCAACTGTACTTTTATTTTTGCCTGTTTAAATAAAGACTTATTCATAGAGAAACGCAAAGAAATAACTTTTCTAAAACATTGCATAGCATAACACCAATAGAAAGTTTTATAATGTGATAAATAATCAAAATTATTAAAAATAGCTACATTTTTGTTCGTCCGTACACGTTAATCAAAATTTTATTTGTTTTAATTGAAAACTGAAATTAATTTCAATATTGATTACAAAATTTATTCGGGTGTCTCCCCAGTCTCTTCATCCCTAATGTGAAGTGTATGATTGATATTGGGGCATATGAAATAGGTTCAACGGATAATTTTAGACACTTCCATAGTTTATAAAAGCGGATGAAATAGGCTTGCCGTGTCACAACGGGACGTATCATGCCTTTACCCAGGCATATTGTACAAAAAAATTGCTGTCATTTTATTTTTTAATTAGGGTAATTCAGCAAGAAAAGAAAGAAATACATTATTATATGAAGTTTAGGAAGTACCTGAGAAAAATATATCAGTTTAATTGCCACCAAAAATTCGAAAAGAAACGTATTGTGATATCGGCCGGTTCCGTGATGTCGACGCTAATAATTCTGCGATGACGTTACATGCCTAGTGCCATGAGGTCTGTGAAAACTGTCCGCTCTGTGATTTTTTTCATTTTGAAAGAGACTTTTTGAAAGTAACTTTTTTGTTTGAAATGGAACTGAAACGAAGGGATTCAGTTGTTGCCTGGTGTGCAGTAGGGATGGGCATTATTTATCGTATTAGGATAAATAACAGTGTTACTACGCTAGAACCTAATATTGCATTAATATGTTACTGAAAAGTCCCTGTTAAATAAATAACACATGGTTCTTAATGACAGCATCTTCCTTCACTTGTTTTAATCAAGATTTCATTTTTTGTACCTCTAAAATAATAATAATATTCATTAAAAACGTCCTTAATCGTTTCTTTTGAGACGTTTGCCGAACAATGTTGAATGTCCGGGCTGGGTGCCCGGACAGCGCCCCCCCCCCTTCCTGCTTGCGCAGACCCATTCACAATTATTTAAAAAATTTGCGTCCCCCCCTTATTAAAACACCCTTAAAAACCCTTATTAAAAAAAATCTCACAATTATACACTCTAAGATAAAAAAAAACTGTCTAAAACGGAATTTAAAACTGTTTTATAGGCTTCCGTTTTAGAAGGTTTTACTATATAAAATAAGATATTGTTTGTATCCAACAAGTACAGCCCGGACAGCCCCCCTCCCCCTGCTTGCGCAGACCCATTCACAATTATTTAAAAAATTTGCGTCCCCCCCCTTATTAAAACACCCTTAAAAACCCTTATTAAAAAAAATCTCACAATTATACAATCTAAGATATAAAAAACTGTCTAAAACGGAATTGAAAACTGTTTTATAGGCTTCCGTTTTAGAAGGTTTTACTATATAAAATAAGATATTGTTTGTATCCAGCAAGTTCAGGTTAAAAATTCTGGGCGCCCACCCGTTCAAAAAGCTGGTTACGCCTATGCAAGCACAGAAGAAATAACTCCTTAATATTCGCTAATTCAATAACTGTTAGATTTTTCACCAGTTTTTCAATTCAGTTCAGTTATGTAGTTCTTTTCTGTCAGATTTTCCACACGTTTTTGAAAAAATGTAGTTTTTTACATTACAAAAGAACATTTTATCGCTTCGTAACTGTTGTTTATTTTCAAACGTTTTGTCTGAGGATAATGTTGTTATCGTTAACGACTTTTGATTTAAAGTTTCGTTTCCTGTTTGGTTTTCATTCGCGATTGTTGAAGAAAGAGGATAAATAAAAAAGATTTCGTCTCTTTTTTATTAAATATCAGAAAGGCTGAATTTGAGATTTGTGGATTTGATTTCTAAAGGGCTCTTCTGGGGGGGGGGGGGGTTCTCATTTTTTGATGTAATATGTCTATCGAAAGCTTATGCTTCATACATTACAAATCTAGCATAAAAAATTTTCTCCCGTTATTCTGGGTCACGTTACGGACCCATAATGGGCTGAAATTTAAATTTCTTAAACTTCTTCGAGGTTTTTTGCCAAATCGGTATCAGAAAAAAATTGTGCCAACGTGATGTGTGTATGACATCTGCGCCATATAAATATTATTCAGTCTTTTTTTATTGCAATTTTTTTATGTAAAACAATATGCATTATTTTTAATGCACAATTGCACATTAAATGAAAATTGTAATGCAATTTTTGTAGCAGTACTTATTATTTATTTATGTATGGATCCACATAAAAAAGTATGAGCTAGTGAACTTTGGAACCATTTTAATACAACTCATATTCCAAATATTAAAATAATTGAGAAAAATTATTAAAAAATTATTTTCAATTTAATCATTTTTATACTAAGTAAATGCAATTAAATTTCTTATAAATTGAATCTGGAATGTTTAGATAAGATTTTAATATTTACAAAATATAAAATACAGTACAATATATTAGGTTTACAGCTTTCTGAAAGACATACAAATAGTAGGATAAAATTTAGATGAGTTCAAAGTATTAGAATATTTTATTTTGCGCAACAATATTACCTTATTAATATGAAGTAAATGGTAGTTAATTTTTTGTAGCACCCTCTTTTGCTTTCATAATAGCGTACAATCGATCTTGCATACTATACATATCTGCTATTAAGAAACTAGTAAAAAAAACTGAGTCTGGAAAAAATTTCATTCTCTACCATCTGTCCTATCTCACAAGTTTCTTTGTCCTATCAGTTAATATTTGTTTTATGTTTTGCAGCCGCTCTAGTAGTGGCAGCACGCATTGACTTGCGGTACGAAAATTCAGTAATGCATTTCATCTCAGATTTTAAAACATCAACAGTGCTGATTGAGAAAACGCGGTATACGGAAAATGGATTTTTGAAAAATTCGTTTTCCTCTGTATGTTAAAGAAAATTTTCTTAATTTGTTTTCTTGTACTTTCTAATTTTCCTGCTTTTCGTATTTCCTATTGGATACATTATTTTATATTCAAAAATATATGTGCCTATAGATATTTTCTTAAATGTTGTTGCCCCACCAGTGGCTGAGAGATTCTGCCCTCAAAACTGGTAGACGGCAGGCGCTGGATTAGAACAAAACCCAATCGCGGTCGTCAGCTCAATCATTCGGAGTTTTCCGTGGTTTTCTTCGAACTTTGGATTTCCTTGCGTAAATACGGGTTGGGTTCCCTTAGAAAGACCCCCCCCTCCCTCCAGGGAGGGCACCACCTTGGGGGCCCATATCCCATGTGTTGTCCGTTTGGGAGCATATTTAGCAATTGTTTATAAATTGTTTATTGTATCCTGTTACAAAAATAACAGGATGTTGAAACCTGTTACCAGCGCTACTGTGGAATGATGTAACCTGTTAACCAAAAATAACCATATTTTCCATCTCTAGTGTGCAGCCAAGAAAGGACGTTTTTTTCGGCGGGCTCGGGTGTGAGCCGTGTATGGTTCAGGTTTTAAAGAACATCGGAAAAGGGTGTTCGAAACCTCATGGCCGGAAGGGGCTGTATGTTTTCAAGTACATTTCCTAATGGATATAAGTGTAAATTAACTGTATGTAATGTAAATAGCACAGTGTAGTTATGTATAAAGTTTTGATCGTCTACTCTGTGTGTTGGTTTTATTAAAGTGAATTGTGAAATTGTACAGAGAGTCGGAGTATATATAGATACGACGTCACAGTATTTTTGAATTAAATCGTGAGTGGTGCATAAATGCCAACATTTCTTAATTACTCCTCTGTCTGGTCTAAGGTGAACATGTTTTCAACCGGTAATTTTATTTAACTAAAAAATTTCAAAATGAATTTGAACAAGTTGGAAATTGCACGTGAAGCGTAGCAAATAAGAGGCGTTCTTACGATAAAGAAGTTTTAAAAATATTCAGATCTTGCCGTTATAATATTGAAGTACTTCGGATACAGTATAGTGGTCGAAATCTTTTTTGTGTTCTTGTAAATATACAGGAAGTAACTTTTATTACACCTTAGCAACGCATGCCATATTCATAAAATGTAAAATAGTTTAATGTAATTAAAACACGCCTCAAACAATGTTTCCCCGTACTGCATTATGTAGTGACTACTTTTGTGTGGCTCTGTAATTTAATTATAAATATTCTTTGCATCACAGATTGTACAGATGTATGAAGTATATATATATTTTAGTATATATATATACTTCATAAGTTCATGCCAATTCTATTATATTCGAAAGAGATTAACATTATTAAAATGTACTTGAAACTATTTTTTTCTATTGACCGTAAAATAACGGCATACTTTTCATTGTCACAGTAATTTTGATCTATGCATCGGATTTTCATAATATTTGAAATGACACGACAAAAATTATGTAATAAATATATTTTTTAAATTTCAAACGATTCGGTTGGGTAGTTTTTGCGTTGTTATATGCGGACAGATGGACGGAAAGAAAGACAACTATCGGTGCTACGTATTTACTTAATTACGAACACACATAAAAAGGTAGTTCATAGAAAGAAGATATATCTTCTTATATATTTTTTGCTTTTTGAGTAAGCAAATCTTTGCTTAGAGTCCGGAATAATTTAGAGATGTTGGCATCTATGGTGGTGCTATAATCATAAATAGATTTTCTATTTTAAAAAATTCCTTTACCAGAAATTATTTAGAGGAAAAATAAAAAGTAACTATTTTTTCAGCCGTGTTATGCACAGCCTCTTTGGGTTGTTCCGATGTATCACGGATCTGCTACTTACACTGGTGGCAATCGGAAGGTCAACAACAAGGCTTCTAAATTTTGGTTTTCGAGGGAAATCAATCGTATTCCCTTTGTTTTTTCTTCATTTTTTAATTAATTTTGTTTGTATAATTTACATTTTCATAGCTATTACGTTTTCTAAAAGATCCCCATTAAAATAATATAAGTTTTATTTGATTAAAAAAATCATCTTAAAAATTATTTATTGATTTATTAAAGAAAATATTAAGTATTTATTTACTTTTCAGATGCACATTGATTTTGTTGTACTAAATTTTTAAAATGATTGATTGTCACTCCAATTTAGAGGCAAATGGACTTAAAAATGAATAAATGTATTACGTGACGCTAATTATATATATTATATAATTAATGTCCCCAAGGGGTTAACCACGTAATTGATCAATGTTTTTGAAAAAAAAATATTAACCACTTAATTGTTCGGCCCAAGACATTCACGGGCTACAAGCTTCACGGTCTTTTATTCAGAATTGTTTGATTCCCGCCAGTTTTATAAAATAGCGTAATTGGTTTTATTCTGGTATCATGTTACTTGTCATCAAATAAGAATATTTTTTCTTTCAAGAAAGTGGTGGCAACAATTAATTTGAATTTTTAAACCGTAATTTAATGCGATCATTAAGTGATTAAATACTGTCTTTTTTATCATGTCTTTTACAAAATTCTCAAACTTTCATCACCGTTTTTTCATAAGAGAAATTTTTGCCTAATGGAATCGGGAAATTATTTGGATTAAATAATGCAAAATTTACAGTAAAAGTTTACTAATGAGAATAATAAATTATGAATAGAGTATGAATGCCTGTACGTGATACGGGCAAATCATGATTGGAAAATTCACGTTGCCTATGCGACATAAGGGTAAAACAGGGAAGCAGTTAATTGAATTAACCCATTAAGGGGGCTCAAGGGTTGAAAACGTTTCAAAAAATCGATTTTTTATGATCTAATTTGATTATTCATTTAATTCTTAATTCAATGCAAAAAACCGCATAAAAATATTTGCATTTTTAACGGAGTTATAAGCATTTATGTATCAACACTTTCATAGCCGCAGCCATATAATTTCAACTTTAAGTCGCGTTTTCTCAAAACTAGATTTTTGACGACTAAAACCAAAATAAAAAAAAATTGTAATTTAAGAAATTACCCCAACCATTTGAAAAATGTTTCACTCGATACATTCATCTATCATTTTAAGCTAAATACCAGTTGTTTTATTGTGTATTATCCGTGCCACTGCTATAAATGACTTTATACATGCTGCAATTTGAAGGTACGGTTCGTTTAAGTTATATCACTCTATTGTCGCCAAGCATAAAAGTTGGCGACGAAAGAAACATTTCAAACTATTTAACATTGTTGGTGCGAAAGTAATCATTATTAAAATACAGCTTTGGCATATACTGTTATACTTGTAAGACTTTGGCATATATTGTTTGATTTTACAGAGCAGAATTTTGGTGATGGAGGTTTTAAACCAAAATCGATCGCAGCACATGCATCTGTGAATGGGTCCATCAGACATCGAATCAAAAAAGTTTTTTCCCAGTTTTTCCCAAGCCGATTGCTTTTTAGTTTTCTTTTTAGGTGGTGGAAAATCAAGAGTAATAGCTATAACATTTTCCGGCTTGTTAGAATCACTATTGGCACTCAAATTTTCCTGGTTAGAACCGACCGATAGTAAAACGCCATGGCTAGTGGATTGGTCGCCCTGGCGACATGATGTTTTACAATTAATCGGTTCGGCATTAAATTGCTTCCTTTTTCGTGATCGCCTTTCAACACGTAATTGGTTTTCAGCGGCTCAATAATCTTTTGATTTTATCATTTTCTGCATTGAAAGACGTTTTTGCGCCAAACCAAATACAGTATTACTCAGTTATCCCGTCGACCAATTTCGCCAAATGATACGAATCGCCAAACTAATAAGCAACTTATACATGTTGACTGTGTTTAATATCATTGAATGCGATATTCACGTTCATTCATTTCTTTGGCTTCGGCTTTTTCCGTATCTGTTAATTTCCGTCTACCCATTTTTAAATTTGTTAGTTTTCTCCTTTATTACAATGATTTTAACCATTTTAATTTACTATTCAAATAAAAATTCTTCTAAAAGTAAAGAATTTAATTTAAATTCAAATAAAAACTCTTCTAAAAGTAAAGAAATTAATTTAAATTCAAAAGTGACCACATCATTCAAAAGTGGTAACATCATTCAAAAGTGGTAACATCATCGGGTCCATTCTCCCGAAAACAACAACCATTTTTCAAATGGTTAAAAAATCTATTTGATAAAATGGCTTAATTTTTTTTTTTTTTTTTTTTTTTTTTTTTTTTTTTTTTGCATCTATATAACATCATTATCTAGGTTATGAATTAATATATTTTAGATAGTTTAATATTTTGAGTATTTTTAATGGGAAAAAAGTTGTATTTTTTAGGGTTTTAATAATGTTTTTAATAATAGGTTTTTCTTAATAATGTTTTTTTTTTTTTTTTGTGTGTGTGTGGGGGGGGGTTATATCCTTAATTCATTCTCAAGAGTAAAGTTCCTGATCATTTTAAAGCAAAAATTAAGTTCTTAAGTCAGTTCAACGTTAAGATATTTTGGTGTTGGTGATATAGCATATAATTTTTTTTCGAAAATTGTGTTACATACATTTCATTATATTTTGTTATATTACATTGAAATACTTCATTTTGTAATTTTATAAGACTACAAATATACCTTTAAAATATCATAAAGTTTAAATTAATTACACTGAATATTTCTGTTTTTATATGGGTTTGAAGCGAGAGCTTTGTTTACATGTTTTTCCGTATTGATCAACCCCTGAGCCCCCTTAACGCTTAGAGACATATTTTTAGATTTTGACTTAGTGGCAAGAAAGCGCTTTTTACGCCAATAAGCATTAAAATAAATATATATATTCTTTCAAATTCCTTGAAAAAAAAGTAATAAAAGGTACTTTTCTTTTAAAATAGGTTTGAAAATGAAAATTTTAATTTAAATGAAGAAAATAATTCGGGCGTTAATGGGTTAAGAAATAGTATCAGGTTTTTTTTATGCTCGGTTTTGCATGTAGTTCAAATAAGTTTCGATTGTAATCCGGCAATAGTGAAACTGTTGATCATAAAAATCATTTCTCCGAGTTCAAGGTTATCAAAAAATATTTTGTTGGTTCTTTATTAGGATTCGAATCAATTTTTAATTCAGGCGTATTTTCTTAGAAGATGTTTCTTTTCTTTTCTTTTTTTTTAATCAATCAGTTTTAGAGGGAATTATTTTGATGATTAAAGGAGAATGAACCCCTTCATCCTTTTCGAGTTAAACCCTATATTTATGAGTGATTCGGATTGGTTTTAGATAAAATTTTTGAATATCATGACTGAAGCTGAATTTTGTATTATAATTAGTGTTTTTAAAATAAATATTAAGCGAAGAGCATTATACAAAGAGTTGGATTTCACCTCCGAACAGTTTACAGAGATTTACTTGTTAGTTATTGGCTTTCAAATTACAGAATAAAAATTTTAATTGCAATTTTTAGCATTTCTCCGAATTTGGAAATTTCCGTTCTTTGACTTCTTCCATTCTTCCGTTCTAGCATAGCATTAACCCCTTGCGGCGAGGTGGTTTCATAGGTATACCACTGAATTTTAATTCCCAAACGCCACATTGACACCGGAATTTTGTTTTAGAAAATTAAGGTATATTGAATGCGTGAAATGTAGCGTCTTCTTATTTACAAATAAAGCTGTTTTCGAATTCCGGTGTCAGTCACTAATTTCAACACTTAAGCAATGAATTTGCCCTGCGCCGCAAAGGGTTAACCGCTTCTCTGATTTAATCGTACGCCATACGGACAACGTGTTTTTGCCAATCATGATTTTCCCGTGCCACGTACGGGCATCCATATTCCAATCATGATTTATTATTCTCAGCACTATATTTTTACCGTAAATCATGCATTGTTTAATCCGAGCATTTTTTTTTCTGATACAATTAGGCGAAATATTCTGTTTTAAAAAACCGATGATCAAAGATTAGAAATTCTATAAAAGATATGAAATGAATAGGCATTGTTTGAAAGTTTTTTACAAATGTATTTGTCAGTTAACACTAGAACCGCCGGGTATTTTACAGAAGTTTTACAAAAAGTGTTTCTCACCAGAATTATAATTTTAAACTATTTAACCCTTTCCGGCACACTGTGGCCGGTCTGGGATGCCTAATTTTATTCCAAACTTCTAATTGACAACAATAATATTTTAATATAATTTTGCTCTTACAATAAAAGCTTGATTTAAGGATTTTCAAATATCTAAAAAATTCGTTTGTGACTTCCGGTGTCAGTCCATAATTTCTCATTTTGCTAACAGATTTTGCCCGTGCCGGAAAGGGTTAACTTATTTAATTAGTCTATTTTTGTGCTACATACTTTTAACATACCTTATGAAGAAAACTCTGGTTAGGATCGATTATCATCAATCTGGCAGGGGTCCTTTTGACCCCTAATAGCGGTTCTAGTGTTAAGTGGTTCAACGATTTCAGTATTTTACTTTCTAATTCGTATATAACAGTTTATTAATAATATTACGAATTTTTACCACTAGAATAATTTTAGAGGGTAGCAAGTGGTCAGAGGAAAATACAGGTCAAATAAAGAAGAATCTACCAGTATTTTTTGTTACAATAATATAACGGGAATAATGAAGGCAAATCCCTTTTAACCTTCCGTCTACCAGACGGGTCCATTGGACCCGACAGCAATATTTCTGGTGTCAATGGTAAAATGAGAAATTGTCGATTGACACCGGAATTTATAAAGGACTTGTCTAGATATTACGAATTCCTTAACTTAAGCTTTCATTGTAAAAGCAAAATTATATTAAAATATTACTGGTGCCGTTTGCAAGTTTAGAATTAAAATTAGGTGTTGCCGTAGATAAATGGGTGTTTTGTCTGGTAGACGGAAGGTTAAACAAAGTAACTAGTATTTGTCGCCTTTTTAAACACTGTTTTGTGTTTTTAGATGCAATAAGTTTGATACAAACTTGATTAAGTCCTGATTAGGTACTCAGAAATATTCGTAAACCGTTTCTAATTTGTGGGTCACTGGACGAAACGCTCTATCTAATTAGACTTGTAAAAGTGTTTTTAGCTTTTCTTTTTAACTGCACATCGTCTGTTGCATATACAATAAATATCAACACGTTTGTTTCTTTACATTTGTTTCAATATTGCCATAATAGAGAAAAATTGATTTATCAAATTTATATATAATTTTAAATATTTCATAGAATAATTAAAATTTGCATATTTCATATTCTTTTAAAGAGAATAATTAAATAATCTTGAAATAAAACAGCTGAAATTATTGAAAACGTATTTAAAATTGGCATGCTAACATACAATTAATCATTTCTTAAATTTAGCATTATTTTATATTAAAGTACATTGTTCACTTATGTAAATCCACATATTTAGTATTAATTAGTTAACTTTTTCTAGTCACATTTTAGAAACTAATTAAGATTCGTTAAAGAGATTAAACAAAACTTATTACATCTTGGAACGACAACTTGGAAAGTGATTAATGGAGAAATTAATTAAGAAACATAACATGCAAATCTAGATTTTTTAAAACTGCACCAACAGTCAAGAAAATATATTGTCATATTCACACCTAAAGCATAAAACGGTTGCGCTCATTAATTAAATATGGAAGAAAAATGTTAGATTTATCATTAACGTAAATTGTAAGATTAAGGAAGCTGTTTTGTTTCAGGTAGAAAACAAACTTATTGTACTTTTAAAAGCAATTATGGTGCATAATTCTTAGTTAACTGCTTATTTTTATATAAATGGAATTATCAAAATAATATCAAAATATATCAGGACTTCATCAAGTTGGTATCAAAGTTAACGCATCTAAAAACACAAAACAGTGTTTAAAAAGGCGACAAACACTAGTTACTTTGTTAAAGAGGGATTTGCCTTCATTAATCCCATTATATTATTGTAAAAAGAAAATACTGGTAGATTATTCTTTTTTTGAACTGTTTTCCTCTGATTACTTGCTACCCTCTAAAATTATTCTGGTGATAAAAATTCGTAATATTATAATGCAATGAAAAATGCATTGAAAAACTTTAATTAAAGCTAATGTTCAATGATATAAAGTTGTTGATACATTGTTAAAGATACATGGTTCACTTGTACAAAGCCATACATTTATTATTAATTAATGTTTTTCTAGGCACATTTTAATAACTAATTATGACTCGCTAAAAAGGTTAAAAGAAATTTGTTACATCTTGGAAAGACAACTTGGAAAGAGATTAATGTGGAAATTAATTAAAAAACATAATAATAAAATCTAGATTTTTTTAACTGCACTAGGTATCAGGAAGATGTACGAGGGCAATTCGGAAAGTAACCTCCGTTTATGAATTAAAAAAAAATTATGAAAGGAAACAAGTTTTATTGCTTACGTATGAAAGACACGTTCTTCAGTTACTTCTCAACATAATTGCAGCATTAATTAAAACAATTATCATAACGGTAAATCAGCTTTGTACTATCAAAAATGTTTACAAAAGTAGTGGGTCAAGTAAAATATTACGAGAGTAGCGCATTTATCAGCATATCATACAGAAAAATATGTTAAAATTCTTTGGATTAAAAGAATGGTGCGAGTTGAATTTAAAAATAATCGCAGTTGAATAGGCCGTCGGCAGAAGTGTGTGACGATGGAATTTCAAAGCTGATTTACCGTTATGTTAATTGCTTTAATTAATATGGCAATTATGTTGAGAAGTAGCTGAAGAACGTGTCTTTCATACGTAAGTAATAAAACATGTTCCCTTTCATGATTTTTTAAAAATTCATAAACGGAGGTTACTTTCCGAATTGCCCTCGTATTATCATATTCACACTTGAAGCATAAAATGAATGCGCTCATTAATTATATTTGCAAGAAAAATTTTACATATTTCCCATTTACGTAAATAGAAAAGTTAAGGAAACTGTTTTGTTAAACATGGAAAACAAATTTACTGTAATTTTAATAGCAACTATGTTGCATAGTTCTTAGTTAAAAGTTCATTGTTATACAAAAAGTATTTGAACTCTCACAATGATACGAATAGTGCATTGAAAAACCATAATAAAGCTAATGATGAATAATATAAAGTGACTGATACATTCTTAACCCTTTCCGGCACGGGCAAAATCTGTATTAAAATGAGAAATTATCGACTGACACCGGAATTCACGAACGAATTTTTTAAATATTTTGAAATCCCTAATTTAAGCTTTTACTGTAAAAGCAACATGTTAGTAAAATATTACTGGTGCCGTTTGCAAGCTTGGAATTAAAATTAGGTATCCCAGACCGGGCACAGTGTGCCGGAAAGGGTTAAAGATACATAGTACATCTTTAAAAAGCAATATATTTAGTTTTAATGAGTTAACATTGTTCGAGGCATAATTTAATAACTATTAAAGAGATTAAACCAAACTTGTTACAACTTAGAAAGACAACGTGGATTGAGATTAATGGCGAAATTAATTAAGAAACATATCATGCAAATCTAGATTTTTTTAACTGCACCAGGAGTCAGAAAGATATGCTATCATATTCATACTTAAAGCATAAGATAGATTGTTACTTATATTTGCAAGAAGAATTTTACAGACTTCACATTTACATGTAAATAGAAATTTTAAGGAAGCTTGTTTCATATTGAAAACAAACTTATTGTACTTTTAACAGCAATTATTTTGCATAAATCTTTGTTAAATTTTCATTGTTATACAACTGGCATCTGCACTCTCACAATAATATGAATAGTGAATTGAAAAATCCTAATCAAAGTTAATGATGGATCATATAAAATTGTTGATATATTGCTAAAGAAACAATTGTTCCCTTTTACGAAATAATATATTTAGCTTTAATTAGTTACCTATTTTCTAGGAATACTTTAATAACTTATTAAGACTCGATAAAGAGATTAAAATAAACTTGTTACAACGTGGAAAGTGATTAGTGGAGAAATTAATTAACATTGTTCACTTTTAACCCATTGAGGACGAGTGACATATATACGTGCCGCAAAAAGGCTTAAGAATCCTTGTTTATCCCCACCATTAAAATATTACAGTAAAATTTGCCTTATTTAATCGGAATATTTTCTTGATTTAATAAAGCACAAATTTTTGTTTTTAAAAACCGGTGACAAGGCATTAAAAATTTTGTAAAAGTCTCGCGTCGCCAAGAGGTTAAAAATCAATATATTTAGTATTAATTAGTTAACATTTTTCTAGGCGCATTTTAAAAATTAATTAAGACTCGTTAAAAAAATTAAACCATACTTGTTACAATTTAGAAAGAGATTAATAGGGAAATCAATTAAGAAACATAACGTGCAAATGTAGATTTTTTTAACCGCAACAGGAATCAGGAAGATATATTTTCCTGTTCACACTAGAAACATAAAATTGTTCGCTCTTTAATAATATTTGCAAGAAAACTGTTATAGATTTCCCATCCACATAAATAGGAAGATTAAGGAAGCTGTTTTGTTTCAGATAGAAAACAAGCTTATGGCAATTTTAACAGCAATTATGTCTCATAATTCTTAGTTAAATGGTCATTGTTATACATTTGGCATTTGACCTCTCACAATAATATAGATACTGCATTGAAAAATCATAATTAAATCTAATGGTGAATGATATAAAGTTGTTGATAAATTGTTGATACACTATTAAAGATACATTGTTCATTTTTACCCTGCAATATACTTAGTTAATTAGTTAATTTTTTCTAGGCATATTTTAACAACTAATTAAGACTCGTTAAAGAGATTAAACCGAACTTGTTACAACTTGGAAAGAGATTAATGGGAAATTAATTAAGAATGATAACATACAAATCTAGATTTTTTTTTTAACTTCACCAGGCGTTAGGAAGATACATTATCGTATTCTTAATTAAAGCATAAAATGGATGCGCTCATTAATTATATTTCCAAGAAAAATGTCACAGATTTCCCATTTACGAATATTGGAAGATAAACTGTTTTGTCTCCTATTGAAAATATACTTATTGTATTTTTAACAGCAATTATGTTGCATAATTCTTAGTTAAATGCTCATTGTTATACAACTGGCATATGTACTCTCACAATAATATGAATAGTGAATTGAAAAATCATAATCAAAGCTAATGATGGATGATATAAAGTTGTTGATATATTGCTAAAGAAACATTGTTCACTTTTACGATATAATACATTTAGTTTTAGTAAACTATTTTCAAGGAATACTTTAATAACTAATTAACACTCGTTTAACAGGTTGTAACAAATTTGTTACATCTTGGAAAAATAACTTAGAAAGAGGTTAATGGGAAAATTAATTAAGAAACCTAACGTGCAAATCTAATTTTTTTTTATTGCACCAGGAATCAAGAAGATATATTGCCATATTCACACTTAAGGCATTAAATGGGCGCAATCATTAATTATATCTGCAAGAAAAATTCTACAGATTTTCCAATTATTTAAATAGGAAGATCACGGAAGCTGTTTTGTTTTGTATTGAAAACAGACGTATAATACTTTTATCACCAACTGAGTTGCATAATACGTAGTTAAATGCTCATTGTTATACATCTGTCTTTAGAACTCTCACGATAATATGAATAGTGCATTGAAAAATCATAATTAAAGCTAATAATGGATACTATAAAATATCAAGAAAAAATTTTGATAAATTCTGATATTCCATTAAAGTGAATAATTAAATAATCCTGAAATAAAATGACTGTAAGTTTTAAAAACTTACTTAAATTTGGCATATTGACACACCATCAATCATTTCTTAAACTTGACATTATTTTATAATTAAAGTACATTATTCACCTTTACAAAGCCACATATTTAGTATTAGTTAGTTGACTTTTTTCAGGCATATTTTAATAACTAATTAAGGCTCGTTAATGAGATTAAACCAAACTTGTTACAACTTGGAAAGTGATTAATGGGGAAATTAATTAAGAAACATAATGTGCAAATTTAGATTTTTTTTAACACTACGCCAGGAGGCAGGAAGATATGTTTTCATATGCACATTTTTAAAGTATAAAATGCGTAAGCTTATTAATTATATTTGAAAGTAAAATGTTACAAATTTTCATTTACGTGTAAATAGAAAGATTAAGGAAGCTATTGTGTTTCATATTGAAAACAAACTTGTATTTTTAACAGCAATTATGTTTTTTGCATAATTCTTAGTTAAATGATCATTGTTATACAACTGGTATTTGAATATTGTGTACAACTATACAATACTTGATGGACAATGGACTTTTTAGACAATGACAGTCTGTATGAGACAAAAATTTTGTGGCTGCTCTATCTCAAGAATTAATACACAGAGTTTTACAAAATTTCAGACTTAGTTGACTTTAATGCATAGGTGCCAACCTGACATCGATTATCCGTAATACATGCGTTAATTTGACCCTGCTTTAATGAGTTTCGAACCAGAATTTTTTCATACAAATGAAATTAAGTATGTTCGACTACAAATCCTGAAATTAAATAAATAAAGATTCATGAAATATATTTTCTGGTTTCAAATGAAATTAACCTGGATCAAACTAATCCAGATATTACGGAAGATTAGTTGAAAGTTGGCAGCTATGTTAATGTAATGCTGATTCATTTTCGGTGTTAATCGCTCAACTTGTGGTTTTTATGTACTGTAATGATTACAGTAAGAGCTCTATCTTAATAACGAAGCCACGAACAAGATTCATATTCAGTATTTCCCTGATATGAATTGGTGGTGTTTCGTTTTTGCTGTAAATTACACAACATGCAGTGCCTGTTTGCCAACAAGACACGTTCCTACAAGTAAAAAGAACCGAAGAACTACGCATTATCCAGGACAGAAATTTGCTACGAATACAGCGTTTAGATAAGACAATAATTCCTATTAAATTTCATTGGTGTAAGTATGCTCCGTTTTCAATCACAATTTATTATTCTCACCACTAAATTTTTATTGTAAATTTTATATTACATAATCTGAGTAATTTTCTGATTCAATTAAGCAAAAAAATTTTCTGTTTTGAAAAACGGCGACACCGGAATAAAGATTCTGTAAAAGATGTAAAAAAATATGCATTATTTAACTCTTTAATCGTTCATCGGTTTCTCTACTAAACCACAAAATTTTAATTCCGATATGCAACAACGACACCGTAATTTTAATTCAAAAAAATCCATTTTATTTTTTCAGTGCAAAATCACTTTTTTTTTCTTTTTTTTAACTATTTATCTTTTAAGCTGGTTAAAAAAAAATCCGAAAGTTGGAACTATGCAAAATAAGTTCTTTTCTATTTACATAAAGTAAATATTTTCTAATCTTGATAGTTCTGCAATAGTTATATTTCTTTCCTATCACAACAATCTTAATCTATGATCTTAACTACTATTAATGATCTTTCTCAAAAGTTTCCTCAATCATACACTTAAAGAAAAGCGCTTTATTTCAAAATTAATGGTTATTTTAGAATTTACAGTAAGTGCATATTAAATTAATTACAAAAGTATCACTTTTAAATTATATATGCATACATGCTTATACATACATGCTTAATTTATGATAACGTCTTAAGAAATAAATTAATTAAAAATAAACAGAAAAAACTCAGTAACTTTGTGAAACATTACTTTATAACAGCTTGTGTTTGTACATAAAATTGATATTACAAATATTGTTAGCATCTCAATTCATTTATTAAATCTTTCCTTTATTTATAGCTTAAAACATTAATTAACTTTAAGCAGAATCAAATAACAAGCTAAAACAAACTAAAATTCCATAAATAGCTTTTTTTGTAAATGCAAATTATTTGAGAAATACAATTAGTGATTGCAACAACAAAATAATACACAATACACGATGTTTTTGATATATCTGCCTTTAATTTGTAATCCCCTCCTTTTTTTTTTTTTTTTTTTTTTTTTTTTGAAAATTTTAGAAGTGAGTCTCGGGAGCTAAAAAATTCTGCATAAATGGAAAAATCCGGAGCTAAAAAATTCTTCATAAATAAAAAAATCGAGAGCTAAAAACTTTGAATAAAACGAAAAGTCCGGAGCTACGAATGTTGAATAAATCGCAAAATCCGAGCTAAAAATGTTGTATAAATGGAAAAATCCGAAGCTAAAGATATTATATAAATCGACACTCGATTTGCCTGCGTACTTGGCAACTTTTTTTAACGCTGTACTGCCAATCCTGGTTACCACTTCAGCACTAAATGTGCATGCGCAGCAAATATCCATAAGGAGAAATTGCACTTTCGATCCTCGAGTGTTCTACATATTAGAACGAGTTATATATACTTAATCTTTTTCCAAAAGCGGTATTTATAAAGATTATTCCTGTTTCATTTTCATCTTTTTATCGTTATTGACGTTGAAAGAAGGTAGCAAAAAATTTCAGTTAGGAATTATTATTTCTATTGTATGTTTGCACATTTACTAATTCTATAAAATACAAAAAAATATTTTAAGCAAAATAGAGTGAAATTACAGATATTGCACAAAATTCCTATGCATTCAAATTTAATTAATTAATTTTACTTTGCTATATTCTTCTAAAATTTATTAAATGATTGCAGAAATATTTTTAAAAAAATTCATCAAAAATGCTTTCGAAAATGAAATTATCATGAAAGCGTAATTTGGAATGCAAAGGCATAATATTTTGTAAACAGCTTAGCTGAGGTAAGAAGCTTGTATTAAATACTAGCTGCCCCCAACCTCAAGCATTGTCGGGTCTGTGAAAATAATCTTAAATATACCTCTAAAAAATATTGAATGACTTTATATTTGTAATCTAAAATCTTTCTATACGAACTTCAAAGATAGAAATTCCATTGTCTACGATATCGTTTAACCCTTTGTGGCGCCTAGGAAATTCATTGCTTAAGTATTGAAATTATTGACTGACACCGGAATTTGAAAATAACTTTATTTGTAAATAAGAAAAGGCTATATTTCAAGCATTCAACAAACCGTAATTTTTTCTAACGAAATTCCCGTGCCAATGCGGCGCTTGGGAATTAAAATTAAGTGGTATATCTATAAAACCACCTCCCCGCAAAGCGTTAAAAGGCACACTACTGAGGCTGTCATTTTATATTTTTAAATGGAAATCTTTCCAAATATATCTAGAGTCATTCGACATACTACTCTAGAAAGCGTATACTCTACACATACTGGAAGTGGTACGCAAACAGTGGTTTGTTTTGATTTTATATTTTTAAACAGATTTTCTTTCAAACGAACTTGATGAATTAATAACAAGTAAAATTTATTTAACTAATATTTCTTCTAATGTCATAACTCAACATTTTTTTTACAAAAGTTATTTTATGTATAATTTAGTTGGTCCAACAGTGAGAAGTAAAACAGTTTAAATCATCAGCACTTATTTCTAACTCTATATTTTTAGGGCAATATATTTACCGTAATTTGGGGTGTATAAGCCACAGATCAAACAATTCTTTTTCGACCCAGAATTTTTTAAGAAACAAATCTAACTAGTTTGATCGCCGTAAATATTTGTCTTCAATCACTAAATAATATTTATGGGTTCACAAAGAATTGTTTGATCCGCGGCTTATACACGCGAAAATACGGTACTTTCTTAATCTTAAAAGTACAGGGTGAGCAAAAAGTTCGTAAAAACTTTAAAAATTCATAAAAACCGAAAAAATAGCTGAAATGAAAAACGGTTTGCAGGGTTAGCATCCATAGGTCACGGGGATTTTTTAAAGACAGAAATAAAAAAATAATTCAAAAAACAGCCGACAGATGGCGCTGGTACCTGCGATTTCCGCGGAAATATGCAAATGAACCGGTTATAAGAGCTTGCGCTCCTAATCCACAACTAGTTCACCGTTGTGAGCCGTGAACTTGATCAAGGATGCTCACTGCGAAGGACAAAGCTTTGTTGGTGAAGTTATTTTACATGAACAAGGAATCAGCGACTATTGCTTTGCGTAAATTCCGATTTCAAAAGGATTTGAGGACGGGAAAGTGGCCTTTAACAGCGGCAGGCCTCATAAAGCTTGTTAGGCGGTTTGAGGAACGATTTGGAAACATTCTGTTCTTTATTTGGGTATATTTTCTTTGATTTGGGTACGTCAGCGCCACCTATTGGTTGTTTTTTGAATTATTTTTTTTCATGTTTTAAAAAAATCCCCGTGTCCTATAGATACTAACCCTGCAAACCGTTTTTCATTTCGGATATTTTTTCGGTTTTTATGAATTTTTAAAGTTTTTACGGACTTTTTGCTCACCCTGTACTTCGAACAAAAGTTTAAAATAAAATATGCGATAAGGAAGGAAATTTCTTTTACAGTTTCGAAATAATGTGAACATCCAAATTAAAGTCACTACGCGTGACTTGTAGCTACGAGAAACGATAAGTAAAATAATCGCGATGTTAGATGAGATTCTTGCGTGGAATTCGTAATGGAGCATTTTCAAAAACAACGCTTATAATTATCTCTAAACTGGACATTTATACTTCTAAAACAACGGTTATTTCCCAACTTAACGGCTTTAAGAAATAAATAATTTCTATCGTAAATACCTTGACTCTTTCAAATTTTAAAGAAATGTGTTTAACCATTTCCGGCACACTGTGCCCGGTCTGGATACCTAATTTTAATTCCAAACTTGCAAACGGCACCAGTAATATTTTAGTAAAATTTTGCTTTTTTCAGTAAAACCTTAAATTAAGTAATTCAAAATATCTGAAAAATTGGTTTGTGAATTCAGGCGTCAGTCGATAATTTCTCCGTTTACTAACAGACTTTGTCCTTGCCGGAAAGGGTTAAAGCATAAAAAATAAAAGCTTTTAAAATGACTTTATATTCAAATGTAGCTTACACAAACGACTGTTTAAGATTATTTAAAAAATACTTTTTTATTAAACATTAATTACATTACATCATACTTAAAAACTTAATATTTAATAATAATTATGTTCTTTAGAAGTTTTTTAAAATTTTTGATTAATACTTTTGACTATTCAAGTTTAAAATTACACAAACCAACAAAAAAAAATATTTTTGTCAGTTTCCTAGTTCTAGATAGACAATTCCTACTAATTTTGGGTTGAAAAAAACGAATATGTAAATGAAATTTTTTTATTAGCTCTTGTTTTCAAGATACAATACAGCCCACTTGAGAAAAACACATAGCATCCTACATATTGATTTAAAAGCAAATTGAAGAAGAAAAAAAAATTCTATGTAATAAATACAATACATAGTGTAATGTAAATACAATACGTAGTAAATACAATACGTAGTGTATGTAATAAATACAATAGGCATGTTTGACTAAACAAACAATGTTCATTTTCAGAAAGCAGTGGTTGTTTTTAGCTTATTCTTTTAAACGTTTCCTTTTGAAATGCCTGTTGTACGTCAACGCCAGAGCATCTCTTGTAACAGTCCAACAGTAGTCGGGCAGAATTGACTAATCCCAACGAACTTGATATCTGCGTTACATTACAGAGATATCGTTGTGAAACCTTTTTACCATGTTCACCGCTTACAACTCCACAATTTTTAGAGGAAAAATCAAGATAGGAATGGAGGAAATGAAGTTTCAGAGACATTTTGCATCCAAGGTCATGGTACTTTTATAGGTGTTCTTTCACCAACTGTTGGTAGTTCACGGCTTTTCTGTTGTCTAGAGATCCTCGTACCATATTTTGAAGGTTTCCCAGGCTGGTTTTAATTTCCCATCCCAAACTTTATCAAAAACAAGGCCCTTCATTATTGTGCGTATTTGAGGGCCCACAAAGATTCCCTCTTTAAACTTTGATTCACCCAGTCTTGAAAATTTCGCTCTAAGGTACTGGAAAGCCTCCCCATCCTTGTTCATAGCTTTCACGAAGTTCATTAATCTCATCTTAATGTGCAGGTGTGGAAGCAGAATGTTTTTTGCACCAACTAGAGGCTCATTTTTGGACATTTCTCTCCTCGGTATTTAGATTTATTGAAGGCCATTTGTCTTTTATGTAGTGAGAGTTTTTATCTCGACAGTCACACAAACACAGAAAACAGCAGTACTTGGTATAGCCTAATTGCCTAATTGCCAGGAATAAAGCAATTACTTTCAAGTCCCCACAAACCTGCCATTTATGATCGTCATATTTGATTGACTCGAGAAGTAATTTCACATTCCCGTAAGTTTCCTGTATGTGAACGGAATGTCCAAAGGGAATAAAAGAATAATGTTGCCGTTGTGTAGTAAAAGTGCTGTCAAACTAAGTTTGGAAGAATATAAAAATAATCCTCACTTCCTTCGATTATGATTTATGTTCATCGAAATCATCAAAACATTAGCATAAGTTAAAGCAACAACATGTTCTTTCTTCTCAAAGAAATGGAGAAGATTCTTGTGACGAGCCCTGTATTCTGTGATCTTGACTTCTGGTTGGATTCTACACAGAGAATACGGTTAAGTGGAATTACAGCTATTAGAAATACCAACTTCCGAACATTCGATTTCCCATAAAACAGCTATACTGATATTTCTCAAGTTGGTTCCTATCTTGAAAACAAGAGCTAATCTCAACTTTTTATGTTGTTTTTCGTGTTTAGCGAGACAAGATACTTCAGAAATAACTATTTTTGAGCCCGAAACATTTTTTATGTTGGGTAGTGTTATCATTGTTAACACTGAACGTCCATGGTAAAATTCGTTCCAGACATTGCGTAAATAAAAGTACAGGAATTTATAACAAAAAATTAAAGAATAAATTTCGTTTCATATAACAGCTGTTATGTCTGCTATTAAAAAAAAAATCGGAATGTGTGAAAAAAAAAAAAAAAAAAAAAAAAAAAACTAAATCGGGAGTACTGATGGCGGTTATAAGTGCTACCAAGCGTATTAGACAGCTAATTATGTTTTGTGCTTTGTAAAATCATTTATTTTGAGACTGTTTTTGATATTTTTTAGCTTAACTGGCAGATTATTATTATTTTTTTTGGTTAAAAATAGTTTAAATAACAGTTACTGTACATTAAATACAACGTTGAACTCAATAAATCGTCTCCTCAAAAAAACAGTAGGACATCTAGTAATAATCGGAAATGAAATGTCTGACTTACTGCTATGAAAAACTGTTTGAATCTAGTGAAACACTGAGAAAAATTAAGAAAACATCTAAGATACAGAATTAACTCTTTGCTCTTTAGGGATGACTCTTACTCACCATTAGTGTTATCACAGGTGTCCTTCGTAAATCAGGACGCCAAGTGTTTTGGACATCACTGATATCTTGAAGTTTATTTCGCAATTTTTTATCACAAATTATTTGAGCATTAGATAAAAAAAATCTAAGATACGGCGGGGGGGGCGGAAATAAATTTCCCTTAGCATCTGTGAACAGAGATGTGTATGAAAATCATACATCATAATGAGACATGAAAATTACGACACAGCTCTGTTTGTCAACATAAGTACCAAACACTGTAAGATATTTATCATATCGCTTGATAAGCTGTAATAAACCCTTCAGGAAAACATCAGGGCTTTGAATACGGACAGGCCATTAAACACTTCTTTCGTATGCAAAGCCCTGAGTTTTTCTTGAAGTGCTTCTTGAAGCTTATCAAGCGGTATGACAAATGTCTCAATGTACTTGGTAATTATGTGAGGAAATAAAAATATGTCTCATCTTAAATGTCTCATTGTATTTTTTGGCTTCCATGCACAACTCTGACTACAGTCGGCAGGGGAATCTTGTTTCTGGACTCCCCTTTGTACATCTATTAACCCTTTGTGCTTTAGAGATGACTCTAACTCACCATTAGTGTTGTCAAGTGTCCTTGTAAATCGGGACGCAAAATGCTTTTGACCGACACCACTAATATCTTATAGAATATTCCGTCATGTTTTATCACATATTCTTCGGTCATTAGATAAGGCCAAGACAATTAGCTTAAAATACTGGTATCCAGATCATTTAACCCTTTCCGGCACGGGCAAAATCTGTTAGTAAAATGAGAAATTATCGACTGGCACCGGAATTCACAAACGAATTTTTTGGATATTTTGAATTCCGTTAATTTAAGCTTTTATCGTAAAATCAAAATTTTACTAAAATATTACTGGTGCCGTTTGCAAGTTTTGAATTAAATTTAGGTATCCCTGAACGGGCACAGTGTACCGGAAAGGGTTAAAGCATTCATTTACGCAGAAGGCTAGTGGTCAGTGGGAATCACTTCTCGGGTGTAAAGGTTTAAACATAATCTTATGTTTCATAAGTTGATACATTAGATGCAACCACAGTTCCTCACAACAGTAAATCTGGCATCTCAATTTATGGAGCGCTCGTAATTAGGTAAATACGTAGAAGTCGTCTATACCTATAGTCGCCGTTCAATCCGTCCGTCTATCCATATATAACAACGTAAAATCTATCCAACCAAATCATTTGAAATATAAAATACATAATTTCTGAATACTTTTGTCGAGTCATTTCAAGTTCTATGAAAACTGAATGCATATTTCAATTACATGATCAATCAAAAGTAAGTTGTCGCACTACGAACAATGAAAAAAAAAGTTTATAGTGCATTTTCATGATGTTAGACTCTTCCGAACATAATAATATTTATGTGCATCGACGAAGCTACTATAACATAATTCTGTATAAATATTGGTGCAAAGAATATTTGTTATTAATTTACATAGTTACACAAAAGTATTCCATCAAATAATGGTGTATAAGGAAATGCTGTTTGGGGCATGTTTTAATTAAACTATTTCACATTTTATGAAATTGACATACGTTGCTGAGGTTTACTTCCAGTTATTTCCTGTACAATAGAAAGCAGATTTTATTTACAGGGACGCATAAAGTGTTTCGAATTCTACACTGTATCCGAAGTACTGTATACTAATACACCAAGATCTGAATATTTTTTAAACTTCGTTGTTGTACGAATCTACCTCATTTGTTACGTTTGACGTGCAATTTCTTTATATCTATTATTGCTAGATGTCCTACTGTTGCTCTGAGGCGACGAAATCAGAAAACAATTATTGACGGCTACATCCCAGCATTTATGGTAAATTTTATGAAAAAAACTTTTCCGAAAATGTCATCCAACATTATGACAGCTATCATTTTTTTAGTATATTTTATTACTGATTTAAAAAATTGACTGAAAAATTATTTTTTTTATTGTTTAAGGTAGTGAGGTAATGCTACATGCCGGAAATGCGTTTACAAATATAACTCGTAAGCATTGGGTAAACGGTGATGATTAACTCTTTATATTCTGACAGTATTTTTAAGTACCAAAAAAGAAAATTCAATGAAAAATTATTTAATTCGTCTACTGATACAAGTAGTCAACCATTTACCTATTAGTTTTATCTAATATTTTATCCCATTAAAATATATTTATACGAAAAACTTACAACCACAAAATATCTCACTGTTTCAGATAAGATCATAAAACATGTATTTACATTGCTCTTATAAAAATTGTAAGATTTCTATAATACAGGTCTTCCACAGGCGATTACTTTTTACTTATACCTCGCACCACATTTTCAAAACAATTTATTTGACACACACTTTGGCGGGATAACTTTCAGAGGTTTTAATCTTTCAATAAAATGTGTTTTGTTTCATTAATGTGTTTTTTTTTTCTCTGCTTTGACTTGTAGCTCGCCTGAATTGCGACGTGATTTCAAATCGTCTCTATGTTCGCTACACCTCCTGCAAGTTTGTTGGTCTGGTAGTGAAACACCCTGTGTTTATTATTTTCTGTTTATTAAAGGTTTTGGTCCAATTCGGTTATTCAATTTTAGCTTCATATGCTGCTAAAGAAAACAGTTAATTTTATTACCTTTGTGTAAGACTTAGCTATAATAAATAGAAAAAAAAATACTATAAATCGAGATATTTAATTTCAACCTCAAATCACTGTTTTAATTTGCCACACGGAAAAGTAAAGTATACTAATAAGGAGCTAAAGAAAATTACTGGAGAGATTTGCACTTGACTAACATAAAAATTATTGGACTTTTTTGCCATCATTCTAGTAACTTTTCGGTTGTGCTATTCAAAAAAAAAAAAAAAAAAAAAAAAAAAAAAAAAAAAAAAAATCGCTGAAATGTAACCGCTCTGCACACAAAAAGCGAAGCGAGCAGAGTGTAATGACAGTCAATCACGGTTTAACTTGACTATCGCAAGTAAAAACTGTAAGAAAGTATTCAGTGTTGGTATAAATGTAGTACTGGCTAGTCAGGGGGTGCTGCATCACTTTTTCACACTACAAAATTGTAGAAGAATTTTAGTTTTTGTTAATCAACACAATAATCTTATCGGATAAATAATCTAAACGATTCTGTTAAATTTTAGTGGTGAGAAAAGTCTGGTGCAGCACTCCCTGACGAGCCGCTACTGTATAAATGCATCACTATATGTCACTAATGTAGACATATGCATTTTATTTTCAATTCTTCAACACTAATACATTTCTTTTTTTGAAAGTCTAAATTTCAGGAAGGCAGAGCAAATCCTTTACCGAATTTTAAATATTTCATAACCTGTATTTCAATTTATTCAATAATAATTTAATCACAATAAATCAGTAATCAAGTCAATTCAATCTTAATTTAGTCACAGACGTGCTTTAATTATGAAAGTAAAATTTTTGAATTAAAAATTACTGATAGGTATAATGACATATTCTGAGCACTTTATGTACACACATATGCGCAGCAAAGGAATAAATTGCATCTTATAATAATAATAGAAAAATTGCACCATTCAAGTTAAACATTAGAAAATAAGTCATTACTGCTTTATTTGCATAATAAAGGTTGCTATAGGTGAATATATATTTTTTTAATTTCTAATTCGCACCATTTTTTCAAAACAAAATCCTTAACAGATGCTTCGATAATATTTGCAAAGCAAATGTACTTAAATATTTAAATGGAAAAATAATGATGAGAATAGATTATAAAAATAGTCATCTATGGTATCCTTGTTATTAGTACTTTTTGTTAAAAAAAAATACATTTATTGTAATTTGAGAAGCTAATTACTCTTACATAAAAAGCTACAAATATAATCACTTCTTTAACTATACAACATCATTATTCGATATTACTACCATTAAAATTATACAAAAAATGTTTTAATCATAATATTTCTCCGCTAAGCATTAAGTTCCACAAAGACAAACAAATCATGCCATGAGTAGCCTCTGGCAATAGCAGAGGTTCTCGGTAAATCCAGAATATCATTTAATTTGCGAATGCTCAGGGTGTCCGAAAAAATCTGGAAACGGTCGAATAACACCAGAAATACACAACAGAATAAAAAAAAAAAAATACGTGTTAAATATTTTTAGTAAAGCTACTCACAAGGAAGGTCTCCATACTGGGCATACTCAGAATTTTTTGAAAAAAAAAATACTGATTAAACTACTCATGTATGTAATAAAGGATCCGTCAAATTTAGCGGTGGAATTACAGAAGAAACTCAGTTAAAAAAAAAATATTTTCGAGTATTTAGCTCAAAAAGACGAAAGCGTCACGCGATTTGGCGAACAGCATTTTCCCTCGCCAAAAGCAAACGATTTTAATGCCCCTGAAAATTTCCCGACAATTAAATTTTAGAATACGTGTAAATAACATTTAATGAATTTAAATTTGAACAATGAGATAGTTTGAAATATATAGATGTATTTTTATTATACATTTCTGATGCTTTTGATGCAGTTATTTAATTTTATCACTTAAAAAATAATTTCTTATGTAAAAAATACTTATTTTTCATACATTTAAGCGTATGACAAAATAAAGGCCAGATAAAGAATGTTACAGTAATGCATTTCAATATCGGAGAAGTTTTTGTTTCCATAGTAACAAAATTGAATCGACAGAGCTCAATTAGATTGGAGTTAATTTTGAGATTGAAACAATTTAATTAATTTAAATTTTGTTTTAATTCATGAAATTTCACAGTTAATTTTCATTCTAAATATATTATGATAAAAATATATCTAAAATAAACTAAAGCTGGCAAAACTAACGCTATGTAAATAAAATTTCTTTAAAAAAGTTCAACGTGAAACATTTTTGCCTTAAAAAGAATTTGACATAAAAAAGTATTTTTTGAAATTTTATTTTGTCGCCAACAGATGATAAATCGCCAAATAAAAGAAATGTTCATTAATTTTTTACAAAAGTTCTATCGGGATTCCTCCAAAAAAATTTTTACAAACATATATATCCTTATGAGAAGAACATTTTGTAATTTTTTTCATAATTTTCTGAGTATGCCCGTATGGAGACCTTCCTTGTCAGTAATGACAAATTTGACCATTGCTATCAACCCCTTGGGGGTCCGAGGGAGGTTCAACATTGAAATTGTGAATGATAAGCCCCCCCCATTTTTAATTGCAGATTTGGATTCTACGAGCAAAAGTACGTAATTTTCCTATTTAAACATTTTTTTCGGATTTTCGTTCATCACGGTGTAATCGAGCATATTCGACATATACATATTTCGGGTTTTCCAACCACGTTTTGACATATCAAAATCAGATTGGTCAGAACTTTTGACGTCAAAGTGTTCGTCTTTTGTGGGAATTGTGTTTCTCGAAAAATAATAGTGGCGGATGATTCAGTGACGCTTTAAGTTTTTCTCTAAAAAATAATAGAAATATATTAAATTAATTTTCTATTTGCATGTATTTTCATTCAGTCAATCATTTCAAATAATAATTTGCATGTTTTGATCTTTTAACGTTTAAATCCTCCCCCCTCCCCCCCCATAAAAAAGAATAATCTTCATTATTTGGGAGTGGGTTGTTAGATGTTCTGCGTTTCGATGGCTTCTAATATTTTTATTAGTTTTTTAATCATCTAATTGTTGCGGGTGTATATATTTTTTTAATTATTACTAGAAGACAAAATATTGAAAAATAAACAAACTTATAAAATATTTTTATTTTGCTGCTATGTTCTTCGTCTTTTATCTCAAACTTTAAATTATTCATTAACCTTATTTTTACAGGCGTATCTACACAGTGTCCAGCAATAATAAAATTAAACTTCTCTAAAACAATTATCGATAGAATTATGCGGTAAACGGTTTATATATTAGGTAACCAGTAAAAAATATATACAGAAGATATCGATATTCAGTTGGCGGACCATTTGGAAGCCCTGTAACATGTATGAGATAGAAATAAGTTTTTTGATTGCCATATCCAACTAGTTTTAATTTGCGCTTCGTCAATTATAGAAATATCTTCTATTTACCGAGTTTCTAAGTCTCTGGCTTTTTACACACCACTATTATCTTAGAGAAAATGTTGATAATCTGAATCGCCCAAAAGGGTCAATTATGAAAAATAAGACAATTTTCTGTAGAGTGAAACTCGTTTAAGATATGCCCGCTTAATACGAATTATCTTCGGTCCCTTGAATACTGCGTATTAAACCTTCGAAAATTACCCGCCTAATAAACGTATGCATAAAATACGATCCCGTTTAATATACAAAGAAAATTGGTCTATTGATGTAAAAAAAATCCGCTTAATATACGAATCGACGCTTAATTAATCCGTTTGTACGGAATACCCAAGCTGCTTTTTAAACCTTACAAAGGCGGTAGCTAGATGGTCTGGCCGCCTTATTTTAGTTCCAAAGCTGGCAAATGGCACCAAGAATATTTTAATCCTATCAAAATCGTGAATGTGAAAAAATGCCAAGTTCGTTAAATGTTTCGCTAATAAAAGAAGTGATTTGACAAAAAATAATGATATCCTATCAAAAACATGAATGTGAAAGAATGCCAAGTTCGTTAAAGGTTTCGCTAAAAGAAGTGAGATCTAACTGCAAACCAAGTACTTTCAAATATTCTTAAATCATAGTTCCTGTCATGCATAATATTGTTCAATTGCTTAAAATGATTTGGTATGTTACTTGTTATTCAATAGAGCGACTTATTTGAATAGAATAAATATTTGAATTAGAATAAATATGAATAAATTTTACACTGTCGGACAAGGTTCTTACGTGTCCTGGAATTTCAAAGATCAGATAATACTTCAGTAATAGTATTTTGTTATAGTAAATTTATCTTTAAATAAAACGAAATTTCGCTCGATACAACTAATTTTATTCTTATTTTTTTAATAAAAAATACTAGTATTTGAGTTATAAAACCGATGGTACCCGTACGAACACTGGCTTTAATTTCCTTTTACGATTTATAAGTTTAAATTAATAGAATTCTTAAAAATTAATAAAATAATTTATTAGATTGTATTCCAATCCTCCATATTCGAACATTTATCAAAACTGCAAAGATTTCCTAAATTTGAATGCGATTATTTTTATTTCCCATTTTACAAGTCGAATCATAAAATTACAAGTCCATAAATAAAACGATTACTTTTATATTTTAATTTCAACTGCATTTTAATGTTGAGTAATCTCTTAACATTCACTTAACAAAATCGCGAATGTTTAGATTATTTTCTTGTACATGTAAGAGGGTTAGGTTCTAATTTATATTGTTTATTTAAATTTTTTAATGCGAAAGACGAACTGAAAAAAATATGTTAATTAAGCATTATATATTAAAAGTACATGCTTGAAATAAATTTGAACATAACGAACATAATTACTACTTCTGACAATAAAGTTCGGTGAATGAATTCAGAACGACGGATCTGGCAACACTGGGAAAACAGAAATCTGCACCTATGTAGAGGCAAGTGTTGACCATCTTCCCCCACCGTTGTTTAGTTGAGCGTCGTTTATGTTTTGCGTAAGACGTGCTTTACCAAGTGCTTGTTCAGTGTGTTGGTTCTTAACTGAGAACAGGAAAATGAACGACCAAAGATCAGTTTAAAATTTGGTTTTAAACTTTGCAAGACACCGAAAGAAATTCATGAGGGATAGTGCAAATTGAACATCCACCATACTCGCCAGATCTCAATCCTCCAGACTTCATCCTATTTTCACGACTTAAACTCTCTTTGAAAGAGATTTGACCATATTGCTGACATCCAACGAAACGTGACGAAGCTTTTGAACGCCATCCCAAAAGAAGACTTCTTGCGAATTTCCCAGGACATGCATAGCAGATCTCAGCGGTGCAAATTAATGGGAAATGACTATTTTGAAGCATGGTACGGTAACTTTCGTTAATATTTCATCTACATTAATGTTACAGAACTATTCACCGAACTTTATTGTCAGAGGTTGTATAATCATAATGTATGGTGGAAAAAATTTAATAATGTACGATTGTATGACAGAACACATATTATTTTTATGAATTTCCATGTAAAGAAAAATTATGGCCTCGATTTCTATTTTAAATTTAAAACTCACCAGTGAAAAATTGCATTCTATTGATTTTTCATCAAATTGTTTTGGTGTCTTAAAATTTCCCTGAGAATATTTGCAGAAAATATTTCACATGGAATGAAAACTTGAAACGTTAGAAATTTGGAAAAAAAATCCTCTTCAAAAATAAAGGAAATTACCGATTATATTTTCTTTTAACAGAAACGCTGAAGTTTAGGCAGCTTAGGCCATACAATAATACAGTAGGCTAAACAGTACATAAATGTTCTGACGAATGTCATTTAGTTCATGGAAATGATAAACACAAAGTGAATTTGCTTTGTAAAAAAATATTCTTTATGACAATATTCTTTCTCTATTATTCGCGAATAGCCAAGTTCAGTCTTGTCGAATGTGGAAATATTCCGCATTTTTTATTTCGCGAATAATCAAAATTCGCGAATATTAAATCCACGAATATTAAAGAATTAATTTATTACATTTCTACAATATTTATAATATTTTTACGATAATAAAATGTAAAATTACAGATTAGCTGAATGACAAAGGAGAAAATTTTTAAAATAATTGCATCTAAAATTATTATCAAATATTTTATTTTAGGATTATAACAAGATACTTGGGAAATAAATATATTAATTTTAGCTTTAATAAATCATTACGAAAACAGCAGTTCTTTTTACTTTATAAATAAATTACGACTTTTCGGATTAAGCGCAATCGTGCTTTGTAAGTAATAAATTATTCAGGTAAAACAAACTAATTTTTTTTTATCTGTCTGCACAAATCGTAAAAGGAAGATTGCAATTAAACATTAGAAAAGAAAAACCCTGATTTTATTCTTATAGTACTTATATAGGGTAACATCCCCAGTAATTGGCACATTAAGGATTTGTCTTTAAACTAACTTCTATTTTCATTACCAAGAAATAAAATATTTACTTGCAAATATTTTTAAATCAAAGAGTGCATATCTGTTCATATATTTTGCCCACTTTAAGCAAAAATATTTGAAAAAGTATTTTTATAAAAATATGTTTATAAAAAGTTGCTGCAATCACCAGTAATTGGCGCTTAGACTTTTACACAATTAAAGTAACCCTTTTCAACTAAACAAACCTGTTGTCAATTAAAATTTAAAATATTCTATAAATCAGATAATCATAAATTGAAATGCAAGCCTTTCTTAAGCCAGAAAGGAAGCATTTGCATCAAAAATCGCTAATTTGATACAAGCCATAACTGTTTCTCTTTCCTAGGCACTATTGTCATCTACTAGGATAAATCACAGTTATTATCTTTGAAGTAAATGAGCATATAACTGGTATATGGTCTTGCATTTTTAAAAGACTGGATATAAATTTTATTTTAGGACATGTTTGTAGGATGTGCCAATCACTGGTGCATGCCAATTACTGGGAAAGTTACCCTTAATTCTAAAAAAAAAAAAAAAAAAAAAAAAAAAAAAAAAAAGAGATCAAATAGATTAGTGAATATTTTTGATGAAGTGATAAATTATGAATCAAAAATATCTAGCTTTTAGAAGTTATAAATAAAAATACAAGGTCTTTACAAACTGTTTTTCACGTCATTAATTATGCTTATGGAATGTATTATGCTTTAGATTATACTGATGAACTTAATAACTATGAACGGACATATTTTTGAAAATACAATGATTAATTTAAAATGACAAACATTTTCCATTGTACGTAAAAACTATTTTTACAAAATCTTATTTTTTTATGATTTTAAAGTTTAACTCTGTAGAGTGATTAAAACTTATTAAAAAATTTAATAGATTGTATTCCAATCCGGATTCGAACATTTATTAAAACTCCAAAAACTTCATAATTTTGAATACTATTATTTTTATTTTCAATTCTAGTTTTATTTATTCCAAAATTACAAGTTGTTAAATAAAACTATTCCTTCTATATTTTAAATTGAACTCCATTTTAATGTATTACATTTCTACAATATTCCATTCAAACATAAAATGAGAGATTATCTAAATGACAAAGAGTAAATCTTAAAAATCGCATTAAAAATTATAATAAAACATTTTATTTTAGCATTATAAGAAGTTATCGCGTAAACAAATATTTTACTTTTAGCTATAATAAATCATTACGAAAACAACTTTATTTTTACCTTAAAGATAAATTACAGCTTTTCGGATTAAGCGCAATCGTGCTTTGTAAGTGATAAATATTCAGGTAAAATAAAATAAAATTTTTATCTGTCTTGACAAATCGTAAAAGCAGGATTGCAATTTAAACTTGCGAAAAGAAAAACTCTGATTTAATTTTTTAAAAACTTCTCTAACTTCTAAAATAAGCAATGATCAAATGGTTTTGTGAATATTTTTGAGGAAGTGATACAGCACAAAAAAAAAATTATCTAGATTTTAGAAATCAGAAGTGAATAAATGATTTATCCCTTTACAAATTATTCTGCACTTCACTAATTACACTAATGGAATGTATTACATACTAGATAGTACTGATGAACTTAAATTATTATCAAATGACATATTTTTTTTAATACAAAGATTAATTTAAAATGACTAATATTTTTCATTATACCTATCAACTAATTTTACAAAAGCTTAATTTCCTGTTATGATTTTAAAATTTTAACTCTGTAGAGTGCTTAAAACTCGTTAAAAAGTTATTAGATTGTATTCCAATCCAGATTCGAACATTTATCAAAATTGCAAAGACTTCCTAATTTTTAATACCATTATTTTTACTTCCAGTTCCCGTTTTGTCTCTTCCAAAATTACAAATCGTTAAATAAAACGACTCCTTCTGTATTTTAAATTCAACTGCATTTTAATGTATTGCATTTCCTCAATATCTATATTATAAAGGCCAAGCGTATCTGTGCGTAACGCATACGTCATTTTGCGAATGGCAACACTTTCTCCTACATTTTCGGTTTTGCAATTTTCAGTACTGCAAATTTTATACTTCTAAACATCGCACATTTTCAATTTTCACACCATCGTATGTAGAAAAATATGTACTTCCAAATGCAATTTGTTTGACAACTGTATTTCAATTTATTCTTCACATATTAATTTTTTTATAGTTTTTAGCGCGAATTTTGTAATTTTGGCAACAGAGATACGCCATTTTCTCTTAAAATTGACAAAAATTGAAATGTGCGTATGTAAATTTTGAGAAGATGAATATTATGATGGATTTAGATTTCACGTGAAATTCTAAGATAGTGTCAATTTGAAATAACTTTTTTTGTTCTTCACATTTAATTGATAACTTCATCTTAATAACTGATCTTTATTATATTTTGCTTTATTATTATATTTTTACACATGCGATTCAAGTTTAATTTTAATAATTTGGACAGCTGAATTTTATAGAAATAGTATTTTTTTTTCTTAATTTTAGCTTTAAATAATATTTGTTTGAGAGTTAGACTGACCATAGTAAGATGTATTTTTAACTGTAGCTAAGGTTTATAAATCAATAAAACAGTTCCCTCTTAACATTTACTTTCGTCGAAATTCGACGGGTTCCACCTTGTTCCATTAAAACATAAAATGAGAGAATAGCTAAATGACAAAAAGTAGATCTTTAAAAAAAATTGCATTAAAAAATATAATAAAACATTTCATTTTAGGATTATAAGAAGTTATCTCGTAAACAAATATTTTATTTTTAGCTATAATAAAGCATAACGAAAGCAACATTTCTTTTTACCTTCAGATAAATTATAGCTTTTCGGATTAGGCGCAATCGTGCTTTGTTAGTGATAAATCTTCAGGTAAAATAAAGTAAAATTTTCTATGTGTCTTGACAAATCGTAAAAGCAAGATTGCAATTTAAACGTGTCAAAAGAAAAACCATGATTTATTCTTGAGCTCTGCAGGGTTCACTGCAACATAAACAACTAGTCGTTGGGGGCCACCGTAATACTTACCCATCATGCTTATGTAAATGAAAATAAAACATGAGAAAACTATTTATACAATGCATTGCAATTCATAAACAAAATTTAAATATTGTTAATATACATAGTAATGCTATATTAAAGAACTGCTGATGTGCCAATTTCGACAAATTATATAAAACGCCAAACTACTCAAGTAGTACCGAACTGCGTAAAAGAAACATCCTTATAACTCCAAAAATAATAATTCTATTAACTAACAATCAACTGCGTCGGATGAAGCGTCTCATTTTCAATTAAAATATACCTCTGAGTTGAAATTTGAATGAAATACAGGGTCATGAAAAATCGCAAAATGTGAAAAACAGGATTACAAATATCTCGGCAACTAGTAATCCGATCGACTTCGTTCTGTATGCAAAATGTGTGTTATTTTATTGCTTTTTACGTCCATTTCTTAAAACAAAAAAATTCGAAGATTTTTATATACCTTTCATCAGAATGAATTTTTCGAGGGTCCGAAAAAAATAGTTCCGGATAATCGAGGTTGCTGATATTAAATAGGCTTCGTCCCATTCTTACATACTAACTACATACAAAATTTCAAGTCTCTATCTCAATTTGTTCGGGAGATAGAGCGTTTATAGACAGACAGACGGACGGACGGCAATTTTTTTTCTAAAAATATGTTTTTCGGAATCTCCACTATCTAAAACGTGTAAATCCGTCAAAAAAAAATTTCGATTTTCAAAACGATTGCAAGACTTACCCTATACTACGTATGATGGGTAAGTAATATTTAAATTAATATAATTCTACAAATAATAGACAGTTTCGAAAATTTAAATTATGATTAATACTCTCAAAGGTTATACACCCATCCGTAATAAAATATTTTCTATCAGGTTGGAGAAACATATTTTTTTATATATTAATAAACTAAAGAGAAAACAACAGTACAATTTTGCCCTTTTGCTCGGCGGTCAGGGGGCTATACTGATGAATGGAATAACTATCAAAGGACATATTTTTGAAAATAAAATGATTAATTTAAAATGAATAACATTTTCCAGTATACCTAACAACTATTTTTACATGATCTTACTTTCCTTTTATGGTTTTAAAATTTTAACTCGGTAGTGTTCTTAAAACTCATTATAATAATTTATTAGTTTGTATTAAAATCCAGATTCAAACATTTATCAAAACTACTAAACTCTAGTTTTGAAAACCATTATTTTTACTTCCAATTCCCGTTTTATTTATTCCAAAATTAAAACTCGTTAAATAAAACGATTCCTTCTATATTTTAAATTCAACTGCATTATAATGCATTGCATTTCTACAACATTCCATTATAGCGTAAAATGAGAGATTAGAAAAATGACAAGTCAAATCGAATCTTTAAAAAAAATCACATTCAATATTACAATAAAATATTTTATTGTAAGATTGTAACAAGTTATGTCGTAAACAAATATATTACTTTTAGCTATAATAAATCATTACGAAAATACTTTTTTTCTTTTTATCTTAAAAAAATATTACGACTTTTCGGATTAAGCACAATCGTGTTTCGTTATTGAAAAATCTTCAGGTAATATATATATATATATATATATATATATAACTTGACAAACAGTAATACAAGAATCCAATTAAAAAATGAGAAAAAAAATGGATTTTATTGATTTTATATATTTATACCATAAAAAAAAAACATGATGTATTTGACGAAGTGATAAATTATGATGGAACATAATCAAAAATAAAATCTGTTTTACAATTATTTTTCACGGCATTAATTATGCATATGAGATGTATTATGTATTAGACTATACAGACAAATTTAAATAAGTACCAAAAGACATATTTTTGAAAATACAATGTTTATTTTAAAAATTATAAAAACTTCCATCATAAATTGCAATAAATTTTACACATTCTTAATTTCATTTTTATGATTTAACCCTTTCTTGCGCAGTGTTGCCGGGCTGGCAACACCTAATTTTAATTCCAAACTTGCAAACGACACCAGTAATATTGTAATATAATTTTGCTTTTACAATGAAAGCTTAAATTAAGGAATTCATAATATCTAGACAAGTCCTTTATGAATTCCGGTGTCAATCGACAATTTCTCATTTTACTAATAGAAATTGCTTGCGCCGGAAAGGGTTAAGACGTGAAAAGTCGTATAATTCTATAAATTCTATACCATATTTCATTACTTTGTATAAAAACATGCTTCTAGGTAGCCATACATTAATATATTTTGTACTTTTATTTTTGTAAGGTAACGAATTTTATTAATCTTTTTGTATCTTACAAATCAGCAACAAAATGATAGACGATTTTTTATTTTAATCTCCGTTTTCTTTATTTCCAAAATACCTATAGTTAAATATGATGATTATTTCTGTAACTTAACCCTTTGAAGATTAGTGAGATAAATATATTCCACTCTATTTTAATTACAAAAAGCCACATTAACACCAGATTTTTTTAAATTTTTTTTTCAAGGAGTACGTAAATTAATACTTTTATCTATTTTAAAATAAACTGCTTTTTAAAATCTGGTATCATTCAATCCTTTTAACCTTTTAAGAATAGAAGTGCTTTACCTTTCGAAGGGCAATCCTTTAACCCCTTGAAGGGCAATGGGATAAAATAAATCCCACATAATTTTAATTGCAACAGGCAACATTGACACCAGAATTTTGAAATGAAAATTTTAACTTCATCAAGTAAGTGAATAAAAGTTTTTATCTATTTTAATATAAACTTGTTTTTAAAATAAATTTGTTTTTAAATTCTAGTGTCAAACAATAATTTCAAAAATTAAAGAATTGAAGTGTTTTGCCCCTCAAAGGGTTAATGTTCATTGGTTTCTTTACGAAACCACAAAGTTTTAATTTCGATATGCAACAACGACACCAGAATTTTAATTAAAAAAATTCATTTTATTATGCATGTGAGAAATCCCTTTTTTCATACTTACAAATATATTTTATTTGCAATTACCGGTGTCACTCATTTATTTCAACATCTTAGCAATGAAAATGCTTTTTCCATTATAAGGTTATAGTGGGAATGCTAAAATGCTGCGGGAAAGTACTGATTTCATAAAAATGACTCTTTCTGTCATCTATGAAGTCATTTCGATTATACAAAAGAAATAAATACATAGTTGTAGAGTTATTTTATGCTCAGGACTAAAGAGGTTAAATTATGGTATCACTCAATCATTTTAACATTTTAACCCTTAAATGCTCAGGATAGAACGCGTTCCAAAAAATGCGCAATTTAAAGAATCAGAATTTATACCTGAAAATCTAAATAGTAAATTTTTCTTTATTTAATTACGAATGGTCTGAGAATTGCTCTTTTAAATTTCTGGTGAGAATACGGAATATGTGAATAAAACCCCGAATAAATCAGGAACACTTATGGTATCGAAAATGATACAATATGCATTTAAGGGTTAAGAATAGAAGTTTTTTGCTTTTCAAAGGATTAAATTGAACTGTATTTTTATGTATCATATTTCTGCCATATTTAATTAAATTGAAAAGAAGAGATTAAGCCAGGAGTGGCCAACTATGGCATGCAGCCACTTATTTTTTGCAGAAATAGCCGACTTCTTGAATCGTATAGGCATTCAATGATTAGGTAATGCTATATAATTATACTGGTGTATAGAGTGCTACAGTTAGCCATCTATGAAATAAACGAAATGTTAAACGAAAAAATCTTTAACCTTTTAACGGACAAAGCATTTTCATTGCTAAGATTTTGAAATAAATGATTGACACCGGTAATTGAAATAAAATATATTTGTAAGTATGAAAAAAGTTATTTTTCACATACATAGTAAAACGGATTTTTCTAAATTAAAATTCCGATGTGGTTGTTGTATAACGGAATTAAAATTTTGTGGTTTCGGAGAAAAAACAGTGAACGTTGAAGGATTAAAGTATATACAATAACCCTTACCGGCATACAGTGCTTTGTCCAGGATAGATGATTTTAGTTTCAGATTTGCAATCGGCACCAATAATATTTAAATAAAACTTTGCTTTTACAGTGGAAGCTTAAAATAAGAGGTCCATAATTTCTTAAAAAAGTTTTTCCTAATTTGCGGAGTCAGTCGATAATGTCTCATTTTGCTAATAGAATTTGCCTGAGCTGGAAAGGATTAAAAATTATAATTATGATTTATTGTAGACTTATAGAAAGTTATCTCATAAATAAATATAATGCTTTCAGATATAATCAGGGACTGGCAAAACTTGAAAATTCTAAGACACCAGGAAAAATTATTAGGAGCCAGCTTGAAGAATTTTTCTCCGATATCACTGCAAAATGGCAAACAGGCTAACTTGAAGCGCCGTGCTGATTTAGTGTATTTTTCCCCAGTTCAAATAATCGTGCTATTAAAAAGAAATGTTTTTCCATATGCAGAGTTACCAAGTCTCCGGCTTTTGGATACCAGTATTTTAATACAGAAAATGTTTCTTTGCCTAATTTTTATATTTGGTCGATTTAAAATAACGGCATTTTGTCTAAAATAATAGTGGCGCACAAAATGCCGGGGACTTGGAAATTCTGTGCATGGATTTTTTTTTTTTTTTTTTTTTTTTTTTTTTTTTTTTTTTTTTTTGAAAGAAAAAAATAAAATTAATTAGTAGGTAAGAAAATTAGGCACTACTTGGTTATCTCGTCGACCAATTTCGCCAAATTGTAGAAATCGGCAAACTAACAGCCAAATTACAAATATTCACGTAATTTTTATTTTAAATAACGAAAAAACAAATAATTAGTAGAATATTAATAATACATACAAAAAGTCGAAATAAAAATCATTTAAGGACGTTATAAACACGTTTATCGTATTTAATGATATTGGATGTGACATTCAAGATTATCCATTATTGGCATTTAATCTTATAGTTTGGCGATAGATTTTTGGTCAATGGGATAAGCAAGCAGTACCAAAAATTAGCCGTCAAGCGGAACTTTATAGTCACAAAGGCGATCTTGTGCTCTGGGTTTGTGAGACCCTGGATTTATTAACCAATCGTGTTTGGAATATGATAAATTTTCGCGTGAAATAAAAATAAAATTTGCATTTATCTTTATAATAGAAAAAAGCAATAATGAAATCAAAGTTTAGGGGGAAATATTTCATATGATTTTATTTCTACAATACTAATATATTTTTTTTATTTCCGATGCAGCAAGCAATACAGACATTATCCTTACACCGGTTATTGTACTATTGTAACTTCGAAAATAATCCATGTTGAAACAAATTAGTGAATAGCTTTGACGAAATGTTGCGTTATGAATGAACATAATCTATGTTTTTCAAGTTAGAAATATGAGCATGAAAGTAAAAAGTGTTTTACTATTTATTTTGATTGTCAACAATTATGCGTATGAAATGCATTATGAACTAAATTATACTGAAAAATTTACAAGCACATCACAGGGCATTCTTTTGAAAATACAAAGTTTATTATAAAAGGAATAAAACTTTTCCCGAATTTTCTACATTCTAAATTTCTTTTTTGATTAAAAAAATTAATTATTCTGTACTCTTAAAATTCAATAAAATAATCAATCAGATTGTAGTCTAATCTCGGTTCGAACATTTATCATATTTGCCTAATTATGAATACCACTATTTTTATTTTAATCATCGTTTTAATTATTCCCAAATTACATAACATTAAATAAATGGATTAGTTCTATATTAAAAATTCATATGCTTTTTAATATATCCCATTTCTGAAATGTTTCATTAAATCAAAAATGATAGATTAGTTGAATGTTATAGCAGAAAATCTTCAGAATATTTGCATTAAAAATTACAATTAAATATTTTATTTTAAGATTATAGAATTTTTTTCATAAATAAATAGTTCTATATTAAATCATTACGGTAACAACTTTCTTTTTATCTTAAAAAAAGACAAAAGAAAAAAAAACCCGGCTTTTTGGATTTTTTGGATTAAACGCAATTGTCCCTGGTAAATGATAAATCAACAGTTCAAAAATAAAATAAAATTTGTATCAATTGACAATTATAAAAGGAAAAGTGAAAAAAAAATGATTTTATTGTTATTATATTTTTTCATAACGTTGAAAAAAAAACCCATGGCAGAACGGATTAGTGAATAGTCTTACAAAAGTGACAAATTATGAAGGAGCATTATCAAAAGTAAAAAGTGCTTCACAATTTTTTTGCATGCCATTACTTGTGAATGTGGAATGCATTAAGTACAGTAAAACCCCGATAATTCGGATTAATTGGGACCGGACCCAATCCGGATTATCCGGAGAATTAGAAAAAAATGAAATAAAATATAACATACTTACAGAAAATCACCTTTATGTTAAACTTATTAAATATTTACAGACAGTAATAATGTATACTTTGCTTAATTCTTCCGAAAAATGTCAGAAAAAGTTTTTATTAATTCAGAATACGACGATGAAACAAATTAATGTTATGGAAATTAGCCAATCTGTCCTCAAATTTGAAAAAAAAAAGGACCAAACCGATCCGGATTAACGGGGTCCGAATTAGCGGGGTTCTACTGTACTAGATTAAACTGACAAATTAGAATAAATATCAAAAGAAATATTTTTCAAAATACAAAGTAATTTAGTAATAACATTACTCAATATAGTTTGTCATAAATTTTACATAGTCTTAATTTCTTTTTAGGAAGTAAAATGTTATCCAATCGTTAAAAGATACTAAAATAATTCATTAGTTAAAAAAACATGCTTCTAAGCCGGCATCATATGATATATTTAGCGCTTTTAAAATAAGGTAAAGTAGTTTATTACCGTAATTTCCGACGTATAATCCGCGGATCAAACGATTATTTTTCGACCCAGACAAAAAAACAAATATAATATTTTAAAAACAAATGTAACTTTTAGATCGCCGTAAATATTTGTCTTCAATCACTAAATAAGATTTCTGGGTCCAAAATGAATTGTTTATCCCGCGGAATATACTCCGGAAATTACGGTACTCATTTTTTAGCTTAAAAATTTGCTACAAAAGTACCATGAACCGGGTACGTTTGTAAATTGTCTTAAATTACGCATGCGAGAATTTCATTATTCATATTACGAATTTAATGGTGTTTTACACTATCGAACATGATAAAGTTGAAATGCATCTATGAAGTATTTACTAAAATATACATTCTGTACAATCGGCGGAGCAAAGAATATTAGTTACTAGTAAATCTGCAGATCAAGAGCCTCAACGTCAGCTTTGCACATCATTTTTTTTTAGAACACACTTTGGGTAATATTCAACTTCCTGGAAACTGTAATTTAAAATTTTCAAGTTACGTAATTATTTATAAGAATAAAATAAGAATAAGAAGTTTTCAGCCAACAAAAGCGTTAAATTAAAGATTTAGTTATGTTAGAATATTCTGAATTTTTCATGATCTATTATTTTTGTTTTTTTATTATAACATAGTAGATTTCTTCAGGGGGCTCCGTCCCCCTGAACCCCCGTAGTCTCATTAAACTTAAATTTGTAACTTTCTATCAATTTGCTAATGGTTATCGTATATCTTGTATTTCTTTATACATTTTGATTTATAAGGATAAGTAACAGTTTTAATAAGCATTTTTCATTATCCTCATACTTCTACATACCTGTCCACACCTAAATCTGACGTATCAGGAACTTTTGAAAATGTAAACTCAGTAATCTAGGGTTTTACAATTTTGTTTCCGAAAAAAAAAAAAGAAATTTTGATTGCATTTTGTGGCAGATATCGCGGCCAGACAGACAGACAGAACAGACTGACAGGCGGAAAACAATAAATTTTGTGTCGTCAAAATAAGCCTTCACTGAAGTTTCGGCAATGATGTCATTATTCATGAGTTATTGCTATCCATGTTTCTTATATTTTTAACGACTACTATAAAATACCTGTTTTATTTCAATTATGACGTCAAATTTTATGAGGTGAAATATTTGTTAAAAATATATTTTTTTTTATTTCTTTTACTTCTAATTATGCCTCCATTTTTATCAGAAAAATTCTTATTAACGAAACAAATTTCCGTGTTTAATATTTAACAAAGTACTATATTTATTTTTATTTTAATTCTGACGTCATATTTATTTTTTCTTAGTTTAATTTTTCGAATGGAACTTGCTCAATTGAAACTTATTGCCGTTGGCAAATTATTCCAGCTTTTGATTTTTTTTTTGGCAACGATAAGGAAATTGGATAAATTTTATCTAAAAGATCGCTATTGATTCTGCATGAAAAAGAAGGAAATTTTGAATTACTCAGGGCCTGATTATCAACGGGGCACTCTCCTACCAGTAAAAAGAAATAGAATTTTTTCCCTTATTTATGACAGTAATTTCGAATGAAAAAGGCGTTTAAACAAGTTGAAACTTTCCATAAAATTTTACTGGTAGGAGAGTGCCCCGTTAGTAATCAGGCTCTGGAATTACTAAGGAAAATATGGAAATAAAATCAAAAAAACATAGCCTATGTTCTTTTCTGGGCTATGTTATAGTTATACACAAAGATACAAAGACATTAATTCATCAGTTTTAACGTTGACTTCATTTAAATTTTCGCCTTCAATAATTACACGCATTCAAATTTATAACATTATAAAAATAAGGATTAGGATGAATGGCTTCTTAGCAACCATTAAGAGAAAATAAAGAAAATGAAATAAAAACATTTGAAATAAGGAAGTCTCTAAAACAAATTCGTTTATATTATTGGAATACATTTATAAAAAATCTCCAAAATTTACAGTAATAATTTTAAAAATCTGACAAATGAATAGACAAAATTTCAAAACAATACGAATAATTTAACTGGTAAATTTCAGCATCCATTTATCATAATGTGACATTTTCTCTCAAGGGGAAAAAAAATGGAAATCATTGGATTTGCCATAGAAAAAGCATTATTGCGCAAAATAAAATGTTCTATATTTTTCGAACGAATGAACCAAATCTTACAAAAAACTATACAGCTTAATCCCAGTGCCTCACTAACATACCCACTTAATTTCAAGCCAATCGGATGCTTTTTACGGAAGTTATCGCGGAACAGACTGACAGACAGACAGACAGACAGACAGACACAAAAAAATTTCGTGTCTCCAAAGTAAGCCTTCACTGACGTTTCGGCAATTAATTTACAGGGCTACACAAATGTATTCCGTTATATAACGGCATAGTAGTAAACATTGTTTGTGGCGCGTTTTAATAATATTAAATTATTTCACATTTTATGAAATTGATATACTTTGCTCAGGTTTACTACAAATTACATCCCATATAGTAGAAAGCAGATAGTATTTAAACGGACACAAAAAAGATTTCGAATACTCTACTGTATCTAAAATACTTGTATACCAGATGTAAACTTTCCATGTGGGTGAAAAAAGTCAGGGCCAGGAATCGAACCAGGGATGCATTTGCTGAAGCCGCCAATGCTCTTCCAGCTGAGCCATCCCGGACACGAACATTGGCGGACTACTTCACCTAAATAACCTTAATGATTACATAGTCTGGTCTGATACTATAGATCAGCTTAACAGAATAAATCGAAGGTCAGTATATGGAAACTGCAGAAAACGCTGCATACGAAATTACGTTAGATTAATTTATAACATAATTTATCAATCCGTCAATCAATTATAAAAGATGTAAATTTTCCATGTGAGTGAAAAAAGTCCGGGCCAGGATTCGAACGAGGGATTTATTGGCTGAAGCCGCCAATGCTCTTCCAATTGAGCCATCCCGAACTCGAACACTGGTGGACTATTTCACCCAAATAACCTTAATGATTACATAGTCTGGTCTGATATTATGGATCAGCTCAACAGACTAAATCGAAGGTCAGTATATGGGAACTGCAGAAAACGCTGCAGAAACTTGTATACGATTTCACCTAGATCTGAATATTTTTAAAACTTCCTATTAGTACGAACGCTCCTCATTTGCTACGTTTGGCGTTTAATTTCCAACTTGTTCTTTTGAACTAACCGGATACACATTCTTAAAACTGCAATTAATGCATATTTTATCAGCTATAATCCATTGCAACGTTTAAATAAAACTTCCATTGCTTATATTAATATTTTAAATGAAATGTTACATATGCATTTTCACATGTTCCCAGACAACACAAATACATCCTAAAAACATCCAGAAGATATCACGTTTCGGATATGCGTGATATCCTGTGGACCGATGAATTGGTCCTGTCGACAGTTACAGAACATCCCCTGGGTTTCGAAATGTCACACCTGTCAACATCCTATGGATGTCACTTCATGACACCTTTGGGATGGTTATAGGACGCTTATATTATACCCTCTGGACGGTCCTTAAATCATCCTAGTAATGTCATATTCAGATAAGGCAATATCCTATGGATGGGGGAATTCGTCTTGTGGACAGTTGTAGGACATCCCATGAAGTTCGAAATGTGAAACCTGCCAATGTCCTGTGAACAACATTTTACGACACATTTTGTACAGTAATGGACAGTAGCAGATACCCCCTAGATCACCCAAATTCAACCTGCAACCTATAATTTTCTTTTTTGACATACTAGGGATTATTCCAGATTTTTATTCTTGGGGCCCATTTTGTTAAGAGTAAAATCATTTTTGTGGGGAAAAAAAAATAGTAATGAAACTTGAAACCCAGTTACACTAATTCAAACCAAGCATTTATTAACAAAAACATCTTTAAATCCTTTTGCTAAAGGTTTTCTTTTTCATAAACTGGTTATATCTACAAATTACACATTTTTAAACAGTTTTAATAAAAAAAAAAGTTTTATAAAAGAGTAAAAGGAATTTTGTGGAGGGGCCCATTTTATTAAATTTATTTTTTTGTAGGGACAATAAATAGGCCTCAAATTTCACCTGGATCGACCTCTGCATGTGTATAAAAAAGTGTGATCTTCAGCATTATTTTATACACATATATATACTTTTTTTTTTTTTTTTTTTTTTTTTGCATATGCATAAAAAAGAATCTAAGAACTTCAGCATTTATATTCTTTCATGGTAAGATAAACTTTTCTGGCTATTTATAATTAACTTTGTAGTGAGTGATGCATCTACTTCTCAAGGGGACTCTCCATTCGAAGACATCCATGACAGTCTTCAAGCAAACACATTTCCTAATTGGACAGGTTTTTGAATTTTTTATCAACACGTCAAATGACATGTCAGCCACCAAGTTAAAAAATATTTTGTTTTAACCCTTTGATTACGGGCTTGGGACATATGTCGTCCCAGAGAATATTACTTTAATCTATTAACACCACTTTTTGAAAACTATTCTATTTCATAGACATATACCAGAATAATTTTAAGAGAAATCTATGACAAAGAATTTTTTCTAAAAATTTTGGTTTGAATAAATTTAAAAATAGCCATCGTTCTAGCCCGTAATCAAAAGGTTAAGCAATCACTGAAGACTTATTTAAAATTTAATCAACTTAAATTTACAGGATTTTACATTCTTAATTATTTAAACACTAATTTACTTTTATTTTAAATTATATTCTACATTGTTAGTCACCAGTGGCCAAAGCAAAGTTCAATGTCGTCACCATGGATTGCAATGTATTAAATTTAAATATTTTTAAACAATTTAGGATAGCTGAAGCTATTATGCTATAACATTTTTTGAAATGAAGGTATTACTTTCAGAATTAGTTAAACAAAATAACCTGTATTTAAAAAACTGCAACCCAAATTGGAAAAGTACAAAATACTCTTATTAAAAATAGATCTTAGCAGTGGAATGAAAAATAGAAGCTTAATTTTTTTTTAAATTAAAACAAGAATTACCTAAATGTTTAGCATTAGCAAGCAGGTGATTTTAAGTGAAATCAACTTAATCTTCAATAATAATCAAATCAACCAAATTGTCAGATCATTTACAGAGAGACATGTTTTCCATTACATTATGATGCACACTTTATTATATACATTAGTAGTTTCAATAATATTTTAAGTATTCACAGAATGCACTTTTAATCCTTCTAGCCAAGATTTTAATTCTGGATGAGCATTCTTGTTTTTCTATTATCTGAATGAGAATTTTATTTAATGATGCTTCTTACAAGGTATCAAGTTGATTCCATGATGTTCAATTTATAATTTTCTTTTCAGTTTTAAACAAAATCTTAAAAAAATAAATAAATAAATAAATAAAATAATGGAGTCATTGAAGATCCAAAATGGAACTAACAGAGTTAAGACCTTTCTTGTAAGATGTCCAGGACGACTACAAATTGGTAGTAATAAAAAAAAAAAAAAAAAAAAAAAGAAACTTTTTTAAGAGAATTTTTTTAAAAAAAAATATTTCTTTTTATATGATAAAATTTTATGACACATTTTAAAAAATAAAAGCATGAAATTCGCTGACATATTGTTTGAAGAGATGGATAAGCAGTTGTGTGTCTTTATTTTTCACACTTGTAAACAGTTATTTCATTAGTACGACCATTATTTTCATTTTTATTATCTTGCTTCAATAAATTTTGTTTAAAATGTCCATTTCGGTACTGTTTTTTGCAATATATTCTGCCTGTATCACAAAATATTAAACACGGCACATTATAGTTTATGAATAAGATAATCTTGACAATATGCTTAATCTGCAAGGGAAAATGCTAATATTTCTACAAGCAGACAAATTTGCATGGTTTTAGAGTATTTTACAAATCTCCATTTCTAGCCACCTTGATATAGTTTATGAAAGTTGACATTTACATGGATACAGACACCTTTGAGATGAATAGTAAATGTGTGTTGGGAGCTAGTGCAAAAACATGCATTACTTTTCATTTAGTAATCCTTGAAATTGCTCCTGAATTTTAAAATCATACTTAAAGGTTTACATAAGTGATTCAAATTTATATATCTTTGAGATTCGGAAAAGGAAACTTTATCAAATTTGATTTCTATTTGAGAAATAAGAATGAGCCACCAGTACACTCCAACCATCACATAGATTAATAAGCTTGAATTCCATTTCAATACTTCATTACCCCAGGTTGACCCCTTCCTGCTTTTCTTTATTTTGTCTTTTAAATTTGTCCAATATAATTTTCACCTCATTCCGCCAGAGTATTGGATATTGTTTAAATGTAGGATCATGGACTGCATTTCATAAAAGGAATATTTACATTGTATATTTCTATGCAAGAACAGACTTTAAAGAGCAATTATAAAATGTAAGAATATTTTACTGTATACTTTTGGTATCTAATTTTTCTCCCCACCTCATAGCTGAAACTTTCAAGATTTAGATTATCTTAGTATAAAAGATAAAAGGCCCATTTAGAGTTCATAGGCAATATAACATTATTAAAAAATAAATCCCATTAGGCCACTAAACTAATTTTGAAAAAAAAAAAAAAAAAAAGACATGTGGCAAATTAAAATTACCTTGCAATCAAAATAAAATCAAAGATAAAAAAGCAATTTTTTTTTCATCTTTTGTATGTAGACCAGAATAAATCAAGGTTATTAGTTAAATAAAGGTAAAGATTTTTTTAGAACAGCAATTACCGAAAATAAGCAATTAAAGAAAATTATTTTTAAAAATTTTTATAAAAAAGTAATATAAATTTTTTAATATTCCATAATTAAATTTGTTCAATTAAATATATATATTTTTTGAATGACCCTGGACAATTTCCAATAGGGCATAAGCTTTCTAAACTGAGTTGTAATTTTTTTTTTTTTTGGGGGGGGGGGTTGGGGAGGGGGTCTAAAGATACGATCTGAAAGAAAAATATGAAAAGGAGAATTCTAGATCTGTACACCAATTTTTATTTTATCCATCTCTTATTAATATACACTGTTATATTTTTTCTCTAAACACAATCTTTTCTCTCTTCAGCATGCTTAGCCATGTTTTGATTATGTCTTCAACAGCAGACTTGGTAACAGATTGCTCCTCACAAACTGCATCTAAAACAGAAACAAATGAACATCAGAAAATTTACCTATTTACAAAAAAAGTTTGATTATTTTCACTTTTTAATATTTTAAAAAGTGCTTATTACTTGTCTCAAGTAATGCATAAATTATTAGAAAAAAAAAAAGTACGTTAAGAAATAACTTTTTAATATTAGGTTTGTTTTAAATATGTCAAAAAGAAGAAAATGTTCAGTAAGTAGAAAAATGTTCAGTATACTGACTTTGAAGTTTACTAAATATGCAATTAATCGGTGACATATCATAAATATTTAAAACAGAATATTAATTTGGAAATTTTTCGTATACAGAGCATAACTTCGTAGCCAGTATTTGCCTTCAAAAGAAAATGGGACATAAATAAAAAAATTTATATATTCTGATTTATTATGTAAGTTTAACTGATGATTTCTTATATAAAGCATAATTACATGTGTATGTATCATAGATTACATGCCATGTGCGATCAGCAGATGATTTTAAGATTTAAAATTGAAAATTTTTGCTTTATTTTTTTGTTGGAGTCAAAAAAAAAAAAAAAAAAGTAACAAATTGTCCATTGTTATTCATCTAAAGTTAAATACATTTGGGCATTTGGCATCAAAATTATTTATAATTTACAGGAAATAATAAATTTTCACTTAATTCTATAAAGTACATATATACATTTAAAACATATAATGGTAACTAATAATTACAAATCAAAAAAATTCTAGGCATAAAATAACTTCGATTTCCAATACTAGAAATGTTATTTTACAGATGAGGTAAAATATAAATTTTCATGGGAAAAAAAAAAAAAAAGCTTAATTGTATGAACGCAACAAACAAAATATTGCATAGCTACCAACATCCTCCGTACCATCCGCTGCCAAAATCCTTTTTTAAACCCGGAAAAAATTTACATTATTTTATCATTTCAAATCGACGTAATCCATTGAACAAGGCAAAAATTTGTATTGAATTTGTAAAAAAAAAAAAAAAAAAAAAAAAAAAAAAAAAAAAAAATAGATTCAATTAATAAATACACATACAAATGAAGAATAGCAGATTGTAACTTTACAAAAACATTTTTATCATGTTAACATCTGAATATATTATCTTTAATAATTTATAATTTTCTGACTATTTATCAAGAATATTACTGTGTCAAAGTAAAATATAACTATAAAAAATTGCCTTTATATCTATGGTTTAATATTTTAAAAACACAAAATAAAATTCAAGCAATGTTATATTTTATTTCATTTTTTTCTAATTCTCTGGATAATCGATAATCCGGATCGGATCTGTTCCCAATTAATCCGAATTATTGGGGTTTTACTGTAACTACTAACAAACATTAATTTATAACACTATAAAAAAAAAAAAAAAGTTTCTTGAGAGGAAAAAAAAATCTAAGAATTATGACTAATCTTTAAACATTAAGATAGCCAGAAAAAATGGTGAAAAGCATACCATATATACTTGATTTTCCAGTACTGAAAGTTTTTCTTTTAAGAACTGCAGACTGCACTCATCCATTAACAGAAATTCTTCTAATTCAGGTGCATTTCAACTGCCAGTGGCGGTGGAAGTAGAAGCTGAAAGAGAATAGATAAAATTAAGTATGGACTGATACAAAATATTTTCTGAGATCAATCATTTTCAACAATTAACGGCATTTTTAAAATCAGTATTTTTATCTACCCCCCCCCCCCCAACCACTAAATTTAAAAACAGGATAAGCTAAAAAACCTACATTAAAAAAGGACAGAATTTTAAACATTTAAAAGAACGTTAAATGTGTAACAGAGATGAATTATCAATGCCTTGCAATTTAAGGCTGTCCACTTAAACATTACGATTTTATTACATTTTTGAAAAACATTACGAATGATATGAAGTTTGAAAATGACAATATAAAATTCCAAACAAATTTCCATACAAATTTCGTGAAAAAACGGCAAATATTATTAGACGATCACAAAAAATGGCAAATTTTGTCAAATGATAGCGAAAAATTGCCAATTTTGTCACGTTTAAACACAAAAAAACGTAAATTCCGAAAATAAAATTCACTTCTGGCATTAACTTTTTTTGTGCCCCTTTGACGAAATTTGCATTTTTTCACAATCTTTGGCAAAATTTGCCGTTTTTCGTGAATCTTATCAGAGAATTTTCAGTTTTATTGTGGTTTTTGGACAAAATCTGCCATTTTATCGTGATTTTTTGACAAAAGTTGCCGTTTTTCGCAAATCGTTTGACAAAATTTTCAGTTTTATCGCAATTTTTGAACAAAATTTGTCGTTTTTCACAATTTTTTTTTAAAGAAATCTGCATTTTTTTCTGGGTTTTGAGACAGCCATTTTTTTTTTTTTTTGCCAATTTTGCTGGAAATTAGTCGTTATTTCGCGATTTTTTTTAACGAAATTCTCCTTTTTGGCAATTTTTTGCTTAATTTATGCATTATAGCATGTCCGTATCATCGCTGAAGACCTGCATTTTTTCTAATGTGGGGCAAGAAGGGTGCTATTTTTTTGAATGAGCGACAAGAAGGGCACTATTTTACTAACTAAAGGGCAGAAGGGGTGTCGTGCCCCCCTGAAACTCTCTGGGGGAAACTCTGCTAAATGAAGTATTCAGTTAAAGAAGGTTCAACAACGAATTAAAAAAACACTTGTTAGCAAAGCATTATTCATCATATATAATGATCAGGGATGGGGAAATACATCATTTTGCTTGCCAGTGGCGAGTGGATTTTCTCGCAAGGTGAGTGGATTTTTAGTTTTTGAAAAACCAGAGTTTCCCCCAAGTTTCAAAAGGGGCAGGGCGCTACTGTTCTGAAAAGGGCACTTTTGTAATTTTTAAGGGCATTTTTATAGAGTTGAATCTAGAATCTAGCGGTTCAAATAATCGTGGAAATACAGAAATTTCGTCAAAAAATCCAAAAGTTTTGTCAAAAAATTGAAAAAAAAAGCAACAAGCATTGTTAAAAGATCGTAAAAAAGGTTTTTTAAACATTGCAAAAGGATGGCCTATTTTGTTAAAAGATCACAAAAAAGCAGGTTTTGTTAAAATATCACAAAAACAGATTTTGTTAAAAGAGCACAAAAACTTCAGATTTTGCTAAAAAATCGCGAAAAAAGGACAAATTTCGTGAAAAGATCACGAAAAAACAGCGAATTTTGTTTAATGATGACAAAAAATGGCAAATTTCTTCAAAAGATCTGAAAAACCCACCAATTTTGTCACTTTTAAACACAAAAAAACTCACATTTTGAAAAAGAGGCGATAAAAAAGCACACAGTTTGTAATGGGAATGGAATCTACCCATCTTTTGTCTAATTATGCCCCGAATGCAATTTTCTCTTCGCACAAAAATGATTGTGAATCAGGAAAATCTGCTTTAGAAGCAAGAAAAACACAGTTTTGAAGCAGGAAAATTAGTTTTTAGAGCAGAAAAATTCACTTCTGGCATTAACCTTTTTTTTTTTTTTTTGGTGCCTCTAACAAAATTTGCAATTTTTTTTTTTTTTCTGATGAAATTGCTGTTGGGGGGTTTCCTTTTTTGGGGGTATTTTGACGAAGTTTGCGTTATTTTCTGCAAATTTTTGGTGAAATTTCCCATTTTGTGAAATTTTGAATTTTTCATTTTATTGTGATTTTTGCATGAAATTTGCCATTTCTAAAGAATTTTAGACGAAATTATGTGTTTATCGCGAATCGTTTGACAAATTTTTCCGTTTTATTGTGATTTTTGGACAAAATTGGTCATTTTTTCACGATCTTCTGAGAAAATCTGCCACTTTTTCGGGATTTTGTGACGAAATTAGCCATTTTTTCACGAATCTTGCCAGAAATCAATTGTATTATCGTCGAAGGGCATGAGTTTTTAACGAAATTTGCTGTTTTTCTGCAATCCTCTGACGAAGTTACACGTCTCTCGGGATGCTATTTTTTGCGCTCCATCGCCGATTTTTTTTCGTAATTTAAGCGCTACAGCACATCAGCATCATTGATGAAGGGCTGTGTTTTTTCAAATGTGGAGCAAGAAGGACACTATATTTTTGTATGAGCGACAAGAGGGGCTTTGGATTAGGTGAAAGAGGGGCGCAATTCTTTAAACTAAAGGGCAGGAGGGCCGGAGCGCCCTCCTGAAACCCTCTGGGGGAAATTCTGGAAAAATTGTAGGCAATAGAGACATTATCTGACACACTTTTTCAATATAGATATTTTAACTTTCCAAATTATTACATAAGCTTACCTCTGTTGCATATATTTCTTAAATTTTATAGGAAAAAAAGAATTAAAAAAGTGTATTGCAATAGGCAATAGTAATTCCATGTGCAATTTTGTGATAACTTTTTTCAACTGCATGCGTGTTGCATCTTGCAGGCTGGTGAAATAAATCCTTGGCTGGCAAGATTTCAAAAATTTCCCACCCCTGATAATGACAGATCTAGTTCTCAATTTATAGAGGGGGAGGGGGGGGGTCACATCTAGTGTTGAATTAACAGACACTTTTCTCCAGAGGGACTTTAGTGGCTTTGGTGGGAAGGGGGGGGGCATTATAGAGTTCCGGGGAGGAGAAATTGCAATTTTTGATCATTAATAAACAAAATTTCCAGGATAGACATTTCATTGCTCTGGGAGGGGAATGCCCCCCTCCCCAGGCACTACCTGAATTCAACACTGGTCACATCACTTCATAATCAACTATTATATTGGGTACTACTTGGTTGTCCCGGCGATCAGTTTTGTCAAATTATACAAATCGCAAAAGCCAATTTACACAAATTAATGAAACTTTTCATTTAAATAATGCTTACGAAAAAAAAAATAAATAGTAGAGCATTAAAATAAAAGTAGAAATAAAAGGTCGAATTGAAAATCATTTGATGATGTAATTCTTAATGTCAAGTGAATGGATATCTACGATCATTCATTATTGGTATTTAATCTTGGAGTTTGGAAGTAAATTTATAGCCGACAAAATAACCAAGTAGTATCACATATTGAAGGTTATTCTTAAATCAAAAGTGACAATTTTTCTTATACTTTCGTTAATTCATTATCATTCATAAATACAAAAACTTGCATTAGTATATTTCTAAAAATATATAATTTACACAGATTTCATTCAGATATGAAGAAATTGAAATGTTGTTAAGTTAGCATTTTACGATAGTTTTTAGGGCTTGACAGCCACAGAAATGTCGTCATGAGGAAGCAGTTAGCAGTCTCATCCGGAAATTTAATTTAAAATGCCGAATCATGGAATTTATTGAAAGTTTTTTTTAAAAATCTGCTTTTACTTAAAAATGGAAAACACTTTTTAATCACATAGTTTCTGAATAAGTACACTAGCAACTCACAAGTAAATTTTGAATTGAAATTCAAAATTTTATGTGACACAGGTGCAAGAAAAAAAAAAAAAAAAAAAAAAAACCTCACCTTACAGATTTCTTTATTTCTTTTGACGTGACAACGTCTTGTAAATTGGTTTGCCGGGAGACACTTCAAGAAACTGCGTTACGTTACGTTACGCTCCGCTCACGATACGCGCTCACTTTTCTCTTAACTTTTTCCGGTCACTTGTGGGACCATTTTCTGAACGTGAATGTGAATTCGCTGCAAGGAAGGGGCGGTGCTTAATAGGAATTTTAGATAGTATCAAACTAAGACGAAATACGTTATGTATTAGTTATTAGTATAAAGTACAAAGAAAATAAGTGTAGTTTATTTCGTAATTCGGTGGTATATTATGGAAAACTAATGATATGTGATTAGTGAAAGCCATTTTACTTTAGTTATATTCTGCTCATTGAAAAATTCTTTAATATGCTGTTTACAAAATTCAACATTTGACATCAATAAACATGAAGTAAAATGTGTTTAACAAACACAGTGTATTGCAAGTTATTGTATCTATATTTGTATATAAATACGTATGTATGTGTAAAGGTGAAAATAAAATTTTGTTAATATGAAATTCAGTGCGAGATTCTTTGTATAAATTAATATTTTAAATATAATTATTTGTATAAATAAATGTTTTAAATTGTTACTATTATTTCATCCTTCTTCCTACTATACGAATGAATATTCACATTAAAATTATTTTACAACTCAAAGTCGTTGTCACGTAAAACTTTCGCCCGTATACCGACTTTACAGGCAACCAATTTTTTTTCTTTATAGAATCAATTTAAAAATCATCTGAAATTTCATAATTATATTGAAGAAAAATGTTTCTGAAATATATATTTTAACAATATTTAATTGAAATATAACAAAGCATAGCGTTCCACTGGGATGCTTAATTTTTTTGAATGACCTATACATGAAACACAGGAAAGAATGTCTTAATGCTTCAAACAAAATAAAGTAAAAAATAAACAGTGTACAACATATAATTAATAGAAAATGGATAATCCAAGTCAACTAAAATTTTTAAAAGGAATTGTTACATCAATGTAAATATTCAATTTAAATTTTGATTTCTCCAAAACTGTTAAATAAAATCAACTTGTTTTCTGAATCTATTAAACAGCTTTGGTATGTCACATCATTGTGTCGGTATTTTTTCTTTAGAGATTTTGGCGAGAAAACACTATTTTGAAATACTTGTTAGGCATAACCATGCAAAAACAGCATATAGTTTTATATTTATTATATTTATAATCAGTTTATTTTATAATACAAAACACGTTTACTTCAATACAAAACACAAAATTTTCAATTTTATAAGACAAATTACTTTCTTACTGTAAACATATATATTGTAATATTGTCTTATAAAATTATTTCTTATTCGGGCGATGACTAGGCCTATTTTTTTAATTGCATTTTAATAAAATTTTGCCAACATTATACAAATATAGAGCAGAATAATTATAAGGAAATGCATTGCAAATATACATGAACGAAAATTCTTACCTTATAATTACATTCACTTTCCTTTTATCCAAAATCACCATGAGCTGAAATTGATAAACATTGGAAATCACGCACGCTTTTTCTGAATTCTGGTGAGTTGGTTGGTAGGCTGCACATTCGAGTACAGGGGTTCCAAATCCAAGGAGTCGCAATGCGTCCTCCGGCCGTTCTTAAGACAGTACTGTGAGGACGGTCCTATCTTCAGTATTCTGGGGACATTCACAGGATAGTTTCATAGGATATGACAACTATGGGATTTCAAGGATCATTGTAGAGAGTCCGAAGGACGATTGTGGTTGTCTGGGTTCTTGCACATACAATTAATATGCACCAGCTAGATATAGTAATGAAAACGAATTAAGTAGATTAATGGTTTATGCAGTTGTAAGAAGTATAATTTATTTCACGTATATTTTTATTTTAATGTATTCCTAGACGTATTCATGTTATAAATAATTTATGAAAACGGCTGAATGGGTATACCCATAGCTGTCAACTTTTACGCATTTTTGCTACCACTAAAATTGTACAGAGATTTTCCATTTGTTTAGTCATACAATTTCGACAATTAAATAAAACAATATTTACTATAAATTTTTTGCGGTAGCAAAAATGCGTAAATGTTGGTAGTTGTGCTATACTTCTATAATAATTTGAAATAACATATAGGATGTTCACAAACTTTATTTTTTTCTTCTATTTTTTCTAATTCTCTTAATCGCGCTGATTTTCGGCAATATTTTATATATTTAGTCAATTCCACTTACGATGAACTGGCTTATGCAGTTGTACGAAGAAGTATAATTTATTCCACATACTTTTTTATTTTAATGTGTTCCTAAACATATTCATATTATAAATAATTTATGGATGGGTATACTTCTATAATATTTTAAAAGAACATGTGGGTCAATCTCAAACTTTTCTTTCTTCTATTTGTTGCAAGTGTCTTAATCGTAGTGATTTTAGGCAATATAGTGTATGCGTAGTCATTCAACTTGCGTTGCATTGCATGTCGAACGTAATTTTCTCTATCACAGTTTTTCTTTTGTACTTATCTAATACGTATTCTTAACCCATTAGTGCCTAGCGTCCCTTTTTAGGGACGCTTCAAAAGGTGCATTCAGCACTGTTTTTGACACCGGTAAAAAAAGAAAAGCAATAATTATTTTAATTAAATGATGCAGTTTCGTGATTAATGAACTAAACTTAAATCTTCTAAAAATAGTGGTGCAAACCAAATAAAATTTACACAAAAGATGCTGGGCACGAATGGGTTAAAACGGCAATTCACGCATACCTTTGCTCTGTAATCCATTGTATAATTTAGATAAAACTTCCATTACGTATATTAATATTTTAAATGGAATATAACGGTTGCATTTAGACACGTTCCCGGTCATACAATTTATAAGCACCATGCTAGAAATAGCAACAATAAGGAATTAAGTATTTGCAGTTGTGCTAAAAAGTATAATTTATTTCACATATATATTTTAATTTAAATGTTCTTAAGTGTATTTATATCATAAATAATTTATGAAAACGGCAGAACGGGAACATTTCTATAGTACTATATTGAAAATACATATGGGATAATCCCAAACATTAGTTTTTTCTAAGTTTCTTAATCGCGGTGAATTTTGTCAATATAGTGTATGTGTTGTCATTCCAACTGCGTTTCAATGTTTGTTCGAACGTAAATTTTTCTCTCATAACTTTTCTTTTGAACTTCTCTGACGCACATTCTTAAAACTGCAACTAAAGCATATATTTTGTCCTCTATAATCCATTGCATAGTTTAAATAAAACTTCCATTACATATATTAATATTTAAAATGGAATATAACAGGTGCATTTTGACATGTTATTGTTCATATAATTTATAAGCAGCATGTTTGAAATAGTAACGAAATGGATTTAAGTTTATATTAAGGACTTATGTAATTGTGCTAAGAAGTATATATTTTTTCGCATACATTTTTAACTTAATATGTACCTCGATATATTCATATTATAAATAATTTAAGAAAACGGCAGTATGGAAATACATCTTTCAATAATATTTTGAAAAAACGTATGAGATTATCTCAAACATTAATTTTTTTTCAGTTTCTTTTAAATCTCTTTAAGGGCTCCGGGACACAAAAATATTCAAATTTTCTAAAAACATTTATTGCATTAAAAATTTCACTGTTTTTTTATGCTTATAGTGACGTTTACATCGGATTTCTCTCTTAATTAGAAGGAAATATTATTTTTATTTAAATTTTGGTTTGTTTTTAAAATCTACTTTAGAAACAATGTCATGGAAATTACTTCTTGTAAAAATGCGTTTTTCTTCATGATGAATTTTTTAATAATTTCTCAAATTTAAATTGTTATAACTCAGGATCTGTTAAATATTAATACATCGAACTTGGAACCTATCATTTTTGACTGTCTTATTTTAATTTTGATTCAGAAAATTTGGTAAAAACATTTATTTTTTTAAAATATGATTAAAAAAAACAAGTTACGTCATTTTTTTCAAATTTTTACTTTAAATATTTTTAATTTTTTTAAAATAAATATTTTTTTAATGCTGCATCTAAATTAAAATTTAGATATGACTGTTTATTTAAAGGTAACAAAAAATGATATTCTGCAAATAATAATTTAATTTATAACGATTTTAATCTAGCTCATTTTTTAAATATATTTTAGATCTTTAAATGAAAAAATATATATATGAGAAATTTTATCATGTGATTTTGCGTACAAATGATATGATTAACCATCACAAAACAAATAAAAAATTTAACTAAATAAATAAATAATTTTTTATTATAATTTATTGTATTAATTTATTATTAAAATGTATCCTGCAGCTCCTTAAGAGCCCACACTACTGATTCAAAAAGACCGGGATGATGATGTTAACCCATTAACGCCCAGCGTCCTCTTTTGAGGACAGTTACAAAAACAGCAAGAAAGCGGTTTTCCCACCAGTAAAGAGGAAGATAAATATATATCTTCTTTCACGAGACAGAATCCTTGATAAATTTAGGTAAAAGTTAATTTGATTTTAAAAGTGGTGGGAAATACAAAATTTAAATTTTAGCGAAGAAAATAATTCGGGCGTTAATGGGTTAAGTCGATGGGGAGCGTTCTTTTCAAATATCTCGCTCAAATTTTATATATATATATTTTTTTTTTTTTTTTTTTTTTTTTTTTACAAAATGTTTTTTATTTATTTATTTATTTATTTATTTTTCTACAAGGAATTTTTTTTTTTTTTTTTTTTTGCATAGGATAGCTGAGGACGATCTACAACCGGGCTAATTTTTACATTTTGAATTTTGGTTATATAATTTTTATACTATGATAGTTTCAATTTCAGAACCGATTCTAACCGGTGTTGAAAGTTAAAGTAATTTGTAAAAAAAAAAAAAAAAAAAAAAAAAAATCTGAAACCAAAATTGAAAAAGTAGCCCGGTTTTAGATCGTCCTCAGCTATCTTGTAAATCATGTAAAAATATTAAAATTTGCCAGATATTTGAAAAGAACGCCCCCATAGACATAACATTATCATCCGGGCCTTTTTTTAATCAGTAGTGTAGGCTTTTAATCGTGGTGATTTTCGGCTACAGTGTATGTGTAGTCATTCTAATTGAGTTGCGTTGCAAATTTTTTTAATGCAATTTTATATACCCATCATACGTAGTATAGGGTAAGTCTTGCAATCATTTTGAAAATCGAAAAAATATTGACGATTTTACACGTTTCAGACACTGGAGATTCCGATAAACATACTTTTAGAAACAAAAAACTGTCGTACGTTTCTCTGTGTGTCTGTCTGTAAGACTGCAAACGCTCTATCTTCCGAACAAATTGTGACAAAGACTTAAAATTTCTGTGAACTTAGTATTTAATAATGGAAAAAAGTCTATTGAATATCAGTAACCTCGATTATCCGGAACTATTTTTTTCGGACTCTCGAAATATTCGTTCTGATGAAAGGTACATAAAAAATTTCAATTTTTTTATTTTAAGGAGTAAAAGTAAAAAAAAAAAAAAAAACAAATTTTGCATACTGAACGAAATCGATCGGGTAATTAGTTGCCGATATATTTGTAATCCCATTTTCCGCACTTTTCGATTTTTCATGACCGTTCCTTTTATTCAAATTTCAGTTCAAAGACATATTTTAATTAGATATAAGGCGCTGAATCCGACGCAGTAAACTGTTAGTTAATATAACTAGTATTTTTAGAGTTATAAGGGTGTTTATTTTACGCATTTCGGTGCTACTTGAGTAATTAGCGTTTTATACAATTTGTTGACATTAGTTTATCAACATTTCATCATTAGAGTATTACTATGTGTTAAAAATATTTAAATATACGTTTAAATTTTATTTTGGATATTCGACGCATTTTATAAATAGTTTACACATATTTTTACACATTTTTACACATTTATTTTCATATTTTATAATATGCATATCTGCGATGGGGAAGTATTACAGTGGCCCTCCAACGACTAGTTTCTATTGTCTTATCTGATATACGTTATTAAAACTATATATTAAGGATATTTCGTTTACTAAAATCTGCTGAATAATTTGGATAAAACTTCCATTACATACATTAATCTTTTAAATGGGATATTTCAGGAATATTTTGACAGCTTTATTTGACAATTTATAAACATTATGCTAGAAATATCAGCGAACAACATTTAAGCAGAATAAGAGATTATGCAGATGTGTTAAGATATATGATTTATTTTACATACGTTTCTAATATAACATGCATCTATAGTTATAGTAACAATAACTTATGGAAACGAAATAATTAGAATACTTTTATAATACCTTTGAAGGAACACCTGGCGTTTGTTTTATTTAGGAATATTACTATTTTCTTAGTTGAATGTAATAAATTTTGTTTACTAACAAACAAAATTATTTGTGATTGTACCGCTGTTTCTTTAAAATTATATTAAATGTTCGCATTAACAATCGTAACAAAATCTAGATTTATTACCGTAATTTCGGGTGTATAAGCCGCAGCTCAAACAATTCTTTTTAAACCCAGAAATCTTATTTAGTGATTGAAGAGATATATTTACGGCGATCTGACTAGTTATATTTGTTTTTTAAAAATTTCTGGGTCGAAAAAGAATTGTTTGAGCTGCGGCTTATACACCCGAAATTACGGTAAAATAATTAATACATTGGATTATAATTATCGATACAGTCGAATCTCGTTAATTCGAAATGGGATAATTCGAATCTTTGCTTAGTTCGAACTAAAAATGAAGCCCCGAAATTTTTAATGACAGAATAACGTTAAACTTTTTCATTAATTCGAACTCATTTTCTCTTGACTTCGTTTAATTCGAACTAACGTGAATTCCGATGTTTCATTTCTCCTTTCTTTTTCTCGGATTTCAGATCATTAGAATAACTGTCTTTCTTTGGTTTTTGTGAAAAATGTTCCGAACGAATATATATATATAATCCCATGCATTTGACATCCACTTTCTAAGTGCCCCGTCTGTCCATCAGTGACGCTTCAGATTTTTCTTTAATTGTGCTTGTTTCTAATCCAAGGTTCGCACACTCCTTAAATTTTCCAAGGACTCCGGCACCAGTATTAAAAATAAGAAAATTTACATTTAATTTTTAAACCACAAGATTTGTAATCCCCACCTTCATTCACAGATTTTACGATATTTTTCTGCAGTGAAACATTTCGAAATTATCCTTAAAATTTAGTGGTAGAACTGTGAGAACCCTGCTAATCTTCTAATTAGTTTATGTATTTATACATTCTAATTTAATATTAAGTCGTATTCTGATGATAACAGACATAATAAATAAATAAAAAAAACTACACATTTATTCCTTTGTAATAGTACCATATTAAGCATGTTCTCATTTCATACTTTCAATAATTCGATTTCGATTTATTGTGGTCCCGACGAGTTCGAATAACGAGAGCCGACTGTATGTTGAAATCAATATTACAGCTTTGATATACACACATACCAGTAAATCGGTAGTTTACTTCCAATCAATAAATCGATGTTTCTTAGAAATTAATGTTTTTCACGTGAATTCATTTTTAAACACCTCCCTGTTTTGCCCGTACGTCGTAAGGAGAACGTGTTTTTACCAATCGGGTCAATCCATTTCAAGTGGTCCAGAATATATTTTTTTGGTCGCTCGACCATTTTTAAAAAACCTGATTTTTTTTGTACAACAACCCTAACATGACGGAAGTTCAAAATGACCGTTATTTTAATTTTACTATTTTTTGTTTGTTCATGGCGGCCATCTTTGTTTCATCGTGTTCAGCGATTTTCTCAGATACCAGGATACACAAAATTGTAAATATCTCGTTTTTTATTTTCCCAATTGAAATGGGGTTTGCAGCATTTTGTTCAGAATAAAATAGGCTAAATGTACGGCAGTAGAATAGCTTTGAAAAATAAATTTTTACAGGTGAAATTTTAGCACGAAATTTAAGATTTTTTAAAAAATCTATCCATTTACAAGAGGGAATTTTTTATGCAAGGAAAACTATCAACCTTACACAATTTTTTCTACAAATAGGTCAAAAGTGTCTGTACTGATACACAAAGCCCCAAATGTGGGAGTTGATTTCTCTTTGCGAAAAAAATTCCGAAATTCGTCAAAAATTTCAAAAATCGCACTTTTTAGGCTTTGATATCTCTGGTGGGGCACGAGATAAAAATCTGAAATTCTGGCCTTTGATAGTATTGTGTAGTAGTGTTATGTACAAAAAATTTCAAGAAGGAGATTTGACTACAAGCTGAGATATGACATGGGCAATATGCGAAAACAATACTGCCAAACTATTGTAACCTACTATGTAATTGTTCATACCTTCAAAATTTTAAATTAATTATTTATGGTACAAAGTTAAATGTTAATTGCAAATATCTTCTTCAAATGCGTCTGTGTGATTTAAACAATTCAGAATGTATGCTAAGCAAATACACTATTTGTCCAGAGGAACAAACCTACTAGAAATTCTATTGCAACAATTGTACTCGGTACACATTTCAGGAAAAGTAAATTTCAGACAATGGATTGCAACTGATCGACTTGACATGGTTTCAATTATTAAACCTAGAGAATTTCATTCAAGTTAACAAGGGCTGACAAGACTTGGGTGGCTTCAAATAAAATTTGGAGAAAGAATAGCCGGATGGACTGACAACAGTAACTGGTCGAACTCATAACATCTCTCGTAAATAGTGTTAAGTTCTTTTTTGAGCATATATAGTATCTTTGTAAATTAAACATTTATTATTAAACTGTTTTCAACAAACGATATTTTCTGTGTAAATATTGTAATAAAAGATACTAATCTCATTTCTCCTAATGTACTCATAATAGCATTTCTTAACATTTTTTAATCACCGTATCTCAGCTTATAGTCAAATCTCCTTCTTGAAATTTTTTGTGCATAACACTACCATAAAATACTATCAAAAGCCAGAATTTCAGATTTTTATTTCTCGCCACACAAGAGATATCAAACTTCAACGTGAGGAAATAGCTGCACACGATGAAACAAAGATGGCCACCATGATCAAACGAAAAATATTAAAATTAAAATAACAATCATTTTGAACAACCTCATATTAGGCTTGTAGTGCAAAAAGATTTCAGATTTTTTAAAACCGGTCAATCAACCAAAATATTTTCGGGGCCATTGAAGTGGACGAATAGCATTTCTAGTAGGTTTTGTTCATCTGGACAAATAGTGCTTTGGGTTAGCATACAATCTGAATTGTTTAAATCACGATTTAAACAGAATTTGAAGATGATCTTTATAACTTTGCATCATCAACCATTAGTTTAACATTTTGTAGGTATGAATAAAGACATAGCAGGTTACAATTTTTTAGAAGTATTGTTTTCACATATTGACCATGTCATATCTCAGCTTGTATTCAAATCTAATTCTTGAAATTTTTTATACATAACACTACTACATAATACTATCAAAGGTCAGAATTTTAGATTTTTATCTCGTACTCCACCAGAAATATCAAAGCCTAAAAAGTGCGATTTTTGTAATATTTGACGAATTTCGAAATTTTTTTTCGCAAAGAGAAATCAACTTCCAGTTCTGGGACTTGGTGTATAAGTACACGCACTTTTGACCTATTTGTAGAAAAAATTGTGTAAGGTTGACAGTCTTGTTGAACAATTACATAGTAGGTTACAAGAGTTTGGCAGTATTGTTTTCACATATTGTCCATGTCATATCTCTGCTTGTAGTCAAATCTCCTTCATGAAATTTTTTGTACATAACATTACTACGCAATATTATCAAAGGCCAGAATTTCAGATTTTTATCTCGTGCCCCACCAGAGATATCAAAGTCTAAAAAGTGCGATTTGTGAAATTTTTGACGAATTTTGGAATTTTTTTTGCAAAGAAAAATCAACTCCCAGATCTGGGACTTGGTGTATGGGTACACGCACTTTTGACCTATTTGTAGAAAAAATTGCGTAAAGTTGAGAATTTTCCTTGCATGAAAAATTTCCTCTTGTAAACGGATAGATTTTGGAAAAAATCTTAAATTTTGTGCAAAATTTTCACCTGTAAAATTTTATTTTCCAAAATTATTCAATCACCATACATTTAGCCTATTATATTCTGAACAAAATTCTGCAAACCCTATTTCAATTGGGAAAATAAAAGACGAGATATTTACAATTTTGTGTATCCTTGTATCTGAGAAAATCGCTGAACACGATGAAACAAAGATGGCCGCCATGAACAAACAAAAAATAGTAAAATTAAAATAACCGTCATTTGAGCTTCCATCATGTTAGGGTTGTAGTACAAAAAATTTCAGATTTTTTAGAAATGGCCGAGCGACCAGTGCTGGACCACTTGAAATGGATTGACCCAATCATGATTTGCCCGTACCACGGGCAATTACGTGCATCCATACTCCACTCATAATTTGACCAGTAAAATTTTATTGTAAATTTTGTATTATTTAAGTAGAACATTTTTCTGATTAATTTAAGCAAAAATTTGTGTTTTTCAATTAAACAAATATTCAAAAAACCTGTGACGAAAAATTAAAAATTCTGTAGAAGAGATCAGAAAATTAATCATTATTTGAAAGTTATTTTTAAAAATATTGACCAGATAAGTGGTAAAGCATTCTTCATGCACTCATGTAAAAAGAAATATAAATAAACTTTTGATAGTCTTTCAGGTATAAAAAAAATTGTATAAAAGAAAATCTTTCTATTTTTTATAAGGCTAAAAATTTTGAATAATGTTAAAATTTCCTACAAATACACAAAAAAACATTGCATTATAATTTACTGATATTGAGCTATTTATCAAAACATATAACTAGAAATTCTAAAACAATTTCTTTTTAGCACGTGGGAAGACAAAAAAGGTATTAGGCCTTCTGCGAATAAGTCCCAACTGTAAAACTCTTCACTTAAGACTGGAATTATAATCATTAAAAAATTATACGAGTATGAAAATATAATCAAAGTTCTTACAAAATTGTAAAAACTACACTTTGCTTTGTGTTGTCTTGATCCAAAAAATTTAATATGATATCAAAAGCGAACTGTTACTATTTGAAAAACGAAACTAGTACAACATTTAACCCTTAAATGCATAGGATAGAACGCGTTCCAAAAAATGCGCAATTCAAAGAATCAGAATTCATACCAGAAAAATCTAAATAGTAAATTTTTCTTTTTTTTAATTACGAATGGTCTGTCATTAAGTAAAGTGAAAATTGCTCTTTTAAATTTCTGGTGAGAATACGGAATATGTGAATAAAACCCCCAATAAATCGGGAACACTTATGGTATCGAAAATGATACATTATGCATTTAAGGGTTAACATGTAGACGCCTGTAATTTAACACTTGTATTTTTATTTGGAAAGTGGATACAGTTCACAGCTAAACGAGTCCCTTGCAACTGTCAGAGAGTCTTTGTTACTAAAATAACATGTTAAGAAGCGGATGTACTTTTTTGGATTCTGCAATCTCCAAAGCATATTAAAATACTTCAAGAACAACTGTAATTCTGGTATAAATTAAAAATAAAAAGCTTTTTTTAAGATAAGGATAGCAATAATAATAATGATAGTTTAAATAATAAAATATAACAGTACTTAACGGTCAGAACTGGAAATTTCATGTGAATTTGAAATTCCGAAAATCGTCACGTTACTTTCTTCTATCGTTAAAAGGAAAAAGTTAACGGATTCGAGAAAATTTCAGACTTCCGGTTTCCGATGAATTTATTCTCTTTGTTCCCTGGTTTCACTTATGTGGACCTCTGTTTGTTTCATTTATAAATGATACTCGAGTATAATTAATATTTCTATATCAGAATGATATGTTTAAAGAAATAAAATAAAAATCATTTTCTGAAGTGAAATGGTAGAAGACATAATTCAGTAAAAAACAGGAAGACTGTATTAATACTCTGTAACAAAGATTTTACACGATTTAGGCGATCCTGAACAGGATTTGATGGTTTTTCGAAAAAGGTTTTTGGTGAGTCTGTCAGTCACACTGTCTGTCACTCCGTCATTTTGTAAGTCTGTATGTGACAAAAATTTATTGAGCGTTCGGTAGTAAGAACTTATGCGCAAATTTCATAAAACTTTAGATTCAGCTGTACATTCACATAAACTGAGGCTGATTAGTTTTTGGTGCACATTGCTCAACAGGTGGCGCTGATATGTATCATTAATCACAATTGATACGGTAGCTCTAACTTAAGAACTGATTAATGGATTTTCATAAAACTTTAGATTCATTTAGTCCATGATGTAATTTTGTGCTAATTACTTTTTGGAACAAATCGCTCAAGAGGTGGTTCTACTATTCTGCATTAGTCATGATTGTTGCAATAGCTCTATCTCAAAAACAAATGCACGGAATTTTATCAAAATTAAGATTTAGTTAGTCCCTGATATTGTATAATGATGTTGAGTTTTTGGTGTAATTCGCTTAAGCTGGCACTGTTATGCTTCATTTTGCAGGATTTCGCAATAGCTGTATCTGAAGAACTAATGCACGGATGATCACCAGACTTCAGTAATTACCTGATAAAAGTTGATTTTTATTGATTTGGTGTACATCATACAACAGGTGGCACTGCTTTGCAGATTTTTTAAATTTTGCCGCAATAGCTCTATCTCAGAAACTAATGAACGGATTTTCATCAAACTTCAAATTCAATTAGAAGTTGACATAAATTATTGGTGACTATATTTGCCTCAATCATCTGACCGATGGTGTTGTTATGCGATATTTTTTAGTAAGTAGTAATATTTTTGAGTTTGAAGAAAGTTTTCGGATTGACACCTCTGACTAGTTTTGCTTTTATCATGTCAAGCTGTAGTAAGTCCTTATGATAACCGGTAGTGGTGGCATTAAACCTTTCCGGCACGGTCAAATTCCGATAGTAAAATGATCGACTGTCGCCGGAATTCACAAACGACTTTTCTAAAAATTAAAAATCCCTTAATTTAAACTTTCTCTATAAAAGCAAAATCTTATTAAAATATAATTGTTGCATTTTGCAAGATTGAATTCAAAATGAATCAAGACTGGACACAGTGTGCCGGAAAGGGTTAACACGAGAATCGCCGGAAATTTTACCCAACTGCTTTAAAAATATGACACACCAGAATTTTTATTTACAATTTTTTAGCTTATTTATTTAACTTGTTTCGATGTGATAGCTATTGAACTTACTTTAGGATGACATTATTGATTCGAATCGAAACTCTTTTATTTGGTAGCAGTTAAAATAACCGCTACGGTGATTCTAGTGTTAATATCTACGTTTTGACATAATTTCTATAAATCTTAATTCATTTTTCTAAATTCTCAAGTAAAATTTTGTTTCATTTAAATTTCATTCTAAAATTTTTAACTTCTGAAATATTTTGCGACTTTTACTTTAAAACATAGCTGCCAACTATTACGCATTTTTCCTACCACAAAAAATTTATAGTAAATATTGTCTTATTTAATCATCAATATCTTATCAATATCTTAATCGTCAATCAAAATCTCTATACGATTTTAGTGGTAGCAAAAATGCGTAAAAGTTGGCAGTTATGACTTTATCTCCCCCCCCCCCCTTGAATAATAGAAAAAGTATGAAAAATATATTTTTTACAATGAATGTTTTAGTTAATCATAAAATATGAAATATGATATTTTAAGATGTAGAGCTATATATTATTCACTACTTCATAAAACTAAAAACTAAAAATCAATAAATGAAATTTATGAATTCAAAACACTCAAACTAACTTGTGTAATTTTCAGTACTTCAAAATCGCTGCCAGTGGAAACGTGCATTGATTTAAACACAAAATATAATCCTTTTCAATTCCATGGCTTTTATCTCAAGATTTACATTCAAGCTTTTAATTTACTGTGTTTAATTAGCATCTTTTTAAATATGAATCTTAATCTTGAATGCATTAGGTCTTCTCTTAGCCTTAGACTGCCTAGGATCTCTATGCGTGGTAAATATTGGATTGTTTGGAAAATCCTTTCCATTTGGGAAAATCAATTCCTACCGGAAAATGCTGTTTTTTTAATTATTCGATATTGTTTTCGATATCTAATACTTTGATATTAATGGACAAAATTTTCCGGTACTAATTGATTTTCCCAAACGGAAAGGACTTTCCAAACGAACCAATATTATTAATCATCATATACAGACGAAGGTCTTTCTTTTATTCGCATAGGTTAGTTTAATCTCTAGAATTAACAATATTTCAATTATTGTTGAAGTCAAATTGAAAATAATTATTATATCTACTTCATAAAGCTATAACAAGTGTTCAGATTTATTCATGCAACGAAAATTTGGCATTGACAACAAATTTTGAGTGTTTTTAAAATGCCTTGTACATTGAACTAAGCTCTAAAATCTTTAAGAATTTTAGAAAATTGATCTATAGAATAAAAAAATGTTGATTTTGTTAATGTGAACATACAAATAATTATTTCATGAATCAAATATCATATTTCAACTTTATTTTTCATGTTTTATATACAGCACAATTGTATTATATACAGTTCAAAAGCTGTGGCTGTTTCACCAATGTATACACTTTCACAATCTTCACAGGGAAATTGTTTTGAAATTCTCCTGATTGAAAAAATACCGCTTCTCTGAAAAGTGGTAATTTAAATTCTAAAATTGTCAACCATTGTCTGCAAACAAAACACATTCTGCAGTTTGAGAACGCCGGTATTTTAAAATCGGGTTGTAACAGTTACCATGGTCGATCACTCTTCGAAGGTTGGGTCATATATTTGCGATTGCCGACTCTGGATAAGGCTCGTTCTATCTTTAGTGAATATTATCTATTTCTAAAAAAAAATAACTGTAAGTGTTCTTGATTTGTTCCACTGTTTGTTATGTAGTGGATTTTTACACTGAAGAGGCCTTGCGAGTAGCTTGGCGAAACGTTTACTTTTTGTATTTTTAAATGTTTTTAGGGTTTTTATTTTATATGTATATAAATTTTAATTTCCTTAATTTATGCAAGTCTGTCTTAGTATTTTTTATTCAATCTTTAATTCAATTAATAGCTTTTTAAATTTAGACGTTAAATGTATATGTATAGCAAATATGTAACGTTCTGCTTTGTATCTAATACCATAGCTACCAACTTTCACGCATTTTTGCTACCATTAAAATTGTACAGAAATTTTCCATTTCTTTAATCATAAGATTTTGACGATTAAATAAGACAATGTTTACTATACAATTTTTGTGGTTGAAAAAATACGTAAATGTTGGCATCTATGTTGTACCAATAAATTAAAAAACAAAAATTCCAATTTTTATTTCATTCACCTACGTATGCATTTTAACACTAGAACCTCCGGGTATTTTACTCAAGTTTCATAAAAAGCGTTTCCCTCCAGAATTTTAATTTTAAAACTATTTAACTTACTTGATTAGTCTATTTTTCTGTTGCACACATTTAATATATCTTATGAAGAAAATTCTGGTTGGAATCGATTATTATCAATCTGGCTGGGGTCATTTTGACCCCTAATGGCGGTTCTGGTGTTAAAACTATGACGTTTTGAGTAATTTAAAACATGTGTATGCATTTATCGACTCAATGAAGATAATTAAATTTGATTTTTAGTTTATTAAATGGCAAAATTTTCATTAAACTCGATATGGAATTTAGAAAAAAAAATAATTCTTAAGAAATAACTATTGAAAAGATTATAAAATCAATAAACATACTTGTTTATAATAGAGATTTAGGTGATTAAAATATAAAAACAAGGAAGTATCTCATAACTTAATAGTTTCCCTGATTTGCCCGTACGTCATGAGGGCAATGTGTTTTTGCCAATCATGATTTGCCCGTACCATGTACGGGCATCCATATTCCAATCATGATTAATTTTCTCACCAGTAAATTTTTATTCTAAATGTAGTATCAGTTAAACAGGGATTTTATTTCCTGATTCAATTAGACAGGATTTTCTGTTTTTAATAAACGGTGACGGATTATAAATTCTGTTTAAAAAAACATAGAAAATAGGTGTTATTTGAAAATATTAAAAAAATATATTGATCAATTAGGTGGTTAAGACGCACATGAAACATTTTAAAATTTGGATTTAATTTTTTATAAAAATTTTAAAATTAAAATAAGTTTGGAAACTTATGGTCAAATGAACCGGGTGCGTCATAAATTCGTGCAAACTTTAAAAGTCCATAATTAAGTAATGTTCGGAAAAATTTTCGATTTGCGCGAGTTTTACATTTTTTCCCCATGTACAATAGAAAATAATTTTTGAAGTAACCAATAGACAGCGCTCACACATCATACTGACGAGGTTTATGCAAATCAGGCTAGCAATAAAATTTTTGTCTGGATCAGGCTACGATTCGTCAATCGATCTCGACAGCATACTATATCGTTACGAGATCAAGCGCTGTGGGTTAAACTTTTCTACAAGAATGGTGAATCCCCAACTATTGCATTGCGAAAGTTTCGCACAGAGAAATGGCATAAGGCGCAAAGAAAACCCTATTTCATTGAACGAGATACTCAATTTAGTACAACGTTTTGAGGAAACGAAGAGTATCGAGATTCCTCCATGTAGTGATAGACTATCCTTGAGCGCGGATCACGTCCATGTTGTTAAAAGTGTCATGAAAGAAATAGTAGCCGAAACATCAACGAAGAGGAGCAGTGCTCGTAAGGCTGGAAGAATAACAGGGATTCCGGAATCGTCAAATTGACGCATTCTACACGAAATCTTGGATGTGTATTCATACAAGTTATAAACACTTCACCAGTTATTACCATCAGATACAAATAAAAAACTAAAATTTGCTACATGGGTGCTGGCACAATGAATCGTGACGCATAATGGTTGCTGAACGCCATGTGGACGGATAAAGCACTCTTTTCCTTGCATGGTGGTGTCAATGCGCAAAACCGTCGTATCTGGGAGACGTCAAACAATTTTGCGTACCAAACCAAACCAATAAATTCTCCTAGTGTGACTGTATGTTGTGTTTTCACCGCACCTTTCATTTTTTTTTTTTTTTTTTTTTTTTTTTTTTTTAAGAGGCCTTGTCTTGAATCCGGCTGGAAAAGTTTCACAATCACTGCAAAACTATATCTTACGCTTTTGAGAGAACATGTTGTACATGCATTGGAGAAAAGAAATGCGTTACCTGTCGTCTCCCTCGCCCTACTTTGCACGTGAAGTAAAGGCGTTTTGCTGGACACTTTCTTTGGAGACCGAGTGATAAGTGAAGATTGTAAATGTGATTGCCTACCCCCTCCCCGCACGATCTCTAGACTTGACACGGACAGATGTATGGATACTTAAAGCCTCGTGTATATCGCTGCTCTCCAATCACTTTGGTGAAACTTAAAATGCCATTCCATGGACCGTCTGTGGCACCGATGACGGAATGCTACACTCAGCTATACGCACCTCACTTGCTTAATACCTGATGGTGGTGTTCTTGTTGAGTATCTTTTACTATCTTAAAATAAATGCACAATATCATGTATTTTTATTTGTTTCATTGTTTGTTCGTGTTTGTCGGATTTGCATTAAATATCTCAATATGGCGTGTGAGCATCCTCTTTTGGTTATGTTTGGAATCATTATTCATAGAAAATTTTTTCACATCTGTCTGATCATACTCACACAAACCAAAAAAAAATTTCGAGTATTACTTCTTTTATTAGGGATTTTTAAAGTTTGCAAGAATTTATGACATACTCTATATATTTGTACAAAATTCCATATGTCTATGATGGGAAAAAAATCAACGTCCACTGTCTAATCAATTGTCTATAAATAAAACCGCCGACACAATATTTAACTATTATTAATATTTTATTGAAAGTATTTAGATAATTTCTATATCTGTCACCAATATAGTTAATATATCTTTATTTTCTTATTTCGGCTTTTTGTATGAATATTTATTGAGTTTATTTATTTTTTAAAACTTTTTGATACCGCGATAAGGCAGAAATGTTTAGACTAAATCTTAGGGATATTTTATTTAAATAATAGTGGTATGAGTCTGTTATTTTCAATTTATTGAATGGAAAAGAAATAACCAATTAAGGGGTTTGCACATAGTTCAGTTTATTGTATTTTCTGTCACATTGGTTTTTGTACTGACAAGGGCACCACCAAACATGGTGCACACAGATTTTGATGATTTCTAAGTATGTTGTAGGGGTCATACCACTAATTATTCAGCTGAAAGGATTCTTTCAAATGGGCCTTAGTTTTTGAGAAATTGGGGGGTCAAAGTTCAGCGTATATTTCAAATACTTATTAGTACGAACGCCGCATGTGAATCGGTGGCGTCGTGGTAACGAACGAGCCTGCAAGTCGAAAGGTTGCGGGTTCGAATCAGTCATCGGCTTTTATTTATTTTTTTTTACACGTTACAAATTTTAAGTATTTTTATTACAAAATTTCTACAGCTTTTGATATTTTCTTAATAAATTACATTTACATTTTTAAATTTTTTCATGAAAATTTATTTTTTTCTGCAATTTTTAAACGAATATTTCTATTGACAAAACTACAAAACTAGTTTACGACTAGAACTTTTTTTTTTATTAATTATTATTCGCGTTTTTTATTTTAAGCACAATCCTGAAATAATGATTTTTTTTCTATCGCTTTTTTATTTTAGAGCATTCTAAATGAAAACTTGCCTTTTTTTGTAAATCTATAAATAATACAAAATAATTTTCGGGTGCAATTTTTTAAATGTCTTTAGGATTAGATTATTAAAGTAATGCGTATCTTCGAAAAAATAATAAAATATTAATGCAGTAATGTTAAAATGCACGTTGTTGCCAGTTATCCAAGTTTTCAATTTTCCAATTTTCTGTAAATACATTTATCTCCAAAGTTCAACATAAACATAAGTTATCGTTTGCACAAATAAGATATTACAGATTACATCTATTTTTATAACAAATCAAAACACTCTTTCCGTATCGTCTGTTTAATGAGATAAAATTTATAATACATATAAAAATACTTTTTAATCGTCTGCTTTCCTCCGTAATTATCAGAATAAATGAAGATTTCTTGTTATTGGTCTTATTTTTGCACTTTTACAAATGATGATTAAACCTTTTTTTTTTTTTTTACTTTTAATATATTTTTTAACATATTTATCACGAATTAAGTATTTTAGTAATATAAATTACATTAAATGCAGTATTAAATTATCTAAAAATCCAAGCACAATATTGTGTAATACACATTTGAAAAGAAAAAAAGTGACTGATTAATCTAAAAATATTAATATTTAAAGTAGTGGAGATTTTAAAATATTGAAATTTTCTTATACTTTTTCAAATTAAATACAAATTTTTATTTATTTATTTGTTGCAAAATGTACTTTTAATTGAACCCTGAAGTTCAGTCAGTTCACCATATTTTGAAAAAATAATAATAAAAAAATGTTGACAATGTAAACTGTCCTCTTCAGAAAATATCAAAAGGTTCAAAGCTGTCGAATTTTCAATTCTGCTTATAATTTGCGAAGTGTAAAAAAACATAAAAATATGTAAAAGGCCGAGGACTGATTCGAACCCGCAACCTTTCGACTTGCAGGCTCGTTCGTTACCACGACGCCACCGATTCACGTGCGGCGCGCGTACTAATAAGTATTTGAAATATACGCTGAACTTTGACCCCCAATTTCTCGAAAACTAAGGCCCATTTGAAAGAATCCTTTCAGCTGAATAATTAGTGGTATGACCCCTACAACATACTTTGAAATCATTAAAATCTGTGTGCACCATGTTTGGTGGTGCCCTTGTGAGTATGACGACAAAAACAGAATAAAACTCATTATTTATAAATCCTTATTTTGTTGGCAGCTGTCGTATTTACTATTTTTGACATAAATGGGGAAGCAGCAAAATGTTTAACCATTATTTATATTTTATTGAAAGTATTTAGAAAAATGCTATATAAATCACCAAAATAGTTACTATATGTTTATTTTCACATGTAGATTGATTTTATGGATATGGGATTTCGGGAATACTAAAAAGAAATAACTAATCTTTAACACACCGTTCATTTTGTCGTATTTTCTGTCACATTCGTTTTTGTACTGATTATAAGGACAACAATAGAACAAGAATAGAATCCTCATATTGTTGACAGCTGTCGTATTTACTATTCTTGGCATAAATAGAAAAAAATATTACTCTAGAAATAAAATATATAAAGATAAATTAGGAATCCTTTTAAACTACTAGCTTTTTGAGGATATTATTGCGATTCTGAAATATTTCTATTAATACTAATCTTTAACACACCGTTCATTTTGTTGTATTTTCTGTCACATTCGTTTTTGTACTGATTATAAGGACAAAAATAGAACAAGAATAGAATCCTCATATTGTTGACAGCTGTCGTATTTACTATTCTTGGCATAATTAGAAAAAAATATTACTCTAGGAATAAAATGTATAAGGATAAATTAGAAATCCTTTTAAACTACTAGCTTTTAGAGGATATTATTGCGATTCTGAAATATTTCTGTTTTGAACGTGTTATTTTAAATTTATAAAAATTGTAATTGAATAATTCAAAATATTGATTATTTTTTTAAAAATATGTGTAAATTAATAAGTGATTTTTATAAACATATATTATAAACTTAATAAAGTATTAATATAGTAATAACAAGATAATGATAATAAAATAATAATAATAAAATGTTAATAAAATAAAGTAAAAATAAACGATATATGTAATATATACAAACTTATTTGTTTTTATAAATGTTTTACTTACATTAAAATAAAATAATATAATAATATTTAAAATGATGATAATAATAATAATAATGAATATATAATATTATATTATAATGTATTATTAAAATAATAATATTTTTACCGTTCACACGCCGAATTAATATCACAATGTAATAATAATTTTGTTCTTCTTATATTATAGCTTCAAATGTTTTAATTTATGCAAACAAATTTTGAAAACAACAAAAACAAATATTTCTGCAGTTTTTTGACAGTTTTAAATTCAGTGTTCGCAGTCTGGAACATGATTATTGATTGACAACCTAATGCAAATAAAAACAAATTATTTTTCGCTATATGCTATTGTATATTTTTCGTAAGTATTTTCTCGAATTCCAAAAACATTTAGATTCCTAGCGGTCAAATGTAATATATATAGAGAAAATTATAAAAGCAAATAATATAGGTTTTATGCAAATTAGTGAATTTACATATTCCTTATATCTGTGATAAACGCTTAAACATAAATATTTTTCTTTTCCAAAGTTTATATCAAACTTATATTTTATAGAAAAAATAAGGACATCATAATTATGTTGGAAAATATATGTTTTGCGTTACAAATAATGCAATGTTCCCATTTGGGAACATTGGCGTTTAAACGGTTAAAATAAAATTTTAATGAATGTAAATAATATTTCAACACTTAAAATGTCCTGTTTAGCTTTTTTCAAATGTACAAAAGAAGTTTTATCAAATATCTGTTATCTCTGTTTAACATTTTCAAAATACTTTTTGATAAATTTTGTATTTTTTACTAATATTGTTTTATGGATTTGTTTTATGGATGTTTATTCAATTTGGTTCGGGAATACTAAAGAGAAAACTAATCTTTAACAGATAGTTCATTTTCCGTCATGTTGGTTTTTGTACTGATTATTACGACAAAAACAGAATAAAACTCATTATTTATAAATCCTTATTTTGTTGACAGCTGTCGTATTTACTATTTTTGACATAGGGAAGCAGCACAATATTTGAATGCCCGCACAATATTTAACCATTATTTATTTATTCTGAAATATTTCCCTTTTGTTATGCATTATTTTGAATTTATAAAAAAGGTAAATTAATAATTCAAAATATTTAAGAATTATTTTAAAATAATATAAGTAAACTATTAATTAGTTTTTAAAAACTTACTTTATAAGCTTTATGCAGTACCAATATAGTAATAATAAAATAATAGTAATAGCATAATAATAATAAAATAATGATAAAATATAATAATAATAAACTATATGAAATTATTAATACAGTCGAGTCTCTATATAACGAAATCCATTGTTCGAGTAAAAAATACATTATATAGAGAAATTCGTTGTATAGAGAATAAAGTAAAAATTCTTTTTTAATGTGTAAATTTTGAAAATTGTAATTTTTGATGTGTTTAATTAAGAATTTGAAATTGCTCATAACTCTGCTTAAAATATCACTATCAGTAAGTATTGTATCAGTACTGTGCATGATTGAGATTGTAATCCACTTCCAAAAAAATCAGAAAGATGTAGTTGACATCTCCGCATCCCTTAAATGATTTCCGTTTCTCTTTTATTTCTGCACAAGTTGCATCTTCTCTGTTCTCAGAATCCACATTATCCTCTAGTATACAAAACTCGGCCTTTTTGAAGCAATTGTTAATTATTTTTCCTTCAATTATCCCCATTGATCCTGTTCTTTATATGTATAATAACTATCGAATTGACACTGTTTTGAGAAGGATGTTGAAAGGTGTGTGGGAGGACGGGGAGGGGGAGGATGAATTCGTTGGACTTAAAGAACAAGGAGATTCAAACAGAGAAGTAATATTAAAAAAACTCAGCACTGAACGATAAATTAGGAATAAGTAATGGAATATTGATTTCAAGTGATTTCGAAGCTTTTTTACAACTGAATAAAAAATATTTTATGAAAATATTCGTTATATGGAGATAGATAATTCGATATATAGAGACTGTTTTTAATGTAATCAAGGGAAAAGGGGAACGTTCCTACTAAAAATTCGTTATATAGAGAAATTTGATATATGGAGTTTTGATATAGAGAGACTCGACTGTATGTATACACTTATTAATTTTTATAAACCTTAACTTTTTTCGTATGTATAAATAATGCAAAAACAAGTTTTAACCACTTTATTGATTTGTCCGAATGTTGTAGCATATTCACAGTATCCGCAAAGAAATTCTTCGGGAGGGTTGAATTCTGATTGGGATTGGCCGACTTGTATCACGTGACTTGGCGGGAAATGACTTGGCTGCCGTCTGTCAAAACGATGTAAATCGGATAAAGGCAGGAATGCTAAAGCTTCCATAGGACTAATGTAATGTGTTGAATCTTTAAATAAAATTATTGTTTTTATTATTTTATCACACGATGTTGACGGAGCAGTGTTTGTTACCAGATGATTATGTGCATAAAATTATTAATTTTGAACCCAAGGAGGGGAATAATTATACGCTGTCCTGGAAAATTAAAGATATCAGAACAGAAGATGATGCTAAAGTGAGTCTGTTTTCAAGCTGATTTATTAACCGGTGTAATTAAATATATATTATTTTCCATCAATTAGAACTTGTGTTCGTCATCCGTCTTGAACATTCTAAGCACATTTGACATATCGCCATTTCCCGCCAAGTCATGTGATACAACTCGGCCAATCCCCATCAGAGTTTAACCTTCCCGAAGAGTTTCTTTGCGGATACTGTGAATATGCAATGTTGTACGAGTGTGAAGAGCTTGTGTGATCCATCACGTAAAGCTTTTTTGACACATCTAATTTTTTGATGCGTTTGTTATTATGTAAATACGTAGCACCTATAGTTGTCGTTCAGTCCGTCCGTTTATCCGTCTGTCCTCATATAATAACGCAAAAGCTACTCTTCCCAATAGTTTGAAATTTAAAATATATAATTATTACATAATTTTGTCGAGTAATTTCAAATTTTATGAAAATCGGATGCATATATCAATTACAGAGACAATCAAAAGTATTCCGTTACATTACGCTCAATGGGGTAGAAAGTTTCAAATGCATTTTAATCGTTGTGTTAGCTAAATATACAGAAAGTTATCGTCGATAGAAGAAGATCAAAATCCGTTATTCCCAAAATGAAGCAATAAGATCAAGAGCTGCCAAATATTGTACTGCGTACAATATTGTGTAGACACAAATAAATGAAATATAAATACAGCCCCTCTTTTTTTTTTTTTTTTTTTTTTTTTTTTTTTTTTTTTTCATTTTTGGAATATTGGATTTTTATCTTATTTATTAGATGACAATTTTCAGAATTTTCAGGCTATGATTTTGAAACTTTTTCAAAAGTTGCTCTATACATTTAGGTAACAATCTGCAAATGAAATTTTTTTATAGAGATGACGCATACGCAGTGAAAATTTATTTAGTAAACCTGCTCATTTTTCATACAATTATTAATGTTTTTTTATTATTATTTTGAGTACAGGGTATTATGTACAATGTCATTTCTCATATTTTCTGAAAATAACATTGTTTTTTGTTAAGAACTCTGCAAATTATAAGCAAAAAACTTGGCAAAATTTGGAGCCGTTTTTATAAAAATCTTAATTTTCCTACGAGATTGCATGCTATATTCATAAAAATGAACACAATTTATTACAATAAACCACTTAATCGTAATCTGCAGTTTCAACTCTTTTGCCTCATTAGTTTTAACAGGGTTATCCAAAAGATCTCCATTTTTTTCAATTTGTTGACAGTCCTCTGTTGGATTTTGGACAAAACTCTTCGCGAAAATATATGACGTGTACTATTTTGTTTACACGCCTAGAGTTCTAGAATAATTCCTTATATATATTTCGAGACAGTTAACAAAACATCTAAAATCGCAAGTGTCAAGATTTTTTTGCTGAGACTGTATGCTTTGCCAATATTGATACTGTTATAAAATTCTTTGCTTAAGCATAATGAACAATTTATGTTCAGTCACTTTTTAATGAAAATTCGAATACATACATTGATCTAAAGTAAACTTTGTCCAGTCTCAAAAAAAAAAAAAAAAAAAAAAAAAAAAAAAAAAAAAAAAAACAATAAAAACAAATAAAAAATCAGATGGCATGTCGCTAGATATAATAAAAAGCAATACTTATATCAAGCTATAACATAATTCATACTTTTCCGACAAAAATAAAATCTTTTAACATTATTAATAATAAATACTGACCGCGTCGCTAAAAAGAAGAGGAAAGGCAGATGTCTGTCCCATAGAGAAACTAAACCAAGCGTTTTGATAATGTCCAGTGGACTCTATTATGAAAGTTGATATCAGAAGAAAACCAAGCGAGATAGAACTTCTCTAAATGACAGCCTAGATTATAAAAATATCGCAATGCTCAGTAAAAATATTTTCCTTATTTCTTATCATATATAACCACATGTAAGAATTATGGGATTTGTTTGATAACATATATTATTTACTTAAAGCATATAATTTTATGAATCATGTAAAACTAAATATTAATTGAAAGTGCGTAAAGTTTATTGAGGAGTAGACACAAAATGCATACACTTACAGTTCATTAAGAAAAAGTCTGGAAATATTTTTTTCTTAATTAAGTGAAAATATTTTAATTTCAAAATATATCCTTTTTTAGAAGAATAATAAACTTATACCATTATTTAAAAAAAAATTGCCGGTACAATTTTTGGATTTTTTAAGGATTTTCTTTAGATGAAAATGATTTTGTAAATGTGTCAAAAAAAAAAAAAAATAAAATAAAATAAATAAATAAATAAAAATAAAAATAACTTTGACACATAACGCTAAACTTCATTTTATCTGAAATGATGTGTCATTCAATGGTTTCAAACGTTTACCAATACAAGTCTATTGCCCCTGAAAGGGATAAAACATTTTTTGTAATTGGAACTATATGTCTATGACTAAAAGTTCACAAATTAGCCATTAAACATCGTTGAGAGTCGACACCCTGCATCTATCTATTTATCTACATATCTATATATCTATACTAACAAAAGAACAAAACGCTCTGTCTGTCTGTGTGTGTGTCTGTGTGTGTGTGTGTCTGTGTGTCTGCGATGGCTAGCAAAATCTACAGCACGTACGAAGCTCAAAATTTTTTTGAGAGTAGCCCAATGTCTCTCCTGATGCACCTGAGGCTCAGAATTTCAAAATTCTATTTATTAACTGAGTAATTAATTTAATTCCAAAGCTCACTCTCATAAAAAATCGCCTTTTTTCGCTTTTTTTCATTTCATTTTCTTATGGTTGATTGGTTGCATAAAATTTTCGCAGAAATAATTAAAAAAGCTGGGACAGATCTTTAAAATTCATAGACTGGCAAACTGTCAGTTTAAATGAGGATTTTTTTTTTAAATCACAGCTGCTGTACACCATGGAGAAAAAAATAGGTGGAGGCAAAGTAAACCGAAAAAAGGTTTGCAACACGGAGTAAGAAGTGTCTTACTCCGTGGTTTGCAATATTAAACCATTTATCGCTGAAATTTTAATGTCTCAAACAAAAGCACGAGGAAGGAATTTTGTATTAATGAAACGAAGTGAAAGAAACGAATTACAGCTGAAGTATATTTTACGAAGAAATAGTAATTTTTTAAAATGCTTTTTTTTTTCTGTTATATTATTTAGGTTAAAGTTAGGTTAAAGTTAAATTGCATTTATGTTATGGTTAGAATAAGGATATGTTACAATAAAGTGAATACATTTAGGCTAGGTTACATTTCTGTTATATTTAATTTACGGTAGGGTACTGTTAAGTCGCTGTTAGGTTACAGACAGGTTCTGGTTACGGTATAAAAGTTTAAGGTTAGTAATTTATACACAGAGTGAACCTATACGCAAGATTTGATTAAAAATAACACTTTAGTTAAATAGCTCTGAAATTATAGTACTATATACCAACCTTTTAGCTACCATCGTGTATCGATTTCATTCATGGTATAGTCGGATTTAAGAGTGATATAATTAGTTTGAAATTCAAAATATTTCCCTTGGGATTTGTATGTGAAAATAATAATTAGTTACGTGACTTAACAGTGATTTTTACGGGTAAATATCAACTTTTTTACACAAAAATTATGCAATCGTTGGATACATATACCCTCCCGCGTTTTTCATTGCTCATTTTGAGTATTTTAGAGCTTAATATTAGTTGTTTTTAAAACCGATTTTTCACACTGTCAGTGGCTACGTATTTCAGACAATGCATTTCTGCATGTAACGAGTTAATGATAAAATCATACAAATTTTAAGTTCGTTTAATATTGTTAATACGGACCCGGGCAACGCCGGGCGGGTCAGCTAGTATATTATATAAGATACAGATAGATAGATATAATTATAAGGAATGAATTTTGTCGATTATAAAATATTAATTATTGTCTAAATCCATTTTCATGCGAAAAATATGCTATTGTAATATTGGTTCTGTTTTAAAATTCTTCGCCAAACCATGAAGAACAATTTACATTCTTTCATTTTTTATGAAAATTTGAATACATATATTGATATAAAGTAAAATTTATCCAGTTTGAAAAAAAATATAATTAAAAACAATAAAAACTAATAAAAAATCAGATGGCATGTCGTTAGATATAATAAAAAAGCAGCAATTCTATCAAGCTGTAATATAAATCATATTTTTCCGGCAAAAATAAATTCTTTTAACATTATTAATAATAAATACTGACCGCGTCGCTAAAAAGAAGAAGAAAGGCAGATGTCTGTCCATAGAGAAACTAAACCAAGCGTTTTGATAATGTCCAGTGGACACTAATATGAAAGTTGATATCAAAAAGAAACCAAGCGAAATAGAAGCCCTCTAACTGACAGCCTAGAGTATAAAAATACCGCAATGCTCAGTAAAAATATTTTCCTTATTTCTTATCATACATAAACCCATACAAGAATTATGTGCTTATTTTGATAATACATATTATTTAACTACTATGTTTGTATTTGTTAAAAATATATAACCTTGCTCATTGCTGCAAAAAAACATTCATTTTGCTTGTTTTGTATTATAATTTTGCAGAAAACGGATGCAGAAGACAGCTCGAAACGTTGATTTTATATTATATTTTATTTTTAATTGGTCTAATTTATATTAAAAGTCTTTTTTTTGTGCATTACAGATTATGTATTTTTAACAAATACATTCTTAGTAGTTTTATTTTATGGTGCAGTTGTCCAGTATGTTTTATATATTATTTATTTAACGCATATAATTTCATAAATCATGCAAAACTAAATATTATTCGAAAGAAGATATTATTATTTGGAGGGAGTGAGAGGGTTAGAAACAAAATGCATGTATTTATATTTCAAAAAAAAAAAAAAAAAAAAAAAAAAAAAAAAAAAAAAACTTTGAAAACATTTTTTTATTCTAATGAAGTGAATATGTTTTAGCTACAAAATATTTAACTTTTGACACATTCTTTATTTTTTTTAAACAAAAAAACTCACATATTCTTAAAAAATATCGCCGGTGCAATTTTTGGATTTTTTATGACTTTTCTTTCGATGAAAATAATTTTTTAAATGTGTCAAATAGAATTAAATTAAAAACATCTTTGATATATAACGCTAAAATTTAATTTTCACTAATGCTTGGTTGTGAAATAAAATTCTGCGCCGAAGCATAATGAACAATATATATTCCTTCATTTGAATGAAAATTTTAATACATCCAATTGTGTAAATTTCGTAAAGGCTGAAAAAAAAATTAAAAAAAATTAATTAAAAATCAGCTGCCATGTCGTTAGACATAATAAAAAACAGTACTTCTATCAAGCTGTAACATAATCCACATTTTTCCGTCAAAATAAATTCTTTTAACATTATTAATAATAAAAACTGACCACGACGCTAAAAAGAAGAAGAAAGGCAGATGTCTGTCTATAGAGAAACTAAACCAAGTGTTTTGATAATGTCCAGTGGTCACTAATATGAAAGCTGATATCAAAAGAAAACCAAGCGAGATAGAACCTCTCTGACTGACAGCCTAGATTATAAAAATACCGCAGTGCTCAGTAAAAATATTTTACTTATTTCTTATCATACATAACTACATGTAAGAATTGTGGGTCTATTTTGATAATGTATATTATTTATTTAAAGCATATAATTTCATGAATCATGCAAAACTAAATATTATTTGAACGTAGGTAAAGTTTATTCAGGGGTAGAAACAAAATGCATACACTTATAGTTCATAAAAATAAAAAAAGAACTCTGGAAATATTTTTTTTCTTAACCCTTTGACGGTTAAAGCACTTCTATTCATAAAATACTAAAATGATTGAATGACACCGGAATTTAAAAACCAATTTATTTCATAATATAAAAATGTTTGTTTTACGTTCTTTGTAAAATTAAAATTTTCATTTAAAAATTCCGGTGTCAGTATGGCATTTCGCAATTCAAATTAAGTAGTATTCTGGGCGCGTATACGCGCTTATAACCACGAAAGGGTTAAAGAAGTGAATATGTTTGAATTTCAAAATAATTAACTTTTGATATCTCTTAAACAAATAAAAAATAAATAAAAAACTTATACCATTGTTTAAAATATGCCGGTACAATTTTTGGATTTTTTACGGATCTTCTTTAGATGAAAGTGATTTTGTAAATGTTTCAAAAAGAATTAATTTAAAGTTATCTTTGGCACATAATGCTAAAATTTAATTTTCTCTAACGCTGTGGCACTTCTACTTTACATTACAAAAACAATAAATAAATAAATAAACCCTTATAATACAAAAAGTACTTAAAAAAACAATATTTTTAGCATGTAAAAATATTTTTAAAAAATCTCAAAGCCTTACCAAAACAATACAACTAAGTTCTTATCATTATTTTCTGTCAATAATATTCTTTTCTCCATAGTCGCTGATTTCATGGTGCATTTAAAAAAATCATTCTCTAAAGGAAAATACGTTAAAAAAATGCAGAATACTGCACTAATTTTTTTTAACAGTGAGGTGAAATTATAAATTTCCTCTTTTTTTTTATGCAACAACACATTTATTTCCAGATGATTATTCAGAATATCAGTTTCATTCACATTTTTATTCAAGAACGTCTTTTTATCTATCTGCCTTTTCCTTCTAAGAGACAGCTATTATTACATTTTAAAACAATGGTATGTGGCAAAACCATGTGACGTTGGCCAGTTTATTTTCATTTCAAAACATCCTTACAATATTGAGAAATTTCACTGACAAAAGTACCTAGGATTAAGCATAATTCAGCATGTCGCGCTAGGTGCTGACTGATAAGGAGCGTTATAATTTTTACAATTCAGAAAAAAACAGAAGAAAAGTCAACTGTTGAATGTTTGGAATGTCTGGTATGAGTCTAAATTTTCAAATAGGTGATGCAGTATTAGGGTGGTGCGAAAAAACAAAAGTTTTTGTTTCCGAATCGCTATAGTGCGGAAAAGTTGCGATTGGTAAGTACAAGAAAAACTAAAAAAAATTTTTGAAATCGGACATTATCTTCCGATCGCGCAAACCACCTAAAAATTCAAAAAAATTGAAAAATTCCGATTTTTTCAAAATTTTTTAAAAAATATTACATATACATATATTTTATCCCTATAGTGAAAAATATTTACATATTGTACTGTTTAATAATAATAAAAAAATAAATTGCGTTTAGAGAATATCTTCCGATCGCGCAAGCTCATTAAAAATCGGGAAAAATTCAATTTTCAGTGATTTTTGATGCATTAAGAAAATAATTAAATAAGTTTAATTTGCGGTCTCATATTAAAATTTAAATGTAAATTAATACTATTGTGCATGTTATGCTATTTTTGAACAACCGAGAGCTTACCACGACGAGATCGCTGCAGGGCGAAAAGGTTTAGTAGTTCGCGCAACTCCTGTTAGCCATGTTGCGAAACAGCGTTGAAGTCGCCCTATGTATCCACATCCTTTTCTCTCCCCAACCTCGTCCACTTGCACAGTGCGCCATTTCGTATCAGTGAGCCCGTGAACGAATTTCGCTTGTTAATTGTAGATGTATTGTGTTACTTAAAATACATAAACATGTGACAGGTACATGGATCTGCATACGTCGTTGACAAAGAAAATTACTAGACAATCTTTTCATTGTCCTATAGTTTGTCATCCCCTAGAGATTTTTTGTCAAGTATTCTTCACGAATATAGCGCCTGTACGAGAAACTAAAGAAAATCCTTTAAAAGAATTTAAATACTTCTAAAATCGTTAAAAATACTTCTAGACCTTTTCAATAAATGCGTCCATATAATACGCATTGATATGTAGAATGATGCATGTTTGAAGATGTTTTATAGTAATCCTAAACAAGTATATGTTGTCCCTCGTGATATTTGTCTCAGGACTGAGGAGGATAACTAAATAATCGTCCCTTTTTCCATCCAAATGTATGTCATGTGGTTCTTCTGATTACACTTGACTTTGCCGTAATTTTTTTTCTTTCTGTTTGTTTTCTTCTAATTTTGTATAGGTCAATAACTTGAAAAGCATCTGTTTTAGTTATTACAGGAGTATCTTCTAGTACACTCAACGCTTTAGCAGCACCTGCACTGTCAGATACACCATTGCGATCGCAATGTAAATATGTAGATTGTAACTCCACTTTCATTTGCCATGGTAATTTCTTCTTCTTAAATCTGATATGCTGCATCCGTCATGGTAATGATATTTTACATATACCTACATTAGCATTAAAATTCTCATGTATTTCATCTAAATGCTCAAGGCCTTTTATTTTCGCTTTAACAAATTTGGAAAGTTGCCTTTTCAATATATAGTTTCGTCTTTCAAGTCTTGTACTCAGTTTTTTTTTTCTTTTTTTTTAAACTTTAGTACCAATTTTTCCCATTCCGTCCTTTCTTTGGAGGTAAATAAATCTATGCTCAATGACTGGAATTTTGTTGTGTTTTTGAGACGTACAATTAGTCTCAATTAGACACTGCCTCAGATCTGGTAACTTTTTACAGGAGCAATATAAATTCGTTACACGTTTGCAGGCTGAAATATCACACAGCTGAGTTTCTTGTTTTTTAAATTCATCAAACTTTTTTATAAGGTTTGGCTATTCCTTGTCTCAAAAAAAAGATTTCGTTAGTTTAGAATATTATCGTAGTAGGCATTAATTAGCTAAATGATTCTACAGTCAAACACTTTTGGGATTGACGCCTTCTAATAAATATATTTTATCTTTTGTGCCACTGTATTGCTGACAAATGAGAAACTCACTTTAATGCTGTTGAATTTACTTGCTAATAGAGACCTCTCCTCGAGGTAGCATTGAAGAACATCTTCGTTTGTTGGAAGAATATTTGGCAGAAAATCTCTTGGATGACCGAATATAGGACAATAAAAAGATTGTCTAGTAATTTTCTTTGTCAACGACGTATCCAGATCCATGTCCCTGTCACATGTTAATGTATTTTTAATAACACAATACATCCAATTAACAAACGAAATTCCTTCACGGGCTCTCTGATACGAAATGGCGCTCTGTGCAAGTGGACGAGGTTGGAGACAGAAGCATGTGGACACGTAAGGCGACTTCAACGATTTTTCGCAACGTGGTTAACAGGACGCGCGAAACTCTAAACCTTGAAGAACTACTAAACCTTGCAACGATCTCAGTTGTTCAAAGATAGCATAACATGCTCAATATTATTAATTTACATTTAAATTTTAACATGAGGCTGCAAACTGAGCTTATTTAATTATTTTCTTAATGTATCAAAAATCACTGAAAATTGAATTTTTCCCGATTTTTTATGAGCTTGCGCGATTGGAAGATATTCTCTAAACGTAATTTATTTTTTTAGTATTATTAAACAGTACAATATGCAAATATTTATCACTATAGTGATAAAATATGTGTATATGTAATATTTTTAAAAAATTTTGAAAAAATCGGAATTTTTCAATTTTTTTTAATTTTTAGGTGGTTTGCGCGATCGGAAGATAAAGTCCGATTTCAAAATTTTTTTTTTAGTTTTTCTTGTATTTACCAATCGCAACTTTTCCGCACTATAGCGATTCGGAAATAAAAACTTTTGTTTTTTCGCACCACCCTATGCAGTATGCAAATGAATGATTTATGCGGAATAAAATGGCACATGGTGTTTTGAAATTTTCGTGAATATTTTACTCTTTTTGGATCTGGTGTATTATTAATAGTGCATGTATTTTCATCCAGTATTATTTTGTCTTAATAATTAATTACTTTCTACATACAGAAATTGTAGTACACGGCTATGCCTTTCTTTTTAAAACTCCATTCATGTTTTGGCATTTAGTAATAATAAAAATAACAAAAGATTACTTAATTAAGGCTTAATTCTCTTTCCACGATGGGCATATTCACTCTTTAAATTTGAAATATTAGTAATGTTTCTAAACCAGTCAAGTGGGACAATACTTAAATAAATATTGGAACGTTGCATTATGCTCTTAAATCCTGTTGTAATATATTATTTTCCAAACGTCTTCAAATACTCTTCCTTAGCTTATGGACATATAAATATGAATTGAATAGTACACCAAAAATAACATTCGTTACATTTTAGACAGTGAAAGATTATTTAATTAAGACAAAAGATTACTTAATTAAGACCGAATTCTCTTTCCACGATTGGCATATTCACTTTTTAAATTTGAAATTTGATTAGCGTTTCTAAACCAGTCAAGTGGGACAATATTTAAATAAATATTGGAACGTTACATTACGCTCTTAAATCCTGTTGTAATATATTATTTTCCAAACGTCTTCAAAAACTGTTCCTTAGCTTATGGACATATAAAATGAATTGAATAGTACACAAAAAAGAACATCCGTTACATTTTAGACAGTGAGATAATCTTTAACCCTTTAACGTTCATTGGTTTCGCCACGAAACCACAAAATTTTAATTCCGACATGCAACATTGACACCGGTATTTTTATCTAAAAATATCCCTTTTATTATGCATGTGAAAAATCACGCTTTCTTATTTAGAAATATATTTGTTCTTAATTACCGGTGTCATTCATTTATTTCGACATCTTAGCAATGAAAATGCTTTGATCATTAAAGGGTTAAACTTCAGTAAATCTATTTCGATATCTGGATAGCTACATTTAATGTTATTAACCCCTTCGCGACGGGAGCCATTTATGAAATTTTTAAAGTTTTATCACCGGTTTTTAAAAACAGAAATATGTGGCTTATTAAATAGAGAAATTACTCCGATTGAATAAGGCAAATGTTACAGTAAAATTTTACTGGTGAGGATAAACAAGGAATCTTAAGCCTTTTTTGCGGCACGTATGCGTGTCGCTCGTCCCCAAGGGGTTAAAACAAAAGTAATTTTATTCTCAAAATTTGGGAAAATTTCGACCCAAAAATGTTAATCAACTGATATGAACCAATACAATCTATTACAGATGATAATTAGATCTTTTATTTTCATTTCAGGTATATTTTAATTTAAGTTTCATTTTAAACTCTTTGCACTATCCTTTTTACAGTTATTAAAATAAAATATTGAAACTCCTATTGAAATTTTAAAACCGTGATATATAATCAGACCACATTGAGTTGTCCAGTCTCTTTCAGTTAAAGTCATCCGTATATTCATAAAAACCCTCTATGAAACGAACATGGAATTATTTGTATTTCACTAAATCACGTTTATTGGTAATTTGAAAAGAAATTTGTCACTTTTACAATATAGAAATGTATTTCAAAAATAGAAAATCTTGGATGCGTATGGACGCTAGTGTATATTTCATAATTATGTAAACAAGAATACAAATGAAAATTATAGAGGCAATAGATTACGTACCATTTTCCCTTTTGTCTCATTTTTTTAAAATTTATGTATACTTTTAGAATCTGTTCATGTAATCTTATCTGTGAAGAAAAATTTAAAAATTCATAATTGCACGGACTTAATCTCTTTGGATCCAGGGACTTTTACGGCATTTAAACCGTTTCCGGCGCAGACAAATTCTGTTCGTAAAATGAGAAATTGTTGACTGACACCGGAATTTATAAAAGACTATTTTAGTAATTAAGAATTCCCTGAATTAAGCTGTCATTGTAAAAGTAAAATTTTACTAAAATATTATTGGTGCCGTTTGTAAGTTTGGAATTAAAATTAGGTGTTGCCGGTGTGGTAACACTGCGCCGGAAAAAATTAAATGTTTTATAACAGTTTTTTTTTTTTTTTTTACAGAATTTTTTAGTTTGAGGAAGATTGCGTGGATTAAGTTTGTTTGTTTGTTTGTATTTATGTCGGCCAATTATCTACGTTATGCGTGGATTAAGTAAGGAGAAACTTGCATTAAAATTTTTCTGATGAGAATAAATGAGGATTTTGAGCACTTTATGCGCATGTATGTCCATCGCCTGTCCCAAAGAGGTTAAAATAAACAATTTTTCTTCAGTTTCATAAGCTATATATGTTGCAGCCAATACCCGAAATTTGCCAATTCTAGAACTGGCCGGCCAATTCCCGAATTGGCCAGCAACGTTAAAAAATGACTGGCCAATTCTAGAATTGGCCAGCCAATTCGCGAACTGGCCAGATGCAATCGGCCAATTCGCGAATTGGCCAGATGCGATTGGCCAATTCGCGAAATAGATATAAGTACTCGGCTTAATCCTTCCTAACATAGTTGAACGTGTCTATGAATTCAAATAGTCTAGACTTCAGCCTGTTCGTGATCTAACTTTAGTAAAGTTTCCGGTTAACTTGTAATTGTCATCGTATTTGGTTTATCAATTAATTTCGATGTTGAAAGGGAATTGTGTACTATTTTTGGTTAATTTAGTTGGGTACACAAAAATATTTCGCTTCAATATAATCAATGGGAATCTTTTTTACTGTACATTTTAATGTTACATTATCTTAATTACAAAAAAAAAAATTGGTACCTATTCATCATAGTTCGGGTGTTGGCCAAGGCTTCCCGGCCAGTTCGCGAATTGGCCGGCCAAAACCCGAAGTACGCTATTAATTTCATGTATTTCGGGTTTTGGCCAGGAAGCTTGGCCAGTTCGGGTATTGGCCGGCCAGTTCTAGAATTGGCCAGGATCCGGGTATTGGCCGCAACATATACAATAAATAAATAAATAAATAAATAAATAAAAATATTTTTTTTTCTAATGTGCACATATGAAATCAACTGATTCTGTAATATATAATGAAAATAAAATGAATACAGAAATAATAAATTGAAATTATATTAAACTTTTTCAAGGCGCTATTTCTTCATAGCTGGCGAAGTTTTACAAAAATTTAATGATTATAAAGGTTTAGCATAAAAAGTTAATTATGTATTCTAATCACAAATCAAACACCCATGACACTAGTTGTAATTAAATGCATTAAAATTATATTTTTATTGATTAATTTAAAAATTGTATTAGTTATTTTTATCAGAGAAAAACAAAACAAAATTGTATGTTTTTTAAAATGGTCTTTTTAATATTTAATAAAAGTGAAACAATTAATATTTAAATAATGAAAAAATAAAAAATAAGTATTTTAACTCTATAAAGGTAATAAGAAATATTGCTGTTAAATGAGCATAAAAATTATTTCTGTATTTAAATATTAAAACGTTCTTTGCAATAGTTATAAAAATGAAATAATTAATATTTAAATAATAAAAAAAACGAATAACTAATTTAACGCTATAAGGATAATGAGAAATATTTTTCTCAAATAAATATGAAGATTCTTTCTGTATTTTAATATTAAAATATTCTGTACTCATCTGACGAAAAAAGGCTACTAGTTTTTTTAAGCCTTACTTGAAAAACTCTCGAATAACACAAAAGTTTTCCCTTTGTAAGCTGGGTGATTTATTGAATTAAAACAAGCAGGTGGAATGCTGTTACCAAAAGATAAATGATATAAAGAAACAACCATTGAAGTATAGTTTGCTATATCTAAATGGTTTGGATATATTTCTCCTTCATTTATTATAGCAATGTTTCCAAAAAGGCCATTTCCTTCTTTATGTATAATGATATTTATACATTTTCTTCCTTTTGCATTTTGACATAGAAAAATAAACGTGTGAATACATCAAATGCAAGCTCGTTTAATGTAAAAAAAAAAAAAAAAAATACTTATGGGGCTAAAAAAGGACTTTGACTCTAATTTCATAAGAAAATGTATGAGGGATAGTGAAAATTAAATTTAAATTAACTTAAACTGAATCATTCGGATATAGAAGATTCTGCACATGATGCCGATATAAAGGAGCATATAAATGACGAAATTCCGCCATCTCAGATGCTTCAGCCCCTATTCATGTAATTAAAAGGTTTTGCTCGACAGAATCAATGGAAGAAAGAGTGTTGGAGTCATTTGTTGTATTGGACTAAAAAAATTGAGTGCTACTTGGTTATCCCGTCGACCAAAAAATTATCGCCAAGTCATAAGATTAAATTCCAATGATGGATGACCGTGAATATCACATTCAGTGACATTAAATACGATAAAGGTGTTTAAAACGTAATTAAGTGATTTTATTTCGACATTTTATTTATATTTTTATCAATATTCTTCTAATTATTTGTTTTTTCGTTATTTAAATTAAAAATTATGTCAATATGTATAATTTGGCTATTAGTTTGGCGATTTCTATAATTTGGCGAAATTGGTCGACGGGATAACCAAGTAGTACCAAAATTTGTAACATGATTTTGTAATAAGCATCACGTCAGGATTACCGATTATTTCTGTATTAAAATAGTGAATGACAATTAAAAATAAAATAAGTTGACTTTTTTTTTCATTTTTAGTTAATTTAATTAGTATTGTGTCAGTTTAATGTAATCGAGTGTAGTCAATACATTAATGATTTCATTAATAGCTCATTAACGAAAGTTCATTAATGAAAATTTTTAATAGATTTCATTATATTTTCATTACATTCTTTTTGCACATACATCGCAAGTAATAAGTAATAAATTTTATGAACTCTAACATTTTTCTTAACGGTTCGGATATAACGAACCACCGGATGTAGCGAACAAAACCTTTCGTCCCTTGAAGATCATTAAAACGGTGTTCGACTGTACTTATTTTGAAAGTAAATTATTGCTTAAATTCTGATTGCAATCAATCAACTGAATATTTTAGAAACAGAATTATTTTACTCATGAAATCGTTAAGATATTGCCGTCTAACCGCTATAATTTATATTTCAGATCAATTAGTATTTTATAAATAGTGTGATATTTATTTTCTAGGGTTATTAAGTTAAGCAAATAAATACAGATCATTAAAGAAACGGCCCTGATTTTAAAAATAAATTTCAGAAAAAATATGCAATCAATTGGTTATAGTTCAAGAACCGACAGAACAAAATATATGGTATGGAGCACAAGAAATTAACCTTTACATTATGGAAGAACAGTAATATGGGAATCTTATGATCCATGTCTGCCGGATGCGAAGCAGTGCATAAGCCAAAAATTAATTCTACTATTGATCTACTCGTAGGCTTATCATTGTGTTTTGTGCACAATCGTTTCACACCTTTGATTGTACGGCATACACAATGATAGACCTGCTAGTAAACCACTTGTGGTATTAATTTTTGGTTTTGCGCCACTTCACTTCCGGCAGATATGGATCATTAGATTTCTCTATTGCTCATTAGATTTCTCTATTGCTACTCTTCCATAGACTAAAAGATTTTTTGTGCTCGATACCTTTGGATTTTGTTTTGTCGGCATTTGGACTATTAGAATCTAACACGAAATTGAGCACCATCTGAAAGAGTTTTGGTAGTAGTGATTGCTTTGACATCGACATGACTGCGCGCATCCACCGACGCCACATCCTGTGGCGATATCATTTAATTGTTAAGTCAAAATACATCAATCACGAGGAATGTATAGCAGAAAGCGAACTGCGTGTTCTCGTACGCGAAGTTTAAATATGTTATGGTACTGAGTCACGTTCGCGTACATATTAGTCTAAGACCCAACAGCATTTACCATCTAAGTGATTGGAAGGTAATATTCCGTTCACTAAGCTCCAGGTTTCAATGCAATATAAGCAATATTTAATGTAATATAATTCTATAGATTTAATGAATTTTCACTACTTTTTAGAATTATTAATACTCCTAAGGATTGTTTTATATTTGTAATTAAGTTTTTTTATATAATGCAAAAATAATGATACTTTGGAGCATTTAAAACAAAATGCAGAGAAAGCAACATTACAATGTTACCCATTTCCAAAACTCTCAGAGGGTTTTAAAAACTAAGGTATAAAGTAGAAGAAAAAAAAAACTCTTCATTTTATGAAAGATATAAATAGGTAAATCTAATGATCCATGTCTGCCGGCAGTGAAGTGGTGCATGAGACAAAAATTAGTACCACCAAATGGTGGACTCGTAGGTTTATCAATTTGTTAATCTCACAATCAAATGCATGAAAACATGGAGGACTGGGAGCATAAAAACACAATGTTGAACCTACGAGTCCATCATTGGTTGAACTAATTTTTGGCTTAACCCCTTGTAGACGAGCGAAACGTATACGTGCCGCAACAAAAAGGCTTAAAAATCCTTGTATATTCCCACCAGTAAAATTTTACTGTAAAATTTGCCTTATTTAATTTCTTATTTTTTAGATTTAATAAGGCACAAATTTCTTTTTTTTTCTTCTTTTTCTTCTTCTTCTTCTTTTTTTTTTTTTTTTTTTTTTTTTTTTTTTTTTTTTTTACTAGTTAAAAAATTCGCAAAAGGTTTCCGTCGCGAAGGGCTTATGTACCACTTCATTTCAGGCAGACATAAATCATCAGATACACCTATTTCTAAAATTCCATAAAATAAAGGGTTTTTTCTTGTATTTGATAGCTTCAATTTTTATTCTGTCACTTTATATGGACTATATGGAGAAGATCCATGTACAAACAAAATCATTGTTCTTTGATTTAATAATTGTAAAACGCGTCTGGAAGAAGATCGAGCATCGCTTAGATGTTTGTCGAGCAACACGAGGAGCTCACCTTAAAGTTATATAAATAATAATTTAAAAAACCTCTTAGATTTTTCCCCATTTTAACAGTATAAAAATATATGGTTTATCTTTATCAAGGCTTTAGTTACTTTAATTCGAAATCAAGGTAATCTTTTTCGATGACCCCTCTCTTTACTATGTTAAACAAATCAGAAATATGTAAGAAGATATTTAAACTTTATGTTAATAGCGCATGCTAACGTAAAATACGTGTGATTCAAAGTGACTTTGATATTAAAAAAAATAATGAAAATCTTTCATTATTTACAGATATAAAGTGACACATCTACTTAATTATTAAAATAAAACGTTTAAACACACAATAATGAAAAATTCTGAACATACGTATACGTTTCGCGAGTACTGGTGACTCGCTTCCTCAGAGTTAAAAACGGTAACATGTATAAAATTTAAAAAACCCCGTCCCCTTGGGGAGTTTTGATTTTATATATTTTACCGTTTTTAACAGTGAAGAAGCGATTCCCCAGTACTCGCGAAATGTATACGTATGTTCAGAATTTTTAATTATTGTGTGTTTAAACGTTGTATTTTAATGATTGAGTTTCTCACACAAGGTTTTTGTTGAACATATATATATATATATATATATATATATATATATATATATATATAAATGACATTGAAAATAATTTAAATATACAATTAATTATATGAAATTAATTAACATTATTACAAAATTTAAAATTAATAGCAATTATAATAATCATCGATTTAAACATGTAATATCATTAAAAAATAAACTCTAGCAAAATTAAAATGTATATTCGTTCCTTATATACCAAGTGCATCATAAATTCGTGCAACTTAAAAATTGATAACAAAAGTAACCGATAGAGAGCGCTCACACGTCTTGCCGAGGCGTTTTATCCAAATCAGACTAGAAATAATTACCTGACTGCATGTGGATTCGTCATTCGATAGCAGCAGCATGCTACCATTACCAGATCGAGCGCCTCTGGTTAAAAATTTCTTCAATTAAAATGAATTCACACCTATTGCAAGCGAAAATTTTGCATGGAAAAATGAATTAAGACGCATAAAAGCCCTTTTTCATAGAATGAGATACTCAGTTTTAGTAAGACGTTTGCGTTTGCCTGATTTACATAAAATGTCTTAATATGGCGTGTAAGCGCTCTCTATTAGTTATTTTTTAAGCTATTTTTTAGTATACAAGGAAAAAATATCCAAAATCTCTCTGATCATACTTGCGCAAATCGAAAATTTTCCCGAACATTACTTTTTTTATAATGGATTTTTAAAGTTTGCACGAATTTATGACGCAGTCTATACCTTATTATAATCAGAGCTAACTTTTCCAAATCTGACATATACTTGTGTAACTTTATTTATTTTGTTAAATATACATTAAAATCAAATGTTCAGAAATTAATTGTTGCATCTCCATTAGCCTGATTCTAAAATTAGACGACTGAAACTAATTAAAACTTTTCCAGAATTCATAATAAATTCCCATTTTGACAATATTTTAAAAATTATGAAATTAATGTTTCCAGCACAAATAACTAATTTCGAAGCTTTTAGAATCCTGCAAATATTTGCAACAAATTGATTGCTGTAAAATTATTTTTCACAGCTATTCGATTTCACTTTCAAGGGGTTATAAAATTTGAGTGGTCAAAAATACATTTAAAGCTCTATATTAGCTTATATATCTAAATAATAAAAATAGAACTTAAGAAATAATCAAAAATGAAATCCTATTATGAAACACTTTTCAATATTTCCGCAATACTGTAACAAATCTTCACCGTTTAAGAAAGCAAAAATTTTTCATTATTTGGAATTTTCAGTATCTGCATTACATAAATGTGCATATATTGTGTAAAAATATTGAACCCTCTGGATCCCAAACTGCCCGCGATATTTTGAGATATTTTAATTTGTCTATCTTAATTCCCACCAGAAAATTAAAACAGTAATATTTGCTTTAATTAATAATTGAACATTCCGTATTTACATAAAACGAAATTATCCATTGAATTTTTCTAGTGTAAACTACATAATTTCTAGAACGTGTTGAATTAAAGGGTTAACAAAATATTGAGAAAATTAATCCTTTAACATAATCTTTTAATATATAATAATATTTTTAATATAATCTTTTAAAGAATATGGATAATTCACAGAAAACCCCTAGTTGTTTCTTCAATATTTTATTGCAACAACCCATTGTATCTTTTTTATTCATCCTATCTTAATTTACTTTGAAATTGAATTTATTTCGAAAATACATAATGTTTATGTCTCTTAAATATGCACAAATTCGTTTGCTAAAATTGTAAATCATAGATGCCAACGCTTCCGATTTTTTTTTGCCCGGAAAAATTTAATAGAAATTTTTTCCTTATTTAATCGGCAGATTACGGAGATCTGAAATGGTAAAATTAATTTCAATTTTTCCAAGCCGAAAAAGCGGAAGTTGTTGGTAGCTATGTTTTTAAATGAATTTATTGCGAATTCTCAATTAATATTACATAAATAAATCTCTATGGTCTAGAATTATTTAACTAAAATATTAAATAAATGTTTTAAAATAAAATTTTGGTAGATTAGGAATAAATCATAAAAAAAATCAAAAAATTATTTTCCATTATTACACCAACTATTATATATTCTATATTTATTATAGTTTTAATTACATCGAAAATGATTTCATTTCTGAAAGAAATTTTTAATAGATCTGTTAAATATATATGAGTTACATAATTAAACTTTATATTAATAGCGCCAACTATTATAAAATACTTGTGATTCAATGTGACTTTGAAATAAAAATAATTAATGAAAATATTTCATAATTTACCGATACATAGCGACACGCGTACTTAAATTAGAAGCACTTACATATATATAAATGACACTGAAAATAGTTCAAATATTAAAACTTATTGAGAATTGATATACAGTTATTTATATTAAATTAACTAAGTAATATTGTTACAAAATTTAAAATTCATAACAATTATGAGAATTAGATTCATCTAAGTGTGTAATATCAATAAAAGCAAACTCTAGTAGAAATAAAATATATATTCTCTTTTATGTAATTAGAGCTAGCCTCTCCAAATCTGACGTTTACCTGTGTAATTCTACTTATTTTGTTACATAAACACTAAAATACAAATGTCTAGAAAAATGATTGTTACATCTAAATTAGCCTGATTCTAAAATTAGTAAATGAGAAACCTTTATATATATATATATATATAAATGACATTGAAAATTAAAATTTATACAAATATTAAAACATATTCAGAATTGATATGCAGTTAATTATATCAAATTAGCTATATAAAATTGTTGCAAAATTTTAAATTCAGACTAACTATGACCATTAGATTCATTTAAATATATAATATTACAGTAAAATAAACTCTAATAAAACTAAAATACATATTCTTTCCTTATATAAAAAGAGCTAAACTATCCAAATGTGACATATACTTGTGTAATTCTATTTATTTTGTTAAATATGCATTAAAATCAAATTTCCAGATTGTTGCATCTCAATTAGCCTGATTCCTAAATTAGACGACTAAAACTAATTAAAACTGTTGCAGAATTCATAATTTATTCACATTTTGACAATATTTTAAAAATTTTGAGATTAATGTGTCAAGCACAAATAACTAGTTTCGAAGGTTTCAGAACTCTGCAAATACTCGCAACAAATTGATTGCTGTTAAATTATATTTCAAACCTATTCAATTGCACTTTCAAAGAATTATGAATTTTGAATGGTAGACATGCCTTATAAGTTTTATATATACATAACTATTAACCATAAGACTTAAGAAAAAACAAAACCAAAAACTCGTATTGTAAGCATAGATTACGAAACACTTTCTAGTATTTCCACAATACTGTAACAAAACTTTACCGCTTAAGAAAGTGAAAATTTTTAATTAATGGGAATTTGAATTACATAATTAATGCATCAATTTTGTAAATATTTTCAACAAAATATTGAAAGGATTAATCCTTTGACATTATTATTTAATATATAATAATTCTTTAAAAATAATATTTTAAAGAATGTGAATTATTTACAGAAAAAAAGCTGTTTCTTTTGTCTTTTATTTCAGCATCTCGTTGTATCTTTTTTATTCATCGTATCTTAACTTACTTTGAAATTCAATTTATTTCGAAAATACATAGTGTTTATGTCTCTTAAATATACACAAAATCGTTTGCTAAAATTTTAAATCATAGCTGCAAACGTTTCCGATTTTTTGGCCCGGAAAAATTTAATAGAAATTTTTAGCTTGTTTAATCAGTTGGTTTCGGCGATTTGAAATGGTAAAATTTACTATAAATTTTTCCAAGCCGAAAAACGGAAGATGTTGGTAACTATGTTTTAAATAAATTTATGGGGAATTCTGAATTATTATTACATAAATAAATCTATACGTTTTAAAATTATTTAACTAAAATATTAAAGGTTTAAATGTTTTTAAATAAATTTTTTGCAGATTAGAATTAAGTCATAAAAAATTATCAAACTAATTTCCATTATTACACCAACTATTATACCTTCTAAATTTATTATATTTTTTATTACATCGAAAATGATTTCATTTCAAAAAGACATTTTTAAACGATCTCTTAAATATATATGAATTACATATTTGAATTTTTATATTAATAGCGCCAATTATTATAAAATACGTTTGAATCAAAGTGACTTTGAAATCAAAATACTAATGAAAATGTTTCATAATTTACCGATACATAGAGACACGCTTACTTAAATTGGAAACACATATATGTAAATGACATTAAAAATAGTACAAATATTAAAACTTATTAAAAATTGATATACAGTAAATTATATCAAATTAACTAAGTAATATGGTTACAAAATTTAAAATTCATGACAAGTATGAGAATTAGATTCATCTAAATATGTAATATGACTGAAAATAAACTCTAGTAAAATTTATATATATATATATATCCTCTATAATAATAGCCGTTGTGACTCTCTCTCTCTATCTGTCCCTGTATGTAGAACGATTCCGGGGTTGTACTCATCCGCTAAAGAAGAAATTCTGACGGCCATGTTTTAGAAATTTTGGTGTTTTTTTTTAATTGCACTAACCTAAATGTTATGTCATTAGAAAGAGTTTTCAAAAATAAACACTTTTTTTGCTTACGGTTTTTCCCTAATTGTAATATCTTCTGAGATATAAAGCCATTTTTTTCCGGCGTTCGAGCGCTGGATATATGTAAACAAAGGCCGGATTTGATTCATTCACTTGACGAGTTTTCTATGCACCATGGAGGATATTCGGCGAGATTGAATTTCATATATCCAAACCAGTAATGAAACGTAATAATACAGGGTGATTCATAAAAGATGGGCAGAACTTTAAGGGGTTATAGTACACTTAAAGACAAATAATATTAAATAGGAGACTAAGGGTCCCAGACGTATTCCCAAGGAGATAGGGGGCATTAAAGTTTAGGGTCCGAAATTTCAAATGATTATAAAAAATGGAAAAATTGGTCGATTCGTTTGCGGTTTTTGCAAAAAATTTTCTTTATGCCAGTATTTTCTTGAAATAAAATTTTAAAGTTCAATTTCAAAAAATGCCGATAGGGGGCGCTTTAGACTTTGGAGTAACAAACAACTATTTTTTAACGTTATTTTTTGTATTTCTTTAAATGATTTCGAAAGCTTAGACTTAAACTTAAATTTTGATCTAAAAATCGGAGTCCTAACGAGTAGTTAAGTAGCGTAAACTGAAATTTGAAATTTGAAACCCTTCTCCCCCCAGAACAAAAATCAGTTGTTCCCGATCTTTGTGTCGTAGATTAGGCTCTAACTACTGCCGCGTTTTGCTAAAATTATTCTTTATGTCAGTATTTTCTTGAAAATAAATTTTAAAGAAAATTTTCAAAAAATTCCGATAGAGGGCGCTTTAGACTTTGGAGTAACGAACAACTATTTTATACCGTTATTTTTTGTGTCTCATTATATGCTTTCTAAAGCTTAGACTTAAATTTTCAGCCCAAAATCTGAATCGTTAGACGTGGTTAAGTTTCTGGGGAGAGGGGCTTGAAATTTCTACTCCTGAGCACAGTTCAGTTTACCATGTCCACACATTGTGTGCTGTGATACGAGGTAAAAAGACACAAATTAGGATTATGTTACCAAAGCATATTTATTAACATGTAATTACAATAAATGTTCAAAATTGTGACCACCAGAGGTTATGCACGCAGAACAACGGCGAAGAATGGAACGGCGAACATTCGCGAAAACATCAGGCTTTTCGAGCACTTCCCCTACAGCGGCGGAAAGTCTGGCGACCAGTTCCTCGGGGGATTCAATGGGTGTCTCATACATAAGAGCCTTCAATTGTCCCCAAAAAAAGAAATCTAGGGGTGAAAGATCTGGCGAGCGAGCAGGCCAAGCAACAGGACCACCTCGACCAATCCATCTGTTTGGAAATGTGATGTCCAGATAGTTGCGGACGTCTCGTACGTAATGGGCTGGCGCTCCATCGTGCTGGAACCACATGACCCGCCGGATGCGTGGAGGAACAACGTTTAACAGGTCTGGCAGCACATGTTGCAGAAATGTGAGGTATGTTTTACCGTTGAGGCGTTCAGGAAGAAGGTACGGTCCGATTAGGTGGTCTCCGAGGATTCCTGCCCAAACATTGATGGAAAAGCGTCTCTGATGAGCATGTGGATACGTAGCATGTGGATTGACATCCGCCCATACATGTGCATTGTGTGTGTTAAATGTACCTTCACGTGTGAAGGTACATGCATCGGTGAAAAGCACTGTTCGTCCAAAATGTGGATTTAGCGCGTTCTGCTGCAGAAACCAGCGGGCGAATTCAATACGATTTGGATAATCCCCTGGACACAGTTTCTGGACTCGTTGCACATGAAACGGGAGCAAATGTTCATCCTTCAGTACCCTCCAAGTCATGGACTGTGAAGTATCCACCTGCCTAGCCACTGTTCGTGTACTTGTACTTGGCTGCGCCGCTACTACATCCAGAATGGCTTCTGCAACAACTACTGATTCGTCCTTTTTTGCACGACCTGCATTCGACCGGGAAGCGAGAAATGATCCCGTCTCACACAACTGTCTGTGCAAGCGCTCGAAAGTTTTGCGGTTAGGCAACCACCTGTTGGGAAATCGCTCTCCGTACATTTGTTGTGCCTCTGCACCATTTCCATCTGCCGCTCCGTAAATTAAATGCATCTCAGCCTTTTCCTTATTCGTGAAGGGCACCATCTTCCGATTCATTACTACAGCGACTTACACTTGACTCACCGTTCAGTGGTTTTTATGCCTGAATCGTGTCGAAATTTTGCATACGTGTTCTTCTTCTTCCCCATTTGACATTTGCATACTTTCTGTCTCCTTCTTCACCCGGTGACTAGCGTCAGGAATGGAGCTTTAACGTTTGCATGAGCGACGTTTCCAACTGTGCCAGTGCCTTTATGAGTGAATTCCGACTATGCAGTCCTTGACGAAAGTTGTATTTTTGCCTCGTATCACAGCACAGAATCGTTGGGCATGGTTAAGTAGTGCAAACTGAACTATGTTCAGAAGTTGAAATTTGAACCCCCTCCCCTCGCTACTGAACCACGCTCAGCGATTCAGATTTTGAGCTGAAAATTTAAGTTTAAGTCTAAGCTTTAGAAAGCATTTAATGAGACACAAAAAATAACGGTATAAAATAGTTGTTCGTTACTCCAAAGTCTAAAGCGCCCTCTATCGGAATTTTTTGAAAATTTTCTTTAAAATTTATTTTCAAGAAAATACTGACATAAAGAATAATTTTAGCAAAACGCGGCAGTAGTTAGAGCCTAATCTACGACACAAAGATCGGGAATAACTGATTTTTGTTCTGGGGGGGAGAAGGGTTTCAAATTTCAAATTTCAGTTTACGCTACTTAACTACTCGTTAGGACTCCGATTTTTAGATCAAAATTTAAGTTTAAGTCTAAGCTTTCGAAATCATTTAAAGAAATACAAAAAATAACGTTAAAAAATAGTTGTTTGTTACTCCAAAGTCTAAAGCGCCCAATATCGGCATTTTTTGAAATTGAACTTTAAAATTTTATTTCAAGAAAATACTGGCATAAAGAAAATTTTTTGCAAAAACCGCAAACGAATCGACCAATTTTTCCATTTTTTATAATCATTTGAAATTTCGGACCCTAAACTTTAATGCCCCCTATCTCCTTGGGAATACGTCTGGGACCCTTAGTCTCCTATTTAATATTATTTGTCTTTAAGTGTACTATAACCCCTTAAAGTTCTGCCCATCTTTTATGAATCACCCTGTATACAGGGCCTGATTATCAACGGGGCACTCTCCCACCAGAAAAAGTAAATAGAAATTTTTTCCTTATTCATGATAGCAATTTTGGCTGAAAAGCGCGTTTGAACAAGGCGAAAATTTCTATGTAATTTTACTGGGGAGAGAGTGCCCCGTTAGTAATCAGGCTCTGCCTGTATATATATATATATTTTTTTTTTTTTTTTTTTTGCAAAAAAATAAACATTTTTTTGCTTACGGTTTTTCCCTAATTGTAATCTTCTTATATATTAAAGCAAAAGCCTCTTTTATTCAACACAATCAAACTGCTCTCTGCGCATTCCTGCTTGCGCAGATCCGACAACAGAACCAATGAGAGAAGAGATAGTTACTGTCTCTAAATGTTAGCGTGGTATGCCCGCGTTCGATGTTTGTTGTAGCAGAGCCAAAGGATGTAGTGTGCTTTTAAAATGTGCAATTAAATATATGTATGGATTTTTTTATCGCAACGTAATTAGTATATTTTTAACATAGGATGTCAACAATATAACCTGGTAAGTGAGAACTTTTTTTTGAATGGCAATGTAACATTGGGTCGATCGAGTTTATTTATTTTGATTTTGCCCGTTTTTATTGAAGGACATAATTTAACCGTTTCTTCTATTGCATAACACTTCTTATTTTGTTTTCAATCTTTTTCTTTTTTTCTAAAGTAATTCCTTATTGTGATCTTCATTTCTGTCATATGAAAAATAATTTCTATTTTGCCATGGGTACACTGAAGTAAAATATCCCCCTTGCGATGTTCGCGAAAACTTTTCTCATATAGTATTATTTCGATCGATGCTTAATTTTATATTTCATAATATTATTTATATTGATTTTGCCCGTTTTTATTGAAGGACATAATTTAACCGTTTTTTCTATTGCGTAACACATATTTTGTTTTCAATCTTTTTCTTTTTTCTAAAGTAATTCCTTATTGTGATCTTCATTTCTGTCATATAAAAATTTCATTTCTATTTTGCCTATAGCATTTACATTTGTTGCATTATCATTTTGAAAATTGATAAAAAAATAACAAAAAACAAAACATTGCAAATTCTAAATTCGTATTACTCAACTAAATAAACGTAGGTCTTGCAAAAAATAAACAAAATAATAAGAGATCAAAATAGATGCCTTATAAATAACTTACTTTTTTAAATCTGCAGCTACAATATATATATATATATATATATATTTAATTTGGACATGCAAAAAACATTCTGAAATGTCTCAATCAATCACAAGATTTTTGTGGGGAATTCTACTGATTGATAATTTTTGTGGGGTTTTTACATAACCGAATGACTTTTTTACATGAATGATTAATGAATTTTATAATTTTTACCCCACATGACCAACTGTCGAACTGATTGACAAATTTTCTATTTTTCATGTGATGGATCGAGAAATTTTGTTTTTTTTTCTGATGAACAAAGAAATTTTGCATCTTTTCTCCAAGCACTTAATGGAAGCTTTTTTTTTAATTTGTTGTTTTTTTCTCGCAATCTTTTGATGTAATTTGCCGTTTTATTGAATTTATCCTTCTTTCGTGATTTTTTTTTTTTTTTGAGAAAATGTTGTTTTTTGTTATCTTTTTGAGAAATTTGTCTTTTTTTTGCTATTTTTTGTGAAATTTACATTTTTTGCGATTACCTAGACAAAATTTCTGTGCTTTTGAGATCTTTGGACGAAATTTGTGTCTTTTATGATACCTCGACAGTTTCGAAGAAGTTTATCGTTTTTCTCGAGTTCTTTCGATGAAATTGTCGTTTTGCCATGATCTTTCGATGTAATTTCCCGTTTTATTGAAGATCTATTTGCAAAATTTGTTGTTTTTTTCTGCGAAATTACCTTTTTTTGTGATTATTTGATGAAATTTGCTTTTTTTCAATCCTTTGACGAAATTTGCTGTTTATTCACAATCATTTGTCAAAATTTGTTGTTTTCTCACAATATTTTGAATTTTTTTTTCACAATATGTTTAATTTGCCATTTTTTAGAGTTTTTTTTTGTCAAAATTTGCTTTTTTTCAAAATTTTTTTTAACGTTTTAGCAAAATTTTGATTTTTTGCAATATTTTCACAAAATTTGTTTTATTTGAGATACCTGGACAATTTTTTTTTTGCAGTTTTTTGACAAATTTTTTAGAGATCTTTTGAAGAAATTTGTTGTTTTTTGCAATCTGTTGACGAAATGTGCTGTTTTTTTTTAACATCTATTTACAAAATTTCCAGATGTTCTTTTTTTTGGGGGGGGGGTATTTTGACGAAATTTGTTATTTTTTATGATTATTTGCTAAAATTCATGTTTTTTTTAATACTTGGATAAAATTATTTGTTTTCTCAGGGATTTTCGGTGAAATTTGTTATTTTCTCACGATCTTTCGATGTAATTTGCTGTTTTATCGAAATTATCTTTTTTTGTGAAATTTTTCATTTTTTTTTTTTTTTTTTTTTTTTGTTTTTTTCAGAAATTTGTCTTTTTTTTTTTTGCAAAATTTACCTTTTTTGTGATCTTTTAATGAAATGTACCTCTTTTTTTTCATCTTTTTACAAAATGTGTTGTGTTTTATCACAATCTCTTTACCAATATTTGCATTTTTTGAAGTACCTAGACAAATTTAAAGTATTTTCACAATCTTTTGACGAAATTCACGTCTTTAATTATACCAGGAAATAATTATTTGTTTTCTCAGGGATTTTCGGTGAAATTTGTCGTATTTTCTTGCCATCTTTCGATGTAATTTGCCGTTTTATCAAATTTATCCTTTTTTTGGAAATTTGTTGTTGTTTTTTCGTTTTTTCGTTTTTTTTTTTTTTTTTTTTTTTTTCAGAAATTTGTCAACATTATGTAAATGCTATAGGCAAAATAGAAATGAATTTTTCATATGACAGAAATGAAGATCACAATAAGAAATTACACAATAAGAAGTGTTATGCAATAGAAAAAACGGTTAAATTATGTCCTTCAAAAACAAGGGCAAAATCAAAATAAACTCGATCGACCCGATGTTACATTGCCTATCAATAAAAAAGTTAGTTCTCACTTACCAGGTTATTTGTTGAAAAGACTAATTTACTCTGATCCTATGTTGAAAATATACTTATTACGTTGGGATAAAAAATTCCATACATATATTTAATTGCCTACAGAATGAGGGAATAAACATATGTCACTCAGCACACAGTTCAATGGGTACACTGAACTGCACTATTCCCATCGTAAGATTACCCAGAAAAAACATTCTGAAATGTCTCGATCAATCACAAGATTTTTGTGGGCTTTTTTACATAACTAAATGACTTTTTATCCATGATTCATTAATGAATTTTATAATTTTTACTCCACATGACCAACTGTCGATTTTTGTATTTTTTCTTCAACTGATTGACAAATTTTCTATTTTTCATGTGATAGATCGAGAAATTTTGTGATTTTTTTTTCTGATGAACAAAGAAATGTTGCATCTTTTTCCCCTGCAATTAATGAAAGTTGTTTTTTGAAATTTGTTGTTGTTTTTTTTCTCACAATCTTTTGATGTAATTTGCCGTTTTATCGAATTTATCCTTTTTTCATGATATTTTTGAGAAATTGTCGTTTTTTGTTATCTTTTTAAGAATTTTTTTTTTTTTTTTTTTTTTCGAAATTTACCTTTTTTTTGCGATTACCTAGACAAAATTTATGTGCTTTTGAGATCTTTGGACGAAATTCGTGTCTTTTATGATACCTGGACAGTTTCGGAGAAGTTTATTGTTTTTCTCGAGTTCTTTCGATGAAATTGTCGTTTTGTCACGATCTTTCGATGTAATTTGCTGTTTTATTGAAGATCTTTTTGCAAAATTTTTTGGGTTTTTTTGCTAAATTTACTTTTTTTTGTGATTATTTGATGAAATTTGCTTTTTTTCAATCCTTTGACGAACTTTGTTGTTTACTCACAATCATTTGTCAAAACTTTTTGTTTTCTTACAATATTTTGAAATTTTTTTTTTCAGAATATGTTTACAAATTTGCCATTTTTTAGGGTTTTTTTTTGTCAAATTTGGCTTTATTTTTCGAAATTTTTTCATGAAAATTGCCAATTTTTTTAGACGTTTTGGCAAAAATTTGATTTTTTGCAATACTTTCACGAAATTTGTTTTATTTGAGATACCTAGACAATTTTTTCTTTTTTTTTTTTGACAAATTTTTTAGAGATCTTTTCATAAAATTTGTTGTTTTTTGCAATCTGTTGACGAAATTTGCTGTTTTTTTCTTTCGCATCCATTTACAAAATTTCCGGGTGATTTTTTTTTTTTTTTTTTTGGCGGGGAGGGGGGGGGGTATTTTGACGAAAATAGCTTTTTTTTGTGATTATTTGCCAAAATTTGCATTTTTTATGGTACCTAGACAAATTTTTGTACATAGTAAATGATTTCTAGCATTTTTTTAAAAAAAAAACTTTAACAGTAGAAAAATAATCTTCAAACATTTTCATGAGTTTGTGACGTGTGTCGCAGCGTTGCACCGATTCTCCGCCTGGGATCATGTCATGTTGGTGTTGCATTGGTAAATGGAGAAGCATATTGAAATATTTAAGAAACATTAATTTTTTTATAGAGGCAAAATACTTTTTTTTCTTTGGTTCTTTCATATTGTTGCCGTCAAGTTTTGACGGGTTTCACCTAGCCAGAATAAATATCATTAATTTTTTTAATATGTGAAATCGACATGTATTTTTGATTTATGAAAATGTAATAGAAAAGTTATTTGAAAATGCAAATATTTATTTGTTGAATGGGGTGGGTAATGTAAAAACAAATTAACCACTGAGAGGATTATTGTTACAGTTGTTGCTAAATGGCAAACTATAAATTCAGTCTTATTTTGCTGCGAAGTAAGTGAAGTATGTATGTTTTGTATGAAATGAGAAATGACGGTAATTTATGATTTATTCATGTCATGTATAATTTATTGGTGTTGTATTTGTAAATGGAAAATTATCAAATGAGAGAGATTCTAATTCTATAGCAGCATGTTTGAATGTAACTCTGCCAATTGCGGGTCATTTGCCTGGATGTAAAATGCAGGTTTTTCTTTTATTTATTGAAATTTTTGCTGAAGATTAGTCGTTAAAAAATCCTTTGATAGCTGGAAAATACCTTTTATTTCTGTGGTGCCGTCAAGTTTTGACGGGTTCCATCTAGTATGTATATATATGCACACCGGGTGTCTCCAAAATGACTGATGGATTTTAAAATTCAATAACTTGCAAACGGTGACAGCTATTTAAAAAATTTTTGCAAGAGGGTTATGTATAATGTCAGAAGTTTTTCTTTTCTTTTCTTTTCTTTTCTTTTTTTTTTTTTTTTTTTTTTTTTTTTTACCGTAAATTTTTATTTTAGTTCGCATCTCAAACAATAGGTGGCGCTGACGGCGATTGAAGGCCAGGTGATCATCAAACTAATGAGTGAATAATGTGCTGAGTGAAGCGTCGACCTGGCCTTCAATCGGCGTCAGCGCCACCTATTGTTTGAGATGCGAACTGAAATAAAAAATTACGGTAAAAAAACTCCTGACATTATACATAACCCTCCTGCAAAAATTTTTTAAATAGCTATCACCCTTTGCAAGTTCTTGAATTTTAAAATCCATCAGTCATTTTTGGGACACCCAGTATATATATATATACACTGCTCAAAACAATTAAAGGATATAGCAGTTTTAGGTGGATTTTGTATCTGGGAAACTTTTTAGCTGATTGATACATGGTCGACAGACATAGTAGGTTAAATGAGAATAAATTACACATGTTTGGCAGAAAAAAATGCATTTTATTGCGCATATGTGTACAAAAGGAAAAAAAAACAATTTGTGCATATGAGAAAAAAAGAATAAGAAAAGGTGTTTTCTTGAAAGAAAATCATTTTCAGTAGAGGGTATGGTTTCCACGGGCGGCCAGCAACGTTGAACACCTTTGAGGCATGGACTCAATGAGGCTATTAATGACGAGTTGGGGTATTCTGCCCCACTCTTCCACAAGAGCTCTTTCCAGTTCTTGGAGAGTTTGTGGGGGTTGTTGGCGGCCAGAAACTCGTCTTCCTAGAGCGTCCCAAACGTGCTCGATTGGATTCATGTCTGGAGAACACGCTGGTCATTCCATTCTTCACGATTCCTTCCTCGAAAAGGAAATCCTCCACCAGGTTTGCACGATGTGGCCTGCAGTTATCGTCTATTAAAATGAAGTTATCTCCGATTGCTGCAGCGTAAGGGACTACAATAGGTCTGAGGATCTCATCCCTATATCGGCGACCAGTCAGAGTTCCATCTCGAATGATGTAGAGGTCAGTGCGCCGGTCAATGGAGATTCCACCATACACCAACAGTCCTCCACCGCGAAATCTGACACTTTCATGCACGAACGCAGGATTATTCCTACTGCCACGGTCCCTGCAGATGAAAATATGCCTATTATCCGGATGCACAGAAAAACGGGACTCGTCAGAAAACAGAATATTGCTCCATTCATTTCTCCTCCAGTCGACATACTCGGTTGCCCACTTCCTGCGGTCGCGGCGATACCTTGATGTTAATCTAACACATACCATCGGTCGGCGAGCATACAGACCTACAGCATGGAGCCGGTTTCGGACAGTCTGAGTTGAAATCCTGGTGCCTGTAGCCGAGCGAAGGTGTTGTTCGAGAAGAGTAGCGTTCATGTTTCGGTGTCTCCGAGCTGTTAACGCTAAATACCAATCTTCATTAGGCGTTGTTGCCCGTCTACGACCTTGCCCTGGTCTTCAGCGTGCACAGCCACTCTCCAAAAAACGGTTCCAGATCCTGGAAATGACACGTTGTGACACTCCAATGGCTTGCGCTACTTCGGCTTGAGTTTGGACCCCTTCTAACTTACCAACAATTCTCCAAGCTTCTCAATCTTTCAAATGACTTCGCCTAGATATCGTACTCATCGAAACAAAGCAATCACTGAATGCCGATCATCCTTGTCTTCATTCTCTTTTATCCAGTTGAAAGTCAAACTTCATTCGCTGCCGCTGAAGCGACGTTTTTGACGTCGAACTCAAAATTTGCATACTCCACAGTTTGAAAACCAGAAAAATTTGCATTTGTGATTCTCTTCTTCTATTTTCGGCAAAAAAAAAAAAAAAAAAAAAAAAAAAAAAAAAAAAAAAAAGAATTCGTTTATATCTTTATTTTATATAAAACTTCAAATATCCTTTAATTGTTTTGAGCAGTGTATATTAGAGCTAGATTCTCCAAATCTGACGTTTACGTGTGTAATTTTATTAATTTTGTTAAATGTACATTAAAATCAAATGTCTAGAAAATGATTGTTACATCTAGATTAACCTGATTCTAGAATTAGTAAATGTGAAACATTTATATATATAAATGACAGGGAAAATAGTTCAAATATTAAAACTTATTCAGAATTGATATGCAGTTAATTACATCAAATTAACTAAATAAAATTGTTGCAAAATTTTAAATTCACACCAATTCTGTCCATTAGATTTATTTAAATATGTAATGTTACAGAAAAAAAACCGTAGCAAAATTAAAATACATATTATTTCCTTATATAAAAAATGCTAGACTTTCCAAACCTGACGTTTACTTGTGTAATTCTATTTATTTTGTTAAATATACATTAAAATCATATGTTCTAAAAATTTTTTTCATCTTGATTAACCTGATTCGAAAATTAGGCCACTAAAACTACTTAAAAGTTTTGCAGAATTCCTAATTAATTCCCATTTTGACCATATTCTAAAATTTATGAGATTAATGTTTCTAGCACAAATAACTAATTTCGAAGCTTTCTCATTCCTGCAAATACTTGCAACAAATTGATTGCTGCTAAATTATATTTCAGAGCTATTCAATTTGAATTTCAAAAAACTATGAATTTCGAATTGTAAACATACCTTTAAAGATTTATATCTCTTATTAATAACAAAAACCAGAAGCAAAAAACTATGTGGTAAGCATATATTATGAAATACTTCCCTATATTTTTTCAATACTGCAACAAAATTTTACCGTTTAAGAAAGTGAAAATGTTTAATTGTTTGGAATTTCCAATAAATATCCATTACATATGTTTGCATCTATTTTGTAAAATTATTCAAGAAAATACGGAAAGAATTAATCCTTTGTCATGTACATTTTAATACAACAATAATATTAATAAAATAATTTTTAAAGAATATGAATAATTCACAGAAAATAAGTTTATTTTATCTGTCATTACAACAATTGATTATATCTTTCATATTCATCGTATCTTAACTTAAATTGAAATTGAATTTATTACGCAAAAATGCATAGTTTTCATGTCTCTTAAATATACATGAATTTGTTTGCGAAAATTTAAAGTGTATTTATTTGGAATTTTTAATTAATATGACACGAATAAATCTTCTACATTTTAAAATTACTTAACAATAACATTTAATTATTAATTACTGAATACCAGAAAAATTTTAAAGAAGTTTTTCTCTTAATAAAAATCCGATTAATGCTATAGCGTTAAGGTTAAGAAACCCAATGTTCCGAAATTCTTTAGAAATTCCATATTACTTGCAGAACATCTGTTCATTACGTCTTTCGATTAAACAACTTCGATGGAAGGTAAATTGAGCATAACGGCTCTAGTTGGAACTTCAAAGCCTGCATTGGTTCAATAATGTCATTATTTCTGTAAGAATTTCCTGGTATTGCGCGGTTGCCAGGTTGAACATCAATGATGAAATCTTTTGTAATAAACGTTTCATATAATAGGAAAAAATACAAGAAATCATTTCTTTTCTATTATTACACCAATTCACTATATCTCCCATATCAAATTTTTACTCCTTATTATAATTTTACTTTCACCGTAAATGATTTCATTTGTAAAAGAAATTTTTAATCAATCTTTTAAATATATTTGAATTTATGTACTAAAATAAAATTTAAAATGAATTTATTTCGAAATTTCTGTAGATAAATTACACATAAATCACTATTTTCTAAAATTTTTATCAAAAAAGTATTTTATTATTTGCAATAAATTTTTAAAGAATATAAATAAATCACAGATAACACTAACGCAGATAACACTAAACGCCGGTAGTATATTTATCAATTACTTAATTTTAATATCCAGTTGATGCAATGACACCAAAATTTTAGTAGAGAATTTATTCGTTTGATATGTACGTGAAACATGTACGTGTAATTTTTCTTATTTATAAATAAATTAGATCATAAATTACGGTGTCATTCTTTCATTTCAACATTTTAGCAATGGAAGTTCTTTGCCGCTGGAAGGTTTAAAGCTCTTTTATTAGACCAACTTCCTTTATCCTACATATTAATCATATGTTCTTTTTCTCAGTAAATGATTTTTTTTAACCCTTTAACGATCATAGCATTTTCATTGCTAAGATGTCGAAATAAATGAATGACACCGGTAATAAAGAACAAATATATTTCTAAATAAGAAAACGGGATTTTTCACATACAAAATAAAAGGGATATTTTTAGATAAAAATACCGGTGTCAGTGTTGCGTATCGGAATTAAAATTTTGTGGTTTCGTGGCGAAACCAATAAACGTTAAAGGGTTAACCCTTTCCGGCACGGGCAAATTCTGTATTAAAATGAGAAATTATCGACTGACACCAGAATTCACAAATAATTTTTTTAAATATTTTGAATTCCTTAATTGGAGCTTTCATTGTAAAAGCAAAATTTTACTAAAATATTACTGATGTCGTTTACAAGTTTGGAATTAAAATTAGGTATCCCAGACCGGGCACAGTGTGCCGGAAAGGGTTAAAGAACATTTTTAGATCCTTAGATTGCTTTGCTAACAGTTTAAAATTAACTTACAGGAAGTTTTCTGTAAAAATGTTACATAATATAAATATACAGTCGAGTCTCTCTACAACGAAACTCCATACATCGAATTTCTCTATATAACGAATTTTTAGTAGGAACGGTCCCGTTTTCGCATGATAACATTAAAAACACTCTCTATATAGCGAAATATCTATCTCCATATAACGAATTTTTTCATAAATCGGTCATAAAAAACAGTTTTAAAAAGCTTCGAAATCATATGGAATCAATATTCTTATTTTTAATTTATCGTCAGTGTTGCGGATTTTTTTAATTACTTCTCTTATTGTTCTTTAAATCCAACTAATTCATCCCACCTCTCACACACCTTTCCAGATCTTTCTCAAAACAGTGTCAATTGGAGTGATACACATGTAAGAGAGGAATCAATGAGAGGCACATAAGAGAGGCTTTCAACTGGAGGAAAATGTAAAAAACAATTTTTTATTCCTTGGTAAAATTTGAGTATTTTTTTGAGAGCGTAACAATTTAAAAAAAAAATATACATATATACAGATTTCTTCGTCTGAAATTAATGCAAGTCTTCCTTCTTTGATTTTCATTAAGCTTTCAAATAAATGTATATTCTCTTTTTGAAACAGCTTAAATTAAGAAATAAAATGTTAGGTTAATATTTACTTTTAAACATTTCAAATTCTCAATTCAAAAGATCAAATATAATACTTGTTCAAGTTTCACACATTAAATACGATTTTTAACATCATTCTCTATACATCGAATTTCCCTATATAACGAATTTTTTACTGGAACGGTGGATTTCGTTATATAGAGACTCGACTGTATATATATATATATATATATATATATATATATATATATATATATATATGTATATGTATATATCATCATCATCAACAACAACAACCGTTTTCGATCCACTGCTGGATGTAGGTCTTCCCCCAGATTTTCTCAATGTTTTCTGTCTAGTGCTTTTGTCATCCAATTTACACCAGCCACTTTTCTAATTTCGTCACTCCATTTTACTTGTGGTCGTCTTCTTGGTCGTTTTACATCTCTGGGATACCACTGTAGTAAATTTGTGCTCCATCTATTGTCTTGTCTTCTTGCAATGTGCCCAGCCCATTTCCATTTTAGCTGTTTGATTCTTTCAAGGGTGTCAAAAACTTTTGTCTGATTTCTTATCCAGGTTATCCTCTTTCTGTCTCTTCTAGTTATGCCTAGCATACATCTTTCCATACTTCTCTGTTTTGTTTGTAGTCTTTGTATCATCCGTTTTGTTAGTGTCCATGTTTCTGCTCCATAAGTTAATGCAGGTAAAACACACTGATTAAACACTTTTCTTTTCAAACAAAGAGGCATATTACTCTTCAGAATAATACTGTTCTTTCCAAAAGCACTCCACCCATTTCTTATTCTTCTATTGATTTTATTCATGATACTATTATCCGATGATATTTCCTGTCCTAGGTACACCGAACTTTGCACTTCTTTAATCTCAGTGTTCTTGTAGACAATTTTCTTTTTTGATGTAAGTGAATTAAACATCACCTTAGTCTTTTCTAAATTTACTTTTAATCCCACATTGATGCTAGCTTCTGAAAGATCTTTTAGCATAATTTCCAATTCTTCAGGACTGTTACTGAAAATTACAATGTCGTCAGCGAACCGGAGATGACTTACTGTTTTACATAATTATATGTACTAGCAGGGGAGACCGAGCTTAGCTCGGTCAAAATTAACTTTGTGTTCAACTCGATATAGTATTTTCACTGTATCATTAACTCTGTATTATTACTGTAAAACATGTTTATAATAGTATTATTTAGAAAAACAATCAATAAGAAAACTATGTTTTTATGCGCATATTTATAAATTTTATTTTATTTTAAATTTTACAACGAAAGGACATCGATCTAAATCACTTTTTTAGCTCGACTCTGATTGGTTTAACCATGCATCTCGAATCCTCTTAAGAATGTATAAAAAAATTCTTTATATTCTGAAAGACAATATATTTTGCTAGATATAGCCAAATTTGGAGGCATTCTTTCATTTGGCTCCAAATACGTGTTTTGGTTTTCGTAATTTTTATAGTCGATTTTTTGGCCATATGTTGCCAATATTTTGTCAAATATCACCAAGTTATTGGCTTTTGCCATATTCTCGTGACCCTGACCCGTATTACCCAAAATGAGCCACTAATCAAATTTGATCAAGCATGTGACATAGCTCAATCGTCTTCAGGTAATCAAAACCAGTAGAATATAAAATTGAATCAAAATCGTTCAAGCCATTTTTTAGGTAAAATTAGCTTGGCAGCATTCAGCAATGAAGCGAAATGACCCACTAATATAATTTTGTTTAACATGCGACTCAGCCCAATAGTCTTCTCGTGACAAAAAACGTTTTGTTTCAAAATTTAGGTAAAATTGATTGAGTCGTTATTGTATATAATTAGAATGACCCTAGCTCATTAAGACCCAAAATGACCCACTAATAGAATTTTCGCGAGCATGTGTCCAAGCCAAATGGTTTTCTCTTGCTCAAAAACGATATAATACAAAGTATAGTCAAAATGGTGAGTACCATTTTCTATATAAAATTAGCATGACCCATCATGACCAACAAATGACCCTTATAATCGAAATCTCTTAAACGTGTGGCCTAGCTCTTTAGTTTTAGCATGCTGAAAAACATTAGATACAAAATTTAGATAAAATCGATTGAGCTGTTTTTTAGATATAGTTGGTTTGACCCTGACTCCTTATAATCCAAAATGACCCATTGATCGAATTTTCACAAAAATCTGTCCTAACCCAATGATTTTCTTGTGACCGAAAACGATAAAATACAAAATTTAATCAAAATTGCGCGAAACGTTGTCAAGATAAAATTAGAATGACCCAAAAGTGGCCCACCAATCGAAATTTCTCGAACATGTGACCTACCCCAATGATTTTCTCATGCCAAAAATATGTTGTATACAAAATTTCGTTAAAATCGACCCACCCATTCTTTAGATATAGCTTGACCTTGACCCATTAAGACCCACAAATGACCCTTATAATCGAAAGCTCTCGAATATGTGACTTAGTCCATTAGTTTTCTCGTTTCTAAAAATTGTTACATACAGAATTTCGTTAAAATTGATCCTGCCGTTCTTTAATTATACATAGCTTGACCCAGACCCTTTATGATCCAAAATGACCCATTAATCGAAATTTTTCGAACATGTAACCTAGTCCAATTATTTTATCGTGCTAAAAAAATGTTGCATACAAAATTTCATCAAAATCGATCCACCTGTCCTTTAGATATAGTTTGACCATGACCCATTATGACCCATCATGACCCACAAATGACCCTCATAGTCGAAATCTCACAAACATGTGATTTAGCCCATTAGTTTTCTCATGTCAAAAAACTGTCACATACAAAATTTCGTTATAATCCATCACGCCGTTCTTTAAATATAAATAGCTTGACCCAGACTCTTAATGACCCAAAATGACCCATTAATCGAAATTTTTCGAACATGTAACCTAGTCCAATGATTTTATCGTGCCAAAAAAATTTTGTATACAAAATTTCGTTAAAATCGATCCACCTGTTCTTTAGATATAGGTTGACCATGACCCATTATGACCCATCATGACCCACAAATGACCCTCATAGTCGAAATCTCTCAAACATGTGATTTAGCCCATTAGTTTTCTCATGTCAAAAAACTGTCACATACAAAATTTCGTTATAATCCATCACGCCATTCTTTAAATATAAATAGCTTGACCCGGACTCTTAATGACCCAAAATGACCCATTAATCGAAATTTTTCGAACATGTAACCTAGTCCAATGATTTTATCGTGCCAAAAAAATGTTGCATACAAAATTTCGTTAAAATCGATCCACCTGTTCTTTAGATATAGGTTGACCATGACCCATTATGACCCACAAATGACCCTCATAGTCGAAATCTCTCAAACATGTGATTTAGCCCATTAGTTTTCTCATGTCAAAAAACTGTTACATACAAAATTTCGTTATAATCCATCACGCCGTTCTTTAAATATAAATAGCTTGACCCAGACTCTTAATGACCCAATATGACCCATTGAAATTTTTTCTCGAACATGTAACTTAGCCCAATGTTTTTCTCGTGCCCGAAAACCATAGAATGCAATTTTTAGTCAAAATTGCGTGAGAAAATCGCTAGATAAAAATAGCATGACCCACAATGACCCCAAGAATGACCCACTTACCGAATTTTCTCGAACATGTTACCTAACCCAATGGTCTTCTTGTAATCCAAAACGATACAATATAAAATTTGGTCAAAATCGTTAGATGAGCCGTTTTTTAGATAAAAATGGCTTGACCCATAATGACCCCAAAATGACCCACTAATCGAAATTTTTCGAACATGTGACCCAGCCCAATAGTTTTCTCGTGCCAAAAAACGATTGGATACAAAATTGCCTTAAAATCCATCCAGCCGTTCTCTAGATATAAATAGCTTGATCCTGGCCCATTGTGACCCAAAATGACCCAGTAATCGAATTTTCCCGAACATGGGATCTAGCCCAATGGTCTTCTCGTGCCCGAAAATGGTAAAATCCAAATTTTTGCGAAAATCGTTAGAGCCGTTTTTGAGATAAAATTTACCCCCCCCCCCCCCCACACACAATTTTTGCTCGCATTATAGTATAAGATATATATATATATATATATATATATATATATATATATATTTATTTATTTATTTATTTATATATATATTGTTTTTACAAAAAAAGGTGATAGTAAACACCAAGACAAACAATATTAAATAGGAAACCATGAGTCCCAAACGTTTTCCGAAAGAGAGAGCCGCTTATAAAGTTTATGGTCCAAAATTTCAAATAATCATAAAAAACGGAAAAAATTGGTAATTGATATGCTGTTTTCACTAAAACTATTATTTATGTCAGTATTGTCTTGAAAATAAATTATAAAGATAAATTTTTAAAAATGCCGATAGAGGGCGCTTGAGACTTTGGAGTTACGAACAACTATTTTTTGCCGTTATCTTTTGCATCTTATTAAAGGTTTTCGGAAGCTTAGACTTAAATTTTAAGCTCAAAATCAGAATAATTGCGAGTGGTTAAGTAGCACAATTTGAACTGTGTTCAGAGGGTTAAAATTTCAAATGATTATAAAATACGGAAAAATTAGTTCATTGATTTGCGGTTTTCACTAAAACTATTCTTTACGGAGGTATTTTCTTAAAAATAAATTATAAAGATAAATTTCAAAAAATGTCGATAGAGGGTGCTGTAGACTTTGGTGTAAAGAACAACTATTTTTTTTTCCGTTATTTTTTGCATCTCATTAAATGTTTTTGGAAGCTTAGTCTTAAACTTAAATTTTGAGTTATGGTTCCAATGAAAATCACTCAAAATCAGGAAGTGGTTAAGTAGTGCAAACTGAACTGTGTTAAAGTGGGGGGGGGGGGGGGGGGGGGTTCAAATTTCAAATAATTTTAGAAAATGAAAAAATTGGTCGATTCGTTTGTGGTTTAAAATAAAGCTATTCTTTAAGTCAGTATCTTCTTGAAAATAAATTTTAAAGATAAATCTAAAAAAATTCCCTTAGAGGGCGCCTTAAACTTCAGATTAACAAACAACTAATTTTAACCAATTATTTTTTTTGTATCTAATTAAATGCTTGCAAAAGCTTATTAAATGTTTTCGGAAGCTTAGATTTAAACTTAAATTTTGAGCTCAAAATCTGAATCGTTGGGAGGGGTTAAAAAGCACAAACTGAACTGTGTTTAGGAGTTGAAAGTTACGCCCTCCCCCCTCAAACACAAGTCAATCTTTCGCTACTTAAACACTCCCAACAACTCAGAATTTGAGCCCGAAACTTAAGTCTATGAATTTGAAAGCATTTAATGAGATTTAAAAAAAAAAAAAAAAAAAAAAAAAAACGTTTAAAGTAGTTTAAACGGTTAAAAGTAGTACTCCAAAGTCTAAGGCGCCCTCTATCGGCATTTTGTGAAAATTATCTTTAAAGTTTATTTTGAAGAAAAGGCTGATTTAAAGAGTAGTTTAAGCGAAAACCGCAAACAAATCGAAAATTTTTCCGTTTTTTATAATCATTTGAAATTTGAACTCTCTGAACACAGTTCATTTTGTCTGCTTAACCACTCCCAGTTATTCAGATTTTGAACTCAATTCAGTACTTCGAACTCATTGTATCTCGAATTCGTTTAATTCGAACTTCCAGAATTCTCTTTTTTCATTTTTCTTGTTTTTCCTACGGACTTATCAGCTGACAATAGTTCAAGAATATCTGAACTCTGAACTACTAAAGAAATTCTTGGAACAATTCAAGAAAAATGCAGTGAAAAGATGGAATCAGATTCTGGTGATTCTAGTGCTATATGCCAAGTGCTTTCCCTATCCAGAGAAAAGTCAACTGCACAGTCAGTGTTGGCGTACATTTATCCTCATGCATCTGATAAAGAATTTAACTGTCTGTAACAACAGACTATAAAGTAAAAAATTGAAATGTATTTTTCAAAGTGAAATAAATAATGAGTATTTTCTTAAATCATCATCTAATTTCAAGTAAGAAAACTATAGTAGAATTAATAAAATTTTTAAAAAGCTCTTGTTTTATAATATATTATTATTTTTTATGTTTTATATGTATTATTTTAATAGTATTTATTAGTTTATGTATTTATCTAACTTATTTTAATATTAAGTCATATTCTAATGATAAAAGCCGAAAAAAAATTGTTTAACATAAATTCCTTTGTAATAGCACGCTTTTAAACAAGTTTTCTTTTTTTGCTTTCCATAATTCGAACATTTTTTGTGGTCCCGACGAGTTCAAATTAACGAGAGCCAATTGTTTATTAATATGATTTGCGCCGAAATATTTATATATGTATGTATATATATATGCATAGTAAAATTATGTAACAAATAGATTGAATCATCATATCCTTTTTAATAAACTATTATATTTTAAAGATATTTTAAAATTTATATAATATTTTAAATATTATACATATTTTAAAGAACATTCATAAGTCAAAAAAAATATTAAACTTTATTTTTTTTGTTTATTACACAATCTAACTGTATCATCTATATTCAATGTATTTTAACTTTCGTTGAAATTGAATTTATCTTTGAATCATATGTTTTTATATCTAGATAACCTACTTTGCTGGGATTAAAAATTGATTTATTTTCAATTTCAAATAGCTATTTCACAGAGATGTTATGAAATTAATATTGAAAATGTATATACAGAAAATATTTGGAGATTAATTTTTTTTTCTTCTAAAAAGCGTCTAAATTATGTAACTAATTTTTAAACAATATTTTAAAATAGATATATAAGATTAATAAATTAAATTTCTTGTGTCAATAAAAAAAGTTTTATATTTTGTTAAAAAACAAGAAATATTTTATAGTTAAAAGCATAACTTATGATAAATATAAACATGTGTGTATACATGATTAAAAAACTGAACCAAATAATAATACTTCAATTTTGAAATTAAATGATATATTTCTAATAATTTCAACTATAATTTGCTTTTCAAATATATAAGATGAAAATATAGAATATTTTCATTTTTTTATACAAAGGGTAAAGAAAATCAAGCATATAACAGATCAACATAGTTTACATGATTTGTTGAAATTTCATTCAATAATTTTTAATAAACCTTTTACAGATGTTGGTAGATATCCATTTGTGCATTCCAGACTAATTTTTTTCCAATAGTTAATCCTTCATTCCGCTTATAACTACTTCTATGTATTACAGAAATGCATTAAACCATACAAACGATCCGCTGTATAAAGGCGGTTATTGCTCAAATTTAAATGCCTTAATTTCTGGTGTATAATCTGCGGATCAAGCAATTATTTTTTAATCTAGAAATCTTATTCAGTGGTTGAAGACAATTTTTATGGCAATTAAAAAAATATGTTTCATTAAAAAGTATTTCTGGATTGGGAAATGATTGTTTGATCCGCGGATTAGACGCCAGAAATTACAGTATCTCCATTTGGCTTAAACAGAACAAGAACGAGGATTGAATTCTTCACTTAGGGAGTTTGTAAAGACCTGGTGTGTCAAAGCAAGTTGCGAATATTTAGGCCAATTTGTAACTGCTTCTCGATATTAAGTGTAAAAGAGCATTTTGCTCCTCTCTTTTTTTGGATAATTGACCTACAGTTAAAATCTTTTCAATTTAAATAAGTATTTTCAAGTACCTGCCATAAATAACCTAAAGTATATTTCACTTTATTTTGTTACTCTGCTTCAGATATCAGACCGCATTTTGTGATCGTTAAAGATTAGTTGGAAGTATTATTTCTCCAAATCAATCTGGGATTACTCAGTTGGTAGAGCATTAGCAGCTTCAATAAAGACATCCCTGGTGTGAAGCCTGCCCCGGACTTTTTCCATCCACTTGGGAATTTGAGTCTTTTAATGGATAACATAGCGCAGTTTCTGATTTCGACAAATTACACATTGATAAATATTTAGAAATAGTAATCTTAAACTTATGATAAAAAATATGATAATTTTTTTATTAAACACTTTCGCGAGCAATGTCCTTAAAAAAGTACGCGTAATTTTTATTTTACTCTCACCCAGAATTTTTAATTAAAATTTTCTTTTTATGACATTCTTGGAAATGAGGTAGTGCATAATTTCTAATAAATAATTTTATAAATTCTGGTGTAAGTTAATTATGTCAAACAGATTTTTTCCGCGCCGGAAAGGATTAAAAAAGGCTTTCTGTATTAGTTGGAAACAAAGTCACTATCTGACAGAACCATCTTATCCGGCTTCTGCTACGGTTAACCCCGTGACGACGAGCGACACGCATGCGTGCCAAAAAAAAAAAAAAGGCCTATGAAATATTGTTTACCCTCACTAATAAAATTTTACTATAAAATTAGAATATTTAATCGGAGCATTATCTCGATTTAACAAGACACAAATTGCTGTTATTTGCAACCGGTGACAAAACATTAAAAATTGCCCCCCACTCACATAGCATGCATGGTCACAGTGACGTCACAGTGACGTCACTGTGAGTCACTGTGGTCACGTCACATCTGTGACCAAAATGCCACCCCTCAGTGACGTCACATCTGTGACCGAAATGCCACCCCTCAGTGACGTCACAGTGTGACTGAAATGTGACGTCACATCTGTGACCGAAATACCACCCCTCAGTGACGTCACAGTGTGACTGAAATGTGACCTTCTTAGAAAATTAAAAAATATATACAAAAATTCTTCAAAAGATGTTATTTAATAGAAAAAATATTTTTCTGTCAATTGAAAAAGTTTTTGTGACGTCACTGTACCAAAAGACCACCACTCAGTGAAGTCACATTGTGACTGAAATGTGACCTTCTTAGATAATTTTAAAAAAAATACAAAAATTCTTCAAAAGATGTTATTTAATGGAAAAAATATTTTTCTGTCAATTGAAAAAGCTTTTGTGACGTCACTGTAATGCCACTGCAAATAACGTACCTCACGTCACATCTGTGTCCAAATGGCCACCATTCAGTGAAGTCACATTGTGCTAAAATGTGACCTTCTTAGAAAATTAAAAAAAAAATAAAAATTCTTCAAAAGATGTTATTTAATGGAAAAAGTTCTTTTCTGTCAATTGAAAAAGTTTTTGTGACGTCATTGTAATGTTACTGCAAATAAAGTCCCTAATAGCATGAATTCTAATGAATTCTAGTCCCTAATGTATTCTAATTACCTATGAATATTATTATTTACAAAAAACGGTTTTACAATTTATTTTAACTTGAATTGTTTTGAAACTAATAAAAATAAAAGGTAAAAATACATTAAAAAAATCTTTAAATAAAAAAATGTAATCAAACACACACTCATAAAATTATTGCACATTTAAGTTCCTAAAATATTGTATAAAAAAAAAGAAAAAACAAAACGGCCATGCGAGTGGAAATTTAAAATCGTCTGCAAACGAAAGGATCACGGAGTATGAAACTTACTCCGTGGTTTCTTATTCCGTGGAAAGAATAAATAAACGTAAACAGAAATATTTTAAATTGATGATAGACGCAAGAAGTTAGTTGTCTGGAATTTATGGCAGTTGTGGATTCGTATTGATACGGTTCGTGTTTCGTATTGATACGGTTTTAACAATTTAAACAAAAAGGTCTACTACAGCTCTTCCAAGGGGCAAAATATAAGTCCGAGAAAATTAATGGGGCTTTGACTGTGAAAATAATTTGGTCTTTGCCACTTTAATTATTATCGGATTTAATTTGTGCGACAAAAAGAACGAATGACTTCGATGGAAAAAAGGTATGAAAAAATATTTTTCATGGTTGCCTTTTAATTATTATTGTTCTTAGAACGATTTTAATTAGCTACTCAAAAACATGCTATAAAACATCAATTCTCCATTAACTTTATAAAGTTTAATACATTCATTATTTATTTTGTTGACATAGAACACTTGATTATTAATAATTTGGATTGGGTTGTTAAAGGTAGTGATTTTAATTGCACTTTAATCTGCGTTGTTTCCTTATTTAAAATATCTGGTTAAAATAATATGTTTCCATAAACATAAAATCTTATATTTTTTAATAAAGAAGTTTTAAATAGAATAAAATTATTTGCAAACATCTTTTTTAAATTTTTGTATTAAGTAATCTTCTGAAACATTGCATAAATTTATTTAAAAAATTACAAATGTTCAGAAGAGGAATTTATAAGAGAACGAGAAAAACAATTAAAAGAAATCGTAAATGTTTCATATTAAAAATTAATGATGGTTTAATGTATTTTCAAACTGTGAGATGTTATAAAATTTATAAATGGATAGTGGGTGAAAATGTTTCAGTTGTAAATATTCTTATTGGAATGTTTTCAGAAAGAACTAGAAGTCTGAATGAAAATTTGGAAGTTACGCAATCAATAAGAATTTAAACATGATTGTATTTAAAACAAATAACGCAAATACTTAAACGGTATGAAGCTAGAAATTAATAACTGTATTTTATTATTTATTTTTCATTCTAGACACTTTTATTATTTCCTTTCCTGAATGATTTTACAGAGGTAAATTTCACAATATCCATTATATGTAGTATAAGTATACATCGTGATTAACACTAGAACGCCCGGAAATTTTACTCAAGTTTGATAATAATATTTCTAACCAGAATTTTTATTCAACATTATTTAATTGATTTATTTAAAGTAAATCCTCGTGGTTTGAATTTAACTTATTTCTGGAAAAAATTTCTGGCTCGAATTGAAATTTAAACGCATGGTCAGAGTCGAATCGACTCCTTCCGGGCTTTTTAGTGTTACAGTGGGTCTCTTATTTATAATTACTCTCTAATATTATAAATAAAATATTAATAATTACAATTAACGTATTTGTAGTTCTATTTTATCGTTGGAATTTCTATTAGATAGATGTGTTTGTGATGGACAGCCTTCCAGTAATGGATAGCCCCTTAATGTTTTTTGTTCATTAATATACTAATAAATATTGAGCTTTAATTTTTTTTCATAATTCCTCTTGCATGTTTTAATAGTATTTAAATATTTATAGAAGATAGTATTTGAAGATAGTTTGCGATTATTTTTTGATTTGTGACAAATTTGTCACTAACTTTGTGACGGTGGCAGAGTTGTCAATGTTGTGAAGTCACACTGGGACACAATTATACAGTTATGAACATTATTATGTCGTGTAAAATCACTTACATCTATAATTTTATTATACTTTGGCGATATATCTCAATTAAAACTTGAAAGCAGCTATAAAAAGAATGAACCAAAAGGAAGTTACTGAATCAAAATTTAATTCCATGCAGACTTTAATCTTTGTTACACACACACACACACACACACACACACACATATATATATATATATATATATATATATATATATATATACAGGGGTGCAAAAATCTAGGCGCCAGTGGCTAATCTCCCACCCCAAAAATCTCAAAGTCTTCTTCGCTCAAAATTTAAGAACAATCTTACTAATCTAACACGAAATATTAGATAAAAAGAAATGAAATAATTTTAGTGGTGAGAGACTGGCTGCTGGCGCCCAGATTTTTGCACCCCTGTATATATATATATTGCAATAAATGAGAATATTTAAGACAATTAAATATTCGGTCTATAACAATTATTTCAAACTTAGCCATTTGTTTTTTAAAAAGCATTAAAATTATCTAAGAAACACTTCCTTTAAGGTGCAGCCCTAGTCAAAGAAAAAGACCCGGATGTTTATGTAAAGTCTGTAGGAGCGCTCTTTTCAAATATCTCGCTCAAATTTTAATACTTTTTACATGATTTTTTTTATATAGGATAGCTGATAACGATCCACAACCGGCCTAGTTTTTATTTTTTCAATTTTGGTTTCAGATTAATATATATATATATATATATATATATTTTAAAATTTCAAAACCGGTTTATAACGGTTCTGATATTGAAACTATCAAAATATAAAAAATATATAAGCAAAATTGAAAAGGTAAAAACGAGGCCGTTTGTAAATAGTCCTCAGCTATCCTATACAAAAAAACATGCAAAAATATTCAAATTTGAAAAGAACGCTCCCATAGAGTTTTTATTATCATCCGGGTCTTTTTCTGTGACTAGTTTTGCACCTAGGAAGTGTTTATTTGATAATTTTAATGCTTATTAGAAAAACAAATTGTTAAATTTGAAATAATTGTGATAGGTCAAATATTAAATTGTCTTAAATATTCTCATTTATTGCAACAGAAAAAAAAGTATCAAAGATTAAAGTCTGCATGGCATTACATTTTGATTCAGCAACTTTCTTTTGGTACATCCTTTTTATCGCAGCTCCCAAGTTTTAATTGAGATGTATCGCCAAAGTATAATAAAATTATAAATGTAAGTGATTTCACACTACATAACAATGTTCATAACTGTATAATTGTGTCCCAGTGTGACTTCACAACATTGACAATGCTGCCACCGTCATAAAGTTAGTGACAAATTTGTCTCAAATCAAAAAATAATCGCAAACTGTCTTCACAACCTTGTCACTATTGTCACAAAATAGTCACAGTTTTAATAAGAATTTAGTCACAAATGACACATGTTTCACATTTTGGTCACACCGTGACTTCACAAAATGGTCACAATGTGACGTCACAAACGAGCTCTAAAACGGCCATAACGACTTCACATTTTAGTCACTGTGACTTCCCATCGACGTCACGTGACGTCACATCGACGGTCACAAAGTCACAATGTGACTTCACAACGACGTCACTGTGACGTCACCATGTCTTACGGGCATTCTCTCTAAGGGGTTAATATGTTTTGGTCCAGCGTCAATTTTTCTAATGTAAAATAAAAATTTCTTATCCACATTCCATCATATGGCATAAGTAAAACTGGCACATATTAAAAAATATATATATAATAGCATTTATAATGTTAAAACAATTTAAAGAGCTTATATTAACCGTTTGAGTTCCATCGAACAGTTCAATGTTGAAAAATATGATGGTGTATGATTGTATGTTGAGAAAACGCAGGACATTTGGAGCGTTGTAGACAACTGATGGTGCACCGATTGGTACTTATCGATATAAAATGGAAGGATCTCTGTCGCGCCGTTTGGAATTTTTAACATAAAATAAAAGAAGTGCTATCGCACTGCTTGTGTCTTTTCGACACAAAATAAAAAAACTCTATTGCGCTCCTCAGATCTTTTCTACGCAAAAAAGAAGCGCTATCGCGCTGCTTGTGATCTTTCAACAATGTTTTTTCAAAACCGTCTGGCACTTGAACGGTTAATTTCTAACCCTGATTTCAGAAGGCAGAAATTATTCTAGTGCTTAAAATGATGTCACTTTCCAAAGAAGTTATGCAGACAAAACGCAGGACATTTGGAGCGTTGTAGACAACTGATGGTGCACCGATTGGTACTTATCGATATAAAATGGAAGGATCTCTGTCGCGCCGTTTGGAATTTTTAACATAAAATAAAAGAAGTGCTATCGCCCTGCTTGTGTCTTTTCGACACAAAATAAAAAAAGCTCTATTGCGCTCCTCAGATATTTTCTACGCAAAAAAGAAGCGCTATCGCGCTGCTTGTGATCTTTCAACAATATTTTTTCAAAACCGTCTGGCACTTGAACGGTTAATTTCTAACCCTGATTTCAGAAGGCAGAAATTATTCTAGTGCTTAAAATGATGTCACTTTCCAAAGAAGTTATGCAGACAAACCATGAATATAATAGTTTTTACTATCACTGTAACAATGTGATATCATATTGAAAGATACGTAAAGATTCAGAACGACAAAAGACTTATTCAAAAGTATTTGGCATATATTGAATACGTGTCAGAAAGTTTATTATTTTTCAGCATTATGAAAGAATTTCATATTTCTTTACAATAAGGATATTTATATTGTTTAGGTTCCTACTCTTGAAAATCGCGCTATATCAGAGCTATTAGAGGCAACTATTATTATATTCTATCCGCACGATTATTTTTAGAATACAAACTATGTATAATCCGCATTACATGTTGACGAAGTATTTATCAACGATTTTTGTTAATTCTGTTTTGAAAGTATGTATGTGATAGAATTTAAAAATAATACTTAGTGGTAGACCTATTAAGATAACAGAAAGTCTTTATTTTATAGCTGCCAACTTTTATGCTCTATCGCTACCACTATAACTATACAAACATTTTCCATTTGTTTAATCGTAAGATTTTGAAGATTAGATAAGAAAATATTACTATAAAATTTTTGTGGTAGGAAAAATGTGCAAATGTTGGCTGCTATGGTCTATTTTTATATTTTATTATTAAATTTGGTTGTTTCGTAAAAATGCTGCTGTAACACATCAAAACATTACAAAAAATTTGAATGTCTGCTAACCTTTAATAGCCTTCTTTTCAATAAGATTATTTGTTATTTCCTCGTTAAAACAAAAATGTATTTACATATTAACGGATTACAATGGGCAAATATTTCATGAAAATCTTAACATAATGTGGAATTGATATTTAAATTACATTTTCGATAAGAATTGCTCATTGGATATTCGAACTATATAAATATTTTATATAATGTTTTTCTTGATACGCAGATTATGTATGCAAAATTTGCTGTACGGTTTTATGTCTAGATAAGCTACTGGCAGGAAATATTGTAGACGCTTTTGGTAGAAATTTTCATATTTTGATTAAAAGAAAACAAATATCTTTATGCCTGAATTTGGAAAAATGGATTTTAAAAATCTTTAGACTTGAAAAGCAATTTAAAAATTTATATTTTATGAAATATAGTTTTGTACAGCTTATGCTGTTGTAAATAAAATTTTTATTTCTATAAAATGAAAAAAAAAGAAAGAATAAAAAAAAATTCTCCATATCAGAATTTATAAAACATTATGTTTTGAATTTTTGTAGTAGGAAAACATTATATATATATATATATATTATTCAATATCTTTGTCGATGTTGGAGAAATATCCCTAAGGAATAAATCTCATTTGAATGGAAAAATCTCCGACATAGCATATTCACACTAGATTAGTAGCTTTTGAAAGGAAATCCATTCTTTTTTCATTTTAATGAAATTTCCATTTATAATGGACATATTTAAGAGGTATGTATTTTTTAATGTATTTTTTCTTTAACTCTAGCAAAATATTGCTAAAATATCCTTGAATCATACACATTTCAGCATAATGTTGAGTCAAGAGTTTTTTAAAAAGTTTTTATATCAATTTTAAAAACACAAAAAAGGGGGTATAGAAAAGCGTAATCAAGAAATTCATTTTAGCAAGCTAAGATAATCTATTTATAAGCATTATCTGAGATTCAAAGTTTGTTTGTACAGAAAATACATCCGTGTTTGATAAGGATGCAACACCAACAAGGTATGACGTGATTCAGCTAAACATTTTAAAGAATACAGAGGAGTAAAGGAAATGCAAATGATTCTAATCTCCTAGTTTCGACGCAAATGCGTACTCAGCAGAGCGCTCTGGATTTCTAGTGAAATCATGAAAATAGAAGGCTGTAGGAGACGTTGAAATTTGTCTGTGGTTACCTGCTAGTATTAAATTTTAGGAAGGAGGTAACTATGCTTTTTCGACGAAAAAGGCAACATTTCAACAGATGTTGTAGTTTGAATGGGTGGGGGGATCTTCTACCTTCGTGAAAAAGAATGTTCCTATAGTGCAATAACAGCTCTGGTGCAGCATAAAAGTAGCACAGTGATGCGAGTTTAAAACCAGTAGACCGACGACAATCGGAGAGGTCGAAAATCTGGGACTGGGCCCGGACAATGGCATCAAACATGCGACGATTGGCACATGATAGGCAGTAATAGACTGTTGCCGCACAATGGTCAATTGCTACTGGTGTATCACTGTCACCATCATCAATTCGTCGACATATGCTTCACTGTGAACTGCGCGCAAGACTTGCTTTATTCAGGAAAACCCCACACGCAAAATCATCAATTCCTGCATTTGCAATTTTACACTTGAACATAGAAACTGACATGCAGATGGGCAACAGAATGTGTCATCTTACGAATTCCGCTTTAATTTGTGATGTCATCAAAACCGTATTCGTGGAAAGAACTGTGCTGCTGACTTCTACTGTCTGGAATTCATTATCGAATGTCATAATGGACGAACACCTAGAATTATTGATTGCATATCATGGACGATCGCAGCTACTACGAATTGGGGACATTCTGAGTAACAACAGCTACATCAGTGAAGTGCTGAGTACCACAATCATTCTTTTCCTTCAAGGTATTCCTAGTGCTTTTTTTCAGCAGGGTATTGCTGGCCTGCATGTAGTAAGAAATGTTTAAGACTTCTTATAAGAGAAGGCATACAGCTTCTCCCGTGGCCTGCATATTTGCCGAATATGCCATCGGTTCAGCTTGGATGGATTTCGCTGATTGGCATCTCGCTCGTTATTCTCCTTCAATAGCTTCTGCAGACTAAATTTGAATACACATTCATAGAATATCAAATGCTTCTGCCAGGAAGAAATTTAAAATTTAGTTTACTTTATGTCAATTCGCACACCAACACTTATTGCACCACATGGCTGTTACATTAAATACTGATCTCGTGTTTTTAATTTTGTTTTTTTTCTTTGAAAATGTATTCATTTGTTTGTACTTATTCTCGTCATTTATGTATTAACTCTTTCAGATACAAAGTATTTCCATTCCAAAAATGATAAAATAATTAATCCAGACAGAAATTTACGAGCAAACTTGTTTCAATACTATTGAACTAAGTATATGAACATATTTTCATGACTTATGAATTTGAAATTGCTCTAAAATATTTATATTAAAATTATTTCTGTAAGAAAGGTTAGACTAACCAATATTCCATGAATATTTTACTGAATATAAGATATCCGTTAACGATAAAGAAGTGTTACATTAAGTTTTGTCTTTAAGTTAGTTTTTTTAATAACATTTTGCTAAAAATAATATAAATAACAAAATAACAAAATGTGGAATAACTCTAATCTCGTAGATCGTGGATTTTGTTTACACATCAAATGAATAATGCAAAGGGTACAGGATTCCTGAATTACACTAGGTTGTCTAATGAGAAACACCGAAATCACTGGCGATAAATTTATAAATAATCTAAAAAACTTTGTATAAAATCACCATAAAAAAAGAAAATTAACAGGACGCGTTTCGAGCTTCAAAAATACAGCTCGTCATCAGCTCATCCAAACACGTGTCACAAGGGACAGAGTGGAAAACACACTTTTTCCACTCTGTGCCTTGTGACACGTGTTTGGATGAGCTGATCACGAGCTGTATTTTTGAAGCTCGAAACGCGTCCTGTTAATTTTTTTTATGGTGATTTTATACTAGGTTGTCTAATCCGCATTCATAATTTGCTTATGACTGTAGCATAGCTGCCAACTTTTAAGCAAATTTCCCACCACAAAAATTTCATAGCAAATATTGTTTTATTTAATCGTCGAATTCTTACGATTAAACAAATGGAAAATCTGTACACAATTTTAGTGGTTGCAAAAACGTGTAAAGTTGGCAGTAATGCTGTAGATTGTTATTGGATTCTCAGAAACAAATGTAAGAGAATATTTCTCGTTTAATCTATTTTCGAAATATAAAGCATTTTGCGACACTGATGCGTAAACATGTTTAACCCGGGAGGAAGCGCGCAGGGCCTAGAAGACCCGGAGTGCGTATGGTTTATACAATTGCAACAACTAATTTTTTTAAAGTAATCTTCAACTTATTTTATCGCAAGATTTGTAAGAATTCTTTCCGCCTAAATAAAGCGATTGTTTTAATCGATTTTATTGGTGACAATGTTAAAACTATTCATACCCTGCGTGAGCGCGTCCTCCTGGCCTTGAATATTAGTTATACCATTTATTTTTTAAAAACTTTTTCGACATATTTAAACAATAAATTAAGGGAGTCCGGGAGTCAAAAAATACTAAATTTCTAAAAATATTTTATCGCATTAAAATTGTCTCGGTTTTTTTCTGTTTAAAAAGACGTTTAAATCATGTTCCTATCTTAATTGGAACAAGAAAAAGTAGTTTTTTTTCGTTTTGATTTATTTTTAAAATTTAGCTTTCAAATAATTGTTTTCATGAAAAGAAGTTCTAATAGTAGTGATGGGCGATTCTGGAAATTTTAACAATCGATTAAAATCGAAATCGTATAAAACAACATCGATCATAATAAGAATCGATTTCTCAGTTCTAGAATCGATACTAGAATCGATATTTCGATATTCAGATTCACACAGAGAAAATCCAAATTACTAATTCCAAAACTTAGACAATCAGCAGGACCGTAATTACCGCCTCCTACCCCTCATCCCCATTTAGCGAGGCATAGAATTAAGCTATTGAAGATTTTAGAGTCGGATAATAAGAATTTTAAATTTTAAAATGATTGTCACTTATGGTTGTCACTTACACAAAAGCTTTGACAAATTTGAGAGACATAACTCAACTAACAACAACACTGAGAAACTTGGGATTAAACCGAGGATAAAGAGTGCCAAGAGTGTGTAACTGGGATGGGGAACAAGGAGTATTAACAAAAAAAACTTTTTTTTTCTAATGCCAACCAAATGTTACACGAGACAGTTTGGAAGAACAAAAAATATGTCCCATACCCAGGGGACATGTCCCCTGTCCGGACAGGTAAATCCCACTCTTGACGGAAGGGCGACCATAGTCCAAATCAGAGCCGTAGCTAAGGGGGCGCTATGGACGGCTCACCCCCCCCCCCTAAAATATGTTGAGCCCCCCCCCCTTAACATATTTTGATCCTTTTACAGCTTTTCAGAATTACTAAATTGTATCTAAAATAAGTAATTCAAAACTCCCCCATCCTATTTGTACATAGGAAGCTAACATGATGTTTAATATTGCACCAGTTATACACTCAAAATTTTCATCATCATATACTTTTCTTAGCATAAAATGAAATTAAAACAGTTTCATAAGAAACGTAGTACCTACAATGTGAATATGCACTAATTTATCTTTCTGCTGCAGAGAGAGAAAAAAAATTATGAGCTCCCTCCCCCCCCCCCTATAGATCACTTCTAGCTACGGCCCTGGCTAAAATGTATCTTTTGTCGAAGTTTCAAAATGAGGATTTACTATAAAATAGAACGAGAATTGGACATTTTAAAAATTGCATGCATACTTTGAACGGCCCATTTAGTAAAGATTGGCTTGGAAGCGGGGTGGGGGGGGGGGGGGGGGCAAGGGATTAGAACGGACGAACTTGGAAAAAAAATCATAATAAACTAATAACCCAAATAACTGAGCTTCTAAACAAAAATATAGTGTTTAACTTAGTGTTGAATTCATGGGGTGGCCCGCGGGGAACATGCACTCTTTGAAACTATAAAAAGTGCCAAGAGCATGTAACTAGGTGAAGAGAGGGGAAGTAACAGAAAAAAACGAGGAGATAAAAGCTTTATAACGATACTTTACCTGAGATGGTGTGGAAGAAACAAAAAATATGCCCCCCAGCCAGGGGGGCAAGGTAAATCCCAAACGGACAGAAGGGCAACCCCGGCCCAAATCTATCTTTTGAATTGATAATTTTGAATTTGTTGAGGTTTTAAAATATGGATTTATAACAAAATAGAACGAGGATTAGACTTTTTTAAAATCGCAGTCATAATTTGAACGATCCTGTAAGTTAAGATTGGTGAGTAAGGGGGGGGGGTAGGACGGGCGAACATGAAAAAAAAATAGTGGCACTCCGAAAGTGTCGACAGAAGTGAAACCTTAAACAATTACGAGTGTATTTTTTGAATCGTTAGGATATATAATTTTGAATCGTCAGGAAATACTTTTAAATGAATAAAAAAAAGGGTTCTATAGTATCAAAAAACATATGAATACCTATAAAAAACCGCGCGATACCATATGTCCAGCTTTTGTAGTTAGCTCACTATAACGTTCTGACATTTTAAAACGCGATAAATACACCAACCAAAATTAGACCATACTATCGATACCTTAATCCTTATCCAAATAAATCATTTTGTATTAATGCCTGTTACAATATCTGTAGATTATCTTTTGAATTATTCAAATCGGACATTCCATTCAAAAGATATTACGAACTTAAAGATGACAATCTAAAGAAATAATAGCGCTGTTGAGCACTCGGTGGCCAATATTGCGTGTGCAATCAAAAGATTGCGGGTTCGAGCCCCAGTTTCGCTAATATGTTTCATTTTTTTTTTTTTTTGAAAAAGTTTGAAAAATTAAAATTTTAACCCACTGTCCGTAACGTGACCTAAAATGATAGGAGAAAATTTCTTATGCTAGATTTGTAATGTATGAAGCATAAGGTATCAATAGGTATATTGTATCAAGAAATGAGAAAAAACCCCTCTGCCCCCCCCCCCCCTAAAAAAAAAGTTTTTTGTTTCTTTTGAAGAAACAAAAAAATATGCCCCCGGCGGGGCGCAGATAAACCCCAAACGGGCGGAAGGGCGATCCCTTATTTATCTTTTGTCAAGGATTTAAAATGTGGATCTAAAATAAAATAAACCGAGAATTGGACATTTTTAAAACTGTATGCATATTTCGAACGGCCCTGTAAGTTAAAACTGATGCGGAAGGGAGGGATTAGAAGAGACGAGGGTGAAAAATAAAACATAATAAACTAATACTTCAAATAACAGGACTTCTAAACAAGAATATAACGATTTAACCTAGTGTCGAATTAATGAATGTGGCCCACAGGGGATACCCCCCCCCAGAAGTTATGAGATTTTATGTTTTTTAATGCACAAATTGCGATTCCCCCTCTCTTACAGAGCTGTAAAACATGATGCCTTCCTGTGGAATCGCAGAAAAATACCTGCATTCAACACTAATTTAGCCTAGAAAAAAAAAAAAAAAAAAAAAGAAAGAAAGAAAATAAAAAAAACTATTCTTATGCGTAATTTTACATCAATACTACCTTTAAAACAATAAAATTGGAAAAATCAATTCGATCTGAAACGTGGATCCATTTAAAGTAAATAAAAAAATTACAATTCTGTTGGTATCTAAGAATTTCCCAAAATGCGCTTTCAATTTTAGTAAATCAAAATGAAATCGATTTCAAAGATCGAAATCGAATCTAAAGATCGACATCGAATCTAAAGATCGAAATCGAATCTAAAGATCGAAATCGAATCTAAAGATCAAAATCGAATCTAAAGACCGATCTTACGGGCAGAACCGATTTTACATTTTTACTTTCTTTTGTAACTTTACAAGAAGAGAGTATTAGATTAGTGAAAAATTTCGACTTCCCGTTTTCAATGGATTTATATATTTTAGAAGGTCTTTTACACGATTTCATGGTTTTTAAGAAATATCTGTCTGTGTGTCTGTCACTCTGTGAGTCTGTATATGACAAAAATTTCTGACCGTTCTATCTCAAGAACAAATGTACGGAATTCCACAAAACTTTAGATTTAGCTTGACCTTGATATAAACTGAATCTAATTAATTTTTGGTGTATATAGCCTAACAGGTGGCGCTGTTATGCTACATTTTTTGCGATTTGTGCAACAGCTATTCTGAATAACGAATGGACGGATTTTCATCAAATTTCAGATCCAGTTAGTCCTTGACATGAATTGATGTTTTTTGCATTTTGATGTATATCGCTTCTCAGATGGCGCTACTATGCTGAATTTTTCACAATTTCCACTCAGCGCCATGTGAAAAAGGGGGGGGGGAAGGAGGCGGTCGTCCCGAGCGCGGAAATTTAGGGGGCGCCAAATTTTTACTACTAACATCACTTCTAGCCTATCACAAGAAAAAGTTAATAGAGGGGGGGGGGCTAAATTGGAACTTTGAACCGGGCACAGTTCTCTTTTCGCACATTAATGCACGGACTTTCATAAAAATTAAGATTCAATTAGTCCTTGATATTATTTGATGCTAACTACATTTTGGTGGAAATCGCTTAAGAGATGGCGCTGCTATACTGCATTATTCATGATTAACGCAATAGCGCTATCTCAAGAACGAATTTTCATCAAAATTCGGATACAGTAAATCCCTGACATAGATTAGTGTTGTTTAGTTCTTGGTGTAAATTGCCCTACAAGTGGCGCTGATACGCTGCATTTTTTATGATTTCGCAATAGCTGTATCTCGCGCTTTCATGGATTTTCATCAAAATTCAGATTCAGCTGGTACCTAATAAAAATTGATTCTGATCAATTTTTGGTGTACATCACTCAACAAAAAACATTATTTTGCAGGGGGAGGGGGGGGGGGGTCTGAGGTTTCTTTAATTCTTCTATCTTAGAAACTACGACACTGAAATTTTGGAATTGACACATCCGACTACTTTATCTTCGACTTTTGAAGGAAAATGAAAATTATATTACCTTCAGAGAAATCGATTAAAAATTTTAAAGTATCGATTAAATCGAGTTGGCCGTAGTATCGATTAAATCGATTTAAAAAATCGAAATCGCCCATGACTATCTAATAGAAATATGTTTTTTTATTAAGATTTTTTTTTTTTACCCTTTCTCATATTTGAATTTTTATAAGTCAAGAACAGTTAAAATTAAATGGTCCAAGCTTGGAACATGTCTTTTTTAATTGTTCTACTGTAGTTTTGATCCAGAAAATTTGAAAAAAATATTTAGAATGATAATATGATTTTTTTAAAAGTTACATTATTATTATAATTATTATTTATCATTATTTTTTTAATATTATTATTTTAAAAATCTCTATTTAAAACTATAGTTCTGTTTATTTAAATGAACAAAAATCAATAGAAATTCTACAAATAATATGTTCGTGTTATAATGATTTTCAATTTACGCCAGATTTTTAACAAATTTTACATTCTTAAATTAAAAAATATATGAGAATTTTTATCATGTGATTTTGATTACAAATGATATAATTTTAATCATCACAAAGAATTTCAAAATTTTAATTCAACAAATAAAAAGAAAAAAAAATTAATGTGTCCCTGACTCTTTTTTTTTTTCAAAATTTTCAATTTGAGCATCTTATATTTTGACATCATATGTCGATTTTTTAAAGATTACTCTAGGATGTTGTACAGGAAATCATAAAGTATAGGAATTTTGTAATTATGAACGTTTTTAGTTAGGAACTACTAATTTTATATTCATTTATACTCGTTTCAAAACAAATTGCAACAGATTGTGTTTTAAATGTAATTAAAAAATATATTCAGCAGATTTTTATATTCACTTATTTGAAACTTTAAAAAATCAATTTTTTTTAAAAAATATAGAGAGATATTACAATGAAAATTATTTTTGAAAATTATTTAAAAATATATATGCTCTTTCGAAATATACATAAATTGTTACCAACAATTTTTGATAGATCAGTTGCCATTAGTAAGCTTCAACTGTAGGAATACAAAAAAAAAAAAAAAAAAAAAAAAAAAAAAAAAAAAAAGCTATTTCCGTTAAGTAGTTTTTCAGTTATGCTTAAAAGTATCAAAACACATAACATTTTATTTAATTACGGTTACTAATGAATTTTAAACTAGGAGTTAAGATTTTAAAAGTTCGTAATTTAGAAACTACTACACGAAAATGACTGCTGCTTTAGCATCTTATGGTAAAGTTTGACTACCCCCCCCCCCTCTCCAAATATGGCTTCAAAAGTTTTGAAAACACAATAAAATTTATTTGTAATTTTTGCTTGAAAAGAAACTAAGTTTATTAATGAATATTTTTAGTACTTTGTAATATACATTCACTTATATACATTGATATTCCTAATACAGCACTTAAAAAGCTAAAATAATTTCATAACGTTATTTTTTTTTTCATCTGACAAAGCATCTGAAAATTTCATTATATATTCATTAATAATATGTTTCTGTCTCTTTTATTATAATTCTTCAACCATGATAGGCTTAATTTTCAATTACTACAAACCATTTTAGTTTATAAATTACCGGAAAAATAGTTCAAATGTAATTTTCGTGAATTAAAAATGTTTATATGTCTGACAAAATTTAAACTCTACATCAATTTCAGCAAAGCAGAATGATTTTCGGTAATATGTAGTTTGACATTTTCATTTTCCGAACAATTGCATAAGGTAAGGTTGAATATAACTGAAGCATTTAATTGTTGAAAGGAGTATTCAAAGTTAGATGATGGATAATAACAGGTGGTAGATGACATGTCCAATTTAAAATAAATAGCTTCCATTCTTATCATTTGTGTCACAGTAGCCATTTTAGATTACATTGTATTGCGGATTTGACCATGATGCAGATTTCGCTGTTTCATATTATTGAAGCAAAATTCATAACAACTCTAATAGAAAACGGTTGCATTGTTTGTAAATAAATACACGAAGTTAGAATTTTGTTCCAAGGCGCTTTCTCCATTGAATTTAAACTGTCTGTCATAAAAGCAGTGTGCTTGTAAAAGATTAATATTTGTAATTAAATTTGACAGATATAGTAGAAACATAGTTTATTTAATTTGAATTATCTTTGCTACACAAATCCCTTGATACGTTATATGTAATTATATTTCACATAATATTTTAATAACAAAGCTTTAAACCATTGAGGGACAATCATTAATGCCTCTCTAACATTGAATTTTTTTCCGGAAAATCGAAAACTTTTAATTAAATGTAAGGGAGGACATTTTTTTTCATAAAATATTGTCTCCCAAAGTTAATAATAAAAAAATTCTATTAAAAGTTTTTTGGTGAGAATATTGTTTAAATTAGGTGGGATAAAATATATCCCATAATCCCTCAGAAGATTAAAGAATTCGTTTGCATAAGAAATTTATATTAATTAGAGTTGGAGATTCAAAAACTTTATAGAAGCTGATTCCAATATATATATATATATATTATAAATTAATTCGTAACCTCAAGGTAAAATGTTACGTTAATTTAGATAGTTAGTTAGGTCGAAGGTTACGTTAAAACATTACGATATTTTATTTCATCAGACAATGCACCTAAAAATTAAATATATATTCAATTATAATATGTTTTTGTCTTTTTCATTATAATTCTTCTAACATGACAGTTTTAATTTTCAATTACTACAAACCATTTTAGTATAGAAAACACCGCAAAAATGATTCATGCTAAATTTTCGCGAATTAAAAATGATTATATATCTAACAAATTTTAAACACCACATCAATTCCAGCAAAGCAGAATGTTTTACAGTAATATTTGGTTTGATATTTTCATGTTCCAAACAATTGCATAAGGTAAGGTTAAACGTAACTGAAACATTTAATTGTTGAAAGGAGTATTCAACTTTAGATGATGGATAATAACAGGTGGCAGATGACATGTCCAATTTAAAATAAATGGCTTCCATTCTTATTATTTGTGTCACAGTAGCCATTCTAGATTACATTGTATTGCGGATTTGACCATAGTGCAGGTTTCGCTGTTTCATATAATTGAAGCAAAATTTATAACAACTCTAATAGGTAACGGGTGCATTGTTTGTAAATAAATACCCGAAGTTAACATTTATTTTCGAGATGCATTCTCAGTTGAATTTTAACTGTTTGTTATACGAGCAGTGTGTTTGTAAAAGATTAATATTTTTAATTTAGTTTGGCAAATTTAGTAGAAACATAGTTTTATTTAACATGAAATTTCTTTGCTACACAAATCCCTTAATATGTTATGCGTAATTTTAATCCATATAAAACTTTAAATAACATAGCTTTAAAGAATTCACCTGCATAATAAATTTAAATTATTTGGAGTTGGAGATTCATAAACTTTATAAAATAACTTCATAAAATTTCATTTAAATTTTGAAAGCGTTGCCATTCTCAAAATGACGTATGCGTTACGCAAAAATACGTTTGGCCTTAATAATATAGCTGTTTTGATTAAATTTTATATAAATAAAATGTTGAAAGGCATTTGAACCATTTTTAGCATTCTATAAATAGTTGAAAGAGAATTTTGTTTGCCTGTGTGCTGTCTACCAATGCACTAACTCAAGCAAATATACTCGGATTCCAAATCAATTTATATATGTACATATTTGAGGTTTACCATTACTTCATATCCATCAAGTAAGGAAAAGGATGAAAGGATGAAGGTTGAAAAGGATGTGTACAGCATGTCTATAGCATGTGTTTAAGATTTGTATAGATTATTTACACGAGTACTCAAAGCAATTAATTGTATTACAGTCTAAGAGGGAAATCGTTTGCGGTATAATTTCCTGTGTGAAGAATTGAACTTTACAGATTTAATTGCCTGCGTAGGAACTCACCATAATACATGTTCTGAGGTATTTTGGCCACGGTTAAGTTTACATTGACGAGAGGAGGACATTTTCTCCAGCTGTGGACTTAGAATGTCTTAATCAATTCTTGGCTTAGCAAGGGAGGTCTCCTTCTTCTAAATTGACAGAAGAGGCCGCTTGAAAGCGTTTAGGTGAAAGAGAGAAACGCGTTATTTTTTCCCACGAATAGTTTGTGAGTGACCTCAACATTTTAGTGAGCCAATTCTATAGAAATTTAAGGCTGACATCATATTTTTGATCTGTCATAGGTGATCAACAAAATCTCACACTAATCGATTTGTTTTCGAGGAGAGACCCGAATGTGAGTTAGCCAGTGTTGGTTTCAAAAAGCGGGTCTGGGCAGCGGAACTTACTTAGTCTTCCGAAGATAGTCTCCTTAAAAAGTGAGCACTGAAAGCCAGTAGCGGCTCGTCAGGGAGTGCCGCATCTGATTTTTGACACCACTAAAATTTAACAAAATCTTTTTTATTATTTATTCGGCAAATTTTGTTGATTAATTAAAACTGAAATAACCATACAGTTTTAGTGGTGTGAATAAATTGATGCAGCACCCCCTGACCAGCCGCTACTGCTGAAAGCGCTGAAATTGATGAGGATCTACAGCGACGCTCGTATTTCAACCATACAGAGAAACCTTCTCTTCATCGGTCTTCCTGCAAGTGATAAATGAACTTTACATACAGACTATCTACATTTATTACGTTTCGCGTTAAACATAGGACCTTATGCTAAAAAAATGCATTACATGAAGAAATTTATATTAAACAAGATCTCTTTGTAAATAAAGTGTTTTTTTTTTTAATAATTTAAACTGATTGTGTAGATGTGTTTCTACTCCGCGCTACCGTTCTATAAATATAGTTCGAGAGAGATTCACAACAATTGACTTTACACTATTTTAAACCTATTGAGATTTTAATATCTAGACACACGGCAGTGTGTCAGCCAAGTTCACAAAGTAAAAGCGACACACCGGCCGTGGGTTATATTACCCGAACCATTTCGAACCACTTTTGACCCCTCAATAACTACACACTTGCAATTTTTTGTGTCGTGTAAGACCATCTTCTAATTTCCGAATCTTAAATTTTTTTTAAAAAATCTTTTACCGTTCACAAGAAATTGACGTCTGAAAACCACTGTTTTTACCACTGACTCACTGACTGACTCACTCACTCATAGAAATGTTTGACTACTTCCAGGTGACTTAGGAAGTTGAAATTTGGTGTGGAGGTAGGTTATTGGATCTGTAAATAGGAAAAAATCAGAAATCACCATTAATTAAACATTAATGGTTGATTAGAGGATAAATTATTGGATTACAATGGAAGTTTATGAGAATTTCACAAAATACCAGAAATAGTGCCAAGTTGGCGTTACTTTTGGCGAATATCAGGGTTAATCTCTGAAACTACCGAACCGATTTCAAAAGTAATGGTACCAAAATGATGGTATTCGCCCCGGTTCAAACATAGACTATATCTTATGTCTGTTCCACTAACCAAAAGAGGGTTCAGAAGCGAAAAACATTCTAAAAATGTGATTTTTGTTTTACTGAAGAGCCTAGAAGTACAAAATTTGGCATGTTAATTATTCATAAGATATAAATGATCACTAATGACATTTGCTAAAAAATATCAAATTTAATTGGGTGAAAATCCGCAAAGAGCGTTCTAAAAAAGTTCGAAATACCAATTTTAAAACAATCTCAGCAAACAACAAACCGATCTTAAAAGTAATGATATCAAAATGATGATGACAGTCTTTGCTCCAACATATGATATATCTTATGTCGATTACACTAACCTCAAGGAGATAAAAGAGCAAAACACATTCTAAAAATGCGATGTCTGTATATTAAGATACTGGACTGGAAACATAAATTTGGCATTTTAGAGTTTATGGGAATTTCGCGAAATATCAGAAATAGTGCTAAGTTGGTGACACTTTTGGCTAGTATCGGGGCTAAGCTCTGAAACCACCGAACCGATTTCAAAATTAATGATACCAAAATGATGGTATTCGCCCCGGTTCAAACATAGGCTATATTTTATGCGTATACCATTAACCAAAAGAGGGTGAAGAAGCAAAAAACATTCTAACACGGCAGTGTGTCAGCCAAGTTCACAAAGTAAAAGCGACACACCGGCCGTGGGTTATATTACCCGAACCATTTCGAACCACTTTTGACCCCTCAATAACTTAAATTCTATTTGACCTACACATTTGCAATTTTTTGTGTCGTGTAAGACCATCTTCTAATTTCCGAATCTTAATTTTTTTTTTTTTAATGTTTTACCGTTCACGAGAAATTGACGTCTGAAAACCACTGTTTTTACCACTGACTCACTGACTCACTCATAGAAATGTTTGACTACTTCCAGGTGACTTAGGAAGTTGAAATTTGGTGTGGAGATAGGTTATTGGATCTATAAATAGGAAAAAATCAGAAAACACCATTAATTAAACATTAATGGTTGGTTAGAGGATAAATTATTGGGTTACAATGGAAGTTTATGAGAATTTCACAAAATACCAGAAATAGTGCCAAGTTGGCGTTAATTTTGGCGAGTATTAGGGCTAATCTCAGAAACTACCGAACCGATTTCAAAAGTAATGGTACCAAAATGATGGTATTCGCCCCGGTTCAAACATAGACTATATCTTATGCCTGTGCCACTAACCAAAAGAGGGTTCAGAAGCGAAAAACATTCTAAAAATGTAATTTTTGTTTTACTGAAGGGCCTAGAAGCACAAAATTTGGCATGTTAATTATTTATAAGATATAAATCATCACTAATGACATTTGCTAAAAAATATCAAATTTAATTGGGTGAAAATCCGCAAAGAGCGTTCTAAAAAAGTTCGAAATACCAATTTTAAAACAATCTCAGCAAACAACAAACCGATCTTAAAAGTAATGATATCAAAATGATGATGACAGTCTTTGCTCCAACATATGATATATCTTATGTCGATTACACTAACCTCAAGGAGATAAAAGAGCAAAACACATTCTAAAAATGCGATGTCTGTATATTAAGATACTGGACTGGAAAAAAACATAAATTTGGCATTTTAGAGTTTATGGGAATTTCGCGAAATATCAGAAATAGTGCTAAGTTGGCAACACTTTTGGCTAGTATCGGGGCTAAGCTCTAAAACCACCGAACCGATTTCAAAATTAATGATACCAAAATGATGGTATTCGCCCCGGTTCAAACATAGGCTATATTTTATGCGTATACTATTAACCAAAAGAGGGTGAAGAAGCAAAAAACATTCTAAAAATGCAACTTTTGTGTTACTGAAGGACCTAGAACTATATTTGGCATGTTAATTATTTATATGATATAAATGATCTCTAAGGGTATTTGATAAAAAATACGGAATTCAAAAGGGGTGAAAACGTGCGAAAAGCGTTCTAAAAATGGTCTAAATAGGTATTTTTAAGCAATTTCAGCAAACAAAAAACCGATCTTAAAATTAATGATATCAAAATGATGGTGATAGTCCTTGCTCCAATATAGGCTATATCTTATGTCGATTCCACTGATCCAAAGGGGGTAAAAGGGCAAAAAGCTTTCTAAAAATGCGATGTCTGTATGTTAAGGGCCTAAAAACATAAAATTTGGCATGTTTATTAATTATAAGATATAAATGATCACTAAGAACATTTGTTAACAAATACAAAATTTAAAAGGGGTAAAAATGCGCGAAAGCGTTCTAAAAACTTTCTAAATAGCAATATTTAAGCTATCTTGGGTAGTTATCGAACCGATTTAAAGAAAAAAAAGATGCCAAAATGATGGCGACAGTCCTTGCTCTAACAAAATTATTGGATAAATTACCAGATTACAATGGGAATCTATGGCAATTTGGCAAAATACCAGAAATAGCGCCATGTTAATATGACTTTTGGAGCGTAATTTTTGTCGTCAATATAGCGATATTTCGCCAAGTTGGCTACAAGCGTTTTTGGTCGACGAAATAATCAAGTAGTACCCAATCACGTAAAAGAAACATCCTTATTAGTGGAATTCAAAGGAACATAAGCAATGCTAATGTTAAATTTTTAAATTTGACTGAAAAAAACTGAATAAATGCAGGAAAAAGCTGAAAGATTAATTAATATTAAATAAAACTAATTTAACCTATTTACTTCAAAAAAGAAACAAATACCTACTTGGTTGACAAAAAATAATGATATCCTATCAAAAACACGAGTGTGAAAAAATGCCAAGTTCGTTAAAGATTTCGGTCATAAAAGAAGTGATTTGACAAAAAATAATAATATCCTGTCAAAAACATGAATGTGAAAGAATGCCAAGTTAGTTAAAGGTTTTGCTAATAAAAGAAGTGAGATCTAACTGCAAACCAAGTTCTTTCGGAGCTCCTTAAATCATAACTCCTGTCATGTATAATATTATTCAATTGCTTAAAATGATTTCTTATGTTACTTGTTATTCAACAGAGCGACTTGGCAAGTTTTCAGCTACCAACTTTAATCTTTGAGTCGGAGTACAATTTAATCTAGAATCTGATTGGCAAAGATCTAGTCAGTCAAGTGTTCGAATAAGTATATTGAAGTTAAGGTACTGATAAGTTAAGGAAGGGATCAACTTTAATTTCTGATCAACTAAATAGAAAAAATTGAATAAGAGAAAACTTGCTAAGTCGCTCTATTGAATAACAAGTAACATAAGAAATCATTTTAAGCAATTGAATAATATTATACATGACAGGAGTTATGATTTAAGGAGCTCCGAAAGAACTTGGTTTGCAGTTAGATCTCACTTCTTTTATTAGCAAAACCTTTAACTAACTTGGTATTCTTTCACATTCATGTTTTTGACAGGATATTATTATTTTTTGTCAAATCACTTCTTTTATGACCGAAATCTTTAACGAACTTGGCATTTTTTCACACTCGTGTTTTTGATAGGATACGTATTTCCTGATGTGCACTACAAGATGCATACCGTAAAATGGGGTGAATAGGAACAGCGGGGTGAATAGGAACTAAACTTCCCGGTCATACAAATAAATTCATTATAAATATATGTGATAATATTTTTAGTTGCTAATTTTTTTATAAGAAGTTTATAACATTAAGAGTTGGGAAATTCAGTTTTGACATGTTGGTACCACTACTGGGGTATATAAAAGAACTTCAAGAGGATTCTCAAAAATCTCATTTTTTTCAACGTCTTCAAAACTTTGTATGTAACTACAGTATTTTTCGTATTCTAAACCTAAGAGAGGGGGTTTTTAATTAATGATAGACCTGTAAACGATATGCTGTATTAAATTCTACTTACTTCTAAACTACATAATGAAAAAATGAAAAATGTCTTACATCATCAGACGTTTAAGATTTACGGGGTGAATCGGAACACGTTTTCTCCCATGGTTTATTTTTATATACAGTAATAGTTTCATGCAACATATGAAAAAAAAATATATAAATATGTATTGTAACAATATTTTGTTTGTTCTAATTACTTGAAGAGTTTAAAGGTGCCATGAAATTACTTGGATAAACAACAAGGTCTACGCCTAATCCAACAGACATGGAACACACAATAAAAGAATTTAAAAATAGCCAATTACTAAGGAAAATTTCACAGAATTATTCTCTGACATCCACAACATTACACAAACATCTCAAAATGAAAAATCAATTAAAAAAGAGAGGAATGCAAACAGTACTAAGGACTAAGGATGAGGACGTATTAGTAGATCGTATTAATACATACAGCGATTGGGGCTACTCAATATATTCACTTACCCAATGACTACTAGTAAAGAATAACACAGAACAGGGCTGAATTTGTATTAAATTCTACTTCTGCAATTCGAATATAATTTTTTAAAATAAATTTTATTTTTTCTTCATTTCAAAGTTGTTTTCTAATATTTAAAAAGGCACATCTTTACTTGTATATAAAATAAAGGCTTGGTTTCACAATAACTACGTGTTCCTATTCCTCCCTTATCATTATTACATGTTTTTATTAACTCTATTAAAGTTTGAATCCGAATAAATAAAGATTATAACAATTGTTCCGATTCACCCCTATCTGCGGGGTGAATCGGAATACCATTAACAAAGTAAATAATATATATATAAACAGTAAAATTGTTTCGTTTTTGCTTAAAAAGTAAAGAACAAAACAAGACCGAAGTTTCTAGTAGAAAAATAAAAAAAAACAGTTTTTTTTTTTTTTTTTTTTTTTTTTTAACGTTAAAGTTGAAAATTGTTCCGATTCACCCCATTTTACGGTATTATAAAACACTGCGACCAGAGAATTTGTTCTTTCATTTACAGAATCCCACAAAGAATTATTTTACAGTATTGTTAACAAATAATAATTACCCAAACTACATTTTCGGTTGGGCTACTTGTTTTTAAATGTGATTTTTTTTTCTTTCCCATTACTTGCTGTGTATAACTTTCGTATCACATACAGGATTGCACCAAATATATCGGCAACATTTCTATTTATAGACGTAAGCTATTCATGGACGATTTGGAATTTTCTTTGTGTTTCTAAGCTCAAAAGATTTTACGCATATTACGTAGAACATAAACAAATCAATAGGATACATACAGAGCTGAAGGATAGAGGTTTTCTGATTTTTTAAAATATTTTTTGGGCTTGTAAGGGCGGTTATTAAAATTGAATTTGCAAATGAGTCATGCGTTCTCCGAGTTATTTGCTTGTTATATTCTTTCATCTTATTATATTGCAAAGTTTTGCCACATTTTTCTGGTTGTGCTGGAAAGTGTTTCATTATATACCATAATTTCCCGCGTATACCCTGCGGCTTAGTTAATTGTTTCTCACACCGGACATTTTATTTAAAGAATGAAGTAAAAGGAATGCTAAGCAAACAAACGGCATGTTTTGTTTAAGACGAATTCTGGTAGAAAATCGAATCATCTGAGCTGCGAGGTATGCAAGGGAAATTACGGTATGGTTAACCCCTTGAGGGGCAAAGCACTTATGTTCCTAAAATGTTCAAATGACTGACTGACACCGGGATTCACAAACAAATTTATATGATAGAAAGTAAAAGCTGTTTTTCGCGTACATTGTAAAAAGCAAATCTTAATACTAAAATTCCGGTGCCAATGTGACATAAAGGAATTAAAATTAAGTGGTATATATAATATACCGGTGCCCTTCAAGGGGTTAATGCATGACATTTCAAACTCGTTCCAGTCAGTAGCGGCTCGTCAGGGAGTGCTGCATCTGATTTTTCACACCACTAAAATTTAACAAAATCTTTCATGTTATTTATTCGGCAAATTTTGTTGATTAATTAAAACTGAAATAACCATACAATTTTAGTGGTGTGAATAAATTGATGCAGCATCCCCTGACCAGCCGCTACTGGTTCAGTTAAAATTTATACTTAAAACTAATGTTTTGTGCATTAGCTATTCATTAGCGATAAGAATAGACAGGGATATAGACATAAGAATACAGGGTTAATCTAATTTATTCACCAGGTTTCAAAACATTGCGCGTTGAGATATATGCAACAGGCAAAGACAGGTGATGAATAAAAAGATAACATAAACTCACTAACTTCAAACTCCCATTTTTCGACTGTCATGCAGAAACGAATCATTGCCGCTTTGACTGAAATTTACAAAAATATGCCATTAAACGGATGGAAGGAACTAGATGACCACTGTATATCAGTTGACTAATAGCGCTCACATTGAACATTTTTAGTGCGTTCCAGAAACTGGGTGAATGCATAGTATAAGGTGCTCTGGGATATTAACGCCACTATGGGTAAAAACGAAAAGTAATTATTACACGTAATTTTAAAGGAATCAAAAAACGGTACTACGGAATGTGAAGTGAGTCCTCTGAGTCATTAAAATCACAAACAACCGCCAAAAGTTAATGTGTTACATTTGTAGACCTAATCGGTAGAAAAAGCAGGCAAGAGCCAACATGCAATCTAAAATTTGCTATGTAAGTACTGTTATGTGAAGACTGTATATTTAATAGGGAATACTTTGTTTATTAAATAAATTTTAAACGTATTTCTGTAATTTTAAAATGTTGTGGAACATTTTGGATGTGTTCATGAGGTAACTTGTAGCTCAACATATATTGCGCAAACAATATACCGGGGTAATAACACCACCCATTGCTGTTGTTATTCCGGTTGATTATTTTCGTTGGCGGAAACATATTTTTAATTTTATGCACAAGATGCCATTATTGTCACTATTGAAAACTAAAAACGATAAAGCGAAATAAATGATAATAATATACTCCTAAATGCTGATAACTTTTTCAGCAAAGTTCAGAATAATCAAATATTAAATTATTATTGCTACATGTTGATATAGCGATTAATGGTAATCAAAAGCAATCACTTTCTGGGATAGGATTTGTACAGAGCTTATATATTTATAATTGGACAATTTACATGCCATTATTCTGTTTTATTTTATAGCTTTGTTTGTTTTGAGTTACTAACCACTGAGGTGGGTAATAAGGTCAAATAGCATTGGTCAAGGAGTCCCGCAACTACATTTTATGAATATATATATATATATATATATATATATATATATATATAACATCAAAAGAATTAACTTAGCCAGAACTAGCAACCCCCCCCCCCCTCTTTAAAAGTTAAACTCCTTTAAAAGTCAGAATTTCAACCAGAAAAAATATAAAACAACAAGCTGCAGTCTCGTCAGAGATGGGTTTGGTACAAAAAGCAGTCGAGCATTCAAATTTCTAAATGAAGTATGTACAAGTGACATACGCATAAGTGAAATATGACACTTTATTTTTACCTATACGGCAATTATAACGCGAGATATTGTAAATTTTCTGCTTTAATTTTTAACTTTTAAAAGAGTTTTTGTTTTGAGAGGGGGGGGTTGGGGTTGCTAATTCTGGCTAAGTTAATTTTTTTGGTGGTTTATTTTAAATTTATGTGTTTCATTGCAGCGTTTCGGCGCAATTCACATGAATGTATTTTGTTATTTGATGATTATTATACATATTGGATATATACATATACATTGACAATAATTTGCTGTACCAAATTCTATATTTATTTGAAAAAAAAAAAAAAAAACTAAAATAAGCCGTGAAAACTGCTAGAACTTCAACTAGGCGTTAGCGACGCCTTTTTTTTTTTCAAGTATCATTCGCCTTTGTATGTCGTATACTGTAAATAAACAGTTTTTTTGAAACTAAAGAATCGTTTAAGCTAATTTTGTATATTAATCCCTGCATCTCACACAATTGTCAGCAATATTTCAGAGTAACAATTAACTCTCCATGAAAAAATAGCAAATGCACTATAGCACATAATAATAAACAGTTAGGAAAGGGAATTTTAGTGGCTTTAAAAATACAATTTTAAGGGGACACAGTAGTTTGAAATTGGTCAAAATATCAATTTTTTTTGTATTAATTGAAAGCTTTTTTAATTGTGAATAAAACGAAACCTTACTTTTACCTATACGATAATTATATCGCGAGATATTGTTATTTTTTTGTCCAGCGCTATTACCTGTAAAAATGAAAACATTAAACTCATTTACATTAAACTCATTTAAATGAAACTCATTTAAGGGGACAAGGGACCTTGAAATCCTTAAAAATAATTTTTTTTATTTTTTGTAAATTTCACCTAAATATTATTCAAGGGTACATTATATGCATTAAAACATGCAATTATCACAAAAAAAATTGCAAAAAAAAGTTATTTTTGACAAAAAAATGGCATTTTACGCAGCGTCTTCGAAATGCCCCCTGCGCATTCCATATCAATGAAAATCCCCAATATTTTTTATGAAAGTTTGTTTTATATATATAAACAAAATTGTGCATCGAATTTTGAATATTTGAATTTAAAGGTATAAAAAATAAAAAATTTGAAATTTTGAAATTTTTTCGAAAATTTTTTCAAAATTTTCAAATTTTTTCAAATTTTTTTTTATTTTTTGTAAATTTTATCTTAAATATTATTCAGGGGTGCATTATATGCATTATGGCATGCATTTATCACAAATTTTTTTTTTTTTAAATATTATTTTTGAGAAAAAAATGGAATTTTACGCAGCGTCTTCGAAATCTTCGAAATGCCCCCTGCGCTTTCCATATCTATGAAAATCCCCAATATTTTTTTGGAAAGTATGTTTTATATATATAAACAAAATAGAGCATCGATTTTTACATATTTGAATTTTAAGATGTAAAAAAAAAAAAAGAAATTGAAAATTTTGAAAAAATTTTCGAAAAAATTTCAAAATTTCAAATTTTTTATTTTTTTACACCTTTAAATTCAAATATTCAAAATTCGATGCACAATTTTGTTTATATATATAAAACAAACTTTCATAAAAAATATTGGGGATTTTCATTGATATGGAATGCGCAGGGGGCATTTCGAAGATTTCGAAGACGCTGCATAAAATGCCATTTTTTTGTCAAAAATATTTTTTTTTTGCAATTTGTTTTGTGATAAATGCATGTTATAATGCATATAATGTACCCTTGAATAATATTTAGGTAAAATTTACAAAAAATAAAAAAAAAATATTTTTAAGGATTTCAAGGTCCCTTGTCCCCTTAAATGAAAACATTAAACTCAATGTTAATATTTTAAATTGCTTGTTTGATAAGTAGCAAGAATTTTTTGCTAATTTAGATTGAGGTTTGAATATTTTTATACATGTTCTCCGCGGTGTATTTAATATTATTGTATATGGATTTAAGTTTATAGTTATATTTAAAAATATTTAAATTGCGAGTTTGCTTAATTTCCTTTATTTTTTAATATATAGAAGAGAAAAAAGCCCATATTAAATGTAAAATCTAATATATTTAAAATCCCTGCACAGTATCATGTAATACATTCGAATGAATGTGGAAAAAGCCAAAATATTCATATTTATTAAAGTACTCACGATTTAAAAACTAGTCGTAGGGGGCCACCGTAATACTTACCCATCATGGATATGTATATGAAAATAAAACATGTGAAACTATTTATACAATGCATTGCAATTCATAAACAAAATTTAAATATTGTTAATATACATAGTAATGCTATATTAAAGAACTGCTGATGTGCCAATTTCGACAAATTATATAAAACGCCAAACTACTCAAGTAGTACCGAATTGCGTAAAGGAAACATCCTTATAACTCCAAAAATAATAATTCTATTAACTAACAATTAACTGCATCGGATTAAGCGTCTCATTTCCAATTAAAATATACTTCTGAATTGAAATTTGATTGAAATACAGGGTCATGAAAAATCGAAGAATGTGGAAAACAAGATTACAAATATCTCGGCAACTAATAATTCGATCGACTTCGTTCTATATGCAAAATGTGTGTTATTTTATTGCCTTTTACGTCCACTCCTTAGAACAAAAAAATTCGAAAATTTTTATATACCTTTCATCAGAACGAATTTTTCGAGAGTCCGAAAAAAATAGTTCCGGATAATCGAGGTTGCTGATATTAAATAGGGTTCGTCCCATTCTTACATACTAACTACATACAAAATTTCAAGTCTCTATCTCAATTTGTTCGGGAGATAGAGCGTTTACAGACAGACAGACTGACAGACAGACAGACAGACAGACAGACAGACGGACGGCAAAAAATTTTTTCTAAAAATATGTTTTTCGGAATCTCCACTATCTAAAACGTGTAAATCCGTCAAAAAAAAATTTTCGATTTTCAAAACGATTGCAAGACTTACCCTATACTACGTATGATGGGTAAGTAAAATAATTAAAAAAATAAAATTTTAGTAAAATTACAAGATTTATTTTTTTTATTTTATTTAATTTTATGTATTAAGTATTGTGCCACCTCAAATATTACACAATTATTCAAAATTGAAGAGATGGTATTGTGTCCCCTTAAACTCTGGAAAATGTATGTTCTGATTATGAGATAAAAATTTCTTTATATATTGAAAACATAAAAAAGTGCTTTCAAAAATATTCCATAAAATTGCATCTTTAAACATAATTTAAATAATATATTGACGAAAATAAACCTTTGTAATATTTCGTAACGAAAACCACTTTTCACGAATTTTACTTACAAAGTTGTGACCCGTTATCACCTGCTACTACAGTGATGGATTTCCTGTCAATTGAATATCCAGTTCTCACTCAACACAGGTGTATCGGATGAAGTTTTAATCCGAATTTTTCTAAACCTTTTCGGCCTTAAATATTCTTTAAATTTTAGGAAGAATGTATTTTTAAGGTTATAAAAATAAAAATTGCTATAAAAAAATGTGAGTTTTTTTTTCCAACAGCTTTTGCATCACGATCTGGATATTTATAAAACTAGTTAAGACCTCATTCTCCATGTTTGATGTACATGTGATGATTGAAGTAATTGATGTCCAACTGAAATATATTTTGTACTATCTACATTTATTTATTTATTTATTGCTTACCCATCATACGTAGTATAGGGTAAGTCAAGGGCAATCGTTTTGAAAAACGAAAAAAAAAGTTTGACGGATTTACATGTTTCAGATACTGGAGATTCCAAAAAACATATTTTTTTGACTTTTTTTTTTTTTTTTTTTTTGCTGTCCGTCTGTCTGTCTGTCTGTCAGTCTGTCTGTAAACGCTCTATCTCCCGAACAAATTGAGATTTGACTTGAAATTTTGCATGCACTTAGTATGTAAGAATGGGACGAAGCCTATTTAATATCAGTAACCTCGATTATCCGGAACTATTTTTTTCGGACTCTCGAAAAATTCATTCTGATGAATGGTACAAAAAAAAAAATCGAATTTTTTTATTTTAAAGAGTGAATGTAAAAGGCAAACAAATAACACAAATTTTACATAAAGAACGAAGTCGATCGAATTATTAGTTGCCAAGATATGCGCAATCCTGTTTTCCGCATTCTTTGATTTTTCATGACCCTGTATTTCAATCAAATTTCAATTCAAAGATATGTTTTAATTGGAAATGAGACGCTTCATCCGACGCAGTAAATTGTTAGTTAATATTATTATTGTTTTTAGAGTTATAAGGATGTTTCTTTATACGCAATCCGGTTTTTCTTGAGTATTTTGGCGTTTTATATAATTTGTCGAATTTGGTTCATCAGAAATTCATTAATAAGGTATGACTATGTATATTAAAACTATTTGAATTTGCGTTTAAATTTTATTTTGGAATTGCAGTGCATTTTATAAATATTTTACACATGTTTTATTTTCGTATTTTATATTATGCATATCCATGATGGGTGAATGGGCCATCCATTACGGTGGCCCCCCACGACTAGTTTTTCATTGGGGGCAGACACAAAATTCTGACATAACAGAATTCTTGTTTTCTAGTTATTATTATAATATTAATGCTCCTTTTATTGTTAAAACACTACTTAGAAACTTTATATAATTTTTTATCTTTTATTTATTATTTTTGTGTGCAGTTTTTGCGTTCTTCATCTCCTTAACTGTTACATGTTTTTGACAACACCAATTTTTCATGCTCAAATATTTCCCTATCTTAATAGAAAAATACTTGACAATCGATGAAAATAAATTTACAATAACAAATTAGTGGTATCAAATTCTTTTACTAACAAAGTAAGCAAAGTTTTCTTGCCCGAATCCAGTTTGTGAAACACGAAAGAAACTTTTTATTTAACGAAATTTAATGAATTTTTTATTCAAATTTTCTGGTGAAATTTTTTACTGCCTGCAATCAGAAATCGCCAATAAGATTTAAATAAACAGCCGTCAGCTTGAGACAATTACCTCAGTTACGTCGCTCGCAACTGCTAGGTAATACATTATGTGTCTCCACCTCCATTCTCAGTATATAACAGAATAAAAACTACCCAACAAAATTAAAATGTAATACATAAAACTGTAACAGAATTTTGACGAGTTGTTTTAAATTTTATAAAAAAAGTAATCAAAGCTCGATTAAGTTTTTTTCGTCACATCAAAGCCTATCATACTTAATTTATTCCATAATATCCCATAATAGATAACACTTTTATGTTGCCATATTAATTAGGTTTTATTTAGAACGGAGTGATATTATTTCCTTATAATTAAATTTTATGTGTGGAATCGTTATAAACGTTGTATTCATGCATTTTTCCACAAGAGTCACGGTCTGAATATTTATAAAAACTAGTTATACTATTAATTGACCTAGAGGCGGCGGCACAGATAATCACCTCATGAAGTTTGCGAATGAAAATCGTGAAATGTGTGCTACAAATGTGAGTAAATCGTGAATCATTAATCTCGTAAATCATATAAATTACAATTTCAACAAATTTTAAATCGTATATCAAACATTGCAAATGACGCCTTTATAGATAAGGAGGTGGCAGTGTAAACATTCACCTCATGGAGTTAACCCTTTACGGCACACTGTGCACGGTCTGGGATACCCAATTTTAATTCCAAACTTGCAAACGGCACCAATAATATTTTAGTAAAATTTTGCTTTTGCAACAAAGGCTTAAATTAAGGAATTCAAAATACCTAAAAAAATCGTTTGTGAATTCCGGTGTCAGTCAATATTTTCTTATTTTACTAACAGATTTTGCCCGTGCCGGAAAGGGTTAACGCATGAAAATCTAGGGTTAATTAAATCTCAGATCAAATATTAAAGCGCAGTCGGTCTCCCAAATCATATCTTGATGGAAAAAATGTAAAAACCCAATTTTATTTATTGACTCGTAGGTTAAACATTGCACTTTTTGCACCCAAAAGTATGAAAACATGCACGATTGGGAGTAGGAAAACATAATGTTAAATCTACGAGTCAACCGTTAAAATCGGTTTTTTAGGTATTTTCCACCAACATATGACTTGGCAGACCGATTGCATTTTAATATGCGAATCCAGATTAAACTAATCGTAGATTTTATCAATGAACACGATGAAATGATTGTTTGTGCTGCCACCTCCTGGCCTTCAACGGCTTCATTTTCCACGTTTGATATAGGGGAGAGGGGGGCACCTTTGAACAAATTTTCAGAAAATCGATATATTTCTTACGTGATTTATATTCATTGAGTTTTAAATATTACATAATAAAAACAACGCATTTCTTCATCATATAAACCATAAATTAAACTTTTTCCAAATAAATAAAATAAGTTGTGAGGGTTTAAAAAGTTGAAAATTTTTTTGTTTAAACCTGCCCCATGTAGGGGCACCTTTGAACAGATGAATAAAATAAGTAAATATTGACCGTTTTTATAAAAAGTTGTATATGTTACAGAAATATAAAGTAATATGAATAATATTAAATAACTACATTGTTGAAATTACTAATTTTTTTTGTTATTTAACCAAATTTCAATCCATCAAAGTTGGTGTCGAAATTCATTTTTGATAAAACTCAAAGTGTCCCTCCAGTTGTATTTGGTTGTGAAAACTTTTTTACAATATCCTTGAAATACACCAATGTGATATCTGAAGCTTATAGAAAATTAAACTTTTTCATTCGTTATTTTTTTTTTAAGAGACCTGATGTAAAATTTCGTTTTATCAGTTATAGAAACCTGAAATAATGTTCGAAAAGCTGTTGAATCATGAATCATTATTTTGTATCCAGGATTTGCAATTATGAAATAAATCAATTTAGATTTGAAACTTCCCATCACTGACACATACAGAGGTTGGAACCTGTGTGTGCAGTAAGGGGAATTGTTAGCAGTATAAGTCCACGTTCTTTGACATACTTAATTAACCTCTTTTCACATAAAAAAAATTCAGAAATAATAATATTTAGATACATTAACAACTCTTTACTTCATAGTTTCAATTGTTCTCTTTAAATTATTTCGATTATTATTTATCACCAGTTTATTCAGTGTTTTTTTCCTGTTCAATGGTGCCCCACCTTTTTTGTTCAATGGTGCCCCATCACATGGAGTTCAACATTACAACGGTTTACTCAGTTCGGCTGAAGAATTTGGATAAAACAAAGCTTATAAACTCAGGCTAACATTTTTGTTTAAGCATTAAACTATAAATTAAAATTTTAGGGATAGAAGTTTGTAAACAAAAATCTTACAAATTTATTTTCTTAAGTTTAGATTCAAGAGGGAGAAAAATACACATCTTGTTTATACAGTACTATTCATACAAAATGGTACAGTTTTGTATAATTATATCCTTGAAGCAGCAGTAATGTATTACCATGTACATTTTTTTAAAATAATTAATTTGAAGGAAAATATTTAGAGTGTTCAAAGGTGTCCCCAGTTCAAAGGTGCCCCCCTCTCCCCTACAAATCCCGATTTGTAATTTATGTCTAAAAATACTGGTGTGGGAATTAGCTGGGGTTCAGCGATAAGAAAGAACGCGACATATCTTACTTGCAGTAGCCAAGATAATTATTAATAATATTTCATAGTAACAAGAAACACTTCGTGATAAGATACCAAACGGCAGTTTAGCATAGAACAAAAAAAGTTTAAGAAATAACTGTTATTATTATTAAATATCATTTAAAAACTTTTAAAAATCATGTTCTGATTTTTTGAGAAAAAAATTTTAAACGTACAAAAACTCTTAAAGACTATGCTTCTGATTTTTTTCAGTAAATTGATATTTTTTAAACACTAGTTTAAAAATATACAAAGACAAAAGGGACCTTCAGTTCATTTTCGCATTTTTTTAAATTCCACTCTAAATATTATTGATGGGTACACTATAGAAAATGCAGCATATTTTATCACAGAAAAAGTTTTTTTTAAAGAATTTTTCCATAATTCTTTAGGCGTTATAAAGAAGTTTCAAAATGCCTCACGCGCCTTCCATTTAAAATCCCCAATATTTTTTCTGCCAACACGGTATACATATACAAATAAAAATGTAAATAGTTTTTAAAAAATTATATACATTTGAAAAAGTTAACGGTTTCTAAGTGCAGAAATATGATTTAAAAATGTTCTAAATTTTTAGATAGTATTTTTTCTTTACCTTTATATTCAAATGTATAAAACTCGGCACAATTAGGGATAATATATATATATATATATATATGTGTGTGTGTGTGTAATAAATATATAATTCGACGAAATAACTATGTTGCATAAACTCTAGGAATCCGCAGCAGCACGAGCAGAGTAGTCGCTCCGACAGTTGGCGAGCAGTGGAAGAATTTCATTGGGGTATTTTCCCATTATAAAAACAAACACCATCAGTCTTCAAGTTCTTTATTATGAACTCATAAAATAGGTCAGCTCTTCCCCGCAATCACCGTAGCACACATCGACACTACAACTTTCGTTATCCAGTCCACATCATCAGATATTCTAATTCAGCGGGGAAAATGAAACGGACGTCTTGATAGTTTAAAAGGCAATTGCATTCTAACGCTCCTCAAAAACCAAATGAAAAAAAAAACATTTTCACGACAAAACTAGCTCCCTCCTACTCCGCGTCAATCATTTTAAAAATCCAATTAGGATTAACTCGAGTCTCAACGTAAAAAAATGATCAGTTCTGATTGGTCTTAGCAAGCGTGTCCTCGGCAGGATCTATATTTTTCCTCGCAAATAACAAGCCCTTTAACAATGCGCATTAACACCGGTCACGCGATGTTAAATAAAAAATAAAATTAAAATCCCGGAAATATTCCAGAAACTAAAAAGGTTACGAAATACCTCCCGCCTTTTTGAGAAGCAAGCAATAATTTATAATAAATAAAATAAGAAAAATAATTTTAGCTGTTACAAGTTAATACATTACGAAACTAAGATTGAAATATGTTCCACAAATTTAGAATTGAAGTTAAGAGAGAACAAAATGGCGTAATTTTTTTTCTTTTATTACATATATATTAAGGATTTTAATCGATATGTATTACACATGGGGTATTTTGAAAATCTCGTTTTAAAGTTAAAAATATTCAGTGAAATTCATTGTTTTCCCAAAAAGAAAAAAAAATAATTTAACACCATACAACGATCATTTGGAAGATGATATTTTCAAAGACTGAAATTCTAGACTTATAAATGAATTCTATATTAAAATAATTATAATAATTAACAACATTTTCATGATGATCACAACGTGATTTACATAATAAGGGTCATGCATTACGTACTCCATGAAATAAACATTAATACTCCTGGACCAAAAATAAACAAATTTTAAATAAAATTTCAGTTTTACAATTTTCGGTACTGCAAATTTTTAAATTTTTAAAATCGCACATTTGCAATACTTATACCGTCGTATAGAGGGAAAATGTACTTTAAATGCAAATTGTTTGAAAGCTGTATCTCAATTTGAGTCTGAGTTATTGATTTTCTTAAAGTTTGTAATACATTTTTTGTTATTGTGGCAACAGAAGTATTCCATTTCTGCACTTTAACCACGGCCTAATTAGAAAACAAACAAAATACGGACACCACAAGGATTCAGATATCTCTCAATATTTCTAGATCGAAACCAACATCCATTTCCTAAATGTTTAAAAAAAAATAAAAATTTCTTGTCTGATAAATATGTGCCATACATCATATAGTGTAGCCGAGAATATTATTTGATGTCCAATTGCAAACAAAATGAAAAAAAAAAATATTTTGAAGTTCCCTTATCCGTATAACAAAAAATTACAATATTTCAACTACTTAAACCCGTTTTCATGAATTTTACCGACAGGATTGTGATCAATCACCGCATCATACCACAGTGATGTATTAACTGTCAAACGAATATACAGTACAAACTCGAGACAAGTATTTCGGATAAACATTTAATCCACCTTTTTGTAAATGGCTACTATATCTAGCATTTTAAAACATACATATATTTATTTAAAAAGCTTAACAAATATATAAATATATTATATAATAATTTATTAATATTTAATATAACATTCAATCTATAATAATTAATTATACATTTGTATCGCCTTTAATTAAACGAGGTGGAACCCGTCGAACTTCGACGAAAAAAAACATTTTAGAAGGAACTGTTTCATTGATTTATAACAACGTACAAAATTAGCTACAGTAAAAAATGCATCTTATATTGGTCAGTTTAACTCTAAGAGAAATACTATTTTAAGCTAAAATTAACAAAATACCATTTCTTTAAAAATCAGTTGTTCAAATTATTAAAATTAAACTTTAATCGCATATGTATCGTAAAATATGATAACGATAAGTTATTATGATAAAGTTATCGATTGAGGCTCTTATGCTGGTGAAAATGAAAAAAAAAATCAAATTGACATGATCATAAAATTTCAAGTGAAATCTAAACCCGTCATCATTTTCATCTTCTTAAAATTTACATATGAAAATTTAATTTCTTTTTTTTTTTAATTTTAAGAGAAAGTGTCGCATTTCTGTTGCCACAATTACAAAATTCGCACAAAAACTATAAAAAAATTAATAACTCAAAAATAAACTAGATGGAACCCGTGAAAACATGACGGAAACAATTTACTACAATGTTGGTTAAATAAACTTTTTCATTGATTAACACCCTTAGGGGTGATTGGATATATCATATGCAGATATTATAGGTGGGAAATATTATATACCATGTAATTTTAACTAAGATTTATACCACAAACTTTTTATTAAAATTTGCTTTCTTTGAAAAAAAGTTTTGAAATAAAATTTTTTGGAAAATTTTAGACCAAATTCAACATTACCGAACCACAATTACTTGACCTTGAAAGGATTAAGTGGAACAGAAGAAGAGAAGATGAAAAACTGTTTGAGCATCAACTATGAAGCATCATACAAATAAAAATTGTATTCCTACATATATATCATTCTAGAAATAAAGAACATAGTAAATAAAACACACTTCTAACCACCAGTGATAAAGTAACTGCTTGAACTCATGATGGGCATGTGCAATGCATCAGCTAAAAAAACACAGATTGATACATATAGACTATTCATGCTTAGTTTTTCATATTATCTTCTTCTGTTCCACTTAATCCTTTCAAGGTCAAGTAATTGTGGTTCTGTAATGTTAAATTTGGTCTAAAATTTTCCAAAAAAATTCATTTCAAAACTTTTTTTCAACCAAGTTAAAAAAAGCAAATTTTAATAAAAAGTTTGTAGTGTAAATCTTGGTTAAAATTACATGTTATATAATATATCCTACCTATAATATCTGCATATGATATATCCAACCGCCCCTAAAGGTGTTAAACAATAAAAATGCTTATTTAAGCAATATTGTAGTAAATTATTTCCATCATGTTTTGACAGGCTTAATCTAAGTTTCATTGTAAACTCCTAACAAAGATTCAGTAAACAACTGTGCAGTGCAAATAACTTCAACATTATCACAACATTCTCTACAGCAAGAAAGAAATTTATGGAACCCATCAAAACTAGATGGGAAAAAAATTACTACAATGTTGGTTAAATAAGCTTCTTCATTAACACTTTTAGGGGTGGTTGGATATATTATAGGTGTGATATATCATATGCAGGTATTGGGGATATATTATATCCCATGTAATTTTAACCAAGATTTGCACTACAAACTTTTTATTAAAATTTGCTTCTTTAACTTTGTTGAAATAAAATTTTTTGGAAAATTTTAGACCAAATTCAACATCACAGAACCACAATTACTTGCTCGTGAAAGGATTAAATTTAAGAGAATATGAAAAATTGTTTAAAAAAATTAATTTTACCCAATTTTAATGTAAACACCAAACAAACATTCATTAAGCAACTGTGTAATGCAAATCAATTCAACATTATCATAATATTCTTCACAGCACGAAATAAATTTTCAAGATCATAGAAATAAAAAGTGTATTTCTACATCCATATCATTCTATAAATAAAGAACATAGTAAAATAAAACACACTTCTCTACACCAGTGATAAAGCAACCGACTGAATTCCTTGATGGGCGGGTGCATATCATCAGCTAAAAAACCACAGGTTGTTACACATACACTATACATGCTTAGAAGTAAAATTCTAGGTACACATAAAAAGGGATATAAAGAATGAAGTAAATGTAAAAAAGGTTACAAATAATTTTAAATTTTGAACTTTATAAATGACTAAGAGAAGGCATAACTTAATTCACCTCCTTCCTCCGCCAATTGACGAATTTCACAATTTTTTGTTTTCTCGGTCGATGAACCAATAAAATTTCTTTATACTTAACTCACACATTTTGTGCAAGAACTAATTAAAGAGCATGTAAAAGAGAGCATGAAGGGGCACCAAGCCTATTAAAGAATTTCACTCCCCTCCCCCCCTCAGCTAAAGGATGAATTTCAAAAAAAATTTCTTGACTGACCAATAAAGTTATTTATTTATTTCTACACCTGATTGAAATATTTTGCAATAACATAACCCGAAACAGCATGCCAAAAACAGAGTAAGGATCATTAGCATATAAGATAGTTTGGAAAGATCAGCCTATCATGTAAACAGACTGAAAAGGATTTCCAGGTACATAAAGTAGTTTCTCCAAGATGTATAAACTGATTTTGGTACAAATATTTTGGCAGATAATGATTTTTTTTTCTAGCAGCCGTTATTCAACAACTTTTTTCCTCTATGACCTATTAACTAATTTCATACCCTTCCTTGACCAATTGGCAAACTTCATTTTTTTTTTCTTGGCTGATGAAAGATATTTATATATATATATTTTTTTTTATAGCCAGCTGACACATTTTGTGTTAAAATTAATCTAAAGAACATGCTATACAGAGCAGTAAGAGTCACCCGATTAATTTAAAAAATTTACATTCTCATCCCCTCGACTAATCGATGAATTTCAAAAATTTTCTCGATTGATGTACAAAAGTTATTTATTTTTACTGCTGATTCACATATTTTGCGATGACATTAACTGAAACCATGTGTCAAACAGAGCAGCAAGAGTCACCAGCAGAAAAGACAGTTTAGAAAGATCCCCTTGCACGGTAAGATAGGTTGAAAAGAGCCAACAGGCACATACAGTACTTTCTCCTAGATGGATAAATTAATTTTGATTTTTTTTTTTTAATTTTTTTAGTGATCAACAAATTTTACCTTTTCTTTTTCCCTCACAGGCTTTCAACAAATTTCTTGATTTTTTTTTTCTCCATGACCTAGCAATTAATTTCATATCCTTCTTTGGCCAATCGGCAACTTTCACAATTTTTTTTTCGGCTGGTGAAAGATATTGATAGTTTTTTACAGCTAACTGACACATTTTGTGGTTTCTGTCAAATTAATTTCATGAGCTGTCATAGAAAATTTTCACTTTAATCAAAATTAATAACAAACAAAATTAATCATCATGCAATTTAAACATGACATATTCTGAAGTACATTTTTGAAATGTTTAAATGTGAAACTTCCAAACTATTATACTCATAAAAAATTAAGGCCTAACAAATTTTTAAGCAAGAGCTTTATAAATTGTTAAGCATAAGGCATGATAAATAAAGAATTCCTTCCTTTTAATTGGTTGTGTATGATTTAAACTTAAAAGCAAATCAAAATGGGTCAACATTTAGAAAAATGTAGGATAAACAAAGCAAAAGTATGTTGGTACAATAGAGTATAACATTTGGAGAATAACAGACATACCGCAATATTTTGTTTGTAAAAAGTTATGTTTGTAAAAATGTTATAATATGCAGACTAATTGTAAATAATTATTACTTTTAAAAATGATACAGAACTTTCTGTTAGTTTTAACGGTAGTTTAAAATGGTCATGAACAGTATGACCATTGTGCAATAACATTGCAGCAATTCTAGTCCAAGCTACAACAATTACATTTACCTAATTGTGAACAACTATGTATCAAATAATTATAAACAAATGTTTTCCCAGTACCACCAGGGCCATCGATGAAGTAAGCATTAGGTATGTTTGTATTATTTTGTTTCAGTAAAGAAATAATAATGTCTATACTAAATCTCTGCTCTACATTGGGATTTTGCAAAACAGGAGTAAGGTTTTTGTTAGTGTAAGAATGAATATTTGCATCAATAAAGATATCATCAATAATCAGACACGCTACAGACTCAGCAAAAAAAAAAAAAAAAAAAAAAAAAAAAAAAAAAAAAAAAAAGCCGAACTTTCATAGCCAGATGGATTTTTGAGAAAGAATGCATTTTTCTGCAGCATTTTGACAAAATTTGCTTTTTTTAGCAATCTTTTAACAAAGTTAGTGTTTTTCCACAACCATTTGACAAAAATTGCACTTTTTTCTAAGTCTTTTCGATGAAATTTGGATTTATCCATGATCGTTTAGCAAAATTCATGTATTTTTCAGTGATTTTTGAAGAAAATTCACATTTTTCTTCCCCCCCCCCGATCTTTTGATGAAATTTGCATATTTTTTACTATTTTTCATCAAAATTTGCATATTTCCTACTATTTTTCATCAAAATTTACCTGAAAGTTTTCAGGATAATTTACGTACATTCAGTGGCGTAGCAAGTGGGGGGCGGAGGGGGCGGTCCGCCCCGGGTGTCACCCTCTAAAGGGTGACACCCAATCTATTTGTAAATCTCTATATATATATAATCTAATAAGATTTTGAAAAAGAATTTTAAAATAAAGTGAAGATTCTAGCGCACGACGCAACACAGTTCATTTTCTTTTCTTTGAGAATGTAAAAATTTTCTAAATAAGGTATGCACCAGTTAACAAAAATCAACCTAACCATCGAGCGGGTATCGATAGCAAATTTAGAAAGATTTATCTTCTACATATAGACACCGCATTGCCTTATGCGGACTATATGTTGAACGATAAATCGCTCCTGAGTTTTTTTTTAAGCAGGAGAATAAAAGGTAAATAAGGAACGGAATGGTTATTTGTTGTAATAACATAGAATTGTGATTGAAAAAATACGATCGATAGGGCGGGGGGGGGGGGTTGACACCCTAATAAGTGGGGGTGACATCATTTACTTCCGCCCCGGGTGTCATCCATTCTAGCTACGCCACTGCGTACATTCCCCAATATTTTGAGATAATTTACATATTTACCCAATCATTCAACAACATATTCGATCTTTCGTTAACATTCTCATATTTTCCTCAAAATTTCTTCAACATTCTCACATTTCCTCGATCTTTTGTAACATTCTTGTATTTTCTTTGATCTTTCGACAAAATTCTCGTATTTTCCATGATATTCTGACAAAATTCTCTTATTTTCCATGATCTTTTAACAAAATTCTTGTACTTTCTACAATCTTTTGACAAAATTCATGATTTTTCTTCAATCTTTCAACAAAATTATCATATTTTCCTAAATCCTTCGTTAACATTTCTGTGTTTTTCTTGATCTTTCGTCAACATTCTCATATTCTCCTTGATCTTTCGTTTCGTCAACATTATCGTATCTTCCACAATCTTTCGATAAAATTATCATATTTTCTGCAATTCTTTAAGAAAATTTGCATATTTCCACAAATTTTTCAACAAAATGTCCATATTTTGCCCGATAGTGCGTTAAAAGTTGTACTTTTTTCATGATTTTTTAACAAAATTCTTGTACTTTCCTTGATCCTGTTACAAAATTCTCATATTTATCCTGATCTATCGACAAAATTCTAGTATTTTTCTGCTACCAATTCACAAAAATCACATTCACCGTACAATCCTTTGACAAAAATGACGTCTTTTTCAAGATCCTTTAACAAAAATTGCATCTTTTCCCACAATTCTTTGACGGAAATCACACAATCTCTCACGATGCTTTGGAGAAATTTGTGTTTTTTCCTGCAATCCTTTGAAGAAATTTGCTGAATTTAATGGGATTTGTACTCGCGCTTTTGTTGTATTTCATCCATCCCCCCCCCCCTCTAAAAATGCAAACTAATTTAATGCATTTTGCATCGAAAAAAGCGAAATTCCACGTTTCAAAGAGCTAATTGATAGCTAACATTATTATTATTTTTTTTTAAAAAGATAATCTTCAGAGAGTTCATCTTCCTTAAAAGTTTCCCATAATTCTCTACCATTGTGTGGTTGTTGAAATATACAGATATATGCAAATAATTGGTGCAACTGAAAAGGCATTTGGAAAACTGAAGCTTCCTGTACACATCAAAACCATTCTGAATTGTCAAAAAGGAAGCCACGCTAACAGACTTATATAAAACCAGAAACTTTCTGTGCACATACCGTAAAATACAGTTAATCCCCCCTCCCCCAAACGTGACAAAAAAAACGTAAAATAATCAGAGGGGGATGCTTACATGGGATTTTTTCGCGATGGTTTCATAAAATTTGCATTTTTGTGAGATATCTGTGGGATTTTTTCACGATATTTGGCGAATTTGCAGTGATTTTTTGCAATACTTGAAAAAATTTACGTTTTTTTACGCAATTTTTTGTGGGAATGCGTGTTCCTTTCACGATTCTTTGCTGAAATGTGCATTTTTTCGAGATTTTTTTAATAAAATTCAAGCTTTTTTCTACAGATTTCCCCCTTCTTTTTGCGTTTTCTTGACAGACTTTGCATTTTTTCGTGATTCTTTGACTGTTTATTTAAAGAAACGACATATTTGCCTTTTTTCTTAAACTTTTTTGACAACATGTGCGTTCTTTTTGGTGATCCTTTGAAAAATTCACAATTTTTATGCGATCTTTTGACATAATTTGGTTTATTTTAGGGATTTTTTGACACAATTCATGTTTTTTAAATGGTTTTTCGATTGCATTTTTTAAAAATCTGAAATAATTCACATATTTACTGCAATCTTTCGACGAAACCAGAACCCGATCAAGCTGATGTTGGACCCAGGGCCTGTTAAAAAGTTGGGCCCCACTCCATGCCCATTTTCAGCGACACTTTCACAAAAAAAGGTTTATTTGATGAGCTGACAAAGTTGTTTGGGTAAAAAGTACCTAGGTTAAAAGTTTCTAAAAATTTTATTGAATCATTCAGAATATTTGAATTTTACATTTCATATTTTATAAAAACAATATTATTTGAAAAGTATTTGATTAAGGGGGAAAAAATCAGCCACATAATTTGTGGACCCCTGAAATTGGTGGGTCCAGGGCCAAGGCCCCGGAGGTCCATGCATTAATCAGGCACTGGACGAAACGTGTGTTTTTTGGTGATAATTTAGCAAAATTTCTGATTTTTTTGCGATCCTTTAAAGAAATTTGCAGTTATTTTTTGCAATTCTTTGGCAAAATCAGCATTTTTTCAGCGATCATTAGATAAAATTCCCCTTTTTTGACGTAATTACCGTTTTTTCTGAGTTTTTTTGGGGGGTGGGGGGGTGGGGGGGCATTTTCTTGGGATTTTTTGAAAATTTCAAACTTTTTATAATGTGGGGAGGGGGCATTTGATCGGGAAGGACAGATTAACGGGATTTTACGGTACTATAGGGTCAAAAACTTTCTGCAAATTAATGTTTAATAAAATTACGCATTATATTATTTTGGCACGAACGAAATTTGCTTTTATTATGCAATTCATGGGTGTAATTCATATTTTTGTGTGATTCATGGGCGTAATTTGCGTTTCTTATGCAATTTAGTAAATTAATTCGTATTTTTTATTCGATTCATGGACGTATTTTGTGTTTTTTCAGGGATCTATTTACAAAATTTTAGTTTTTGGAGCGATCTGACAACCTAATTTACATATTTTGAACGATCTGTCAAGGAAATTTGCGTTTTTTGAGCGATCTGTCGAGAAAATTTACATTTCATACGTGATTTATGGACGTAATTCACTTTCTTACGTGATTTATGGGCATAATTCGCTTTCCTTATGCAATTTATTGACGTAATTTGCTATATTCATGCGATTCATGGACAAAATGTGTCTTTTGATCTTTCTGTCGATGAAATGTGCATTTTTTGAGTGATCTGTCGAGGAAATTTGCGTTTCATACGTGATTTATGGACATTTCTATCTAAACATTCGTGAATTTTTAGAGGTTTAATTTTTTTGCTAGCTAATCAATAAAATTTTTTATCAAACGAATGTACGATAATAAATCTGTGGACAAATATCTTTTATTTTTAAAAAAAAATTGTGTAATTTGATGCAGTAGTTCCTACTCACAGACATAGGCGTATTTCTGTATATCCTAAAAAAGGTGGTTTAACAAAATTTGATTATGATAGCATGTTTTGCAACCCCATTTGCTATGTTTTTTGATATGGCGTGAAGGTAAGTCACAATGGCATATCTCAACGCCAACTGGAGGTAATCGACAAACAAAAGTAAGACATACCACAACAATGTGTGAATATATTTGCTATAGACTTTCAAGTCAAGGTAATTCTATTATTGGGGATTTTAATCGTTTACTGAGTGCTACCCAACTGATAACAATTAATTGTTAATTACTACTGCCGCATTGAAAGTGGTAGACTAAAATTCATTCATAACCAGCAAGTTAAACTACGAGTTGGCACTGATGCTGGACTTGTACATGCTGTCAGAATGAAAGCTGTAGGTGAAAAATTAAAAGCGGGTCATATCATTAATTTGCCCCCATCTTTCAATGGTAGTCCTCGGAATCTAATGCAAAATTATCATAATACATAAGTTTGGCAAGCCTGATACTTTTATTACATTTACATGTAATTCATCATGGCCTGAAATACATAATAGCATTCATTCATATGAAACAGCAAATAAAAGACCTGATATTGTTGCTTGTGCATTTCGTGCAAAAGTAAATGAACTAATCAGATTAATTACTGACAAACAGATGTTTGGAAAAGTGCAAATATGTTTATATACTGTGGAGTTTCAGAAATGTGGTTTAACTCATATTCATTTATTACTAAGTGTCAAAGATAATTGTAAATTCTGTGAAATTTCAGATATTGATAAAGAGGTCTCAGCTGAAATGCCCGATCCTAATGACACTACTTTAATCAAATCTCATATGGTACATGAGCCTTGCGGGAATTTAAATCCAAATTGTGTTTGTATGGAAAATGGGAAGTGTAAAAAAGAGTTTCCTAAAAATTTTGTATCAGAAACAAAAGAAAATGTGAATAATTCTCCTGCTTATTGCCGAAGGAATAATGGCAAAACAATAACTAAAACTATTAATGGATTTAAAGTTGATATTAACAATCGTTTCATAGTCCTTTATGATGCTTTCCTATTACAATATTTTCAAGCACATATTAATGTAAAAAACGATTAATTCGACCTTCCTGATCAAACGCCTTCCCCTAACTTTATAAAAAATTTGAAAATTTCAAAAAATCCCAAGAGCCCCCCCACTCCTGAAAAATTGTTGGCAAAAACGTAAATTACGTCAAACGATCACTAAAAAATGAAAATGCATCAAAGACAGTGAAAAAAAAAAGAAATTTTATCTAATGATCGGTAAAAAAAAAATCCCGAGTTTCGTCAAAGAATCGTGAAAAAAAAAAAAAAAAAGCAAATTTCTTCAAATGGTCACCAAAAATTCCTGAATTTCAAAGAAAAATCTTCAAAAAACAAACATTTCATCGAAAGATTACAGGAAAAAAGTTGAATTATGTCAGTTCTTAATAAATATATTATCAAAGGATCACTGAAAAAATCATTTTGCATAAAAAAATCTTTAAAAAACACAAATTATGTAAAAAGATTGCGAAAAATCATGCATTTCTTTAAAAATTCCTATAAAATGCACTTTTTTCAAAAGATTTCAAGAAAATAAATGTAAATATGTCCGATTCACAAAAAAAAAAAAAAAAAAAACACAGTCAAAGCGCGAAAAAAGTGCAAATTTTGTCAAAAGATTGCAGTAAAAAAATTTAATGCCATCAAAAGATAGAAAAAAATACAAATTTGGACAAAAGATCGCAGTAAAAATGCAAATTAGGTCAAAAGATTGCAGTAAAAATGCAAAATTAGGTCAAACGTTTACAGAAAAAAGCATATTTTGACAAAAGATCACAGAAACAAAAAAAAGATTTTCATAAAAAAATCATGGGAAAAAAGTGAATTCTGTAAAAAAAAAATCTTGAAAAAAGTGAATTTTGCTAAAAAGAGCCACAAAAAAAAACTGCAACTTTTGTCAAATATCGCTAAAAAAAATCACACAAATTTCATCAAACATCATGAAAAATCCTGAAATTTTTATCAAATATCTCTTGAAAAAAAAAAAAACCCTGCAAATTTTATAAAAAGATCACAAAATATCCAGCGTAAGTGCACCCTCTGAATATTTTTCGATTTTCCGTCACTTTTGGGGGGCGGATTAACAGCATTTTATGGTAATGTGGAAATTTGTGCTAGTGTCCATCTCTATAGTGTGAAATACTTGCATAAATATGATAACAAAGGACATGATTGTGCAAATATGCAAGTAACACTTGATGATAGTTTTCTTCATAATGATGAAGTAAGCATTTTTTAAAATAACAGGATTTTTGGACCAACTGGGGCAGTATATTGAATTTTTGCTTTTCCCATGCATAAACAGTCTCATACTGTTATTTGATTACCTATTCACTTTCCTGCTGAAGAAATAGTATATTTTAATAATGACAGTGATTAGGATTATTATTAAAGCAAAATTGAAAAGTAAACAATTGAGTGGATTGTTCAATTTGAATAAATTTGCAACTAAAATCCCATACACATATCCTGAAACTCCAGTTTATAATAAATAGACTAAAAGTTGCTGCCAATGGGAAAAAAGAAAACGATTTAAAAAAATAATTGGTAAATCGTAACCTGGCATCGTGTACTCTGTTATAAGTAGACTATATAACGTTTCACCTTCTGAAACAGAGCGTGATTACCTCCATTTACTGGTCCTTAATATTGTAGATGTCACCAGCTTTCAAGATATGAGAACATATCCAGGAATTGTGTATCCTACATTTCAAGAAACTGCAAAGCAGCGGAGTTTACTTTTAGACGATTCAGAATGGTTTAGATGTTTACAGGAGGCTTCAGTTTTCCAAATGCCTTTCAGTTGCGGCAAATATTTGCATACATCTGTATATTTCAACAATCACATAATGCTAGAATATTACGGGAAACTTTTAAGGGATTATCTTTTTTTTATGATAATAACATTAGCTATCAATTAACTCTTAAAGATATGAATCATTTCAAATCATTTTCAAATTGCATGAAATTTCTACATCAACATTTAATTTATCAGTTATTATACATTCTTGCGCTAACAAAAACTTTATTCCAATTTTGCAAAATTCCAAAGAAGAGCAGAGATTTATTGAAGACAATATTACATCTTAGTGAAACAAAATAATACAAACTTACTTCATGGATAGTCCTGTTGGTACTCGAACGTGCCGTTAAAAACACAACCTGCTTCCACTTCCACCTCGTATGATAATTCAACTGAGCGAGCATTTATACGCATGCGCAGCGTTTCACACCAAAGCATAGAATAGTTCATTAGGATTACGCATGCGCGAAGGTGAAATTTTAATTGCTAATTACAGCTAATTAATAAATTTTTCGATCAAACGAATGTATGATAACAAATCTGTGGCCAAATACCTTTCGTTTAAAAAAAGAATGGTGTGATTTGATGCAGCGGTTTGCTCTCACGGGCTGTCCAAAGAAAATGCTTAGCATTTTAAATATATAGATTGAAATACAGGTTTCAAACAAATTGCATTTAAAAGTACATTTTTAGGTGCGTTCGTAATTATGTAAATACGTAGCACCTATTGTTGTCGCTCAGTCCGTCCGTCTGTCTGTCTGTCCGTCTGTCTGTCTGTCTGTCCGTCTGTCTGTCTGTCTGTCCGTCCGCATATAACAACGCAAAAACTACCCAACCGAATCGTTTGAAATTTAAAATACATAATTATAACATAATTTTGTCGAGTCATTTCAAATGTTATGAAAATCGGATGCATAGATCAATTACAGGGACAATCAAAAGGATTACGTTACATTACGGTCAATGGGGAAAAAAGTTTCAAATGCATTTTAATCGTTTGAAATTTAAAACATATAATTATTGCGTAATTTTGTGGAGTCATTTCAAATGTTATGAAAATTGGATGCATAAATCAATTACAGGGACAATCAAAAGGATTCCGTTACATTACGGTCAATGGGGAAAAAGTTTCAAATGCATTTTAATCGTTTGAAATTTAAAACATATAATTATTACGTAATTTTATCGAGTCATTTCAAATGTTATGAAAGTCCGACGCACTGATCATTTACAGGGACAATCAAAAGTATTCCATTACATTACGGTCATTGGGAAAAAAGATTCAAATGCTTTTTTATGATGTTACACTCATTCGAACATAATAGAATTGACATGAATCTATGAAATAAATACTAAAATATGCTTTCTGTACAATCTGTGATGCAAAGAATTTTTATTATTAAATGACAGTGCCACACAAAAGTATTCCACTACATAATGCTATACTGGGAAACATTCTTTGGGGCGTGTTTTAATTATATTCAACTATCTCACATTTTATGAATAAGATATACGTTTCTGAGGTGTAATAAAAATTACTTTCTCCATATTTACAGAAACACAAAGATTTCGACTACTATACTGTATCCGAAGTACGCTCTACTATATCAGCAAGATCTGAATATTTTTAAAACTTCGTTATCGTACGAACGCACCTCATTTGCTACGTTCACGTGCAATTTCCAACTTGTTTTCTCTATACGCAGATGTAAATATTAAGAATGTGTGATGTTTAGGTGTATAAAAATTGCAGTAGCAAAAATTGCAAAATTGAAACCATGGGAAAATGTTGCCATTCGCAAAATGACGTATGCGTTACGCACAGATACGTTTGGCCTTTATAATATAGATTTATGTTTTAAAGTTTATATTAACTGCGTCCCTGATTTGTCCGTACGTCGAACGGGCAATGTGTTTTTGCCAATCATGATTTGCTCATACCACGTACGGGCATCTTTTTTCCAATCTTGATTTGTTATTCTCACCAGTAAATTTTTATTGTAAATTCTGTATTATTTAATTCGAGCATTTTTCTGATTAAATTAGGCAAAAATTTCTTTGAAAAACCAGTGATAAAAGATTAAAAATTTTGTAAAATATATAAAAAATAGACATTATTTGAAAGATTTTTTTTTTTCAAAAATAGTGATTAGTTAAGTAGTCAGTAGCAAGATGTAAATTCGTTCAAGACACTAGTTTTAAACACAGTGATTTGACTTGTATCTAGAACTGCAAACTTTTCTTTTAATTCAGATAATATTTACTAAATTTTACATTAATTATAAATATTTCTACAAAGATGCTTGATATTAAAAAAAACCCAGCATGTTGCAAAATTGTCAATATAACTTTTTATTCTTGTTTTATTCTTAAGCATAAATTTTTAATCTATGTTGTGTTTTTTTTAATTTACGAACTTAAGATAACATTAAAAAACTGCAGTAGAACATTTGAGATGAGGTAAATCTGAGTAATTCCAAAAATAAAAAAACATTTATTGATAAAAATGAATATTATTTTCAACTGCATTTCTTTGGTTTCATAGATTGCATTTCTCATAATATATCGTTATATAGACGTACGGGGCAAAATATTAAAAAAAAAATAATACTAAAACTTTTATAAAGTGAAACACTATACGTTTCACAACAAGTTGGAAATTGCACGTTAAGCGCAGCAAATGAGGTGCGTTAATAATATAACAAAGTTTTAAAATATTCAGATCTTGGTGTAACTGTATATAGTACTTCGGATACAGTATAGTATCCGAAGTCTTTTGTATGTCCCTGTAAATACTATCTGTTTTCTATTATACAAGAAATAACTTGCATTTAACCTCAGTAATTTATATCGATTTCATAAAACAAAATATAGATTTATGTAATTAAAACGCGTCCTAAACATTGTTTTCTTTTATACCATTATATAATGAAATACTTGTGTGTGGCCCTGTAAATTGATAAAAAATAGTCTTTACAACACATCTTATAAATAAAGTACATTTTAGCATACATTTCGTAGATGCGTATTAATTTTATTATATTCGAGAAAGTGTAACCTCATTAAAATGCACTTTAAACTATTTTTTCCCATTGACTGTAATGTAATGGAATAAATTTACTTTTTCCTGTAATTGAACTATGCATCCGATTTTCATACAATACGAAATGACTTGATAAAATTATGTAACAATTACATATTTTAAATATCAAACGATTCGGGTGGGTATGTATTTTTATATGCGGACAGACAGACGGATGGACGGATTGAACGTCGACCATAGATGCTTGGTATTTACATAATGACGAACGCACCTAATAACATTTTATATTTAGACGTTTATGTAATATTTTAAACCACATTTATTTTTTATTCTTATTTATTTATTTTATAAAAGTAGTGTTACATTCACAAATTTAAACCTAACGTGGGAAATATTTCATTCTTCAAAAACTATAGATTCCATTTATGAAATTTTCTTCGCAATGCCTGAGTATATATTATGAGTTCATCCCATGTGATGGATTTCTTGTCAGTATCCGGTATACTTGAGAATCAAAGTTTGAAGTAGGTGTAAGGATAAAGGTAAAATCCACTTTTTTCATTTAAGTATTTCTCACCTAGAGTATTTTTTTATGTTTTGAGTTTATTTTACAAAAAATATTTTTTTAACAAATAAAATTTGTTTTTAGCTCACAGGCTATCATAGCCTGAGAGCTTATGTGCCCGCCCGTTCTGTATGTATGTTCGTACGTAACGCGATAACTCATGATAAAAATATCCGATCCACATGAAATTTTGTACATAGGTATATCCTGATAAGGCGCTTCCCTGATTAGTTTTTGGAGCTCATTCGAAATGTATAAGAGGGGGAACGAGGGGGGGTCATGCCCCTCCCCTTAATTGATATACATGGGTTTTTCATGCAGAATTAAGTTTTCGTTCAAAATTTAGATATAGGATCATTCTGATGGGGCGGTTCCGTGACTGTTATTAGGTGTTCATTGAATAAATATAAACAGGGGGAACGGGGGTTCTTATGCCCCTCCCCTTAATTTATATAAATCGGGTTTTCAAGCAGAATTGTTAGATTTGGTTCAAATCTCTGAATAGTTTTGGAAGTTTAATGGTTAAGTATAAAAGAGGGGGATAACTCTTCTTAAATTATATAAATGCTAAATGGGTTTTTATTAAGAATTATCCGATTTGCTCTGAGTTTTGGATATAGATTTTTTATATGACAAAGCATGTCCTTGATAGTTTAGGAGGTTCAATGATCAATTATAAAAAAAGGGGAGAGCTGTTTCCCCTTATTATTTTTTTTTCGAACGGAATTAACCCTTGAAAATATAAGGCTGTAATGTACAATCAGTATGCGTAGCCTGTGAGCTCAATGCCAACAGTTTAACTGGGCAATATTATTTTCATTTATATATGTTACAGGCCAAACCCGATTTTAGGCCAAACTAGATTGGCCTAGTCCAAACTAGTTGATATCGCTGTTCAGTACTGTAGGGTCAAACCGTATTTCTAATTGTTAGTTTCTTGTTGAAAAGAAAATTTTCAGCATATTTAATGTAAATTAATCTAAAAAATCGGCACTTATAAGAGCATCATAAAATCGTTTTATACATTTGATTTGTTAACCACACTTTTATCAGGGTTCGCACAATTTTACTACTAAATTTTAAGAATATTTTCACTCCAGAACAATAATCGTAAATCTGTGAATGAAGGCGGGGATTACGAAATTTGTGGTTTAAAAATTAAAAGTGAATTTTCTTATTTTTAAAAGTGGTGCCAGCGTCCTTGGAAATTCCAAGGAGTGTGCGAACCTTGTTTTATTGATAAAAAAAATTATTTATAATAAGTCATGTCGTCCAGTCTTATCCCACCAATGTTGCAAAATTGCTTGAATATGTCAATGTAGGAATTTAGAAACAAAAATAGACCTTGTTTAAAAATAAACTATATGTGTGTCTTTTAAACTTTAATTAAGTAGTTAAAGTAATTACAATTTTTCATACGCCTTTTGAATTTTCTGACCAGGAAATTTTTCGGTGCCATTATTTTCTTATAGAAAATTCCTGATTAATAAAATGTGGCGATTACAAACTTTCTTATATCTCATTCATGTTAATAATTTCAAAATTCGCTATCGTAATGCCAAAATTAAATGGCAGTCCATGCCCAATGGGGGCATTCTAATAGTATGAAATTCCAAGCATTAGTTCTTGAAATAGGACTATTGCGAATGGAAAGAAAGTGCCGTTGTTGTGCAATTTATAGCAATACATAATCAGCAAAAATATTTATCAAGGTAAACCTGAATCTGCAATTTGATATGAAATCGTCCATTAGTTCTTGAGAGAGAGTTACTGCGGGAATCGGGAAAAATTCTGCATTGAAATGTCGCCTACTGAGCGTTTGATGCCAATACTTAAATATAATCACTTCATATGAACTATTCACTTAAATCGTAATTTGATAACAATTCATGCTATAATCCTTGAAATAAAGCAATTCCAGAAATCGTGAAACAGACAGCATAGCATGACCATCTGTTAAGATACTTACGCCAAAATGCAAACAGCATCCATGCATACCAAGGACTAACTGAATCTGAAGTTTGGTGAAAATTGGTACATTAGTTCTTGAGATAAAACTGTTGTGGAAATCGTGAAAAATGCATCATAGCAGTGCTACTCGCAGAGTGATTTGCACAAAAATGCAAACAACATCCATTGATGTCAAAGCTTATCGAATCGAAAGTTTGGTGAAAATCCGCGCAATGGTTCTTGAGAAATCTATTGGAAAATCGAAAAAACCCCACTTGTTAAGCAATTTACATCGAAAACCAATCAGCATCAATTTCTATAAATATCTGAACATGAATTTTAATTAAAATCCGTGCATTAGTTCTTGACAGAGAGCTCCTACAAATTTTATGTCACATACAGACAGACTGAGAGAGTCACAAAGAGACATTTTGTAAACCCATGTTTTTTTTTTTTTTTTTTTTTTTAAATCTCTAATACCTAAAACATGTAAATCCATCAAAAACCGGAATACGGAAATTTTTACGAATCCAATACTTTCTTCTTGTACAGAGAGAAGATAATAAAAAGGTCAAATGTCTCTCGTTTAAGCTAGATTTCTCTTTTTGTAAAAAACTATTGTTATTTTTCCTGGAATATAACCTGAAGCGTACAAACCCTGTAATAATAATTCAATTAGAAGTCTAATGATGTATTTTTTTTACCTCAAAACTATCATTAATATTCAAGTACTTGTGGGGAGATTTTTAATTGTAGTTGATCTAACAAGGAAGGTCTAAATACTGGGCATACTCAGAATTTTATGAAAAAAAAGCTAATTAAAGTACTTATGTATGTAATAAAGAATCACTCAAAATTAGCGGCGGAATCACATTAGAAAACATGTAAAAAAATAAAATATCTTCGAATATGTGGCGTAAAAAGACGAAAGAGTCACTCGATTTGGCGAGTAGCCCTTTTCCTCGCCAAAAGCAAACGATTATGATGCAACTCAAAACTATTATATATTTAGAATGCATGTAAATGGTATTTAATGAATTTAAACATAAACAATGAGTGACTTAATATATTATATACATATATATACAGATTGTATGACATATATATATTACTTGTTGAAGTAGTTATTTAATAATCACTGGAAAAAATGTTTTCATAGATTTAAAAAAAATCATATTGAGAAAAATTATCTTCACACATTTAAGATATTCAAAAATAAAAGGCAATGTTTCCATAGCAACAAAATGTAATCGACAATTCTTAATTGGATATTGAACTTGAAACAAATTAGTTTAAATTATGAATTTTGTTTAAATCTCAAATTTTGATGTCCAAATTTGAACATAAATAGATGTAAATGTTTGGTAAAACAAAATAATACTTAAAACAAACCAGAACTTACAAAACTAAAGTTATTTAAATTAAATTTATCAAAACCAGTTCAACATGAAACTTTTTTTCCTTGAAGTTTATTTGACATAAACTATTTTTTTGAAATTACATTCCATCGCGAACTGGCGATAAACCGCCAAATAAAGAAATTTTCATTACTTTTTTACGGTTACTGAATGGAGGTAAAGCCGAATTTTTTTTTTTATAAACATGAGATGAACATTGTGTAATTTTTTCAGATTTTTCAGGGTTTGCCCGTATGGAGACCTTCCTTGTAAGTAACTCTGAAAATAAATAAATTTTAATAATAAAAATAAATATTATTTTCAATTGCATTTTTTAACTGGTAATAGTTCTCATATAAATCGCTAATTAAATGTGCAGAGTACGAAAAAGAAATCCATAAAAAACCATTTAAACAAGGAAATAAAGTATATTGTAAAACCTCGTTAACACGAACACACTTAATGCGAATTATTTTTAGCATGAACTGTTTCTGATTGCCCGGTTCAGTTAAATGTAATATACTTAAGTTCGAATAATATTAAACAAAAATTTCCCCTAGGTTGTTTGTGTTAACGACGTTCGGCTGTATGTTTCACAATAACGACATTTTGATTAAAGATTCTTATGTAAAGATTTATGACATATTAATTTTTTTTAAGTAATTACACATTTATAAATTTAATCATAACATAAGGAATATTTAAATATTTTATTCTTTCACAAACTGCAACTACTACAATTCTTTTCTACAATTTCTTTTTTACCGTATTCTAGCGCCTTATCCGGCACCCGCAAAACTTGAGGGAGGGCAGATTTTTAAATATTAGTCCATGGTCTTTAGCGGCATGTCAGAAAAAGCGAGGATCTTTGAAAAGAAAAAGGATTGTGTTCATTTTCTACATTCAGTATCAGGGACTTCTTGTGAGACAGAGGAATGCAATATAGAGTTTCTTATCACTTTTATAATTACTGTTTAGTTTACTTTTTTTAATTACTGATTAGAATTAAAACGTGTTTCGTGTTCCTCATACCATTTCACACAAAACTTTTTCCACCACCCATCTCATATTTACAATGTAGAAATAGTTTATCTCATAAATTATTACTTGCACAAAAATATTCTTACTCTGTATGAAATAAGAAAAATACTATTATTAACCCATTAGTGCCTAGCGTCCCTTTTTAGGGACGCTTCAAAAGGTGCATTCAGCACTGTTTTTGACACCGGTAAAAAAGAAAAGCAATAAATATTTTATTTAAATGATGCATTTTCGAGATTAATCAAGTAAACTTAAATCTTCTAAAAATAGTGGTACCAACCAAATAAAATTTACGCAAAAGATGCTGGGCATGAATGGGTTAAATACATAAAGATAAGAATGTTTGATTACCTCACTTCAAAACAGTCATTTTATATGATAATTTAATTAATGTCGTCATCCAGGAGCAGAAATGTCATACATGAAAAAATTTCATAATAATAAGATAAATAAAATCTGATAAGCACATACATATAAATCAAAATATGTATAAAGAGAGAGAGAGCACAAAAAGTATTGATGCTTTCTCCTTTAACCCATTAACGCCCGAATTATTTTCTTCGCTAAAATTTAAATTTTGTATTTCCCACCACTTTTAAAAGCAAATTAACTTTTATTTAAATTTATCGAGGATTCTATCTCGCGAAATAAGGTATATATTTATCTTCATCTTTACTGGTGGGAATACTGCTTTCTTGCTTTTTTTGTAACTGTCCTCAAAAGAGGACGCTGGGCGTTAATGGGTTAAATGAAAAATGTAGTTAAAAATAAATCAGCTACCCGTCCTCCAGTAGCGAAACTTCATATTTTCAGGCATGCCGTAAATATGAATTTTTTCCGGCATGCCGGTTAATGTGGGGAAATACGGTAATAAAAATTGTTTCGTTATTTTACAGTTCATACCATCAGTTATTCTGGAATGCAGTGTTACCACTGGGTTATTTTTTTAAAAATTGAGATTTCTTGATCGACAGTACTTTTTTTTTTTTTGAAATGGTAAAATTCGTCTTATTTAACCCATTAGTGCATAACGTCCCATTTTTGGAACAGTTTTAAAAAAGTCAAGTAAGCGCTTTTCACACCAGTAAAAAGGTGGATAAATAAATACTTACTTTCTCGAAACAAATTTCTCGATAAGTAAAGATAAAAGCTATTCTTGTTTTAAGAGTGGCGGGAAAATGTTAAATTTGAATTTTGACGAAGAAAATAGTTCATGCATTAATAATGGGTTAATGACATACTAATAAATTCTTCGGAAACGAGCTACACTTATGCGTGACGAAAAAACTCTTAAAAATCCTTGTATATCCCCACCAGTAAAATTTTACTGTAAAAATTTGATCTATTTAATCATTTTTTTTTTATGTAACATCTTCGCGACTAGCGTTTTTTGCGAATTTTTTAATGTTTTTCTCACCGGTTTTTAATAACAGAAATTTGTGTCTTATTAAATCGAGATTATGCTCCAATTAAGAAAGAAAAAATTTACAGTAAAATTTTACTGGTTGGGATAAAGAAGGATTATCCGTCCTCTTTGTGGCACTTATACGTGTCGCTCCTCCCCAGGGGGTTAATAAGGCACAAATTTCTATTTTTTTAAAAACAGGTGACAAAACATTAAAAATTTCGCAAAAGGATCCCGTCGCGTCGCGAAGTGAAAAAACGAAAACAATGAGGATTTTACCATTTCACAAGAGTAATATCGTTCAAAAAATCTGAATTTAAAAAAAGTAGCCCACTGGCAGAACTTCTCGAGTGACATATTTCCTGTCCCTAACATGCGTTACTAGAGAAACATAGTTAAAAATATGTGTGAGATAAAGATAAAATCCACTTCTTTCATTAGAGCAACTTGAATGCAGGCTATTTTTTTAAGTTTTAAATTTAATTCTACAGAAATAATTTTTCATAAACGTATTAGGTATTTGAAACACTTGTTGAGAAATATAGAATAAAATCGCATGTTCTAATTTTCTTTTCAAGAGATTCAATGTAATTGTGTTTAAAATATCTGCACTTATTAGTGCAGCATAATATCGTTCTAAATCTATGATTAGTACATTGCACTTTTATTTCTGACTAATTATTAAAAGACATTTTATCTTGTCTTATTCCACCTGTTGTGTAAAATATATCCTACTACCACTGATTTGGTTAACCTTTTTGGCACGTTGGTCCTACTCCGGTTCACCTAATTTTAATTCCAAATTGGCAAAGGGTACCAAGAATATTTTAACAATTTTTTTTTAAATCTTTATTAAATTCCGGTATCAATGTATAATGTCTTACTTTACTAAAAGAAATGTAACATGTCTGGGTGTGCTGAACGGTCTGTTGTTACTTTTCACGGTGCCCGTTCTGCCGGGTTTAATGTTAAATCAGCTACAAGCTGCTTTTTATCTATACTTATATTGCCTGCTAGTCATACCAATTTATTAATTGTACGATCCTTCTGCTCTAATAAATAAATTATCATGTATTTAGAAATACAAATTATACAAATTATTTTCATTTGTGCAGAATGTTATTCTGCTGATAAATACTTAAAATTTCGGGAGAAACATTGATAAAAAATTAAAGATTAAGGAAAACTGAACAACTCAAACTTTATCTTTTCATTTTAAAGTTTTAATGAGATTCCAACTTTCTATAATAAAACAAAAGCTTTTAAAAAATCTTTTTCCGCAACAACGTAAAAAACTATAATAACAAATATCCCGATAAAATATTTCTAAGAAACTGTTGTTTAAAACATAAAATGACAAAATAGTAGAGAAATTGGATACAATGTACTATGAGGAAAAAGCAGCAGCTGGTATTATTTTTATTTATCGAATTAAAACTCTTAAACATCCTACATCCTCTTTCTTGTCGTGTGGAATAATTTTCAGAAAAAGTTTTAAAAAAATGAAATTTATATGACATTTTAAAAATAGAATTTGTACTTTTGTTACATTTATAATTCCGATATACAAAGCTAACTGTGGAAATGCAGTGTTATTTAAATTAAATGATAATTTTGTTTTACATAAACGTAATATAAAAACATAATCTTGTGAGATGTTTTAGATTTTTTTTTTATCTAAGTAGAAAATTATTCTTCATAATCTATTGATTATACAAATATTTAAAACTTTGTTAAAAAGCTAAAGAAAAACTGAACAACTCAAACTTTAACTTTTCTTTTTAAAGTTTTAATGAGATTCCAACTTTCTAAAATTAAACGAAAGCTAAAACTTTTAAAATTTCTTTTTTCTACAACAATATAAAAAAACTGGTAATAACTAATATCCAAATTTGTAAAAACCTTTATTTAAAAAAATAGAATGACAAAATAGTTAAGAAATTGGATACAACGTTTTATGGAGAAAAAGCAGCTGCTTGGATTATTTTTATTTAACGAAGAATACATCTTGAAAATCTTACATACTTTCCCTTATCATGCGATACAATTTTCAGAAAAAGTTTTAAAAAAATGAAATTTATATGACATTTTACAAATAAAAATTTTATTTTTGTGACATTTATAATTCTAATTTGCAATGTTCTCTGTGGAAATGCAGTGTTATTTCAATTAAGTAATATATACATATATTTGAATAATCTGAATAGAAAAACATAATTTTGGGAGTTGTTTAAGATATTTTATATTACAGTAGAATGTCATTCTTGATAATCTACTAATTGTACTTAGAGCTTAAAACTCATACAAAGAATTTGGCAAAAAATTAAAGAAAGCGCAAAATATACCTGCAAGATGAAATATGTTATACGGAAATGTGTATTCGCAAATTATGGTACATTGGAGGAATATAGCATATACTTTTGAATTAATAAAATTATCAAAATTTAGAGACAAAAGTGTTGAAACCTAAGCATAATTAATGAGGTTTAAATTTTAACGAAGAAGAAAAGAATAGGTGACTTTTTGAATAAAATAGGCTTAATGGTTTAACCGCTTTGCGAAGAGATCCGTTTACGAAATTTTTAATGTTTTATCACCGCTTTTTAAAAACAGAAATTTGTGCCTTATCAAAACGCAATAATGCTTCCATTAAACAAGGCAAATTTTACAGTAAAATTTTATTGGTGGGAATAAACAAGGATTCTCAAAGTTTTTTTGTCGCACGTATACGTGTCGCTCGTTCCCAAAAGGGGTTTAACCCCTTAACTGGTTAATTCTTTTCCTTCCCATAAATAGAAAATAGCTCACACCACTATTATTTTAAAAACAAAATATTTGTAAAATTTTGTCTAAACATTTTAACCCTTTTAATAGTAAGAAAATTTTCTTAAAAATAATAATGGTGTCAAAAAGCTTCAAATGATGAAATAAGCAATTTCGTTTTGCCCGAACGGCGTTCGGGCAACCAGTTAAGGGATTCATGTATGTCCTCTCTTCGTATTTTTTCGTGTATTTTTTATGTTTGAATTAACACGCAAAAAAGTCGCACAGTGTTTCTAGATCCAGGAATCGCCCAATGCATTAATGGTTTTCACATTGTCAACAATAAATATAAATAATAATCATCGCCTTATTTCAAGGATTAGAATTGTTACAGGTTCTGAGATAAAATGAGTTGACGAATATTAGTGAAGACAACTGTAAAAACCATACGCACTCTAGGTGTATCAGGCCCGGCGTCCGTCCTCGCGGGTTAATTATTGTAATTTGTATTGCATTTTAATATATTTTCGTGCTACTTGTTTCATTCTGTTTTTTTTCCACAAAAAAGCGGTACGTGTAATAGGGTGAATATATCTAATGTTACACAGTCGTAATTCGTAGGTATATGCTATTCTCAGAAGTGTGTTATACACAGAAAAAACTGTTTTGTTGAAACAATTAAATTTTGGTTAATCCCCAACTAAGTATTTCGGTTAGAATGACCAAAGAGTGGTTAGACTTACAAGACATTTTTTTTCTATAAAATTTTGTCTAAAATTTGATCATTCCAACAAAAATCTTTAGTTTGGGCTACAATAACTAAAATTTAGTTGTTTAAAAAAAAAACAGTTTTTTTTTCACGTATGTTGAAAAAATATCATAATATAACAAAAATAGTTTTAAAATATCACAAACTACATAGTCTGTGTTATATAACGTAGTTGCTTGTTGTCAAACATTACGTTGACTTTCTTGTTATCTTCAACATTACATTGCTTGTTATTATCAAAAATAGTGTTTGATTGAAAAAAAAATACAAAAATATTTATTCACATTTTTACCATGCTATTTTTATTCTTAAAATGTAACTATTATTATTGTAAACGAAAGTATTCCGCTGTTTTTATTAAGAAAATATAAAAATTATTAATTTTATTATATGTTCTCTAAATACGATAAAACAAGCAGTTTTTAAATATAAGAATAATTTTAATCTTTAGTTAATGTTAAAATCGATCAAAATAAATTTATATGATCGAAAATCGTGGCATTTTAACGATTATCATTGGCGATACATACTTGACGCGCTTGTGGTGTTCAGAATGTAATTATTTTTATTATTAATTTTAATTTGATTTTTTTGGAGGGTCAGATTTCCAAAATTCCATTACTTTAATAAATATTTATTTCATATTACGAGAAGATCCTTTTTTATACGGTTGCCAAATTAAAACAGAAAAAGCTCAAATAATAGCATTTCGACATTGAATGAATTTTTAAAATGAATATTAACCCTTAAATGCATAGGATAGAACGCGTTCCAAAAAATGAGCAATTCAAAGAATCAGAATTCATACCGAAAAAATCTAAATAGTAAATTTTTCTTTATTTAATTACGAATGGTCTGTCATTAAGTAAAGTGAAAATTGCTCTTTTAAATTTCTGGTGAGAATACAGAATATGTGAATAAAACCCCCAATAAATCGGGAACACTTATGGTATCCAAAATGATACAATATGCATCTAAGAGTTAATATAGAAAGTGTACTTTAAAACAATTTAATAAATATTTGTGAAAGTAATTAAAAGGGGATGATAACGTCATAAAAACCCCAAAAATAAAATATCAAAATGCTCTGAAAAATATATTTACTTTAGAGATTTATTTTATAGATCGAAAAGATCATTTTTTGAACTAATCTCGATTAATTTTATAACAGCGAAAATCATGTTTTCTTTTATTTACATGTATTTACTAAAACGTGATATTTAAGAAACGCGCTATTTAAGTCTTCTAATGTCGGTATAAAAGTTCAAGATTTTAGTCTATTTCACTGTAAGAAACGAAAAATCTTACATGTATGGCATCTTAACTACAGACGATTACCACTGTTCGTTTTATTTTAAACCAATCTTCTTAATTAATTTTTTAAATAAAGTTAATGCGCTTTTAACCAGTTAAAGAGCAAGCACTAATATGTCGATAATATAAAATTCTCACAGAAAATATGTAAAAAAATGTTGTTTTAAAATAGGAAAAGGCAATTTTTTAAAATTCATTATTATGCCGCCAAAGTTTAAAATTTCGTTAAAAGTTTCTGGTGAAAATCTCATTTAAATTAGGTAAGAAAAAATATGTCCTACTGCACCTCAAACAGTTAAAATCTGCGAGTCTAAATTTGAACTGAATTTAAAGTAAATAGCTCTTAAGTGTGAGAGTCTTTTAATGAAGAATCAGCTTGTACTTCTTCAGTTAAATATATAAATTATATTTTTTTATTTTAAATTTTAGTAATAGCAAAAAGAAGAAGAAGAAGAAAAAGATTTATGTGGGTAGCTATCTTCTTTGTTTCGATAACTACATGTAACGTATATATCTAAGAATCAGAGCCTGATTACTAACGGGGCACTCTCTCCCCAGTAAAATTACATAGAAATTTTCGCCTTGTTTAAACGCCCTTTTCAGTCAAAATTACTATCATGAATAAGGAAAAAATTTCTATTTATTTTTTCTGGTGGGAGAGTGCCCCGTTGATAATCAGGCGCTAGTAGTATGCCCAGCACTTGGTGCGGCGGAAGTGACGTCACAGGGGGGCGTGGTCAGCTGTCAATCAAAAGGGGGGAGGGAACCGGAAGTGACGTCATCAGGATGACGTCTTGTTAGACGAGGGTCGGTTGAGTTGTTTTTGGCTGAGAGCGTCTTGTTAGACGAGGTGCCTCCCCCCATTTTTTCCCCTACTTGATTTGGACTTTGAATATTTTTTTTCAAGTTTGATTTTTCAGTGTCGCCATCTATCGGACTTCTGTGAACTAATGCCGAAGCATTTTGAGAATATTGAAAAAGAATATTTTTTTTTTTCCCTGACTGGGGATCGAACCCGAGTCGTCCGCATAGGAAGCGGATGCGTTAACCGTTAGGCTATCAGTTACTTGTGATAGAGTAGGAATGAATTGAAGTTATGGGGGGTTCTGAAGATATGACTTTGCGTCTTGATGTGGTTGAATCTAAGAAGTTTGATTGTTTAATGAAGGCTTTGTAGGCTTGTAATTTATTATTTGAATTAGCGAAATGAATGTATTAATGTTTTAGATTTTAATTAATAACGTTACAATTATTTTTGAATTGATTGTTTAATGAACTTTACAATTAATTTTGAATTGATTGTTTAATGAAAGTTTTGTGTAATTATAATTTATTATTTGAATTTGCGTAATGAATGTCTTATTATTTTTAAGTAATAACTTTGCAATTAATTATGAGAAATGAATTTAGTTTTCGAATGGGTATTGTTGAATTTTATTTTATTTTTAAATATTTAGTAATAAATAATTATAAATAATTTATTATTATCAATGTATGTTTTCATAGACTTTTTTATTAATGAGTTTTTTCATAGACCTTTTTTCATTATTTATACATTTCATGTTTGTTAGAATTATTATTGCTATTATTATTATTTTTTAATACCGGAAAATGGTGCGAAGTGTTTAAATTATTTAATCTAGCTTATTTGTAATTAAAAAATTGATTGAAACAGTCTTATTGATTATTATTAATCACTTATTATTATTAATCACTTATTATTATTAATCACTTATTATTATTATTACATATTACTCTTTTACTGAACGTATTTTTTAATGAAAAATAAAACTTTTTTTCTTTAACTTATCTTTTTTTTTTTTTTTTTAATAAAACATAAAACTTTTTTCTTTTCAATACATAATTTTTTTTTTTTACTGAATACATTTTTTTTTTACTAAACATAGAACTTTTTTTCCTTAACATAACTTTTTTTTTTTTTACTGAATACATTTTTTTTTTTTTTTTAATAAAACATAAAACTTTTTTCTTTTCAATACATAATTTTTTTTTCTCTTTTACTGAACGTATTTTTTTAATGAAAAATAAAACTTTTTTTTTAACTTATCTTTTTTTTTCACCGAATACATTTTTTACTAAACATAGAACTTTTTTTTTTCCTTAACATAACTTTTTTTTTTTACTGAATACATTTTTTACTAAACATAGAACTTTTTTCTTTTCAATACATAATTTTTTTTTCTCTTTTACTGAATACATTTTTTTTTTTATTCAACATGAACTTTTTCTAAACACAAAACTTTTTTAAAACTAAACTTAAAACTTTTTCCTAAACACAAAAATAATTTACTCACTATAAAACTTTTTTTTTTCCAATTCATATATTTTTTTTTTTTTTTACTGAACATAAAACTTTTTCCTAAACACAAAACTTTTTTTTAAAACTAAACTTAATTCCTAAACACAAAAATAATTTACTTACTATAAAACTTTTTTTTTCCAATTCATATATATTTTTTTTACTGAATACATTTTTATACTAAACATAAAACTTTTTTTTTCTAAACACAAAACTTTTTTTTAAAACTAAACTTAATTCCTAAACACAAAAATAATTTACTCAATATAAAACTTTTTTTCCAATTCATATATTTTTTTTTTTACTGAATACATTTTTATACTAAACATAAAACTTTTTTTTTTCTAAACACAAAACTTTTTTTTAAAACTAAACTTAATTCCTAAACACAAAAATAATTTACTCAATATAAAACTTTTTTTCCAATTCATATATTTTTTTTTTACTGAATACATTTTTATACTAAAACATAAAACTTTTTTTCTAAACACAAAACTTTTTTAAACTAAACTTAAAACTTTTTCCTAAGCATAAAAATATTTTTTTTCCAGAATAGAAAACTTTTTTTTTTTTACATAATAAAAAAACTTTTCTTAAACATAAAAAACATTTTCCCCCTAATCTTAAAAAAATTTATTTTCTTAAATAAATTTTTCTTTTTCTAAAACATACAAATATTTTTTTTCCGAAGCATTTTTCTTTTTCTAAAACATACAAATATTTTTTCCGAAGCATTTTTCTTTTTCTAAAACACAAAAAATACTTTTTTCATAAAATATTTTTTTTTCCCAAAACATTATTTCTTTTTACAAAACGTATTATTTTCTAAGCATAAAAATTATTATCTTTTTAACCTAAATCGCTTTTTCCAAAACATATTTTTTTAATCTCCAAACATAATTTAATAATCTGGGAACAACACATAAGCTCTTTTTTTGTTTTTATGGGCATTCTTTTCAAAAAATTTCTTTTCTCAAGAAAAAATTCGACTCTCGATAGTATATAGGTATTTTATCATTACACACTTACAACTCTTTTCAAATGTTTATCAGAAAATAAGTCAATCAAAGTCTAGTAGTTATCACACCTGTTCCTCAGAAATATTACTATCATATGAAACATTAAAGAAAATTAATAGATATTTAATATTTAATAACCTCATACATGAAATTACTGTCGAATGAGACAACTAATAATCAATAAAATCAACTGTTGAACAAAAAAAATAGTACAAATTACCAAAAATTCAAATGTTTTTTCTACAAAAGTTACAAAAATTAACATATGAATGACAAGTTAGAAAAATAACTAAAAAAATTAATGAACATATTTACAAATTTATTAAAATCACACCTTTTTCTAGATTACAAACGACAATTTCTTGAAAAATTGAACACCTAATTTGTAAGATTTTAATCCTTGTATTACATACACTCAGTAAATATTCAGAATTAAACAAAAAAAATAATTTTTTAGTCTCATCAATAAGCAGAAATTCTATATTAAAAGAAAATTTTCATAGTAGTACCTATAAAAATGAGAGTTTACAAACTGATTTTCATAATTTTATCATATTCAAACTTAATTTTTATACATAAAACATTATTTAATCAAATTTTATACTTTCTAATTCAGTAAAATTCAATACTTTTTTAGTTTTTAACCCAATACCACAATATTTATTTACATCAAACTTGATTCTTTACCTTTTATATTTCAGCATTACACAAGTGAGATAAATACTAACTTGGAACGATTATAGAGTTGAAGTCAATTGATTCTATTCGATTTTCACCTTATACACATTGCTCCTACACGAAATTTCTTACTGCTATAATCATCTAATGTATTGAAACTAATCTACTCATAGTATTAATCAAATTATATGTTTCCTCTTGCACTTCTGAATTATTGTGCATCAAGTTGCTTAAAATATAAATACTATCTATACAGTTTTAATGAATCATAGTATACATGATTAATCTTGAGTTAGCACTTCCATAGTATTAATCAAATTATATATTTCATCTTGCACTTCTGAATTATCGTCTATCAAGGTACTTAAAATACAAATACTATCTTTACAGTTTTAATGATGCATAGTGTACATGACTAATCTTTAGTCAGCCCTTCCATAGTATTTTAACATTTCATAACATTTCATTGAATTTTAACAGTCCATATTTCAAATAACCTATTTTCGAAACCAAACTATGTGAATTTTACCACATAGAATGATTTGGGTTTCACACTTTTCTCAAAATTATCAGATATGTACTACTCAGAGGAATTACTGTCATATGAATAAATGAAGAAAATTTAATTTATATTAAATGTACACGAAATTGATTGCAATATACATGTATTTAATAAAAATAAATAAATAAGCGATTATTTATACATTAAACCTTTATTAAATATATATTTCTTTCATTATACAGATGTTTCAACAAGATGAACCAAAACAGCAGCAAACTTCAGAAATTTATGATCTGAATGATTCATCCCTAGCACATGTAGCGTTAACGAATAATATATATGTGAGAACTTATATGAGAAATAGTAGAATTCGTATATGAAACGTAATAAGAGTAAATATAAAATGATTTGTCTTACTGCCTACACTTTAACAAGTGCCTTTTTACCTATATTGTTGAAGAGAATCCTAATTGTTTCCATTTATTTCTATTACAGATATACTCTATATGCTACAAACACTTCTTAAGTAAATGGAATTTAACAGACCATACAAAAATCCATACAGGTGAAAAACCTTACACATGGGAAGATTACCAAATTCTGTTTTCAAGGAGACGTGAATCAAAAATGTACAAATCATCATATAAAAACATCGTCAATTATATGTAAACTTAGTGAAGATATACAAAAATTAGTCAGACTTTTGAAGAATTCAGAAATAAAGGAAGATATTTAGACTATTTATCCATCATATTTTCATAACACTTACCACAATATCTCAAACTTAAAATTTGGAAGACATACACACTACTGAAAAGTAATTTTGTTACCCGTGATTCTTCTAACCAGCATGAATGTATAGATATTATTTTGCAATGTATTCTTTAAATGCTTACATTAAATATTCTTTTATATGCATATACCGTTGTGTTTATTTTTCTAATACCTATTACATTAATGAAATAAATAACAGTTTAAGTGAAACGACACTCTCACAACTTAAAAAAGGCATAAGAACATACAAAAAATAAGCAGATGTATGAAAAAATATGCAATTTTACAAAATAATTTCACTGTTTTCTAGAAATATTAACAAAAAATTATTTACAATATAAAAATTGCATGTTTTCTAGAAATATTAACAAAAAAAAAATATTTACAATATAAAAAATTGCAAAAGTAAAAAGAAAAAACACAAATGTAAAACAAAAAATCACAAAGTGAAAAACTCACAAAAAAGTTTTTGAAAAAAAAATTTACAACAAAAATTTTTTACAAAAACCAAAACTTCAAAAAATATTTTTACAAAAAATAACTTTTTACAAAATTTTTTTTTTCAAAATATTTTTTACAATTTTTTTTTTTCAAAAAACATTTTTTACAAAAAATTTTTTTTTTTTCAAAATAACTTTTTACAAAAACATTTTTTTTTTTTTTACAAAAACATTTTTTTTTTTTACAAAATTTTTTTTTTTTTTCAAAGTAACTTTTTACAAAAAAAAATTTTTTTTTCAAAATAACTTTTTACAAAATTTTTTTTTTTCAAAAACATTTTTTTTTTTTTACAAAAAAAATTTTTTTTTTTCAAAATAACTTTTTACAAAAATTTTTTTTTCAAAAACATTTTTTTTACAAAAAAAAATTTTTTTTTCAAAAAAATTTATTTTTTTCAAAATATTTTTTACAATTTTTTTTTTTCAAAAAAATATTTTTTTTACAAAATTTTTTTTTTTCAAAAACATTTTTTTACAAAAAATATTTTTTGAAAAAAAAAATTGTAAAAAATATTTTGAAAAAAATAAATTTTTTTGAAAAAAAAATTTTTTTTTGTAAAAAAATGTTTTTGAAAAAAAAATTTTTGTAAAAAGTTATTTTGAAAAAAAAAAAATTTTTTTGTAAAAAATGTTTTTTGAAAAAAAAAATTGTAAAAAATATTTTGAAAAAAAAAATTTTGTAAAAAGTTATTTTTTGTAAAAATATTTTTTGAAGTTTTGGTTTTTGTAAAAAATTTTTGTTGTAAATTTTTTTTTCAAAAACTTTCTTGTGAGTTTTTCACTTTGTGATTTTTTGTTTTACATTTGTGTTTTTTCTTTTTACTTTTGCAATTTTTTATATTGTAAATATTTTTTTTTTGTTAATATTTCTAGAAAACATGCAATTTTTATATTGTAAATAATTTTTTGTTAATATTTCTAGAAAACAGTGAAATTATTTTGTAAAATTGCATATTTTTTCATACATCTGCTTATTTTTTGTATGTTCTTATGCCTTTTTTAAGTTGTGAGAGTGTCGTTTCACTTAAACTGTTATTTATTTCATTAATGTAATAGGTATTAGAAAAATAAACACAACGGTATATGCATATAAAAGAATATTTAATGTAAGCATTTAAAGAATACATTGCAAAATAATATCTATACATTCATGCTGGTTAGAAGAATCACGGGTAACAAAATTACTTTTCAGTAGTGTGTATGTCTTCCAAATTTTAAGTTTGAGATATTGTGGTAAGTGTTATGAAAATATGATGGATAAATAGTCTAAATATCTTCCTTTATTTCTGAATTCTTCAAAAGTCTGACTAATTTTTGTATATCTTCACTAAGTTTACATATAATTGACGATGTTTTTATATGATGATTTGTACATTTTTGATTCACGTCTCCTTGAAAACAGAATTTGGTAATCTTCCCATGTGTAAGGTTTTTCACCTGTATGGATTTTTGTATGGTCTGTTAAATTCCATTTACTTAAGAAGTGTTTGTAGCATATAGAGTATATCTGTAATAGAAATAAATGGAAACAATTAGGATTCTCTTCAACAATATAGGTAAAAAGGCACTTGTTAAAGTGTAGGCAGTAAGACAAATCATTTTATATTTACTCTTATTACGTTTCATATACGAATTCTACTATTTCTCATATAAGTTCTCACATATATATTATTCGTTAACGCTACATGTGCTAGGGATGAATCATTCAGATCATAAATTTCTGAAGTTTGCTGCTGTTTTGGTTCATCTTGTTGAAACATCTGTATAATGAAAGAAATATATATTTAATAAAGGTTTAATGTATAAATAATCGCTTATTTATTTATTTTTATTAAATACATGTATATTGCAATCAATTTCGTGTACATTTAATATAAATTAAATTTTCTTCATTTATTCATATGACAGTAATTCCTCTGAGTCGTACATATCTGATAATTTTGAGAAAAGTGTGAAACCCAAATCATTCTATGTGGTAAAATTCACATAGTTTGGTTTCGAAAATAGGTTATTTGAAATATGGACTGTTAAAATTCAATGAAATGTTATGAAATGTTAAAATACTATGGAAGGGCTGACTAAAGATTAGTCATGTACACTATGCATCATTAAAACTGTAAAGATAGTATTTGTATTTTAAGTACCTTGATAGACGATAATTCAGAAGTGCAAGATGAAATATATAATTTGATTAATACTATGGAAGTGCTAACTCAAGATTAATCATGTATACTATGATTCATTAAAACTGTATAGATAGTATTTATATTTTAAGCAACTTGATGCACAATAATTCAGAAGTGCAAGAGGAAACATATAATTTGATTAATACTATGAGTAGATTAGTTTCAATACATTAGATGATTATAGCAGTAAGAAATTTCGTGTAGGAGCAATGTGTATAAGGTGAAAATCGAATAGAATCAATTGACTTCAACTCTATAATCGTTCCAAGTTAGTATTTATCTCACTTGTGTAATGCTGAAATATAAAAGGTAAAGAATCAAGTTTGATGTAAATAAATATTGTGGTATTGGGTTAAAAACTAAAAAAGTATTGAATTTTACTGAATTAGAAAGTATAAAATTTGATTAAATAATGTTTATGTATAAAAATTAAGTTTGAATATGATAAAATTATGAAAATCAGTTTGTAAACTCTCATTTTTATAGGTACTACTATGAAAATTTTCTTTTAATATAGAATTTCTGCTTATTGATGAGACTAAAAAATTATTTTTTTTGTTTAATTCTGAATATTTACTGAGTGTATGTAATACAAGGATTAAAATCTTACAAATTAGGTGTTCAATTTTTCAAGAAATTGTCGTTTGTAATCTAGAAAAAGGTGTGATTTTAATAAATTTGTAAATATGTTCATTAATTTTTTTAGTTATTTTTCTAACTTGTCATTCATATGTTAATTTTTGTAACTTTTGTAGAAAAAACATTTGAATTTTTGGTAATTTGTACTATTTTTTTTGTTCAACAGTTGATTTTATTGATTATTAGTTGTCTCATTCGACAGTAATTTCATGTATGAGGTTATTAAATATTAAATATCTATTAATTTTCTTTAATGTTTCATATGATAGTAATATTTCTGAGGAACAGGTGTGATAACTACTAGACTTTGATTGACTTATTTTCTGATAAACATTTGAAAAGAGTTGTAAGTGTGTAATGATAAAATACCTATATACTATCGAGAGTCGAATTTTTTCTTGAGAAAAGAAATTTTTTGAAAAGAATGCCCATAAAAACAAAAAAAGAGCTTATGTGTTGTTCCCAGATTATTAAATTATGTTTGGAGATTAAAAAAATATGTTTTGGAAAAAGCGATTTAGGTTAAAAAGATAATAATTTTTATGCTTAGAAAATAATACGTTTTGTAAAAAGAAATAATGTTTTGGGAAAAAAAAATATTTTATGAAAAAAGTATTTTTTGTGTTTTAGAAAAAGAAAAATGCTTCGGAAAAAATATTTGTATGTTTTAGAAAAAGAAAAATGCTTCGGAAAAAAAATATTTGTATGTTTTAGAAAAAGAAAAATTTATTTAAGAAAATAAATTTTTTTAAGATTAGGGGGAAAATGTTTTTTATGTTTAAGAAAAGTTTTTTTATTATGTAAAAAAAAAAAAAGTTTTCTATTCTGGAAAAAAAATATTTTTATGCTTAGGAAAAAGTTTTAAGTTTAGTTTAAAAAAGTTTTGTGTTTAGAAAAAAAGTTTTATGTTTTAGTATAAAAATGTATTCAGTAAAAAAAAAATATATGAATTGGAAAAAAAGTTTTATATTGAGTAAATTATTTTTGTGTTTAGGAATTAAGTTTAGTTTTAAAAAAAAGTTTTGTGTTTAGAAAAAAAAAAGTTTTATGTTTAGTATAAAAATGTATTCAGTAAAAAAAAAATATATGAATTGGAAAAAAAGTTTTATATTGAGTAAATTATTTTTGTGTTTAGGAATTAAGTTTAGTTTTAAAAAAAAGTTTTGTGTTTAGAAAAAAAAAGTTTTATGTTTAGTATAAAAATGTATTCAGTAAAAAAAATATATATGAATTGGAAAAAAAAAGTTTTATAGTAAGTAAATTATTTTTGTGTTTAGGAATTAAGTTTAGTTTTAAAAAAAAGTTTTGTGTTTAGGAAAAAGTTTTATGTTCAGTAAAAAAAAAAAAATATATGAATTGGAAAAAAAAAAGTTTTATAGTGAGTAAATTATTTTTGTGTTTAGGAAAAAGTTTTAAGTTTAGTTTTAAAAAAGTTTTGTGTTTAGAAAAAGTTCATGTTGAATAAAAAAAAAATGTATTCAGTAAAAGAGAAAAAAAAATTATGTATTGAAAAGAAAAAAGTTCTATGTTTAGTAAAAAATGTATTCAGTAAAAAAAAAAAGTTATGTTAAGGAAAAAAAAAAGTTCTATGTTTAGTAAAAAATGTATTCGGTGAAAAAAAAAGATAAGTTAAAAAAAAAGTTTTATTTTTCATTAAAAAAATACGTTCAGTAAAAGAGAAAAAAAAATTATGTATTGAAAAGAAAAAAGTTTTATGTTTTATTAAAAAAAAAAAAAATGTATTCAGTAAAAAAAAAAAAAGTTATGTTAAGGAAAAAAAGTTCTATGTTTAGTAAAAAAAAAATGTATTCAGTAAAAAAAAAAAAATATGTATTGAAAAGAAAAAAGTTTTATGTTTTATTAAAAAAAAAAAAAAAGATAAGTTAAAGAAAAAAAGTTTTATTTTTCATTAAAAAATACGTTCAGTAAAAGAGTAATATGTAATAATAATAATAAGTGATTAATAATAATAAGTGATTAATAATAATAAGTGATTAATAATAATCAATAAGACTGTTTCAATCAATTTTTTAATTACAAATAAGCTAGATTAAATAATTTAAACACTTCGCACCATTTTCCGGTATTAAAAAATAATAATAATAGCAATAATAATTCTAACAAACATGAAATGTATAAATAATGAAAAAAGGTCTATGAAAAAACTCATTAATAAAAAAGTCTATGAAAACATACATTGATAATAATAAATTATTTATAATTATTTATTACTAAATATTTAAAAATAAAATAAAATTCAACAATACCCATTCGAAAACTAAATTCATTTCTCATAATTAATTGCAAAGTTATTACTTAAAAATAATAAGACATTCATTACGCAAATTCAAATAATAAATTATAATTACACAAAACTTTCATTAAACAATCAATTCAAAATTAATTGTAAAGTTCATTAAACAATCAATTCAAAAATAATTGTAACGTTATTAATTAAAATCTAAAACATTAATACATTCATTTCGCTAATTCAAATAATAAATTACAAGCCTACAAAGCCTTCATTAAACAATCAAACTTCTTAGATTCAACCACATCAAGACGCAAAGTCATATCTTCAGAACCCCCCATAACTTCAATTCATTCCTACTCTATCACAAGTAACTGATAGCCTAACGGTTAACGCATCCGCTTCCTATGCGGACGACTCGGGTTCGATCCCCAGTCAGGGAAAAAAAAAAATATTCTTTTTCAATATTCTCAAAATGCTTCGGCATTAGTTCACAGAAGTCCGATAGATGGCGACACTGAAAAATCAAACTTGAAAAAAAATATTCAAAGTCCAAATCAAGTAGGGGAAAAAATGGGGGGAGGCACCTCGTCTAACAAGACGCTCTCAGCCAAAAACAACTCAACCGACCCTCGTCTAACAAGACGTCATCCTGATGACGTCACTTCCGGTTCCCTCCCCCCTTTTGATTGACAGCTGACCACGCCCCCCTGTGACGTCACTTCCGCCGCACCAAGTGCTGGGCATACTACTGGCGCTGCTAAGAATGTGGCTACCGATTAGGCAATTTTTCATAGAAAATAGCGGTTTTTTCTAATGTAAAAAAGCACATTATTTAATTGCAGGATTATATTATGCGATTTTTTTCTATAGGGAAAATTTCCTGACCGGTGGCTACCTTAAGCATAAATGAGAATTAAGACACTTAACAAAAGTTAAAAATACATGTAAAATAAATCACTGTTTATAAAATATGTTAATAAAAATGTATTAGAAAAATTTTCAGCTATCTATGACAATTATAAAAAAATTGGAAAGTTGTACTTCTACTGTGAAATCTATAGTATTGGACATGTCCTTTTATTTATTCATTCTTATTCAAAATAAACTTACACGAACATTCATCATTTACATCATTTATCATCTTTAAAATGTTTCTTGTCAGAATAAAAATATTGTACTGCATATTTTATTGACTATATATGACATTTATAACTTACAGAAAAGATAAAACACGAATAAAAATGAAAAAAATCTGTGTAAAATGAAACAAGTTTGTCCTGACACTTTAAGCAAATAACTGTAGGAAAAAAAGTTCAGAAATTCAGAACAGTAATTACCGAAAATTCCTATTTAAATCGTAGATAATATTTTGTTTCAGATTATTTTATTTTTACTTTCTTTTTACGAATAAATATATAATTTACAGATAAAATAATACTTAAATAAAAATGAAATAAATAAGTATGAATTTAAACACGTTTTATCAAATATTTAAGCAAATAGGTACTGAAAAAATGCTTAGAAATTTAGAACAGTTATTACCGAAAAAACAAATTTTCTTTATCAAGTACATTTTGTTTAGGTTATTTTATTTACATTTCCCTTTTGTTAACCAATAAGAAAGATAAAAGTGTTTAGTTTTACTTTTATATTATTGTATTATTAGCTGACCCGCCTGGCGTTGCCCGAGTCCGTGATAATCATGCTGCATAATAAAATCATTAATATTGACCAAAAAAAGCGATTCTAAAACACAACTCGAAAAATCGTTAAAAATTACTTCGAAAATCAAACTGAAAATCGATTTAAAAATCGATGAAATTTTAAAATCATAGCACACAAAACTTAGTAGATTATGCTAAAAGTTTGAAAGAAAAAAAGCCGCAAAATGCGAAAAAACAACAAAAATTGCATTAAAAAATTCGTAAAAATTCAAAAATCGCTGCACATATTCCTAATAAATTTTATTGAATAGAGAACTAAATTTATTATTTCGGGTTAAAAGTATGAAACCGTATTCCTTTCACCCATGTAAAAAAATCAGGTCAAAATATAAGAAAAACGATAAAAATCGACTAAAAAATAAAATTAAAAAAATCTAATCAAAAAATCGAAAATCGGGCTTCGAGGTGCAAAACTTCATACACAGAGGTCCTTCCCTCCAAATTTTGTAACTCTACGTCCAGCAGTTTCTGCAGAACAGTGCTGACACACTCACAAACTTCTCTCTTTATTATTATAGAATAATTTCTATACGTCAAATGGCACAAGCACGTGATATAATGTGAGGACTGGATACATTTATTAATAGTTTATTAACCATTTGGAAAAAAGGTTGTTTCCGTCGGTAGAGAATAGAGATAACCGAAGCATATTTGAACGCTGGTGATGTCCGGTTTTTATTAGCTTTCTCATTGATCCATACTTATTGTCCAGAAATGAAATATTTCTGTTGCCAAAATGACAAAAAGTATTAAAAACTACAAAAAATTAATAACTCAGAAACAGATTGAGATACAACTTTTAAACATATTGCATTTAAAAGCACCTTTTTTTCTCTACACATTGGTGTAAAAAATGAAAATGCGCGATGTTTAGAATTTTAGAAATTTGCAGTACTGAAAATTGTAAATCAGTAACTTCATTTAAAATTTCTTTATGTTAGGTTTAAAAACAAATTAATGGCGTACATAATATAGAGGCATTTGTTATTACGTGCGCCACGTTTTGATCATTATGAAAATGATATATATTATTTTTTTTAGCTAAAGTATTTATCTATAATTCTAAAATTTTAGTCTTTGAAAATATCATTTTTCAAATGATCGATGCAATTTCTTAAAATATATATTTTTTTAATCAGTTTTTTTTTATCTTTACATAATTGTGTTCTTGTGCGTATTATTTTTGCAATAAATTTGTGTAATATATATAAAACATTCTTCATTGTGGATATTTGATAAAAAAAAGATCGGAAGACAATGGTCGTCGTGAATTGTGACTTGGTATAAATTTTAATAATCTATATCGGGTAGCGTATATAATAACGCATATCAGTTTACACAATTTTCGTATAATGAATGATACCCATTGTTTGATGTTGCGACTTAAAAATTGGTTACTTTATAGATATTCTTGGGAAGAATAAATAAATGCACACCCAATACTTCGTTTAAAAGAATGAGTATTTATTCGCAAATATTCGCAGGAAAAAAGATTACTGGTGGAAAATAGTCATAACAAAACATCGTCAACATTTGCAGTTAGTATTCTCGCAACGGTTGAAATGTATGTTAAAAAAGTTTAAAATGTACATTTTTTTAATAAATTTTAATAAATCGAGATTTTCTGTACATTGCAAGAGTTGAATTATTCCTTCTTTAAAAAATCAAGAGTTGTTATGGCATTCATTGTGATCAGGCTTAGTAACCAAAATACCTATAAATTGCAAAAAAAATAAGTAGTATGAAAAAACTCTTCATTTACATGGCACCATTAAAAGAAGAAATGGTAACTCAAAATTTTTTTGATAAAGATCACTTCATGCAAGGTTCGCACACTCCTTGGAATATTCAAGGACTCTGACACCACTACTAAAAATAAGAAAATTTACATTTAATGTTTAAACCACGACATTCGTAACTCCCACCTTCATTCACAGATTTTACGATAGTTTTCTGTCGTGAAACACTTCGAATATATTTTTAAAATTTAGTGGAAGAACTGTGCGAACCCTGTTCATGGCATTATTTATTTGAATCTCGCTCCAAGACTAGATTGCATTAGCGTTAAAAAAAGAATACGGCTGCTGTCATAGGCAAGTTTTCTTAACATGCCTGAGACTAAGCATGCCAAATGGCATTTAAGAGCAGTTCATGAATTTTATGACGTCAAACTGACTGAATCATGTTTACTTAGACTCGTTGTTCTACAGAATTAGAAAAATGTATAAATTCTTTTGCAAATGGCTTTTCAAAGTGTATTTGAGGTCTCTAATCGGCATCTATTGTTTTTATTTATAATTTGTAGAATTCTCGGATAATTTAATGATATTATTTTTGATAAATGTCATTTTTTTATTTCTACGAGAGCACTCGTAATGTGGGATTTGTTTTATGTTTTTAAATGGGGCTGAACAAACCTTTTAGAATGACATTGGTCTCTGTTATAATGGTGAAATTTTCAATGTTTTCAATCTCTTACCGTACTACTCGTATGACCTGACCATCGGAATGAAATTCGATTACTTAATGAATCTTGGAGATTCGATTAGATTTAGCCAACCTCAGCTGTTATCGACAGATTATTCACCTGCGCAGCGGGAGCCTTTCCGAAATTTTTTAATGTTTTTTCACCGGTTTTTAAAACAGAATTTTATGCCTTATTAACCCTTTCCGGCTCAGACAAATTTTGACAGTAAAATGAGAAATTATAGACTGACACCGGAATTTACAAACGACTTTTTAAGAAATAAAGAAATCCTTAATTTAAGCTTTTATTGTAAGAGCAAGATTTTAATAAAATATTACTGGTGCCAATTGCAAGTTTGGAATTAAAATTAGGTGTGTCCAGACAGGCAACACTGCGCCGGAAAGGGTTAAATGGAGAAAATGCTTCGATTAAATAAGGCAAATTTTACAGTAAAATTTTACTGGTGGAAATAAACAAGAATTCTTAAACCTTTTTTCAACACGTATCTTGTCGCTCGTCCCCAAAGGATTAATGTAGATAATTGAATGTAACTGTAAATTAAAACAGCCTGATAACAATCAGTGAGTGCTTGCCAACGGGGCACACTCCCACCAATAAAAAGACACAAAAAAGTTAGCCTTCCTCACGAGAGAAATTTTCTTAGAATATACGGGTATTTCCATGAGCACATGTCGAGTAAGTCACATAAAACGATTTTGGATACCAGTATTTTAGAACTAAAAAAAAAGGTGATTTAATTTATCAGCGATATTTCATCAATTGAATAAGGCCATGCAAACATTTCGAAAATAACGGTGGCAGACAACTTATAAATTACTAATAATGTGAATTACACTACGAGTTCTCATGAAAATGCCCATACGACGTTTAGATAAGACTGCAATTTATATTAACCATTCAATCGTCGCGCCCGAGACATTCACAAGCTGCAAGTTTCTCGGATTTTATTCAGCATTGTTCGATTCTCATCAGTTATATAAAATAGTGTAATTGGTTTCAGTCTAGTATCATTTTATTTGTCATTAAAAATGGTGATTTTTTTAAAAAGTTGTGGCAATAATGGATTTGAATTTTTAAACCGTAATTTAATGCGACCATTAAATTTCTAATTATTTCAGGCCCAGACAACCGATGACAATATTCTGCCGTACCTGCCACCACCTTACGCTATTTCGTACCGTAAAAAATGTAGTAAATTTTATTATTATTTTTAAGTTATTGTGTTCTGCCGATTAAATAAGTTAAAGATTTCTACTAAATTTTTCTGGTACAAATTGCGTACAAATTGCAGAAGTCTTGACAGTTATGCTCTACGATTTTATGAATTCAGCTTCAATGTTTCACTAGTGTGGTAAGTATCTTATGCAACATAACATATATTTATATCAAATTATTCTTTTACATATATCTGATATTGCAAATCCCCTTATTTCAGAGTTTTTCGTATACCTTTTTACTTACAGTTAGTTATAGTTTTAAGTAAAAGTTTTAGCAAATGTAAACGCATTTTTATAAGATATAGTTTATACGATTTATGTATTTTTAATTTATATAACTATATATTTGCTGAAGTACTGAAATTTAAATTGAAAATATGCGACTATTAGAATGATTAATTATTGAAAAATTTAATGAGACTTAATATTACGTCCAATTATATTATAATACTAACCATGAAGTGCTAAAAAATGAAATGTTTATATTTTAAACTCTGATGATAGTAAAAGCAGCAAATTGTAAAGATTAGTTATTTTACATTTTTAAGGGATCCGGCACATAAAAATCTTCAAATTTTCTAAAAAAAATCTTTATCGCATTAAAAACTTCAAGTTTAAATCATGTTTCTTTTTTAATCAGAAGAGATAATTATATATATATTTTTTGCTTTTTTACTATTATATTTATTTTGAAAATCTAGCTTTTAACCAATGTTTGTCATGAAATGTCGTCTTATGAAAATGCTGTTTTCTTCACGATGAGTTTTTTCAAAATTTCTCGGATTTAAATTGCTATAACTCAACAACCGTTAAAGATAAATGTTTCAAAATTGAAACAGGTCTCTCTTTTTGTTGTTTTGCTTTAATTTTGATTCAGCATTTTTTAAAAATAATATTTACTTTTGAAAATATAATTTTTATTTAGTAAAAGTTCTTTTTTTTTCAAATTTTTATTTTAAATATTTTTAATTATTTTTAAATTAATATTTTTAAAGCTACCGAATCAAAATTAAAATGTAGATATCTCAGTTTATCTAAATGTGAAAATTAAAGAAATTCTACAAGTAATATTCTGAGTTAGAACAAATTACCGCACGTTTTACCCCACGTTTTAAACAAATAAATGTAAAAGATTTTTTTTTAAATCCTGAGAAGTTTAATCTCGTGATTTTGTTTGCAATATGGTAAACCATCACAATATATATACAAAAAATTATATATATATATATAATTCCAATTCAAGATGAACAATTGTATCACCATTAAACGCTAAAAGCAGCTCATAAATAATGTTACAAATTATATTTCATATTTTAGAAATGCAAGTATAAAAATTCAAGGAATAGAGTGCATATTTATATGTGAAACAATTAAGAATAAGCAATTAACTATAAACAAGATACAGACAAGAAGAAACAGTCTGTTCTCATTAGAGGGAGGACAGACAAGTCTAACCCCACCCCCCTTTTTTAAAAAGTTTAAATTGTTGAAGGTTTCCGAACGCCTGTTATACCTGCATTCAAAAATAATACATAAAAACAAAAATGCCAGTTTTAATAAGAAAAACAAACTAAAAAACGATTTAATCAACATAAAAATATACATTTAAAAATATTTAAACACTACAAAAACAAAAATTAACATAAAAATAAAATATCCTTTATAATATAAATGAATCTATTATAATTTAAAAATTATCAAAGAAAATGAATGCAGCATTTGCCAGGGTTCTATATTGATTATGTTGATTAAATCGTTTTTTAGTTTTTTTCTTATTAAAACTGGCATTTTTGTTCTTTCTTATTAAAACTGGCATTTTTGTTATTTTTGAATGCAGGTTTGGCAGGTGTTCAGAAACCTGCAACAATTTAAACTTTTTAAAAAAGGGGGGTGGGATTAGACTTGTTTGTCCTCCCTCTGATGAGAACTGACTGTTTTTTCTTGCCTGTATGTTATTTATAGTTTCACATATAGATATGCACTATATACCTTGAATTTTTATATAGTATTCACATTTATATATATATATATATATATATATAAATGTGTCCAGGAGCCCCTTAAATGCACCGTTTTAATTAAAAAACATAAATCCAACATTTATAAACCTTTCACGAATAATTGAATTTTAAAGAATTCTTTTAAACAAATAATTTTTGGTTTGCCAATTGAAGAAATATTACTATTATTTCAAACAATCAGTAAGATAAAATCTTTTCTAATCAGTAACATTATAAATGATAAATTGATTTATTATTTACCACTTAAATAATACCTATCAATAACAAAATTCCATTTCATAATGACGAACTTTGTCAAATGAATCTGTATCGATATTTAAATTTTAGCTGCATTTAACTTTTCGTAAAGGCTAAACAAAAAATTTCCATATAATTTTACTGCATAAAATTTTTGTATCGATTTTATATTTAAAAAAACGAAAAAGCAATGAAAATAATTGATAAAGGTACATGCAAAATTGATTTTCTATTTCGTATATTCACCTTTAGAGAGTTCAAAGCTGACATTTAAAATATAAATAAATTTATCTTAAGGTAATATTTATAAATCGAATTTAATAATGAAATTTTAGCTCTTTGAGAAGTTACTTTATAAAGAAGTGATTTTATGCCTTATTATACTTTTGTTATACTTATCATTCCTTTTATGTTTAGATTGTTTCAAAGCATAGAAAAGCCTTGATAACAAAAGAAATGTGCATTTTAGAATATTTATTTACATTTGAATCTTCGGTAAACATCATTTATAGTATATATTTTATTATTTTTAAAAGACATATATGAAATTATGTTTGTTTGCCACTTGAACCGTTTTAAACGCCGAAAATGATACGAATATTTCCTTTTAACTCCTTCGTGACGGGAGCCTTTTACGAAAGTTTTAATCTATTGTCATTGATTTTTAAAAACAGAAATTTGTCCCTTAATACATTCGAGAAAATGCTCCAATTAAATAAGTCAAAATTTACAGTAAAGTTTTACTGGTGGGGATAAACAAATATTCTATATATACCGGTCGCTCTTTTTCAAGAATTTAAAATTCTAGTTGTTGAAACATAGGAAAAAACTTGTGCAAAGGAAGGAAAAATCACACAAAAAAAGCCTGGCATCAAATTTATCTCTCTTTGTTTTATACACACAAAAAATTGTTTTAGAGTTTCATAATTTAACATAAATACGCAGAATCAAATTGCTTCCTACACGCATATTTCAGAATTTATAGAAACTTATTATTTTATACAAACAGATAACTCATATTATTCACATTACATTCATAACTTGCATTATGACTATTCATTTCAAATTGAATTAATATACATTCCTAACTCAACAAATAGAATTAATACTTATTGATAACTCAACAAATTGAGTTCATACATAAAACAATATGATATTAATCACGCAAAATGCGTATAAGAGAAAAAAATATCCGTCAGTAAAGGAAAATCTTTTTAAATCAATAACATTATATTTGATACATTGATGTATTATTTACCACTTAAATAATGCTAAAATCAATGCACGAAATTCTCTTTTACAGAGGGAAATTTTAATAAAATGAATCTTTATCGATAATTAAATTTTAGTTATATTTAACTTTTCGTAAAGGTTAAACAAAAAATTTCATTATAATTTTACTGCATAAAACTTTGGAATCGATTTTATACTTTAAAAGGTAAGGGCAATCAAAATAAATGATAAAGGGTAAATGTAAAATTGATTTTCTATTTCGTATATTCGACTTCAAAGAATTCAAAACTGACATCTATATTAATAAAAGAACAAAACGCTCTGTCTGTGTGTGTGTGTGTGTGTGTGTGTGTGTGTTTGCGATGGCTAGCAAAATCTACAGCATGTACGAGGCCCAAAATTTTTTTGAGAGTAGCCCCAAATCTCTCCTCATGCACCTGAGCTTCAGAATTTCGAAATTCTATTTATTAACTGAGTAATTAGTTAAATTCCAAAGATCACTCTCATAAAAAGTCGCCTTTTTCTTCTTTTTTATCCTTTCATTTAGTTATGGTTGGTTGGTTGCATAAAAGTTTCGCTGAAATAATTTTAAAAGCTTCAACAGACCTTTAAAATTCATAGACTGGCAAACTGTTAGTTTAAATGATGATTTTTTATCACAGCGGTTGTAAACCATGGAGGAAAAAGATAGGTGGTGGTGAAGTAAACCGAAAAAAGGGTTGCAATATTAAACCATTTATCGCTCAAGTTTTAATGTCCCAAACAAAAGCTTGTGGAAGGGATTTTGTATTAATAAGACGAATTGAAAGAAATGAATTACAGCTGAAGCATATTTTACGAAGAAAATTTTCTACGAATTTTTTAAAATGGTCTTTTTCCTATTATATTATTTATTAAAAAAATATTTGCTTTTAAAATAATTGAAATTGATAAATTCGAAATAATTAAATGTCAAAATAAAATTAAATAAAATATTGAAAACATTTGATTTGAACAAAAATTGTATTACTAAAAGTTTTCTTTTTTTTTCAGAACTTTTTAATACTTTATAACGTAGATGAAAAATGTTTATGATTTAACAACATATTAATAATTCTATGCCAATATATAAAAAAATTTATAAAAACTTTCTTTTAAAATCATGTGTAAAAACTTAAATAACAAATATTACTCTAAAATCTAGATTTCAGAGTGCAGACGATTTTAAAATATTAACGAAAGAATGTTAACTTTTCAAGCAAAATCTTAAATGATGCTTCTATATTGATATTTCAAAGTCATATGATAAAAATAATCACATAATTCTTGCCTATGATTCACATATTTGTATCATTTATGCATTCCGATCGTGTATTACAGACAATAATTGCATAAAACGTTATTTTTTAAAAGAAATTTTAGTCATCTATTCAATAATAGTTTAAAAGGTAATAAACAAAGAAATACGGGTTTAAACCAGTTTGAATTGATCGGCGTGTCAAAGCACATGGTTTTGTTGGTGCTTATTTGGACTTAATGTAGCGGATTTTAGGGTTACATTTTTTAACTTGGCAAAAATATTCCAATGAAGCATCTCCTTATTCTAACAATACAGAATAATTTTCGTGAACACGCAAGAAGACCCGGACCCAAAAGTTCCATTTGAAAAAAACCCCGAAATCTGAATTGAACCAAATCTGAACCCGATAAAAGTATTCCAAAGAGCTATAACCCGATACGAGCAAGACGAAATAATTTCCATGGACATAAACCCGACTCGAACCTAAAAAATCCGATTTGAAAAAACCTGAAATTTGACTCAAACCACATCGGAATCCGATCAAAATATTAGGAAGAATCATAACCGGACTCGAGTATGATAAAATAATTTTCGTGGACATGAACGAGATTTGAACCTAAAAATTCTATTTGAATAAAAACCTGAAATTTGAATCGAACCAAATCTGAACCTGAAAAAAAATTCCAAAGAACCGTAACAGGATCCGAATAAGACAAAATTTCCATGCACATGAACCGAATCTGAACCTAAAAAATTTCTTTGAAAAAATCTCGAAATCTGAAATGAACTTGATAAAAATATTCCAATGAAGCATGTATTTATTCGAACAAGGCAGAATAATGTCCTTGAACACGCAAGAAAGCGCGAATCCAAAAATTACATTTGAAGAAAAAATCGAAATCTGAATTAAACCAAGTCTGAACTTGACAAAAATATTCCAGTGAAGCATGTCTTTATTCGAATTAGACAGAATAATTTCCGTGGACACACAGGAAGACCTGAACCCAAAAAATTCCATTTGAAGATAACGCCGAAATCTGAATTGAATCAAATCTGTTCCCCACAAAAATATTTCACAGAAACATAACTAGATCCGAGCAAGGCAAAATAATTTCCATGGACATGAATCCGTCTCGAACATTTAAATCGAATTTCAAAAAATACCTGAAACCTGAATCGAACCAAATCTGAACCCGGCGAAAATATTCTAATGAATCATAACCAGATCCGAACAAGACAAAATAATTTCCATGGACATGAACTCAATAAATGGTTAGGTAACATTTGGGTTGCGATCAGGTTGCAATTACATTACGGTAAGTCTTTGATTTTATTTAATTTCACGTTAGGTTACAGTTAGATCACGGTTAATTTAAAGTTAGGTTAAAGTTAAATTGCATTTATGTGATGGTTAGAATAAGAATAGGTTACAATAAAGTGACGGCTAAGTTACATTTATGTTATATTTAAGTTACGGTAGGATACTGTTAAGTCGCAGTTAGGTTACACACAGATTACGGTTACGGTACAAAAGTTAACGGTTAGGAATTTGTCCACAGAGTCAACCTTACGCATGCTTTGATTAAAAATATACACTTTTGTTAAATGGCTCTGAAATTATAATACTATATACCAATCTTTTATCATCGCGTATCGATTTCATTCACGGTATAGTCGGATTTAAGAGTGATATGCAGTCGAGTCTTTATATAACGAAATCCACTGTTCCAGTAAAAAATTCGTTATATAGAGAAATTTGACGCATAGAGAATGATGTTAAAAATCGTGTTTAATGTGTGAAATTTGAACAAATATTATTTTTGATCTTTTGAATTAATAATTTGAAATGTTTAAAGGTAAATATTAACCTAATACTTTATTTCTTAATTATTTAAGCTGTTTCAAAAGAGAGAACATACATTTAATTGAAAGCTTAATGAAAATCAAATAAGGAAGACTTGCATTAATTTCAGACGAAGAAATCTGTGATTTTTTGTTGTTTTGATTTTAAAATTGTTACGCTCTAAAAAAAAGCTCAATTTTAGCAAGGAATGAAATATTGTAGTTAACATTTTCCTCCATTTGAAAACCTCTCTTATGTGCCTCTCATTGATTCCTCTCTTACATGTGCATCAATCCAATTGACTCTGTTTTGAGAAAGATGTGGAAAGGTGTGTGGGAAATGGGATGAATTCGTTGGATTTAAAGAACAATGAGAGAAGTAATATTAAAAAAAAAAAAAAAAAAAAAAAAAAAAAAAAAAAAAAAACTCAGCACTGACGATAAATCAAAAATAAGTGATGGAAAATTTATTCCATATGATAGCCTTTTAAAACTGAGTAAATTAAGACCAATTTATGAAAAAATTCGTTATATGGAGATAGCTATTTCGCTATATAGAGACTGTTTTTAATGTAATCATGCGAAAAGGGAACCGTTCCTACTAAAAATTCGTTATATAGCGAAATACGATGTATGGAGTTTCGTTATAGAGAGACTCAACTGTAATTAGTTTGAAATTCAAAATATTTCACTTGGGATTTCTATGCGAAAAAAAATAATTAGTTACGTGATTTAACAGTGATTTTTATGGGTAAATATCAACAATTTAACACGAAAATAACGCAATCGTTGGATACATGTTCCTTCCCGTGTTTCTCATTGCTCATTTTAAGTATTTTTAGAGCTTAATATTAGTTGTTTTTAAAACGGATTTTTCACAAAGTAAGCTGCGACGTATTTCAGACATTGCATTTCTGCATGCTTCCAGTTAATGATAAAATCATAAAAATTTCAAGTTCGTTTAATATTGTTAATACGGACCCGGGCAACGCCGGGCGGGTCAGCTAGTTTAAAATATAAATAAATTTATCTTTAGGTAATATTTAAAATTTGAATTTAATATGGGAACTTTAGTTCTTTGCGAATACGTACTTTATAAATACGTGATTTTATTCCTTATTAGATTTGCTTATTCTTATCATTTTTTTGTGTTTATGCTGTTGAAAAGCATAAAAAAAGCTTTGATAACAAAAGAAATGTGCATTTTAGATCATTTGCTTACATTTACATCTTTCGTAAAAATCCTTTATGGTACATTTTTTTTATTTTTTTTTATTTTTGTAAATTATATAATAATGTTTTTGATTGGCACATGAACTCTTTTAATCACTGGAAATGATATCGATATTTCCTTTTTAAAATGTTCTAGTTGAAACAGTAGAAAAGACCTGTGCAAAGAAAGGAACACACAAACAGGTCTGGCATCAGATTCAACTTTTTTTATACACGCACACACACACAAATGTTTTAGAATTGCATAATTTAACATAAATATGCAGAATAAGTTATTTACTATGTGAATATTTCATAATTTGTTTATTTTATATAAGCTGATAATTCATATTATCAACATAGTATTCATAATTTAAATTATGACAATTCATTACAGATTGAATTAATGTATATAGATAACTCAATAGATTGAATTAGTACTTTCAGATAATCCAATAGATTGACTTAATACTTTAAAGATAACTCAACAGATGTACAGCAATATGATATTAATTACGCAACAACACATGCGTATACGAAAAAAAAGAAATGAAATGAAAAAGACTAATACATTCTATTAGTTAATGCTTCTATTTTACAATTTCTGTTAACTCTTTGGGGACGAGCGACACGTATACGTGTCGAAAAAAGGTCTTAACAATTCTTGTTTGTCCCACCGGTAAAATTATTCACCAGTAAAATAATCTGTAAAATGTGTCTTATTTAATCGGGGCATATTCCCAATGCACTAAGGCAAAAATTTCTGTCATAAACCGTGTATGTGTGTGTGAGAGGTGGGAGAGCTGTTAATTTCAAATGCGTATTTGTACCTAAATTCCGGTGTCATTCAGTCATTTCATCCTTATTACAGAGTAAATGACCTGTGCCGAAATGGGTTAAATACAACGAAGAAAAAATGCATAATTAAGCCGTTTTCAAATATTACGTATAATAATGTACTTTTCTCTATTAAAAAACGTAGTATTTTTTCTGCCTTCAACAAATCGAGAAAATATATTTTATTAGAACCAATATTGTAAAAAATAAGTTATTTTAATATTAACCAATTTATGTAATATATATTGTACAAATTTGATATATAGGTGATTCAGTGTTTGAACATTATACATCTCTAATAATAAAGAGACAAGTTTGTGAGTGTTTGGACGATGATCTTAAAAGACCGCTGCACGTACAGCTACAAAATTTGTGGGGAGGGGGGGGGGATACCTCTATATATTAAGTTTTGCACCTCAAAGCCCAATTTTCGATTTTTTTTTATTAGACTTTTTAATTTAATTTTTGAGATGTTTAGCATTTTTTTAATGTTTCGAGGCAATGTTTGCACATTAATGAAAGGAATATGGTTTTTTTCTTTTAACCCAATACAGTAAATTTTATCCTCTTATGAATAAAGTTCATTAAGAATTCATACAGCCCTTTTTGAAATTTTAACAAATTTTTTAATACGATTTTTATTGATTTTTTCACATTTTGTTGCTGTTTTTGTTATATTGGTGGAAGGAATTTTGCTTCAAGCTTTTAGCCTAATTTACTACATTTTGCTGCAACGATTGAGTGTCACCGATTTTTAATGCAATTTTAAATGCATTTTTTAGCGATTTTTTTGCTTTTAGCGTCAAATTTTTTTTATTACTTATGAAATATTACCGATTATAATGTTTTACCCTATTTAGATGAAATTTTGACCCCTGCGATTTTTTTATATTTAGTTATTCATACTTCATTTTTCAGTGCAATTTTTAGCGTTTTTTAGAGTTCTACTTCAATTTTTTTGACATCGAAAAATGAAATTTTGTTTCAAATTTTTAGTCTAATATTTTTACATATATATTAAAAAGTAACGATTTATAATGAGTCAAACGATTTAGGAACAGACCAATGAAAATCGGTACAGATACCGATAAACCAATGAAAATATGTATAGTTGCCGAGAATCCGTGTTACTATTGGGGAAATACGATTCTGATGCCAAATGTTTCCAAGTTTTTCACCAACTTGGCCTTATATTGCTAATCTGGCGACCAAAATTATTCACCAAGAGTGACGACAACGTAGCGTTATATCTGGTATTTTGCCAAATTCTCATAGACTCCTATTGTAACCCAGTAGGGCGCCTTTTCGTTTGCATTTTTATTTATTTCTTTTTATTTTTTCGGGGGGGGGGGGAAGGGGCGTAAGTGTTGTTCAATGAATAAAATAAACCGCTGAGAATGTAATAGGCAGTAATTTTTTACGAAATCTACTTACAATGTGAAAAATTTAATTACCACTATTTTTGAGTAGTAATTTCACCAGATAACTTAAATTATTGCTTAAATCCCCACGCTCTCGAGTAATATGTCTACTGATAGCTTGCTTAACGAAGTTTTGTTTAGATAAAGTTTTGTTAAGAATGTAGTGCAGTCCCTAGTGGTGGAATATGGAACAAACAGAAAGCGATTTTGCTCAAATTTGGAAATCTAACACGGCGATCTTTTTTAAACTTTATGATAGCTTATAATACATAACAAAAATTATGAAAAATTATTGCGTGTCACATTTTGGGGGGTGGAGGGGAAATAATGTGAAGAAATTTAAGAAATATAATAAGAAACTTAAAATTTTAAAATAGTTTATAACGCATATTAGAAATTTGAAAAATGAGAGCGCATAAAAAGTTATCGAACAGAGAGAAGCACGTTTTTACCAAGTGGATTCTAAAAATCTAAAGCATAAAAGATAAAAAATCGCAAGGCGATCCATATTGAAAACGCGAAACAAGTACGTCTGGGGTTGGTTAGAAAATAGGGATTGTTTCCCGATAAAAATCGAAATCGCGAATCGAAGGTGCATAGTTTGGCGAGCGTTTGTGAGCAAGAGGGCGGAGCACCCCCTAATCAATTTAACGAATAGTTAAATACAGTACTTCAACGATTTTATATCTAGACACACGGCAGTGTGTCAGCCAAGTTCACAAAGTAAAAGGCGACACACCAGCCTTGGGTTATATTACCCGAACCATTTCGAACCACTTTTGACCCCTCAATAACTTAAATTCTATTTGACCTACACACTTGCAATTTTTTGTGTCGTGTAAGACCATCTTCTAATTTCCGAATCTAAAATTTAAAAAAAAAAAATCTTTTACCGATGACGAGAAATTGACGTCTGAAAACCAGTGTTTTTACCACTGACTCACTGACTCACTCACTCACTCATAGAAATGTTTGACTACTTCCACGTGACTTAGGAAGTTGAAATTTGGTGTGAAGGTAGGTTATTGGATCTATAAATAGGAAAAAATCAGAAATCACCATTAATTAAACATTAATGGTTGGTTAGAGGATAAATTATTGGATTACAATGGAAGCTTATGAGAATTTCACAAAATACTAGTAATAGTGCCAAGTTGGCGTCACTTTTGGCGAGTATCAGGGTTAATCTCTGAAACTACCGAACCGATTTCAAAAGTAATGGTACCAAAATGATGGTATTCGCCCCGGTTCAAACATAGACTATATCTTATGTCTGTGCCACTAACCAAAAGAGGGTTCAGAAGCGAAAAACATTCTAAAAATGTGATTTTTGTTTTACTGAAGAGCCTAGAAGCACAAAATTTGGCATGTTAATTATTTATAAGATATAAATGATCACTAATGACATTTGCTAAAAAATATCAAATTTAATGGGGTGAAAATCCGCAAAGAGCGTTCTAAAAAAGTTCGAAATACCAATTTTAAAACAATCTCAGCAAACAACAAACCGATCTTAAAAGTAATGATATCAAAATCAAAATGATGATGACAGTCTTTGCACCAACATAAGATATATCTTATGTCGATTACACTAACCCAAAGGAGGTAAAAGAGCATAAAAACATTCTAAAAATGCGATGTCTGTATATTAAGGGACTAGACTGGAAACATAAAGTTTGGCATTTTAGAGTTATTTCGCGAAATATCAGAAATAGTGCCAAGTTGGCGACACTTTTGGCAAGTATCGGGGCTAATCTCTGAAACCACCGAACCGATTTCAAAATTAATGATACCAAAATGATGGTATTCGCCCCGGTTCAAACATAGGCTATATTTTATGCGTATACAATTAACCAAAAGAGGGTGAAGAAGCAAAAAAATTCTAAAAATGCAACTTTTGTGTTACTGAAGGACCTAGAACTATAAGATTTGGCATGTTAATTATTTATAAAATATAAATGATCTCTAAGGGCATTTGATAAAAAATACGGAATTAAAAAGGGGTGAAAATGTGCGAAAATGTGCGAAAAGCGTTCTAAAAATGTTCTAAATTGGGATTTTTAAGCAATTTCAGCAAACAACAAACGATCTTAAAAGTAATGATATCAAAATGATGGTGATAGTCCTTGCTCCAATATAGGCTATATCTTATGTCGATTCCACTAACCCAAAGGGGGTAAAATAGAAAACTAGTCGTTGGGGGCCACCGTAATACTTACCCATCATGGATATGTATATGAAAATAAAACATGTGAAAACTATTTATACAATGCATTGCAATTCATAAACAAAATTTAAATATTGTTAATATACATGGTAATGCTCTATTAAAGAACTGATGATTACCGATTTCGACAAATTATATAAAACGCCAAACTACTCAAGTAGTACCGAACTGCGTAAAAGAAACATCCTTATAACTCCAAAAATAATAACTCTATTAACTAAAAATTAACTGCGTCTTATGTCCAATTAAAATATACCTCTGAATTGAAATTTGAATCAAATACAGGGCCATGAAAAATCGAAGAATGTAGAAAACAGGATTAAAAATATCTCAGCAACTAATAATCCGATCGACTTCGTTCTATATGCAAAATGTGTGATATTTTATTGCCTTTTACGTCCATTCCTTAGAACAAAAACTTAGAGCGTTTACAGACAGACAGACAGACGGACGGCAAAATTTTGTTTCTAAAAATATGTTTTTCGGAATCTCCCCTATCTAAAACGTGTAAATCCGTCAAAAATTTTTTTTTCGATTTTCAAAACGATTGCAAGACCTACCCTATACTAGGTATGATGGGTAAGTAAAAGCGTTCTAAAAATGCGATGTCTGTATGTTAAGGGCCTAAAAACATAAAATTTGGCATGTTCATTAATTATAAGATCTAAATGATCACTAAGAACATTTGTTAACAAATACAAAATTTAAAAGGGGTAAAAATGCGCGAAAAGCGTTCTAAAAACTTTCTAAATAGCAATATTTAAGCAATCTTGGGTAGTTAGCGAACCGATTTAAAGAAAAAAAAAAGATGCCAAAATGATGGCGACAGTCCTTGCTCTAACAAAATTATTGGATAAATTACCAGATTACAATGGGAATCTATGGGAATTTGGCAAAATACCAGAAATAGAGCCATGTTAGTATGACTTTTGGTGCGTAATTTTTGTCGTCAATATAGCGATATTTCGCACAGTTGGCTACAAACATTTTTGGTTGACGAAATAATCAAGTAGTACCCAATCACGTAAAAGAAACATCCTTATTAGTGGAATTTAAAGGAACATAAGCAGTCCTAATGTTAAATTTTTTAATTTGACTGAAAAAAACAGTGAATAAATGCAGGAAAAAGCTGAAATTAATATTAAATAAAACTAATTTAACCTACTTATTTCAAAAAGGAAACAAATACCTACTTATTTGACAAAAAATAATGATATCCTATCAAAAACATGAATGTGAAAAAATGCCCAGTTCGTTAAAGGTTTCGCTCATAAAAGAAGTGATTTGACAAAAAATAATGATATCCTGTCAAAAACATGAATGTGAAAGAATGCCAAGTTCGTTAAAGGTTTCGCTAATAAAAGAAGTGAGATGTAACTGCAAACCAAGCTCTTTCGGAGCTCCTTAAATCATAACTCCTGTCATGTATAATATTATTCAATTGCTTAAAATGATTTGTTAAGTTACTTGTTATTCAATAGAGCGACTTGGCAAGTTTTCAGTTACCAACTTTAATCTTTAAGTCGGAGTACAATTTAATCTAGAATCTGATTAACAAAGATCTAGTCAATCGAGTGTTCGAATAAGTATATTGAAGTTAAGGTACTGATAAATTAAGGAAGGGATCAACTTTAATTTCTGATCAACTAAATAGAAAAAATTGAATAAGAGAAAACTTGCTAAGTCGCTCTATTGAATAACAAGTAACTTAACAAATCATTTTAAGCAAATGAATAATAGTATGCATGACAGGAGTTATGATTTAAGGAGCTCCGAAAGAACTTGGTTTGCAGTTACATCTCACTTCTTTTATTAGCGAAACCTTTAACGAACTTGGCATTCTTTCACATTCATGTTTTTGACAGGATCTATTATACTGCCAACATCTACTATGATTTTGAGAATGTCAGGTTATACGAATCTGAATACAATTATGTATATTTGATTAGTTGTTAAGAATTTTTTTCTAATTTTATATTTGTTATCTATATTTCGTCCCATTCACGATTTGTATCAAGAAACCAATCAGCGAAGCTGTCGAAAGGCGTAAGTTTAAACACAAATTAAAACTTTAAAATTAAGCCCTTCGTGACGGGAACCTGTTACAAAATTTTTAATGTTTTGCCACCAGTTTTTAAAAACAGAAATTTGTGTCTTATTAAATCGAAATAATGCTCCGACTAAATAAGGCAAATTTTCAGTAAAATTTTACTGGTAATTCGAAGCAAAGATTGTTAAGCCTTTTTGCGGCACGTATACGTGTCGCTCGTCCCAAAGAGGTTAATACACGAATAATTATATGTAAATTTCTTCAGACATGATATCATGTAAATGTGATTGATTACTATAATGCAAGTTGATGTTGCAAGATTAAAACGTGACATGGATTGTAAATGTGCCACCAATTCAATTCCATGCAAGAGCAGAAAGTGGTTGTGGTTTGAAATCTCATGAGGACTTTGATCGATTTTTAAGCTCTCCAGAAAGCTGTATATATAATTGTACATCCATTTTGTTTTGATACTGATGTAAAAAAAAATCATTCGCATTTTAATTTATTATTTTTTGAAAAGCTATTCCTCTTAATTAATCATTCTTCAATGTTTTATTCCTTTAGAACATTATAATGGAATATTGTTTTTAAAATACTTTTATCTTATAGTTTATTGAAGTCTAATAATACCTAAACAATTTGATCTTAGTACTTGGTATGCGAATATAAAATTCACTATATCGAAATTGTTCGGAAATTGAAATATTGTTGCAATTTAAATATGTAGGTGACACTCCTAACCCAAATTTAATTATAAACATTATTTTGTTGTTGTACCTACTAATCGATTGAAATCACTACCTTTTATGTACGATAAATTGCGGCAAAATTTTTCGGAATAATTATCGTTTACCCATTGAAGTATAAAAGAGTAAATTTATACAAATTAAAACTCAGTGTTCTAAGAAACGATGTGTTAACCACTTAACTGATCAATAATTTAAAATAAAACTTTCAAATGTTTATGACAGAATTTGTAATCTTTTTTCACCGGTTTTTCAAAATAGAAATTTTCTCCTAATGGAATTAAGGGTACAGTGGACGCTCAAAACTAATTTTTTAAATTTTCAATGAATTTAAAAAAAAATTTCTGGAAACAGTCATAGTATAAATATTTCACAAATTTTTTTTTAAATGTATTCAATAGTTTTTGAGTTACAGATTTTGCTTTTTTTACATTAACGGAAAATGACAATACAGTCGAGTCTCTTTATAGCGAAACTCCATACATCGAATTTCTCTATATAACGAATTTTTAGTAGGAACGGTCCCCTTTTCGCATGATTACATTAAAAACAGTCTCTTTAGAGCGAAATATCTATCTCCGTATAACGAATGTTTTCAGAAATTGGTCTTAATTTATTCAGTTTTAAAAAGCTTCGAAATCACATGGAATCAATTTTCATCATTTATTTTTGATTTATCATCAGTGCTGAGTATTTTTTATATTACTTCTCTCCTTATTCTTTAAATCCAACGAATTCACTTCACCTCTCACACACCTTTCCACATCCTTCTCAAAATAGAGTCAATTGGATTGATACACATGTAAGAGAGGAATCAATTAAAGGTCTTCAAATGGAGGAAAATGTTAACTACAATTTTTCATTTCTTGCTAAAATTTCAGATTTTTTTTTTTTTTTTTTTTTTTTTTTTTTTTTGAGACCATAACAATTTTAAAATCAAAACAACAAAAAATTACAGATTTCTTCGTCTGAAATTGATGTAAGTCTTCCTTATTTGATTTTTATTAAGCTTTCAAAAAATGCCTGTTTTTTTTTTAAACGGCTTAAATAATTAAGAAATAAAATGTTAGGTTAAAATTTACTTTTAAACATTTCAAATTCTCAATTCAAAAGATCAAAAATTATATTTGTTCAAATTTCACACGTTAAATACGATTTTTAACATCATTCTCTATACATCGAATTTCTCTATATAACAAATTTTTTACTGGAACGGTGGACTTCGCTATATAGAGACTCGACTGTATTTCAAAATGCTCCATGCGAAATTCTTTATCCCCAATTTTTCTGATTTTTCGTTTAAAATGCTCTCTATGTATGTGTTTACAAATGTTACTAAGCATTTTTAGCATATTACTAGTAAAACATTTTAAAAAGAATTTTCACTTAATTCTTTTGTTTTTTTCTTTAAAAAATCATAAAAAATTCCATATAACTGAAATTTTAAAAATTTAAATGCGTCTAAAAAAGTTTATTTTTAGTAACATTTGTTAACACATACTTAGAGAATTTTAAACAAAAGATCTGAAAAATTGGGCATGAAAAATTTCGCATGCAACATTTTGAAATCGTGAAAACGACGAAAATATTCATTCTGAGAAAAACAGGTTTTAGTAACTACAATGGTTATAATTGCTTAATATTTTCCTACTGACACAGTTTCAGCTATTAAGGGATATAATATCATTTCTAGCTTATATGTAAAAGTTTTTATGTTTTTATGGTAAATTCACATAAAATATGTGGCTTCGACAGTAATTCATGCAAAAGACATGGAGTATCTGAAATTTTAAAAATCTTCTCAGAAATAACTTTTTGTATTTTCTAATGATTTTTTTTATTTTTCTAGAAATATTCATGGTATAAATATCTCTTATTGTACAAATTTTTATTAAATATATTAAATATTTTTAATTTATTAAACATAGTAATATTTTTTTTTATTTTACACTAAAAAGATTGGGCACAAAAAGCAATTCCTCAAAATACATTGTAAACAAACTCCAAAAGAAACAGTTAAAAGTTAATGTTAATGTTAAAGTATTGTTTTGCGAAATCATAAAATTATTAAGTTTTCAGTGCAAAATAATAACATTTTGTAAGGTAAAACTAAAAACTAGGCTAAATTTTACGTATGCGAATCGGCAAAAAAGTAAACAAAGGGGCGTGGCAGAATCAACTGATTGGACAAAAATGCTTGTAACACCAGTAAAAATAGTCAAAATTGAAAAATTCTATTCAATCAGCAGGGAGTTCATATAATGTTATTATGCTAAAACTGAAAATTCGACAATTTGATGATTTTTTGTGATTTTGAAAGTCCACTGTACCCTTAACCCTTTTCGGCGTGAGCAAAATCTGTTAATAAAATAAAAAAATATCGACTGACAAAGGATTTCGCAAATTAAGTTTTTAGACATTTTGAAGTTCTTCATTTAGTCTTTCATTATTAAAAAAAAAATTTTTTTTTAAATATTATTGGTGCCGTTGGAAATTTTAAATTAAATTTAAGTATCCCCAGACCGGACACAGTGTGCCGGAAAGGATTAAATAATGCAAAATTTGCAATGAAAATCTTCTGGTGAGAAAAATAAATCATGATTGGAATATGGATGCCCGTACAACGTACGGGCATCCATAATAATTTACGGACATGAAATAATAATTTGGGTAATAATAATACAATAATACGGGTAATACAATAATTACGGGTAATTGGGTAATACAATAATACGGGCATCCAATAATAATTCGACCGTACGTTGTACGGGCAAATTATTATTGGCAAAAACAGATTGTCCGTATGACGTACGGGCAGGTAAGTGAAGCGATTAATCTTAAATCAATACGTTCTTTTTACGCACAAGATACATTATGCAGTTTTATTTAGGCTATAATTTTTGCGAAAGATTATTATAACGTTATTACTTTTTAAAGATATTGCAGATTGTCACTACAGAATAATATTGGTTATAATATCCGTCAAGTTTAACGATTTTTGTGCAAGAAAACAAAATTGTAACCTTATCCGAACAGAAACACAAAGCATTACATTTCAACGCGAACACGGATTGTCATTCATGATTTTCTGTGAAATGTAATATGTTTACATAAAGGACTGGAAATGCATTATATGCTGTCAGGTACGCTATGAATTATTTAGCATATGTTGCTTGAAATCTAATGCTGGACATGTATATAATTTCCCGTGATGTCATTACATTTCACAGAGAGTAAAATAAACTCCTAAGAAATATCGTAATTACATTTTTTAAATTAAAAAATGAAGCTTTAGTTGCAAAGGTGTAATCGTAGAACTGAGTTATAGTTGCATTAAATGAATATCCGCAAAAATGCCAGATACTTTTTTAATATTCTACTCGCACCACTATATTTTACAATTAAATTTTATATTATAATCGTTTTTCCTCACAGAGCATAAAATTTCTAAAATAGTTTCCTATAGTCTTTTATAAATCAACGTAATGTTTTGCAGTTTTATAAAAATTTAACATTATTTGCAAATATAATAAATATTCCGTATTTTAGCCCTTATGTGACAAGCGTCTTTTTCAAAATTTTTAATCTTTTATCACCGGTTATTCAAAAGAGACGTTTCTGACTATTTGAATATGAAAAATGCTGTTATCAAGTAAAGCAAAATTTATAACAATACTTTACTGGTAAGAATAATTATGGATTCAGTGGATCTTTCGTAGCGCGTATACTGGTTACTTGTCCAAAAATAGATAAGCAACTTCAACAATGAATTGCTTTTAAATATAAGTGTAAATTATAAAATGATCAAGTAAAAGTGCTAAAAATAAGCACTAAAAATATTTTCACTCACTCGTGAAAAAATTCTAACATAGTATTATAATAGGCTAGTTCCATGGGTTTTGTAGTGTAAGTCACATTATCTTATAATTGCTATGCTTGTTTGCCACCGTTATTTTGGAAAAGTCTGCTTGGCCTTATTCAATTAATGAGAATGTGCCGATAAAATAAATCACATTTTTTCGTACTAAAATACTGGTAACCAAAAATCGTAGCCTGTGACTTACACTACAAGTACTCATGGAAATAGCCAATATTCTTTTGTATTTTAATATTATGAAGAAACATAATTTTTAATATTAATAATCACGGAAATGAAAAAAGCCTTTTATTTAAAAATAGAATGAGAATGAATTAGTAAGGATTAACATTTTCATTACTACAATTTTAATTAGTTTAATATTCATGCAGCGGAAGATAAAGGCATAAAAGAAAGATAACGTTTCTATTCTTTAGTAACATGATAATATATTTATATATTTTTTCGGACACTTCACTATAAAGTGCATTTTCTGAGTAAAATTTATATCCTAAGATAAAATATCAATCTTCATTTAATGGAATTACTTTTCTTCTTCTGTGTCATTGGCTTCAGATAAACTTAACTTTCGCAGATAATATCATTTAGAGGTTTCCATCACCTCTTTAAAGTATTTTTAAATTCGTTTATAAATCATTCTTAAAACTAGGAAAAGTATAGTTTTAGGAGAAAGGGAATTTTAGGCGATTCAACTATATAAACGCAACAGAAAAAGGATAGTGTTTGATAGAAGATTAAGTTTATGTAACATTTTTAAGGATTTTTGCATGTGATATAATTAAATATCTTCGATACCTTAAGGGCTTTTAATTAAACGAAACCTGTTATTCAAAAATAATATAAGAAAGAATTAATAAGAACTATGATTTTAATACAGTTATATATTTTTTCAGACAGTTTGTATATATTTATGAACGGAATGTAAAAATAGATATAACTCATAAATTTGCCTTATAAAATGTTTTCTTATTAATTAAATATCTTCGATACCTTAAGGGCTTTTAATTAAACAAAACCTGTTATTCAAAAATAATATAAGAAAGAATTAGTAAGAACTATGATTTTAATACAGTTATATATTTTTTCAGACAGTTTGTATATATTTATGAACGGAATGTAAAAATAGATATAACTCATAAATTTGCCTTATAAAATGTTTTCTTATAAGTTTTAATATTGTTCGGATGGAGGTTCGTATTCTGTAAAAATTTAGCGTTAATATGAAATTTTCCCCCGAAATGATCTAAATGATCTTAAACTCTTTATAAAAATAGAGCACACACCATGCTTTTTTATCAAAATAAATATTATTTTAGTACAAAGTATATTTTTGTTTATAAATTTTCATGAGTTTAATATTAATGCCCAGAAAATAAAGACATAAAGTAAGAAAATGATTCTATTCTTTGATAACATGGTAATATATTTCTAAATTTTTTTCAGATACTATACCTATGAAGTACATTTTCTGTGCAAGATTCATATCGTAAGATAAAATACCAATCTTCATTTAACGGAATTATTTTTACTGCTTTTGTGTCATTGGCTGCAGATAAGATTAACTTTTGCAGATAATATCGTTTAGATGTATCGTTTCGATTTAGTCCCATCATCTCTTTTAAAGCATTTTTGAAATTTGTTTATAAATCATTCTTAAATCTAGAAAAAATATCGCTTTTGAAAAAAAAAAAGAATTTTATGAGTTTCAAAACAGGATATGGCAAAATAAAAAGGATATGGTCAGCTGAAGATTATTTTTATAAAACAATTTTAAGGATTTTTGCATGATAAACAATTATATATCTTCGAAAATTTAAGGGCATGGAAAATAAATGAAACATTTTATTCAAAAATAGTATGAGATAGAATTAGTAAGGACTAACATTTTCAAATGTTTAGATATCTTTTTATGCAATTTGCAAATTTCTATGAGCGTAACGCACATATATATAACTGAAAAATTTGCGATGTTTACATTTGTCCCATGTTCACATGTGCCACAATTTCCCCTATATTATTTTTCTGTAAAGTATAATCCTTGATATTTATTTTCATTAGTTTAATATTAATGCAGAAGAAAACAGATGTAATCACAGAAATATAGATTAAAACATAATGACTCTACTCTTTAATAACATGGTAATATATATATATATTTTTTTTCAGATACTTTATCTATAAAGTACATTTTTGTGTAAGATTTATATCGTAAGATAAAACACCAATCTTCATTTAATGGAATTAAATTTACTGTTTTTGTGTCATTGGCTTCAGATAAATTTAACTTTCTCTGATAATATCGTTCAGAGATTTTCATCATCATTTTAAGTATATTTTAAATAAATTTATAAATCATTCTTAAGTCTAGACAAAATATTGTTTTTGAATAAAATGAATTTTAGGAGATTCATCTATATAAATGCAACATGAAAAGGATATGGTAAGATAAAAGACTAAGTTCATGTATCATTTTTATGGATTTTTGCATGTTACTCAGTTAAATATCTTCAGTATTTTGAGGGCTTGAAAAAAAAAACTTTTATTCAAAGATAGTATAATACTAATACAAGGTTCGCACACTCCTTGGAATTTCCAAGGACTCTGCCACCACTATTACAAACAAGAAAATTTACATTAAATTTTCAAACCACAACATTCGTAATCCCCAACTTCATTCACAGATTTTACGATATTTTTCTGCAGTGAAACACTTTGAAAATATTCTTAAAATTTAGTGGTAGAGCTGTACAAACCCTGATAGTCTAAGAAAGAATTTGTAAGAACTAACAATTTCATATATATAGATATTTTTTCAGATAATTTGTATATTTTTAACAAGGCAATAAAAAATAGATAAAACTAATGAATTTGCATTGTAAATTATTTTCTTATAAATTATAAGTATTGTTCGTATGGAGGTTCATATTCTGTAAGCATTATACATTAATGTGAAATTTTCCAATAGAAATAAATGATCATAAATGATCTTAAACACATTATAAAACTAGAGCGTACGCTATGCTTTTTTTATATATAATATATATTATTTTTTTACAAACTATCAATATCTTTATAAATTTTCATTAGGTTAATATCAATACATTAGAAAATAAAGACATAAACGAAAGGAAGTGACTCTATTCTTTGAAAACATGTTATAATATTTTTTTTCAGAAAATTTACCTATAAAGTGCATTTCCTGTGTAAGATTTATATCGTAAGATAAAATAATAATCTTCATTTAATGGAATTGCATTTATTGCTTCTGCGTCATTGGCTTCAGATAAATTTAACTTTCACAGATAATATTGTTTAGAGCTTTCCATCATCTCTTTTAAAGTAATTTTTTAATTCGTTTGTAAATCATTCTTAAGTCTAGACAAAGTACTGTTTTTGAAGAAAAAGGAATTTTAGGAGATTCAGCTATATAAACGAAATATAAAAAGGGTACGGTTTAATTAAAAATTAAGTTTATGTAACATTTTTAAGGATTTTCACTTGTAATTTAGTTAAATATGTTTAAGGGCTTAAAATTAAAAGAAGCCTTTTATTCTAAGATAGTGTAAGAAAGAATTAGTAAGGAATAACACATTTTTAAATGCTTAGAAACTTCTTCGTAAAAGGATTCTATTCTTTGATAACATGGAAATACATTTATATTTTTTCATATAATTTAGCTATAAAGTACATTTTCTGTGTAAGATTTATATCATAAGATAAAATAGCAATCTTCATTTAGTGGAATTACTTTTACTACTTCTGTGTCATTGGCTTGAGATAAATTTAACTTTCACAGATAATATCGTTTAGAGGTTTCCATCATCTCTTTTAAAGTATTTTTTAAATTCGTTCATAAATCAATCTTAAGTCTAGACAAAGTATTGTTTTTGAAGAAAAGGAATTTTAGGAGATTAAACTATGTAAAAAAACATAAAAAAGATAAGGTTTGATAAAATAATTAAGTTTATGTAACTTTTTAAGGATTTTTGGATATTATATAGTTAACTATCTTCGATAATTTTAAGAACTTGAAATTTAAAGAAGCCCTTTTTCAATGATAGTATGAGAAGAATTAGTAACGACTAACATTTTCAAATATTTAGATATTTTTTCATGCAATTTGTGTATTTTTATGAACTTAATTTAAAAATAGATATAAGTAATAAATTTGCATTATAAAATATTTTCGCATAAATCTTAAGCGTTGTTCTAAAAATGCAAATTCGTATTCTGTAAAAAAAAAATAATGTTCATGTGACCCCCTCCCCCCCTAAAATTATCTTAAATTTTTCATTTAGAAGTCAAACATCGACATTTAACTTTTCGGTGTCGGATGAGGTTGGAAATGAAAAACGCGTTTTTTAACATATTTAAGGAAAGTAGCAGTAAAACAATGGTATTTTTATCGTTCCTGCGAGCGTATCTAACACTTCAAAAATGTTTTTTCATAATTTTTAAAAACTGATTATACATGTCCTTTAAGTATATATATATATATATATATATATATAGCGCTTTTAAAGTGATTGACTAGAAATACAGACACTCATTTTCCGATATTTTTTTTTAACAAAATGGAATCAAAGATAAGGTGTTTATGATAAGAGCAAAATAGTGTTTTTTTACTTTCATATAACCCACTAAAAAGTAGGATTTTGCCATTCCACAGGGTGTCCCAGAACTTCGTCTACAAACTTTGAGGAGTGGTAAAGAACATCTTTTGGAACCACAATTACATAGGAAAGCATGGGTTTAAACGTCTTGTTAACCCTTTCACAGACAGTGGTTTGTATATGAAACTAAAAAATATGAATGACATCAGAAATCACGGAAAAGTATATTTGCAAAGAAGAAAAAAATACATTTCACATACATAATAATTGGAAAAATTATATTAACACTAGAACCGCGGGATAATTCACTCAAGTTTTATAAAAATATTTCTCACCGGAATTTTTATACAAAACGTTTTAAGTTATATATTGGAATTATATTTGCCTAGCTCATATTTAGCTAGTTTTTTAAAAAGTTTTCTGGTTCGAATCAATACCGTTGCGTATAATACGGGTCAAAATGACCCGTCGCCGTGGTTCTAGTGTTAAAATTCTGGTGTCAATGTTAATTTTCTATTAAAAATTTTGTTGTTTCATATACTAACCATTGTCTGTGAAAGGGTTAACAAGATGTTTCCACCCATGTTTTTCTATGTAATTGTTGTTCCAAACGATGGTCTCAACCACCCCTCAAAGTTTGTACATGAAGTTCTGGGACACCCTGTATATTGCCACTGCAAGTTGAAGTAGGGCTAATTAAATGGATATGCTACTTTGTATAGTGTTTCTTTCTCAGACTGCTTTAGTCACTGCTTTAATCTAGATGCTGAACTGCGAATGTAGAGCAGATGCAGTAAAGAACATCACGTGGCGTTAGTGGTCTAACGCAAATGGTAATGCCGTAAGCTTTTTATTTTTTATAGCCTCGATATCGAAAAGATGACATTGCACTGCTTGTTTCCATTTTGAAGCTTAGAGTGTTACAAAATGTTTCGCTTGGAATTTTTTTTTTTTTTTTGTACTCGCAATTTTTATTTTTAAATTCATACTTTAAAAATAATAACAGTAGAAACTGTTTTTCTCTTTTATATATCTCACTAACAAACAGGATAACACTATGCTTTAATACCACTGTGGTTCGAAACAAGGCTAACCATAGGGATAGGCAGTTTTTTTTATAACGTCTCTTTTTTAGACTGTTTGAATCACATGTCGCTAAATTGCACAAATGCAGAGTAGATGCAGCATCATGTGACTCTCGTGGCCTAACACAAATGGTGATGCGGCCAGCTCTCTTTTTTATTGCATTCGATATCGAAAAGATGACATTGTACAATCCGTTTCCATTTTCAAGCATACAAAGTTACAGAATGTTTTGCTTCGAATGTTTTTTCCCATATTATCCCTGTTATTGAAACTTTGTAATTAGTCCAAATAATTATTATATTTGCGAATGTTTTTATACATATTCTGTGCACTTTGTTTATGGTGTGGCATTAACCCGTCATGCAGGACATATGGGCAAAATATCAGGCTATTTCGCTTTTTATTTATTATACCCAGTATAAAGTACTCAAACACTAATTTAGCTGAGTAAAACACTGCTTCTGTAAAATCATATTTTGGGCATACGTTAATGGCATTCCTTTGATATTGAAAATAATATTTCAAATAAAAGTATGCAATTAAAAAAAATAGTTTCATTTTAAATCTTCTTTCATTTTCTTTTAAATTCTATTCTTTAATCTTAATTCAGATCTCCATAAATGCTGAATATTCTTTTCTTTAATGTTTTGTTTTAAATATCACGGTAGATTTAACTTTAAACAATAGTATCCGTCTTTCACTGGTAATTAAAATAAATATTTTTAATAAAAAGCTCCTTGAATTAGATTTTTATACAAGTTAATAAAAATCATTTATTAAATTAATCATGATCAAATAAAATAAATTACATTTGTGATAAAATGTATCATTAAAATTACTTTTGACAGCAAAACAAACAAATCTAGCATATATATCCATTCACTTTTAGTTTTTATCAGTAATCTAATTATTTTTAAACAAGAAGAACATAACTTAAATCTTTGTAAGATATCTTTAAGATTTTTATTCTTCTATTGTTTAATCTGCTTTACTTTAATATTAGGAGAATAAAAGAAAAAAAAATATTACATTTTGTAAAGAAAAAAGTTCTAAATAAGTATATTGTAAAATACTTAAAAGTGTACCGCTCAAATTAAAATAATTGTTTAATAAAAACAAATATAATTAACCTTCTTTGCTGAAACGGAATTATTTTTTTATATCAAATAATTGATAATTCACTTTGTTTATAATTTATTTAAAGATCTATTGTTCCTTTTTTCTACTTGAATAATTTTAAAATAGCTTCATTGAAAGCGAAAAACTAAAACTCCTCAAATTTGAAAAATGATCCACAGATTCGTAAGGCAAAGAAAAACCAAGAAAAATAAATACGTAAATAAAAATATTAAGAAATAAAAAAATATATATTAATATTGGGTTGGAAACTAAGTTCCCGCAGTTTTTTTAAATAGAAGTTTTCTACCAGAATCTATATTTTGTTTTTTGGATACTAGAGCTAATTTGTGTTGAAACTCAGATCTATAAAATGGAATGTCAAGTTGAGAAAAAGGAACATTTTCGACACGTCCTTCTCTTTGCTTTCAATCAAGGTTGTAAGGCCGCAAAAGCTGCTCGCGATATTTGTGCTGTGTATGGCGAGTGTGCGATAGCTGAAAGAACCGCCCATGATTGGTATGCCAAGTTCAAAAATGGAAATTTTGACATCAAAGACGCACCTCGTTCTGGCCGTCCAGTTGAGTTCGATGAGGAGCGATTAAACCAACATTTGCACGAAAATTCGCGTCAAACGACAAGAGAACTGGCAAAGAAAATGAAATTCTCCCACACTGCTATAGTGAAGCATCTTCACTCGATGGGAAAAGTTCAGAAGTTTGGAGCATGGGTTCCGCATGTTTTAAGTGACAACAACAAGAATCAACGAACCGCAATCTCCGCTGGTTTGCTTGCTCGTCACCGCTCAACTCATGGAAACAAGCAACGATTTCTTTACCGAATCGTTACTGGCGATGAAAAATGGTGCCTGTACATTAATATGAAGCAACGCAAGGAATGGCTCAGCCCTGGTAAATTACCAACACCGCGTGTAAAACAAGATCTTCACCCACGTAAAACGATGTTGTGCGTATGGTGGGACTGGGAAGGCATTATCCATTACATACTGCTTGAACGGAACCAAGCAGTCAACGCGGAACTCTATGTTCGACAAATGGAACGACTCAACGTAGCTATTCAAGAGAAAAGACCTAATCGGCAGCATGGAGTCCTTTTGCTGCACGACAACGCCCGCCCTCATATCGCCAATATGACCAAGGAAGCCATTCAAACGCATGGCTGGGAAGTACTGCCGCACCCGCCGTACTCTCCTGATTTGGCACCAACGGATTTCCATCTCTTTCGATCTCTATCAAACGCTATGCGCGGAGTTTCGTTCAATACTGATGCAGACTTGAAAGCTTGGTTGGCTGAATTTTTCGAATCGAAACCAGGGGATTTCTACCAACGAGGTATTGAAAATCTTGTTGAACGTTGGGAAGAAGTTGTAAACAACAAGGGAGAATACATTGTTGATTAATTATTTGTTATTTTTTATTAAGAAATAAACTTTGAAATAATTTTTAAAAAACGGCGGAAACTTAGTCTCCAACTCAGTTGGCATTCCATAGTTGACATTCCATTTAAACCCTTTCGACTCGGGTGTCACTTACACAAATTTTATTTAGTTTACACCACTTTAAAAAAAAAGTTTCCTTCAAGTACACAATTTCAAAAATGCTGTAATTAAATAAGGCAAATTTTATTTTCCTTTTTTACTGGTGCAAAAAACAAATTTTGCAAAGAAAGATGATGTTGAGTCAGACTGGACATACGAATGCAAAGAGTTAATGATCTGAAAATTAACATAAATTAACTCGATCAAAAAAAAAAAAAATGTAAATTTGGCAGAACAAAAACGTATTTAAAAACACGGCGGGAACTTCGTTGCCAACCCACTTGCTACTTTATCGCTGACATTACATTTTAACAATCAGCATTTTAACATGAATTAGGTCGATCAAAAAAACAGAGTATAGATTCCGGTAGAAAAATTGTCTTTAAACAAACGGCGGGAACTTAGTTTCCAACCCAATAAATAAATATTTTAGATTTAATCTTAATTTTCCTACCCTGAATGGGTCTGATCGACCCATAGCTATAATTTGTTTTATACGATTCGCACCAGAACATTATTCTTAGAGAAAGTTAAATCAGAGATCCAAATCATTAAGCCAATTAAATATATTAAAATGTTTTAAATAACAATTCTGGTGTGGAATATTTTTATCACGATTGATTAAAATTTGAACAGGTTAGGAAGGTTAAGCAAATTATGTGCCTATTTTGTGAAGCAACCAATAACAGATGGTTCAATAACGCCTTTTTAGAAAAAACTTTGCATATTACTTTTAAATACTAAAATTTAACTTAAAATAAAACTGAAGGGGAAATGCAAATGCTGAATAAAATTTACAACTATAGACGCATTTTTTGGATCAGAGAGCAGACCCCAGTATTCAGAAGGTGATGGCCGTGTTATGAACATATATTCTATATTCATATATCAATCCATTAACACATATCAGTACAGTATGTCCAAACCGGGCATACCAAAGTTTTACTCTAAACTTGCAAATGGTAGGAAAATTTTCCTTTTACACTGAAATCTTAAATTAAGGAGTTCGTTTCTATAAAAGTCGTTTGTAAATTTCGGTGTCAATCGATAATTTCTCATCTTACTATGTTTCATTTTATTTTATAAATTCATTTATGTTTTATAAAAATATTCTTCATCGGAATTTTCATTTAAAGCAGTTTTATTCATTGACTATATTTTTTCCCGTCTTATATTTAGCATATCTTATAAAGAGTTTTCTGGTTCGAAACGACATCTCTCCATACAATACGGGTCAAAATGACCCGTTGCCGCTGTACTAGTGTTAACCCTTTGCGGCGCAGGGCATATTCATCGATTAAGTGTTGAAATTAATGAGTGACACAGGAATTTCAAAACAAGTTTATTTGTAAATAAAAAAAAAACGCCATCTTTCACGCATTCAATAAATCGTAATTTTTTTAAACAAAATTCCGGTGCCAATGTGGCAGTTGGGAATTGAAATTAAATGGTATATCTATGAAACCACAGTGCCGCAAAGAGTTAAAGATCTTGCAATATTGTAAAACAGAGTAGATTTTCCTAAATACATATTCACTTCTTATGCATATACGATTAACAAAGGTCAATTTTGTTAGCTCATTTATTACTTATTTGATATTAAACAATTTGAGACGGATCTTTTGTGACTAATTTTTAAAAACAGAAATTTATGTCTTATTGAATCGAGAAAATTCTCAGATTAATTAAGATAAATTTTATAGTGAAATTTTATCGGATATTCAAAGGTTCTTCGTGTTTCAGCGACACGTATACCGGACCCTCATTTCCAAAGGTTTAATGCTAAAGATATCGTTTCATGTGCACTATTCATCGCATAATGCAGATTTTTTTAGAAATCGATCCCACAGAATCTAAACTAGTTTCATACATTGTTTTTTAACACTAGAACCGCCATTAGGGGTCAAAATGGCACCTGCCAGATTGATATTAATCGATTCGAACCAGAATTATCTTCATAAGATATGTTAAAAGTATGTAGCACAATAATAGACTAATTAAATAAGTTAAATAGTTTAAAATTATAATACTGGTGCGAAACACTTTTTGTAAAACTTGTGTAAAATACCCGGCGGTTCTAGTGTTAAAAACAACTTTGGTAAAATTTTGGTTATTAAAAGATCAAGCGACTGTCAGAGATAAAGAAAAGGGAAAGAAGATAATGCAACGCCAAAAAATTAATAAGGTCAAAAATTAATACAGCGAGTTAATAGTCCAAGAGGATATCGCACAAAAACCCTATGCCATAGAGCACAAGAAACAATTCTTTATTTTATTGAAGAGTAGTAATAAAAGATCAAATGATCTATATCTGCCGGAAGAGAAGTGGTGCATAAGCCAAAAATTGATACCACTAGTGGTTGACTCCTGCGTTTGTCCTACAGTGACATGGAAGATTGGGTGCAGGAAAACACTATGGTATGCCTACGAGTCAAACACTAGTGGTATTCATTCTGTGGTCCTTTAAATCAGGCAAAATTTAGAATAAAATTTTACTGATGAGCATTATCAAAGATTTCTAGGGGTTAACGAACGTAAATCTAACTTTCATGGAAGTCCACATTAGTTCACTATGCTAAAAACAGTATTTTAAAGAAATGATTTTAATACAGTTGTAAACAGCCTATGAAACCCGTATAAAAACCGATTTAATTACATTAGCACTGCGTTTTCAGCAATCATTCATTAGAAAGATTGCTCATTTGTCATTATTTTCATTAGAACGATTTGCCGACAATAAAAAGCAAAGCTAAGCTCAGCTTTGTTTTTATGAAGAAAATCGATAGTATATTCCAAACGATTCTTTGCTACTTTTTTATGCAATATTTGTGAATTTTGGTTTTCCATGTTTATTCAGAAACTGCTTTTTAAAATAAATAAGATATAAAATTGCGACATTTTAAGTTAAATACTAATGTTTTACAGTTTTAAATAAAACTTCTGGTGTGAAATATTTTTTAAATTTTCACTAATTTCACTATTTTTAAAAATTGCTGTATATTTAATGTTAATTTTTTAAGAGAAATTTGTTTTAAAAAAGTATTTATTATTTGTACAAATCTCTTTCCTCTTTTTAAAAATCTTTTAAAAACAAAGGAAAAATCATGTAGAAAATGAACCATTTATTAGTACGTATAAAGCTCGCACAACACAAGAAATATAAAAAAAAAAACTGTTTAATTTATTATTTTTAATTATTAGGATGAGCGAAGCGAATCCTCTACTAGGCCACTCAAGTTACAGTTTGTGCAGTTTACTTTATAAAAATTCTATTCAGTATTTTGACTTGAAATTAAACATAAGAATAAATTATGATATGTAGATTTGCAGAATATTATTTTTTTACAGAATAACATTTAAAAAATATTATTTTAATAATTAATTTATTCTACATGTTTTTCTATTATGGACGCATTTTTGCAAATAAAACATTGAACGCGTATCTTTTTATTTTCAGAATGAAAATAAACCATGGGGTTAGTAATTATAGATAGAATCATGATTAATTAATTAAATAAAATATAGTTTCATTATTCCGCCAAAATCGTTTGCAAATAAAAAATTGAACCCGTATCTTTTTATTTTAAGAAGGCAAATAAACTATGGGGTTAGTAATTATAGATAGAATCATGATTAATGTATCAAATAAAATATATTTTCATTTTTCTGCCAAAATTATTCACGCAGTTTATACTTACGGATTTTAAAAGAATTACATTATGATTTATTTATTTATGTATTTACTTTGGCAAAGTGGCAACAAAAAGAATCGTAAACAAGTAAAATTAATTCTTATATTTGGTATTTAAAGTGATATTTTGTTTAATTTGGCAAGTTTCTTAAGTCTGGTATTCGAAATGAAAGATTAAAGAATAATTTAAGAATATTTTAGTTGATTGAAGAATAAAATTCAACCAAATTAAATATATTAACTACGTTTATAAATAATTTCTGGAATGTATTAGTAATTTAAAAATGTCGAGAAAATGAACACTTATTGGCCAGAACGAACGCCGTTACTGGCCATTGCAAAATGTAAAAACATCTATAAAACTTTTAGTTAAAAAATAAAAAAAATATATTTTGTAAAATTCTGCTTCGAAAATATTTTTATTTATACCAGCCTTATATCATAAATAAAAAATTCCGAGGAAATTCTTAGTTATTTGGCTGAATTTACATTTCTAAAATTTAAATGCACCAAAACAAGAGATAACGTTTGCTTAATAAAGATGCAAAAATAATATAAAAAAGTAATGTTCCTTTCAAATATTTATCTTATGAAATAATGCTTCGCGAATCCAAACAAAGCACGGCTTTTGCTAGTATATTATTTTTTATTATAAAAGCTTTTAATTTAAAAAATTTCAAATTAATCTTAGAAAATCAAAATTCTGCTTTTTCTTCTTCTTCTTTTTATTTTTATGGCTAAAACACAACTTTTTTTTTTTATAAAAAAAAACATCTTCCTCAGAAAGGCAACACTTTTGCTGAATTATATGCCAGTTATAACGGAAACAAACAGCTGTTAGATGTTATTTTCTGAAAATGTAAATTGCTTTTTATCGTTTCACACCATTATTAGAATCTTTGAATCTCTCTTATATTTTACCAAAATAAAAATGCAGTAATGTATTCAAAATTGTCGTATTTTTATGGGATTATGTATGAAGAACTGATAAGAGTAATTTTATTTTTTTATGGTGGATAACTGTTCTTTCGAAAAGTTTTGAAATTTCCATACTTTCTTAATGATTTCTTTTTATTTCAGAAAAGAAATTTTTTATATTACTAAAACAAGAAAAAAGGGGGTAGGGGTTCTAATTATATATAACTTCCAAAGAAATATATAGAGTTGAAATAAAACAAAGAGTAAAGTTCTTAAAAACAACTAATGTTAAAAAAAGTTTCCAAAAAATAATAATTATTATTTTTAAATAAAAGATAAAATAAAAAGAAAGATCAAAGATGTTGAAGTAATTTATAATGAAGCATACTAATTATAATTCAATCTGTTTATTATAAGGTAAATATGTTTATCTGCATCTGGATTTCTAACTTTGATTGAAATGTATTCAAAAGTTCAAATTTGATGAGTCACAAAAGTATCTATAAATATTTGGACATCTATCCAACTTTTATTTGAATAAACTGGATACTGGTAAATATGAAAAGAATGTTTTGTTAACCCGTTCGCGACGGGAGCTGTTAACGAAATTTTTAATATTTTGTCACCAGTTTTTAAAAACAAAAATTTTTGCCTTATTGAATCAAGAAAATGACCTGATTTAATAAGTCAAAATTTACAGTAAAATTTTACTGGTAGGTATAAAGAGGGATTGTTAAGCCTTTTTGTGCACGTGTTTGGGCGATATCTTTGGAGTCTTTAAAATTTTACATATTTTTTAAAAATCTTTTTTTAGTTTTTTTATACAGAAACTTTTCGAATAAGTGCAGCATTACATTTTAATATTCCAAATAATGCTGAAAAATCATTTTTTCAAAGTAATAAACAGTAGAGAATAAGTAACTAGATACGTAAAACTTGAAGATGAAATAAGATATTTTGCAAAAAAAAAAGGTTTAAAAAATGCCTAAAGAAAATTAGATTTTAGAGCGTTCTTATTTCTTTGTTTATAGAAAATCAGGAGAAATAAGAATCGAAATTTATTATTATCTTCAAAATTTTTAAATGTTTATTATCCAACAAATTTTGTTTTAAACTAAGTTTACTAATAATAACTAACTCATAAAATACATATTATAATCACATTTAATGAAAATAAGATATGTTTTCACTTTTAATCCTTTTTGTTTCGGTGTTTCAGTTCATGAAACACCCAACATGATTCCGAAATGTCACAATGACACAAGACTCCCTGCATGAATAATTTTCATTTATTAAGTATAAGAACAATAGCTTTTGCCTGTATTCAAAAAATTATTGGTAAATTCCGGTGTCATTCTGTCATTACAATGTTTTCGCAGTGGAAGTGCCTGCATCGGTTTAAGCCCTTGGGAACCATCAGTCGGTATAAGGGCTGCACAAGGTTCTCAGAATTCTTCATTAGTCTCATCATTAGATTTTTATTCTAAATGTGGCTTTATTTAATCCGAGCATTCCCCGATTCAATTAGGAAAAAAATTCTGCTTTGAGAAACCTGTGATAAAATTTTAAAGTTCCGAAAAAGAGGATGTTTTCTAAGGGGTTCATAACTAACTTGCGAAAAAGAAATTTAAATTTTGTTTTATGCTAACTTGTACAGGTTTCGTACACATCGATTTGTTCAGAGGATTTGTGATGTTTCAATTCTAGTAATTTCAAAAATTACTGGTCGCTATATCTGAAAGAAGATTTTTTTAAAATAAGACAAATGTAATTTTCGGAATATTCTGGTAATAGCTACTTAAAAGTCCTTGAAGCGTGCAGTTACTGTTGTAGAAAATTTCTTCTGATATTTCATGATGCGACATTTTATGTGCATAACTTCTGTTTATGCCATAATGCCATACGTTAACGCGCCAGTAACCATTACGTGTGCCCGAAGGGCAGGAGCCTCCTTTGAACTGCATCCAGTGGATAAAAAGACAGACTTCTGAAACGGAAGATTTTCGGCAAAGCGGCAATAGATGGCAGCACCAAACATTTCTATCTGCTCTACTTTGACATGTTTCTAAAGGGAAGGGAAAGTTCAGAGATCATTACCCATGGCAACTGCTACGACAAGATTTTCATAATCCCTTTATTTAACAAGTACTTACATTGCATACATTCGGTGCATATTTGGTGGTGTCCAGTGTCGAACCCAGGTACTTTCAGCCTGGAGTTCGGTGCTATGGCCACTAGGCTATCACGGCCACACCAAGTGAGTTTTAGTAATAGCTATGAAAGATGAAAAACTATTCACTCTATTCGTTCCTAGCTTTTTTCTAGTAATTCTTACAGATTCCTTGTAACCGAGTAAGATTACAAACATATTTTTAGTAATTACAAGGATCACTAAAATTTTTTTAGTAGATCGACCCTTTTTTTACAGTGTAGGGAGATAACGTAAAAAGTTTTAAAGAAAATAAATTAGCTTCCGTGGTTATTGGTTTAGTTTTTCGAGAATACAGGGCTCTCAAATGGTCCCCAACTGAACATCAGAATTTCTTAGAAAAATTTTCCTTTTATATTTTTCTTGCAAATTGCCAAGAAAGAAGCTTTCGGAGTTAATTCTAGCGCAAATACTGCAGAAACATATCATGAAATTTTCTGTTAAAAAATATTGATGTTCAGTTCGCGGACCATTTGGGAGCCCTGAAAATACCATTTATAAATGCTTTAAAATTAATGTACTTTTGGTAAATGTTGTTAAAACATAAAAGTTCCAGGGTCCTTAAAGAAGAAATAACACTCGACTATAATTGTGCAACAGAAACCTCTCAATAACAGAATCTATTTCAGTTGTAATAATGATTCCGCTTTTTCAGAGTTTATTGTATAAAATTAATTATTAGGTTAATTTAATACAGTAAAATCTACTAAATTGAAATTCAAACGACAGAGACATATTTGATTTTATTCAAGTTTACTTTTAACAAGAATTTTTTTTATCATATTCCAGCTATAAGACTATGAATTTTTAAATTTAAGAAAGGATTTTTTTAGCGTTAAGTTAAATTTTCTTAGGATTTTCTGTATTGTTACGTCCCGATTGTGATGATCTTGTCACACATTTTTGTGAGAGTAAACCTGACATCACCACATGTGGGTGGCACAATGGATAGAGAAAAATTACTGAAACATTAAAAATCATACGTCAGTCTTGCTTTGCAAACTTGCAGCAAAAGCAGCATGACAAGACTGAGAGAACATAACATGACTGCAGCAAGATAACGGAAACGCTGAAGACACCACACTTTCAATTTGCAGCTAACTTGTCGTGCAAATTAAAATCTTACTGTGTCAATCTTATTGCAACTTAATGGCTGACAAGTAAGAAAATTAGTTGTGTCAAGATGAAAGTACAGCTAATTCTTCGCAAAGTAGTAGAAAGTTTAGCTTTCTCTGGTCAAAAAAAGTGCAAATTTACCGAAAGGCAGTATCCTTGTAATGCCACACCAACCGTATACAATTGTCACACTATAGATATGACATATGCATGAACAGGCCCTTCATGTCCTTTGATGCATATTCACCGTCAAATGGTGCACGCATCTGTTTATCACTTAAACAAATAATGGCAATATTTGTACTTTTAATTTGACATATTTTACATATTTCATAAATAAAGAGTTAAAAAAATCGGTGCAGCATCAAATAAAATTTGTGGAAGTGTTGCAGCCTCGGAATAATTGCTCTCGTAATTGAATTTATGACAGTGTTGAATTAGTTTTATAGCAATTTAGCGTTACGAGGTAGAAAATGTTCATGTTTCGTCTTTCTTGAAGAATTTTTAATGCAAAATTGTTACATCAAATTAGTCATGACAAGAAAATATTGAGAAAAAATCAAACTTGCTGCAATTAATGATGCTATATTGGACTGTCTTAATTTTTTTGTAGGAGATAAAAAATTCCCGAGGGTTGTAGTATCTTATCTAATAATGGACAAATGACTTCTTTTTCTGTGATTAGGAATTTTTCCCTAGATACAAATAGAGCCGTCATGGTACAACATTCAAATGAAATTTAAACCTAGGGCTCTTTTCAGATGCATGTTACCTGGATTTTAAATTGAGTTTAAGCGAATTAATTAGATATGTTTTAAAATGTTAACAATATACTCTCAGAAATAAAATTCTCATTTTTGACGATTCAGAAATCCTTGAGCTTTATTTCGTCGTTTTGACGATAATTTCGTATCAAAATTCCGTGACTTTTAACGAAACGTGAACTCTCAAATATTTGACGAAAGTTCTTCCTTATTCATGGCCTGACTTGATGAATTTTAAGGAAACTTTCGCGGTAGCTGTTTATAGAAGAACTCACTATTTTAACTTCTCAAATCTTGTGATTTTTGCAAGGATATGTTTACTTGTTTAAAATAGTACTCTGTTTTAAACAGAAAATAATGAAATATAGGCAATCATTCTTTCTGCATTAGATTTTTTTAAAAGTTTTTGGGAATGATTATTACTATTTTTTTATTTATTTGTAAGTTGTATTTCGTTATGATTTAATTCGAAAAAAAAATTATTTTCTTCAACAAAACTGTTCAAAAGGTAGATTTGATCAATAGGATTTCAAAATTCTAGTATATGATTTTTCTATTTATATCCAGTATATTCTTTTTTCACTCAAATTAAAAATATATACAATTTTTCTCTCTCCCCTTTATAAACAGTAAATTGTAAAAATCTTATCCACTTGCTTAAAGTAGTAAAATCTCTCCTAACAGGCACTTCATAATTCGTTTTTTCTGAGCAACAAATTAACCACTCCATATTTTAATCATTCCTTGAGCTAATAAAATTCCCCTAATTGTTATTTAATTAAGCCATATTAAAATTATTCATCAACAATAAGAAATTTATAATGATAAATTCGTTCTATTATTTAAAACTTTTAAGATAACAGAATACATAAAATTACATTCACATTATAAAAATTTAAACACACAGAATAATCTGTTATATGTCTTTATAATCGAACAACCTAAGCAAACTGTGGCGCGAAGGTAAAGTATCGGACTGCCACACTGAACGTTGTGAGTTCGAACCTCTCCTGTCTTTTTTGCTTCTGCCAATAAATACAGGAGCTTCTAAACGATTCGAGAGATGCCAGCACTAGCCCTTTTTTGACGAAATTTTTATACGATTTGGTATCGTCAAACTAGTGAGGAAAATAATTTCATCAATTTGACGAAATATTTGTTCGGAGCATTTCCCAGGAAACAGTTTAGTCAAAAACGAGAAAAATTTCGTGAAATCTGAGTATTCATTTCTGAGAGTGTATAATCATAGATTTTTTTTTAGATAAATGCGTCTTTATAATATGAAACCGAAAAAAGGGACTATTTACTTATTAATCTGGTTTAAATCTTAGATGTTTGTGTTCAAATAAGTTGTTCAGAGAATATTACAAACAAATTTCTAGAAGAATATTTTTTTAAAAATACTTCTAGAAAACATTCTTCATAATCAGAATATAAAAGAAAGTCATTCTTCTAGAACATGTTTGTAAAACGATTCCTATGTCAAATTTATGCATGAAAAATAAAGCAGATATTTCTATGTCTATCCAAAAACAGCTTTAATGCACTATAAATATTTAGGAAGCTTGACTGTTACATGTTTTAGTGGTGAAATATGTATGTTGAACCAGATAGTACTTAATAATGGTGTTGATATGTTTTTTGCTTACTTTTGTAATAACATACATAGCGGAATCTGCGAATGTTTAGAAGTATCGTTAGCAGTTTTATTCACTAAATTTAAGTAGTATTTTAAAAGTTACTAAAATATTAACGAAAGCAATTTAAAAAAAAATTAGATTTAATAAAATAAGTTTAACATCTTTATATTGAATTTAAAATACAAAAGAATTAAATGTTGTTTTAAGTTTTGAGGATAAAATTAAATTTGCATGTCAAGAAATTTTTGATTTTTTTCCTTTTACAGGGGACAAGGAAAATTGCTTTTATAAATTAAAATATAGAATATAGTAAAAGCCCCAAGCACTTATATTAATTACAAAAACAAAAAAGTGTTATTCGAGCAGAAATATATGGATTACTAGCTCTGCACATTTAGTAGTATATATTGTTTTCAGATAACTAAATTACAGTCATAACTTGGTGGAAAACATGTGAAAACTCAATTTTAGAGGTTGACTCGTAGATTTACCGTTATGTTTTCCTTCTCCCAAAAGTATGAAAATATGGAGAACTGGGAACAGGAAAATAGGATGTTAAACCTATGAGTCAACTGCTTAAATCGTGTTGTCGTCTTTCCGTCTATAACCCTTTAACCCTTTGCGGGGCAGGGCAAATTCATTGCTTAAGTATTGAAATTGATGACTGACACCGGAATTTGAAAACAACTTTATTTCTAAATATGAAATCTCTATACTTCACGCATTCAATAAACCGTGATTTACTTTAAAAAAATTCCGGTGCGAAAGTGGCGTTTGGGAAATAAAATTAAGTGGTATATCTATGAAACCACCGCCCCGCAAGGGGTTAATACGCTTCTTTTACACATATATGAGCAAAATTAACTTTTCTTCCCGATAATAGTAAGATGATGCTCCCAAAACTAGTTTGTAACTAATGAAAACGTTTTGGCTCTATAAACGTTGCTTTCTATGTGCTTAAATGAATTATTAATAATTATTAATAATTCATTCATATTTCAAATATTATAATATTTGAAATTGAAACGCACTTATAAATGCAATTTGCCTATTATAAATTGAAATAACGATAAAATATCTCAGAATTTAATGGAACTTCAAATTACAGTGGCGAATATTCAAAAGAACAAATAACTAATATATGAGATTGAAACACAAATAGAGATTATATTATTTCCAGAAGTAAAGTGGAAATAATGTAAGGAGGTCTGGGGTAATAACGCCAGGCGGGGTAATAACGCCAAGTGCTAATATTATGCATAATTATGAAATAATCTGGTAAATGACACCCATGTGCTCTGCACAGAAGGGTTTTGAGTCATATAAATCGCAAAAAACAGCTTCAAGTTCATTTGTTTCATTTTTAGGTCTTATTGTTTTTACAATCAACTAAAATTAACGCTTGATCTAAAATTTGCGAGATACGTTTTGTGATGTGAAGACTATTTTTTTATCCGGATATACTTTGTTAATTACATAAATTTGTAGTACATTTCATGGGCTTTCAAAATGTTGTTGAAGATTTTGGATATCTTCTCGAGAAAATTTGTAATTTAAAATGTACAGCGCAATAACTGTAACGGGGTAATAACGCCAATCCTTGGCATTAATACCCCGGTTGATTCTCTACAGTGGCCGAGCTACATCCTAAATACTGATTCAAATAAACACAGTTAAAACTGTGCAATGTTTCTAATAATTCTATTTAAGCGGTCCTTTTTAAGCAAAAAGAAGCTCACGGTCTGATATTCTTTTGCCTCATACTCCCCCTCCCCCACACCACATCTTTATTTTTCTACACTTTCACAAAAAATTGAACATTTTCAATAGCTTAGAATGCAATTTGTCAATTTCTAAGTTTGTAGAGTTTGTATTTTTAGAATTGGGCAATCTACATGCAATTATTCCATCTTATTTCATAGTTTTGTGTGCATGGCGTTATTACCCATATAGGTGGGTAATAACGCCAAATAGCATTGGTCAAGAAATCACGCCATTACGTTTTATGAATACATATATGTTAAATTATTTTTTTATAGAGATAGTCAATGAGTTTCTGTATCAAATCATATATTTGTTTGAAAAATACAATCTAAAACTGAGCTGTGAAAATTGGTAGAACCTTAACGTGGCGTTATTACCCCAGGGTACCTTATAAATAAAAATACAGACGCAATAATTACACAATTTCCAGGATAAAGATATTAAAAAAACTACTAAAATATATTGATAATTTTATTTATTATGCTTTATGTCCAATAGCTTTTAAATGATTTATTCCTTTCCAAAGTTTGATTATCATTAATAAAAAATGAAAAGAGATAAATTATAAAAAGAGAAAAATTAATTTCTCATCATGCACTGCGAAAGTTCTTTTTATCTTTTATGTATTGCAGAAATTAATGATTTAACAATAAATCAACAGAATTTGGACATGGCAAGTCCCAGATCCACATATTTTTATTTTCATTGTCAACTAACTTCTGCTAATAATATTTCTCTACTATAATAATATTTTTTCTACTATAAATCAACTTTAAAAAGAATAGAACAAATTATGTATCATTACTCTTCATGTTCAGTTAATATATCTCTATAAATTATGAAACTTATATGAAATTAATTATTAATGCTTTAAATTGTACTTCGAAAAATGCTGTACAATATAATAGCACATTTTCTTTGTTTAAAAACAGATGAACAAAAAACAAAAACGAAAGATGTAAACTCGCATTAGTTTCGGCATTTGAAATTCAGTTATTAAAAAAAAGAAAAATATATGTATTTAGATTAATTCGAATATTAAACAAGTCAGAAATTGTATATCAAACGTGACAACGATTGTGAATTCCTACTATAACTAGTTTTATAAATATTCGGTTCTTGGTGTAATAGCTGCTGCGTTCTTATGGAAAAATGCATCAGTACTAAGTTTAATACGATTATGTACATAATTATGTATTAAATTCAGATTGTATTAAGTTAAGATTAGGTATTAAGTTCAGTAATACAGAAATAATATGATTTCATCTCAAATATGTTCACCATGGCAACATAGAATTATTACTTATCTTGGAAAACCATTGCATGTATTATGTATGATAGGATTTAATAGAATATTCACCATGGTAACATTGAATCATTACTTTATATGGGATATAATTGAGTTAATTATGTAATATAGGATTTAATTGAACGAAGAAAACTTTTCTCATTTTTTTAAAATTTGAAATGATTTGACAAACTTTGAAACGGTTATATGTATTCCTATTCAAACCATGCAGTTGAGTAGTTATTGTATCGTTATATGCGGACAGACAGGCAGATTGACTGAATGACAGTAGTAGGTGCTATCATTCATATAACGATGAACACACTTAATAAATGTGTTTTAATCGTAATTTTCAGACACTGAAATTGAAATATTAAAACAAAATACGCAACTTTATTAATTATCCGAATAAAAAACTCTAGTAAATTATTAATGCTGAAGATATTATGTTTTTCTAGTCAACACATATTGAGCAGTTTATCTTTAAAAGTTTAAATAAATTTTTAATGAAAAAAACATAATATTGAACCTACACTGGTAGGAAATAATACTCGATCGTTCATCATAAAAGTACTTTTTACCTCTAATATACTGGAATGATAAATGAGATAGCAATAAATCAAAAACACTTGGACAAGACAAACCGCAAATAGAGAAATCTATATTTTTTGTTGTCAGCATACTACTGCGAATAACATTCTATATGCTCTTTCTTTTCTTTTCCATTAAATGAAATTTAAAAAAGGGAATAATGGTTTGCTATCAAGTACTAAATGATACTTTTTGAAAATATAGCAATATTAATTATAAAACTGATATATTACAAAATGAGAACTTTTTTAAAATGTGTATCGAGAAATATATTTCATTTTATAATTTTCCAACAAGCTGCTAATCTTCCTTTTGTTTAGTACTTTTTGTTTAACATAAAAACAATTATGAACAAAGGAATTTCTTGTTACTATAAGAATTTTGTAAATAATAAGAGATAATCTTTAACTTTTGCTTGCATTTAGTTTCACCAATTAAATTAAGTATCACAATATGCATAAGTAACACTGTAAAATTTGACGAAAATAAAAGGTTATAATAGAAACTGTGATTAACCCTTGTTAGTAATATTATTAAAGGAATATAATTAATATTCATTTCCTATGAACACTGTTGAACGGCTAGACAATTTGCTGAACATTTTTAACAGTGCATATTATTATTTTCTGAAAAGCTGTAACCATTTATTGTAATGCATATATTATACACTGTAAAAACTGTAGTAAACTGCGCACATCTTCAGTTGTTTTTGTAGAAAATTGCTACATATCCATAATTTAACGTTATTTCAAGGCTAACTTTAGTAGAGGCCTAGGAAGCTCTTCATAAGAAATTCACAACATCATATCATATGATTTAAGGTAAACCCAATCGGAGGAGCTTGCTTGTAATTCGCCTTGCTATTTCGGATAGCTTTCTCACGAGATTGGGTCGGTGAAAATAACATGAACTTCCTCCTAAGCCCCACTTTAATAAGCCAAAGATTCTATGGCTGCTAATGAAGTTGGCCGTGGTTATTCTGACAAATGGAAATGCTTCATACAATGAAAAATAATCAATATCCGTACACATGGTTGAGTGACTTCACAGTTTGCTGCAAATTTTTAACAGAGTATCACATTCACTCACAAAGATATCTTTTAGACGTAAATTTAATATGGTAAATATTTAATTCATAATTTCATACGTGAGTTCTTCGGATTTTAAAGTTTTAATTGATTAACTTTATTTTTAAGCTCGAACTTGATCTGTAATTAGTTTAGGCCGGTCACCATATCAAAATATATAAATTATAAAATATGGCAATGATATTTCCATATTGGATTTTCTTGAAAGTGTTCCTGCTGTATATTATTTTATTTGTAATTTTTAAAATAAAAGAAAGTTTTAAAATTTGCTGATGTAGTTAATATTATAGGCATCCTTAAGCAACAGATTTTACATACTTTTAAATTTTAAAATATATTTAAAATAATTTTCTAAATGCAATGCCCTTAATACTTTTTGAAATAATACATTTAAAGTCAAAAATGCTACATTGTCATTTTGTAAAACACTCCACAAACATTTATTGCTTCGCGTGAATCATAGACTGTAAGAATTATGCAACTGTAAGAATTTTTTAGGCGCTACTGATTGATAATAACACGTCAATCATTAGTATCATATATAAATTACTTTTTACCAGGATAATTAATATAATTGCTAATATTTAAATTAATTAACAATATTAATATCTAGTATGCTACCAATATTTCTGTCGTATCAATATTTAATTTATTTCATGTTCTTTTATGTTTTATTATAAGAGAATAAGCATTGCGTAAAATTCTTTCAACTCTATTTAATTTACAAACTACTTATACCGTGTATAACATTTAGACATTTATTCATTTGGCGGCATTCCAGTCCACACATGCAAATAACTTTCCTTCTCTAATGGTATTTGTTGCTAAGTTGAAAATCCCTCTCACTTAGTAAGCTAATATTTATTCAAGATGTGTTACTTTGGGCTTGCTTTCTAAATGTCCTTCATCTTGTCGATTTGCTTTTGTTTATTTTTTGTTCTAAGTACTTTGAAAATCACACTTTATTTATAAGAAAGTGATATTGTGTCCTTAATACTTTCAGAAATGACATTTGTGGAGTCATTGTCATTTTCTAATAAACTGGAAACATTTAGTTCAGTGCGTAAATCATGGACTGTAAAAATTATACACAAATACCTATTCATATAACCGAAAAAAGCAAAACTTTAAATTATATATAAAAGAAGTTTTTAAGTGCTGCAGATTGATAATATCACGTCAAACAATAGTATCAAATATAAGTTACTTTTTACAAGTATAATTATTAATTTTACTAACATTTAAATTAATAAAATATATTAATATCTAGTACGCTATCGTTCATTTATGCCATAATATATTTCTTTATATCACTTTTTTATGTTTATTTTATAAAAGTAAGTACTGTATAAAATTCTTTCAACTCTATTTAATTTACAAACTGCTTACACTGTGTATTACATTTATTCTTTTGGCGACATTCCAGTCTACACATGCAAATTACTTTCCTTTTCTAATGGTATTTGTTGGTAAGCTGAAAATACCACTCATTTAGTAAGCTAATATTAATTCAAAATGTGTTACTTTGGGCTTAATTTCTAAGTGCATATAAGTTATTTACAAGAACGTGATATTGTGTCCTTAATACTTTTAGAAATAACATTTGTGGAGTCAAATGTAGTACATTATCATTTTCTAGTAAACTGGAAACATTTAGTGCAATGCGTAAATCATTTACTGTAAAAATTATACACAAGTATCTAGTTATATAACCGAAAAGAAAAATTAAATTTTTAAATTCTTTAAAAAAAGAAATTTTTAAGAGCTGCAGATTGATAATATCACGTCAAATAACAGTATAAAATATAAATTACTTTTTACAAGTATAATTATTAGTATTACTAATATTTCAATTAAAAAATGATATTAATATCTAGTACGGTATCGTTTAGTTCTGCCATAATATATTTCTTTATTTCATCTTTTTATGTTTATTGTATAAGAGTAAGTACTGTATAAAATTCTTTCAATTCTATTTAATTTACAAATTACTTACACCGTGTATTAAATTTATCCATTTGGCGGCATTCCAGTCCACACATGCAAATGATTTTTCTTCTATAATGGTATTTGTTGCTAATTTGGAAATCCCACTCACTTAGTAACCTAATATTTATTCAAGATGTGTTACTTTGGGCTTGATTTCTAAATCCACTTCATCTTTTTGATTTGCTTTTATTTATTTTTTATTCTAAGTATTTTGAAAATCACACTTTATTTATAAGAAAGTGATATTGTGGCCTTGATACATCCAGAAATGACACTTTTAAAGTCAAATATACTACATTATCATTTTCTAAAAAACTGCAAACTTTTATTACAGCGCGTAAATCACAGACTTTAAAAATTATGTACAAATGTTTAGTCATCTAACTTATTTTTAGTGGTTATTTCACTGTAATTTATCTGTATCGTAATCAACGAGATAGCTTCATAATAGGGTCAACTAACAGTTACTTTTTGAAACGACTGAATGACTGGGCAATTTTCTGCATATTTATTCACTGGAAATAAATATTCTTTTATTCTCTCTTTGGCATCTTTCACTGCAAAAAGTAAAAAGGTGCCTATTGCAGCCGTTCGGAGGTAAATAATAATATTTTGTATATTTTGACTGATTATGATTTATAAATTCCAAAACGACTGTCCGTTCAAAAGATGAACTTTACATTTTCTATTCATGTATACAGGAGTTCCAAAATTCAAATTAAATTTCCAAAATTAAAATCTTCAATTTTCAAATTGAAAAAAAAAATTACAAATTTTTAAAATTTGAAACTTAAAAATACAGTATGAGTTGCTTACTGAGTATTGGATGCATTATTAAAGTTACAAAGGGAAAGCAGGTTCGGCTTACAATAAGCCGGCTTACATTATTGGCGAATGGGTAAATCAGGGGTGCACAACTTTTGGCCCGCGGGCCACAATTATACCACTATTTTTATGCAGAATAATTTTCCTTATAGTAATGACAGAAACTTTACTATTAAAAAAAAGAAACTAGACTTTTCAAATATTCTGGTGTCAACCGATTTTCTGGTAAAAAGGTTGGGCATCCCTGGGGTAAATTAATTACCCTGCTTTCCTAAATATAAATTGCTTCTCGTTACGTGTGTTAACATTTCTTAATCAACTCGCGAGGAAAACATTTTACAAAATTTCTGTTTTGTCACTGATTATTAAAAACAGAAATCTGTGCCTAATAAGCCGAGAAAATGCCCCGATTATATAAATCAAATTTTACAGTAAAATTTTAATGGTGGGAATAAACAGGCAATCTTAAGCCTTTTTCAGTCATGTATACGTGTCGCTCGTCTCCAAGGGTTTAACCCTTCGGACTCCGCAGCCTCTTACAAAAATTTTATTCAATTAGTACCACTTTTTTAAAAGAACTTTCCTTGAAGTAGACAATTTCAAAAATTCTCTGATTAAATAAAGAAAATTTTATTTTCCTTTATTACTGGTGCCAAAAACAACTTTTGGAAGGAAAGATGATGTCTCCGCAGTAGAGACAACAGAGTGGCAAGGGTTAACCCCTTGCCACTCCTTGCCTTTTCATAGGTATACCACTGAATTTTAATTCCCAAACGCCACATTGATACCGGAATTTTGTTTAAAAAAATTACAGTTTATTGAATGCGTGAAATATAGCTTTCTCTTGTTTACAAATAAAGTTGTTTACAAATTCCGGTATCAGTCATTAATTTCAACACTTAAGCAATGAATTTGCTCTGCACCGCAAAGGGTAAAGGCTGATAGTCAATCAGTTTTCGAATCTCCTCTCTGTAATGGCGCTTGATGGCGCTTATGAGAATTTGATGAATTTTCATATTCAAAATATCTTAGAAAATAATATTTTAAAAATATTTTCCTTTGTACACTTTTCATAGAATACTCTTTTCATAATTCAAAATGCTCCATGCGAAATTCTTTATGCCCAATCTTTCTGTTTTTTCTGGTTTATTTTTTTTTTAATTGTTTAAAATGTTCTCTATGTATGTGTTAACAAATGTTACTAAGCATTTTTAGCATATTACTTGTAAAACATTTAAAAAATGATTTTAACTTAATTCTTTTGTATTTTCCGTTAAAAAATCATTAAAAATTTCATATAACTGAAAATTAAAAAATTTACATGCGTCTAAAAAAAATTATTTCTAGTAACATTTGTTAACTCGTACATAAAGAGCATTTTAAACAAAAAATCAGAAAAATTGGACATAAAGAATTTCGCATGGAACATTTTGAAATCATGAAAACGACGGAAATATTCATTCTGAGAAAAACAGGTTTTAGTAACTACAGTAGTTATAATTGCTTAATATTTTCCTACTGGCACAGTTTCAGCTATTAAAGAATATAATATCATTTCTAGCTTATATGTAAATGTTTTATGGTAAATTCACATAAAATATGTGGCTTCGACAGTAATTCATGCACAGGACGTGAAGTATCTGAATTTTAAAAAATCTTCTCAAAAGTAACATTTTGTATTTTCTAATGAATTTTTTTCAAATTTTAGTAGAAATATTCATGGTATAAATACCTCTTATTGTGTACATTTTTGTTAAATATATTAAATATTTTAAATATATTAATATTTTTTAATTTACGCTAAAAAGATTGGGGACAAAAAGCAATTCCTCAAAATACATTATAAATAAGCGCTTAAAGAAACAGTTAAAAGTTACAGTTAAAGTATTGTATTGCGAAATCACAAAATTAATAATTTCAGTGCAAAATAATAACATTTTGTATGGTAAAACTAAAAACTAGGCTAAATTTTACGGATGTGAATCGGCAAAAAAGTAAACAAAGGGGCGTGATACAATCAGCTGATTGGACAAAAATGCTTCTAACTCCAATAAAAATAGTCGAAATTGAAAAATTTTTATTCTGTTCAATAGAAGGGAGTTCATATACTGTTATTATGCTAAAAATGAAAATTCGACAATTTGATGGTTTTTTGCGATTTGAAAGTCCACTGTAGTCTTAATGGTTGTCAAAACATTTATAAAATTTAAACTTAATTTTACACGACATGTTAAAATTTTACTCCCAGTTCGTTAGTTTTTCAATAATAAAATATTTTATTATATATAGATTCTTGAAATATTTTAAAAACTATAAAAAAGTGACATCTTTTTATTAGAGGACACTAAAAAAAGTTAGAACTATTATTTCGCTAAAGATATATTTTAAGTATAATTATAGATCCAATTCCCATAGATTTAACATTACCGATAGCTTCCGGAAGCTGACTAAATAGAAGCCTTCAATCTGATATATCTGATATCATATGTTGTAGTATGATGTTATACATTATCAAGAGGCGTATGTAATAAATGAGGATATTTTCTATCATTCTGTTTCGTTATCCTTTCAATTACTCTCATTAATTCTGAAACTACATCAATATTTTTGGATAGATTCTATTGAGTTACAGAATCTATCAAGATTATTGATGCATTGAATAAATTGTTCATTTATCAAAATTAATTGATCGTTTATTGCATCCGCCGATGAAGAGTGTCTCATCAATCTATCAAAATTGCTCTAGTTATTATCTATTCATTGAAGAATTCCGCCGAATAAACATTTCAGTATATGCGCAACTTGAAATATAAAACAACGGATTTAAGGTATCTTTTAAGCAGGTAAGCAGGTGTTTATTTTACAGTACTGTAATATGTTTGAGGTGAAGATGGAATTTTTGAAAAAATGTCTCAGTTGTAAACCCATTCATTTTCTTTTTTCACTCGGAGACCATTGTTAAAATTCAGTGCATAAATTCTACTTCAGTTTGTTAGTTTTTAAAACACAAAATAATAAATTATACATTGAATTTTTTAAATATTTTGACAACTATGAATACAAGTGACATCCTTTTATTAGAGAGCACTGAAAAAAAATAAGTTAAGAATTCTGATTCACTAAAAATATTTTTTAACACTAGAACCACCATTAGGGGTCAAGATGACCCCTGCCAAAATGATAAAAATCGAATGGAACCAGAATTTTCTTCATAAGATATGTTAAAAGTAAGCAGCACAAAATTTGACTAATTAAATAAATTAAATAGTTTGAAATCATAGTTCTGGTGAGAAACAGTTTTTGTAAAACTAGTGTAAAATACCCGGTGGTTCTAGTGTTAAATATAAGAATTCATCAAACTCCCATTGATTTAACATTACCTAGGCGATTCCGGAAGCTGAGTAAATAGTAGTCTTAGGTTTGTAATCATATGTTGCAGTACTAGGTTATGAATTATCGAGACATTATGCTGAAGCGTATATAACAAATAAGGATATGATATTTCCAATCTAACGAACATGCTATTTTTTCAGTTACTCTCATTAATTCTAAAACTATATCAATATTTTCGGATAAATTCTGCTGAGTTAGGAAGCTATCAAGATTATTGATGCATTGAAGAAATTGCTTATTTATCAAAATTAATTGCTCATTTATTGCATCTGCCGATGAAGAGTATCTCATCAATCTATCAAAACTACTCTGGTTATTATATATTCGTTGAAGAATTTTATCAAATAAATATTTCAGTTTATGCTCATTCTGGCATATAGAAGAGAACAACGGATTTCAGGTAACTTTAACAGAGAAGTGTTTATTTTACATAACAATAAAGACTTAACCTTCCCACTGCAGCAAACTGATATATCCGTTCACTAAGCTGCAGGTACTAAGCTGCATAGCAATACCTGTGTTAAATTACTGTAATACTAAAGATATAATCCAGTTAAAAAAAATTATTAATGGTTAATACTATTAAAATTCATGTAAGTAAACATAATATATATATTACATATTGTTGGAAAATATCTATTTTAAACATTTTAAATATATTACTGAGAAAATAATATTACATTTTAGCCCTTTTCCTCGGCGAGAGGTGAGGAGGGGACATTCGCAAGGATTAGGTTCCGCGGACGTCAAAACCGCGATAGGAAAATTGATATTTTTATATCCTGTTCGCAATAGAATTTTTAAAAAAAATACATTGTATGTTATACATTTCTTGCAAATATCGTTAATGCGAATGTAAAAGTTTTTTTTTTGAGTGGTGACAATGTTGAAATGTTCTGCATTTTGTACTTCGCGAATTTTAAGGGATTACTGCATAATATCTTAAAGATAAAACGGAATTTTAGAACGGAATGTCTGAGTTGTAGATGATTTTTTTAACATCATGAAATTGCCCTATAAAGCACATTTCATTAATCTGCTAGAATAACATTAACTAAATATTTTATTTTTAAAAAATACTTTAAAAAGAAATATTTGACTCATTCTGGTGCCTAAATAGATCAAAAGGGGGTCAATTTTTTAGTGTTTTTAGCTCATAGTCGACTAACAAAAAATAATTCAACCAATAAATCTCAGTAAGTGATCGCAACTTTAAAATAGTGTTAACTAAAAGATTTATTATATTTATGAAAATATGTTACTTTATGTAAATTTAAATTGCGTATAATGTTTGTAATGTAAGCAACAATCGTTATATTGTGAAGTTAATGCAATGTTATGTAACATAGATACCATATTGTTTACACATTAAGGTTGTTTATTCAAATCTTTAATTTCCCGTGTTATTTTTAACCTGCTGGAGTGAATTACATTTGTATTTTAGAATACCGCCTCGGGAAATGTATACTTCTAAATACCTTTTTTCTGCGCACTCTTATTCTCTTATTCTCTGAGGTGTTAAAATATTTCTAAAATATGTAATTAATTTTATTTGGCGTTTTAAAATCTTAGTCATAACTAGTAACGTTAAAACACATAAAATTATAAATTAAGAATACAGCCTTTTAAGAAGAATACACAGAGAAAATATTTTTAAAAATATTAATTTGCTGTGGTGATATTTTATATATACGAATGCATTTTGCGTCTTATATATACATACTTTTTTCGGTTTTCTTCAGATTTACATGTTTTAGGGTGTCAGAGATTCCAAAAAACATATTTTTACAAAATGTTTTCAGTGAGTCTGTGTTTCACTGACTACCTTTCTGTTTCATGGTAAGTGAATAAATACTATGGACACTCTATCTCAAGAACTAAAGCACTGAATTTAACAAAAAATTATGTTTAGTTATTCTTTGATATAAATTGGTACTGATTGCTTTTTGTTATAAATTCCTCAACAGATGGTGCTGTCAAGCTACTTATTATGCGATTTCCGCAATAGCTATATCTCCAGAAGTAATGCACAGATCTAGTTATTATTTAATTCAGATTTAGTAAGTCCTTGACATATATCGAAGTCTTTTTTTACGTTTTGGTCAAATTGCTTGATAAATAGCGCTGCTATGCATCATTATTTAATATTCCTGTAATTGCTCAATCTCCATAATTAATGCACGGAACTTCATCAAACTTCAGATTCACTTAGTCATTGACATGAAGTGGCGTTTTTGACGTTTTGGAGTAAATCTCTCAATAGATGACGCTTCTATGTACCTTTTTTTAAGATTCACGTAATAGCTTTATCTCCAGAACGCATGCATGGATTCCCATCAAACTTCAGATTTGATTAGTCCGTTACAGGAATTGATGCGATTTATATTTTGTGGTAAAAAGCTCAATAATAGGCTCTCCTATACTGCGTTTGTTACGATTACTGTAACAGTATCTCATTAACTAATGCACGGATTTCCACTAATTTTCGGATTCAGTTAATCCTTTTCATGAACTGATTTTGTTTACGTTGTGCTGTCAATTGCCCTAGAAATGGCGCTGCTTTGCTGAATTTTGTAGGATTTACATCATTTTAGCGATAGTCTTACCTCAAGAACTAATGTACAGAATTTCATATTTTTAGAATCCTTATTCCTATTTAATTGTAGGACTGCGATATCAAATTTCGAAAATTTTATATGTTTGATATGTTTGATAGAAGAAAGTTTTGGGACTTCTACATCTGATTAGTTTACAATATTTAGCTATAAGCCAGGAGCATTTGGAAGTTATCTGACTGATAACAGTCTTAAGATAGTGCTAAGATGTTTCCACAAGCGTGGGTATATTACGATAAGGGAAGAAACTTAGATAACATGTTGTTGCGTCCCATTTAAAATATGAATATATTTAAACAGGCATCATTTGCAAGCAACGTAATAAACTTTGCTGTAAAATTTGCATTGTTATTAAAATAATTATATGTATGTATTTTTATTTTCAATTAAATTGCCACGTCAAACGTATAACCAGGCAAACACTTAACGGTTTCATACACTGTAAAAAAAAAGTTAAATTTAGGGCAAAAATTGCTAGATTTAACCAAGTACATTGAGACATTTGCTATACTGCTTAATAAACTCCAAAAAAACCCTCTAAGAAATTGCAGCGCTTGCATACGGAAGAAGCGTTTAACGACTTGTCTATATGCAACGCCCTGATGTTTTCCTGGAAAGCTTATCTTTGATGCCTCATTCTATTTTTTACTTTCATACACAACTTTTAAATTTCATACATAACAGGGGAAACTTATTTTCGGATCCTCAAGTATAAAACTTTATCTATCTCAAAATGAACTATCATAGCTTGCAAAAATATTTTTTATCCCCTCGGAGCCATGGATGCATATATATATCTTCAAAACATGCTTAAAGCACTTGTTTTTTAATACCTCAAAAAACTAGATTTTTTCCTATTTATTTAAGCATTTACAGTACAGTTGTCTCATTCTGGGTACACCTAATTTTATTTCCAAACTTGCAAACGATACCAATAATCTATACATATAATAAAACAGTAGGACCCGGTGTGTCTGTACATTGAAGATAATTGACAAAAATGGAGTCAGGGCGATAAAAGAAAACCAATGAAACACAAAAAATTTTTTTTTGAATTTTTTGTCTGTCTGTCTGTCTGTCTGTCTGTCTGTCTGTCTGTTTGTTCGAGGTTATCTTCGTAACTACTGAATGGATTTTTATGCGGTTTTCACTAATGAAGAATGCACACTCCCGGGCAGTGTATAGGCTTTGTTTCATCAAAATCGGACAACAGACAAAAAAGTAACAAAAAGAAACAAAAGAAACTATTAGGTGCGCTGCTCACGTTTTTTAGTACATAACGTTTTTTAGTACATATAAAATCCAATAGATGTCACTGTGCGATTTTAAAACGCGCTATCGTTATGTTTTCGCCAGTCTACTTAAGTATGAGAAAGTTTCAAGCTGGCTGTCGTTCCATGTGGTTTAGTCGGTAGAACGTCAGTGCGCCATACTGATGGCCCGGGTTCGATTCCCAGCATGGAATTTTTTTTCACTATGTTGGCATTAACGCCTATAAGCAATTAAAAGAATTTGAAATATTGTATTCAAGGCGAATTTTCTCTCTGGGAAAATTTCCTTGCATTAATATGTCAGTGTAATTTTTTTTTTCGATTTAATTTTTTTTTTCGAAACTTTGTTTTTCTTAAAAAATTACAGTAAATATTTGATATTTCCCAACGTTTTTTGAATGATCGACTTGCTTTTTTTTTTTTTTAATGTATGTCTGAACCTTATCTAACTACTTCTTCAAGATTTCTTTAGATAAACCGACCAGCGTAGCGGGCGAAGGCCGCTAGTATTTTAATAAAATTTTACTTTTAGAATGCAAGCTTGAATACAGAGGATCTTAAATTCTTAAAAAAGTCGATAATTTCCCAATTTACAAACAAAATTTGCCCGCGCCAGGAAGAGCTATGAAATTTTCTTGATTGGTAAACTGAATTAATCATTTGACAAAAAGTGGTGTCAGCCGTCTTAAATTTGTGTAAAAAAGGATGGTCCTTAAGGGGTGAAACATTGTATATTTTTGCAATAACTTCATGTCAATGTGAAAAAAGATTTATAATTTATTTATATTGATGATATATGTACACATTGTCATATTAATATCTTAATAAAATTTTGCTTTAACAATGAAAAGTTGAATAAAGGCGGTGTTAATTAAAAAAAAAATATCGATAATATGCCAATTTACAAGCAAAATGTGTTCCTGTAATAAAGGATCAAGACCTTTTCTTGATTGGTAAATTGAATTAATTATTTGATAAAAAGTAGTATCAATCGTATAAAGGTCATGTAAAAGAGGCTGGCTCCTGAAGGGGTTAAAACACATTGTATATTTTATCAATAACTTCATGTCAATTTAATAAAAAGGACTTACAATTTATTTATATTGATGATGCCTGTATATAGTGTAAATTTAGGCTTAATGCTAAAAAAATTGGATGAAATAAACCATCTTAACTATATGAAGTACAAAATTGAAGGCCCCGGAAAAATTTAAGTTTTCTTCGGTCAAAATTTAATGGCCTTTCAATAAAGAATTTTGCACGAAACAAATTTATTGCTGTGAGACTGCCTGCTGGCGCCTAAATTTTTACATCCTTGACCACAATGAGTTAAACTTGCAAGTTTGTCTGTCGGATACATTATTAGCGATTTATAAATTAGCCTTTTGTTTTAGGATACATTATTAGCCATATATAGATTAGACTTTTGGTTTATAATAACAAAGTTTATTATTTTATTATCATAATAAACCCAATAATCAAGAAAGAAGCATACTCTGTTATTTCACTATTTAAATAATGTCTATTATTGGGATACTTGTTATTGCAAACATGTGACAGTTAAGATGGATGAGGTCTTAGGATTATTTGGAAAATGAAGTGAGATAAATTATGTTTTTCTAGATCAAAGTAGGACATTGTGATCCGCACAAAAATATATATGAATGAATAATTCTGACTTGAATAAAGTTTTATTATTTTTATACGAGAGATTTTAAAGATGTTTGACCTAATATTTGATAAAAGTGATAAAAATACATTTACAAGATAAATAAATACTATTATTTAGTGACATCCATATGTTTTATAACTGTGATGGCGCATTTTAAAGATTTATACTGATGCAAATATTTTCGCAAAAAAAAAAAAAAAATTAATTAAAAAATTAGTAAATAATAATCAAGCTATTTTATGCATAATAAAATTATCTGCAATAGTAAAAAAAGCTGAAATTACCTTTTTAAAAAACTAGTCACATTTAATTATTAAAATTTTTGTAAGTAGCTTTAAAGCTGCGTGTCTTTACTGTTTTTCTGTAATCAAACATTGCTAGATCCAGAATTTAGAACATATTATTACATTTGGAGTGATGGACCGTAAAGCAATTTTGAATATTGAGATAAATTATTACTGAAAACTTTAGATGGCTTGATTTTTCATCAAAAATCAAGGAAAAACTATTTAAGTTATCATTTCCATTGGCTTCAAAACGTGATTATCAAGATAATCCTCATCAAGCAGAACTCGTTGAGACCTCGCATTTTTATCCACTAACATAAATCTTTACCAGTAGCAGCGACATATGGTCAAAACTATTAATCAACAATTTCATCCTAATATGTTTTACCAGTCACATTTCTTCAGTAGAACACATGCAGATCTGTGTGATTACAAAGAGATTTCTGTCCAAACCATAATTGCACCACTAGTTTAAGTCTCAACTATAACAATGTTGGATTGGTTGTATTTTATGACCTGTTTCCTCCTCATCAGAAGGCACTTAAATCGTTCTCTAGTGTGAATCTGGACTTGTTTTCGAAGAGTACTGAAGCCCATTGCTGTCTGGTCTAGCTAAGACGTTGTCTTGTTCAAACTTAATCGGCACTTCCCAGTAATTGGTATATTGAGACAGGGACAATTGATGGTCTTAAACAGAGACCATATTCTTGATGGTGCCTTTGCACTGTAGTAGCAGATATTCTTATCTAGGAAGAAATAAAATGATCTGAAACAAGCTTAGATACAGTGGTAGTTCCGTTCTTCAGGCCGAAAGAGATAGAAAGCGACCTGTCGTATGTCTTGTAACAAGTGTCGTTCTTGAAAAAGTCTTTTAGACACAGAATCAATGATGGTAAAATCGTAAGCCTGATATTCCCTCAAAAATTTCCACAACAGCCTGATTTTCCCTTCACAATAAATTCTGAAAATTAATTTTAAAAACACATCAGTATGCATTTGAAGATTAACATCCTGCAAAAACAAAAATACTAGTACAGACATGCCAACCTGCAGCTTTTTAAAAATCAAACAGTTACACTTCTAACCAGAAATTTATTGATTCAACGAAATTAAGTAAATTTCAAATGACTCTCTGAGTTAATACTAGACAATTCTAATTAAAGAAAGTTTCTGGTTCAAAATACGTTTTCATGAATTAACAAAAGCCGGAGGTTGGCAACTCTGCTAGTAATTTGATTTATTCAAAGTAATCACATTTTTTAACGATCAGTAAGAAATTGAAATCAGTGGCGTAGCTAGCGGGGGGCGGAGGGGGCGGTCCGCCCCGGGTGTCACCCTCTAAGGGGTGATACCCAATCTATATTTGCAAATATATATATATATATATATATATATATATATATATATATATAATCTTATAAAATGTTGGAAAAGAATTCTGAAATAAAAGGAAATTTCTAGCGCATCACGCAACAGAGTTAATTTTCTTTTCATGGAGAATCTGAAATTTTACACAGAATGGGGTGTCTAAATAAGACATGCACGAGGAGCAGAATCCCACCTTTCCAGCGAGTGGATAGCAAAGCAAACTTTTAAAAAATATTTTTTTCTACATATAGCTACTGCATTGACTTATGCAAATTATGCGATGAGTTATAAGTTGCCCATGCCTATGTGGATTCTTATATGGGAGGTATGAAGGTAGGAAAGGTTTGGTCATTTCCATGTGTTCCTTTGCCTTTTTCTCCCCTTGAAGAGATTGAATCCCCCATACAGTATAATCTATATTAAAAGCAGAGATGTAGTGGAGGAAATACGGAGGTATATCTTCTGGATTTTTTAAAGGAATACTGTATACCCTCTATTCCTCGAGAAAGCTATAGTATAACATTCTATGGTACACCTTCTGCTTTGAGCGTATATCCTCTGTTATTTTTACGACAACATCTCTGATTAAAATATAATATAGTCTATACTTTAGTCTGTGATTGCACTCTTGAATTTCAAGAAAGCATAAACTTTAGGTTGTAAACTATACTGCGCCTCAAAGTATATGACAGGTGATTTTTTTTAAATAACAGTTCAAAAATGAAGCAATAATCATGAAAGAAAAAATAATAAGCATATGAAATCATAGCATATAAGTATATTACGATAAAGAAGTACAGTATAAGTTTACCGAAATTTTGTTAAAAAATCAAAATCAAAATAAACTTTTTTATAAACGTTTAGACTGTTTTAGTATTTTGTATTTAAATTACAATTTTGTATCCATTTCTTCGAATTATCTATAAAATCACAACAGGCATGCAAAAAACGTTGAAATTTTATCTGTAATAACGTAGAATTGTGATTGAAAAAATATGGCTGATTAGGCATGGGGGGGGGTGACACCATTTACAACCGCCCGGGTGTCACCCTTCCTAGCTACGCCACTGATTGAAATATTTGACTTTTAAACAATTTTAATATAGGGTATTATCCCCAGTAATTGGTATGCATCAATGATTGCCATGTCCTAAAATAAGATTTATATCCAGTCTTTTAACCCTTTCCGGCACACTGTGCCCGGTCTGGGATACCTAATTTTAATTCCAAACTTGCAAACGGCACCAGTAATATTATACTAAAATTTTGCTTTTACAATAAAAGCTTAAATGAAGTATTTCAAAATATGTAAAAAATTCCTTTGTGAATTCCGGTGTCAATCGATAATTTCTCATTTTATTACAGATATTGCCCGTGCCGGAAAGGGTTAAAAATGCAAGACCATATACAAGTTATATGCTCATTTTCTTTAAAGATTATAACTTTGATTTATGCTACTAGATAACAATAGTGCCTAGGAAAGAGAAACAATTATGATTTTATCAAATTAGCCATTTTTGTTGTAAATGCTTCTTCTCTGACTTAAAAAATGCATGCTTATCAATTCATTATTATCTGATTTATAATATATTTTAAATTTAATTGACAGCAATTTTGTTTAGTTGAAAAGGGTTACTTTAATTGTGTAAAAGTATTTTTTACACAAATATTTGGATTTCTGTATTAATGATAGATGTCAATTAATTGTTTTCAATTTTCCTAGTTCCAAGTAATTGACACCTATTCCAATTACAAGGAATCGCAAGATTTGAGATTAAACCACTTATTTTGGCAGTACTTTTAAAGTTATAGACTAATTTTGTTTATCTGTTGTTTTTATTTGAAAATATGAAATGTTATCAGTAATTGGAATCCATTAAAGCTTCATATGACAATTACTGGGAACAGCATGACAATTACTGGGTATTAATATAAGCATATTGTATTGTTTTAAAGTGTTCACATTTCAGACTAATATGCTGATTTCTTACTCTCAAAAACATGAAATATGGCATCTTCATCTACAGCAAATTCATTTAAAACGATTAAACTCAGTGAAACATATAAAGTTTTTTTTATACAAACATGTGCTAATTACTGGATCACAAGGTGTCATACATTGGAGCTCTAGATGCCAATTACTGGTGACTACAGCAACGTTTTATAAATGTATTTTTATAAAAATACTTTTTCAAAAAATTTTCTTTTAGTGGGCAAAATGGATGCACGCATATGCATTCTTTGATTTACAAATATTTGCAAGTAGATATTTTATTTCTTGGTAATGAAATTTGAAGTAAGTTTAAAGACAAATTCTTAATGTGCCAATTACTGGGGATGATACCCTACCTGCAAGAAAATTCTAAAAATTAAAAAAATCAAGTTCTTTTATTATTTATTGTATAAACCTATACGAAAAGGGGAAAAATGAAATTAGGTGTATCAATGAAAGGTTTAATAATAGATTTAATGAACAATTATCTTGATGTTTTTAGAAAACATACGTTACCTATTTTAGCATCACATTTTTAAAATGTCATATAATTTCTTTTTCCGCTTTTAAAAAGATATTTCTTTTTACGAGGATTCAAAAGTCCACCCCTACCTTTTTTTCTAATCACTTTAAATCCGATTTTATGGTTTTCTCAGAAAAGTGGATGCGCGAATAACAGAAGAAATGCTTTTATGTTTAATACTCTACCTTCGTCCTTTGTAAAAGATTACATTCAGCATCAAAAAACATATTTGAGAAATAAAGCATGGATGACTTAATTATTTCGAAGAGTGAACCAAGACGAACCACCGCCGGAAGATTTATTTTAACAAAAATTCCAAAATGAGAACTAAAATGTATCTTATTAAAATAGGATAAATTTCTCTATATATATTTCCAGGTTAAAAATTCGCTTGGACTGGACTCCGGAATAATTGACAGATGTTGATATCTTTGGATAAAGTGCATTACAGTAAGAATCAGTTAATAGTTAGGAGGATGCAATAGATTTATTGTATGCTCCTAGAATTAACAGCTCGTAGTGAAACAACGCAATTGTCCAGTTCAGATTTTACCCCTGCTTTTGACACTGGCCACCGTATACGTAAGACCAATTCTTCATAGTATGAAGAAATAAGAATTATAAATAATTTTGCCATCAGGAATGTTTCAACACTTATTTCGGGGGAAAATCTGTCGAGACAAAAGCTAACGAAGAAAAAACTCAAAAATGTCGAAATTTCCCACAAAATTCCCTTTTTCCCACAGACCTCTGCTTCCCACTCAAATGAGGGAAATTTCCCATGAGTTGCCATCAATGCACAGAATCCTTTCTGATGCAAACTGATTCCACAGTCGCTAGACTATACTGGGAGATATATTGATGTCAAGCAACGTTAGTTTTTGACAACAATGTTTTCATCCATCGACTCACCCCATCTTAATGAATCGGGTAAACGATTTTACCGAGACATTGTCAACAACCGAAAATAAAAGATAAAGCTGATTACTTCCACACTAAAATAGGAAAGTTTGAGCATTAGCATTACGACGTGGAACCCGGCGAAATTCGACGAAAGAAAATCTTTAACCACTTAATGGTTGCATTAAATAACAGTTAAAAAATTCACATTCATTATTGTCACCACTCTAAAATATATATGTATTCATCTTATTTAATAACAAGGTGGGAATCAAACAATTCTGAATAAAATCCGCGAAGCGTGCAGCCCGTGAATGTCTCGGGCGCGACGATAAATTGGTTTAAAAAGAACTGTTTTATTTATTGATAATAAATCTGCAAAATTAGTTATGGTAAAAAATACAACTTATATTGGACACTGTAACTCTCAAGCAAATATTATTTTAAGCTAAAATTAACAAAATACTAAGAAAATCAATTATTCAAATTATCAAACGAAGAGAAAAAAAACGAAATTCACCGGATTTTATAACAGACACATTTCTTTTATTTATTTCTTTTTTTCAATTTTGGGAGAAAATGGAGTGATCATGTTGCCACATTTACAAAATTGGTACCAAAAATTATAAAAAAATAATATATGAAAAATAAATTGAGATATAACATTGAAACAAATTGCATTTAAAACTACATTTTTTTCTCTAAACAACGGTGTAAAAATTTTAAATGTGCGATGATCATAAGTGTAAAATTTGCAGTAGCGAAAATTGTAAAACCGAAATTGCAGGCGGAAGATGTTGCCATTCGCAACATGACGTACGCGTTAAGCACAGATACTTTGGCCTTTATAATATATATATAGATATTTTACATCTATATAAATGTCAATTCTTTTAAATAAATGTGATGACAATTTTTTATACGTTTCCTTATAAGTTCAAAACTATTATTGATAAACACTATGAATTTTGTTTTTATAGCCTTTCAATATCAGTTTGATAACATAAAGGTGAGTTTCAAAAAACTTGTTGATCGTTAACTGTTGGAGGAAAGTGTATATGAGTGTCGATAATGCGGGCCTAAGAAATTAGTCAAGTTCAAATGCACCAATTTTATGCAATTATAAAAACTAGTCGTTGGAGGCCACTGTAATTCTTACCCATCATACATATGCATAATATAAAATATGAAAATAAAACATGTGTAACTTATTTATAAAATGCATTGCAATTACAAAATAAAATTTTAACGCATATTTAAATAGTTTTAATATACATAGTGATGATTTATTAATGAATTACTGATGAGCCAATTTCGACAAATTATGTAAAACGCCAAAATACTCAAGTAATACCGGATTGCGTAAAAGAAACATCCTTATAACTCCAAAAATAATAATCATATCAACTAGCAATTTACTGCGTCGGATGAAGCGTCTCATTTCCAAATAAAATATATCTTTGAATTCAAATTTGACTGAAATACAGGGCTATGAAAAATCAAAGAATGTGAAAAACAAGATTAAACGTATCTCAGCAACTAATAATCCGATCGACTTCATTTTTTATGCAAAATTTATGTTATTTTATTGCCTTTTATATCCACACCTTAAAATAAAAAAATTCGAAAATTTTTATATGCGTTTCATCAGAAGGAATTTTTCGAGAGTCCGAAAAAAATAGTTCCGGATAATCGAGGTTACTGATATTAAATAGGCTTCGTACCATTCTTACATACTAAGTACATACAAAATTTTAAGTCTCTGTCTCAATTTGTTCGGGAGATAGAGCGGTTACAGACAGACAGGCAAACAGACGGACGGACGGCAAATTTTTTTTTCTAAAAATATGTTTTTCGGAATCTCTAATATCTGAAACGTGTAAATCCGCCAAAAAAAATTTTTCGATTTTCAAAACGATTGCAAGACTTACCCTATACTACATATGATGGGTAAGTAATAAAAGCAAACTACAAGCTCTGCTTCCCTGATTGCCCATACCTCATACGGGTAACGTGGTTTTGCAATTGTGATTGACCCATATCCCGTGCGCGCATCCACATTCCAATCATGATTTATTACTCTCACCAGAAAATTTTCATCATAAATTTTGCATTTTTTTATCCGAGCAGTTTTAGGTATGTTCGTAATTATGTAAATAGGTAGCACCAATAGTTGTCGATCAGTCCGCCCGTCTGTCTGTCCATCCGCATATAACAACGAAAGACTCCCCAACCGAATCGTTTGAAATTTAAAATACTTAATAATTATATAATTTCGTCGAGTCATTTCAAATTTTATGAAAATAGGATGCATAGATCAATCACAGGGACAATCAAATTTATTCAGTTACATTTCAGCACTTTACATCATTCACTTTCCAACGGGGAAAAATGTTGCAAATGCATTTTAAAGGTGTTACACTCATTCGAACATAATAAAATTGAGGTGCATCTGTAAAGTACATATTATAATATACATTTTGCACAATCTGTGGTGCAAAGAACATTTGTTATTGATTTACTAGGCCACACAAAAGCATTCCATTATTTAATGGTATAGGGAGAACATTGTTTGGTGAACATTTTAATTGTAGTTAACCCATTAGTGCCTAGCGTCCCTTTTTAGGTTATAAAAAAGGCGATAAAGCACTTTTCACACCAATAAATAGGAAGATAAAAAAGCACTGTTTTTCACGAGATAAATTCCTCAATAAAATAAGATAAAAGTTATTCGTCTTTTAAAAGTGGTGGGAAACACAAAATTTCATTTCTTATGAAGAAAATAGTTTGGGCATTAATGGGATAACTAGTTACAATTTTATGAGATTGATATATGAGAGTTATATTTAAAATTTCTTTACCTTTCGAGCGCACCTCATTTGCTATGCTACACGTGCAATTTCCAACTTGTTCTAATTTAATTAGGCAAAAACTTTTGTTTTGAAAAACCGGTAATAAATGATTAAAAATTCTGTAAAAGGCAACCAAAAAATAGGCATTATTTGAAAGTGTTTTCAAAATTATTGATCAGTTAATTGATTAACCCTTTCCGGCGCAATCAAATTCTATTAGTAAAATGAGAATTTGTCGATTGACACCGGAATTTATAAAGGACTTGTCTAGATATTACGAATTCCTTAATTGAAGCTTTCATTGTAAAAGCAAAATTATATTAAAATATTACTGGTGCCGTTTGCAAGTTTGGAATTAAAATTAGGTGTTGCCGGCCCGGCAGCACTGCGCAAAAAAGGGTTAAATTAATAAAGAAAAACGGATTGCACGGAAATTGCTCAGATATTGTTTACACGAAGTTATAAAAACCACTTTCATATGCTTTCATATCATCATAAAATTCTTTCAATTATTTTACCAGATTTCGAAATTTCTTTTTTTCGATAACTATTGACAGAAACAGGCCTTAATAACAGTATTATTAATACAAAAGACTAAAGCTTAAAAAAACCCTATGAAATTTAAATGACATGGAATAATTCAAATATTAAACATACATATATGCCAAATTGAAGCAATTGAAATATTGTCCACTTCAAAATCTTTTAAACAATTGGTTGATTATACATATTTCTCTGCATCAAATTTGAAATTTGTGATAACTTATGCTTAAATTAATTTTGAAACTTTAGATAAACGATGCAATGAATAACAATTACTATTGCAAAATAAAGCCTAGAGTAATGGAGTAAACCTGAGAAATGATCAGTAAATTTCACCTGAAATAACTTTAAAACATCACATTTTATATGTAAAAAATATGTGTTGTATCGTGATATTAAACAAAATATTCCATGTTTTATGTATTACAAATATTCAGAACTGCTGACAGAAAATGTAGTTTGTATATTAAAAAAGTGGCTATATCCTGCCTAAATCTTTGGACACAAATCTATTTCAGTCTATATCAGGAAAATATTTCGGGCTATTTCTATGCTTTTTTTCTCTAAGTGGTATACATCTTATTCTTCAGTTTTGATTTCTAATATATGTTCTCGGATGTATATAAAGTTTTCCTGTACCAAATATTTAAATATCGCTATAATAGGAAATGAAATAGGTTTCAGATGTTTATAGGAAACTTTTAGAGAATATGACAACCACAGACTATAACATTGAACATATGTGTTAGTTGAAGATTGGAAAACAGAAATAGTAAGATTTAAAATTTCATGAAGAAAGCAATAAGTTTTTTTCGAAAACATTGAAAAGTAATAAGTGTTATTTCATTTTAGATTTAGGAAGTAATGAAAACTTCAATTGCATCAATCTTTGTATAACAATTTAGTGATTGCTTTATTTTCAAGATACATTTATTAGTTACTGAATTTTGCTTCAATCTAATGAAATATAACAAAGTTGTTACTAAAAAGACATTTTTATGACGTCATTTTTTTCTCAAAATATCCTTTTCGTCTGTTCTTTATGTGCTCCCTAAGTTTGGAGCAAATGGAACTAAAAGCTTATCAATAGAGCCTGTTATTCTCAATATGGAAAATTATTTAAAATTTTTGTATTCCACTGCATGCTTCCCAGCTTCTAATGTTGAAACATGCCAGCGTAGGCCGTTATAATCTTAAGTGCTATATATTCAAATATAAACTAATTTTTCTGTTACATTTTGCGACATCGATATTGGATTATTTATTAGTTTTTTATTATTTCATCTATTTTTTCCACGTTATTTTTCTGGCGTTTTAGATGCATTCGTTTTTATATAATTAGGCAGCAACCATGATCGTCGTCTGGTCCGTCTGTCCGCATATATCAGTGCAAAAGCTACCCTACCGAATGGTTTGAAATTATAAATGTATACTCGTTTCAGAATTTTGTCGTGACATTTCAAAATTTTTAAAAATAAAATACAAACATAAAAAGGTACTAATAAAACTTTTCATCATTCCGTTATGACCTATCATACTTAATTAATACAATGAAAACCCACGATAAGTAATGCTTTTTGATTGCCGAGGCGATTAGTATTCTGTTAAATCCTATTATACCGAATTAATTCAAAGATGTCCCGAAATAAGTAACGATTCTAGGCTAAGATAGAGCCGTATTATTTCCGTATTACGGAATTTAATGTATGTTATGTACGTTATCACAATAAAATTTGTCCTTATCAATTTTTGCATCAGTGCAACAGCATTTACGCCATCATCTAAATTATAGAAACTATGTGAAAAGGCGTTTTTTGGATAACAATGCAACAAAAAAGCATATGCAGTCTGTGTTGGACACAAAAGGTTAACCCCTGCCCTGTTAAAAACACCGAGCAGGTAAAAGCTTAAGTTAACCTTTTCCAGCAAAGATAAACTGTTCGTAAAATGATAAATTATTGACTGACACCGGATTTTACAAACAATTTTTTTTAAATAATGAATCCTTAAATTAAGGTTGCATTCTAAAAGCGAAATTTTATTTAAAATTTCTTGGGACCGCTTGTAAGTTTGGAATTAAAATTAGGTGTGATCGGGGGGGGGGGACTGGTTCTTTTGTGCCGGAAAGGGTTAATTCATTTTCAACGATTCGTATGACCTTGACTGTTGAAAACATAATACATTGTTTGCAGTCTCATACTAATGCAGCATAGTGATGGCTGTAATGAGACCGTTTCTGTTCTTGGATACTCTGTTACTGATTATCATACAAGACAAAACGTAGTAGATATTGACACAATTGTACATCAATTTTGAATATTTCGATTCATAATATCTTTTTATGTGTTTTCGTACTTATGTAAATAAATAGAACCTACAGCCGTAGTTCAATCCGTTCGTTCTGTGCGCGTATGAAAACGCAAAAACTATCCGACCGAATCGTTTGATTTTTATATTATATTATTATTACATAATTTTGTCGAGCCATTTCAAATTTTATGAAATTCGGATGTATAGTTCAATTACAAGTATTCCTTTATATTCCGGTCAGGGGGAAAATAGTTTTTATGTGCATTTTAATGATGTTATACATTTTCGAACATAATACAGTCCATATGCATCTATAAAATATGTACTAAAATATGTATTCTGTCAATCTGTAATGCATAGAATATACTTTATTAATATACAGAGCCACGCAAAAGTATTCTATTGCAAAACGGTATGGTGCGAAACACTTTTTGGAGTACGTTTTACTCATTTTAAAATATCGTACATTTTCTGAAACTGATATACCGTATTTACTCGTGTATAAGGCGTACTTTTTTTTCAAAAAATTAGGGCAAAACTCATAGGTGCGCCTTATACGCGGAATAATTTTTTACTGTTGAAGGATATACATATGAAACACGAAATTATTCAAAGAAGATATTAAAACTCTGAAAGTGTTACTTAATTGAAGTATTACTGCATATTTATTTCATTTCTTGCAGATTTTTATACAACAGAGCTAATGACATTAACTAAACGCTAATTAGCAATTCTCTTTACCGTCACTCATTCCTATTTCCCGTCATTCTCTTACAACCCGAAGACTAAAAATGCATTTTCGTCTTCTTTTCTGGTCTGGTGTAATGTTCGTTTCGACTTATTTTTTACTGAAATTCATTTGGTCATTCTTCATTAGCGCATCAGATTAATGGTGCGCTTTATATACGAGATTTTCAGAAATCGCCATTTTTACTTGTTAAATAGGGGTGCGCCTTATACACGCGTGCGCCCTATACACGAGTAAATACGGAACGTTACTGAAGTTTACTGCAAGTTAATTCCACTATAATAGGAAGCATTTAGTATTTACTGAAACACACAAAAGATTTCGGATATTGCATTGTATCTGAAGTACTGTATGTTTTAAAAATTTCGTTATGGTATGAACGCACGCCATTTAATATTTGTGACGTGTAACTTTCGACTTGTTTACATGATAATGTCTGTTGTAAATAAGATGTCTGTTGTACATAATAATACATTATGGAACTGTACCGAGTGTTTGATAAAATGCTAGTTAATTTTACACTGGCGGTGTCGCCTAGCAACCAAATTATATCAAAATGTAAAAAGTTTTCTGTGCAAACGATAATTTGTGATAAATACATTATCGATTTATTTCTTCAGCTTTTACCTAAGCTGTGTGAAACAATATTCTTTTTGTTTTTGAGTGTGATTAGAATGTTTTTATGAGTATATGTGTAAAAAATTTTATGGTTTTTATTGGAGTTGTGTTTTGTTAAATTATCTATGTTCGAAAGAACCTGAGATGAGCTTTCTCACGAGAATAAACTGTTTAAAACGAGAGATGAGTATTTAATTTTGAGTTGAGTAAAAAATTAATAATAAAGTCGAATAAATGAAAATTCACCGAGAAACTTTGTAAGTACACTACCTTGACTGGAGTTATTGTACTGTAATTACCATTTCTTTAGGTCATGAAAATAACTAAGAATTTCCTTGCAGTTACTTATTTATGGTAACAATTTACAATTTTTCGTTGCATCTTTACCAAAAAAAAAAAAAAAGGAATTTTATCATAATATGAATGCGCATAAAATGCGTAAATGATTTCACATAATAAGAATAAATCGTCTATTTGACCTGTTAACACTGAAAAATACTTAGATAATTTAATGTAGTAATTGAATTTTCGCAAATTTTAATTTACTAAAATTGTGTTACAATTTACTTCAAAAAAGTATTTTGAAATTTTTATAAAAGAAATCGTGAAAACATTATATGATTAAAAGGAATGAGCACGAAAATATGCATCGATTTGAACGAATCTTAATAAAGTATTCTGTTAAAATGTATATTTTCCTCTGGAATAGCATACTTTTTTAATATAAAAAAAAGTTTAATGTTATTTTACGGTTTGAAATTCTGCAGTTCTTTTTTAATATTTAAAATATTTCATCTTCACATATATATGTAGGTTACTTTCCTTACTTATTGAGATATTTTGGCAGAATAATGAAAATATATTTCATTTATTTAAATAATCATGATTGTATCTGTATTTACTAACTCCATGATTTTTCTTTTCTTCTGAAAATATACGTCTTTCATTTTTTATTTGCAAAAATGCGCCCGTAATAGAGAAACATGTAAAATAAATTATTTAAAATATTTTTTTTTTAGATTAAAAAAATAACATTGTGAATTTTATCATAATATGAATGCGCATAAAATGCGTAAATAATTTCACATAATAAGAATAAATCGTCTATTTGACCTGTTAACACTGAAAAATACTTAGATAATTTAATGTAGTAATTGAATTTTCGCAAATTTTAATTTACTAAAATTGTGTTACAATTTACTTCAAAAAAGTATTTTGAAATTTTTATAAAAGAAATCGTGAAAACATTATATGATTAAAAGGAATGAGCACGAAAATATGCATCGATTTCAACGAATCTTAATAAAGTATTCTGTTAAAATGTATATTTTCCTCTGGAATAGCATACTTTTTTAATATAAAAAAAAGTTTAATGTTATTTTACGGTTTGAAATTCTGCAGTTCTTTTTTAATATTTAAAATATTTCATCTTCACATATATATGTAGGTTACTTTCCTTACTTATTGAGATATTTTGGCAGAATAATGAAAATATATTTCATTTATTTAAATAATCATGATTGTATCTGTATTTACTAACTCCATGATTTTTCTTTTCTTCTGAAAATATACGTCTTTCATTTTTTATTTGCAAAAATGCGCCCGTAATAGAAAAACATGTAAAATAAATTATTTAAAATATTTTTTTTTAGATTAAAAAAATAACATTGTGCCAATCTACAGATGATCATAATTTATTATTATGTTTAATTTCAAGTCAAAATACTGAATATATTATTTGTAAAATGTACGACAATATATAATTTGTGTAGCCTACTAGAGGATTCGCTTCGCTCGTCCTAATAATAATAATAATAATAATAATAATAATAAATTAATCAATTAAAAGTTATGTTTAATATTGGTGACATACATTACGTAGTAACATTACATTATTATTTAATTTTAAATTCAGTGAATTTCCGATTTAGAAAATATTATATCATTGCCAAAAAGTTGCAATTTTTAATATAAAATTTCTTACAGAATAAAATAATAGTTTACTTATGATGGATAGAGTAGATTTGTTTGTACTAACATTCTCAAAATCAGAAATAATTAACTAAATGAAACATATGTCTGCATCATATAAAATTCTATAAAGATTTCACTATATCTGTTCTTTCTCTTCCTGAAAAGTTTCATTAAATACTTTTGATAAAATTTTTCTAAATCGTTCAAAATTGGTTTGGTCTATTTCCAATTGTTTTCTTTTTGAATGGGGCAAAAGGAAAGATAGTTAACAATACTCCGTTGCTGTCCATTTATCATTGCCAACTCCTTTTGTTGTCAGTTGAGCATTATTAAAGTTTCACATGGAGTTGATATTTTTCTAAAGAAAAGTTATATGATAAGAACTAGCTTTAACCATTAATCTATTTAAAGTGTCGGCTATTAAAAGAGAAAGCGTACTTAACAATATTTTATATAGTTCAATATTTCCAAAATAATAACAATAAAAATAATAATTCATCTTTGCGAAAGCGTTACATTTTTTAATTATTAAATTCTTTAGAGAATACAGTAATAGTTTATTACAGCTTCATAGCTAACAACTTCACAGCAACATAGTTAATAACAGCTTCACTAGCATGTGCTTTTTTTCAAAGAAAATGGCAAAAAAATTATCTAGCTTTAATCATGAGTACTCGTTTTTAAAATATATTTTATAATTCAGGGAATTTGAATTAAGAAAAAAAAAATATCAGTACGAAAAGTGACAGTTTTTTTCTGTATAAAATTCTTAAAGAACAAAATAATAGTTTAGTTACGATAAGTAGAATGAATTTTTGTGCAATAACACTTTGGAAATCAGAAATAATTTATAAAATAAGATATTTGTTGCTAATTCCTTTTGTTGTTAGTTGAACATTAGTGATTTTTCAATGGCATTTGATATTTTAAAAAGAAAATAGATATTGAATTCATTATTTGAAACTCAATAAATTATATCATTATATGTGTCCTTCCTGTTCTTAAAAGTTCCATAGAATACCTTTTGATAAAACTTTTCTATATGGTTCTATGTTCGATTTGGTCTACTTCCAACTGTTTTCCTTTTGAATGTGGCAAATAAAAAGATCACTTTGTTGTTGCTCATTCATCATTGCTAACTTCTTTTTTTGTCAATTAAACATTAGTAAAGTTTCTCAAGTACTTGATATTTTTGAAAGAAAACAGATATTGTAAGAACTTGCTTTAATAATTTCTTTTAATGTATTTAAAGTATTGGACATTTAAATAGTGTGCGTTTTTAACAATATATTATGTAATTCAATGGTTTTCATAATAATAATTATAATAATAAAAATAATAATAGATCATTACAATTTTTTTAGTATAAAATTTCTCAAAGAATGAATAATATTTACTCACGTTATATAGAATGAATTTGTTTGGAATAACACTCTGGAAAGGAGAAATAATTAATAAATTATAACATACGTTTGTATCATATAAACTTAAAAAAAAAAAAAAAAAAAAAAAAAAAAAAAAAAAAGACTTCATTATATTTGTGTTTTTTTTTCCTGAAAAGTTCCAAGTAAATACAAGAATTGAACATGTGTTTGCTTCATATGAACTTTGATAACGGATTTCATTATATGTGTGGTTTTTCTTCTTGAATGTTCCAAAGGTAGAAACCTTTTGATGAAACTTTTATAAATGGTTTTTAACTGGTTTGGTCTATAGCCAATTGTTTTGCTTTTTGAATGTGGCAAAAGGAAAAATAGTTATCAATCATTTAGTTGCTGTTCATTCATCATTGCTAACTCCTTTTGTTATCAGTTGAACACGAGCAAAACTTCACAAGCAGTTGATACTTTTCTAAAGAAAATAGTTCAAGAACTAGCTTTAATCATTTATTTTTAACCTATTTAAAGTATTGGGCATTAAAAGAGTACGCGTTCTTAGCAATATATTTAATAAATCAATACTTTCAAAATAATAACAATAAAAATAATAATAAACCATTGCAAAATCGTTAGAATTTTTTAATATAAATTTCTTAGAGAATACAATAATAGCTTACTTGCGATTTATAGAATGAAATTGTTTTGGAATATCACTTTGGAAATTAGAAATGATCGTTAAAATGGCTCTAAATTGATTTGGTAAACTTTCAATTTTCTTTTTGAATGTGGCAAAAGGAAAGTTCATATCTGCCAATTTTTACGCATTTTTGCTATCACTAAAATTGTACAGAGATTTTCCATTTGCTTAATCATAAGATTTCGATGATTAAATAAGACAATGTTTACTATAAAATTTTTGTGATAGAAAAAATGCGTTAAAGTTGGCAGCTATAGAAAAAGTAGTTAACAATCACTTCGTTGCGGTTTATTCATCATTGCTACTCCTTTTGTTGTCAGTTGAACTTTAGTAAAGCTTCACTGGCATTTCGTATTTAAAAAATGGCAATAAAAGTTTTACCTTTAATTATTTAACTTTAGTATCTTTAAAGTATTGAATATTTAAACAGTGCGCGTTTTCACTATATACTTTATAATTCAGTGGAATTTGAATTAATAAAAAAAATGACCATTATGAAACTGTTACAGTTTTTTAGTATAAAATTCCTAACAATTAAAATAATAGTTTATTTAAGATAAATAGAATGAATTTCTTCGTAGCAGCATTGCAAATTAGAAATAATTAATAAAATGAAACATTTGCACCATAAGAACCTCGATAAAGGATTTCATTACATGTGTGATTTTCGTTCCTGAAAAGTTTCATTAAATACCTTTTGATGAAACTTTTATAAATGGTTCTAAGTTAAATTTGGTCTACTTCAAGTTGTTTTCTTTTTGAATGTGGCAAAAGGAAAGATAGTTAACAAGCACTTCGCTGCGGTTCATTCATCGCTGCTAATTTCTTTTGTTGCCAGTTGAACATTAGTGAAGTTTCAAATGCATTTGATAATTTAAAAAGAAAATAGATAGTAAGAACTAGCTTTAATCATTTGTTTTAAATCTACTTAAAGAATTAGAAATTTAAAGGTTATGAGTTTTTAAAAATAGATGTCATAATTCAAGGACTTCTCAAAATAATAATAATGATAATAATAATAGATCATTACGAAATCGTTACAAATATTTAAATATATAACTGCTTAGAGAATAAAATAATAGTTAACTTTCGATATATAGAACGAATTTGTTTGAAATAACACTTTGGAAATTAGAAATAATCATTAAAAGGAACCATATATTAGCATCATATGAACATCGATAAATGATTTCCATTATATATGTGCTTCCTGTTCTTGAAAGTTCCATTGAATATCTTTTGACAAAGCTTTTCTAATTGTTTCTAAATTGATTTGGTCTACTTCCAGTTGTCTGCTTTTTAATGTTGCAAAAGGAAAGATAGGTAACAATCACTTCGTTGCAGTTCGTTCATCAATGCTAACTCCTTTTGTTGTCGGTTGAACATTGCTAAAAAATGAAATTTCAAAGGCATTTGATATTTTAAAAAATAGATAATATAAGAACTAGGTTTAATAATTTTTTACAATCTATTTAAAGTATTGGATATTAAAAGATTACGCGTTCTTAACAATACATTTCATAATTCACTACTTTCAAAATAATAATAATAAAAATAATAATAGATCATTGCGAAATCGTTACAAATTTTTAATATTAAATTTCTTAGATAATACAACAATAGTTTGATTACGATTTATAGAATGGAATTTTTGGAATAACACTTCAATAAAATAGAAATGATCATTAAAATGAACCAATAGTTTGCAACATTTGAACTTCGATAAAGGATTTCATTATATCTGTGCTTTCTGTTCTTGAAAGATTCATTAAATTCTTTATGGAAAAACTTTTCTAAATGGCTCTAAATTCATTTGGTATACCATCAGTTTTCTTTTTGAATGTGGCAAAAGTAATAAAATAATAGTTTACATAGGTTAAGTATGATGAATTTGTTTATAATGACACTTTGGAAATCAGAAATAATTTATAAAATGAAACATTTGTTCACATCAAATGAAATTTGATAAAGAATATCATTGTATCAGTACTTCCTGTACTTGAGAAGAAATACCTTTTATAAAAATTTTCTAAATGATTCTAAGTTTGATTTGGTCTACTTCCAATTATTTTCTTTTTGAATGTGGCAAAAGGAAAGATTGCTAACAATCACTTCGTTGCTGTTCATTCATCATTGCTAACTCCTTTTGTTGTCAGTTGAACATTAGTAAAGTTTTACTGGTATTTGGTATTAAAAAAGGGGGCATTAAAAAATTCATTTTAAGTATTTATCTTTAAACTATTTAAGTATTGAATATTTAAACAATTCACGCGTTTTCAACTATATTCTTTATAATTCAGTAAATTTGAATTAATAAAATAGAAATTGACCATTACAAAACAGTTAGTTTTTTTAGTACAAAATTCCAAGCTAAGCAATACTGATTTATTTACAATAAATAGTATGAATTTTTTCATTATAACATTTGGAAATTAGAAATAATTAATAAAATGAAACATTTGTTTTCACCATATGAACCTTGATAAAGGATTTTATTATTTCTGTGCTTTCTGTTCCTGAAATGTTTCATTAAATACATTTTTATGAAACTTTTATAAATGGTTTTTAATTGATTTGGTCTACATCCAGTTGTTTTCCTTTTTAATTTGACAAAAGAAAAAATGGTTAATAATAACTTCGTTGCTGTTCATTCATCATTGCTAACTCCTTTTGTCGTCATTTGAAAATTAGTGAAGTTTCAATGGCATTTGATATTTTAAAAAGAAAAAATGATAATATAAGAACTTTAATCATTTGTTTTAAATCTAATTAAAGAATAAGAAATTTAAAGGTTATGAGTTCCTTAAAATATATTTCATAATTAAAGGAGTTTCATTAAATACTTTATGGGAAATCTTTTCTTAATGGTTTTAAGTTGATTTGGTATACTTTCAGTTTTCTTTTTCAATGTGGCAAAAGGAAAGATAGTTAACAATCACTTCGTTGCTGTTCATTCTTCATTGCTAACTCCTTTTGTTATCAGTTGAACATTAGTAGAGTTTCAATGGCATTTGATATTTAAAAAAGAAAATAGATAATGTAAGAACTAGCTTTAATCATTTATTTTAAATCTATTTAAAGAACTAAAAATGTAAAGGTTATGAATTCCAGGGCTCGCACCGTTCCTAAAATTTTCACACTTTGCTATCAGTATTTTAAAACAAAAATATTCTTGGAATGGTCCTGCAATAGAATTATATTATAACGATTACCGTTTTAAAATTGAGGTAGGAAAGTATGAAAATTTTAGGAACGGTACGAGGCCTGGAGTTCTTAAAAATATATTTCATATTATCAAATTCATTTTCATAATATTTAATAATAAAACTTTCAAAATAACAATAATAATAATACATCATTACGAAATCGTTACAATTATTTAAATATATAATTGCTTAGAGAATAAAATAATAGTTAACTTACGATACGTAGAATGAATTTGTTTGTAATAACACTTTGGAAATTAGAAATAATTATTAAAATTAACCATTTGTTAGCATCATATGAACATCGATAAATGATTCCATTATATCTGTGCTTCTTGTTCTTGAAAGTTCCATTAAATATATTTTGATAAAAATTTTCTAAATGGTTCTAAATTGATTTGGTGTATCTCCAGTTGTTTTCTTTTTTAATGTGGCAAAAGAAAGGATAGTTAACAATCACTCTGTTGCTGCTCATTCATCATTGCTAATTCCGTTTTTTTTTTTTTTTTTTTGTCAGTTGAACATTAATAAAGGTTCACTAACATGGGATAGCTTTAAAAAATGGGCAATAAATGATCTAGCTTTAATCATTTGTCTTAAATTTATTTAAAGTATTGGATACTTAAAAAGTACTCGTTTTCACAATATATAATTCAGTGAATTTGAATTAAGAAAAGAAAATATCAAGACGAAACAATTTTTTGGAATAAAATTCCTAAAGAATAAAATAATAGTTTATTTACGATGAGTATAATGAATTTGTTTGTAATGACACTTTGAAAATCAGAAATAATTTATAAAGTTAAACATTTGTTCGCATCATATGAAATTTGATAAAGAATATAATTGTATATGTCCTTTCTGTATTTGAAAAGTTCCAATAAATACATTTTGATAAAACTTTTTTTAAATGATTCTAAGTTTGATTTGGTCTACTTGCAATAGTTTTCCTTTTGAATGTGGCAAAAAGAAAGATAGTTAACAATCACTATGATGCTGCTCATTCGTCATCGCCAACTGCTTTTGTTGTCAGTTGAAGATTTGTAAATCTTCACTAGCATGTGATATTTTAAAAAGAAAATTGGCAATAATTTTATCATGAGTACTCGTTTTTACAATATATTTTATAATTCGGGGAATTTGAATTAAGGAAAAAATATGATCACTAGTCAAGTTAAAAAGTTAGTTAAAGTAGTTAGTTTCAAAGTTACAGTTTCTTGGCGTAATTTCTTTTCCAAGCACCTTCGTCGTTCCAAGCCCAAGCTCGCACTTTGATTGGTTGTTGCTTTCGGCACTGTTTTCATGTAACTTGGCGTAACGATAGATGCTTCCGTCGAGTTTGATTTCCTTCCGAACCGAGTACAAAGTAACTTTTTTCTTGCAGCATTGGATTTGATGGAACGTGTCTTACTGAAAGCTGTACTCTTTAAAAGTTTTTACACACAAGAGCACAAGACCACGAGGATAAGAATGAAGGAAGAATAAGAATGGGTAGGTTAGGTTTTAGGTTTACTCGTTCACTTACGAGCGAAGTAATTTTCGCCAAGTATGATTATCGCTAAGTTATATGAAAATAGTGCCGAGAGCAACAACCAATCAGAGTGCGAGCTTGGGCTTGGAACGACGAAGGTGCTTGGAAAAAAAATTGCGTTTTTTTGTATAAAATTCTTAAATAATAAAATAATGGTTTACTTACGAGAAATAGAATGAATTTTTTTAAATGACATTTTGGAAATCAGAAATAATTTATAAAATGAGGCACTTGTTCTCATTACTTGAAACTCAATAAAGGATATCACGATATATCTGTCCTTCCTTTCTTGAAAAATTCCATTAAATACCTTTTAATAAAAATTTTATGTGGTTCTATGCTTGATTTGGTCTACTTCCAATTGTCTTCTTTTTGAATGTGGCAAAAGGAGAGATAGTTCAGAAACACTCCGATGCTGCTCATTCGTCATTACTAACTTCTTTTGTTGTCAGTTGAACATTAGTAAAGTTTCACTGGCAATTGCTATTTTTTTAAAGAAAATAGATATTGTAAGAAATAATTCAATAATTTGTTTTTAATCTATTTAAAGTATTGAGAATTTAAACAGTATGGTTTCTTTAAAATATATTTCATAATTCAACAACTTTCAAAATAATAATTATAATAATAAAAATAATTATAGATTATTACGAAATCGTTACAATTTTTTAATAGAAAATTTCTTAGAGAACAAATAATAGTTTACTTACGTTACATAAAATCAATTTATTTAGAATAACACTCTGGAGAGGAGAAATAATTAATAAAATGTAATATTTGTTTGCATCATATCAACTCCAGATTTCATTATATCTGTGCTTGATGTTTTTGAAAATTTCCATTAAATAACTTTTGATAAAAGTTTTGTAAATGGTTATAAGTTTGGTTTGGTTTCCTTCCAATTGTTTTCTTTTTTAATATGTCAAAAGGAAGTATCGCTAATAATCACTTTGTTGCTATTCGTCCATCTTTGCTAACTCTTTTTGTTGTCCATTGAACATTAGTAAGATTTACTGGCATTTGATATTTTCTTAATGAAATCGGATAATGTAAAAACTTGCTTAAAATATATTTTTTTAATGTATTTAAAGTAGTTGATATTGAAAGAGAGTACATTTTTAGCATTATATTTTATAATTTAGTGGATTTCAAAAATAAACAAACAAGTAAATAAATAAATAAAAATAAATAATAATAATAACAAATCATTACGAAATTTTTTTTTAATTTAAAATATCTTAGAGAATAAAATAAAAGTTTTCTTACGATATATGAAATGAGTTTGTTTGTAAAGAACACTTTGGAAATATTAGATATAATTAATAGAATGGAACATTTGTTTGTTTCATATGAACTTTGATAAAGGATTTCATTACATGTTTGGTTAATGTTCTTGAATGCTACATTAAATACCTTTTGGTAAAACATTTATAAATGGTTCTAAATTGATTTGGTCTACTTCCAATTGTTTTCTTTTTGAATGTGGCAAAAGGACAGATAGTTAACAATCACTTCGTTGCTGCTCATTCATCATTGCTAACTACTTTTGTTGTCATTTAAACATGAGTAAAGCTTCACAAGCACATGATATTTTTTGAGGAAAATTGATAATACAAGAACTGGCTTTAATCTTTTGTTCTTAATCTATTTTCAGCGTTGAATAATTAAAGGGTATGCATTTTTATCAGGTATATTTTATAATTCAATGAATTTTCAAGAAAAGAATAATAATACACCATTACGAAACAAATTTTTTAATAAAAATTTTTTTTTATTTTTTAATAAAATTAAATAATGCAAATTTATTAATTTATTTTAAAATTAAATTATTTTCATAAAAAAAAATTGTTAGCGAATAAAATATTAGATTACGTACAATATATAGAATGAATTTGTTCAAAATAACAATTTGCAAATTCGAAAAAAATAAATAAAATAAAACATTTTTAGTATCATATGAACGCAGATGAATGCTTTTTGTACTTGAAAGACCCACTTAATGTTTTTGATAAAACTTTTATAAATGGTTCTAAATAGATTTTCTCTACTTCCAATTATTTTCTTTTTTAATGTGGCAAAAGGAAAGATAGTCAACAATCATTTCATTGCTGTTAATTAATCATTGCTAACAACTTTTACTATCTGTTCAACATGAGCAAAGATTCACTGGCATTTGATATTTTTTAATGCAATCATAAAATAAAATAGATGGCTTTAATAATTTGTTTTTAATAATATTTAAATTTGTTGATATTGAAAGTGTGCGTTTTTCGGATTATATTTTATAATTTGATGAATATCTAAAATAAACAAATAAATAGATAAATAAAAAAATAATAATAACAGACCATAACGAAACACAAATTTTTAATATAATTTTTTTAGAGATTAAAATAAAAGTTTTATTATGATAGGGGGAACTGGGGTACATTGATACAGTTTTTTTCTAAGATTTTTTTTTGGTGTGAAGAAAGTAGAAAATTCATGTTTTTTTCCATGAGGTGACAGCAAAACTTGTGTAGTATGTTAGAAAAATGTACAATCATTATTTTATATAGTATTTTTGCATGTAATTAAAAAAAAGTCATTTGTATCAATGTGCCCCATCCCCGGGGCAGATTGATACGTTTGAGAAAAATGACGACAAAATAATAACAATGCATATTTTTCATAGAAAATGAGTTAGAAAACCATTTTATATTTATTTATAGAAATTCTAATCATCCACAATTTATTTTTAAGCAATATTAAAGCTATCAAAATTAAATATATTATGACGTGATCTTCTGGCTGTTTCTTGTCTGATTGTTGGCTGTGGTAACTTTGTCATATCTAGCACTTCAACCCCAGCATTATCTTCTTTCTTTCGAAAGATGAAAAAAATTACCAGTTTTTCTGTTTATAAATAGGTTTATAAATAGAAAATAAAGGATAACTATATTAAAAATTCTGTTTATAATATAATTAGCATTTTCTGTTCTGCAGTTTGTTTCTCTTACTTAACATTTCTCATGTCAAAAATATTTTTTTTCTCTGGAGAATCGAAATAAATTTGAGATTTTCCAGGCTGCCGTCCTTTTCTTATGTTAGTTCTACTAGCACTAGATGGTGGGTAAGTTCGTACGTCTTCTGTTTGCATAAATACTATAAAATGTTATAATATAAAGAAATTAGAGCTATTTCACTTCAATAAAAACTAATATTAGAAATTTTTGGCGAAAATGGTCGGATTAAAGAGTGTATATTAAAAAATATTAAAAGGTAATTAAAAAATGAACTAGAAAAGATTTAGGTTGTATCAATGTGCCCCGACATAAACTGTATGAATGTGCCCCATACAGCCATTTTGAATAAAATGAATCTCAAATCTAACACTTCATAATTTATCTAACAATAAACAATGAGGAATTGATAAACAGTAGCTTTACTTGCCAGGAAGAGTATTCGTTTCGGTTGAAAATACTGGAACAGTTGTATAATAGCATTTCAATTGTACAGCTCAAATTTACTTTTGATCTACAAAAACAATAAATCACCCGTCCCATTTCATCAAATTACTGAATCATTCCAAGATTTTCTGTATGTAGTTGAATACACTAGCATCACCTTTAGGAGCTGTTGTGAAACTTCCTTTAAGCGGTAGAGGGGGTGTATCAATGTGCCCCATGTATCAATGTACCCCAGTTCCCCCTACATAGAATGAGTTTCTTTGTAATGACAGTTTGAAAATTAGATATAATTAATAGAATGGAACATTTGTTTGCTTCATATGGACTTTCATAAAGAATTTCATTATATCTGGGCTGAATGTTCTTGAATGTTCTAAAACACCTTTTAATAAAACTTTTCTAAATAATCCTAAATTGATTTGGTCTACTTCCAAATGTTTTCTTTTTGAATGTGGAATAAGAGAAGATATATAACAGTCACTTTGTTGTAGCTCATTCATCATTGCTAATCCTTTTTGTTGTCAGTTGAACATTAGCAAAGTTTCACTAACATATCATACTTTTTAAAAAAAGCGGAAAATAAAAGAGCTAGCTTTAATCGTTTGTGTTTGATCTATGTAAATTAGTGTATATTAAAAGAGTGAGTTTTTATAACATTGTATTTTATAATTCAATGAAATTAAATAAAAATAAAAATGAATAAAAATAATAATAATAGACCATTTCAAAACAATTTCATTGAAAAAAAAATTCTTTTGAGATTAAAATAGTTGTTTACTTACGTTACATAGAATGAATTTGTTTGTAATAACGTTTTGGAAATTAGAAATTTTTAATAAAATGAAACATATATTTGTGTCATATGGACTGCAATAAAATGTTTCATTATATCTGTACTTTCTGTTCCTGAAAAGTGCCATTAAATGCCTTTAGATAAAACTTTTCCAAAAGGTTCTAAATTCATTTGATGTACTTCCAACTATTTTCTTTTGAGTGTGGAAAAAGGAAAGATAGTTGACAATCACTTCGTCGATGTTAATTCGTTATTGCTAACTCTTTTTTTTAATCTAATGAACATTAGTAAAGTCTCACTTGCATTTGATATTTTTAAAAGAAAGTAATATGAGCAATAAAAGATCTACTTTTATTAATTTGTCTTTAATATATTTGAAGTATTCGATATTTAAAGAGATATTTAACCCTTTGCGGCGCAGGGCAAATTCATTGCTTAACCCCTTGAGGGGCAAAGCACTTATGTTCCTAAAATGTTCAAATGACTGACTGACACCGGGATTCACAAACAAATTTATATGATAGAAAGTAAAAGCTGTTTTTCGCGTACATTGTAAAAAGCAAATCTTAATACTAAAATTCCGGTGCCAATGTGACATAAAGGAATTAAAATTAAGTGGTATATATAAAATACCGGTGTCCTTCAAGGGGTTAAGTGTTGAAATTAATGACTGACACAACTGAATTTGAAAAAAACTTTATTTGTAAATAAGAAAAAAAGCTATATTTCATGCATTCAATAAACCATAATTTTTTTTACCAAAATTCCGGTGCCATTGTGGCGTTTGGGAATTAAAATTAAGGGGGATTTCATAGATATGCCACCGCGCCGCAAGGGGTTAGAGAAGATAATAAAATGCGTTTGAACAGAACATTTTGCAATATCTAACTATTAATTTTAAATAAAGGGAAATGATAGTCTGATAATTGAAAAGAGATGATTATTTTTAAGACTGTTTATTATTTTAAGATGATTCAATCTAGATAATTTCGTAAAAACTTACTTTAATGGCTGGTCACTCACTTTCCGAATTCCCCTCGGAAATGTTAAGTCTATAGACATTTAATGCATTCTTATGTATAAAATACCTCCTGGGGAAATTAATATTTTTAAATTCTTTTTTCGATGTTCTCTCCTTGAAAGCTGTCACGTTTTTCTCACTTGTAAAAATATTTGTACAATTTTTGCTGAATTTAATATTTCATGTTTTAAAAACTGACAAGCTGGAAGTAAAAATTTAACACTTCATATAAAATTATGCATAAATTTTAGAAATATTTTAAAAACTAAAAAAAAGTGACATTCTTAAAGAAGAGAACTCTGAAAAAAAATTTAAAAATACTTATTCCCTGAGGATATATTTTGAATATGAAAATGCATCAAACGCCCATAGACTTAACATTTTTAAGGGAACTCAGAAGTTGAGTATCTTGTTACTTATCATTGGATATTTTTTAAAAAGTGGTGGGAGTAATGAATTTGAATTTTTAAAACGTAATTTAATGCGGCCATTAAGGGTTTAAATATATTGCTTACTACAATCTCGGAATAAGAATCAAAATTTTTTTTCTGTGTTTTTAAATATTCACTGTAAACTCTCGTCTGTATTTGCAACAAAATTACGAAAACAAAATACATTTTTTATCAATATATCTCTCAATAACTTCAAGATGATTTATTTAATACAAATTGATAAACCCAGACTAACCTAAATACTGAATATAGGTTAAAAACAACTATATATATTAATTCTGAAGTTAGCTTTTGTATTCAGTGCACTATTTAAAAAGCACAGCAATGAATGAGATGATTTTCGAAATGCTCAACAAACGGTTTTTGCATAGTATACTTACATATTGTTAAAGCGCGTTGATTTATTGAAAAAAGCAGTTAATGAAAAATTCATAAAAAATCACCAATTAAATTTTGGTAATCAACAATTAATAATTAGATATTTGGAAACAACGGTCCAATAGCAGGTATGAAGGTTATGTTTCCATAACAGTACCATCGCATCGAGATGTTGAAATCAACACCATCATCTTCAGAAGGATCATGATTAATGTATGGACTTTGCAAATTAATTTCTCATGTGATATGATGGCGACAACCAGTAGACTCTTCTTGTATTATGGCATATTTCACTTAAACTGAAAATCTCGAAACAAAAAATATATGCGTTGGGCAGACACGAATCTGCATACTGCGACGCCAGAGATTTTATTTCACGCCAATGTTATTGTGTGGTACATTAATGCAGACACAATTCGTCTCGGAACGTGCTTCTTTGAAGAAGCGACATGGTTCGTAATGTTCTCTGTGTGACAAGCTCTGGCTGTCTAGTCATTCTGCAAAATTACATCATAGAGGAATTCCTGCAGCAAAGATCATTGAATCCCAGCACCTTTTTGATTCAAGATGACACTCCTCTACATACAACGAAGTATATACGTAGGGTTTTTGATCAACATACTGGCAACCTTGTAATCTCACGCAATTTTCCATTTCCGAGGCCCCTGTGCTCTGATAACTTGTTATGGATTTATAGTTCTGGTGATATATCAAATGAAGAATGTACATGTCTAATTCGCAAACGTTGAATGACCCTGTCAAACATGAGATTGCAAAAATCCCTCATGCTATGTTACGTTCGGTTGTATTGTGCACAATCTTCCGCATGCAATGCGTAACTGTCTGTGATGCCAACAGATTAGAAAATGTGCAATTCAAAAAAAGTTTTAGTTTTTCCAATTTGTATCAGTTATTCCCCCGTGCTCTCAATCGTGTTATTTTTTTTTACCTTCGCAGATCTAGCATTTGTGTATGCATAACGCGACCGATTTTTTTGATACACGTGTTATTCTCGCATACTACAAATGTGTGGAACACTTTTTAAACTCTAACTGAATATAAAAATCAACATTTCTAATTAAAATTGTTTTCGATTTTGTTGTGAAAGTGTTGCGAATGTGTTGTATTGAATAAAAATATTGTGTAAAAGGTGTTCTTAAATATTACAAGAGGATATATGAGGACCCCAGAAGCCAAGGGGTATAAGTGACAAAATTAAAAAAATTGAGTTAGGTGCACAGGGTATCTGGAAATATGCTTTTTTCATTTCAGGTAAAGAAATATAGGTCATTTTCTTATTATTTGGTGAGTTATAGAGATAAACCACTTTTTTCGAAAAACAAACAATATTGATTAATTATACATTTAAAGAAAATTGTACTCTATTTTTTTTAACAGTTATTGAAATGAGAGTTCAAAGATTAGAATGCAACAAGCAGATGTTTCCTATTTCAATTTAGTCAATTGTTATTGATGTTCCAATTTAACATCAATTATCTTTAAACTCAATTTACTCCAAATCGACATTTTGTCACTTGTACCCCTTGGCTTCTGAGGTCGTCATATGTGTTTTCAAAACATTCATTTTTAAAATTGTGTAATTTTAGATGCACCATGTAGAAGGTATTTTTAAAGTGTTTTCCATGTGTTGTTTTATAGTGTTCTAAACTATGTGAATATTTTTAAAAAACATTTTTAATCGCTATTTTTAAAACATATTAGGTAGCAAAACTTTTACAACGTATTAAGAATACATATTATGAGTGCAATACCTTTTCAACATATTAACGCAATCAGATCACTGAAAACATTTAACAACACCTTAATGGATTGTGAATTTAGGGGGAAAAAGTGGTTCGAATCGTGTTTATTTTTGTGATGGGAAATTTGCAATGCACTTTTTAGAGTTACCCCATGAAGTGAGGCTATTGTGACAGGAAAACTTTTACGTTGCCAATAGAAAATTTAAAATTTCGCCCTTTTATAACTGCAACCGTGCGCGCCACTAATTTGCTTTTCACAGAATTCCGACTCCATACATGTAAATAACTATATTAGGAATCTCACCTTCATTGGTTGAATACATCGACTGCTAGACATCTGTATATAGATGCTGTATGATCATCCTGTATAATTATTAGAGAAATAAATTGACAAAAAGGCTAGGATATTTTTCATTTTTGACATTTAAAGACTCCCAAGTGCCAATGAGGTTTTTTGCAAATCTTTGTAATAATACTAAGAATAATAAACATGATTACTTTTGTTAACAGTTTCAGATATAAATATGTACCTAAATCATTAAAAGTGAAGGATTGCTTTTTTACCAAACATAATTACCAGAACCATCTAAAAACTTGTAGATTTTCCTAATTTTGGTGTAAAATGTTTAATAACTTGTTGAATTCCACAAACTCTGATACTTCGTTTTATTATTGTACCACTTAAATTAATTAATTATCTCAAAAAAATATATATCCATCAAAGTACTTTAAAGTAATTAACTTAAATGTTTCGCAAAGTCTTGGGATCATTAATCTTCTAATATACAGTTTTTTAATCGGATAATTAACTTGCGGTAATTATAATCGCGTATTTATAATAAAAACATTATGATTTAATCAATACATTGGTAAAGGTTTCTACGAGTATTTTAAAGCGGTAAGAAACATAAACATTTAAAGATATAAATTATATATGTATTTTTTATTGCAATCATAATAAATTTAAATAAATATTCACTAACATTTTGAAAAATTTTACATTTTTATTTAAATATTAGCCTATCAACCAATGTTTAAAAAGATTTAAATAAATTTCAATTATTTGAAATGAAAATCAAGTTTCAATTAAATGTTTTAAGAGGCGCAAAAGTCAACCTAGTGAAATTTGTCCATGCTGGAAATGAAACCCGGGCCATCAGTACAGCGCACTGACGTTCTTTCGCCAAAATCCGCATGGAATGACATTCAGCCTGTAGCTTCTCACTAGCACATGTTGGCAAGGCTATAAATGCAGCACACGGAATATTTTCTGTGAGCCACCTATATGAGTCAAACACGAAACTCAAATAAATTCAGCATCGATTAAATATGTTAATACATGGAATTTTTTTCAGAAACACAATTCGCCCTGCATGCTATTTAAAATGAAAATCAAATTTCATTTTTTTAAATTGCTTAAGAGGCGCAAATGCCAAACTAGTGAAAAAGTTTTCACACCGGAATTCAAACCTGGGCCATCACTATATCTCACTGACGTTCTACCGACTAAACGACATGCAGCGAAGTTTTATCAATGTTTTTTTCCTATAGTGATAATCCTATGAGGCAAACATTAACCATTTGCGGACAAGCGACACGTGTACGTGTCGCAAAAAGGCTTAAGAAACCTTGTTTATTCCCACTAGTAAAATTTAACTATAAATTTTGCGCTTTTTAATCGGAGTATTTTTTGATTTAATACGATACAAATTTCTATTTTTGAAAAACTCGTGACAAAAGATTTAAAATTTCGTAAAAGGAACCCGCTGCGAAGAGACTAATGGTATCAATTTTTGGCTTATGCACCACTTCACTTATAGCAGACATTAATAATTAGATACACCTATTATTACTCTGTTATGGAAGAAAGTTTTTTTCTTTTGTTCGATATCTTATGTTTTTGTACTGCCGGTTCTTGGACTATTAGAACTAGGCGATATCGTAATACACGAATAATTTACAGGCAATAGGAAAAACAATAATATGTATATATAATCAAATTATAACCGATAACCCCCCCCCCCAAGTTACTAAATTTTAATGTGGTTAAAGTTATTACTAAACTTCATTAAAATGCAGAAAGACATAAATTTCAAAAACTGATTAAATAAATCTTCGTTCATTGTCTCAAAATGAATGAACATTAACTAATTACAATGTTAACGTTCATTAATTCTTTCCTGTGCGTTTCTCAGAGACGTTGAATTCGACCACAGGTCAGATGGAATGTAACTGTACCGAAATATGTTGTATGATAATCTATTGCATACATTCTATCAAATTTAAATGAAGTAAAAATTTTTAATTAAAAATGGGTTGCAGATATCACAAAATATATGCATCAATACGGAAATTGCACGTCAAACGTGGCAAGGGGTGTACTTGTACTAAAACTAATTTTATACAGATTCAGATCTTGCTGCAATTGCAATAGCTATTGATCTACGAAAAAATGCGTGAATACAGAATTCTTTACTATATATATATTAAATCCAGTAATGCGGAAATAATATGACTCCATCTTAAATCGGACGTTATTAGCATGGAACCTTGAGTCATTGCCCATAATGGGATACATTTGAATTAATTGCAAATAATAGTATTTAATGAAACACTCACCATTAACCCTTAAATGCATATTGTATCATTTTCGATACCATAAGTGTTCCCGATTTATTGGGGGTTTTAGTCACATATTCCGTATTCTCACCACAAATTTAAAAGAGCAATTTTCACTTTACTTAATGACAGACCATTCGTAATTAAATAAAAAAAAATTACTACTTAGATTTTTCTGGTATGAATTCTGATTCTTTGAATTGCGCATTTTTTGAAACGCGTTCTATCCTATGCATTTAAGGATTAAAACATAAAATAATTTTACATCATGATATATTATTATTTTAATTACGTATGATAGGATTTAATAGAATGAAGAAAGCTTCTATTACTATATTCTTAAGTTTTGATTAGATTTTCATAAAAATTGAAGTGACTCGACACTATTTTAGAGCAAATATACATATTAAATTTTGAGCCATTCGGATGATTAGTTTTTGGTTCTGATATGTGGACAAACGGACGAAGCAAACGACAATTATTGGTGACTATTTATATTTTACAAATGCACTTTAAAAGACTTTTAAAGAACAATTTTTAATGGTAAGCTAAATTCATAGATGCTGATAAGTAGCACAGATTTATAATATATTACCTTAAATAAACTATTAAGAAAATTGCATTTATGCCCTTTGAATAAAATACGATATTTTTTAAATGCTTACATCTTTAAAGAATTACAAACTCAGTATTCAAATCACAAATTTTTACTACGGTCATTTTATGGTGCAGACATAAAACTATTGCTGCTACCAAATCTTGTCTATGAAATACTCCTCTCTCGATTATATTGCTGCATGTATTTAAACATAAATTTGCCTGATATAAAATGCTTTCTAATCTTGTACAGAATTTTAAATGACGATGTTTATTAGCATTTTTACATATTCGCATTGTCTAATGCATTAACATTTCCTTTCTTAAACCTATAAAAGTCATGTTTAAGGTTTTCATTTTCACATAGTTCAAAGAACTGGGCGAAAGAAAATGTGCAAGTTTATATCGTAAAATTGTTTTATGTTTTTGTTAACAGATTCTAAAACAGGACTTAAAGGATATTTTAATCTTTTTATTGAAAAACATATTTTATTATCCATAACATTATTTTATATAGATCTTTTGAAATTGAAAAATAATTTTTAATATTAATTCTTCATACCGTACCAAAAAGAAATATGTTTGTCAGATTTTACCAAGTAAATGTTTTTAATTGCGTAAATAAATCTATGCATACAAGAGTACTAAAATAAAGTTTATTCTATACTACACTATTACTTTGGAATAACTGCCTATTGAACATGCATACTAACCTTCGTTGTTTTGTTAAAAATTATTGCAAAAACCATAAGGATCAGTTAAAAAATATTGTAAAGCATCTACATAAGTCTGTATATCGATATTCACGATGTGAACGCTTTTGATAAAAAGATCTAGAAAAAATATTTACAATTCTAGGAGTATTTAAATTAGCTAAAAGGTGGTCTTTAGGTCTCCTAGAGAGGACACGGGAATTGAGGAGACTAAAATGAATTTATTTGAAAATTGCAGGAATAAAAAACTATTCAGATCTCGCAATCCCCAAACTTTCTTCTCCATTCTACATGTTAACATAATATTTTTAAAATGTATACTTTAAAAAATTACAATATCAGTATTCAAACCACAGATTTTCAAATACGATCATTTTATGATGAAGACAAAAAACCATTGCTGCTATCAAATCTTTTCTTTGAAATTACTCCTCTCACGATTGAATTGCTGTATGTATTTAAACATGAAAATAAAATGCTTTCTATTTTTTTTACAGAATTTTAACTGACGATGTTTATTAGCATTTTTACATATTCGCATTGTCTAATGCATTAAAAAAAACCTTTCTTAAACCTATAAAAGACAGGTTTAACGTTTTCATTTTCACATAGTTCAAAGAACTGAGCGAAAGAAAATATACACAGACACAGCAAAATCTTGACATTTGTGATTTCAGATGTTTTGTTAAATATCTAGAAATATACATGAGTAATGACGCTGAGACTTCAGATGTATAAACAAAATAGTACAAGGTCATATATTGTCGATAAAGTAATAGGGGACCATCAACAAATGGAAAAATAAGAATATCTTTTGAATAACCCTGTCAAAACTAATGTAGCAAAAGCGTTCAAACTGCAAATTATGATTAAGTGGATTATTATAATAAACTCTGTTCATTTTTATGCGAACAGTATATGTACTTCTAGAGAAATTAAGGTTTTTGCAAAAACGGTCCCAAACTTTGCCAAGTTTTTTGCTCATAACTTGCAAAAATCTAAATGGAAAACAATGTTCTTTTCAGAAAATATAAGAAACGGCATAGTACATAATACCCTGTAATTAGAATTAAAAAGTATTAATAATTGTATGAAAAATAAGGAGGTTTACTAAATAAATTTTAGCTGCGCAGGCGTCAACGATACCAAAATTTCATTTGCATATTGTGTTAACTAAATGTATAGAGCAACTTTTGTTAAAGCTTCAAAATCATAGCTTGAAATTTCTGTAAATTGTCGTCTAAAGAATAAGATCAAAATCCGATATTCCCAAAATGAAACAAAATAATAAGGGGCTGTCTCCATATTCCATTAATTTGTGTCTACACAGTATTGCACTTTCTACTATATTTGGATACAGCTCCTCATCTTTTTGCTTCATTTGAGAATAACTGATTTTAATCTTCTTCTATCGACGATAACTTTCAGAATTTTCAAGGTATGATTTTGAAACTTTAACAAAAGACTCTCTATATATTTAGCTAACATAATATGCAAATGAAATTTTAATAGAGTTTACGTATGCGCAGCGAAAACTTATTTAGTAAACCTGCTCATTTTTCATACAATTATTAATTTTTTTAATTTTGATTACAGAGTATTATATACAATGTTGTTTCTCATATTGTTTGAAAAGAACATTGTTTTTTTAGGAAGTCTGCAAATTATAGGCATAAAACTTAGCAAAATTTGGGACCGTTTTTATAAAAACCTTAATTTCTCTTCGAGTATATATGCTATCCGCATAAAAATGAACACAGTTCATTACCATAAGCCACTTAATCATAATCTGCAGTTTGAACGTTTTTACTATATTAGTTTTGACAGGGTTATTCAAAAGATATTTATTCTTTTTCAATTTGTTGACGCTCCCCTATTGCATATTGTCAAAAACTTTTCTTGAAAATATAGACCTGTAATATTTTGTTTATACATCTGGAGTTTCGGAGTTATTCCTTATGTATATTTTTAGATATTTAACAAAATGTCAAAAATCTCAAGTGTCAAGATATTTTTGCTCTGGCTGTAAGTTTAGACTGTAAAAATATTTTATGTTATTGTTAACATAATCTAAAGCAGATATTCAGATTATAGTGCAAAGCTGTTGTACTCTCTTAAAATGTCAGGCAAAGAATTACTCAAGTTAAGCCGAAATTCGCTCATCTCACGTTCAAGACAGCTTCTCATAAAGAGTTGAAAAAACTCAATTTAAATGAAGATGAGTTATTTAAATAAGCAATCAAAATCAAGATGAGTAAAGCATTTAAAAAAAATCATGATTCAATAAATAAGAGCTGTTTTCTGAGAAACCAAATCGACTCTTTCGTTTTAAAAGTGTACATCTACGAAAAAATACATGAATACTGATTTCATTAGGATTATATATATTAAATTCAATAACAGGAATATAATATGACCCAATCTTAAATAAGACGTAGTTATGATGGCATCCTTGAAACATTACTTATTATGGGATATCAATGAATCAATTGCAGATGCTAAGGATTCAATAAAATAATCACTTTTAAATCATAGAACAATTTTCTATCATGAGGTAATATTATTTTAATTACACATGATAGGATGTAATAGAATGGAGAAAACTTTTATTAAAGCTTTGTAAATTTTGATTCAATTTTCCTAAAATTTGAAATAACTCCACAATATTCTACAACGATAAAGTTTTGAACCTTTCAGATGGTTAGGTTTCACGCTGTTATATGCGGACCGACAGACGGACCAGGTGAAAATTATTATTGCTACCTATTTATATTATTACAAGCGCACTTAAAAAGATCTTGAATATTTTTAACTAGCTGACCCGCCCGGCGTTGCCCGGATCCATAATAATATTATTAAACGAACTTAAAATTTGTATGATTCTGTATTTAACTCGATAATGTGTAAACACATTATCTGAAATACGTGGCCGCTGACTGTGTGAAAAATCGGTTTAAAAAACAAACAAACGAATATTTAGCTGTAAAAATACTCAAAATGACTGTAATGGGAAACGCGAAGGGATTATATGCCCAACGATTGCATGATTTTCGTTTAAAAGTGTTGATATTTATACTTAAAAATCACTGATAAGTCACATAATTAATTACTTTTATCACACAAAAATTCCTACTGAAATATTTTGAATTTCAAACTAATTATATCACTCATAAACTCTACTATACCGCGAATGAAATCGATGCTCGATGATTAGCTAATAAGTTAGTATATAGTATTATAATTTCAAAGCCATTGTAGAAAAATAAGTGTAAATATTTTTAATCAAAGCATGCTTTTAATGTTCATTCTGTGGGAAAAAAAATCCTAACCGTAACATAAATATACCGCAACCGTAACCTGTCTGTAACCTAATTGCAACATAACCGTTACCTAACCGTAACTTAAATAAAATATAAATGCAATCTAATCGTCACTTAATCGTAATCTTACCTATCCGTAATCTACCCACAACCTAACTGCAACTTAACCTAACTTAACTATGACCTAATTGTAAGCTAAACGGAAATTAAATATAATCTACCTGTAAGACTAACTGGGCTTAACAGACGGGTTGGCTTCACATGCAGAAGAGATGTACTCCTTCAGTTGTTCAATTGTTTCTGGATTGTGGCTGCACACTTGGTCTTTCAAGTAAAAAATCCTCTGTTCTAAGGAATAAACCATTTTTTTCACAGCAAACTTTGCAATCTGTGACCAGCACACGCTTACAGCAGAAAGACGACTTACAGAATGGCGAACTCACAGACTGCGTTTTCTTCTATATCTTTCAAATCTCCTCCAGCGCCATTTGTTGTTGAAAAGTGTAACTAATTTCGAAAGTTTGCCTGCCTGAAAATGTACTGTTATCACAATCATATTGCAACGAAAGGTGTATTCCTACCGCTATCCGTTTAATTTTTATTGATTTTTAAAATATACCCATCATTTTTGAAACACCCTGTAGGTTTCTATCAATATTTTAAAGTTGAAAAACAACTAAGTAATTTTTAGTGTATTTTTTTCAGTCTTTATCAAAAAGTTTCTTCTTCTGCTCTTAAATTTTGATTTGACTTTCGTAAAATTTCAAAAGACACTAAAATATTCAGCAACGATTTTTTTAAATACTTTTATATACGATACTTTTTAAATTTTAAATCATTCGAATGGTTAGTTTTTGTGCTGTGATAATATGATAAACAGACGGACGTGGCAACGATTATTGGGTTTATCTATTTATATGATTGCGTGCGCATTTAAAAAGACCTTGAATATTTTCAATGCTATGCTATGCAAATGCTTTGCCTTTATTTTACTCACTGCCATTTTTTTAATGATAAGCCAAATTCATAGGTGAACACGTGTAGTATCGATATATATTATTCTACCTTAAAGAATCTATTAAGAAAAGTGCATTTATGCACTTTAATAAAATACGACATTTTTATAATACTTTCTTTAAAGAATTCCAAACTCAGTATTCAAATCACACATTTTTAAATAAGAACATTATATGGTGCAAACATAAAACTATTGCTGCAAATATTTTCTATAAGATTACTCGTCTTTGGATTTAATTACTGCACGTATTCAAATATAAATTTGCATGCTATAAAATGCTTTTTTACCTTGTGCAGCATTTTAAAAGACGAAGTTTATTAGCATTTCACATTTTCGCATTGTTTAATATATTGACTAAATCTTTCCAAAATCTATAAAAGGAAGATTCAATGCTTTCATTTTCATCTAATTCAAAGAACTGCGCGAATGAAAGCGTGTAAGTTTAGGTCGTAAAGTGTTTTATGTTTTTGTTAACAGATTCTAAAACAGAAATATTTAAAGGAGATTTTAATCTGTTAATCGAAGTAAGATATTTTACTATCCATAAATGTTTATATGTTTTATATCAGACTTTTAAAATTGAAAAAAGCTATATATATATATATATATATATATACTTTTGCCTGTATCAAAAAGAAATAAGTTTTTTTTTAAGATTTTAACAAATAAAAGTTATCATCTGCGTAACTGTATCTATGTATACAAAAAGTACTAAAATAATATTCATTCTATACTGTTAATTTGGAATAATTATGTATTGAACACGTGCTTTAACCTTATTAGCCTTCAGACAAATATTGCGATAGACCATAAAAAACAGATAAAAATTACTCTAATACTAATTAAAATACTATGGATTTCAGGTACCAAACTTATATAATAACAAGTCTGAAATTGTACGTTAACCCATTGGGGACGAGCGACACGTATACGTACAGCAAATAGGCTTAAGAATACGTGTTTACCGCCACGAGTTAAATTACATTTTAAATTTTGCCTAATTTAATCAGAGTATTTTCTCGATTTAATAAGTTACAAATTTCTGTATTTTAAAACCGGTGACAAAACATTAAAAATTTTGTAAAATGCTCCTTTCGCGAAGGTGTTAAGTGTAGCAAGTTACGGTGCGTTCGTACTTCTACTTGTTTTATAAATATTCAGATCTTGCTGCAATAGCTGTTTTACGTCTACGAAAAAATACACGAATACAGAATTTATTAAAATTATATATATTAAATTCAATAATGCGGATATAATATGACCCAATCTTAAGAGGACGTAATTATTATGGCAACCTTGAATTATTACTCATAATGTGACATCAATGAATAAACTGGTAATGCGGGGATTTAATAAAATAATCACTATGAATCATAAACTTCTTTTCAATCATGAGATAACATTATATTAATTACATATGACAGGATTTAATTGAATGAAGAAAACTTTTTTTAATGTCTTTTTAAGGTTTGATTCGATTTTCATAAAATTTCAAATGGCTCTATAACATTTTGCAAAGATTATACATATTAAATTTTGAACTATTCAGGTGGTTAGTCTTTGCGCTGTTATATTCAAATAGACAGACGGACCAGGCTACGGTTATTGTTGTTACCTATATGCATTCTTGCGAACGCACTTAAAAAGAACTTGAATATATGTTTTCAATGCTATGCTGTGCTAATGTTTTGAATTTATTTTACTCATAGCTGAATTTTAAATGAAAATCTGAATTTTCAAATGTACATAAATGCTATAGATTTATAATATACTTCTTTAAATAAACTATTAAGATAATTACATTAATGCACTTTCACAAACTACGATATTTTTAAAATATTTACTTTAAAGAATTACAAACTCAGTATTCAAGACACAGATTTTTAAATATGATCATTTTATTATGCAGACATAAAACTATTGATGTTATCAAATCTTTTCTATGAAATTCTGACTCACAATTAAATCCCTGCAAGTATTCAAACATAAACTTGCACGCTATAAAATGCTTTCTAATCTTGTACAGCATTTTAACTGACGAAATTTATTAGAATCGGTACATATAAGCATTGTTTAATGTGTTAAGAAAACCTTTCTTAGTGTCTAAGAAAACCTTGAAGGTTAAACGTTTTCATTTTCATATAATGGCAAAAATTGGACGAAATAAATTGTGTAAGTTTAGGTCATAAAAGTGTTTTATGTTTCTGTTAATAGATTCTAAAACAGAAGTATTTGAAAAAGTTTTTAATTTTTTAATCGAAGTAAAATATTTTATTATCCATAACAATTTATGTGTTTTATGCTGATCTTTTAAAATTGAAATATATCGAAAAAAAATTTTATATTTATTTTTTCAGCACGTATCAAAAAGAAGTTTGTTTTTGTTTTGTTTATGAAGTAAAGGATTTCAACTGCATGATTGAATCTATATGCATGCAAAAGTATTAAAATAAAGTTCATTATACATTATTAATTTGGAATAATTGTCTATCGAAAATATGTCCTACACTCTTTAGTCCTGAGACAATTATTGCAAAAGGTCCAAAACCAGTTTAAAATTATTTTTTTTTTTTTTTACAAAAATTATGACAACTTTTATGAAGTGATTTTGTTGCTCTCGAATTTATTAGTTTGCAATTTTACAAATTTACACAATTCATCCTCAATCGTTTTAGCAGTGCATAAACTGTTTTAATTAAAACCGTTTTAGAATACATACTCGTGTATAAGTCAACTTCCCAAAAATTAAGCAAAATTTTGAAAAAAACTGAACTTTCGTGTATAAGTCGAATTAAATTTCTGATAGTATGTCGAAATACCATTTGTAATCGAGGATTAAATAAATATATAGATAGATAGATATATAAATTTTCAATAAATTAGTAAATATTTTTTCTAGATTTCTAATCAGACTTAATTCAACGTTTTAAAACTAAATAACTATGTAAAAATAGAAGCTTAATCTGTTTTGTATTCAATGATACTTCAAAACAAAAACAAAAATCTTCCAAAAATCTATCCAAGTCTTATTTACAATCCTAAACAGCTTCTTAAAATGTTAAAATACAGTGCTTTTTTGTATTATAGGACTTTAGAAGAGATATAATGTTACCGTATATACTAGTGTATTAGTCGACTCCCCAATTCTTAAAAAAAATTTAAAAAAAAAACCCAAAAAACTGAATTTTCATGTATAAGTCGAACCGCATTTTCTGTAGTGAGTCGAAAAATGATTTGTAATCGAGGATAAAAATAATAATAATAATAAATTTCCATTAAAATAGTAAATAATTTTCTAAATTTCTAATCAGACTTTTTGCATTAATTCGTTTTATAATTGTATAACTATGTAAAACCACAGAAGCTTAAAAATTTTTGAAACCTATTCAATGATACTTAACGCTTTCGGGTCTTGTACATGTTTTTAATGAAGTATTATTTAATACTACGAAATTACTTGCTATTATTTACAGGGTGTCCAACAAATAAAACCCCGATTTCAAAATTAAATTTCTCAAAAACAAAGATCAATAGAATTATGCAGTAAACGGTTTGTTTATCAGGTAAGCTGTAAAAATCTTATACAAAAGTTTCGAACGGTAAATATTTTGAAAAGATTGTGTTCTGATTGCAAATAATGCTTTGATTTGACATTTTTCTTGCTTTAGATTGCTGCCAGAGAATGTGTTTTTCAACTTAAAATGCCATATTTCATAGTTTTTTGAAATCAAATTTTTGAAACTTCGAAATTCTAAAAATTTACTTCGAAAAATCTTTAAAATATTTGCACTGTAAGCTGAAAAAATATTTCTCTGCAAGCAATCTAAAACAAGAAAAATGTCAAATCAAAGCATTCTATGCAATCAGAACGCAATTTTTTTTCAAAATATTCACTGTTTGAAATTTTTGTATAATATTTTTACAGCTTACCTAATGAAAAAACCGTTTACCGCATATTACTATCTATCTTTGTTTTCATATCGCATATTACTATCTATCTTTGTAGAAATTTAATTTTGAAATCAGGGTGTTATTTGCTGGACACCCTGTACATGTAGTAATGTTAGTGTATGTCTATGCATTACTACATAATTCCATTTACGTTTAGGTATTTGATAGTATATAATTGTTATTATTATTTTCTTAATTATCTTTGTACAGTTTGTGATTCCTTCATTTTAAATATATATTTCATTCCTTACATTTAAAGGAAAAGGTGCTTTCCCCAAAAAATCATGTTTAATAAAACGCAAAGAGTATTAAAAAGTTGTAATATAAGTTAAGTCTAATTGTAATACAATGTTTTCTAAACATTTCCAAAGATTCTTCATTAGCTTATTGTCACATGAATAATAATTAAATAGTACGCTAAACAACAACATTCATTATGCTTTAGAAAATGATATATTCGTTAAACAGTAGTTAATCTAGTTGGATAATTAGTGTTAATGTTATTAACGTGTAAGTAATTTTTTCTACAAATTGAAAAAAAAAAAATCGAACTCGAAAGGGTTGTAAAGAAAACAATCTTCCAGAAATCTATCTATGTCTGATTTACAAAGTTAAAAAACTTCTTAGACTTCTATAATACAGCACTTCCTTGTATTGTAAGGCTTCTAGAAGAGATATCTAGAAGCCTTCTCATATTTAACACTTTAAAAGGTTGGCTGTATTGTTAAAAAGTATTGAAGAGGGTACTATCCCAAGAGGAAATAAGCAAGAAATAATTACAGGAACATTATTGTTGAGTTTTTACTTTGTCAATAACAGGGAAATGACCATTGTCCGCTTTAATCTCTCTCTCCAACCTAGAACCATATGCGATGACTTGAAAGACTTTGCAATTCGTCGAATATCTGCGAAGGATTATTTTTTCGCTAACTCGTGTATCTGTCGACCCGCTATTTTCAATTCGCAAATTTTATCAAAAATTCTTCGACTACCTCAACAGCAAGAGGCATCGGCTAAAATTCGGCCTCTTACAAGAATCGTTGGTAAATGCACGGTAGTCATATAGAGAGATTGATACGATATCATCCCGACAATAGCCAGCGATCTCTCCCTTTTTAAACCTGCAAATGTCACATGCAAAGGTCGGCTGGCAATCGAAATAACGTTGAAAATAAATTACTTGGCATATAGTCGAAGTATTCCGTCGGCCGATTATCCAGTTGGACCGAAATTGAACCATCTTACTTGGTAGAGAACATTTCCCCCCAATTCCCCCTGCAATATCTTCATTTAGCCTTGCCGGTAATTCTACCCCCTTCAGTGAAATGTATCAGGTGAGATAAACACACCAATATGCTTCTAGATCTTTATCTCCTATCCCCTCTAACTACAGTTTGCACGTTTCAAGGACAGATCAGACCCCCAGAACGAGCAGACGAAGGAACCAGGAGTGAAATTTACATCCGGAATTTGTTTCTCGGTGAGAATAAATTCGTTTTGCGCAAATCAATAAATTTTAAAGTGTTAAAAGTGTGCAGATTCTCTACAATAAAGTGATAAAAGACTGCAAAAGAAATCTAATATTTTCTAAAAACAATCTTATTTTTATTCTTTCTTTTCTTTTTCCTCTCCTTAAGTAGAACATGAAATAGTGATTGAATTAGATAAACTAATCGGATATATTTGTTGAACAAAAAGACTTTCGATTTTTAAAAAAATTACATGAATATGAAAGAATATCTAGAACATAAAACTACAAACCATTTAGTATAAATATATGTTTTTAATTATAAATAAATCATTTTGGAATTTTTGAGTATTTTTTTAATTTTATTATTGAAATTGAATTACAGAGAAATAAATAATATTTTTCTCCAAATGCTAAAAACTGTAATTTTAAGCTTTTTTTCCAAGAAAAAAAGATTGAACAAAGTATTTATTAAATTAATTATTTAGTTAAGTATATATATATACACTGCTCAAAACAATTAAAGGATATTTGAAGTTTTATATAAAATAAAGATATAAACGAAATTTTTTTGCCGAAAATAAAAGAAGAGAATCACAAATGCAAATTTTTCTGGTTTTCAAACTGTGGAGTAGGCAAATTTTGAGTTCGACGTCAAAAACGTCGCTTCAGCGGCAGCGAATAAAATTTGACTTTCAACTGGATAAAAGAGAATGAAGACAAGGATGATCGGCATTCAGTGATTGCTTTGTTTCGATGAGTATGATGTCTCAGCGAAGTCATTTGACAGATTCAGAAGCTTGGAGAATTGTTGGTAGGTTAGAAGGGGGCCAAACTCAAGCCGAAATAGCGCAAGCCATTGGAGTGTCACAAAGTGTCAATTCCAGGATCTGGAACCGTTTTTTGGAGAGTGGATGTGCAGGCCGAAGACCAGGGCAAGGTCGCAGACGGGCAACACGCCCAATGAATATCGGTATTTAGCGTTAACAGCTCGGAGACACCGAAACATGAACGCTACTATTCTCCAACAACACCTTCGCTCGGCTACAGGCACCACGATTTCGACTCAGACTGTGCGAAACCGGCTCCATGCTGTAGGTATGTATGCTCGCCGACCGATGGTATGTGTTAGATTAACATCAAGGCATCTTCGCGACCGCAGGGAGTGGGCAACCGAGCATGTCAACCGGAGGAGAAATGAATGGAGCAATATTCTGTTTTCTGACGAGTCCCGTTTTTCTGAGATTCCGGATAATAGGCGTATTTTCATCTGGAGGGACCGTGGCAGTAGGAATAATCCTGCGTTCGTGCACGAAAGTGTCAGATTTGGCGGTGGAGGAGTGTTGGTGTATGGTGGCATCTCCATTGACGGGCGCACTGACCTCTACATCATTCGAGATGGAGCTCTGACTGGTCGCCGATATAGGGATGAGATCCTCAGACCTATTGCAGTCTCTTACGCTGCAGCAATCGGAGGTAACTTCATTTTAATGGACGATAACTGCAGGCCACGTCGTGCATAACCTGGTGGAGGATTTCCTTTTCGAGGAAGGAATCGTTCGAATGAAATGGCCAGCGTGTTTTCCAGACATGAATCCAATCGAGCACGTTTGGGACGCTCTAGGAAGACGAGTTTCTGCCGCCAATAACCCCCACAAACTCTCCAAGAACTGGAAAGAGCTCTTCTGGAAGAGTGGGGCAGAATACCCCTACTCGTCATTAATAGCCTCATTGAGTCCATGCCTCAAAGGTGTTCAACGTTGCTGGCCGCCCTAGGAAACCATACCCCCTACTGAAAATGATTTTCTTTGAAAAAAACACCTTTTCTTATTCTTTTTTTCTCATATGCATAAATTGTGTTTTTTTTCCTGTTGTACACAAATGCGCAATAAAATGCATTTTTTTCTGCCAAACATGTGTAATTTATTCTCATATAACCTACTATGTCTGTCGACCATGTATCAATCAGCTAAATAGTTTCCCAGATACAAAATCCACCTAAAACTGCAATATCCTTAAATTGTTTTCAGCAGTGTATATATATATATACATATATATACACATATTAAATTTCTCAGGTGTAAAAATAGTATTTGAAAGTAAGAAAGTTCGTTTTAATTAAAAGAATAAATAATGCTAATCGGGATTATTTTTACAAATAAAATGCAAAAGTATTTATATGTCAATTATATAACTAAAAAAGTGTTGCGTTTAAAATTTAAATATTTCTTTTAAAGTCGTTTTCTATTAAAATTAAAATTAATTGCAATTAAATTTCAAAATGCGATTACGTTTCTATTGTAAGAAGAAAATAAAATTATTTTTAAGATAAAAGTTATTTTTATTATACATATATTATTGGAGTATCTTACGAAGAAAACTTAATTGTAATCTAAGTTGTAGTTCTAATTATTTGCGATTTTTATTGGTCTAAACTTTGCCGTTAAATGATATTACAGTTAAAATTGCATAAAATTAAAATTGCAATTTAGATTACAATTAATTTTTCTTTGTAAGATGCAAAAATATTTATACAATAATAGTCTGTATAACTAATAGATAAGAATGTAATTTTTGCTGTAGAAAAAAATTTGATTTTCTTCTTACAATAGAAAATTAATTGTATATTGGAATTTAATTATAGTTATTTCTAATTTTAATAGGAAGCGTTTTTAACAGCCATACTTAAACTTTAAACAAAGCGATTTCTTTAAACTTTTTAATCAGTTATAAGGGTGTCCCTAAAGAAATGGTATATACGCTAGAGGGTGATAGAATACATCAAGACGAGTAATAGTAAATAGGAAACCAAGGGTCCCAAACGTTTTCCAAAGGAGATAGCCGCCATTAAAGTTTGGGGTCCAAAATTTCAAATACACATAAAAAAACGGAAAAATTGGGCGATTGATTTGCGGTTTTCACTAAAATTATTCTTTATGTTGGTACTTTCCTGAAAATAAATTATAAAGATAAATTTCGAAAAATGCCGATAGAGGGCGCTTTAGCCTTTGAAATAATGAAAAACTGTTTTTTGCCGTGATTTTTTGAATTTCATTAAATAATTTCGTAAGCTTAGACTTAAACTTAAATTTTGAGCTCAAAATCTGAATAGTTGGAAGCGGTTAAGTAGCACAAACTTAACTGTGTTCAGAGGGTTTAAATTTCAAATGATTATAAAAAACGGAAAAAATGGTCGATTGATTTGCGGTTTTCACTAAAACTATTCTTTATGTCGGTATTTTTTTGTAAATGAATTATAAAGATAAATTTCAAAAAATACCGATAGAGATCGCTTTAGACTTTGGATTAACGAAATAATCCTTACTAATACTATTTTTTGCCATTATTTTTTGCATCTCATTAAATGGTTTCGTAGGCTCAGATTTAAACTTAAATTTTGAGCTCAAAATCTGAATAGTTGGGAGTGGTAAAGTAGCACAAACTGAACTGTGTTCAGAGGGTTTAAATTTCAAACGAAACGGAAAACTATAAAAAAACGGAAAAATTAGTCGATTCGTTTGCGGTTTTTGCTAAAACTACTCTTTAAATCAGTGTTTTCTTGAAAATAAATTTTAAAAATAATTTCACAAATTACCGATAGAGGGCGTCTTAGACATTGGAGTAGCGTACAACTATTTTTAACCGTTATTTTTTGCATCTCATTAAATGTTTTCGGAAGCTTAGACTTAAACTTAAGTTTTGAGCTGAAAATCTGAATAGTAGAATTTTTTGAAATTTATCTTTAAAATTCATTTTCAAGAAGAATCTGACTTAAAAAATAGTTTATTTTAAACCGCAAACGAATCCACCAATTTTTCCGTTTTTTATTATCATTTGAAATTTGAACCCTCTGAACACAGTTCAGTTTGTGCCATTTAACCACCCCCAACTATTCAGATTTTGAGCTCAAAATTTAAGTTTAAGTCTAAGTTTACGAAAACATTTAATCAGATGCAAAAAATAACGTAAAATATAGTTGTTCGTTACTCCAAAGTTTAAAGCACCCTCTATTGGCATTTTTTGAAATTTATCTTTATAATTCATTTTCAATAAAGTACCGACATAAAGAATAGTTTTAATGAAAACCGCAAATCAATCGAGCAATTTTTCCGTTTTTTTTAATAATTTGAAATTTAAACCCTCTGAACACAGTTAAGTTTGTGCTACTTAACCGCTTCCAACTATTCAGATTTTGAGCTCAAAATTTAAGTTTAAGTCTAAGCTTACGAAACCATTTAATGCGATGCAAAAATCAGTTTTTCATTACTTTAAAGTCTAAAGCGCCCTCCATCGGCATTTTTCGAAATTTATCTTTATAATTTATTTTCAAGAAAACACCAACATAAAGAATAATTTTAGTGAAAACCGCAAATCAATCGCCCAATTTTTCCGTTTTTTATGTGTATTTGAAATTTTGGACCCCAAACTTTAATGGCGGCTATCTCCTTTGGAAAACGTTTGGGACCCTTGGTTTCCTATTTACTATTACTCGTCTTGATGTGCTCTATCACCCCCTAGTGTATATACCATTTGTTTAGGGACACCCTGTATAACCGACATGTAAATATTTTTGCATTTTATTTGAAAAAAATAATTCCAATTAGCAATATTTATTCTTTGAACTAAAATCAACTTCCTTGCTTTTAATTACTATTTCTACACGATTTGAGGTACACAAGAATTCATTGAAAAACCCTTACACATGATATCACTGGGTAGTCGGCAAAACGTCATATAATGTCGTAACATACTCGGCACGTTATCGGTGGATAACATAATAGTGGAAGAAAGCTACGCCCGGGATTAAAAAAGTAGCCGAGATACGAGGATCTAAGGTGATCAGCCGAGCGGCCAAAAAGCCCATACTGCCGACACCAAAAAAAGAGATTGGCTGGACGAAAAGTAGTCGAATGAAGTGTTTTTGGCAGATGTTCGGCCGGGATTATTTGCTGCTCGGGTTGTACACGAGTATATGTGGTATTTTATTTATATCAAATGTTTACTTGCTTAGGAACCGCAATTTTTTTTCACTCTTAGCATCAAACCAGGTTTGCCTGGTTTGGTCTTTTCTTTTTTCGGCATGCATTGTCCATCAAAATAAAATTACATGAAGCAAACAAAGTTGGATGTTTTAAACTTGATAGAATTTTTTTTCACATTGTTACTGTTAACCGCTTCCCTGATTTTCCCGTACGCTGCACAGTGGGGCAAAAACCCAAAAAGCTGGCCAAAAGTCGAAAAATGAAGTTGCGATTTACGGAATTTTGATTATGTAGTTGGCTAGAATAATGTTTGAAGAATCCGAATCTGTATTTAAAAAGAGATTTTTGCTTTGTCCTTACAAGCAGCATTATTTCAAAAATGATGCTTGAAGGAATATCATTTAGAGCGAACAAAAACACCAAAACAACAGTTCCTCTAAACCCGCGCTACATTTTATCATATTATCCGATATTAATGATTTGAAATGGATTCACACTATGATAGTGTGTACTTTATTTGTATGTATTACAAAATTTATATTAAGAACATAAAAATTAATAAAGTCATAGTCATTTTTGGTAAAATATTTTAGAAAATATTTTATTTTTTTGCTTTCAAACATCAAAAAGTTTAAATGTTCCACAGTGTTCCGCAACAAAATTTAATGGAAATAATAACCTGAGCTATTATCTAATGATTCGTGAAAAACTAGCTGCCTAAAACTGCCTTTCTGCATTTCACGCATATTTTAGTAACCGCAAGTAAAAATACCACTTTTTCGGCCGCTTCAAAAATTTTGAAATTAAGTACTTTTCACATTAATTTAGCTGATAAATAAATTTCGAATTTTTAGATTATTCAATTTTGTAATAGTTTATTACCTATGGTATTGTAAAGAAGTACTATAATCATAAGATTAAATTAATTTGGTTAGTAAGCTTAGTAATGAAAGATTAAAAAACATTCTCTATTATTCATCCGATAGAATAACATTTTCTTATCTTTATAGGTAGTAATTTTGTTTCTTCTATTGTAATTAGAAGAATTATTTTGTCAATGGCAATATTTGCTTGATCAAACTACTTAATGAAAATCATTATGAATATGACTTTCGCCTACAATAGCATTTGGGGTTTGGTTTGCAAGTAAGGATGTGATGGCAGATCTATTCTAAGTACATATAAACAAATATTTAGCTATGAAGATAGCAGGAGGTTCTAATATATTTTTAACTACTCCCGTGCTACTAGAATACATAAATGATGCGAATAATTCATGAATCGTCAATTTGAAAATTCCGAGATCTTCATTTCACTGATTTTATCGGGTCAATCAAGATCTTTTTATTATTATTATTATTATTATTATTATTATTATTATTATTATTATTATTATTTTCAAGAAATACGGAAGCTTCTGTCAATGAATGAGAATGTATTAAACACCAGAATTAACTTATTTCTTTTAATACAATCATTAATACAGAAGAAATAGTCGTTAATAAAGAATTAGTGTAACGTTGCTACGATGTCAGACAACATCAAAATAGTTTCTCACCGATATGACATTTTTTAATTAAAAGGGAATAGGGATAATTTACAATTCAGAATATCTACGTTACATGCTAAGATGTTTAGAGAGGGCTTACACATGCCAGACAAACTGGATAGAAAAATGGAAAGCTCGTACTCTGCATGAAAAGAAGAACACTGAAGTTGCAACATAAAATATGCAAAAAATATTTCATTTACAATTAAGACTTCTCGTCAAGAAACCAAATCCCAGATTTGGAAGTACAAATGATGGCAATACAATTCAACGGTTCTTTGAAAATGCTTTTGTGCTTCTATAACGAGCGTATACGAAGATTTGATTAAACGATTTATGCCATAAGTAATTTCTTGTAGCCATGTCATTTATTTGATCAATTTCGAAAATTTTCCCTTACAAACGGCTCGTAGATTTGAACTACATCCCTGGTTCTATATGCCTACTTCAATACACAAACTACTTATTAATGACAAAGAAATAACAGTATCTTCAGTACATCCAATTTGCCAAATGCCATAAGATACTCAAGAATCATGCAACAAACTGATCAAAAGGCGTCGAGAAGATTTATCGCAAATATCCAGTAGCGCAAAAAAAAGAAAGATATTTTTACGTCTTTTAATGTGATCAGAATCTTTCATTTCCAGTTTAGGTAAATTATCGTAGAAGAAATTAAAATCATTGATCCTAAGAGTCAGAGGACCTTCTAACACCGCCAACAAGTTCTGCTAACTATTTAGATACCTTGACCTCTGAAGAATCTTTTAATTTACTACAGTTGATTATAAAGGTGAATTTCGGGAATATATCTTCGTTTTTATTTTAGTAATATAAAAATTATATAGTCTAATACTTTACTTTCCTAACGTACGAAAATTTCAATTAAATATGTCTTGATTCCTTGAAAATTCATTTTTAAGTTTATCCTCGAAATTTTAAATTTTATTTAAATCTAATTGTTTTTACTTTTAATCTGTCATTTTATTTATTTGTTTATTTTTAAAGTTTAACTTTTGAATTCTAATTAGCATCCTGAAAAGTTTACGAAATTTCATACAAATTAAATAAATTTCGAGACATTTTAATTTTTGTTCCGCCATATTGCATCCGCCATTTTTTTATTATTATTTTATTTTTTTTATTATTATTATTATTTTTTGTATTCTTACTTAGCATCCTCAAAAATACCTGTATACGAATTTTCGTACAATTTGAATAACAATTTCATATTTTGGCCAGCTTTTCGGGATTTTGCCCCACTGTGCGCTGTATGAGCAACATGTCTTTGCCAGTCATGATTTATCATTTCCACCAGTAAATTTTTATTGTAAATTTTCCATCATTTAAATCGAGCATTTTTCTGATTCAATTAGACAAAAAGTTCTGTTTTGAAAAACCAGTGGTAAAAGATATAAAATTCTGTAAAAAGACATGAAAAAATTGACATTATTTAATTTTTTTTTCTCCTTTTTTTAAAATATTGATAATTATGCAGTTAAATCTCTAATGGCTTTCAGATATGGTCATATAGTTAATTATTTTTAGGAACACGTTTTAGTTATATAAATATAAGAGAAAAATTTACTTTGAACAACCAGAAGTACTTGGTAGGGCTTTTAATTTATCTTTCAGATTTATCTTTTGAATAATTTGCGCTAAGAATATCTTAATATGTATATTTTATTTATATGTTTCGAATAATAAAAAGGGATAGTTGAAATGAGATTTTGTGTTATATCTAGTGTTTTCTCGTTTATGTGAAACGAGCATGTTTCTTCATTTTTTGGATAAAATTAATTAGTGTACATTAATTAAAATACATAACTGAATGAACAAGAAAATTAAAAAACTCGTAAAAATTAAATTTTCTGTTTTCACTTTAGTGTAAAATTGAAATAAAGGAAATTTATATAAAACTGCTTTAGCTTTTCCAAAAACTTTTGATTAGACGTATACATTGAACTAAATTAGTGTGAAGTAAAGAATGTTGAATACTTTTAACTAGATAGAGTTTATTGGGTTTTTCGGTGTTAATTTGAAAATTTTTTGTACGCTCTTTTAGTTTAATTAGTTTTAAGTAATCCTTTAGTTAAATACATGAATAAGGAAATATTATAAATTTATTGCATTAGTAATGTTAATTAATTTTTAGTTAATTTTATTATTTTTCTTTTCAAGGTTTTAAAAATGTTTTAATAATATAATTATTATTTTAAATAATAAATATGCATACTCGGTGATCACTAATAAAATGTTGAGTTGCTCTATAGTTGTAATAAAGATTCAGATAAATCATAACTATTATAACCAAATGACCTACTTATATCAAGTTTCCAAATGCTCTGCAAATCACTATTTTTTTACAGTGCTTTTTCTGTCTTTAATTCTTTCATTAAACAAAGAAAAGAAAATTTCTTAAAAAGTGGAGCAAACGACAATGACATTTGGAATTCCATAGAGGCAATATAACTTACAAATACCTCAAGATTTGTTTCTGGCTAATTTAGTAAAATAATAATAATAATGATAACAATACTGTAATTTTGCGCGTATACGCCGTGGATGAGTTGTCGTTTTCAGACCGGAAATTTTATTGTAAAAAAGAAGTTAAATAAATGCTAAGCAAAAGTAAGTCGCATTTTATTTAAAATAAATTCTGGGAGAAAACCGACTTATCTGAGGTTCGGAGGATACGAGTGAAATTACGGTAATAATAATAATAAATAAATATATAAAAATTAAATAAATGTACAATTTTATAAATAAAGAAAATAAAATACTAGACGAAATTTAAAAATATGCAATGCAACGATTTCAATTTCTATGCTGCAAAATATTTTTAAAAATGTGTGTTCAAATATAATTTCCTTCAAAACTATATTACAGTTAGTTAAATGTTTATAGCCTTTAAAATCTTTTTTAAATATGAATTGTAATAAAGTCAATCCATATTGCTTGCAGCCCGATTACTAAAGATGAAGCTGATTTCTCATAAAATAATACAAATAGTTTAACAATTATCTTCGCTTTATATTTCCGAACGAAATTAGTACTTCATCACTAAACAAAGAGTGATCAAATGAAAATGTACGAAACGACACAGTGGGTACAGATGTAGACTTTATTCAAAATATTCACCATAGGCCTGAGCACAATGATCTCACTGATGAACAAGTTGCAGGATTTCTTGTTCCCAGAATTCCTGTGACCGTGAGGAGACCCAGTCCTCCACAGCATCCGCGAGTACGTTGTCCGAGTTGAAGCACCTCGCAGGTGTTTCTTCAGTGGACCAAACACATGGAAATTGCAGGGCGATGAAATCGCTCCTGATGACAATGTTTGCCTGGCCTGGCCTCGGGTCATCACCCAGACTCTCACGGCCTGCACGAAAATGGGCACTCCATTTTTTGACAGACTTGTCAGAGGCAAATTTCTGCCCGGAAACTGTCACCATCCGACGATGAATAGCTGCCGGTTTCTCACATTCCGCTGTCAGAAATCGGATAACACTTCGCTGCTCCTCAATCGTCGGATTTTGCAACGTGAACACCATCATACCTCATACGGACTGCCGCACTGGACTAACCTGCCGCACATCACTGGATTAAGGACTCATCAGAGGACATAAGAGCCTCTGTTCTCTACTGAGTATCCGGGCGCCCGCATATGCTGCGATCCTTGTCAGAGTCTCTAATCGCATTCCGAGATGTCTCGCCACGTTCTCCCATGGCAGAATATGCAAATATTTAACTGTTACGTTTTTACGATGTTTTGTACCTTTTCATTTGATCACCCCTTGTAAATTAACCACTTAACCGGCGATGGGTATGGGGAAACAGTGCTTTAATCCCCGACATCTCGGGGAAACCGGTGAAGTGGTTAAATACATGTGTTTCAGACATGGAATAGATTTACTCGCTGCAACAGGTAACATTACCTGAAACGAAAGTGTGTGGTAACTAGTGAAATTTTTGTTTATTTCATCGGTTATGAATTACTTGAAAATGTTAATAAGAAATTTTCGTTTCTAATTATTTTTAGATTTTTTTATTAAAATACATTTTTCATTTAAAATTAAATTTGGTGTTATTAATGAGCAATCTAAAAATATGTATTAAAAGAAATTATATTATCCCGTTAACTGATTTGCCCGTACGCAGTTCGGGCAAGACGAATTTGTTTAATTCATCATTTAAAAGCTGTTTGACACCACAATAAAAAAATAATAATTTCATACTATTTAAAGGCGGAAATGTTACGAATATTTTATTTAAAAATTTGTGGTGAGAATCCGTTATTTTCAATTTATTGAACGGAAAATGAAAGTGCCAGTTAAGGAGTTATTGCTTGAAAAAATAGTTTACATCCTTATTCTGTATCCTTTTTTAAGAAGGGTTGGATCTCTAATTTTTATAACATTTTTAAAACTTACTAACAGTATTAAACTATTTTTCTTCTTAAGGAAACAATACAAACAAACAAAAGAAATTAAATTGTCGAAAATGCACCACGCTGTAAATTTAGATTACTGCAAACATGATATATGCTAGCCAAATAATGATGTAAAACTAATAGTTCGTTTTGTACAAACACAGTCATTTTCAAATGAAAAAATATAAATAAACAAATAAAATTATAATACGAAATACAGGAAAACCGCTGAAGAGCGGCCACACTGGGAGCATGGTAAAGTGACCGTACTTAGGAGGTTACAGTTATTCAGAGGTTCCACGTTTTAAAATTTCGAAATTACATTACATTAAAATCAAAATAACAGACCAAAATAATTTTATTTTTACAATTAAAAAATACATACTATTACTTTACACTAAGAAGACACGCATTCGCAGTTTTTCCTTTTTTTTTCTTTCTTTTCTTTTCATTTTTTATAGCAATGTCTCTTTCTCTAAATACATAATCATTTTCCCAGATTTGTTACAGAATTCGTTATCATTTTTATGAAGCGCAAAAATTTTAATATCCTACACTGTTAAAAATGTGTAGCTTTTGCTGCATAGTCATTTCACTGCTCCATAATATGATCAAGCAGTCGTTTTCTATAAAATCGGCGTAGTGACTATGTAGAAAACGCTATAGATTTTTAACAGTGCAGTTTCGAGGTAATTTATGGGATATTTTCCTTCAATATTGATACAGAAATTTGGAAATTGTTCTCTCTACTATTCGAAAGCCATTCCAAAAGTACTTATCGATCTCATTATAACCAATTCTTCAACGTTTAGTTTTAAATTTTAATTTTATATATTGAAAAACATTTTTCAATAAAAGTCCCTTTTTTTCAGAATGTCATATAATTGGATGCTTTCACATTTGTATATTTCAGCTTGTTTTTTGCATTTACGCCTATTTTGCTATCATCAATATCTTTCAATTTATCACTTTAAGCTAAAATTCTTCTCAATTTCAATTGTAATTTAAAAAATGCTGTGGGGTGACCGTTGTTCGGAATTCACTGTTCGGAGTTTTAGTGTAATGTTATTTCTATGGAACAGATTCCGTAGCATTAAAACATGACCGGTATTCGGAAGTTATCGTTGTTCGGAGTGACCGTTGTTGAATGTTTCACTGTAGTATAAAACATTAAATACAGTGGTGTCACCATGAAGGGGGAGAGGGTTCTAAGTGCTATAGATATCACTAATTTTGTAAAGTTTTGTCAGCCTTACGTATTCATAAAATTTTCAGCTGTTCATGAAGCAAAAGAAAACTTTATAATATTATTGACATCCAGAACATTTGAACCCTCTTTCTGGCTAAGTCACTGATAACACACAAAGAAGAAATTTTATTTTTTTAAATGCACAAACTTTTCAGCTGCACAATATTATCATGACTGCACACATTTGCGATCAACTAGAATAAATTTTCAACATTATCCAAAAAATTATAAAAACATTTCTTTATAATATTGAACTTAACAGAAGAATTAAACATTTGTTTAAAAATAAAGAGTTTCTTACAACAGAGCAAGAATCGATAAAAGAAAATGTATGTCTTTCTTTAGTAAAAAAATAACAGAACATAAAGATGCACTTGCTGACCCTTAAAAAAAACTTCAAAAAAGTACCTCATTCATATGCATCACCCAATGTTTACTAAACTACCTCTGACTTTTTCCAATATTTTATTTTACTATGCCATTAAAACATGTTTAGAATAAGAAAACTTTAGAAAATTTAAGTATAACTTGTTTTCTTTCTTACATTATTCTGTGTTATGGCAAAGCTTTAGATTTTGCAAATTTTAAAAAAGTTTATTATGCTTATATTTAATCTAAAAAAAGTAAAAATTTATAAAAAAAAAATTTTTAACAGCTTCCCTCTTTTAATAGTTCGTTGTACGAGCACTCGTACCTCAATCATAATTTATTATTCACACCAGTATTTTTTTTTTGTAAATTGTATTTTATTTTAATCCGAGTATATTTTTGATTTATTTAGGCAAAAAATTATAAAATCAGTGGCCGATCCAATGGCGTGGTCGGTAGCGACGACTCCTCCCACACCGCTGGACCCTGGTTCGAATCCAGCTAGCGGCATGGATGTCTTGTGTTGTCCATGTGATGTGTATTAAATGTATGTACTGTATTTCATGTAATAATAAAGTGTTCTGTATTGGTTTCTGTGTATTAAGGATCATTCGAGGTAACAGCCATTGTAGCTTCTAGACCTCAAAACATTGTTCTCTCAAACCCTCTCAATATAAAATCAGTGATAAAAGATTAAATACTCTGTATAAGAAATGAAAAAAATATACATTATTTGAATGTTTTTTTTTCAAAAATATTGATCCGTTAACCCCATGGGGACGAGCGACACGTATACGTGCCGCAAAAAGGCTTAAGAATTCTTGTTTATCCCCACCAGTAAAATTATACTGTGAAATTTGCCTTATTTAATCGCAGCATTTTCTGGATTAATTAAGGCAGAAATTTTTGTTTTTAAAAGCCGGTAACAAATCATTAAAAGTTTCGTAAAAAGCTCCCGTCGCGATGGGATTATGTGGTTACACCAAGAAAGTTGCGGGCTTTTGTTGGTTAGACATATTTTCGAAGTAGATTAACATGTGAATGATAATTGACCTAGTAATTAAACAATACCTTTTAGTTAGGTAGCATTTCGAATCAAGTTGCAATAAATCTCTGTTGCTAAATGGATCAGACAAGCACGTACTATACTACAGGAATTATTTTCCCATTATAATTTCTTTACGCAAAACTTTCGCTTTGGAGCTCTCAAAAATGGAGTTGAGGGACGTCGAGGTACCTATGATCGCGGAATCATAAAATGATTGTTGATAATGATTTTCGAATAAAAATGCTTGAAATTAGCCGGGGTATTAACTTTTACAATGCATACATTTGTAAATACACAAAGACGTGGGCAGTAAACTCCATCTAACATCAATTTTAACAACTTAACCATTCGCCGGGCACACAAACCTTCATCACGTGAGCAGGCGGCTTTGTAAATTATACAACAGGCGAAAAACAATCAATTATTTGCTGCTTTACTTTAATTTTACAAATAATTAAACTTACAAATATCACATAAGTTATCTCTGATCACAAAAATATTCCACAAAAGACTTATTTTTTATAACATACAAAATCAGAAATTTTCAGAGATTTATAAAAAGCTACTTATTACTACAATCACAACGAATAAAAATTAATAACGAATTATAAACAATAATTAAGTAATTTCGGATTTGCAGAATTAGTGATATATTTCATCTATATTAGTCGCTTACCATATCAAACAGATTTGCTTCTTTGAAGGCTGTTTTACAGATAAACCTTGTTCATTTAATGCACTTTTAACAGATTGAAATGACAGGTGCAGATAACTGAGCAAACTGAAATACAAATAACTTTCATAAACTAGTTAAAGAGATACAAACTGTTATTAACACCCACTACTGCTCGAATTTTGTTTTAAAGAAAAAAAGAAAGTGAATGTTGTACTTTTTACAACGACGCGCCCGACGGAAAATTAAATAATCAATATTTTTGAAAAAAAAATACAAATAATGCCTTGTTTTTCATGTCTTTTACAGAATTTTTAATCGTTTATCACCAGCTTTTCAACGCAGAACTCTTTTTGAAATTTTAACAGAAAAGTGCTCGGATTAAATAGTGCAAAATTTACAATTAAAAATTTATTGGGTAGCATAATAAATCATGATTGGTAAAACAAATTTTCCCGTATGTCATACGGGCAAATCAGGAAGACATTTTTAGAATGCATAACAAATTTTAGCAACAACTTTTTTAAATGTTAGAGTTACTAATTAATATATTTAGTGTACATTCTGTATGCATTCTATATACTTCCCAACAGTATTACACTACTTTTTAAAGTTAAATTGTCTAAAATGCAACACGCTGTAGAAATATTCTAACTATAGCAAACATGATAAATGCTAGTCAGAATAATACTGTAGACGTAACACTTTATTCTGTACAAAAGCAATTGTTTTAAACGAAAAAAAAATAAAAAAAAATTATAAAGTAAAATAAAATACAATGAAAGATCTATATCTGAATTTTTTAATACATTGAATTTTCCGAATAGGCAATAATCATCTGACTATAACTCATTTACGAACTATTTGGGTGAGTTTTTTAAAAAATTCTTTATAATGTTAAACTTAAACAAGATTTAAACTTTTGTTTAAAAAAAATAGTTTCTTACAACAGAGCAAGTATCGATAAATGAGAAGGTAACAGAACACAATAAAAAACAGAACACAAAGATCCACATTCAGATCTTTAAAACAAACTTCAAAGAGTGGCTCATTCATATGCATCACCTAATGTTTACTAAACTACCTGTGACATTTTCCTATATTTTATTTTGCTAAGTCATTAAAACATGCTTAGAATAAGAAAATTTCAGAATATTTAAGCATAACTTGATTTTGTTTCAACACTATGTTATGTTTTATCAACTTTTGAGAATTTTAGAATTTTTATTGTGCAGCACAATTCTGTCGCCAAACTCGACATTTAATTCATTAAATTTAAAAAAATAAACATATTGAAAAATTTAATAAAGCTGTCTTAAACCATTTTTTTTACTTTTGTTAATTGGACACTTTGAAATTAGAAAAATGTTTAATGAGTAATTGACCTAGTTATAAAACAAGTTTGTCTTATTTTATTAAATTTGGGATAAATTCACGACTTTTTGATCTTAAGGTTTGTGTCGGACACTCATTAATGCCACTAAATAGTATTATCAGGGCTCCCAAATGGTCCGCGATCTGAACATCAATATTTTTTTAACAGAAAATTTCATGACATCTTTCTACAGATTTTGCGCTAGAATTTACTTCAAAATTTAGTTTCTTTGCAATATGCAAGAAAAATATAAAAGGAAAAATTTTCTAAGAAAATTCTGATGTTCAGTTGGCGGACCATTTGGGAGCCCTGTATTATTTTTCTATTATTTATCAGAAAAAAGAATGAATTTGTCATGATTGTTATTACTATTTGTAAACAGTGGTACTCCTTGTCTGCTGCAAGTTGCCTCGAAATCGTCGCCGGCCCCCAGTGGGATATACTTTTTAGGATTTTTTTTATGGTTATATTTTGAAATATAATGATAAAAAAAATCAAAAATAATATTCGACATGTTTTACTGCTAAAGTGATATTTGGAATGTGCTGAATGAAGATGTTTTATAGGACGATAAATTTTTAATGCAGTATATATTTATGTAAAAGCAAGCAGTAAAATTTTGATCAGACAGTTTGATTGTCTGAGAACTTCTTTATGAATTTACCACCCAGCTACTTTTTGACAAGGGATCGTTAAATATGAAAATTAAGTCACTTTGCGAATAGACATATAGCAATGTGTGTTGAAAAAAATCAAGTTATGCATGAATGAGGCACTCTTTGAAAATTTTTTAAGGATCAGAAAGTACATCGTGTTCTGTTTTTAATGAAGAAAAATATACATTCTCTTTTATCGATACTTGCTCTGTTGTAAGAAACTTTTTTTTTTTTTAAAGTTTAAATCTTCTTTAACATTATAATAAAATGTTTTTAGATTTTTTTTAAACTCATCCAAATAGTTCGAAATGAGTTACAATCATGATGATTATGCCTTATCTGGAAAATCCAGAGTATTATAAAAAGTTCAGACATATATCTTTCACTGTACACTGGTGTCCAAAGGTTAAGCATATTTGGTAATTAAGTAAGTAATGAAAGAACTAAAAATCGAAATTTGGTGAAACTACAGGTGTGTAAACAAAATAGTACGCGTCATATATTTTCGCGAAGAGTTTTCCCCGAAATCGAACAGGGGACCGTCAACAAATTGAAGAAGAACGAAGGTCTTTTGGATAACCCTGTCAAAACTATTGTAGCAAAAGCGTTCAAACTGCACATTATCATTAAGTGGCTTATTGTAATGTACTGTGTTTATTTTTATAAGGATAGGATGTATACTCGTAGACAAATTAAGGTTTTTATAAAAGCAGTCCTAATTTTTTCCAAGTTTTTTGCTTATAATTTGCAGAGTTCTTAATATAAAATAATGTTCTTTTCTGAAAATATGACAAACATCATTGTACACAACACCCTGTCATCAGAATTTAAAAATAATAAAAATTGTATGAAAAATGAGTAGGTTTAGTAAATAATTTTTCATTGCGCATGCGTCAGCGATATCAAAATTTCATTTGCATATTGTGTTAGCTAAATATATAGAGCAACCTCTGTAAAAGTTTCAAAAACATTACTTGAAAATTCTTAAAATGATCGTCTATAGAATCAACTCAAAATCCGATATTCCTGAAAGGAAGCATAAAAGGAAGCAAAAGAATTAAAGAAAATTATTAAAAGTTTCGAAGATGAAGAAAAAACTCTTGACTATACTAACTGGACTGATCGCGATTACATTATGAATCAAGGAGTTTTATACAGGTATTCTCCAAGTTCGGAAGCAGAAGAAGCTCAACTAGTTGTCTCATCACATGAAAGGGAGAAAACTTTAAAAGTACACCACGATTCGCCTACGGCTGGTCACTACGGTGTTGAAAGTACGATAAATAGAATTTCCAAAAGGTACTATTGGACTGGAATGCATATTATGTCAAAAATTGTGCTGAATGCAATAGGTTTAAGCCTTCGAATCAAAAACCATCCGGTTTGTTACAAACACCAGTGTATTCACAAAAATTTGAAGTTCTATCAATTGATCTTTTTGGCCTTTTACCAGAAAGTAACAACGGTAAAAGGTGGATATTTATAGTAGAAGACTGTGCAACAAGATAGGATGAATTGGTTGCCATTACACATGCTACTGCAGAGCAGTGTGCAACTACGTTGTTTGAAAAAGTTATACCCAACTCCCAAAACAACAAAACCCAACTCCCATATACCATCCCCAGGCTAATCCTGTGGAGAGGAAAAATAGAGATCTCAAGCCGAGATTGGCTGTATTAATAGAAAATGATCACTGCTTTTGGGAAGAAAAGCTTCCAACAGTCCGTTTTGCATTAAATACTGCTAAGTGTGACAATACTGGAGAAACAGCAGCATTCTTGCAGTTTGGAAGAGAACTGAGAACAGCGGATGACGTTCAGTAGGACATTCGTGCTGTAATTCAAAATGACAATTTTGTACCTGAGATTACACCATACCTCAAGCAATTCGCAAAATTCACCAAAGAATTCAAAGACAAAGTTGAATCTAAGAAAGATCTGAGGAAAAAATATGCTCACCGTAGACGGATACCGGAACATAGTTTTGTTCCACGAGACAAAGTTTGGGTTGACTTACATCCAGTAAGTAAAGCCTTTAACAACAAAACGTCAAAGTTCATGCCTAAACGTGATGGTCCTTACATCATTTTAACTCAAAAATCACCCACCACTTTTGTCATAGCAAGTATGGACAGTCCTAATGATCCACTTGCTACATGTCACACTTCAGCCTTAAAACTGTGTAATGACTCTGACATTGTGCCTGTCGCACCCATTAGACTTTCTAAGAAAGTTACTGGTTCTACACCGAGACGTCCCCGGAACTAGAGGGGGAGGCTGTAACAAGATGACTGCCTTCCACAAATTATAGAATCTATAGGTGGCGCTATTGCCACTTTCGGCAAAATATATTGAGATATTTTGCCTTCTTTTTAAAAACATGAAGTGAAGTAACTTGGCATTGAGAGCAGATTTGTGATATGTGTTGGAATGTCGTCTCAACCCGAGATATTTTTGTGGTTTAGTAAGATTTGTTAATCTGTTACGCATTTTACCGAATATGTATATATTATTGTAAGTAATAGATGTTGTGATGTCTTCATTAAAAATGTGATTGTTTAAGAAGTGTTTAGTATTTATCCGACGACCACCTCCCGCAGTTAGAATATATGTACAGCGTGGTGCATTTTCGACAATTTAATTAAAAAAATAGTGTAATACTGTTGGGAAGCTGAGAAACTATGGATAGGAAACATGCTAAAAAGCTCTGCAAAACATGTGTGAAACCAAGTTGTTCATTGTCAAAAACGTGTCCTATAAAATTCGAAATAACCTACTCATTGTTCACGCGGACTTCATAGAAGAATCTTGAAAAGTAATTAACCTAAGAAGTACCATGTGACTTTTTTGTTATGTCATTTGATAATCACGACAATGGAACAGTGTTGATAAATCGTAACAGTGGAACTCATGGTGATTTCGAAATAGACACTCTGAGACAGTTTTTCATATGAAAAACATTACATGAAAGCTTTTAAGCCTTTTCAAGGACATCCTTAATTAAAAAGAATCGCAGTATATAGGTTTCATCTATCGATTAAAAATTATTTGAAAAAATACATTATTGTATTTCATTCTAAATAAATTTTATATCTTAATAAAATTGTATATATAATTTTAAAGACATTTCTGAGGAAAAGTCTTGGATTATGCTGTTATGCATTTAATATTTACATTGTCTTATAAAATTAATCCCGCCATTAAAAACTTAAACTTATGCCATCAAGTCATCCATCAAGAGAAAAAAAATGTCAAACTCAATATTTTGTTTTACATTAATATTCACAAAACCTTTCACTTAAAACATGTTTTAAAAGCATTACATGACGAAACATGGTAAACAGGCAGGGCATATTTAAGAAACATCAGGTGATGAATATAAATGAAGGTGAATTTTGAAATATTTTTAAGGTCAGGAAAGTGCTTTAAGTATTTTACCGAATTTTATACTTTTTTTAGAAGAGGCATGTTTTGTTATTTTGTTCGTGTAAATAAACATTTATTCTGAGTTCCTTTGTTTTTGATTTGAAATATTTTTAGAGCTTATTTGTTTTCATGGTTTAAGTTTTGAAATCTTAGCATCAATATTTAACATTTATAAAGTCTCATATAAAACGATAATTTCTTTAAGAATTTAAAATTATGTTGTAATCTATCAAGTAAAATAATATCAAACACGGAGTTATGTTTTATTAAAATAACCACAAATTGTATTTTAACATCAAATAGAGTTCTTAATGCTGGAATTTCAGGAATCAACTCGATAATGTAATTTTCTGCGCATACATCACTCTGTTTATTATGTAAAATGCTTTAAATTATGTTTGCTTTTTACAGTACTATTCGTTTAAACTTTCTTACACTACTTCTACTTTTTTTTTAAATAGAAGATGGGATAGTTACATAAAACTTACAAAACTCCTAAATGAAAAAAGATTTGAAACACTTAAGATACTGAATAGCGTACTGCATATATAAAATCAATATTAATCACACATTAAAAAAATATCGAATTATTCGGACTTATTCTAATAATTCAGCATTAGGGGTTCCTTGACATTTGCGGAATTAAAGTTCACACAACCAGTAATGAACATGCTCACATAAAAAATGAACTTTTACTTACTTGCAAGAACAACCTAAGTTAAAAATGAATTGCACTATATTGGATTCATCTATCATTTAACAATTATTTGTATAAAAATATTTTTGTATTTGATTCCAAATAAATTTTATATATACAGAAAACAGTATATATAAATTTGAAGACATTTTGGAGGAAAAGTCTGGGATTATAGTTTTATGTACTTAATTTGAACATTGTCTTATAAACTTAATTCGCCATTAAAAACTTAAACTTATGTTGGAATCCATCAAATTAAAAAAAGTATTAACCTCAATGCAAAGTTTTATATTAATATTCACAAAACTTTTCACTTAAAACATGTTATAAAAGCATTACATGAGGAAACATGGTATACTGGCATTGGATAATTAAGAAACATCAGGTGATGAATATAAAGATGTTGAATTCTGAAATATTTTAAAGGTCAGAAAAGTTCTTTAAGTATTTTGCTGAGTTTTATTCTTTTTGTAGAAGAGGCATGTTTTGTTATTTTGTTCGTGTAAATAAACATTTATTCTGAGTTGCTTTGTTTTTGATTTGAAATATTTTTAGAGCTTATTTGTTCTCGTGGTTTAAGTTTTGAAATCTTAGCATCAATATTTAACATTCATAAAGTCTCATATAAAACGATAACTTCTTTAAGAAATTAAAATTATGCTGTAATCTATCAAGTAAAATAATGTCAAACATGGAGTTATATTTTATTAAAATAATCACAAATTGAATTTTAATATCAAATACACAGGGTTCGTACAACTGTACCACTAAAATTTTACAGTTTTTTCAATGTATTTTATCGAAGAAAAATAATGCGAAAATTGCGAATGGAGGAGGTGTTTGCGAATTCTGTGTCTTAAAAATTAAATATAAATTTTCTTACCATTAATAGTGGTGCCAGAGCCCTAACAAAATATAAGGAGTGTGAGAACTCTGAATACAGTTCTGCCTAATTTTGGAATTTCCGGAGTCACCTCGATAACATAATAGTCCTCACAGGCATCTCTCTATCTATTATGTAAAATATTTAAATTATGTTTGTTTTCTGTAGTACTATTTGTTTAAATTTTCTTGCATTACTTCTATCTTTTTTAAATAGAAAATAGGATACTTTACATAAAACTTACAAAACATTTACAAAACTGCTAAAGGAAAAATAATTTGAAATATTTAAGATACTGAATAGCGTACTGCATACAGGGTTCGCACTGTTCCTAAAATTTTCTTTCTTTCCTACCACAAATTTCAAAATATAATATTTACTCTATAATTCTATTGTAGATTTTAAAAGGATCTACCATAAAGATTTTTGATTTAAAATACTGGAAGCAACGTGTGAAAATTTTAGGAACGGTACGCTCCCTGTGCATATATAAAAATCAGTATTAACCTTCCGTCTACCAGACAAAACACCCATTTATCTACGGCAACACCTAATTTTAATTCCAAACTTGCAAACGGCACCAGTAATATTTTAATATAATTTTGCTTTTACAATGAAAGCTTAAATTAAGGAATTCGTAATATCTAGACAAGTCCTTTATAAATTCCGGTGTCAATCGACAATTTCTCATTTTACCATTGACACCAGAAATATTGCTGTCGGGTCCAATGGACCCGTCTGGTAGACGGAAGGTTATTCACACATTAAAAATATATCCAATGATTCAGACTTATTCTGATAAGCAGCACCAGGGGTTTCTTGACATCTGCGGAATTAAAGTTACACACAAACAGTGTTGAGCACGTTTATATAAAAAATGACCTTTTTCAAGCAAGCTTTTACTTACTTGCAAGAGCATCCTAAATTAAAAATGAATCAAATTATAGTGGTTTCCTCTATCATTTAAAAATTATTTGTAAAACAATATTACTGTATTCAATTCCAAATAAATTTTATATCTTAAGAAAATAGTATAAATAAATTTAAAGACATTTTGGAGAAAAAGGTTTGGGATTATACTTTTTTTAGCTTAATTTTTACATTGCCTTATAAAATTAATCCCGCCTTTAAAAACCTAACCTTATGTTGTAATCCATCAAACGAAAAAAAAAATGTTAAACTGAATATTTAGTTTCATATTAATATTCAAAAAACTTTTCACTTAAAACATGTTTTAAAGGCATTACATGACGAAACATGGTAAACAGGCAGCGTATATTTAAGAAACATCAGGTGATGAATATAAATGAAATTGAATTCTGAAATATTTTAAAGGTCAAAAAATGACATTAAGTATTTTACTGAGTTTTATTCATCTTTTAGATGTGGCATGTTTTGTTTATTTTGTTCGTGAAAATAAACATTTATTCTGAGTTGCTTTGTTTTTTTATTTGAAATTATTTTTAGAGCTTATTCGTTTTCATGGTTTAAGTTTTGAAATCTTTGTATCTATATTTAACATTTATAATGTCTCCTATAAAACGATAACTACCTTACGAATTTGAAATTATCCTGTAATCCATCAAGGAAAATAGTCAAGCATGAAATTTTGTTTTATTAAAATGACTACAAATTGCATTTTAATATCAAATCGAAATATGTCTAATGCTGGAATTTCAGGAGTTAACTCGATAATGTGATAGTCTGCGCAGACATCTCCATGTCTGTTATGTCAAATGATTTAAAGTATATTTATTTTCTGCATTGCTATTCGTTTAAGCTTTTTCGCACTACCTTTACTTCTTTTAGATTGAACATACCATAGAGAGATAAAACTGACATAACTTTTACAAAACTCCTAAAAGAAAAAAATATTTGAAACATTTAAAATACTCATTAGCGTACTGTATATATAAAATCAATTTTGATCACACATTAAATATACATATTGTCACAATTATTTATGCAACCTGCGTAAAGACGAAGCAAATGAACAACACCAGTGTACGCGCACATCGTTAGCTCAGATGGTGTTGTAAGGGTGAGAGCATCACTACCAACATGATAGAACACCGCACGAGACACTTCAGTGCTAAGGAGACGTGAAATGTAGTTTTCTGTAATGATGCTAGGTGCAAAAAAATGCGCATGTATTATTGCACATTATTTTCGAACGTCCTCGTTAAAAAAGTCAAGGAAAGATATGAAAACAAGTTTCCAGATTTGGAAGAGTTCGAAAAATGTGAAAAATATAAGCCCAATTAAGCGATTAGTGAGCCATTTTCAAACAGAATGGACTGTGGAACGGTCCGTCGGTTGTACTAACTGACTACAAAATGAAGGAATTCGAGGCGAAAATCAAGCAGAAACTGACCACGTCAGTAAGAAATTTAAGTTTACAAAGAAACGTTCACCGAGCCACTTTATACCATGCCTTGAAACAATTGAAAGAAGATTGGCCAACGGCATTCTTTCATTTCTCCAAGACTGTTTGTGTGATCGGCTAATTACAAAAAGGCTGTGTCATCCATGTAGTCCAGACCTGTCCCCGCCCGATTTTTTTTTTTGTGGGGCTTTTTGAAAAATCGCATGTTCCGTGAACTGGTAGCTTCGATTAATGAATTGAAAACTCACATTACGGTCGAGGTACACACTACCACACCAAACGTATTACAGAATGTATCTGAAATTTCCTCAAACGGAAACAGATACGTAAAATGAAGAATGCGATCACTTCCAACACCTTTTGTAGTCATTTATGCACTTCTGTAATATAAAAATTTCTGGTGGTTGCAAAAAGATGAGACACTATGTACAACCAGATTTTTGACTTATTCTAATTAGCGATCATGAAGGGTTTCTTGACTGCTACCGAGTTTGTTTATGTTACACACAATCACCGTCAAAAACATTAAAATAATGTACTGTGTATAACGTTAATTATTAATAAATAATTTAATAGGGAAATGACCGTATAAATGATAATCTCATCGAGATGCTTCGTTTTATTTAACTGAAAAATGTTATGTTTATAAAAAATGAAATATATATATATACAGGGTGTTTCTAAATTCATGGTACAAAATTTAAGGGGTGATAGTACACATCAAGACAAATAATATTTAAATAGGAAACCAAGGGTCGCAAAGTCTTCCGAAGGAGATAGGCGCCATTAAAGTTAAGGGTCCAAAAATTCAAATGATTATGAAAAACAGAAAAATTGGTCGATTCGTTTGGTTTTCACTAAAATTATTCTTTATGTCAGTATTGTCTTGAAAATAAATTATAAAGATAAATTTAAAAAAATGCCGATAGAGGGCGCTTTAGACTTTGGAGTGACGAGCAACTATTTTTTACCGTTATTTTTTGCATCTCATTAATTTTTTTAGAAGCTTAGACATAAACTTAAATTTTGAGCTCAAAATCTAAGTCGTTGGGAGTGGTTAAGCAGCCCTAACTGAACTGTGAGGGGAGGTTCAAATTCCAAATGATTATAAAAAACAGAAAAATTGGTCGATTCGTTTGCGGTTTTCTCTAGAACCATTCTTTATGTCAGTATTTCCTTGAAAATAAATTTCAAAAAATGCCGATAGACTGCGCTTTAAACTTTGGAGTAACGTACCAATATTTTTTACCGTTATTTTTTGCATCTCATAAATTTTTTTTAGAAGCTTAGACATAAACTTAAATTTTGAGATGAAAATCTGAATCGTTGGGAGTGGTTAAGTAGCGCAAACTAAACTGTGTTCAATGGGGGTGGGGAGGTTCAAATTTCAAATGATTATAAAAAACGGAAAAATTGGTCGATTCGTTTGCCGTTTTCACTAAAACTATTCTTTATGTCAGTATTTTCTTGAAAATAAATTTTAAAGATTAATTTTTAAAAATACCGTTAGAGGGCGCCTTAAACTTTAGAGTAACCAACAACTATTTTTAACCGTATAATTTTTCCGTTTTTTATAATCATTTGAAATTTGAACCTCCCCACCCCCATTGAACACAGCTCAGTTTGCGCTACTTAACTACTCCCAACGATTCAGATTTTCATCTCAAAATTTAAGTTTATGTCTAAGCTTCTAAAAAAATTTTATGAGATGCAAAAAATAACGGTAAAAAATAGTTGTACGTTACTCCAAAGTCTAAAGCGCCCTCTATCGGCATTTTTTGAATTTTATCTTTGTATTTTATTTTCACGATAATACTGACATAAAGAATAATTTTAGTGAAAATCGCAAATCACTTGACCAATTTTTCCGTTTTTTATAATCATTTGAAATTTAAACCTCCCCCCACAGTTTTTTTTTTTTTTTTTTTTTTTTTTTTTTTTTTTTTTGCGCTACTTAACCACTCCCAACGATTTAGATTTTGAGCTCAAAATTTAAGTTTATGTCTAAGCTTCTAAAAAAATTAATGAGATGCAAAAAATAACGGTAAAAAATAGTTGCTCGTTACTCCAAAGTCTAAAGCTCCCTCTATCGGCATTTTTTTAAATTTATCTTTATAATTTATTTTCAAGACAATAGTAAAGAATAGTTTTAGTGAAAACCGCAAACGAATCGACCAATTTTTCTGTTTTTTATAATCATTTGAATTTTTGGACCCTAAACTTTAATGGCGCATATCTCCTTCGGAAGACGTTTGGGACCCTTAATTTCCTGTTTAATATTGTTTGTCTTGATGTGTACTATCACCCCTTAAAGTTTTTCCATGAATTTAGACACACCCTGTATATATATATAGATATTTATATTTATATATTCTTTGAAGAGAGAATTTATTTAAAAACTAAAATTTAAAATTTATAATGCCTTATTTTATGAAGTATTTTTTAAAGAGGGGGGGGGGGGTGAAAAGGTGGTTTAGATTTATAGGGCCAGATTTGTAACAGGGATGAGGCATGGCTAGATCGCATTAATCCCCAGTCCAAACGACTGTAGCAATGTCACGTCCACTGTTACAAATCTTGTCCAATAAAACTCCAAATCCTTCATTTACTCACATTCTTCCCTCCAAAAAATCGTTAATATAATAGCTACAGATCTGAAATTTGGCATGTAAACATTTAAGACATTAGACTTCGATAATCCACACAAAACACCTCAGTGCTAATATTTTATATGTACTAGGGTCAATAACTGTTAAACCAACCACATTCATCTGCGATGATGAAAGTGTTGCAAAGAGGATAGAAAAGTTTAGCAGAAAAGTAACGAGTAAATCAAGTAAAAAGAAATAGAAAATAAAATTAATTAACTAATTAAAACTGAAAATTTGAAACGAAAACGAAAAAAACCGCAAGAAAAGCACACGAATTAATAATAATAATAATAATAATAATAATAATAATAATAATATTTCGAAAATGTTTACTTCAGATTTAATGACTTATGAAACAAGTACTTTCTGGGTGAGAAAAAAAATCCGGGAAAGGTTTTTGAAAGTTAGTGGCAACAAAAATCTGTGGCAAACAAAAGAAATTATGGTTTCATAAAATGATCTTTAAATTTCAGAAGTAGTATACATTTATTTCTGGAACTGCTAATGATTAAATACGCATTTTGGAATCATAGATAATTCGGAAGAGGTTATTATACATTTTCGTTCGCAGATATATTATATATATATTTTTTTTGATTGAACAAATGTCTGTATATTTATAGAATGTTATGTCATGATTATGTCAACATAAGTCTAAAAAATATTTAGTTTCCTTTAAAAACGTATCTTAGTAATAAATATTCCGATTAAATATTTCTCAAAAACGAATTTGCAATGCGAATTATATGTTAGAAACATATTCAATAATGTCTACTTTACCTTTTATTATTTCAAAGATTCTGTCATCTTAAATTAAGAAACTTTCAACTTGAATTACATTATTTTGGCGATCAGCCAGAGAAAAAAAAAATACTTTGGTTTAAATTACTAAAGTTTTAGAAATTTGGATTTTCTAAGTATCCGTTCATTAATATGTTCATATTAATATGTTCTTTCTCATTTAAAGTAGGATCTTCTTTTAAAAATAAAAATAAAATAAAAACAATCTTTTCTTTTTACGCAAACTGATATAATTTATTTTATGTTTTTCAAATATTTTATCTGCAATATATAGTAAATTAGTTTCACTAAGTAAGTAAATGTGCTCTGCATTCCGGCGTTTAATCCTTTCCGGCGCAGTGTTACCACTCAGGCAACACCTAATTTTAATGCCAAACTGACAAACGGCATCATTAATATTTTAGTAAAATTTTATTTTTACAATGACAGCTTAACCCTCTGGATTCCAAACCGCCCGAGGTATTTTAATTCGTATATTTCAGGTCCCACCAGAAAATTAAAACAGCAATATTTGCTTTAATCAATAATAGAACCAAGGCCCCCTTATCATAATCAGGCCTCGCATTCAGGAGAAAATCTATTGTTGAAATTGTCTCTATAGATGCCAACATATTAACTGATTTTGTCTCGTATGTAGCGCCATCTGGTGCGTACTACTGCTAATAATCCCATAGGAAATAATGGAAAACATTTCAGTTTTTAACATTAGATGGCGCTACCAACGTGAAAATCATGTAGTTCAGCGCCCCCTGTACTGCGGTCAAAGGAAACTTGGCGAATGACAAGCCTTGATATTATGATAAGTTAGCCTTGAACAGAACATTCCGTATTTAAATAAAACGAAATAAGCCATTGAACTTTTCTGGTGTGAAATGAACTGCATAATTTTCAGAACGTGTTCTAGCATAGGAATTAAATGGTTAAATCAGGGAATTCTTAATTTTTAAAAAAGTCTTCTGTAAATTCCGGTGTCAGTCAACAATTTCTCATTTTACGAATAGAATTTGTCTGCGCTTGAAAGGGTTAACGTGCACTTGATTTAAATTTACAATTCCCCTCTATACGTCTCGTCAATTATAAAAAATTAGACTAAAATTTAAGAAATGAAAACATAATCATAAGAACTAAAATTGTATGACCATATAATTTACTTACACAAAATACTTACCTAATACTCTTCCTTACATTACTTTACTTACATAACATTTGCTATCAGATTGCATTTAAAGTAATCAGTTATCAGTTAATTTAAATAATTAAAGTAATTATTATGCCAAGTTAGAACAGATATAAAATTTCTAACTGGATGAAAATAAGTCCGGGCAAGGATTCGAACCAGGGATGTCTTGGCTGAGGCCACCAATGTTCTTCGAACAGAGCCATCCCGGACAAATACTGAAGAACTAATTCACTCAACTAACCTTAACGATCACACAATCTGGTCTGATATTTTGGATCAATTCAACAAAATACATCGAAGGTTAATATATGGAGAGGCAGAAAACGCTGCGTACGAAATCACAAAAGATTAATTTATAACACGATTAGTAAATGAATTACAGCAGATGTAAATTTTTTAAGTGGGTGAAGTAAGTCCGGGCCAGGATCCGAACTAGAAATGTCTTGGCTGGGATGCCAGGCATGTCAGCCAAGACACCCAAATATTAGGTACACGCAAAATAAATTCCTTTATATACAATATATTTTTCATAATATGGAGGTAATTTAAATATTAAGGGGCTACTTCAGTCAATTGAAAAGACCCGTTTGTAATACTAATCCTATGGAAAAAATTAATAAAGATATCTCGGTCGCATTTCAATATTTTTTAATGATTTTTTTTGCATCGAATAGCTGAGATTAATCTCAATGCAGACCGTTTTTTTTACATTTTCGATTTTTGTTGCAGATATTTTTTTATGACTGTGCTATCGGTTTCCAAATTGGTTCCGAAAATCAAAGCGCCCTCATAAAAAAAATACGTAAGCAAAATCAAAAAAGTAAAAAACAGTTTGCTTACAGATCAATCTGAGCTATCCAATGAAAAAAAATATTAAAGTGCAACTGAGATATATTGATAAATTTCTTCCTTGGGATTACTATTAGCGAACGGTATTTTTCACTTGAATGACGTAGCTTCTTAATGGTGTTTAAAATCTGGGTTCAGCCAAAAATTTCAGTAAGTAGAAAACTTTGTTAAATAACGAATTCATTAAAGAGAAGTTTCATTGTATTTTTTATTCGCATAATTTATTGCTCACAAGTTTACTTTTATGTTATATTGTAAGCTTATTTTGTAATGAATGCTTGATAATTTTTTATTCATTTATTTCCAGTAATACGGAAGTTAGGGGTAACCATGAAAGTTGAAATACTGCCAGTATCGTTTACGGAAATGATGGAGGCAACACGCTATGAGCAAAGATGCTCTTCCTGACAAGAAATTTTGCCTTCGCCTGAAGAAATTTCCAGACTATGCTATCGTAGACTTATAAAAAGCTGTTCTCCCTGAATCACAGTTAAATGATGATTTGTTATGTTTACAAAGGAGTAAGACAACCATATACAAAGGAAAATGGGTCATTCCATGTAACTTACGCAACATTTTAAACAATTTTCAGTAATTTTAATTATATAACACACTCAAAAAACTTATTCACATTGTAAACTTGACATGTTTTACTATTTAAACATATTCAAAGCCCAATTACGTGAAAATTACCTAATTTGAATGTTATTTCTTAAATTTTGGTAGCTTTATTTACTACGGTAATTGTTATTACTGAAAAAGGAATGCAAGTTATCATATAAAGTGTAATTTTCATTATCATATTTTAAGTAATTTTCAGCCAAATTGACCATTAGATAAGTTTAAATGACAAATCATGTTAATTTTACAATTGAATATTTTTTAGAGATATATTACAAATTTTATTGCAGTAAATTGTTTAATGTAACGTAATGCAACGTTTAATGTACGTTAAATGTGACGAAAAATACTTTGGAATAATCCAAAAGCACCCGGAGATCCTGTAACTGTGCTTACAGAAGTCAACAAAATAACGTCACTATTATTATCATTGAAGATCGTCAGATATGAGAACTGTTTAAAATATTCCTGGTATAAGAGTCCAAGAGACGACATCACAAAAATCTAAGATATCAAACTCAAGGGAAAAATATTTTATGGAAGCATCGGAGTAGGGGAATCTAATGAACTACGCCTGGTGGAAGTAAAGTGGTGCATACGCTAAAAAAATAATACAACTTGTGGTTGACTCGTAGGTTTATCATTGTGTTTCCCGATCGCCATGTATTCATACCTTTGACAAATACAATAATAAACCTAGGTGGCGACCTCTTGTGGTACTAATTTTTTCTTTATGCACCACTTCACCGACAGACATATATCATAAGATTCATATCGAGCATCTACGGTATCGTTACGGGCAATTAAGGAAAACTGTTAAAATTCACTGGTGGGAGGTTCATTTGTTTGTATTCGGGGTTTAAAATTCAGATAGACACTAGAAACGCGCTTGTAACGTAGAGGGTATAGATTTAGATAAAACCGCTGAACCAGTTCCTGACTGCCTAATGTTAACCACTTAATAGTCGCGCCCGAGACATTCACGGGCTGCCAGCTTCATGGCTTTTATACAGAATTGTTTGATTCCCACCAGTTTTATAGAAAACTATAATTGGTTTTATTCTGGCACCATTTTACTTCTCATTAAATAGAATGATTTTTTTTTCATAAAAGTGGTGGGACTAATGAATCTGAATTTTTAAACCGTAATTTAATACGACCATTAACTGGTTAACAGAACTCTGAATTTCATTCATATATGATAACTAAAATATAAAATGAACCGGAAAAATATATTATTGTTGCCTTATGCAGTAACAGTTCGGCACTTATGGAACAACATTTTATCTTTTTAACGGCTTTGTTTATTTTTAAAAATATGATTCAAATGATAAACTCACTCCATTTTATTATTGAAATAAAAGCGAATTTTTAAACAAAAGATAATTCTATATTTAATTTCAGTTTAATTAAGTTTAAAATTTTACGTTTTTTAAAATCTTTACTATTTTTTTAACATTGATATTTTTTCCCATTAGAAAAAAAAAAGATTTTCTTACGTATATTACACGAGATTGCGCATTGATTTTTAGACACATCTAATATTATATTTAACACCTTGGACTCCGATGTCTCTTACACAAATTCTAGCGGAGACAATGAAGTGCCAAAGGTTAATCTGTATTAATTGGCATATATAGTAATAAACGATGGAGTATAACAAATCTTAATATATACTTTTAAAAAAGAATATTGCCCAGTTAAACTGATGGCATTGAGCTCACAAGCTACGCATTCTAATTGTATATATTACAGCATTTTATTTTCAAGGGTTAATTCCGTTGGAAAAACAAATTAAGGGGGGGAGGGGTATCAGCTCCCTTCATTTTCCATTTTTATAGTTAATCACTGAACCCCTTAAACTAATAAGGGATATGATTTATCATATAAAGAACCTGCATAAATAATACTAATCACGGAGGCGCCTTATCTAAATTTTGAACAAAAACTGATGATTCTACAGGAAAAAAAAACATTTATATCAATTAAAGTAAGGGGCATGAGCCCCATTCCCCCTGTTTTTTCTTATCCAATGAACACCTAATACCAATCACGAAAGTGCCTCATCAGAATGATTTTACATCTAAATTTTGAACGAAAACTGATAATTCTGCATAAAAAAAACATTCATATAAGCTAAGGAGAGGGGCATTAGCCCCGTTCCCCCTGTTATATATATCGAATGAACTCCAAAAACTAATCAGGGAAGCGCCTTATCAGAATATACATACATACAAAATTTCAAGTGGATCGGATATTTTTATCATGCGTTATCGCGTTACGCACGTACATACATACAGAACGGACGGGCACATAAGCTCTCAGGCTATACTAGCCTGTGAGCTAAAAAAAACCTTAAGGCTAATGCCATGCACAGATTTATCACATGTATATTAATGAACGTACCTGAAAAAAGTTTGAATCTCTATCTCAAACAATTCGCTATCAAAAAGCCTTGGCATTTTTTAATTAGGAAAGTGACGAAAATATGAACACGTAAACAAAGTCATATAATGTTTTAATTTGTATGGGCAATTGCGCTGGGTGTATTAACAAAATGTAAACTGTCTCGCAATAAATTTACCGTGTGGTTAAAAATGGGGTGTCAAAGTATTTATTGTTAAACAAGCTTTCATTTATTATTAAAAACGCAAATTGAGTTTTTGATCGATTTTGAGATAAAATATCCCTTTAAATCTAAGTATGTAATTAACTAATTAACAAAGGTAACTAATTAACAAATATGCTTATTTGGCGAAAAAGAAGCATAAATTTTTCATCTCAGTATACATAAAAGTAATTGGATACTAATCTTTTTAAACTGAATAAAAATATCTTTTTAAAAGATTTTGTTGCTAATTTTTTTTTTTTTTTTTTTTTTTTTTTTTTTTTTTTTTTTTTTACTAATGTGTAAGGAATTTTTTCCGTTCCTTTATAATAATATTTTCTTTACGCTATAACTCATAAATGTGATATGATAACCGAAAGCTCATTAATTTGTCTTCAGGATTAGCAATTGGAAATCATCCTTATAAGAAAACTAATATGAGGATTGATATGAAGGAAGGTAATAATAATGCGTGCTGTTTTGTTTCGAAATTATAAAACAACACTATAAATTAATAAAAAGAAAGGCTTTATTGAAAACTAATGAAGCATTTTTTATAGTTATTTAATAAAAAATGCCAGAAAAATTATTAAAAACATTTAAAAATTCTACATAAAATGAAGAATATAGAATATAATTGTACGGTTTGGACTGAAATGTTTCTGATGATAAAAAGTTTTCTTGGAGTGATTGAAAATAATTCGTTGCAAATTCAGATCACAGACTAGAACTTTTGTTCGTATATTTACTTTATGCTGCTAATATGCTTTTGTTTCTGATTTTCAGTTCAATTTTGATGATGTGACACAGAAATAACAATTCTCATTCCTGATAGCCGTCGTTTTTTTTTTGTTAAGCATCTAAAATAATCTGATTCCTTCTCCCGTCCAAAAAAACATGTTTGAAATCAAACATACGGACAAGTAACACTATATATGATCAAAATTTGCAGCTATTTATTTTCAGTCAGTTCAAGAAAAATGTTCATCCTGAGAAGCTTTTTTAATCCAAATCACACACCCGTACAATAATTACGTAATTTTATATTGAATTTTAAAATGGGTCAAAAAATTTTCGGACACCCTGTATACCATTTTATTTCTGTCAGCATTTTAAAAATCATTTATATTGCAATAGAATTAGAGTAACTACTAAAACATTTTACATTCTTTGATGCATTTGATGACCATTTGTATATCGAAAACATTTAATCACGTATTTTCGGCTTCAGTTAACAAAATATATTCTTGTTTTTGTAATTTTATATGTTTTTTGAAAGTTCATACAGGGTGTTTCAGAAAGGTCTGAAATTTGAAATGACACAATTGCGAAAGAGTAAGAGACAGGAAGGTATAACAAGCAGTATATTGGACAATCAGAACTGGAATTAGTTTTGCAGAAACCAATTTGCAGGAATAGATCCAATATGGCCTAATAGGTGGCAGCACAATCACAGAAAATTTTAAGTGGTACTTAGAATTATAGAAATTTTATTCATGGGAATGTTTCATTACTGACACGTCTAAGGGAATTGTATCGAATTAGTTATTATATAAGAATTGAAGAAGATGGTGTCATATGTTTTCGAACATGTTTTTATTGTACTGAAATACCACCATTGCTATTGATACGCATTGGCCACCATATTCCTTAGATTTCAATACATATGACTTCTGCATGTGGGGCTACTTGAAAGACAATCTTTACCTTGTGCATTCTCAAACAATGTGACAGTGCATGGGATCTGTGCAACATGAGCTTCCATTTCAGTAGAGACATTACAATGAATGACTTCAAAATTTACCCTTTCGTTGCGTCAAATTATTGCTAAGAAGTGTGACCATATCTATTATTTATCGAACCATTAAAATTCGATTTCTCCTCGGTTCACAAAATACATTTTCAGACAGTATTTCATTGTTGTGAGACTGCAGCGCCCTCTGATCTCCAATCATAGAACTATTTTTACAAACTTTGTATAACAAATTTCAGACCTATCTGTCCAACATAACAATTGTTTCACGTTTCTGTATCAGACTGTTTTGCAATAATTTCTTTTCAAATTTGGTGAGTCCTTTCCGAAACACCCTGTTGTTGTGGATTGATGTTTTACGTTGGTTGTATTTTATCTAAAGGTGACAAGTGAAATTACTCTTACAAGCAAAATAAAATGAGAAATGTATTGGGGGAAAACAAGGGTATTGCCTGATGAAATCTGTTTTGAAATAAAATTATAAAATAACGTATCAGTAAAAATAATACACGCTTATTTGAAAAGAAATAAGAATTTACAACTTTTAGTTACTCGACTTCTCATTTCATTGCAGTTCCATAATATGAAAGTTAGTCCAAAAAAATCTTTTTACTGGGTTTAATCAGTTATTACTAGTTGAAATTCACTAATTTGTAATGAAATGATTTCTGCTCATTTAACGAAGGGTTTTTTGTTCTGATTTTTATAATATATTTTTTTTCTCTATAAGTGGGAATTTAAAATAACATAATTTTTTTAAATTCATCTCCCGGAATAATGTCTGAGAATTAGCATTATAAAATAACTAAAAAAAAAAAAAAAAAGAAAGAAAAAGAAATGGGATGAGAAGAGATAATGATAGTATCTGATGGAGTACATTTTTGTAAGGTAATTATAAAACAACACGATGACGTTAATTATCAATGACGGTTTTTTAAAAACCAATGAGGCACTTCTTTTAATTCGTAGTGATTAAATGTATCATGTTACATTTATTATTAGAAATCATTAAAAGCAGTAGAACAATGATACAATTATAGAGATAAAAAAATCTTTCTTCGCGTGTTGATTTGAATATTAACCTGCTTTAAAAACATTTATTCTAATGATTTCTGTTTCACTTAACAAAATATGCTATATTTTGTAATTTACTTATTTCGTTATAATTTATTAGCATGAATGGATTTTAGAAGATCGTTTATATTTTTTGTAATGTAATTATAAAACAACACGATGACGTTAATTTATCAAACACGGTTACTTGAAAATCAATGAAGCATTTCCTCTAATTTGCAGTAACTAAATGTATCATGTTAATTTTATTATTAGAACTTATTAAAAGAGGTAGAATAATGATAAAATTATACAGATCAAGTAATCTTTCTACGCATGTTGATTGAAATACTAAGTATTTGTGCTTTAAAAACTTTCATTCAACTAATTTCTTTTTAACTTAACAAAATTTGTTATATTTTGTGATTTTTTAATTATTTTGTTATAATTTACTAACATGATTTGATGTTTAGAAGATCTTTGAATTCTATCCAAAAATAACAAATTTAATTAAATCATAAATGTAAAGTAAAATGAGGAAAGGAATGATAAAAAACAATGATAATACTTAACCACTTATTTCAGTGATTAACCACTTATAAATCAACATTTTCAAGAAAATAATTCTTTTATCATAGATTTTTCATAAAAGCCTAGTTGAATCAAAAAAATGCTTTGATTAAATAATGAAAAATTTACTGTAAAAATTTACTGGTGAGCTTAAGAAATCATGAATTGAATATGGATGTCCGTACGTGGTACGGCCAAATCATGATTGGCAAAAACACGTTGCCCGTAAGACATACGGGCAGATCAGGGAAGCGGTTAACGAAGTCTGTTTTTATAAAGGTAGAAAAGAACACAGTATAAGTAACTAGCATATACCATTATTTAAAAAGAAATAACATAATTTCTAATTTTTGATCACTGAACTTCTCATTTTATTTTTGTTTTCTCTTTACTTGGGACGGTGGACGTTAAAATTTTTCTTTTTTAATTTTCATCATAACAATATGAAATTTTGTGTATGCATACATTTCCCCAAAATTATATAGAACACCTTCAAAAAATTTCCAATCTTATTAAATTTTTTAATTAAAAAAAAATTTTAATTTTAAAACGAAATTTTAAAATTCTCCTCGTGTCTTAATTTTTGAGATATTTTCTTGCTTTTGCGTTTTTATGATTGAAAACTCTATTATAAACAAATGTGTGTATGATTTTTTAAATATCTTGAATAATTAATATTTTACAGATTTTTTTCTAAATTCCATATTGATTTTCATCAAAATTTTGCCTTTTAATAAGTAAAAAATCAAATTTGACTTTCTTAATGAAGACGAATTTTAAAAAGCTTACACAATTTCTTTCTAAACAGTGTCAGGAAACTTCCTTATTAATTTCATAAAAATTGCTCGAAAATTACGACGCAAGAAGCATTTCAAAAATCTAAAAACGCTGAAAAATTAGTTTAAAAAAAAACAGATTTAAAGTACATAAATACACTTACATTTATTATTTTCATTTTAAAATCTTCATAAATTATATTTTTATAAGAAAAAACTGTTTTGGCATTATTATACCACAGAAATAGACATTTTAGTGAAGATTTTGTTATGGACGATTTTACTCAAATAAAAGGTCCACTGTCCCCTTAAAAGTAGTTTCATAATGATATTTTTAACCCCTTAACTGGTTAATTCTTTTCCGTTCAATAAATTGCAAAGAGCGGATTCACACCACTATTGTTTAAACGAAATATTCGTAAACTTTACTCCAGTAGTAATAGTCCTTTCAGTAGTATGAAAATTTTCTTAAAAATAATAGTGATGTCAAAAAACTTTAAATGATGCAATAAGCAAATTTTTCTTGCCCGAACGCCATTCGGACAAACCAGTTAACCCTTTGCGGGGCAGGGCGAATTCATTGCTTAAATATTGAAATTGATGACTGACACCGGAATTTGAAAACAGCTTTATTTGTAAACAAGAAGCCGCTATAATTCGTGTATTCAATAAACCGTAATTTTTTCTAACAAAATTCTGAGCCAATGTGGCGTTTGGGAATTACAATTAAGTGGTATATCTATGAAACCAGCGCCCCGCAAGGGGTTAAGGGGCTATACTGATTTTGTGGGGAGTAACCAAATCATTTGCATTTGAATAATATGTAATGAAATGTTTTCCGCTTATTTATGAAAATGAACATGATATATCCTGGATTTTTTTTTCATTTCCTCCCCAGGAATAACATCTGGAAATCAGCCTTATAAGATAACTAAAAAGAGAAAATGGAATGAGAGAAGATAATAATAGTTCCTGATGGAGTAGTTTTTGTAATTTAATTGTAAACAACACACTAACGTTAATTATCAATTACGCTTTTTTAAAAACGAATGAAGTTTTTCTTCTAATTTGATGTAACGAAATGTATCATGTTACTTTTATTACTAGATTTTATTAAATGAGGTAGAATAATGATATAATTATACAGATCAAGAAATATTTCTGGGTATGTTGATTAACCATTTGTGAAAAACATTTACAAAACAATTTCGGTATCACTTAACAAAGTATGTTATGATTTTTTTTAACTATTTTGTTATAATTTGCTAGTAAGAATTGATCATCAAAAGACATATGATTTCTTTTCCAGACATAACAAATGAAATTTAGTCTTAAATGTAAATTAAAATAAAGATTTTATAAAGATATTTTATAAAGATATAATAAAAGAACACAGTATAAGTAGCTAGTATATACAATTATTTAAAAAGAGTTAAATTATAAAAATCATCATTTTACCTTAGGTGACATCACGGGAATATTTATTGCATGCAGATTTTCTTATTTATTTCAGAAATTTTCACGCACACTTAAAATAATGCAAATAATTTAGTACGTCATTTGACATCATTTGACATCAATAATCTTAACGTTCTTCATGCTTCAAGAATGTGTAAGCTGGCATGGGACAAAGTCAGTGAGAGAACGATTATGAAATACTTTCAGAAGGTGGGATTTGTAAAGAAAGAAACAAAAGGAGTAAATGTAGTGAAAAATTTTGACGAAATCGATCCTGAGCTTTTTTTTGATAACTGTGAAGATGTAAAACCTGATCAATCAATCTCGTATGAAGATTACCAGATATGTGGCTCAAAATGTGGCTGTGTGTGGCGAGTTAACTGATGCGGACATTGTTGCTCAACAACGAAGTTGCGGACGGATTATCCGAAGATGAACAGAACAAGGAAATACAAGAGAAGCCCTTACCTAGTTCTTTAGAAGATATGGTGCATATACATGAACTCCGATGCTTTTTTGAAGGTCAGTCCATTGTAAGATATTCTATTTTTGTGCGTCAATTGATAAGTTGGAATCATATGTTATCACTTAAAGATTGCATTCGAAAAAGCAATCAAAAATATCTAATTTTTTTCTTAAAAGTAATAAATCGTTAAGTTAGTAAAAAATGTTTGATTTAACCTCCTGACTGCCGCCGGCTGATTTTTTCACACACTAAGCTGCAGGTTTCACTGCAACATAAGCAATATTTAAATTAGTATAATTCCACAAATAAAACCCAGTTCAGAAAAATTAAGTTAGGATTGATGCTATCAAAGATTATACACCGATACTAATAACATATTTTGTATCAGGTTGGAAAAAACATCTTTTTTTTAAATATTTTTAATAAATTACAGAGAAAACAACATTACAATATTACCCTTTGGCTGGGCAGTCAGGGGGTTTTAATGAAAAAAAAAATGTTGTGGTACTCTCAGATAAAGTTTATATGTTAAATATTTTATTGTGGAGTTAATCTTTTTTTTAAATTTATCTCTTATTTTTGAGTGAATATACTTAATTCGAATTTTTGGATACTTCGAACTTTTCTTTTGGTCCCTTGAACTTCGAATTATTCAAGTTCGACTGTAACTGTTTCTAGCTAATAACTTTCGAGACTTAAAGTTTTGAATTTAATTGATTTAAAAATGATTGAATTAAAATAGCATTCTCTTAAAAAGAAGAAAGAAAGGTGAATACGGATATGAGAGGGATATATATAAACTTTGGGGTAATGAAAACTATATCGGATTTAGATTTTATGTAAAATTTTTATAATGAACTCAAACAGGATTTTTTTCATTCTAGAATACCAAGCATAAGAGTTAGTAACTGCATAGATTACGATTGATATTTAATATAATGATTTCTAAAACTGATTTTTATGTTAATAGTGCTTTGTTAACTTTAGTTTAAATATAATTTGTTTAACTTAACAATATTAGGTGCATTTTTTATTATAACTAAATTTGTAGGCTTATTTCAAATAAATGAAACAGTTTCTTCTTAAATATTTTCTTTCGTCGAAATTCGACTGTTTCTACCTTGTATCAAATAATAACCAGGCTTAAAAAAATATTTTTTAAACAGTTTACTTGCAACGTAATTTTCGGCCAATAATAATCGGCCAAAATCAAAATATGTAGCGCGATCTAAAAAGTTACCTTCATTTAAAGAATGTTCGCGGTGTAAAAATATATTGTTTGACCCGCGGATTAGACGCCAGAAACTAAGATACTACTAAAAAAATTACTGATAACTTAAAAAAAAAATTTTATGGTCCAGCGCCTATAAGGTGGAGACAATAAAAATGCGTATTCATATGGTAATTGCATAGGTGCCAATCTGACATCGATTATCCTTAATACATGCGTTAATTTGACCCTGTTTTAATGAGTTTCGAACCAGAATTTTTTCAAAGAAATGAAATTAAGTATGCTGCAGTTACAAACCTGAAATTAAATAAACAAAGATTCATGAAATATATTTTATGGTTTAAACTGACGTTAACCTGGATCAAACTAATCCAGGTATTACGGAAGATTAGTTGAAAGTTGGCAGCTATGTAATTGGGGTTTATTAAGAAGAAAAATCCTGATAAAAATATAATATGCATGCCTCTTAAAAATTTCAACGTGTGCATGAACATAATACCGATGGAAATTGGTGTGCTATTAATTACACAAATGGTTGAAAAAATTTGTAAGATAAATTTTACTCAAGGATTCCGCTTCATTAAATTAAGGGAAAATAATCTGGTCTTTATCAAATTGATAAGAACTGAAACATACTTCAAGTAAACTAGAATAGAAATGGATCCTAATAGAGAAAGATATAATTAATAACTGATGCAGTATTTTTTGTATGAATTTCTTAACTCTTTGAGGGGCAAAGCATTTCTATTGATTAAATACTGAAATGATTGAATGACACCAGAATTTAAAAGCAAATTTATTTCAAAATAGATAAATGCTTATCTTCGCTTACTTGATAAAATTAAAATTTATATTTCAAAATTCTGTTGTCAATGTGGCATTTTTCAATTAAAATTAAGTGGTATATATTTTATACCACCGCCCTTCAAGAGGTTAACGCATTCACGCAGGCGCGCATCACCGGTGGCCCGCAAAAAGGCTAAAGAATCCCTATTTATTCCCACCAGTAAAATTTTACTGAAAAATTTGCCTTATTTAATCGGAGCATTTTCTCGATTTAACCCTTTTCCTGCACACTGTTTCCAGCCCGGGATATGTAAATTTAATTTCAATCTTGCAAATGGTACCAGTAATATTTTAATAAAATTTTACTTCTACAATGAAAGCTTAAATTAAGGTATTTTTAATTTGTAAAAAAGATGTTTGTAAATTACGGTGATGGTCGATAATTTCTCATTTTACAGACAGAATTTGTCCGTGCTGGAAAGGGTTAACCCATTAGTGCCTAGCGTCCCTTTTTAGGGATGCTCCAAAAGGTGCATTCAGCACTGTTTTTGACACCGGTAAAAAAGAAAAGCAATAATTACTTTATTTAAATGATGCATTTTCGTGATTAATGAACTAAACTTAAATCTTCTAAAAATAGCGGTGCCAAACAAATAAAATTTACGCAAAAAATGCTGGGCACGAATGGGTTAATAAAGCACAATTTTCTGTTTTTGAAAATCGGTTGCAAAACATTAAATATCCCGTAAAAGGGTCCTATTGCGAAGGGGTTAAACTGGATAGCAGCAACGTGTGTATGAACCTAATACTAATAGAAATTGATCAGCTATTTATTTCACAGATGGTTGAATAATTTTTTAAGATAAATTTTACTCAAGAATTAATCTTCATGAAATGAAAGAAAAATAATCAAATATATTTTTAAATGATAAGAACTGAAATATACTTCAAGTAAACTAAAATAGAATTAGACCCTAATGGAGAAAGACATAATTAATAACTGATGCAATATTTTTCGCAATGTGGTTCTTAAATAACTTGGCAGCACTAATGCGAGAGATTAATAAAAATGTTAATAGAAACATATTGTAAAATCTTCTTAAAAATTCAAACGTGAGTAAGAACCTAATACCGATAGAAACTAATCTGCTATTAATTATACATATGGTTGAATAAATTTTACTGAAGGACTCCCCTTCATTAAATGAAAGGAAAATAATCTGGTATCTATCCGAAAGATAAGAACTGAAAAATACTTCAAATAAACTAAAATAGAAATGGACCCTAATGGAGAAAGATATAATTAATGACTGATGCAATATTTTTCGTAATGAATTTCTTAAACAACATGGCTTCAACGTGTGTATGAACCGAATACCAAACGTAATTAATCTGTTATCAACTACACATATGGTTGAATAAATTTGTAAGATAAATATTACTCAAAGATTCCGCTTCAATAAAAGAAAGAAAATTATTTTGGTATTTATCCAAATGATAAGAACTGAAACATACTTCAAGTAAACTAAAATAGAATCAGACCGAATGGAGAAAGATGGAATTAATAGCTGATGCAATATTTTTTGTAATGAATTTCTTTAACAACGCGGAATCATTTATCAAATAGATTAATAAAAATCTTAATTCAAATATATGGTGTCATGCTTTTTAAAAAAATTCCACGGTGTATATGAACCTAACACCGATGAAAATTTACTCATAATTAATTAGACAGACAGTTGAATAAATTAGTAAGATAAGTTTTACTCAAGAATTCGGCTTCATTAAATGAAAGAAAAAGAATCTGGAATTTATCCAAATGAAACGAACTGAAGTATACTTCAAGTGAACTAAAATAGAAATGAACCCTAATGGAAAAATGTACAGTTAAAAACTAATATAACAATTTTTTACAATAAATTTTTTAAACAAAATAATTATCAATATTGTTTATTTGAATACAAGTGTTAACAAGTGTTGAATACAAGTTTCCTTTTACATTTGATCACAAGTTTCGAAAAATGCAATACAGTCGAAAACACAAAGGATTTAATTTGGGATGATTTTGTACAAATTTGATCATATGTTTTTGAAGAATCTTATTACATATATATGGTGCTTTTTAAAACTTCTAAGATATATATGAATCTAACATCCATGGCAATTGATTCGTAATTAGTTACATAGTTAGTTTTATAAATTTTACTCAACAATTCCGTTTTTTAAAGTCAAACAAAAAAAATCTGGTATTTATCCAAATGATACTAATTGAAACATATTTCAAGTAAACTAAAATATAAATAAAGCCGAATAAAGAAAAATATAACTAATAACTGATGGAGTATTTTTCGTAATGGATTTCTTAAACAAGGATTAATACACGGCAGGATTAATAAAATAGTCAAAATAAAATAATTAATTCAAATATGTGGTGCCGTACTCATTGAAAATTCCAAGTTATATAATGCCATAGAAAATTTATTCGTAATTAATTAAACAGACAGTTGAATAAATTAGTAAGATAAATGTTACTCAAAATTCGGTTTCATTAAAAGAAAGAAAAAGAACCTTGATTTATCCGAATGAGACGGATTGATGCAGTCTTTAAGTAGTGTAAAGTAGAAATGAACCCTAATAAAGAAATATACAGTTAAAAACTCGTGCATTTTTTTTTTTCACAGTGGATTTCTTAAAAAACACGGTGGCATTAATTATCAATTATGCTTCTTTGAATTCATGTGATTCGTATAAGGGGCCGTCCATTAATCATGTGATTTTTTTTGGCATTTTTAACCCCCCTCCCCCTTGGTGATACATGGTGTGGGTTAAGACTACCCCCCCCCAACCCTACGTCACGTGTATTTTTTAGTATCTACAAAGAATCTTAATTTTTTTAGAATATTTATTATAAAATACAGGTTCAAGTATCATCAAATTTTATTATAGAAAATGTAAAAAAAAATACAGTAATAACCTTAAGAGGTAAACAGAAAAGTTGCAAATTGTTTTGGACTGACATAAAAATAATGAAAGAAATGCGAAAAACTTTTTTGTAGTAATACATAAACATAATTTAATTTACAATGTCCTCAGACCACGGATTAGCAAGACTTTCTTCAACACCAATAACTGGATAAGCATCTTGCAAGTTAGTTGTAGCACAGTGCTTTGTTGAAGATTAACATCGGTTTCATCAAGCCACTCGGCGTCATCATTTTCGCGCACTAGGCAGAGAATCTCTCTCGCGGGAACTTCACTTCGTTCGTTGTCTGGGAACGGTGAATCAAGGTCACACTACAAGCTGCTTTCGACTTTGTACGCGTTTGAGGAAAAAATAAATACACGAAACGCCGCTTTTCGGTTCAGTATCGCGCGTTTGCCGAAAAAAAAAAATACTTGTGATATATTACTAACCCCCTCCTGACCCCCTTGTGATATTTCGTGATTTTTTATGGACCCCCCCCTCTCGAGTCTCGCATGGTTAATGGACGGCCCCTAATGACTATTTCCATCTGCATTTGATCAATAATTTGCAAAAATTCAATACAGTAGAAAAATTATACAGATAAAGGTGTTAATTTAGTACGATTTTGTACACATCTCATCATGTATTTTTTTTTTTTTTTAATCTTATTAAAATACATGGTTTAATGTCTCTTCAAAATCCAAAGATGTATATGAACCTAATATTCATGGAAATTTATTCGTAATTAATTAGAACGACGGTTAAATAAATTAGTAAAATAAATTTTACTTCAGAATTCCGTTCAAGTGCATGAAAGAAGGAGAATCTGTAATTTATCAAAATGATAGGAAATGAAGCATACTTCAAGTAAATTAAAAAAAATTGAACCCTGATGGAGAAATATACCGTTAAAAATTTATACAATATTTTTTTGCAGTGGATTTCGTAAAAAACATGGAGATATTAATTATCAATTATGCTTCTTTGAATACAAGTGAATCGTACAGTGAATATTTCCTTTTGTATTTGAAAACGAGTTTATAAAAAATGTAATCAAAAAGTAAAATTGTATAGATAACAGATTTAATTTAGGATAATTTTGCACAAATCTGATTATATATTTTTTGAAAAATCTTATTGCAAATATATGTCGCCATGCGTCATAAAAATTTCAAAGTGTATATTAACCTAAACTACGAGATATCAACTCGCATTTAACTAGATAGATGGTTGAATACATTTGTAAGATAGATTTTACTTTAAAATCTTGCATCATTAAATGAAAGAAAAATAACTTGTTATTTATCCAAATGATAAGAACTGAAACATATTTCAACTAAACTAAAATAGAAATAAACTCTAATGAAGAAAGATATAATTAATAAATAATGCAATATTTTTCTTAATGGATTTCTTATACAACATTGCAACTCTAATGAAATAGTTTAATAAAAAACTTAATTCAAATGTGTAGTTCCATGCTCCTTGAAAATTCTAAATTGTATATGAACCTAACACGGATGGAAAATTTATTCGTTATTAATGACACAAGCAGTTGAATAAATTTATAAGATAAATTTTCATCAAGAATTCTGCTTCATTAAATTAAAGGGGAAAAATCTGGAATACATCCAAATGGTACGAATTGAAGCATACTTCAAGTAATCTAAAATTGAAATCAACCTTAATGGAGAAATACACAGTTAATAACTCATGTACATTTTTTTCTCAGTGGATTTCCTAACCCCTTAACTTGTTTGCCCGAACTGCATCACTTAAAGATTTTTGACACTATTATTTTTAAGAAAATTTTCTTACTATTGAAAGGCGGAAATGGTTAGAGTAAATTTTACGTATATTTTATTTAGATCATTGTGGTGTGAATCTGCTATTTTCAATTTAATGAACGGAAACGAATCAACCAGTTAAGGGGTTAAACAACATTATGCATCGGCACTACTTATAAATCATGCTTATTTGAATAGAAGTGAACTGAACAATGTATTCTGTCTGTACAATGTAATCCTTCTGTATTTTATAACAAATTTATAAAGATGATAAATAGTAGAAAAATTATGCAGATAATAGATTTAATTTAGAGCGATTTTGTACAAAATTGATTATATTTTTGAAAAATCTTGTTACAAATGTGTGAAATATGCGTATAATATCATGTCTCTTAAACAAATTCAAGGAATATATGAATCTTTCTCATATGGCAATTGATTCGTAATTAATAAGATAGATAGTTGTATAAGATAATTATCAGATAATTATAAGATAAATTTTATTCAAGAATTCCGCTTTATTAAATGAAAGAAAAAGAATCTCGAATTTATCCAAATCGCAATAACTGAAACATACTTCAATGAAACTAAAATAGAAATAAAATCTAATGGAGAAATATATAGTTAACACTAGAACCGCCGGGTATTTCACTCAAGTTTTATAAAAAGTGTTTCTCGCCAGAATTTTTTTTTGTAAACTATTTAACTGATATAATTTGTCTATTTTTCTGCTGCATACATTTAACAAAACTTATGAAGAAAATTCTTGTTCAAATCGACTATTATCAATATGGGAGGGGTCATTTTGACCCCTTTTGGCGGTTCTAGTGTTAATAACTGATGTATTTTTTTAAATATATTCTATAAACAATACGGCACCACTAATTATCAATTATGCTTATTTACAATACAAGTGGATCATATGATGAATATTTCCTTTTACATAGCATCATAAATTTGGAAAAATGCAATATTGTAGGAAAACTTTGCAGATAAATGACTTAATTGAGGACGATTTTGTACAAATCTGATCATATATATATATATATATATATATTTATTTATTTATTATAAGATTTCTTAATATATATATATATATATATACATATTAAGGAATTTTATAAGAAATAAATGGCGACATGCTTCTTAAAAATTCCGAGGTATAAATGAATTTAACACTTATGGAAATTGATTCGTAATTAATTAGATAGATCCTTGTATAAATTTCGAAGATAAATTTTACTCAAGAATTCCGCTTTATTAAATGAAGAAAAAAAATCTAGAATTTCTCCAAATGATACGAACTGAAACATACTTTAAGTAAACTATAAGAGAGTTGGATCCCAATGGAGAAAGCTATAATTAATAACTGATGCAATAGTTTATTGCAATGGATTTCTTAAAGAACACAACGGCACTAACTATCAGTTATGCTAATTAAATAAAAGTGAATCGTATAATAAATATTTCCTTCTGCATTTCATCACACGTTTCGAAAAATGCAATACAGTATAAAAAATGCAATACAGTATAAAAATATATTAAAGGATTTAATTTAGGACGATTTTCTACAAATTTGATCATATATTCTTGAAAAATCATATTACAAATATACGGCTTTATGCCTCTTAAAAATTCTAACATATGTAATCGCTATGGCAATATATGTTTACTGAATCTAACCTTTACGGCAAATGATTCGTAATTAATTAGATTGATGTATAAATATGTAGGATATTTTTTACACACAAATTTCACTTCATTTAAATGAAAAAAATGGAATTTATCCAAATTATAAGAATTGAAAAATACTTCAAGCACACTAAAATAGAAATGGCTCCTAATGGCGAAAGACATAGTTAAGAACTGATGCAAAATTTTTCGAAATGGATTTCTAAAACAACACGGTGGCACTAATTAGCAATTATGCTTATGTAGAATAGAGGTAAACCGTATAATGAATATTTCATTCAGCATTTGAACACATGTGTGGAAAAATGCAATACAGTAGAAAAACTATGCAGATACAGGATTTATTTTAGGACAATTTTGTACAGATTTGATCAGATATATTTGAAAAATCTTTAAAAATATATAGCGCCTTTTAAAAACAACACCTACGGAAATTGATTCGTAATTAATAAGTTAGATAATTGTCAAAAAAATTTTAGGATAAAGGGTACAGCTGGGTTTCTTCGTAAAATATGCCCTTGAGTCAACTACATCGAATCCTACATGAATCGATAGCCCATAAAAAGAAATTCATTTCTCTCCAGTTTCAAGTTTGTATCTCCAGACCACGGGGGGTAATGATCTTAAATGCCTATTTTGGAAGAGAACGCATTGTGGCGAAACTACTGAACGGATTTTAACGAAATAAATAAGGGATATATAAAACCACCATACGAATGATTGACAATTTTTTCAGAATTTTTTTAACAAAAGAACAAGTTTTCTAACATTTTTCTTGTTTTTAAATGAACATTTTAATTAAAAATCTATCGAAATTTCTGAGTGACCACCTTAATTTTTTTGCATGAAATACTATGAGATATGTTATATATTCATCATCAATTTCAACTTTCTACGTAGGGTGCATCATATTAAAAAATGCAAAATCTTATTCCGGCGGAGATTGGAGGCGTGTCTCTCACATATTAGTTTAAAAAGGAGTCGTGAAATAACATTATATGACAGAACCTTTCCGGTAGACCTTATATATGAGATTTGTGCAAGACACGCCCCCCATCTCCGCCGGAATAAGATTTTGCATTTTTTAATATGATGCATCCAACGTAGAAAATTGAAATTGATAGTGAATATACATTATGTCTCATAGCATTTCATGCAAAAAAATTAAGGTGGTCACTCAGAAACTGCAATAGAATTTTAATAAAAATATTCATTCAGAAACAAAAAAAATGTTAGAAAACTTGTTCTTTTGTTAAAAGAAATCTGAAATAATTGTCAAACATTCGTATGGTTTTTTTATACATTCCTTATTTTTTTCATTGAAATCCGCTTAGTAGTTTTGTCACAATACTCTGTTTTTCAAAACAGGCATTTAAGATCATAACTCCCCGTGATCTTGAGATACAAACTTGAAACTGGGGAGAGATGAATTTCTTTTTATGGGCTATCAATTCATGTAGGACTCGACGTGGTTGACTCAAGGGCATATTTTACTAAGAAACCCGGCTATACCCTTTTATTGAAGAATTTCACATTATTAAAAGAAAAAAAAGAGATTTATCCAAATTGTAAGAACTGAAACTACTTCAAGTATACTAAAATAGAAATGAATCCTAATCCAGATAGATATAGTTAATAACTAATGCAATAATTTTCATAATGTAGTTCGTAAACAACACATAGACACTGATTATCAATTATGCTTATTTATAAACAAGTGAACCGTGTTTAATTTTTCCATCTGCATTTTTTCACAAGTTTGAAGAAATGAAATATTCTAGAAAAATTATGCAGATAAAGAATTTATTTTAATTAGTGTTTTGATTAAATTTTATAACACGCTAGCTTAGATTTTGTAGTGTCTCTGCTCACGTAGTACTTCAGAAGTAATAATTCCTGTTCTGGCAAATCAGAAAGTAAATTTTACTTATAATATTCATACGTTTAAAATGCATTTCATGAATACTAAAATCATACCTATTAATGTTCACTCTATGTCAGAAATGTAAAGAAAGCTTGAGATGTCATAAATGGTCAAATTTCGTAAACTGAAAACAAATCCGCCAATTTACGAGAAAGGCTTGTTGCAGAGATGCCGGAATGTTCCGTTTTCGTAGTTCCGTTTTTTAAGCGCTTGAAGCGCATGCATGACGAACAGAAACAGCAATCTCATCCGATGGTAGATTTTTGCAGTAACAGTTCCTTATTCAAAATTCTGTAATCTTAAAAAAGCAACAGATATACGGAAATATTCCATTTTTTTAATGAAATGGAAAATTTCTAATCAAATTTCACAGAAGACAGCCTGTTAGTAAACAAGTTAGTAAACAAAATTTTTTAACAGTGTATAGGAATAAGGGTGCAGAAATGCAACGTTAAACAATTATAGGCATAGATGTCAATATCTCTTAATTATTGTGGGGTATAAGCTAAGACAAACAAGTTTAAAACCGAGAACTGTTTATTAAAAAATATGTCTTCTTTCACACTCTAAAAACTGCGAATTTATGGTATTTTATCTTGGATTACTACAGTAAATTTACGGAATGTGTCCTTTTCTCAAGATAAAAGGTCAACTACCGTAAATTTTACGTTTTACGGGCAAAACACATTTATCTAAAGGCAAAGTCCGTAAACCTAGGAAAAAAATCCGTTTTTTATAGATATTGCCTGGAATCTCTGCTATAGTAAATTTACTGCCGCAGATTTTTAAAGTGCAACATGGTACTTGCTAGTTTTCATTTTAAAATTTTCAATTTTCAAAATATTTCCAGATCGAATCATGTTTATCTTGAATTAGATTCCAGATAATTAAGAGATGTTAGCATCTGTGGTATAGGCCGTTATTAAATTTGGAGAATAAAAATTCTTCGCCGGCTTAAATAGTCATACTCCGCAAGGACTTCATGTATCGTTACACATCTTTTACGTCTTACACTTTTTTAGCACTGATGATGGGACTTTAGAAGTCCCGAAACAGCTGTATGCTTTTAACATATTTTATTTTATAATATTTGTGCTCTTTAACGTTGTTTATTTATTTAGTTATGTATAAGCACAAAGTACAATCCTCCCCCCTTCTTATACACATGTTATGCATTTCATGAACAGGGCAGCATAAGGAAATGGAGCGGTTCTCAAAATATATAGATGAAAGGATTCCAAGATAGAAATCTGTTGGATCGCTGAACAATTGAATGTCTTCATGACGACTTTTGCGGAAGTGAAATATTTTACGTTTCTATTAGTGATACGGGTACTGTAAGTTATTGCAGAATTAATGCAGAGTGAAATAAGCAATATTACACACGGTAGATAATAGTTCTTTTGCATGCTCGAGAGCTGATGAAGTACGTTGGGTGCGAGCTATTTCCTTGTGTCCCCCGAAACATCAAATGTATGTCGGCAAGATTCTTATTGTTGTAATGATACATGTTGCTTGATGAGAAATTATTCCAATATCAGAAGGTTTTCATTTTCATAATAAGCTTATTTTAGATGTTCAAATATTACTATACACATATTTATAATACCAGATAATCTGGTACTTCCATTATTATTCAATAAATATAACATTCATAAGATCCATAAAATTTAATTACTCTAATAATAAACTAAACTAAAACATTCCATCCAAAACATTGCTATCGTCAAGGCAACGCAAAATTAGTTGCCACTTAGCATCATATAAATACATCGCTCGCTCGCAGGCGAGAAAGAAACGTCACTGTCATCGGAGGAGATTTCGCAACATTGCTATATATCTGTGTTGAAATGGCGATTAAAATCAGCGAAGTGTTTCCAGCCGCCTAACTCTATTCCGCACTTTACGTCTTAACGCTGCATTTCCACACACACATTCATATACGAAATATGTTTATTTAACTCCTTTCTATCTACCTTTATATTTATGACATAAAATTTTCAAAACATTCTATTTAATTATACAAAATGACTATGAGGCATATTTTCCTTTTTTGCTTTTTTTTTAATTTGTTTACATTACAATCTCTGTACAATCACTTCTTTATGTATGTTAAGAAGGTATTGAAGTGTAAATTTTGTGCAATATACTGATTTATACGTTAGATAATTTTCCAATTCTGAAAACAATTTTTACATACTTTTAATTATGATTTGTACAAGTCTAAAAATTTGAAAATGAGAAAGATTTAAATGATATTTAAAAACTTTTTTAGGCATTCTTATAAGTTTAGGCTGCGCGCTACGTTTTATATTGAATAATATCTGTGTTATTATTAACTGTATAAAATTTATTTGATGCTTCATAAACACATTTTTTTTTCAGTTTATTAGACTGAATAAAATCTTATAGCGATCTTAAATTTAAATCTAAATATATATTTCATTATCTATCTATATATATTTGTGAATAACAATATTTGTCTTTCTATCTGTATCTTTTGGTACTTTATCTATTCATCTATCTACCTATCATACATCCATCTATCTAATGCATCAAAGATCCCTCTTTATCCATATATCAATAATAAAAGTCCTTCCGGCAGTGCCGGGAGGAAGAGGTAGCTTTCATATACTTATATATTTATTTACTTATTTTAAATTAAGTTATATTATTCAAAAATACTAAGCTCAAATTAGTGGAACATGATTATAAGCTTGGTCGAAATCTTAATTCATGTGCACATGCACACTCATATTGAAGTCGATTAATGTACACGAGTGCTGTCGCGGGCAAATTGATTTATTAAAAAATGTCACCCACGTTAGAAATTCAAACTGCTCAGCTGTTTTTTTAAGTTAAAGACAAAGCAAAAAATACTCCGGAATTCATTATTAAGATAATTATTTTAAAAAGAACCTTTTTTCAATTTCTAATTTTTTGTTTGTACATCATTATGCATTTAAAAGATTTTTGACAAACTTAAAAGACTGCCATTTTGAAACAAAAGAACATATGAAGTTGACCAGTGAATGTGGTCAAGGCATTGCTATGTACTATGTGCACACGGAGTTATATCCAAATCAGTTTATAAATATGCGCATAATCGCGTGACAAATTTCAATCCGTTTCAAAATGTGAACCACCCTGGAAATTGAAAGTTCTATAACCCAACCATTTTTCAAGATATAGGTGGAACAAAAAATGCTCTGGAAACTTTGTATCAAGATCAAACTCACAAAAGAAAAATCTTTTTCAATTTCTTAATTTTGTACCTAATTTTAAAATTTAAAATTTTTATAAAAATTATAATATTCCACCATTTTAAAACAAGATGTCGGATGGATTTGGAACGAACTCGGTCCAAACATTGGTATGTACTATGTATGCACCAAGTTTCATCCAATTCGGTTTATAAATACGCGTGTTATCACGTAACGAAAATCAGATCATTTCAAGATGTGGGCAACACTGGAAATTAAAAGTGCGATAACTCAGCCATTTTTAAGATACAAACAAAACAAAAAATGCTCTGGAATCTTTGTATCAAGGTCAAATGCATAAAAGAAAAATCTTTTTCAATTTCTCACTTCCTTGTACCTAATTTTAAATTTTAAAATTTATTAAAATTTTAAAATGGCCGCCATTTTGAAACAAAATGGCGGATGATGTTGGCCAACGAACTCGGCCGAGACATTTGTATGTACTATGTACATACCAAGTTTCATTCAAATCGGTTCATAAATACGATTGTTATCACGTGACAAATATCAGATTGTTTCAAAATGTCAGCCATAAGAAAAATTCAAAGTGCTATAACTCAACCTTTTTTTAAGATATAGACAAAATAAAAAATGTTCAGAAACCGTTGTTTTAAGTTCTAACACGTAAAAGAAAAATATTTTTCAACTTTTAATTTTTTCGGATTTAATTTTAAATTTTAATTTTTTTTTTTAAATTTAAAATGGCCGCTATTTTGAAACAAAATGGCGGATGATGCTGGCCAACGAACTCGATCGAGACATTTGTATGTACTATTTACATACCAAGTTCCATTCAAATCGGTTGATATATACGCGTGTTATCAAGTGACAAAAATCAGATCGTTTCAAAATGTCAGCCATAAGAAAAATTCAAAGTGCTATAACTCAATCATTTTTTAAGATATAGATGAAATAAAAAGTGTTCTAAAATTGTTGTTTTAAGTTCTAACATGTAAAAGGAAAATATTTTTCAACTTTTAATTTTTTTGCACTTAATTTTAAATTTTTAAATTTTTAAAAAATTTAAAATGACCACCATTTTGTTTCAAAAAAGCGGATGATGCTGGCCAACGAACTCGGTCGAGACATTTGCATGTACTATCTACATACCAAATTTCATTCAAATCGGTTCATAAATACATTAGTTATCCCATGACGAAAATCAGATATATATATATATATATATATATATATATATATATATATATATATATATATATGTATACATATATGGTTATATATATATATATATATATATATATGTCAGCATTTGAACGAAGGTTGGTTTTGAGGTCTGGGGGTCATGATCGGTGAAAATATACCAAAATTTTCTAGAAGTGCTTTCCTCCGGACGGCTGCAATAGGTAGCTTTTTACTTTTTGTAATGAAAGCTACCTAAAAATTGATAGTAAGAAAGGTACTACTTGGCTATCCCGTCGACCAAAAACCTACCGCCAAACTATAAGATTAAATGCCAATAATGGATGATCGTGAATGTCACATCCAATAACATTAAATACGATACAAGTGTTTAAAACGTGATTAAATGATTTTTTAGTTCACAGGCTATCAAAGCCTGAGAGCTTACGTGCCCGCCCGTTCTGTATGTATGTATGTGCATACGTACGTACGTATGTAACGCGATAACTCATGATAAAAATATCCGATTTATATGAAATTTTGGATGTAGGCTTATTATGATAAGACGCTTCCCTGATTAGTTTTGAGAGTTCATTCGATAAGTATAAGAAGAGGAACGGGGGCTATTGCCCCTCCCCTAAATTGATATAAATGGGTTTTTCATGCAGAATCAGTAGATTTCGTTCAAATCTTAGATGTAGTATCATTCTAACGAGGTGCCTCCGTGATTAGTGTTGGGTGTTCATTGGATAAGTTTAAAGAGGGGGAGTAGGAGGGTAATCCTCCCGTCTTAATTTAGGTTTTTCACACAAAATTTGCCGATTTGCTTAAATTTTTCTACATAGATTTATTCTGAAAAGGCGCTTCCCTGATTTGTTTTTGGAATTCACTGGATAAGTATAAAGGGAGGGTAGGAGAAACTACCCCTCATAAGTCATGTAAATGGTTTTTCATGCAGAATTAACAGATTTGTTTAAATTTTTGGATACAGGTCCATAGTAATAAGAAGCTTCGCTCATTTTTTGTGGTGTTCGCTTTTTAATTATAAAGGGGGTGCGGGCGATTACCTCCCCCTTCAGTTAGCTAAATAGAGTTTTATTCAGAGTTATCCGATTTGCTTTAAATTTTGGATGTAGTTTCTTTCTGATAAGTTGAAATTCTGAACAGTTTTGAAGGCTTAATTGTTATTTAGAAAGGAGGGAAAGGGGGACAACGTTTCTTAAGTTACATAAATGGGTTTTTATGCAGAATTATTCGACTTGCTTCGAATTTTGGATACAGGTTTATTATATGATAAGGCGTATCCCTGATTAGTTTTGGTGCTTCAATGATTAAATGGGAAATGGGGGATACTTCCTTCCTTATTTTTTTTTTCGAAAGGTATTATTATATAAGGCTGTAATATACAATTAGTCTGCATAGTCTGTGAGCTATGTGCCGTCAGTTTCACTGGGCATCATTCTTTTTATATTTCGACTTTTTATTTGTATTTTTATTAATATTCTAATAATTATTTATTTTTTTATGTTTAAAATAAAAATTATGTTAATATGCGTAATTTGGCTATTATTTTGGCGATTTGTACTATTTGGTGAAATTGGTCGACGGGATAACCAAGTATACCGTAAGAAATATTCAATAACAAAAATTATACAGATCAAAATAATACAGATTTACAACTCAACTATTGGTTTTAGAACATCTGTTTTGTAAAAAGCTTTGAAAATTTTAAAATTCTAAATTAATATGTTTATGCATTTAGTTTATAATAAGAAAAGCTTTCACTATGCTTCGACAATTAAATCAGATAAAATTCCATTCTTTTACGAATAATATCTACGTTGAAGTTTATGAAATATCAGATCTCTTCGGCGTTAGAAATTTTTGCACTGATTTTTAGTTATGTGGGACAATGCAGATAATAATGCGTACCATAATTTCGAAATATAAACTTTATTGAAAAATTATGTTTCGCTTAATTTGTCTAAGAAATTTTGGATTTTATCCAAGAATAAAAATTGAGTAATGATCTCTTCCAGGAAATTAAATGAGAAGGATACGGAGATAACGCATAAAAAAAACTGCTTCTTGATGCATTTTTTTTTTAATTTTACGACGAATTAATTAACAGAATAAATTGCCCAGAATTTAAATATATATATATTTTTTACTTTTGCTCTCTTTACATGTACAAATTTTCGTAGAATGTGAAATTTTTTTTAATATAGAATTTGTTTACTATATTACAATATTTATTTGGCATGGAATGGAAACCGTTGTTCTTATACTCGCACAGATGTTTGAGTAAATTTTAATCATGAAGTTTGTTAAAGAAATCTATTCCATTAACTGAATGATTTTTTTTTTGAATCCATAGAAGAATGTAAACTTAAAAATTGGTTCTGCAATTAAAGGAACGTTAAACTATTAAATTTATGAAAAGTAACACAAGAAATAAATCAGTTCAAAATATTTTATTTAAAATAATGATTATGATATGAGGTTCTAAGACGTATGGAAATTGACATTTCGGTACATTTGTATTTTTTTACCTGTAGATTTAAAAGGAAAAACAAATCTAGTATAAAATATATCACCGCAAAATATGTGCCACGTTTAAATAGCATTTTTTACATATGGTTATATAACAGTATTTATGGTTAAACAGGATTTCTTTTTATCAGTTTGTAGTTTACAAATTATTGAAAAACAATTGTTTAACTCTTCGAAACGTTGAGATTAAAAGAGGAAAATAGCGTTGAATTATATATTTTTATAAATATGGCATTTAATACAATACTATGAATTCCAAATTTACTTCACTAAATTTTAACAAAAATAAAATAATAATAATAATAATAGATTTTTTAATAATAATAATAAATTTAACATTTTTTTTACTACAAATGTTTCTACATTTCTATCCTGAGAATTTATTTGAGAAATCAGTTGTGAAAACAGCTTTTTTCCCTTTACAGAGTGTCAAATATATCCCATTCTAAGGCATATTTATTTTAATAGACTTATTTTTCTTTCAGATCTAATAAACCAAAATGGCTACATTTTATTACCTATTATAATCATTTGTCAAACAGAATTGTATTATGCTTCTTAAACAGCATAAATTAAAAATGCTTCCTAAAGAGCGCTTTAAAGTATAAAATATCGGAGAAGTAAATGATGCTTTCGTGGGTCAGCTACTCAAGTTTTGATTTTTTTAAAAATTACTTATAGTAAAGATTGAATGCATAATACACTGCTGTAAGAAATTAAGAGAATTTTCATATTTGATCTACGATCTCCAGAACTACTGGATAGATTTACTTTATTAAAAATACCAATTATAGGCATTAATTTTAGATCCTTTTAAAAAAGTCTCGAAAATAATTTTTATATATCATATAATACAATTGTCAATATCACAATAAAAGTTTATATAATCTAAAATTTTAAAAAACTGATAACGTTTTCATCCTATCTAGGACATCTTCAGTCAGCGTACGTATGAAGAAACCCAAACGGCAGGAGTTTATAAAATAAATTGCATAAATGAAAATAACGAAAAAGTAGAATACATAGGAATGACTAAAAGAAAAATAGCTGAGAGAGAGAGAGAGCACTTAAGGGATTTAAAATACGATAAGTTAAATACAGCATTGTCAAGAAGTCACCATAAGATACCTGTAAAAATTGAATCTATACATATACAAAAAATAGCTAATTACGACAACCTACACAATACATTAATCAGGGAAACACTCGAAATTCTCACCTCAAAAGAAAAACCATGTAACGATTAGGTACATGCAGTCATTGACCCCAGATGGGTTTAAGATGCTTGGCGAAAAGGAAGGGAAAAACAGAGAGAGAGAGGGAAAATCGGGGGATTTGAACGGTATATAAAGCTCAAAAGAAAATGATTTCCACGTACGCTGACTGAAGATGTCCCAGATAGGATAAAAACGTTATCAGTTTTCTAAAATTTTAGATTATATAAACTTTTATTGTGATATTGACAATTGTATTATATGATATATAAAAATTATTTTCGAGACTTTTTTAAAAGGATCTAAAACTAATGCCTATAATTGGTATTTTTAATAAAGTAAATTATATATGAAGGCATTATTCTTGTTATTGTAGTTATCTACAATTTCCTGAATACTGGATAGATTTTAATAAAATTTGGAGTGAACATAAGATGATATAATAAAAACAAAATAAACATTCAACAGTTATAATAGACACACATGTTAGTGCATAACACACATGAGGGATCGCAAGGTCTGAAACAGCGGTTGCAGAATACACAAAAGAAATGGGTTAATAGGAAGTATGGTCCTTTTTTACAGGTACACAGGTCTCGCAGCCTAATGCCATACTGGAAATAAGGCAGTTTATCCGTGCCTGTGGCAATTGGTCCCGTTCATTCAGCAACGCTGTTTTCAGTTCCTAGTTGGTTCTCGGAGGGGGGATTGCGAGTTGCAGTTGCCCTCCCCAGAGCGTCCCAGACATGCTCTATAGGGTTTAAGTCTGGATACCTGGCTGGTCAATCCATCCGGCGATTATCCTCACTTTCGAGAAATTTGTCGACCAGAAGATCTCTATTTGACCTCGCGTTATCGCCCTATAAGATTAACTCGGGGCCAACTGCACCTCAGAAAAGCCCAACATAAGGCTCCAAGATCTCATACCTATACCTCACACCAGTCACAGAGCCTCAGTCAAAGATAGGAAAAGGTGTGCAAGCGTCCAACATAATGTCTGACCAGACCATTATACTGCCCCCGCCATAATGTTTGATTTAGTGGATAATAGAGGGTAGGTAGCGGGCCGCTGGCGCTCTCTACATGAAAGTATGACGAGAATCGGTGTTTAGGCTAATCTGGGATTCGTCAGTGAAAAGAAATGTCACCCATTACTCCATATTCCAATCACTATGCTGCCTGAATCATGTTTATTGGACTCTCCTGTTCGTAGACGTGAGCAGCAATCAAACACCCGGCTTCTGGCAAACAGCCCTCTCTCATTCAGTCTTTCGAAAACAGTCATTCTCGTTATATGGATTCCTACGGCTGCATACAAGTCCCGAGCGAGCTTAGAAGCTGTAGCCCCTTTGTTAAGACTGGCAAAAATTGACTAATGGCAATCTTCTCTGGCCGTTGTAGCTCCTAGACGACCTTGCCCAGGCTTTTTCTCGATGGATCTAGTATCCTGGATTATTGTTTTTTTGGTTACGCACGACGCAGAGCGTTAAATTAAACTTTCTGCATATCTGGACTTGCGAATAGCCAATTTCTAGACTCCCCACAATTTGCCCCTCATTCCATCATGTAAACGTTGGTGGTTACTTATTGTTACAGTTCCGATGTGAATTTAACCGATTGCTGCTAAATAACAGCAAGAAATTCTCCGAGGTATCCTAGCGTATGCAATTCGTCTTACCTTTCACGTGCTTATAAAGCCTGTTTTTCTGCTAGCTACGCCTACACACATGTATACGCTTATGTATTTGCAGTACAGAATTTTATTTTTATCTAGAAGCAGTGGTTTTTCCTTCAGTTCAGTTCTTTTCATGCAATTCGATAAAAGGTGGAAATTATCTTAATTTATTTCCCCAGTGTATTTTTAGAACTCTTTAATAATAGTTTTAGACATTTAATCGAGCGCATTCTATATAAACGATAAATTCAACTATTAAAAGTTTTATCCAAAGTGTTCATATTAGATTTCGCAAGTGTGCTTCGTTTAACATTACAGCATATATCGTTAAAAGACAACTGAAAAAAAAGTTACTTAAATCTATGGATACTTAGAATGAAATAGGAAATTTATATCACAGAATGTTTTATAAATTTTTAAAACGAATTAAAGTCATTACGTTTTTTAAAGAATGAATAAACAGATAGGATTTTGTTTTATCAGTTTATATTTTTATAATTTTTGAAAAATATATTAATTTAAATCTTGGAAACGTTGCTTTAGAATGAGGAAAAAGGTGTTGTATTATTTATTTCTTATGAAAAAGGTGTACAACACAATACTATCCCTTGTACATTCAATTCACTAAAATCTTAATAATAATAATATATCATGCATATTGAATATTTTGATCAATTTGTATTCTTCCTTCAAAGCTAATAAACAAAAATAGCTATATTTTATAATTTATCAAGTTATAAGTAATTAATTTATAAATTATCACTTCAAAGTAAAAATATCTGATAAATGATGCTTTCTTAGCTCAGTTATTCAAGGTTTTATTTTATTTCTAAACTACTTATCGTAAAAATTGTACGCTTAATATTTTCAGAACTCCTTAATGATAGTTTTAGACATTAATCGAGTGCATTCTATATAACCGATTAAGTCAACTAGCGTATGTTTGTTTAAGCCATATTAGATTAGGCAAAAGTGTTTCGTTTAACATTACAGTGTATGTCATTTAAATACGACATTAAAAAATAAAAAATAGTTACTTTGATCAATAGGTAGTTAAAACAAAATTAGAAATTTATATCACAGGATGTTCTTTAAACTTTTGAAACGGATAAAAGTCATTACATTATATTCGGATAGTCAAACTTAAAGAGAGTCTCTTGTATATAAACAGTTGTATGATCGTTTATTATATTTGTATAAGGCAAAATATACTTGCATGTAATGTTGTTACATATTTTTTACACAATAAAGTTTCATGTACAAGTTTCTTTCTTTAGAATTTATTTTAGAAATTACCTATGAAACTGTATTTTTCCCCGCTATTGAGTGTCAAATATATCCCATTCTAAAGCATGAATATTTTAAATTTAATGCAATTTATTTTTCTTTCAGAGCTAATAAACCAAAATTGCTCCATTTTATTATTTATTATAGTCATTTATCAAATGGAATTGAATCATGTTTCTTAAACAGCACATTAACCTTTTAACGTTCATTGGTTTCGCCACGAAACCACAAAATTTTAATTCCGATACGCAACACTGACACTGGCATTTTTATCTAAAAATATCCCTTTTATTTTGTATGTGAAAAATCATGTTTTCTTATTTACAAATATATCTGTTCTTTATTACCGGTGTCATTCATTTATTTCGACATCTTAGCAATGAAAATGCTATGATCGTTAAAGGGTTAAAGTAAAATATCGGAGAAATAAATTTCTTAACTCAGCTACTCAATGTTTGATTTTTTTTCTAAACTATTTATCGTAAAAATTGCACGCATAATATTTTTAGAACTCTATAATGATAATTTTAGACATTTAATAGAGCGAATTCTATATAAACGATTAATTTAACTAATGGATGTTTTATCCAAAGTTTTCATATTATATTTGGAAAGTGTTCGTCATTTGACATTGCATCGTATATCACTAAAATACGACTTAAAAAAAAGTTGCTTTATTCTATGGATAATTAAAATGAAATTGGAAATTTATATCACAGGATCTTTTTAAAACTTTTGAAACGGGCAAAAACCACTACATTATTTTAGAATAAATAAGCGGATAATTTTTTTTATTAGTACGTATTTTTAGATTTTTTTAAAAAGATATAAATTTAATTTTTTGAAACGTCCAATTCAAAAGAGGAAATTAATGTTGTATTATTTATTTACATTAAAATTATGCGTAATACGTGTAAATTTGCTTATAAATAATAATAATAATAACAATAATAATAATGAGTTAGTTTCAGCTATATCCCATTCTAAGGACATATGTATTTTTAATTTAATGCAATTTATTTGCCTTTCAGAGCTAATAAACTAAAATAGCTTCATTTTATTATTTATTATAATCATTTACCAAGTGGAACTGTATCATGCTTCGTAAACAGCACATTAAAGTAAGAATAACGGAGAAATAAATGATGCTTTCTTATCTCAAGCTACTTAAAATTTGATATTTTTTTCTAAACTACTAATTGTAAAAATTGTATTCCTAATGCTTTTAGAAGTCTTTAATAATAGTTTTAGACATTTAATCGAGCGCGTTCTATATAAACGATTAATTTAACTAATGGATGTTTTATCCAAAGGTTCATATTATATTGTGCAAGATGCTCCTTTTAACAATATAGCATATATCATTAAAATATTACTTTGAAAAAACAAAGTTACTTTAATCTATGGACCCTTAGATTGAAATTGGAAACTTATATCACAGGATTTTTTCTAACTTTTCAATGGATAAAGGTTATTATGTTATTTTCGAATAATCAGACTGTTGTATATAAGCAATTGTATCATTGCCTACTATATTTGCATATTGTATAACGCTTATATATTGTTAATTTTTTTTAAATGCAAATTTTCCCCTATACATTTTTTTTGAGACATTATTTGAGAAATCAGCTATGGAACGGCTTTTTCCCCATTATTGAGTATCAGCTATATCCCATTCTAAGGACACATATATTTTTAATTTAATGCAATTTATTTTTCTTTCAGAGCTAATAAACCAAAATAGATACATTTTGTTATTTATTATATTCATTTAGCAAATGGAATTGTATAATACTTCTTAAACATCACTTTAAAGTAAAAATATCGGTGACATAAATGATGCTTTCTTAGTTCAGCTATTCAAGATTTGTTTTTTCTTAACTAAGGTACCCTGGGGTAATAACGCCACGTTAAGGTTCTACTAATTTTTACGGCTCACTTTTAGATTGTATTTTTCAAACAAATATATGATTTGATACAGCAACTCATTGACTATCTACATAAAAAAATAATTTAACAGATATGTCTTCATAAAATGTAATGGCGTGATTTCTTGGCCAGTGCTATTTGGCGTTATTACCCACATATATGAGTAGTAACGCCATGCAAACAAAACTATGAAATAAGATGGAATAATTGCATGTAGATTGCCCAATTCTAAAAATACAAACTCTACAAACTTAGAAATTGACAAATTGCATTCTAATTATTGAAAATGTTCAATTTTTTGTGAAAGTGTAAGAAAAAAAAGGTGTGGTGTGAGGGGGAGGATGAGGCAAAAGAATACCAGACCGTGAGCTTCTTTTTGCTTAAAAAGGGCCGCTTAAATAGAATTGTTAGAAACATTTCACAGTTTTAACTGTGTTTATTTGAATCAGTATTTAGGATGTAGCTCGGCCACTGTAGGGAATCAACCGGGGTATTCATGCCAAAGATTGGCGTTATTACCCCTTTATAGTTATTGCGCTGTACATTTTAAATTACAAATTATCTCGAAAAGATATCCAAAATCTTCAACAACATTTTGAAAGTCCATGAAATGTACTACAAATTTATGTAATTAACAAAGTATTTCAGGATAAAAAAAAAAAAAAAAAAAAAAAAAAAAAAAAAAAAAAAAAAGTCTTCACATCACAAAACGTATCTCGCAAATTTTAGATCAAGCGTTAATTTTAGTTACTTGTAAAAACAATAAGACCTAAAAACGTAACAAATTAACTTGAAGCTGTTTTTCGCGATTTATATGACTCAAAACCCTTCTGCGCAGAGCACATGGGTGTCATTTACCAGATTATTTCATAATTATGCATAATATTAGCACTTGGCGTTATTACCCTGCCTGGCGTTATTACAGCAGACCACCTTACTTATCGTAAAAATTGTTGCATATCATTTTTAGAACTCCTTAATGATAGTTTTAGGCATTTAGTTGAGTGCATTCTATATAAACTATTAATTCAACTAATGGATGTTTTATCCATAGTGATACTTTTAGATTTGGCAAGTGTGCGTCGTTTAACATTATATCATGTATCATTTAAATACGACTTTGAAAAATGAAAAAGAAGTTACTTTAATTTATGGATACTTAGAATGAAATTGGAAATTTACATCACAGAATATCTTTTAAACTTTTAAAATGGCTTAAAGTCGTGACATTATTTTAGAACAAATAAACGGATAAGGTTTCTTTTTATCAGTATTTATTTTAAGTTTGAAAAACTTATAAATTTATATCTTTGAAATGTTGATTAAAAAAATTCAAATAATTGTGTATCATTTATTTTTATTAAAACGATGCTCAAAACAGCACTATAACTTCTACATTTATTTCACTAAAATTTTAATAATAATAATGGTAATATTATAATTAAAATAATAATACGTAATAATAATATGTCATACGGACTGAATATTTTGATAAATTTGTACTTTTGATGTTTTCCCAGAACTCGTATAGAATATTTTCATCAACCTTGAATGCAAAATACTACAAGTGGAAAACAAAATGAAAATATTTTCCAAGATTTCTATTTTACTTCATTAAAATGATAATAATCGTAATAATAATAATGATATGATGATTATGATGCTGTTGATAATGGAATTTTACTGCAAAATATTTTAATAAATCGGCATTTAAAAATTTCATTGAAGCTCATAAATTATTTTCTCTTTAAACTTGAAAAATGTTTAAAACGGCTTTTTTCCCGTTATTGAGTGTCAAATATATCCAATTTTAAGGCACATATATTTTTAATATAATGCAATTTATTTTTCTTTCAGTGCTAATAAACCAAAATACAGTCGACTCTCGTTAATTCGAAATCGGATAATTCGAATGTTCGCTTAATTCGAACTAAACATAAAGTCCCGAAATTTTCAATGGCAGAATAACGTTAAAAAATTTCATTAATTCGAACTCATTTTCTCATGACTTCGTTTAATTCGAACTAACGAGAATTCCGATTTTTCACTTTTCTTTTCTTTCTCACGGATTTCAGACCATTTGAATAACTTTCTTTCTTTGATTTTTGTTATTATTGTTCCGAACGAGTATACATATAATACAATGCATTTGATATCCACTTTCTTAAAGCCCCATCTGTCCATCAGTGTCGCTTTAATTTTTTCTTCCATCGTAATTGTTTCTAATCCTTTTATTAGTTTATGTATTTATACATTCTAATTTAGTATTAAGTCATATTCTGATGAGAACAGACGAAATAGGTTTAAAAAACACTATAACATTAATTCCTTTGTAATAGTACCATATTAAGCATGTTTCCTTAATTCGAATTTCGGATAATTCGAAAATTTATTATGGTCCCGACGAGTTCGAATTAACGAGAGTCGACTGCATCTGCAGTTTTTTGTTCATTATAATCATTTATGAAATGGAATTGTATCGTGCTTCTTAAACAGTATTTTAAAGTAAAAATATCGAAATAAATGATGTTTTCTTAATTCAGCTTCTCAAGATGTTTTTCTCCTAAACAATTTATCAGAAAAATTGTATGCATAGTAGAGGTCTGCACGGGCCGGGCTCGGGCCGATTTTCAATCATGGCATTCGGGCCGGGCCGGGCTCGGGCCTTACTTCTGAAGACTCGGGCCGGGCCTAGTCACTAATCTTTTCGGGCCGGGCTGGGCTCGGGCCTTATTTTTTTTGCTGAAGTATCGGGCAGGGCCTAACTTTTTTTTCCGTACGAAGCCGAGACTGACTCCATTCTTCCTAGTTTTCATGGACCAAAATAATCAGTTCCTATTGAATCTTCCTATATGAAAATCCTTTTATCGACTTTTTATAAATCAGTAATATTTGGCTTTGTCCAAAAATTTCTGCAAAAAAAGCATATACTTTTAAGCCGTCATTATTCTACAATTAAACATTAGAATTTATTCCTTTTAAAGAATCGTAGATTATTAGGCGTTTTTAAAATAGAATTAAACACACACACACACACAAAGAAAATGATTATGAAGGAATTTTTTTTTAAACCGAAAACTGAAAGTTTCTTTTAAAATGTTCATTCATGCAAAATAAATACAACAATACGGGAGAAAAAAATATATTAAACATTTACACCTGTTAAGAAGGGAATGCATTTTTTTCGTTCCAAAGTGATTTTGTCATTGGAAATTTATACCATATACCGCTTTTCCGATTTTTTGTCTGCATTCAGGGAGTATGGATTAATAATACTAGTGATAACTAATACATTTACATACAACAAACAAAGATTCATTTAAAAGCATAAATATCGCAGCCTACAGCACTTCTGCATAAATGGAGATTATAAACATGGAAAAAAAAAGACTAATATAATTTTTTTTGGTCAGAACTCTTCCATAAGATTAAAGATCAATGTTCTGTAGAAATTCACTCGAGCCGGTCCGGGTTCGGGCCCGGACCGGGGGCAACTTTTTTCCGGACCGGGCCGAGCTCGGGCCGAAATTTTAACTTTCGGGCCGGGCCGGGTCGGGCCATTATTTTTTTCGTTCGGGCCGGGCCGGGTCGGGCCAATATTTCTTTCGTTCGGGCCGGGACGGGCCAAAATTTTAACTTTTGGGCCGGGCCCGAGCCTGGAAATTTCGGCCCGTGCAGACCTCTAATGCATAGTATTTTTAGAATTCCTTAATGATAGTTCTATACATTTAATCGAGTGCATCCTGTATAAACGATTAATTCAACTAATGGATGTTTTATCCAAGGTGTTCATATTAGATTTGGCAAGTGTTTCTCGATTAACGTTACATGATATATATCATTAAAATCCGATTTTGAAAAAAAAAAGCTTTAATCTATGACTACTTAGAAAGAAATTGGAAATTTGATATCAAAGGACGTTTTTTAATCTTTTGAAACGGATAAAAGTAGATAGGATTTTTTTTATCAGATTATATTTTTAGAATTTCTGAAAAACATAAATTTAAGTCTTTGAAACGTTGAGATTAAAAGAGGAAAACAGTGTTGCATTATTTAGTACTTCACTAAAATTTTCATAATAATAATAATAATAATAATAATAATAATAATAATAATAATAATAATAATAATAATAATAATAATAATAGAAATAATAATAATAATAATAATAATAATAATAATAATAATAATAATAATAATAATAATAATAATAATAATAATAATAATAATAATAATTCTACATTTTACATTTTACATTAGCTGCAATTTTTCCTATACACGTTGCTTTCCTGTGAATTTATTTGAGAAATCACGTAGGAAACGGCTTTTTTCCCGTTATTGAGTGTGTGCTTCATCCCATTCTAAAGCATACAAATTTTAAATTTAACGCATTATTTTTTTTCTTTCAAAGCTAATAAACCAAAATGGCTCCATTTTATTATATATTATAATCATTTATCACGTGGAATCGTATCATGCTTCTTAAACAGCACGTTAAAGTAAAAATATCGGAGAAATAAATTTCTTAGCTCAGCTACTCAATATTTGATTTTTTTTTCTCTAAACTATTTATCGTAAAAATTGTATGCATAACATTTTTAGAGCCCCTTAATAATAGTTTTGGACATTTAATCGGTCGTATTCAATATAAACGATTAATTTAACTAATGGATGTGTTATCCAAAGTGTTCGTATTAGATTTGGCAAAGTGCCTCTTTTAACATTACAGCATCATATTTCATTAAAATACGATTTTGAAAAAAAAAAAAAAAAAACTTCAATCTATGGATCCGTAGAATGAAATTGGAAATTTATATCACAGGATCTTTTTTAAACTTTTGCAACGTATAAAAGTAATTGCATTATTTTCAAATAATCAAACATAATGAGACTCTGTTATATATAAACAATCGCATGATTGATTGGTATATCTGCATAACGCAAAATATGATACGCCTATATATTGTTAAATTTATTTTTTAAATGCAGAGTTTCCTCTATTCATTTCTTTCTTGAGAAATTTTGGGAGAAATCAGCTATGAAACGACTTTTTTCCCGTTATTCAGTGTCAACTATATCATAATCTAAAGCATACTTAATTTAAATTTTATTAAATTTATTTTTCTCTTAGAGCTGATAAACCAAAATAGATACATTTTGTTATTCATTATAATCATTTATCAAGTGGATTGTATCATACTTCTTAAACATCACTTTAAAGTAAAAATATCGGAGATATAAATGATGCTTTCTTAGTTCTGTTACTCAAGATTTGATTTTTTTTTAACTACTTATAGCAAAAATTGTATTCATACTATTTTTAGAACTCTTTAATGATAGTTTTAGACATTTAATCGAGCGCGTTCTATATAAACGATTAATTTAACTAATGAATGTTTTATACAAAATTTTCATATTAGATTTGGCAAGTGTGCGTCGTTTAACATTATATCATGTATTATTTAAATATGAATTTGAAAAATAAAAAAAGAAGTTCTTTTAATTTATGGATACTTAGAATGAAATTGGAAATTTTTTCACAGGATTTCTTTTAAACTTTTTAAATTGGCTTAAAGTCGTGACGTTATTTTAGAAAAAATAAAGACATACGATTTCTTTTTATCAATATATTATAGAGTTTTGAAAAATATATAATTTTAAATCGTTGAAATGTTGATTTAAAATAATTCAAAATATTTTACATCATTTATTTTTATTAAATGATGCCCAAAACAGTACTATAACTTCTTATTTATTTCACAAAAATTTTCATATTATTATTATTATTATTATTATTATTATTATTATTATTATAACATAATACAATGATGATTATGATACTGCTAATAAGAAATCTTACATGCAAAATATTTTAATCAATCAGCATTTAAAAATTTTATCGAAGTTCATAAATTATTTTTTCTTTAAACCTGAAAAACCTATAAAACGGCTTTTTACCCGTTATTGAGTATCAAATATATCCCATTTTAAGGCATATATGTTTTTAATTTAATGCAATTTATTTTTCTTTCAGTGCTAATAAATAAAAATATCTGCATTCTGTTGTTCATTATAATCATTTATGAAATGGAATTGCATCGTGCTTCTTAACCGTTCACAACGCGAATTAATATCGCAGTGTAATTATAATTTTGTTTTTTTTTTTACATTACAGCGTCTAATGTTTTAATTTATGTATAAAATGCAAAAAAAAATACCAAAAAAAATAATAGTGCAGTTTTTTTTAATTCTTTTAGTTTTTTTTTTTTTTTTTTTTTTTTTTTTGCTGTTTTTATATTAGTGTTTGCATTTCGGAATTATTAAAATAATGATAATAATAATGATGATAATGATAATGATGATTACAATTCTGTTAATAATGAAACTATGTACAAAATACTTTTATGAATTTGTATTATTCTCATGACCATTGAGGACGGTAATCTATATGCTACCGAAACCGGTATGCTTGTAATTTAAAATAGTAATAATAATAATTTGCTGTGAAATAATCTGATGAATTACATTTGAATTGCATAAAAACTTCCAATGGTTTGGAAACAGAGAGGAACTGTAAATTTAAAAAGGATTCATCATAAAAAAATAATAAAAGCTATATTTCAAATAAGCAATGTTACTTGCGTTGTACGTTAAAATTTTTCTTAGTTAAAATGCACTATTTTATGAATATATATGTCAAAAGATTTTATTCTTTCAGGATGTGAATTCATGTTACGGAGTAAGTTAAATGCAAATGACATCATTTTAACTACCTTATTCACTCGTGTATACCGCGCATGCGTGTATAACGCGCATAGAAAGAAATTTATTCGTAGAAAGAAATCTACAAAACTAATTTTTGTAAATCTATACAAATCTATAGTTTTACAAATGAATCTAGTAAAATTATAACAATCTTGCCAAAATTTTATCTGCAACTTGGATCACAGTTGGATAAAAAGTTATAGGTTTCCCAGTTTCCTAAAAAAAAAAAAAAAAAAATTATTATTATTTAACTTTACAGTTTTTTTTTAATTTATAGTGCAAATCTGTATCTATTAGATGAATTTTTGCTGTAACCGTTACATAAAAACTAGTAGCGGCAATGAGCATTTCTAATTAGTGTTTAAATAATGCTACTACCGCTTTTGTACAAAAAAAAAAAAAAAAAAAAAAAAGTGCAAGAATTGAAATAAAGATGAATACCATAGCTGCCAACTTTTATGCATTTTTCCAACCAAAAATAATCTTATAGTAAATATTGCTTTATTCAATCATCGTAATCTTATGATTAAACAAGTGGAAAATCTCTGTACAATTTTAGTGATTGCAAAAATGCGTAAAAGTTGGCAGCTATGACAATACTAATCCGTAAGACTCCAGGTTTAATTTCTTCTATGAATACATTTCTTGATTCATAGGTATATCTTGTGATTACATAAAGCAATAAAATATATTTTGTGTATAACGCATACCCACAGCTTTTACCCTAAATTTTGGGATAAAAAGTGCGCGTTATAAACAAATCACAGGTTTTTTTTTTTTTTATTAATATAATCATTATAATGTTGATCAATAATTTTTTTAAGATAATTGAATATAATTTTGTTTTGTTTTCGAACCCCATTTCGGAAATTTTTAAGTTCACGATAGCGTTTCTTTTATTCATTGAAAGAAAGCCTAAAAATTTATTAACTAAGCCTAAACTAATTTTTCAAAGAAGACAATAATCATGAAAGACTATATATATATGTAAAAAAAAAAAATACTGGGCAAAAAATATTTAAAAAGGTAAAAATCCAAAAGAAAGCGGCTACCGACAAAATTAGTAATATCAAATAATACTTAAAAACAGTAAATAAATATCAGAAAAATGCAATTTCATAAAATTGCCACTTTTCTTTGCAAATCCGCTCGTTAATTATTCCGCGGGGATGCATTTTTCGTTTTAATTAATCTTCTAGGATTATTCCCACTAATTGTTTTTTATTGTAAATTTCGTCTTGTTTAAGTAAAACATTTACTCGAATAAATAAGAGGAAAATTACTGTTTTGAAAATCCGATGATAAAAAGCTAAAAATTCTGTAAATGCGCTATCTATAATAATAAAGAGACAAGTTTATGAGTGTGTCAGCGCTGTTCTGGAGAGACTGCTGCTTACGGAGAGTTACAAAATTGGGGGGGGGGGGGGGGAGGATTTCGATTTTTTTATCCGATTTTTTTTATTTAATTTTTAGGCAATTTTTAGCGTTCTTTTTATGTTTCAAGGCGATATTTCCACATTAGTGAAAAGAATACGGTGCCATTTTTTTTATCCCGACATAATAAATTCAGTTCTCTTTTTAATAAAGCTTATTCGTAATTCATGCAGTGATTTTTGAATTTTTAACGAATTTTTTAATGCGATTTATAGTATATCTACAAATTTTGCGGCTACTTTTTGACATTGATAAAAGGAAAATCATTTAGCCTAATTTACTAAATTTTTGTCTACTGCGGTTTTTGAATTTCAACGACTTTAAAGCGATTTTCAGTGCCCTTTTCAAAGTAATTTTTAACGTTTTTTCGAACTTTTGTGCATTGAGAATCGATATTTTTTCATTTTTGTCAATATTATAGGTATTTTATATGCATCATTGTTATCATGGATGCGGGCAACGCTGCCAGCTTGTTTTTGATAAAACAGAGGGGTTAATAATGAGGGTGTGAGGGTTAATAATTTTCATATTTCGAAAAATTTCACTTTGAAGAGCTACTTTAAATAATGTTCAAACAGTGTACCAAAACGGGTATATTCACTCGACAAACTTGCTATAAGAGGCACTTAATTTGGTCAAAATTCAACTAGAATAATTAAATTTAGCACACATATAAAACTCCTTCAAAATAAGAGACGTATTTTCTGAATTTTGATCTTTTATCCAAGCGACTATTTATCTACCCCCACCCCCCTACCCCCGTAATATTCGATGATGTAGCAAAACATAGATTTTGTATTATTTTGATTTTAGTTAAGTGTTTTTATGTTTTGGTTTTAAATTTAATTACTTTTTAAATGTGTTCAAGTCTGTATAATGTTTCATATTTAGTTTTTAAAATATTTTAAGCCAGGCCTTAAAATACGTATTAAGTACGTAAAAAAGTAAGTTTCGATTAAATTTCCAAGAATAAATGTTGTCTTTAATACTTTATAAAATTGTAACTTTTTCCAATTTTTAAATAATGAAAAATAATTACTTACAAATAATCTTATTTACTTTCTTTTTTTGCAATCTTTACTCTGTGCATCAGGCCATTAAAGAAGACAAGTTTCTTCGAGAAGTATTTTCTTATCTACTTTAGACAGCTTTATCAACATAGTAAGAAGTTAAATGAAATTCTAAACTGATCCTAAGGAAGATTTGAACTCGCATTTCTTTCTTTGTTGATATCGTTGAAAGTCAAACAGATGACGGTCATTAACAGAACTTGCAGAATTTTTTTTTAAAAAAGTTCGTTTTAAGTATTATTTTCAGAAAACCAGGAACTTTCGATTAAATTTGTAGCTTATGGAATATTTCATTGAAAAATAATCTTTTTCTGAGTAATTACATGTTGGAAGTTTTTTAATTAAAGGAGTAATGCTGCAGCAATGCTATTTACACACAAGTTGGAAATTGCACGTGAGGAAAAAAATTGAACGTAGCAAATGAGGTGCGTTCGTACGATAATGCAGTTTTTAAAATATCACTCTCATATATCAATCTCATAAAATTGTAAATATTTAAACACAATTAAAATGCGCAACAAACAATGTTCTCTCTATACGCATTATGTAATGGAATACTTTTGTGTGGCCTTGTAAATCAATAACAAAAGTTCTTTGCACAACCGATTATGCAAAATCTATATTATAATATGTACTTTATGATGCATATCAATATTATTATGTTCGAATCAGTGTAGTATTATTAAAATGCATTTGAAACTTTTTTTTCCATTGACTGTAATGTAACGGAGTACTTTTGATTGTCCCTGTATTTGATCTATGCATCCTATTTTCAAAAAAAAATTGAAATGACTAGAGAAAATTATGTAATAAGTATGTAATTTAAATTTCAAACGATTAAAATGCAATTGCAACATTTTTTCCCATTGACCGTAATGTAACGGAATACTTTTGATTGTCCCTGTAATTGATCTATCCACCCGATTCTCATAAAACTTGAAATGGCACGACAAAATTATGTAATAATTATGTATTTTAAATTTCAAAAGATTCGGTTGGGTAGTTTTTGCGTTGTTATATGCGGACAGACAGACAGATGGACAGACAGACAAACGGACAGACAGACAAACGGACAGACAGACGGACGGATGAACAGACTGAACGACAACTATAGGTGCTACGTATTTACATAATTACGAACGCACCTAAAAATAACTTTTGTAAGTTTCTGAAAAACAAAATTGACACTTTATATTTATTCAGTTAACTGATCAGTTAGTTAGAAAAAAAATGTCTAATAAAGAGTCCTTCAATTTAAAAAAAGGCAAAATTATATATCTGAAGAAATGGTGGCAAGTGAATTTTAGATTAAAAACGTCGTCTATTCCTGGGGTATGCGATGATTTCGCAAAACGTATTTGTATGATTTGGATTTAAGTTACGTGTTTTCATATTTTGATTTTAAATTTATTTACTTTTTAAATGTGTTCACGCCTATCTAATTTTTGATACTTTGTATAACCGCTTGTCTGGTTTTCCCATACTTTAAATGAACAACGTGTATTTGCCAATCAGGATTTGTCCGTACGTGCATCCATGCACGAATCATAATTCTCACCAGTAAAATTTTATAGTAAATTTTATATTATTTAATTCGACTATTTTTCTGATTCAGTAAGGAAAAAAAAAGTTATGTTTTGAAAATAAAGTGATAAAAGATTAAAAATTCTGCAAAAGACATGAATAAAAATAGACATTTATTGATAGTGTTTTTCTAAAATATTGATCAGTTAACTCTTTCCGGCACACTGTGTCTTGTCCCCCTGGGATAACTAGTTTTAATTCCATATTTGCAAATGGCAACTATAATATTTTAGTGAAATGTTGATTTTACTAGGAAAGCTTAACCCTTTCCGGCACACTGTGTCTTGTCCCCCTGGGATAACTAGTTTTAATTCCATATTTGCAAATGGCAACTATAATATTTTAGTGAAATGTTGATTTTACTAGGAAAGCTTAACCCCTTCGCGACTAGAACCTTTTACGAATTTTTTAATGTTCTGTCACCGATTTTAAAAAACAGAAATTTATAAGTTATTTAATCGAGAAAATGCTTCGTTCAAATAAGCCAAAATTTACGGTATAATTTTACTGGTAACGATAAACACGGATTCTTAAGCCTATTTGCGGCACGTATACGTGTCGCTCGTCCCCCAGGGGTTAAATTAAACGATTCCCCATTTGCAAGAAAGTCGTTTGTAAATTCCGGTGAAAGTCGATAATTTCTCATTTTACTAACAGAATTTGCCCGTGCCAAAAAGGGTTAAGACACCAACCTACTGACTGAAAAAAGACGCGTATGATAATGTTAAGTCTATGGAGGCGTTCATTACAAAAATCTCGCTCAGATTTTAACATTTTGACGTGATTTTTTTTTTTTTTTTTTTTTTTTTTTTTTTGCATTGGATAGCTGAGGACGATCTATAACTGGGCTAGTTTTTACTTTTTCAATTTTGCTTTCAGATTTTTTTTTAAAGAAAATAGTTTAACTTTCAGAGACGGAATTAACCGATTATGAAACTGAAACTATCATAATATAAAAGGAATATAACCAAAATCGAAAAAGTAAAAACTAGGCCGGTTGTGGATCGCCCTCAGCTATCCTATGCAAAAAAATCATGCCAAAATATTAAAATTTTAGGAGATATTTGAAAAGAACGCCTCCATAGACTTTACATTATCATCCGGGTCTTTTTCAATCAGTAGAGCGGGCTCTTAAGTGGTTTATTAATATTTTAATTCAGGAGTTAAAATGTACGTATATCTTATAAAAGAGTAAATTTTGATGAAAGTTCCAAGAATATAAGATGTTTTTCAAGTCGTATTAATAGTTTTTAAAAGTGTAAATTTTATTTAAATTTTTAAATAACAGAAAGTATTTACTGAAACAGAAAGTTTAATTTTTTTTTTTTTTTTTTTTTTTTTTTTTGTAATTTTTACTTTGTACATCAGGCCTTTAAAGTAGGCAAATTTCTTCGAGAAATATTTTTGGCGAAATTCCAAACTGATTTAAAGAAGCTTTGAACTAGTATTTCTTTCTTTGTTGATATCGTTGAATTTTAAACAAATGACGGTCATTAAAAGAATTCGCTAAAGAAACTAGTCGTCGGGGGCCATCGTAATACTTACCCATTATGGATAAGCATATGAAAATAAAATATGTGAAAACTATTTATACAATGCATTGCAATTCCAAAACAGAATTTAAATACTGTTAATATGCATAATAATGCTATATTAAAGAACTGCTGATGTACCAATTTCGACAAATTATATAAAACGCCAAACTACTCAAGTAATACCGAACTGCGTAAAAGAAACATCCTTAAAACTCCAAAAATAATTATAATATAAACTAACAATTTACTGCGTTGGATTAAGCGTCTCATTTTCAATTAAAATATACTTCTGAATTGAAATTTGAATGAAATACAGGGTTATGAAAAATCGAAGAATGTGGAAAACAGGATTACAAATATCTCGGCAACTAATAATTCTATCGACTTCGTTCTATATGCAAAATGTGTGTTATTTTAGTGCCTTTTACGTCCATTCCTTAGAACAAAAACATTCGAAAATTTTTATGTACCTTTCATCAGAACGAATTTTTCGAGAGTCCGAAAAAAATAGTTCCGGATAATCGAGGTTGCTGATATTAAGTAGGATTCGTCCCATTCTTACATACTTGTGAGGGAGTGACCTTTGTCATAAAGGCACTCTAGTATTTCTGAGATCGTGACGTCAATAATTTAACATGTGTAAGCGTAAAAGCGACATCTATCCTCTCTTTTACTTTAACTTTCTAGAGTGTGTGTGTTTCTTTTGGGTTCTGCAGTTAGCTCGCGGTTATTAGTAATATGTTAATGTGAAATATCTCAGTTTGCAGCATATAAAAGCTTGGAGTTTGAGTGTGTGGAGAGTATCTCTGGCGTTAGCCAGCGTGAGAGTGTCTCTGGATAAATTGTGTAAATCCGCCAAAAAAAATTTTCGATTTTCAAAACGATTGCAAGACTTACCCTATACTACGTATGATGGGTAAATAAAAAGGAGTAAAGTTTCATTTTAAGAAGTATTTTCAGAAGAGGAAAAAATTCTGTTTTGATTTTAGCTCATGTGATACTTCATTCAAAGATAAAATTTTTCTGAGTAACAACATTTTAGAAGATTTTTTTTAAATTTAAGTAGGTATACTGGAGTATTTATGTTAAGATAACTTTTACAAGGTTTTTCAAAAAATCGCCAATTTATTTTCAACCACTTGATGGAGCAATATTTTTAAAAGGAACTTTCGAATAATGTCTATTTCTGTCATGTCTTTTACAGATTTTTACTTACATATCATATGTAGTATAGGGTAAGTCTTGCAATCGTTTTGAAAATCGAAATTTTTTTTGACGGATTTACACATTTTAGATAGTGGAGATTCCGAGAAACATATTTTTAGAAAAAAAAAAAATGCCGTCCGTCTGTCTGTCTGTAAAAGCTCTGTCTCCCAAAAAAATTGAGATAGAGACTTGAAATTTTGTATGTAGTTAGTTTGTAAGAATGGGACAAAGCCTATTTAATATCAGCAACCTCGATTATCCGGAACAATTTTTTTTCGGACTCTCGAAAAATTCGTTCTGACGAAAGGTACATAAAAATTTTCGAATGTTTTTATTCTAAGGAATGGAAGTAAAAGGCAATAAAATAGCACACATTTTTCATAAAAAATGAAGTCGATCGGATTATTAGTTGCCGAGATATTTGTAATCCTGTTTTCCACATTCTTCGATTTTTCATGACCCTGTATTTCATTCAAATTTCAATTCAGAGGTATATTTTAATTGGAAATGAGACGCTTAATCCGACGCAGTTAATTGTTAGTTAATAGAATTATTATTTTTGGAGTTATAAGGATGTTTCTTTTACGCAGTTCGGTACTATTTGAGTAGTTTGGCGTTTTATATAATTTGTCGAAATTGGTACATCAGCAGTTCTTTAATATAGCATTACGATGTATATTAACAATATTTAAATTTTGTTTATGAATTGCAATGCATTGTATAAATAGTTTTCACCTGTTTTATTTTCATATACATATCCATGATGGGTAAGTATTACGGCGGCCCCCAATGACTAGTTTTAATATTGCGTCACCGGTTTTTCAAAGCGGTATTTTTTGCCAAACTGAATCAGAAAAATGTTCGGATTGTACAATTCAAAATTTACAATAATAATCATTGGTGTGAATGATTAATAATGATTGGAATATGGATGTCCATACGTGTTACGGGCAAATCATCATTGTCAAAAGCACAATGCTCGTATTACGTTCGGCACATAATAGAATCGGTTAATAAGTGGTATTTAGTGTCTCTTACAGACGACAGGACGACTGAGGAAGATAACCTTCCATCAAGCACTCACTTTCTTTTTCTTTAAAACTAAATTCAAGCAGCAGAGGGTGTTAATAACCATTTGCATTCGTTTATTGGATCTCTTTATCCGGTTCCTGAAAGTTATTTGTATTTCAGGCGAAATTTTTTTTCCAAGCACCTTCGTCGTTCCAAGCCCAAGCTCGCACTCTGATTGGTTGTTGCTCTCGGCACTGTTTTCACGTAACTTGGTGATAACCATACTTGGCGAAAAATACTTCGCTCGTAAGTGAACGAGTAAACCTAAAACCTAACCTACTCATCCTTATCTTCCTTCATTCTTATCCTCGTGGTCTTGTGCTCTTGTGTGTAAAAACTTTGAAAGAGTACTGCTTTCAGTAAGACACGTTCCATCCAATCCAATGCTGCAAGAGGAAAGTCACTTTGTATTCGGTTCGGAAGGAAATCAAACTCCTCGACGGAAGCATCTCACTACGCCAAGTATGCTTGTCGCCAAGTTACATGAAAACAGTACCGAGAGCAACAACCAATCAGAGTGCGAGCTTGAGCTTGGAACGACGAAGGTGCTTGGGAAAAAAAATTACGCGTATTTCAAACTGCGCAATTAGCATCACCTATCAATTTAATCTGTTAACAGTGCATGAAATGCGCATGGTTTATCTGCAAACAGCGTTCAAAAAAGCAAATCTTATGCTTGATATATGAAAAAACTAATATAGATGAAATATAAGACTAATTCTGTAAATTCAAAATGACTTAATTCTTCTTTAGTAATTCATTATTAGTTTTTGTTCTTTGTGATTGTAATAGTAAGTAGTTCTTTATGTATCTAAACTTCTGCTTTAGTATGTTATAACAAAATAACCTTATTGCGAAATACTTTCATAAATTGTGATCAGAGATAACTTATATAATATTTGTATGTTAAAATATTTGTAAGTTTTTTTAAAAAGCAACTGATTCTTTTTCGCCTGTTGTACAATTTAAAACGCGCACTCGTTCATGAGATGAAATTTTGCGCTCCCGGCGAAAGGTTAATGAAAGGAGTTCTTCAGTTCATAAATGTCAAAGTTATACTTCTAAAGAAACTTTGGCATGTGAATTATAGAAAAAAATGTTGTCCACACCTGGGCTATACGATCACGTAGCGTAACCTATACTTTATACTTTATATAATTTTGATTTTAGTTAACTGTTTTTATGTTTGGCATTAAATTTAATTCACTTTTAAACGCTTTCAAGCCTTTCTGAAGTTTTATTTTCATTTTTATTAATATTTTAAATCAGACGTTAAAAAGTAATGATATCCAATAAAGAAAAAAAATTGATTAAATTTCCACGAATAAATGTTGTCTTTTAACCCTTTCCTGCGCAGGCAAATTCTGCTCATAAAATAAGAAATTATTGATTGACACCGGAATTTAAAAACGACTTTTGTAGAAATTACAAATTCCTAAATTCGCGCTTTCATTGTTAAACCGAAATTTCTTTAAAATATTCTTGATGCCGATTGCAAGTTTGGACCTAATTTTAAATTAGGTGTTGCCGGACTGGTAACACTGCGCCGGAAAGGGCTAACCGGTTTCCTGTTTTGCCTGTACAACGTGCGGGCATCCATACTCCGATTATTATATATTATTTTCACCAGGAAAATTTTATAGTAAATTTTTGTATTTCATCCCAGCGTCTTTCTGATTCAATTAGGCAAATGCTTCTGTATTTAAAAAATGGCGGTAAAAGATAAAAAAAAATTGTAAAAGACATGAAAGAAATGGATTATTTGAAATTTTTTTTTTTGAAAAAAATTAGTTAAATGGTTAAAAGTTTATAAAAGTGTATATTTTGTTTTTCAAATTTTTAAATAACCAGATATTTGCTTACAGAAAAAAAGCATTACTTTCTTTTTTGTAATGCTTAATCTTCTGTACATCAGGCCATTAAAGAAGACAAGTTTCTTCGAGAAGTACTGTCTTATCTACTTTACACTACTTTTTCAACAAAGTGAGCAGTTAAACGAAATTCTAAACTAATCTAAAGAAGCTTTGAACTAGTATTCCTTTCTTTGTTGGTATCGTAGAAAGTCATATAAATGACGGTCATTAACAGAATTCGCAGAAGAAAAAATAAAAATAGTTTCATTTTAAGAAGAAAAGTTTTCAGAGTAACTAAATGTTTGATTATATTCTTAAATTAAATGAGATATACTATAGTATTGCTTTTTACATTAAGTTAATTTTTGTACGCTTTTGAAAAAAAAAAAGTCACAATTTATTTTTAACCACTTAAGTAATTAATATTTTTGAAAGAAACTTTCAAAAAATGTCTATTTCTTTTCCTGTCTTTTACAGTATTTTTAATTTTTTGCCACCGTTTTTTTAACAGAAATTTTACCTTCATGAATCAGATTAGCCCCTTTCCGGCACACCGTGCCCGGTTCCCCCCCACCTCCGCACACACACCCTAGGATACCTAATTTTAATTCCAAACTTGCAAATGGCACCAATAATATTTTAGTAAAATTTTGCTTTTACAATGAAAGCTTAAATTAGGGGTTTCAAAATATCGAAAAAGTTCCTTTGTGAATTCCGGTGTCAGACGGTAATTTCTCATTTTACAACAGATTTTGCCCATGCCGGAGAAGTTAATGCTTGCTTTAAATAATGCAAAATTTCCAATACAAATTTCCAATACAGGCAAACGAAAAATGATTGGAATATGATGTCCGTTCGTGGTACAAGCAAATCATGACTGGTAAAAAAAAAAAAAAAAAAAAAAAAAAAAAAAATTACCCGTACGACGTATGGACAAATCAGGGAAGCGGTTAGATGTTTTTATGTTTCGGTCATAAGTTCAATTATTTTTTAAATAAGCTTTTTTACTTCTAGCCTATCTAATGTTTCATATTTAGTTTTAAATAATATTTTAATTTATACGTTAAAATTTACGTCTATCTTATATAAGAGTAAATTTTGATTAAATTTCAAAGAATAAAGGTTATCTTATGTGTCGTCTTTAATACTTTAAAAAAGTGTAACTTTTTCTGTCCAAATTTTAAATAATAAAAAATATTTACTTGCAAAAAAAAAAAAAAAAAAAAACTTTTTGTTTTTTAATTCTTTGTATCAGGCGCACAACCAGTGGCTGAGATGGTCTGATCTCTCAAGGCAGACGCCAGGTGCTGGGTTAGAAGCCAATCGCGGTCGTCGTCCTAACTGTTCGGAGTTTTCGTGGTTTTCTTCGAACCTTGCGTAAATACGGGTTAGGTTCCCTTAGAAAGACCCCCACGAAAATCTCTTTCCCAGGGCTTATATTCCTAGATTAGATAATCAGTCGACACAAAATAAACCAAACCAAACTGTATATCAGACCAATAAAGAAGACAAGTTTCAAAAGACAAGAAAAAAAGATTCTCTTATATACTTTACACAGCTTTATCAACATAGTGAGCAGTTAAACTATATTCTAAACGGGTCTAAAATGGATCTCTTCGCACAAGCCATGAAAAGCAAAATAATATGAAAGTCCATTTTGATATTTCTTATCTTAGCACATTTTTATTTTGTAAGAAATATTAATTTTGAAATATTTTTTTATTATTGGTATCTTATATATTTTTTATATATTACAAAGGTAGCTAATTATTATAGCAATCTTATAAACAAATAAAAATAAATAAATATACATATGTATGTGTGTATGCATGTATATTCAGTGCTCAGTAAAACTTTACACAATCATCGATTACGCATCTGTACTGAGAAATATGCAATGAATTATTTTTAACTCAACTGTCACATATTACTTGTGACTTATCCTTCAATCATAAACGTGACATTTTAAATTATACACGTTACCTAATATACAGGGTGTCCCTTCTCAACGGTGGCCAATGGCTAATTACTAAACCGTTGGTCATAGACATATAGTTCCAGTTGCAAAAATGCTTTAAAAAAGGTAAAGAATTATTTTTTAAGCGATTTAGGTCAAAAAAATGTTTTACTAAAAAATTACGAAAATTAAATTTTTATACGGTCCCCCGGTCCTATAAGTGATATTTAGAAAATTTTTACCACTACTCTAACAAGTAAGACAAAAAAAGTCCCATTCCTCTGCGATCAAAATTGACCGAGTTATAGCTGTTCAAAGTTGAAGCATATTTTTTGCTGCAAAATAGGGGACAGTCACAAATTTACTGGAAATAAAAATAAACATCAGACAGAAAATTTAACTTTAAACATTGAAAGTAAAAAAAAAAAAATTTTACAATGTTGTTTCTGAATTTATGTTGACATTTACATGTTAAAGTAAAATATGCAATTTGTGCTAAAAATATAAGTAAAAAAATAACATAAATTTTCTTAAATTAAATTTGTCTATGAAAAGCAACAGTCACAAATCGTTACAAAATGATACATATTTAACGCTCTATTAGATTACTCAACCTAATAAATTTGATGTAGTCCTATAAAATAAATAAATGGAACACGCCTAAAATCGTATTAATATTACATTGTCATCGGGTTTAAATAAGTATGGGAATTGAACCTCAATCATATATTTGGAAGTGAGTTAAAATTTGAATATAAGTTTTGAACTAGGAAAATTTACATACGAAAACTATGAATAAAATAAAAGCTTATCAAAATAACATACCTTTTTAAAATAAAATCACGAAAAGAATCAGATTCATTTGCTTACAAAATAAAACATCCGTAAAAATACAATTGAGGATATGAATTTCAAAACTTGACTTATCGCTTTTTGATTTCTTTATCAGTCTATACAAACCTCCACTATTGTAACAATGCAATCTCAAAATTTATAATGAAAACCAATAGATGCATTTAAAGTTTTTTCGCTATTTCCCAAAATTTGATTTTTTTGATAAAGAGAATTTTGAAATTCATGTCTTCAGTTATTTTAATAACCAATCTAGAAGTTAATTAATTATAATTAACACTACCGTGAAACTTATACGGTCACAGCGCCTTCAGTTGAATCGCTCATTTAAAACATTTTGTAGTTGGAACTATATGTCTGTGACAAATAGTTTAGGAAGTAGCCTTTGAACAGCGTTGGAAATCGACTCCCTATATAATACTTTAAGCACTTAGTGTACGTTCCCTTAAAGCTCAGTTGAACTCATCCGTTTTCAGCTATAGAAAAGTGGTTTAAGTCATGAAATTTAAAGTTTCATAACTCGGTCAATTTTAATGTTGCATGAATGGGACCTTTTCTGTATTACTTGCTAGAGTGCTGAAAAAGATTTACTAAATATCACTTATAGGACCGGGGGACCGTATAAAAATTTAATTTTCGTAATTTTTTAGTAAAACATTTTTTGACCAAAATCACTTAAAAAACAATTCTTTGCCTTTTTTAAAGCATTTTTGCAATTGGAACTATATGTCTATGACCAACGGTTTAGAAATTAGCCATTGGCCACCGTTGAGAGGGGACACCCTGTATAACCGAATATTTCTTGATCCCAGCATCTTCACAAGCCGACGCTATCGAGAGAAAAAATTAGGTTCTTCTCGCATGTGACGTGTTAAGTTTAAATTTGCATTTTTCTGTGAATAATAGCCAAAAATCAAGAAAGTGTCTAAACTTTTGCATTATGAGAGTTTAATTTTTTTAGTTACATTAAATATTATTTTATATTAAAACCATTATTTTCGTGCTAAAATGTTTGAAATATATTTAAAAATAAATACTGTCATTTGTATAACATAAGACCAGGGTTCGCATAGATCATCTAGTGAATCATGTACACCAATTAATCAAAGACACTTCTTAGTGGCGGGCGCACAAATGAGAATCACTATTTATATGAACATAAAATAAATACGCTAACTGTTGATATAAAATAAATTTCTTCGCTGTTATGGGTTATAAATTAGTCTAAAAATGCTTGTAGTTTAAAATGTTTTACATAAAAAGAATCACAATCTGATCACTAAATCATAGCTGCCAACATCTTCCGCTTTTTTGGCCCGGAAAAATTTTATAGAAAATTTCACCTTGTCGAATCGCCATAATCTGTCGATTAAATAAGTAAAAAATTTCTATTAAATTTTTCCGGTCCAAAAAATCAAAAGAGTTGGCAGCTATGCTACTTTTATGTATGCCTTTATTTCAATTTTCACTTTCTTCTACCAGTAAAAGAAGACAATATTGTAATATTTTATAATCTTTTTTTAGACTTGCAGTTTTCGATGGATTTATACATTTTTGTGTCACTGCTCTGTGTCAATGTGTAACAGGCATTTATTCACTCAATGACAATGTATTCAGTGAAGACGAATTTTTAATGATATGTAACTGACATGCTGTTTACTTCAACTGAAATGTTAAATAAAACAGCTGAATTTAATGCATTAAATGTATTATCAGATGTATGCATAACAAATTTAACTTCAGATCCTCAAAATTTTACATCCCCAGTAATGATTAGGACATTTTTCAAAGCTGCAGCTCATAAAAGCAATGTCTGTTAAAGAAAAGTGAACTCCTGTATTTTAAAAGTTTCTTTGGTAAAAGCTGAAACTAAGAGATAAAAAAATTTCTGTAGTAAGAAATTGAAATGAAAGACCACCTGCAGAACAAAATAGAAGTCTCAAATATGTTAACACTAAACTTGTTTTATCTAATACTAAAGATGGTGACAACATTGATTATGATCATATCACAGATGTGCTAGAAGTAAGAAATCAATAAAGTAGATCCCTTTCTTACAAAAGTGAATTTGGGAAAAATATGCTCTTCTATGTATCTCAAGTTCATCGATGTCCTTGTCAATGAGGAAAACTTGACATTTATTCTCTATTTTCTGAGGAAAAAGGTTCGTAAGAGCAAACTTAAGTATTGTTATTTTAATAAAATATTCTATTAGTTAATGTGCAAAATTATTAATTAGGTGTATGCCTATTGCTTGAAATGTGCATTATGTCCAAGGTAAACAGGCTGTTGTACCTAAGGACAGTTTGCTTTCCCTACTTTAAATGAATGTGAATTTTTTATTTTCAAGCAGCGTTGATTTGCAAAATTATATTATGGAAAAATATGTTGGTGTATTGAAATGTTGCCATTAAATTTTAAATCCGATTATAATCATCGAAGTGAAAAATTAAAACGTGAAAATTGTCCTAAGATACATCACTTTCCCTTAACACATAAGGAACTTTTTCAGAGCTCTTTTCCTGATGCATGTTTTCTGTCGTATATAGATATTTCGGCGCACAGTGTACAGGGTGATTCAAAAAACGTGGACAAAATGATATGAAAAATCAAGCATACAACAAGGATAAAAAGTCACATAGGAACATAGGGCCGCAAACTACTTATTGAGTCACAAATACAGGGTGTTTCATTCTAGCTATACCAGGTTTTAAAGTAATAATTTCGAGGAAAATAAAAATATTTTAATGAACATGTAACGATATGTACCTTATTTTGTGTGAAATGTGATAACGTTATGAAAAGATCTGAAAAAACATATTGCTCAAGCAATCGATGATACCGTATAAAATAACTATCGCAGTCCAAAATGTGAAGTGCCAAGTGCATATAGCTGGTGCGCATAATGCAAACTTCTACCACTTTTGTTTGATGTTATCGCATTTAAAACAAATGTGAGAATGTCTGTTAAAGGTTTTATCATAATATACTTCAGTTATCTGAAATTTATTACCGTCAACCCAAACTGAGTTAGGATGAAACACCCTGTATATGTGACTCAATAAGTGGTTTGCGGCCCTATGTGATTTTTTATCCTTGTCGTAAGACTGATTTGTCATATCAATTTGTCCACGTTTTTTTAATCACCCTGTAGTCTCAGTTCTTGTAAAACTTGTTGTGTGCTGGTGATTGGATCCCGCCCCCATTTTAAGTTCAAATCATCTAGATTAAAATGAAATGGCTTACCGCTTATGAATTTCATTTAAACAAATAAATCACCTCCATTGAAACATTCGAATCAGTTTTGGTTGTACGGTTGCGAATCATACCGTTTTCTTCATATTTTAGAATTTTAAGAGCTGCTTCAGAAGCTTAATGACCCATTTTTAAATAATGTATTACGATGATAATATTTCAGTATTTGCATTAATCATTACATAACCTAGAAACGGATTTTAAAAAATAGGTATTGGTATAATACAATATAGAGGAACATGTACACTTTAACACAACATTTTATATTGTTCATTGATTATTTGATAGTAAGATTAATGCCTTTTATAATAAAAAATAAAAATGCTTTTGATCTATCATAATATACACACACATATATATAAATTTTATAGCCAAAAATATATATTATAAACATACTTATATTTATAAATATATATTGGAATCTATTTTTAATGGTGTTTCAATTAGTAGTTATTAATTATTAATGATAAATGTATACTTTTTAATAATGTTTTATTAATATTATTTTGTATTTATTTTTCATTTAATACTTATTGCCACATTTTGCTATTGTTTCAACGAATGTACTATTTTTTCTAAATTTTCTCTTTCTTCACATCAATCCAATTATCTGATAAGTAGATGTAGTTAATTTATGATAGAACAATTGAGAATTAGGTTTCCGAAATTATTACTATGTACGGAGGTGAAACATTAGATGAAACCATGAAATGCACCTGATTGCATTGATAAATCACATAAATAAACAATGTTATTTAATTTGTGATTAGAGAGGGAAATAGTCTTGAATCATTTGCAAACAAAACGATGCTGATTTAATTAAGCGGAAATCTAGGTTAATCAACTGATTATACAAATAAAGTATTATTATATCGACAAATGTAACTTGTTCCATAGAGATTTTATTTTTCTGTTACAAATTACCGGACATTATGAGAAAATAATGTTTATAAACTCTGACGAATGCTTTAATTTCGTTTTCGAATATATGATGGAAATGAAGGGTGAGCAATTTACTGTATTATTTTAAGTGCAACCGTATTTACTTTTCAAAATATCCCTGCACATGATCAATTTAAAGAAGTTGAAAGTTACACATCAATCGTAGCAAATGCGGTGCGTTTTAGACCGAAAGGATTCAGCACAAAAAATCACCTCATTGAGTTCACCGATCAAAATCTAAAATAGCTAAATCTTGATTAGCATATTAAAATACAATTTCTCTGCTCATATTCTTGTGGAAAACGTCAGTAGAATCCAGTTAAAACCAGAAAAACCGATTTCATTGGTTGACTCACGAGCGTACCATTATGTTTTCCTGCTCCAAAGCAATACGTACAAACTTCCTCATTTCGCTTGTTATTTCAACGAATGTACTATTTTTTTTAATTTTCTCTTTATTCACATCAATTCAATTATCTGATAAGTAGATATAGTTAATTTATGATAGCGCAATTGGGAATTAGGTTTCGGAAATTATTACTAAGTACGAAGAAGAAACATTGGATGAAACCATAAAACGCCCCTGATTGCATTCATAAATCACAGAAATAAACATTGTTATTTAATTTGTGATTAAAGGGAGAAATAGTCTTGAATCATTTGCAAACAAAACGATGCAGATTTAATAAGCGGGAATTTAGGTTAATTAACTGATTACACAAATAAAGTAATAATGTATCGACAAATGTAACTTGTTCCATTGAGATTCTATTTTTCTGCTATAAATTGCCACACATTATGACGAAATAATGTTCATAATCTATTGCGAATATTTTAATTTCGTTTTCAAATAAAAAATTTCAATAAAGAGTGAACTATTTAATATATATTTTTAGTACAAACGGATTTACTTCTTGATATCGTCTGCGCAAGATAGAGATAAATTTAAACAAATCGGAAATTACACGTCAACCGTAGTAAAAATCGGATTTACTTCTTGATATCGTGTGCACAAGATAGAGATAAATTTAAACAAATCGGAAATTACACGTCAACCGTAGTAAATGAGGTGCGTTCATACTATAACGAAGTTTTAAAACTATTCAGATCCTGGTATAATACTATATAGTACTTCGGATACAGCATCGTATACGAAATCTTTTGTAAGTAATTGCAAATGCATGCTGTTTTCTATTACAGAGGCAGTATCTCGCTATAAACATTGAACAACAGCAACGTGGGTCAAATTTCATAAAACACGAAATAGTTTAATCAAATTAAAACACACCGCAATGTTTCTCTTTCTACCATTATGTAATGGTATACTTTTGTGTGGCCCTGTTCTGCCTCCTAGGATTTCACTTATATTATAAAGCGAAAGCTGGGCTCCCGTGGTGGTTGTACCTGCCATCCCCATCCCCATCCCTTCTATGTAAGGCCTGTAAATTGGTAACTAATATTCTTTGTACAAAGTTTGTATAGAATGTACATATTAGTATATACTTCATAAATGCATATCAATTTTATTATGTTCGAAAGAGTGTAACATCATTAAAATATACTTAAAACTATTGTTTCCCATAGGTCAAAATGTAACTGAATGCTTTTTATAAGCTCTGCAATTGAACAATGCATCCCATTTTCACGAAATTTGTAGTTTCTCAACAAACTTAACGAATTATTTTACAATTAAAGATCAAACGATTCGGTTGGGTAGTTTTTCAGTTGTTTTATGCGGACGGACGAACAAACTAAACGATGGCTATAGCTGCTACGTATTTACATAAATACAAACGCACCTAAAAAAGAGATCTTGGAAATTAATTATAAAACCAATAGAAATTCAATTAATTGAAATACAGTTACAAATACCTATACAAGTTTCAGATAATTGGATTTAAAAGTGGGTTTTTCCATCCATTCGACAAAATAAAACTTGAAAATATGCGATAGTTATAATTTAAAAGACATGCAATAAAGCTAAAATTGAACCGTCTGTTGTTGCTACCACTAAAATGACGCCAGGTGTAGGACACCCATGTTTGTTCTTCAAAATACATAAAATAGATTTAAAACAATCGAGTTTAAAGTGCACTTAAAGTTGACTAACAATCACTGAATTTTTAAACGATTAATTTATTAAAAGAAACCCGTTTACTTTTTTATATACAAACAGAAAAAAATTGTATTTTAAAAGCAATATTTTATTCATGTATAAATAAAATGTTTATATAGATATGTACCGGATGTCTCAAAAATGACCGATGGATTTTAAAATTCAATAACTTGCTTACGGTGACAGCTATTTAAAAAAAATTTGCAGGAGGGTTATGTATAATGTCAGGAGTTTTTTTACCGTAATTTTTTATTTTAGTTCAAATTTCAAACGATGGATGGCGCTGTCGGCGATTGAAGGCCAGGTGATCAGTGCTGAGTGAGGTTAGTTTGGGCATCGATCTGGGCTTCAATTGCCCTCATCTCCATCTACTGAAATTCGAACTAAAATCTAAAGTTACGGTAAAAAAACTCCTGAAATTATACACAACCCTCCTGAAAAATATTTTTAAATAGCTGTCACCGTTTGCAAGTTATTCAATTTTTAAATCCATCAGTCATTTTTCGGACACCTGGTAAATACAATAAATATAATAACAACAAGAAAGTTTATCCATTTTTTTTCATAGTTGTTTAAATCATTCGACACCATATCTCACTTTCTGCTGTCTCATTTGCAGCAAGCTTTTTACAAAATGCCAGACCAAGAGTAAATGAAGTCTGTGACAAATCAAGGCTATCCTTAACTATGTGCTACAGCTGCGGTCTCAGAAAACCTCTGCTACTGTTACTATATTGTATTATTATTGTATTTTAAATTTCTAAAAGAAAGATTACAGTTACTGAAGAGATATGTTGGTCGCGAAAGTCCGATTACGAAAAATTAGCCCGAGTTATAAAGTTGTTGCATAATTTCAAGCTGAATAATTTTTATATGCTTTTCCATAAAATCTTGATAAAGCAAATACAGTCGAGTCTCTATATAACGAAATCTATCGTTCCAGTAAAAAATTCGTTATATAGAGAAATTCGATGTACAGAGAATGATGCTAAAAATCGTATTTAATGTGTAAATTTTGAATATTATTTTTGATGTTTTTAATTAAGAATTTGAAATGTTTAAAAGTAAATATTAACGCAACATTTTTTTGTTAATTATTTAAGCTGTTTCAAAAAAGAGAATAGACATTTATTTGAAAGCTTAATGAAAATCAAATAAGGAAGACTTGCATTAATTTTAGACGAAGATATCTGTAATTTTTTGTTGTTTTGATTTTAAAATTGTTAAAAAAAAGGCTCACATTTTAGCAAAGAATGAAAAATTGTAGTTAACACTTTCCTCCATTTGAAGGCCTCTCTTATGTGCCTCTCATTAATCCCTTTCTTATATGTGTAACAATTCAATTGACTCTGTTTTGAGAAGGATGTGGAAAGGTGTGTGGGAGGTGGGATGAATTCGTTGGATTTAAAGAACAAGGAGAAAAGTAACATAAAAAAAACTCAGCACTAAACGATAAATCAAAAATAAATGATGGAAAATTGTTTTCATATGATTTCGAAGCTTTTTTAAAACTCAATAAAATAAGTCCAATTAATGAAAAAATTCGTTATATGGAGATTGATATTTCGCTATATAGAGACTGTTTTTAATGTAATCATGCGAAAAGGGGGCCATTCCTACTAAAAATTCGTTATATAGAGAAATTCGATGTATGGAGTTTCGTTATAGAGAGACTCGACTGCATTTTATCTGCCCATCTTCCTATCTTTCACCTCTTTTTTCCTATTTTATGGCCAATTCCATAACTGCCAACTTTTATGCATTTTTGCTACCACTAAAATTGTACAGATATTTTCCATTTGTTTAATCATAGGATTTCGACAATTAAATAAGGCAATATTTACTATGAAATTTTTGTGGTAGGAGAAATGCGTAAACGATGGCAGTTATGCGAATTCGCACGAAGCCATTTTCTATGAAACATTTGGTATGTTTGACTTTTAACTTGTACGAAATTCAGGCTGACTTCTTTTTCTGACTGAAGCATTTAGCAGAACTAGTAGAAACATTAGTAGAACTACTACTAGTAGAAACATTAGTACAACTACTACTAGTAGAACTATAGTAGACTTGTACTACTAGTAGAACTAGTAGTAGAACTAGTACTACTAGTAGAACTACTAGTAGAACTACTAGTAGAACTACTAGAAACATTTAGCAGAACAGTAAAAGTAAAATTGTAGCATCTGCTACTACTACCATTAAATTAACGTCAAAGTTAGGACAGACATGTTTCTCCCTCATAATACAGAAGTTATATTTAAAATAATCGAGTTTAACTCTTTAACGATCATAGCATTTTCATTGCTAAGATGCCAAAATAAATGACTGACACCGGTAATTAAGAACAAATATATTTCTAAATAAGAAAACGTGATTTTTCACATACAAAATAAAAGGGATATTTTTAGATAAAAATACCGGTGTCATTGTTGCGCATCGGAATTAAAATTTGGTGGTTTCGTGGCGAAACCAATGGACGTTAAAGGGTTAAAGAACACTTATAATTCTACTATGAAACGTTGTTTTTTAAAATAATTAAATTGAATGCAATTTGTTTAATTCAGCAAAAAGTAATGGTATCCGCATCTGCTTAAGATGGGATTTATTTATTTTATTTTTTCCATATTTCAATATTGCTATTAATTTCTTTAAATATGTTTTAAGATCTCTTCAAATCAAAGTTCCACGCTTAAGACTGTTAGAAATATTCCCTTATTTTTGGTTTTTTAGTAATTAAAGTTCAGAAGGTTGGACAATTTTTTATTAATTAGAACTTTTGCCCTCTCTTTTAACGAAAGATTACATAAAATTTTCTCATTTTATTTTAAACCAGACCTCCATACATTTTTGTTCATTAAGGAGGTCTTTTTAAAACATTATTTATAATGACATTGCGTTTTTCTTCAGTCATTTTTCATTGTTTTCCACCGCAAAGTTATTAGAAAGGAAACTTCTTAACATTTAAATTTAATTGGATTTGTGGAACTTGATAATAATAAAAAATATTCTCTATTTCGTTCATTAACGAAAATAATCAATGATATTTTTTTCAAAAACTTGATTAATTGACATAAGGTTCTCAATAAATTGAAAGTAAAAGGATTTTCCATTCTGTATTTCTGCATTATAGTATTTTAAAACATCTATGAAAAATTTACTTTCAATGTTAGCAAATAAAGATAAAAATATGTCTGATGATCTTTATCAAATTGAAGCAATCCTAACCTTTCACCGGGCGCGCAAATTTTCATCACATGATAGGGCGCGCGTTGTAAATTGTACAACATGCAAAAATCTCAATTATTACTGCTTATTTTAATTACAAATATCATATAAGTTATCTCTGATCACAATTGATGAAAGTATTCGGCAATACACTGAATACACGTACATTGATTACATACCAAAACAGAAGTTTCGATGTATAGTAAGCTACTTGATACTATAATCACAAAGAATTAAAATTAATAATGAGTTATTACACAATAATTAAATAATTTCTGATTTACAGATTTAGTCCTATATTATATCTATATTAGTCGCTTCCTATATCGAGCATAACTTTTGCTTTTAAAGGCTGTTTGCAGATAAACCTTGAGCATTTCATGCACTGTTAATATATTAAAATGACAGTTGCAGGTAATTACGCAATCTGAAATACAAATAACTTTCAGGAATTGGGTAAAGATAAATGAATACAAATGGTTATTAACTCACACTACAGCTTACATTTTGTTTTAAAGGAAAAAGAAAGTGGATGTTGTATTTTTTACAACAGAGCGCCCTATGGAAGGGTTAAGCAAAACAACAACAAATTTTGTTCGAATACATTCAGATGAAATGGAGAAAAATCATTGAAAACTTTATTTACTCTGTATATCCTTATTAACCCCTCCATCTCCAGGCTTTATTTGGACGGTGAAGGGCTTTATATAAGGCTATGCAGAGTAAAATGTCTGTGTAATTAAATATACTTTGGACTTGCGCTCTTTTATATCAGCTGCATATCATAGACCAATCCTATTTCGATATACATTTGACATACGGGGAATTCGACGTCATGGTCACTTAAAATTGGAATGTGAGGACACATGCAGTCATAGGTGCCAACCTGACATCGATTATCCGTAATACGTGTGTTAATTTAACCCTGGTTACCCCTGGTACCACTGGTATTTAGGTACCACTATTTTCGAATAGCAATTTCATAAACTATCTTAAACTCTTGCTTAAGACCGCTACCCCCTCGAGTTATATATCACCTGATAGGTTATTTAACAGAGTATGGTTTTGATAAAGTTTTTAAAGAATAGAGTGCTCTACCTGGTGGTGAAAAATGGAACTAATAGAACGCTATTTTTTTAAATCTATAATAATAAAGAGACAAGTTTGTGTATGTGTCAGCGTTATTCTGAAGAGTCTGCTGTACGTAGAGTTACAAAATGTGGAGGGAAGGCACTTTTATACATGTAGTTTTGCACTTCGAAGCCCGATTTTCAATTTTTTGATTAGACATTTTTTTGATAATTTTTTAGGCGATTTTTAGCGTTCTTTTTGCAGTTTTATCCCATTAGTGAAAGAAATACGGTTTCATTCTTTTAACCCAATATAGCAATTTTTTTTTCTCTATTCAGCAAATGTTATAAAGAATTTGTACAGCGATTTTTGAATTTTTAACGAATTTTTAATGCGATTTTAAATGTTTTTTCTCATTTTGCGGGTTTTTTTTTTTTTTTTTGAGATTGATAAAAAGAAAACCGTTTCAAACTTTTAGCCCTAAAGTGTTTGTTACGAATTTTAGATTTCAACGATTTTTAATGCGATTTTCAATGTGATTTTTAACGCTTTTTCAAGATTTTTTGCGTTTAGCATCTATTTTTTTCATAGTTGTTCTATCAAAATCTTGAGCTGTTGAGAATGCAATAAGTAGTATTTTTTTGCGAAATTTACCTAAAATGTCAAAAATTTAGTTACCACTATTTTCGAATAGCAATTTCATAAAATATCTTAAATTCTTGCTTAAGACTGCTACCCCTCGACTAATATATCACCTGATAGGTTGTTTAACAAAGTATCGTTTTGATAAAGTTTTTGAAGAATAGAGTGCGCTAGCTGGTGGTGAAAAATGGAACTAACAGAACGCGATTTTGTTAAAATTTGGAAATATAACAATGTGTATATTATATGTATGTATGTATGTATATATTAGGTGTATGTTATAATAATTTATTTTAAATTTTAAAATGGTTTATAATACATGATAAAAAATATAAACAAAGAATGGTGTGACACATTTCAGGGTGCGTGAAAGGAGGTGCGCGAACAAAATTAGGAAATGTAATTAGGAGATCTGTTTTACACTTTTTTTAAGGTAGTTTACAACGCATGTTAAAATTTTTAAAGTACTGGCGATGCTCTGGAGAGACCGCTGCACGAAGTTATGTATGAAATTTTATACCTTGAATGCCGATTTTAAGTTTTTTTAATTCATATGCGAATTTTAGTGGGTTTCGAGGCGATTTTTCCACATTAGCGAAAAGGAAAGCGGTTTCATTCTTTCGACCTAAATTAGTGAATTTTGTTCTCTTTTCAATATAATTTATTTGGATTTTGTGCAACGATGTTTGCATTTTTAGTGAATTATTTAATGTAAATTTTGCCGCTATTATTCGACATTAGTAAAAGGAATTTTGCTTAAAACTTTCAGGCTGATGTATTAAATTTTAGCTGTTAAGATTTATGAATTTCAGCTAATTTTAATGCGATTTTTCGAGATTTTTTGCGTTTGATCTCGGATTTTTGTCATTCATGAGATATTTCCAATTACAACGTTTTACCCTATTAGAGTAAATTTTGACCCCTGTGATTTTTTAATATTAGTGATTTTTAACCCTCTAAGCGTTTGTCCCGTAATATTCCGTACACTAAGCTCCAGGTTTCACTGCAATATAAGCAATGTTTAAGATATTATAATTCTATAAATTTAATGAATTTTAAAAGCATTGAAGAATCATTAAGACTCTCAAGGATTACATTTATATTCTTAAATAAGATTTTTTATGTAATACTGAAAGAATCATATTTTATTAGCATTTAAAACAAAATGCAGAGAAAACAACATTACAATTTTACCCATTTGCAAGACGCTTGGAGGGTTAATGCACTTTCCAATGCAATTTTTAGAAATTTTTCGTGTTTTATGGTGATTTTTTTTATATTCGGAAGTAAAAATTGATTTCAAACTTTTAATCTAATATAATTTTAGAGACTTTTAATGCGATTTTTCAAGAATTGTTGTGTTCCGTGTCGAATTTTTATTATCTATAAAGGATTTCCTTTTACTACGTGATTATCCTGTCGACCAATTTCGCCAAATTATATCAATCGTGAAACAAGCCAAATTATGCAAATAGATGTAATTTTTATGTTAAATAATGAAAGAAGAGATAATTTAGAAAAACATTAATACAAATACATATAAAAATAAGAAGTAAAAATCACTTGATGACGTAACAAACATATGTAACATGTTTAATGTCAAGTGAATATGGAATTTACGATCCGCCATTATTTTAGTTTAATCTTATGGTTTGACCCAGATAGTTTCTTGGTCAACCGGATAATCAAATAGTTCAGATTTCCGATTAGAATGTTTTATCCGTTTGATGAAATTCTGATTACTGCGATTTAAAAAATAACTAGCGATATTTAGTGCATTTTTCAATGCGTTTTTAATGAACTTTTTAATGCGATTTAGTACTATTCTTTTCGATCCCCACCATAGTGGTGTTTTAACAATTAAAAAATTATTTTGGTTTCAAACTTTTAGCCTAATATAGTAAATTTCACCATTTACCTTTTTTTAATTTTGTCGATTTTCAATGTGATTTTTGATATATTTTGTGTTCTGCGTCGATTTTTTTGTAATTCATGTAAAAAAGAATGGTTGCTACGTTTTACACGTCTAGAATATTTTTTTATTCACGGGATGTATTTACATTTAGCGATTTTTAATGAATTTTTAAATGGTTTTGTATTGGTTTTTTGAATCTCACGGCTATTTTTTGAAATTTCGAAAAGGAAATTAATTTCAAACATTTACACTTCATTTACGAATTTTGAAATTTAGTGATTTTTTAATGCAATTTTTAGCAATGTTTTCATTATTTCTCACGTTTTGCGCCGATTTTTTCATTCGTATTTAAGAAATAATTCAGATTAAACTATTTTACTTTATTAATGTAAATGTTGTCCCCCGCTATTTTTAAATTTGAAACGATTTGTAATGAATTTTTAAATAATTTGTAGCTTAATGTAGTAAATTTTGACATCAATGATTCAGATTTTTTGTGTATTTTCATAAAATGTTTAGCAAGCTTTGTGTCGATATTTTTTAACTAATGAAAGAGTTCAGATTTCATGTTTTGTCCCATTATGGTAAATTATGTCCGCAGGAATTTAATATAAATGTTTATCTTACTATGGCAAATTTTGTCCGGATTTTTGAATTTTACTGATTTTTAATCTGTTTTATAGTGATTTTTCAAGTTTTGTGACAGTTGTTGACATCGGTAAAAGAATTTCGGTTTCTAACTTTTAGCATAAATAGTACAATTTGTTCTCCCCGCTTTTATGAATTTTGCCAATTTCTAATGCGATATTCAATGTAATTTTTAGTTAGTTTGGAGAATTTTAGGTGTTCCGTGTTGACTTTTCCTTATTCATGAACGATTTCAGATTGCAATATTTTCGACTGAATATTAAATTTTTACAGTCATAACATTTAAATATTCAGCGATTTTTAATATAGTTTTCGATACGATATTTAGCCATTTTTTTAAGTTCCTTGGCGATTTTCTGCCATTCAGAAACCAATTTTGATATCAAACATTTTGTTTAATGTAGTTATGTTTCGAAGGCAATGTTTTATCTGTTAATATGATTCTGGCATTCCATGCCTACATTTTGTAACTTATGAACGATTTCGATCATAACCCCCCCCCCCCCCGCCCTGCCTTAATGTTATTTTTTTAAGCATTGACTTCCAAATATTTAGCTATTTTTAATGCAATTTTCAATGTAATTTTTAGCCATTCTTCAAGTTCCGTGGCGATTTCTTTACATCCGGAAATCGATTTCGATTTCAAACTCTTTGGTTAATATGGTTAATTTCTTGATTACAATATTTTATATTATAACAGTGAATTTTTACCCTAGGGATTTTTTAATGTTTTACGACTTTCATTACAATTTTCAATGCAATTTTTTTTTTTTTTACATTTTTCAAAGGAATTCGATTTTAAATTTCTAGACTAATAAGAGTTTGGTTTCAAACTTTTATCCTTTACGGTAATTGTTTTTCTCTCTTATTTTGATCTACAGCAATTTTCAATGCAGTATGCTTTTTTTTTTTTTTTTTTTTTTGAGTTTACGGCGATTTTTTTCAGATACGGAAAAGGAATTCGGTTTTTAATTTCTTCGCTAATATGATAAATTTTCTCCTGTGCGATTAAAGATTTTTATTGCGATTTTTTAGCAGTTTTTTTCGTATTTCAATGCTTTTTACATTATCAAATTAATTAGATTCAAAACATTTATCCAAGTAGAGTAAATTTTGAGTTCCGTGATTTTTGAAAATTTTGCCATTTTTAAAGCGATGTTTACGTTTCTTCGCGACCCGCTTCGATTTTTTAGAGGTTCAATTTTTGGCCGAATTTATTAAATTCTGATCTCTTTTCTTCAAAGTTTATTCGAATTTTGAAACACAATTTTTGAATTTTGTTTTATATTTTTATGAGATTTTTAATATTTTTTTGCGATTTGTAAGATTTTTCCACATTAGTAAAAATAATCCAACTTCAATTTTCTAGCCCATCTCTTAGACGAAATTCGTGCAGCATTTTTTAAATTTTTCGAAGTTTTTATTATGATTTTTAAAGTTTTTTCGCAATTCTTGCTATTTTTTGATGAACCCGGGCAACGACGGGCAGAACAGCTAGTACTAAATAAGACAACAATAAAAAATTTGAAAAATATTGCATTTTTCCTTGTATATTGATTTATTCTTCTTATTAGTGTTATTATTACGATTATTACTATGGGTTAAAACCCGAATTTTTCAGGTTACAGAAAATAGAAGCCATTTTTAGACGCGTTCGTAATTCCATAAATACTTAGCATTTATAGTTGTCGCTCAGTCGGTCCCTTCGTCCATCTGTCGATCTGCATATAACAAAGGAAAAACTACCTAACTGAATTGTTTGAGCAAAGAATATCTGTTATTAATTTACAGGGCCGCACAAAAGTGAGTAAAAAATGATAGTTTTTTAAAGTTTGATGTAAACAACAATGTTACAAACTCCGTGTATTCTAAAAAGTCTTCAAAAATAAAGGGTTTTTTTTCTGTTGTTATTTATGTAGAATACTAAATAAGACGACAACAACAATAACAAATCTGAAAAACACTGCAGGCTAGTATAATATAAAACTATTGAAAATACATAAAAATATCTTAATTAATTAATTAATTTATTTAATAAATAAATTATTAATTTGCATACCCAAAAAGCACTTAAAATGTATTAAATGATTGTGTAAATTTTCTAATGTAATTTCAAATTTTACAAAAATTGCTTTAGAAGATGAAATTTAAATAAATGTCTAAATTGGCATGCAAACGTGCGAATAATTTGTTTTATACAACTTCTATTTGCATTTTAATAATGTAAATACAAAGACAGTTCCGCAAAAAAATATAATAATAATAATAATAATAATAATAATAATAATAATAATAATAATAATTCAAAAAAAAAATAATAATAATACTCTAGAGAGTGTACCTTCGCTTGTGCAAATCTTTTTCTTTATTATGCATATATTATATATCTATGCATAATACATGCTTTATTCGTTCAAAAATATTTTTTGTGAAAGACATTATAAACTAGATATAATTATATACTATAAACTGATTATATTATTATATTATAAACTGATTTTGTGGTTTGTCATCAGAAATTTAAACAAGTCATGAATAGGAGCATAATTAAACATTTTATTGTATGAAAAATAATTAATACCCATTACTCTTATCAAAAAGCTTATTAAAGATGTATTTCCATAAAAGTAATTAGAAATTCAGATTTTTTTTAAATTATTCTAAATGATTTACTTCTAAATATAAATGTTGTTAAAATTGTCTTTAAATAAAAATGAAACAAGATACGTTCCCGATAATATAAAAAATACTTCAAATATCTTCATTTTAATAAAATATTTCATCTATACTTTTAAATTAATTATTTACGTTACTTTAGGAGTAATTTGAATATATTTATAGTAATTTCATTCTCCCTATTTGCATCGAATACTCTGATAAAAATGGAAGAAAAATAGTCTTTAGTATCTTGAATAATTCTAATACCATAATTAAGAAGAATAAAATAACTCAACATCCTCTTAACATTCATTTAATTGCTTTTGTTTAAAAACCATAAAAAAAAGAAACTTTCAAATGTAAAAATGTGAAACTCATTAATTGTTGTTTAATGATATTCTTTATATTTAAATCTTGAACAAATTTTATCTGTGGTGAATATAAATGAAATTTTTAAGAATTTTTTCAGGTTGTATTTAATAGGATAAAAATGGTTGGTTTTAGATAATTCACTTTTAGATATACTTCATAAGCTTTCGTGAAATTTGTGGGATGATGATCTAAATGCTGTATTTATAAAAGAATCTATGTAATTCCAATAAAAAAAATCTAATACCCTCCAATCATCCAATTACGTTTCAGCGAATTTGTTTAAAAACCACAATAAAAAGAAACATTTTAATGTAAAAATATGAAACTCATTACTTGTAGTTTAATGAAATTCTTTGTATTTAAATCTTGAACAAATCTTATCTGTAATGAATATAAATGAAATGTTTTAAGAATTTTTTTCAGGTTGTATATGGGATAAATTTGGATGGTTTTGGATAACTCACTTTTAGGTATACTTCATAGGTTTTCATGAAGATTGTGGGATAATTATTTAAATGTTGCATTTATAACACAAACTATACATAATTTTCATAAGAAAATTCTTATATACTTCAACTACCTTATTACATTAACGCGATTTTTTAATCGATAAATTCTAATCCATTTTAAACAAATGCAAATTTCATCAGTGTAGAAGTAGCTACATGAAAAAATAGTAAAATATTATATTATATATTGAATATAGAAATCAGTACCATATTGGTAATGATTTTTATAAAATCATTTAAATAAACTCATAAAGTAAGTTATTAGAAAATGCACAACTCCAATTTTTTTTAACATAACCATGAAGTATATTTGTTTTATATCCATGTTAATATATATATATATATATATATATATATATATATATATATATATATATATATATATATATATATATATATATACCGGGTGTCCCAAAAATGACTGATGGATTTTAAAATTCAATAACTTGCAAACGGTGACAGCTATTTAAAAAATTTTTGCAGGAGGGATATGTTTAATGTCAGGAGTTTTTTTACCGTAATTTTTTTTATTTTATTTCGCATCTCAAACAATAGGTGGCGCTGACGGCGATTGAAGGCCAGGTGATCAGTGCTGAGTGAAGCGTCGACCTGGCCTTCAATCGCCGTCAGCGCCACGTATTGTTTGAGATGCGAACTAAAATAAAAAATTACGGTAAAAAACTCCTTACATTATACATAACCCTCCTGCAAAAATTTTTTAAATAGCTGTCACCGTTTGCAAGTTAATGAATTTTAAAATCCATCAGTCATTTTTGGGACACCCGGTATATATATGTATATAATAAATATTGAAAGCAATAACATCTGACTAAACAAACCTATAATTTGTACTTAAATTATCTTCTTTAATGCATGTAGATTAAATAAATCTGAACGTAATGAACATAAAAAATCCTTCAAGTAACTATTTTTATCTTGCTTCATGTCGAATATAATAGAATAAACCTATTACTTGTATTAAGTGTTTTAAAAGTTCAGTGTGAAACAAAAAATCGATAAAAAAAAAAGATCTATGGGGCTGTGCATATGTAATGTTATCAAAATTTTGGTAATTGTTTACCCACTCCCCCACAATTTATATCACACGTTATCATCCATCTACCCGCCGCCCCTCCGCCGGTAATAATATCGTTATGAATGTATAATTTTGTTTTTCACTTACCCATCATACGTAGTATAAGTCTTGCAATCGTTTTGAAAATCGATTTTTTTGGCGGATTTACAGGTTTCAGATACTGGAGATTCCGAAAAACGTATTTTTTTTCTTTTTTTTTTTTTTTTTAAATCTGTCGTTCGTCCCCGCCTGTGTGTCTGTCTGTCTGTCTGTAAACGTCTTATATCCCGAACAAATTGAGATAGAGACTTAAAATTTTATATGTGCTTAGTATGTGAGAATTAGACGAAGCCTGTTTAATATCCGTAACCTTGATAATGCGGAACTGTTTTTTTCGGACTCTTGAAAAATTCTTTCTGATGAAAGATACATAAAAAATTCGCATTTTTTAATTTTAAAATGTGGACGTAAAAGGCAATAAAAAACACAAATTTTGCATAAAAAACGAAGTCGATCGGATTATTACTTGTCGAGATATTTCTAATCCTCTTTTCCACATTCTTCGAATTTTCATGATCCTGTATTTCATTCAAATTTCAATTGAAAGAAATATATTAATTGGAGATGAGACGATTAATCCGATGCAGCAAACTGTTAGTTAATATGATTATTATTTTTAGAGGAATAAGGATGTTTCTTTTATGCAATTCAGTACTACTGGAGTAGTTTGTCGTTTTATTTATTAATCGAAATTCGTGCATCAGCAATTCATCAATAGAGCATTATTATATATTACAAATACTTAAACATACGTTTAAATTTTGTTTTGGAATTTCTACACATTTTATAAATAGTTTACAAATGTTTTGTTTTCATATATTCGTATATTATGCATATCATGATGAGTAAGTATTACGGTGGCCCCAACGACTAGTTTCTTTTTCTATGGAGTGATATTCAAAATTGGTTACGAAAACGCATTAAAAAATAGCTGTGGGGTTGTGCATATATAACGTTAACAACTTTTTGGTAATTTTTTATCCATCCACTCCCTTTTATATATCATACATTATCATCCATGGACCCCCCCCCCCCCCCGCCGGTACTGATATCGTAATGAATGTATAATGTATAGATCAATGTATATGTTTTATTCATTATTATTTATTATTATTACCATTTATCGATTTATTATTATTTATTATTTTATTTATTATTATTTATTTATTATTATTTATTTATTATCAATGTATAAGTTTTTGCATACTTTATTGATTCAAATGAAGAGAAATCAATAAAATAGCAATTAAAACACACAAAACTTAAAACTCATTATTATTATTTTTAAATATTTTGCAATAGCTTTTTCTTACATAATGTATTCAACAGTAATAATGATTTGTTGCACTTGATTGCACAAAGAAGGATGGTGGGGAAACAGAAATTCCTACTAACAAAACAAGTAAGCAACATTCTTTCTTTTTCTGTTTTATTTATTAGTAAACACAAGTTTCATTTCACATATACTTCATAATAATTTCTCGAACAGTGATTTTATATGCATTCACACGTGAGAAAGGCTAGAGATGTCAAACATTGGGATATTTCATATTTTAGAATTAAATACAGTGGAGCATCGTTTATACGACGCCGAAGGGACTACGGAAAACGTCGTGTAAACGATAACGACGTATAATCCATTTTCACTTCCAAAACTAGAATTAATTTTGTTTTCACTTAATTTTAATGTTTAACGTGATGATTTGCATGAATTTTGAAATTAAACGAACTAAAATAAACAAATAATCTTAAAAACGGGGGGGGGGAGGGATTAGTAAGCAATTTAAATATGCGTACCTTTATTTATGTTTCACCGAAAAGTTCCTCATTTGCAGTACATCATTTCCTTTCCATTTAAAGTCAAAGATCAAAAACCCCGCGTGGCCATCTAAAAGTCGCCAATACTGATAACAGTTAGAAGGATAGTCTATTTTGCAACATAAAACAGGTCGGGAAAGCAGACCATTTCCGAAAAAAGAATGACCCCTCCCAGTGTAATATGTTACACGTAAGCTGATTTTTCAGACCAGTCGAACATCAGCCCACATTTTTATAATGTGGAGTGCATTTAAATACGCTTTTCGGTGCCATTCATAGCTGCCAACTTCCGCTCGTTCGTAAAATACACAAGAAAAATAAACAAAAATAAGCCGATACAAAATCGAAAAGTCGACGTATAAAGGATTTTGGGCGTCGTATAAAAGATATATTTTTGCATTAAAATGAATAGGAAAGAATCGGGACCATATTAAAATGTATAAATGTAAACGTCGTATAAGTGATCGTCGTATAAACGATGCTTTATTGTATACTTAAAATAATTTATGATTTTAATTAAAACTTTCTATTTTCAGAAAAATAGATGACAGATTAAAAATCGGTAACATATTATTTTGAACCAAATACCATGTTACGAATAAAAGAAGAAAATTTTCGTTTTATCAAAAATGATTTCGATATCAAAAGGCAACTTCCCTCCGCCTAGAGATGTCTTAAGGTGACATTCGCCAGTTCCCATTTTTCCCGTAAAGTGATATCGTTATAGTATATGTACAGCCCCTATGGTTGAATCAGGCATACGGTTTGCAGATGAATATTTAGCATGGTACGGGTTTTTGTGTTATACCTAGAAGGAATATAATTATAAAACAAGTTGGAAATTGTAGTTGGAAAATAAATGTTTTGAAAATATCACTTTCACATACCAATTCCATAAAATTGTAAATAGTCAATTACAATTAAAATGCTCACCAAAAAATGTTCTCCCTATACCATTATGTAATGTCATACTTTTGTGTGGCATTGTAAATCAATAACAAATGTTCTTTGCACCACAGATTATTGTATATTATAGTATGTACTTTATAGATACATATCAATTTTATTATGATCGAATGAGTGTAACGCCATTAAAATGCATTTGAAACATTTTTCCCCATTGACCGTAATGTAACGGAATACTTTTGATTGTCCCTGTAATTGATCCGATTTTCATAAAATTTGAAATAACTCGACAAAATTACGTAATAATTATGTATTTTAAATTTCGAATGATTAAAATCCATTTGAAACTTTTTCTGCCATTGACCGTAATGTAATGGAATCCTTTTTATTGTCCTTGTAATCGATCTATGCATCCGATTTTCATAAAATTTGAAATGACTCGACAAAATTATCTAATAATTATATATTTTCGAACTCAATCGATTCGATTGGGTAGTGTTTCTGTTGTTAAATGCGGACAGACGGACGGACTGAACGACAACTATAGGTGCTACATATTTACATAATTACGAACGCACCTAATTAATGTTTTTTATAAAATTTATCTAATACACTTATTAGTAAAAAGACAACATAGATTGAATGATAGATACTATACTTTATCTTGTACCAAAAGCATCATTTGTTGCAGAAAACATTAAAAAAATATTTAAAGGGTGATTTTTTTTATTCATTTGTTTTATTCATTTACTAGCTGACCCGCCCGGCGTTGCCCGGTTCCGTATTAACAATATTAAACAAACTTGAAATTTGTATGATTTTATCATTAACTCGAAACATGAAGTAATGCATTGTCTCAAATACGTAGCCACTGACTGTGTGAAAAATCGTTTAAAAAACAGCTAATGTTAAGCTCTAAAAATACTCAAAATGAGCGATGAGAAACGCGGGAGGGAATATATATCCAACGACTGCGTGATTTTTGTGTTAAAGTGGTGATATTTATCAAAAATCCCTGTTAAGTCACGTAACTAATTATTTTTTTTTCACATAGAAATCCCAAGTGAAATATTTTGAATTTCAAACTAATTATATCACTCTTAAAGCCGACTATACCACGAATGAAATCGATACTCGCTGGTAGTTAAAATGTTGGTATGTAGTATTATAATTTCAGAGCCATTTAACAAATGTAAGTGTTATTTTTAATCAAATCATGCGTAATGTTCACTCTATGGATAAATTCCTAACCGTAAACTTTTATACCGTAACCATAACCTGCCTGTAACCTAACTTTGACTTAACAGTACCTTACCGTAAATTAAATATATCATAAATGTAACCTAGCCTTCACTTTATTGTAACATATTCTTATTCTAATCATAGCATAAATGCAATTTAACTTTAACCTAACTTTAACTTAACCGTGACCTAACTGTAACCTAACGGGAAATCTCTATAAATAAAAGGAATTCCGAGGATAATTAATTAATTAATTAATTGAGGCACAGGGGAAAGCAAATCTTGGCAATGCGCCAACTCGGTCCAGAGGAAGCAAATCTTGGCAATGCGCCAACTCGGTCCAGAGGTATAAAAGCAAGATAGAAAAAAACGCGCAGGTCTGTGCATTCAAGTACAACCACCCATATGTATATGCTGAAAGTTTGTTCTGACGCTCACCCGACGCACGTGGAGTGCCGATGGTCCGGGAAGCGTACCATACACATAAATTATTAAATAAACCTTCAAATTAAGCCCGGCGAAGCGGGCTGGGTATGCTAGTTAAATATAATAACAGACTTACCGTAATGTAATTGCAAACTAAATGTTACCAAACCATATATTGGTTTCAGGTCCATGGAAATTATTTTGTCTTGTTCGGATCTGATTATGATTCATTAGAACATTTTTGTCGGGTTCAGATGTCGTTCGGTTCAGATTATAGGTATTTTTTTGATATTGGGTTTTAATGTTCGGGTCGTATTCATGTCCATGGAAATTATTTTGCCTTGCTCGGATACAGTTATGGTTCTTTGGAATATTTTTGTCGGGAACAGATTTGTTTCAATTCAGATTTCGGCTTTTTCTTCGAACGGAATTTTTGGGTTCGGGTTTTCTTGCGTGTTCACGGAAATTATGCTGCCTTGTTCGAATAAGAACATGCTTCACTGGAATATTTTTCTTCAAGTTCAGATTTGGTTCAGTTCAGATTTCGTGATTTTTTCAAAGAAATTTTTTAGGTTCATGTGACTGGAAATTTTTTGTCTTATTCAGATCCGGTTACGATTCTTCGGAATATTTTTTATCAGGTTCCGATTTGGTTCGATTCTAATTTAGGTATTTTTTCAAGTAGAATTTTTAGGTTCGGATCTCGTTCATGTCCACGGAAATTATTTTGTCATACTCGAAACCCAGTTATGATTCTTTCGAATATTTTGGTCGAATTTAGGTGTGGTTTGGGTAAAATTTCAGTTTTTTTCGAATCGAATTTTTTAGGTTCGAGTTAGGTTTATGTCCATAGAAATTATTTCGTCTTGCTTGGATTGGGTCATAGTTCTTTGGAATATTTTTGTCAAGTCCAGATTTGGTTCAATTCAGAATTCGGGTTTTTTCTTCAAATATAACTGTTGAGTTCGGGTCTTATTGCATGTTCACGGAAATAATTCTGTCTTGTTCGAATAAGGACATGCTTCACTGGAATATTTTTGCCAAGTTCAGATTTCGTTCAGTTCGCAATTTTTTCAAAGAAATTTTTTAGTTTCGGATTGTGTTCATGTCCATGGAAATATTTTGTCTTGTTTGGATCCGGTTGCGTTTCTTTGAAATAATTTTGTCAGATTCAGATTTGGTTAGATTCAAAATTCAGGTTTTTTTTTGTATGAGAGTTTTATGTTTGTATCGGGTTCATGTCCACGGAAATTATTTTGTCTTACTCGAATCCGGTTATGGTTCTTTCGAATACATTGGTCAGATTTAGATGTGGTTTGGGTCAAAGTTCAGGATTTTTCAAACGGTGTTTTTTAGGTTTGAGTCGGGTTTCTGACCATGGAAAGTATTTTGTCTTGCTGGAATCGGTTTATAGTTCTCTGGAATAATTTTATCGGTTTCAGATTTCGTTCGAGTCATATTTCGGGTTTTTTTTTTAAAGAAAATATTTAGGTTCGGGTCAGGTTTCATGCCACGAAAATTACTTTTCCTTGTTTGAATCGGGTTATGCTTCACTTGAACATTTTTGCGGGATTCAGATTTAGTTCGGTTCAGTTATCAAATCCATAGTTTTTTCCAAACAGAATTTTTAGGTCAGGGTCGGGTTTATACTCACGGAAATTTTGTGTATCACGGATCGGAGTGTGGTCTGTTTTTTTTTTTTTCTGGTTGGGATCGGGTTATGTTTAAATTAGTCTAAACATTAAGGTTATAATCAGTTTTGCTACTATTCTTTTTATGGCTATTTCTGATAGATAATTTACTTTCCTATTTGATAATTTATTATGGTAAATGAATCGTTTGCGGATACAAACAATTGTACGCCAAACAGCTATTTTATTTTTGTTTTAAAAACAAATTAAAGCCATATTATAATTTTAAATTGAATAGAACACATTTAAATTTAATCAATGTTAAAAAAAAAACTCATAGAAAAGTGTTGTGTAATGTTTTTTACTCCAACACAGCTAATGACTCATACATTCTAATGTTCGAAATGCCAAAAATATGCTTACAACTTTATGCGTACAGTAAAAAGAAATTAATTGAGTGTCAGTATAATGTCTTGGGGTGACACAAAAAATGTAACTCTAATATCCGCTACATTAAGTCCAAATAAGCACTAACAAAACCATGTGCTTTGAAACTCCGATCAATTCAAACTGGTTTAAACCAGCATTTCTTTGTTTTTGTTTTTTACCTTTTAAACTGTTATTGAATAGATGACTAAAATTTCATTTAAAAATAATGTTTTGTGCCATTATTACCTGTAATATACGATCAGAATGCATGAAAGATACAATTAGATCAATCATAGGCAAGAATTATTTGATTATTTTTATCATATGACTTTGAAATATCAATATAGAAGCATCATTTAAGACTTTGCTTGAAAAATCAACATTCTTTTGTTAATGTCTTAAAATCGTCTGCACTCTGAAATCTAGATTTTAGATTAATATTATTATTTAAGTGTTCATGCATGATTTTAAAAATTTTTTCATCACTATATTTTATCTATTGAAATGGAATTATTAATATGTTGTTAAATCATAAACATTTTTCATCTACGTTATAAAGTATTAAAAATTTCTAAAAAAAAAAAAGGGAAAAGTTTTAGTAATACAATTTTTTACTTCAAATCATACGTTTTCAATATTTTATTTAATTTTGTTTTGACATTTAATTATTTTTAATTTTCCGATTTCAATTATTTTAAAAGCAAACATTTATTTTAATAAATAATATAATAGAAAAAAACATTTAAAAAAATTACTATTTCTTCGTAAAGTATGCTTCAGCTGTAATTCATTTTTCCAATCCGTCTTATTAATACAAAATTCCTTCCTCGTACTTTATTTTGAGACATTAAAATTTCAGCGATAAATGGTTTCATATTGCAAACCCTTTTTTTTCGGTTTACTTCGCCACCACCTATATTTTTCCTCCATGGCGTACAGCAGCTGTGATTAAAAAAAATCCTCATTTAAACTGACAGTTTGCCAGTCTATGAATTTTAAAAGTCAGTCCTAGTTTTTTAAATTATTTCTGCGAACATTTTATGCAACCAACCAACCATAAGAGAATGAAAGGGAAAAAAGGCTAAAAAAAGCGATTTTTTATGAGAGTGAGGTTTGGAATTTAATTAATTACTCAGTTAATAAATAGAATTTTGAAATTCTGAGCGTCAGGTGCATCAGGAGAGATATTGGGCTACTCTCAGAAAAATTTTGAGTTTCGTACGTACCGTAGTTTTCGCTAAGTATCGCAGACACACACACACACACAGAGCGATTTGTTATTTTATTACTATACTAGATGACCCGCCCGTCGTTGCCCGGGTCCGTATTAACAATATTAAACGAACTTAAAATTTGTATGATTTTATCATTAACTCGAAACATGCAGAAATGGATTGTCTGAAATACGTGGCCACTGACTGTGAGAAAAATCGGTTTCAAAAACAACTAATGTTAAGCTCTAAAAATACTAAAAATGAGCGATGAGAAACGCGGGAGGGAATATGTATCCAACGACTGCGTAATTTTCGTGTTAAAGTGTTGATATTTACCAAAAATCACTGTTAAGACACGTAACTAATTATTTTTTTTTCACATAGAAATCCCAAATGAAATATTTTGAATTGCAAACTAATTATATCACTCTTAAATCCGACTATACCATGAATGAAATCGATACTCGCTGGTAGCTAAAAGGTTGGTATATAGTGTTTTAATTTCAGAGCCATTTAACAAAAGTAAGTGTTATTTTTAATCAAATCATGCATAATGTTCACTCTGTGGATAAATTCCTAACCGTAAACTTTTGTACCGTAACCATAACCTGCCTGTAACCTAACTTCGACTTAACAGTACCTTACCGTAAATTAAATATAAATGTAACCTAGCCTTCACTTTATTGTAACATATCCTTATTCTAACCATAACATAAATGCAATTTAACTTTAACCTAACTTTAATTTAACCGTGACCTAACTGTATCTTAGCGGGAAATTAAATATAATCAAAGACTTGTAATGTAATTGCAACCTAAATTTTACCAAGCCACACGTTGGTTTCATGTCCATGGAAATTATTTTGTCTTGCTCGGATACAGTTATGGTTCTTTGGAATATTTTTGTCGGGAACAGATTTGGTTCAGTTCAGATTTCGGCTTTTTCTTCAAATGGAATTTTTGGGTTCGGGTTTTCTAGCATGTTCACGGAAATTATGCTGCCTTGTATGAATAAGAACATGCTTCACTGGAATATTTTTTTTCAAGTTCAGATTTGGTTCAGTTCAGATTTCGTGATTTTTTCAATGAAATTTTTTAGGATCAGATTCGGTTCATGTGAATGGAATTTTTTTGTCTTATTCAGATCCGATTACGATTCTTTGGAATATTTTTTATCAGATTCCGATTTGGTTCATTCAAATTTCAGGTATTTTTTCAAATATAATTTCTAGGTTCGGATCTCGTTCATGAAAACGGAAATTATTTTGTGATACTCGAATTCAGTTATGATTCTTTCGAATATTTTGGTCGAATTTAGATGTGGTTTGGGTCAAATTTCAGGTTTTTTTTCAAATCGAATTTTTTAGGTTCGAGTCGGGTTTATGTCCATAGAAATTATTTCGTCTTGCTTGGATTGGGTTATAGATCTTTGGAATATTTTTGTCGGGTCCAGATTTGGTTCAATTCAGATTTTGGGTTTTTCTTCAAATATAACTGTTGGGTTCGGGTCTTCTTGCATGTTCACGGAAATTATTCTGTCTTGTTCGAATAAGGACATGCTTCACTGGAATATTTTTGCCAAGTTCAGATTCTATTCAGTTCGCGATTTTTTCAAAGAAATTTTTTGGATTCGGATTGTGTTCATGTCCATGGAAATATTTTGTCTTGTTTGGATCCGGTTGCGTTTCTTTGAAATAGTTTTGTCAGATTCAGATTTGGTTCGATTCAAATTTCAGGCATTTTTTCGAATTGAAGTTTTAGGTTCGTTTTGGGTTCATGTCCACGGAAATTATTTTGTCTTACTCGAATCCGGTTATGGTCCTTTCGAATACTTTGGTCAGATTTAGAAGTGGTTTGGGTCAAAGTTCAGGATTTTTCAAACGGTGTTTTTTAGGTTTGATTCGGGTTTATGACCACGGAAATTATTTTGTCTTGCTGGAATCGGGTTATAGTTCTCTGGAATATTTTTATCGGTTTCAAATTTCCTTCGAGTCATATTTCGGGTTTTTTAAAGAAAATATTTAGGTTCGGGTCAGGTTTCATGCCCACGAAAATTATTTTTCCTTGTTTGGATCGGGTTATGCTTCACTTGAACATGTTTGCGGGATTCATGTTTGGTTCGGGTCAGTTATCAAATCCGTAGTTTTTTCCAAACTGAATTTTTAGGTTAGGGTCGGGTTTATACTCACTGAAATTTTGTGTATCACGGATTGGACGGTGGTCAGTTTTTTTTTCTGGTTGGGATCGGGTTATGTTTAAATTAGTCTAAGCATTAAGGTTATAATCCGTTTTGCTACTATTCTTTTTATGGCTATTTCTGATAGATAATTTACTTTGCTATTTGATAATTTATTATGGTGAATGAATCGTTTGCGGATACAAACAAAATCGTCTGCACTCTGAAATCTAGATTTTAGATTAATATTATTATTTAAGTGTTCATGCATGATTTAAAAAAAATTTTCATCACTATATTTTATCTATTGAAATGGAATTATTAATATGTTGTTAAATCATAAAAATTTTTCATCTACGTTATAAAGTATTAAAAATTTCTAAAAAAAAGGGAAAAGTTTTAGTAATACAATTTTTTACTTCAAATCATACGTTTTCAATATTTTATTTAATTTTGTTTTGACATTTAATTATTTTTAATTTTCCGATTTCAGTTATTTTAAAAGCAAACATTTATTTTAATAAATAATATAATAGAAAAAAACATTTTAAAAAATTACTATTTCTTTGTAAAATATGCTTCAGTTGTAATTCAATTCTTTCAATCCGTCTTATTAATACAGAATTCCTTCCTTTTGCTTTTGTTTGAGACATTAAAATTTTTATCGATAAATGGTGTCATATTGCAAACCTTTTTTTTTTCGGTTTACTTCGCCACCACCTATCTTTTTCCTCCATGGCGTACAGCAGCTGTGATGAAAAAAAAATCCTTATTTAAACCGACAGTTTGCCAGTCTATTAATTTTAAAGGTCATTCCCAGCATTTTTAATTATTTCTGCGAAACTTTTATGCAACCAACCAACCATAAGAGAATGAAAGTGAAAAAAGCCAAAAAAAAAAAGCGATTTTTTATGAGAGTGAGGTTTGGAATTTAATTAATTACTCAGTTAATAAATAGAATTTTGAAATTCTTAGCGTCAGGTGCATCAGGAGAGATATTGGACTACTCTCAGAAAAATTTCGAGCTTCGTACGTACCGTAGTTTTCGCTAACTATCGCAGACACACACACACACACACACACAGAGCGATTTGTCATTTTATTAATATAGATGAGTTTTCTGGATGTTGAAAGATTGGGGTAGGAAAGTTTCAGCTGCGAAATATTTTTATATTTTTACTATATAAGAGCATTATATTTATATATTTCCTAATTGTATAAACAATTATTCAAATATTTTAATAAAACATTTGAGTGGAGCTATACATATTTCACAAAATTTCTATAATTACAAATTTTATTAATTAATTTTAGTAGGCAAAAACCTTTTAAAATTCATTAATTGATTGTATAAATCTTTTAATGTAGTTTTAAAAAGTTCACAAAAAATAATTTAGAACATGAAAATTTCAGAAATGTTTAACTTGATACATAAAGGCTCGAATAATTTGTTTTATTCAAGTGTTATTTTCATTTTAATAATGCAAATTCAAAGACAGTTTCGAAAAAAAAAAAAAAAATAGTAAACTAGAGAGTTAGCTTTTGCTTCTAAAAATCCTTTTCTTTATTATTTGTTATATACAGGGTGAGCCATAAATTCGTACAAACTTTAAAAATCCACCATAAAAAATGTAATGCTGGGCAAAAATTTCAGCTTGTGTGAGTATGATCCGATGGATTTTAGATTTTTTTTGCCATATATAGAAAAATATAACTCCAAAAATGACCGATAGAACGCGCTCACACGCCATATTGGGACATATGACGCACCCGGTATATATATATACACACACTGCAAATTCTCAAGCACAAAAATAAACACATTTCGCAAAACTTGTTGTCCCCCAAATTCACAACAGAATAATGTGTTGTGAAACATTTTTTTATGTTGTGATTGTTTTTTTAATATGTTACAAAAGTGTTGCTTTCTAAAAGTGTGTTCTTAATTTGTTGCGAGACTATTGCTATCTAGAAATGTGTACTAAAACAATCATTGCTAATTGTGCTGAAATAGTTTTATAAAAAGTTTTGAAGAAAATAATTTGTTATAATTGTCTTGTGTTTCACAAAACATTGTGAACACTACACATTTTATACCACTATAAAATAGCACATGCAAAACACTTTCAAAAAACTTTTACATGCTTTTAAAATTAAACAATTTTAAAAATGAATGTTTCTCTAATGCGAAATTTTTTTTTCCAAGCACCTTCGTCGTTCCAAGCCCAAACTCGGACTCTGGTTGTTGCTATCGGCACTGTTTTCACGTAACTTGGCGATAACCATACTTGGCGAAAAATACTTCGCTCGTAAGTGAACGAGTAAACCTAAAACCTATCCTACTCATTCTTATTCTTCCTCCATTCTTATCCTCGTGGTCTTGTGCTCTTGTGTTAAAAAACTTTTAAAGAGTACAGCTTTCAGTAAGACACGTTCCTTCCAATCCAATGCTGCAAAAGAAAAGTTCCTTTGTACTCCGTTCGGAAGGAAATCAAACTCGACGGAAGCATCTATCGCTACGCCAAGTATGATTATCGCCAAGTTACATGAAAACAGTGCCGAGAGCAACAACCAATCAGAGTGCGAGCTTGGGCTTGGAACGACGAAGGTGCTTGGAGAAAAAAAATTACGCTTATGTAATATGTTTTGAAAACACACATTCTGTTCTTGTAATTTTAACAACACTTTTTGTACAATTATTTTATTTCGTACAACATATTTGCAACATAATCACAACCCAATCGAAAACGATTTTAGTTAGAAGTGTTGTTTTTTATGTTAGTTTGTGTTTCACAAGTATTTCATGCATATCAGAATATGCATAATGTATGCTTTATGCGTTTCAAAACGTATTTTTGTGAAATACATTCTAAACTTAATTGAGTGATTTTGTAGTTTTTGATCAGAAATTTAATTAAAGCATGAATAAAAATATAATTAAACATTTTATTACATGGAAAAAGAATTAATTCTCGTTACTCTTATTTAAAAAATTATTAATATGTATTTCCGTAGAAGTAATTAGAAATTCATATATATTTTTTTAATTATTCTAAATGATTTATTTTATTTCTAAATGTTAATGTTGTTGAAATTGTCTTTAAATAAAATTTAAACAAGAGATTTTCCGGATAATAATAATAAATACTTGAAATATCTTCATTTTAATAAATTATTTCATCGATACTTTTGAATTAATTATTTAAGCTACTTTAGGAGTATTTTGAATAAATTTATAGTAATTTCAAGCTTTATAAATACATAAAATATTCTAATACAAATGAAAAAAGTCTTTATTATCTTGAATAATTCTAATATCACCATTAAGAAGAATAAAAGAATTCAATATCCTCTCAACATTCTCTTTAATTACTTAGAAACATTTAATTGTAAAAATGTGAAACTCATTATTTTTAGCTTAATGATATTCTTTAAATTTAAATCTCGAACAATTCATTTCTGTAGTGAATATAAATGAAATATTTTAAGCACTTTTTTCAGGTTGTATTTAATAGGATAAAAATGGTTGGTTCTAGATAATTCAGTTTTATATATACTTTCGTGAAATTTGTGGGATGATCATCTAAATGTTGTATTTTTAAGAGAAACTATTTGTAATTCTGAAAAAAAAAATTGTATACACCCCAATTATCCAGTTACGTTTACGTGAATATTTAATCGATGCATTCCAAATTGATTTTTAACAAATGCATTTTTAATCAGTGTAACAAATAATATATGGAAAATAACAATAAAGAAACATTTGTAATATGTAATGAAGATAAAAACTGCATTTTTTATTATATTAATAAAATCATTTAAAGTAAGCTATTAGAAAATGAACAGCTTAATATATTATTAACATGACTATAATCAATTTCCTTTGATCTCCACGGTAAAAATAATGCTCAAAAGCCAAAATTTGGGGTAAAATAAACTTATAATTTACACTTAAATAAAATTATTTAATACTTGTAGATTAAATAAATTTGAACTGTAACGCGCATAAAAAATCATTGAATTAGATTTTTTCATTGCTTTATGTGGAATAAAATGAAATGGGTTAACTTATTTTAAGAATTCTACAATAGAAGGCGCTAATGCAAATAATTCGATTTAATAATTGCATATTTCTCCCACAGTGCAAGATTTGGAAGCAAAAATATTAGAGAATACTGCATGTACTCTTTTTCTTATTGAAGTATTCTGTTGTATGACTAATAATGAATTATCCCACTGAATACCTGCAGCAGCGGCCTCTATTGTCGAGATTCTGATATATTTTTTGACGTCTTATAAAAACACGTATCATGCTGTGTATTTATTTCAAAGTGTTTGTCTCTAAACCTCTTGAAGCATAGATCTTTATTTATCGTGATTTACTTTGATATTAAAATTTTGTATTATTCAGTATATATTTTCGAATGACTTTCATATGCCTTCAATGTTTGCATTAAAAATCACGCTAATTTCAAAGTATTTCACATTATCCCCACCCCTTCCCCAAGAAAAGTTATAGCACGTTTGTTTGCAATCCTTACGATTATGAAAAATGGATACGGTAGAATAACGTTAACAAGTGAGTTTATTCAAAAAGAAAAAAAGATCTTTTAATATATTGCAAAAGATTTAAAAAAAATACATGATTTAAACTATGTATTCACGATTGCTAAATTCTTTTCTCTTCGTACAATAATTATTAATTTGATGTTAAACTATTAATTATTTACAGCTTATGTCTTTTTACAATATTTCGCCTTTTTAATATATATTTTCATCTTTTTAGTTCTTAAAATCTTTTGTTTTTACCACTTCAAGCAGGGCTCACAGCGTCCCTAAAATTTTCGCATTTTTCTACCAGTATTTTAAAATAGAAATCTTCATGTTAGCCTCCTTTAACATTTACAATGAAATTCTACAGTAAATGTTATCGTTTTATAATTCTGGTAGTAAAGTACGAAACTTTTAGGGTCGCTGCGACCCCTGTTCAAGGCATGTTGGCCGTTTGGCGATCATGATTTTTGCATATCGCCATTTTTGCACATTGCACACCTAAACAATTGTAAATAGTGTTGCCAAATGTCACGAAAAAAATCTAGATTTTAAATGCTCTTGACACCGGTATTTTAAATGAGTTTTATTCGTCTTAATTAAAGGCAGAATTATCCGAGTATAAACATAACAAATTAATCTGCAAAAAAATAAAAGGTATCTCGACCATTTGGAGCACCTACACTGGTGTGCAAAATTTAAGGACCAGTCCCACAATGCCAATTTTAAAGTGAAAATTTTTGCACGAATATTCAAAAGGAAGCAATATAATTCGAATAATAACTATCCCTGCATAACAGCTACTCCATATACCATCTCATTCAGGTCACACATGGTCGAGGGAGTCATAGTCACTACCGCGAAACAAAAAATAGCAAATTTCATACTCACTTATGAGTTTCAAATGACTACTATATGGGACTCCACTGACAGGTCATTGTGACTGCTGCTTTGTGGTGAGTCACCAGGTGAGTTTACAATGTCGTTTCAATGAGGCTCTCGTGTGGTCTCTCAACTGGAGACTCAATTTCAAATCATTGTGAATTTTGCATTATGATAAATCTCCAAATAATGTAACATTATAGTCACATGGTGACTTTCTGTCACAAGACTTTGTCAAATGGGGACAGAGACCCTACTGTTAAGTAAACACTGTGAAAAGTGGTGAAAAGTCACCATGCGACATTAATTGTACATTATTTGGTAATTTATCATAATGCAACGTTCACAATGACTTTGAAATTGAATCTCCAGAAGGAGATGTCACACTCGAGTCTCAATGAAACGACATTGTAAAGTCACCTGGGGACTCACCCCAGCGCAACAGTCACAATGACCTGTCAGTGGAGTCACATATAGCAGCCATTTGAGACTCATAAAAGAGACGTATGCAATTTCCAATTTTTTTTTTTTGCTTCCCCGCAGTGACTGTGACTCTTGTGACCACGTGTGAGTTGAATGAGATGTTATATGGATTAGTTGTTATGCAGGGATACTAATTATTTGAATTATATTATTTTCTTTTGAATATTCGTGTGAAAATTATCGCTTGAAAACCCCTTGAAAATTGGCATTTTGGGAGTCGTCCTTAAATTTTGCACACCAGTGTATTTATGCGGGATATCTGGCAGCATTCATTTCGGATTCATACGCCTCCTGGAATTTTCTGACAAGAAATTTTTTTCGAGATCAATATTTTCATATAGAAAATTCATGATTAAATAAGGTTAAATTTTGCTTATTTATTGACTATCGTTTAGACCACGCCCCTCACAACCGTTCATCACTCATCTCAAATGCACCCAAGAAATTGTTTTTCCTTGCGCGTCGCGCATTTTCATATGACGACGTTGTTGTTTACTTCCATAGTGTGTTGCACAGCCTATCGTAAGAATTTTTACAAATAAAAATAAGAAAACCACTTACAATATTAATCGACGCACATGTTAAATAAACTTGATTTAAACTGAATCTTGTCATTTAATTTTTTTTATATTTCTTTGAATAAAATATTTTTTCGATTGATTTTTTCTGTATTTGGGGTTTTTATTTTATTCAGGCTGAATAAAGATAAATTTAAAGCAATATTATCTACATCCTAAACTTAATGAAGTAAAATGTATACAAGTAGACACGAAACTACATTAAATAGAAATATATATATATATGCCTTTTAAGCTTTGATAAAAGATCTTAGAAATAAATGTATTGATAAATGTTCATATACAGTCGACTCTCGTTAATTCGAAATTAGATAATTCGAATTTTCGCTTAATTCGAACTAAACATGAAGTCCCGAAATTTTCAATTGCAGAATAACGTTAAAAATTTTCATTAATTCGAACTCATTTTCTCTTGACTCCGTTTAATTCGAAAAAACAAGAATACGGATTTTTCATTTTTCTTTTCTATCTCTCTGATTTCAGATAATTAGAATAACTTTTTCTATCATTTTTGTGAAAATTGTTCCCAACGAGTATACACATAATCCTATGCATTTGATATCCACTTTTTTAGTGCCCCATCAGTGACCATCAGTGACGCTTCAAATTTTCCTTCCACTGAGCTTGTTTCTAATCTTTTAATTACTTTATGTATTTATGCATTCTAATTTAATATTAAGTCATATTCTAATTATAACAGACAAAACAGATTTAATAAAACACTATAAAGTTAATTCCTTTGTAATAGTACAATACTAAGCAAGTTTTCATTTCACACTTTACCTAATTCGAACTTCGGATAATTCGAGCATTTCTTATGGTCCCGACGAGTTCGAATTAACGAGAGTCGACTGTATTTAGACAATTGCTTTCCCTATATCAGGCGTCCCGAACAATTTATACTACCAAAGCTCTGGAAAGTTACGTTGCTCCCACACCTCGCTGCTTTATGCTAAAGAGTATTTTGTTGTTCTTTGCCAATTTACATCTGTCTGAAATGAAAGTGTTATATGAACTGTATTTTATCCCATTAAATTCAAAAAATGAAAAATACAAGAAAAACAACATAAAATCACATAAGTATAAGCAAAAATTCTACTGTGTGTTGGTGATAATAAGAGCCGTTGTGAGGGTCACGATCTAGATGCTAGTGTTTAATTAAAATTTATTTTTCTATAAATAAAATACTAATATTTTTCCTGAAAAATTCCCTGTTTTCGAACGAATCATGTCAGTTGTAACTATAAATTTTTATTTTAAATAAAATTCTAACAGAACTCAATTGGAAGAGCATTGGTGGCTTCATAAAATACATCCCTGGTCCGAATCCTGGCCCGGACTTATTTCATCCACATAGAAAATTTACTTCTGCTAGAATTGATTTACCGATTGTAGAATTGTGTTGCAAATTAATGTAATATAATTTCGCATGTAGCGTATTCTGCAGTTTCCATGTATTGACCTCCGATTTATTCTGTTGGGCTAATCCATAGTATTAGACCAGATATGTGATCGTTGAGGATTTTTGGGGGGTTAAATTGTCCTCCAGTGTTCGTGTCCGGGATGGCTCAGTTGGAAGGGCATTGGCGGCTTCAGCCAATGCATCCCTGGTTCGAAACCTGACCCGGACATTTTTCATCCACATGGAAAATTTACTTCTGCTAGAATTGATTTACCGATTGTAAAATTGTGTTGCAAATTAATGTAATATAATTTCGTATGTAGCGTATTCTGCAGTTTCCATGTATTGACCTCCGATTTCTTCTGTTGGGCTAATCCATAGTATTAGACCAGATATGTGATCGTTGAGGATTTTTGGGGGGTTAAATTGTCCTCCAGTGTTCGTGTCCGGGATGGCTCAGTTGGAAGGGCATTGGCGGCTTCAGCCAATGCATCCCTGGTTCGAAACCTGATCCGGACATTTTTCATCCACATGGAAAATTTACTTCTGCTAGAAATGATTTACCGATTATAAAATTGTGTTGCAAATTAATGTAATATAATTTTGTATGTAGCGTATTCTGCAGTTTCCATGTATTGACCTCCGATTTATTCTGTTGGGCTAATCCATAGTATTAGACCAGATATGTGATCGTTGAGGATTTTTGGGGGGTTAAATTGTCCTCCAGTGTTCGTGTCCGGGATGGCTCAGTTGGAAGGGCATTGGCGGCTTCCGCCAATGCATCCCTGGTTTGAAACCTGACCCGGACATTTTTCATCCGCATGGAAAATTTACTTCTGCTAGAATTGATTTACCGATTGTAAAATTGTGTTGCAAATTAATGTAATATAATTTCGTATGTAGCGTATTCTGCAGTTTCCATGTATTGACCTCCGATTTATTCTGTTGGGCTAATCCATAGTATTAGACCAGATATGTGATCGTTGAGGATTTTTGGGGGGTTAAATTGTCCTCCAGTGTTCGTGTCCGGGATGGCTCAGTTGGAAGGGCATTGGCGGCTTCCGCCAATGCATCCCTGGTTTGAAACCTGACCCGGACATTTTTCATCCACATGGAAAATTTACTTCTGCTAGAATTGATTTACCGATTGTAAAATTGTGTTGCAAATTAATGTAATATAATTTCGTATGTAGCGTATTCTGCAGTTTCCATGTATTGACCTCCGATTTATTCTGTTGGGCTAATCCATAGTATTAGACCAGATATGTGATCGTTGAGGATTTTTGGGGGGTTAAATTGTCCTCCAGTGTTCGTGTCCGGGATGGCTCAGTTGGAAGGGCATTGGCGGCTTCCGCCAATGCATCCCTGGTTTGAAACCTGACCCGGACATTTTTCATCCACATGGAAAATTTACTTCTGCTAGAATTGATTTACCGATTGTAAAATTGTGTTGCAAATTAATGTAATATAATTTCGTATGTAGCGTATTCTGCAGTTTCCATGTATTGACCTCCGATTTATTCTGTTGGGCTAATCCATAGTATTAGACCAGATATGTGATCGTTGAGGATTTTTGGGGGGTTAAATTGTCCTCCAGTGTTCGTGTCCGGGATGGCTCAGTTGGAAGGGCATTGGCGGCTTCAGCCAATGCATCACTGGTTCGAAACCTGACCCGAACATTTTTCATCCACATGGAAAATTTACTTCTGTTAGAATTGATTTACCGATTGAAGAATCGTGTTGTAAATTAATCTAATGTTTTAAAGAAATTTGTTGCAAATTCTAGTTTTGTATTTGTATTACACATTACGTTGGAAATGAAAGAAAACATAGTCATAACATAACACATAAATAATTCCACAATTGAAAACAAGGGAATTAAAAGCCTTTTAACAATGTGTTAGTTTAGTTTAAATTCCACAATAAAAAAAAAACATTTAAATGTAAAAATTTCAAAGTGAGACAATTCATTATTCGTAGTTTAATGATATTCTCTAAACTTGAAGAAATTGCACAGGAAGAGAACATGAAAGAGTTATTTTAAGGAATCATTTTCATACTGTTTTTAATAGAATAAAATTGGATGATTTGGGATTTATATAATTTAAATTTGTCCATACTTCTTAGCATTTTGTTAAAACTGTGTAGTTAATATTTTAGGTTTCGTTAATGATTTGACATGCAATAAAAAAAATTTATTTTTTCCTTTTATTTCCCAATAATATGTCACAAATAACAGAATGTCAATTTATGCTTCATGCTAAGTAGAATTTTGATTTGCTATTTAATTTTTTTCTTAATTTAAGGAATTTTGCCTAGTATTTTGAAATTTGCATCTTATAAATATTTGAAAAACATCATTGGACAAATAATAAAGCTCAGTGAAATAAAAATGAGATTTTGAAAAAAAAAATATTACTTTTGTTTACAAAAGAAAACTTTCAAAGTAAACAAAGAAGAAAAAATACATTAAAAATAGATTATGAAACACATTTTATTTCTTTCGAATCTTGTAACATAAGTTACATATTTCTTATAGCAAAAGGTCTTATAAAAGGAAACAATATTTGTTTTGATAACCTAAATTCTAAAAATGCCACTGAAAAAGAGGTAAAAAAATGATAATAAAATAAAAAACTGTACATTGTCTAAAGATTTCTATATGCACTCCATGTTCTTTTAAAATTTAAATGAGTTAAAAAATACATATCACAATACAAGTATATATTTACATATACTTAAAAAGATATTTACAACAAGAATGACATTTACAGTGGTGACCAAAATTGTGGACTCTTTTAGGTAGCTTTCATTACAAAAAGTAAAAAAATTACCTATTGTAGCCGTTTCTATAAAAGCGGTGGAATGACGCTGTAGCACATGAGTTAAATTTTTTACAGTGTATAGGGTTTTTTATGTTTTTCGCTACAAAAATTCATTGAAATATATTAATTTAGTTCTCTATTTGTATTTATATTTTATCCAGTAAATGGTTTCTAAATACGGCTGATGTAGGTGTATGTTTTTTTAAATTATTTGCTGTAGCGTCATTCCACCGCTTTTATAGAAAACGGTTACTTTACTGTGTTATGGAGCATTCTCATTGGTCATAAAAGAGATATTCTATAAAAGCTGTGGAGTCAAGCTACAGCAAATGGATCAAATTTTTAACAGCATAGCATTATCGAAATAATCGCCATGGGTGATTTTCAAGAAACGCTATTCCTGCAAAAGACGAGGAATTTGACGTGAAAAATTCTGGCCAATCATTCAAAACCTGGTTGGGAAAACCGAAATATGTATCGATTTAATATGCGTAATTGCACCGTGATAAACGGAGATTCGAAATAAACATCAAATACAAAAATTACATATTTTTGTCCGTAGAATCCGAATCTGCAATAAAAAATTGGGGTTATAACTTAAGATTCCTCTGATCCCCAGGGGGTCGGTTGCGAAGGTCAAATTTGGTATCACTGAGTAGCTTATTTAAAAATATTTAACACGTATATTTTCGTTTTTCAGTCTCATATGTATTTCTCGAGTTATTCGACCGTTTCCAGACTTTTCGGACACCCTGTATATAGATATATATATATATATAGTATATGCATGTAACATTTCAACGGAGGGTGATTTTGGGATCTAGGGGTCACGATCCACGAAAATAAAGCAAAATTTCCCGAAGTGCTTTCCTCCAAATGGCTACAAAAGGTAATTTCTAACTTTTTCGAATGAAAGCTACCTAAAATTGTCCATAATTTTGGCCACCACTGTATACATGATGTTTTTTACCACCATTCTGAAAGCCGAAAGACTAAGAAACCCTTGTTTTATGAAATACAGTATATAAGAAAATTGTTTTATAATATTTTAAATTTTGCAGCCTTTAGATATTTTTTAAAACTATCAAAATGAACAAAACGTATTCTCAGCAAATAATGGAGTATAACGTGGTTTAAATAATGTAAAATGAGGTTTTTGGTGCATTTGCTTCACTTAAGCATAAAATAACGATTGAATGTAATTTTTAATTTAAACTTCTCGACGAGGTCTTTCATCAGTGTATAAAATGGTGTGTGAATAACTGAAATAACAGTTATTCCGTTTCAAGAAAGAATTATGATTTGCCTGTGTGATTAAAATTTGAAAAACAAACAATTTTGTAATCAGCTATCAAACTGTATGTACAAATGTTTATTGAATTAAAATATTATTAAATTAGTTTTCTCAATGAATGTATTCTTTTGCAGTCATTTTTCTAATAATTACACAATGATAAATAGAAATCATATGTTTGAATTTTAAATGAGTTCCGAGTTATACAATGTTTTATCCTTTTGCAATAGATATCGTAACCTTCGAACTGAAAATTAATATTGTTTCATATAATTATAACATTATAAGCTAGATATTGTAGGAATTAATTATTAATTCAAATACGTTTAGCTGTAAATAAACAAAAAGTATTTTTCTTTAATAATAAAGTATAACGTAGTTTTAATGAAGCAATATGCTGTTTTTGTCATTTTCATCAATCAAGTTTAAAATAAAAATTGAATGTAATTTTTAATTATCAAATTCTCGACGAGGTCTTTTATAGCTGTTTAAAATGGGATGTTAATAAATTTAAAAACAGCTGTTCCGTTTAACGAAAGAAGCACTATTTGCGTGTGTAATTATTATTTGAACAACAAACGATTTTGTAATTAGCTATCAAACCGTATGTGCATATCTTTATTAAATTAAAATATTATTTTATTACTTTTCATAGTGAATAGTTTCTTCAGAAATTACTTTGGATTAATTACACAGTGATAAATGGACATTATATATTTGAATTCTAAATGAGTTTCGAGTTGTATAAAGTTTCAACATGTCACCGTAGAAAAAATTTTAATCTTCAAACTGAAAATTTATATTGTTCCATGTGATTATAACATTATATGCTAGATGTCGTAGGAATTAATTACTAATTCTATTTGAGTTGTAAATAAACAAACGATCAATTTTTTGTTTCGCAATTAATTGTTAATTAACGAAAATGAAGATGATAATGGTGAATAGATAAATGAAAACAACATATTAAAGAACATACAATATTTTACAGTTTAGATTTTACAAGTGTTTAAAAAATTTTGTTAAATATACTGGTTGGTAACCGTTAAGATTTGACGGTAAGCAACTTCAATCTTTCATTTAAAAAATGTTTGAATTTTTAAGTATTTGTTTAAAAATTAATTACCGGTCGAAATTTTTATGAATTAGTATATTGTGCATGTAAGTCCTACAGATTTAGAATGTCTATCTAAGTAAAATAACTTGCAATTTGTAGGTTTTGTAATCGAATTAAATGAAGTAAAAGAATGCTGGCTTTGTAATGTATTATCAATTATGCTTGCTTTTTTATAGGAAATTTAACATATTGGATAGAGAATTTATTTTTTCTTACAACATTTTTAATTATTATCTAAAAAATAATTATATTTAATACTTAGTAATTTTTTAACAAATTGCCTGTTATATATATATTATCATTAAATTTATTTTTATCAGACTAATTTCAATACCATAAATAAAAACTTTAATCTAGCCACTAACCTTTTATAATAGATATCTTCTATTATTGAATAGAAAATTTCTTAATGTTTGTTTTGTTTCTATATTTTTTTTCTGTTTCTAAGCAAAAGAATGACAATATTTTCTTTGCTTGCACAGCAAAAATTGTAAATTTAATGAATATGTCTTATTAATAATTGCATGCAGAATATTTTATCTTAAATATTTTTAATATGAAATTAGTATTTCTTTTTAAATATCCTTAAGTATTACATTTTATTCAATTATGAATCATTCATCCAACAATAATAAAAAGAAATACAGAATATATAACTTCCCAATAAGAGTTAAAATACAATGCGAAATGCACCTTGATTACTAATTAAAATTCATAAAAAAAAACAAGTAAATGTACATACAAATCATGCATTACTTAAAGGTACATGAAACATAATGTAAAAACAAACAACATAAAAATCAAAACGTATATGCATTTTATTATTATGTTTACGCACCTTTAAACAATGTATGTACATTTACTTGTATTTTTATGAATTTTAATATAACGTCTTCTCTCAAAATAATATATTAAAATGAAATGGATTATTCCATGAATTATCGTCAAAAAATGTCACAGAAAAATGATTCAATTGAGATTTATGGTTAATCCAAAGTTCTTTTGGAAAATCCAGAACATTAAATTGACTTTTATATAATTCAACTAGACGGTTGCCCGCCCTCAGTAGCCCGAAGACTATCTGAATGCCAGTTCTCTCGGTGTTCTGGGGTTTCGTTTGCATATCTTTTTTTATTGTTAATGAAGAGGTCTTCCATTTGTTCTTCCATCTGTTCTTCTTTCTGTTCTTCCATCTGTTCTTCCATTTGTTCTTCCATTTGTTCTTCCATTTGTCTGGGGTTTCGTTTGCATATCTTTTTTTATTGTTAATGAAGAGGTCTTCCATTTGTTCTTCCATCTGTTCTTCTTTCTGTTCTTCCATCTGTTCTTCCATTTGTTCTTCCATTTGTTCTTCCATTTGTTCTTCAATTATATTCGACGATTCACTGTTTGAGAGCCTATCTGTCCTTTTATTTATAGAAGTTCAAAATGAAAAAAGATTTTCTTAGCAGACGATTTTTCTGTGCCTCAATTAATTAATTATTTAATTATCCTCAGAATTCCTTTTATTTATAGAGATTAACCGGATCTTGTCATATAAAATCTTTTCATCTTTTCATATCTTTTCATATTTCAGATCTTTTCATATAAAATTGAAAAAGTTCTAGATTATGTTTCACGCAGACGCAAATATGTCAATTTTACAATGAACTCAGTTTTTCATTCATTTTGGGAAACTGCAAGTGATAACTTTTTGATAATAAGTTCAGTGAAAGAGCTCATCTGTATCGACGAAAGAACAAGTACAAAAGAGATGAGAAAGTTTTTTGTTTTTCAAACCATCTAAATATCAATGTCTAATTACCACACAAGAAATCCAACACTAGTAATTTTGTGATTTAACCTTTCTGAGATTGAAGTTTAAAATAAAGGGATGATTGTCTTGAAAAAAGTACTAGTATATGATTTCAGCGTTAATCGTGACTATCAAAATGCCATAACCGATACTATTTTCTTCAACAAAAGTTTATACGTGCTAACGCCTATTGTTCATTGTAAAGAAAAATGACTTAAACCTAATAAGAATGTATTTATTAAAATACAACACATTGCTCAGTGGTGCACAAAACAAGAATTTTAATATACATTTGTACAATTAAAATAAAATATAACTATCAACGTTTCGCGCCTTCTTCTGCGGGCGTCTTCAAGAAAATATGATAATGGAAGGACGAAGTCTGCATCTTGATCGAGAGATAATATTTCTAATAAATTAAAATCTAAATCAATTAAAAGATTAAAAATGTTGCCACTTACACGTGAGTAAAAATTAAAATATTGCAACGAAATATTAAAATATGCAACGAATATTTATGAATACATTTTTATTAGTTAAATTTTATGGTGAAACTGTCCTGTATACATTTATGAAAAATGACTTCTTAATCAAATATTTTGTCATCTTATATTCTTTATTAGACGGGAAGGCGAAAGCATAGGCAATTTCTGATCGAGCTCACGATTTAAAATCTAGAATTACTTAAATCTCGATTCGCTTATTAAACAGCAATCGATTTCCAGAGAATCGAGCGAAGTCATATCTTGATGGAAAACATAGAAAAATTCGATTTTAGTGGATGACTCATAGATTTACCTTTATGACTTCCTGCAACTAATCCTCCATTTTTTCCCCTATCTAAATTTATAAAAGTTGATTTTTATAGATTATTGAAATACTGGTGTACACCTTTAATAATTATAAAGGGTAAATTATTTTATAAAAATTCCTCAGTATTGGACAAATTAAAAGGAACATAAATATTTTGATAATATGCATTTTTTAAAGTTATAGAAAACAGTATTAAAATAATTTTGAAGTTATTGAAAAGCAAATTAAGCCTAAAATTCGAATAAATGTATAACTTTCCAAGCATTTGTTTCCATATATATTTTACCTGTTATATTGCCGAATATTTCAATATAATCATGTAAAAATAAATTCAATGATTTTTAGTACTGTGAAACGTTTTAATTATATAGTGTAAAAATGTAATTTTTAGCTTTCTATTAACAACAATCATGTTTAAATTTAATTTTTATTAAAAATCTGACAATGAAATTCGATATTGTATTATTCGTACCTGTCACATAAATTTTAATCCTATATGTTTTATGAAGATTACACTGGTGAACAGCTGTTTTGGTGCCTAGCTATTTGGAGCTGATTTTATATGAATTTGATGTCCTGAATTAAAATATGGCGTTAGTTATTCCCAAGCAGCTCAAATTTTTAAGATAAACAACTTTTTGTGAAATATATGTTGCATTAATTTAAGATAAATCCATGTATTAAAATATATACAAAGATAAAATTAACACAGAATTTCTATTTTTAGCTCACAGGCTATCACAGCCTGAGAGCTTATGTGCCCGTCCGTTCTGTATGTATGTTCGTTCGTGCGTAACGCGATAACTCATGATAAAATATCCCATTCACTTGAAATTTTGTATATAGGTATATCCTGATAAGGCGCTTCCCTGATTAGTTTTTGGAGTTCATTCGATATATATAAGAGGGGGAACGGAGGGCTCATGCCCCTCCCTTTAATTGATATAAATTGGTTTTTTATGCATAAAAAATAGTTTTTGTTCAAAGTTTACACATAGGATCTTTCTGATGAAGCATTTCTGTTATTGGTATTAGGTGTTCATTGGATAAATATAAACAGGGGAAATGGGTGTTCTAATGTCCCTCCCATTAATTTATATAAATGGGTTTTTCATGCAGAATTGTCAGATTTCGTTCAAATCTCCGAATAGTTTTGGAAGTTTAATGGTTAAGTATATAAAAGAGGGGGATAACTCCTCTTAAACTATATAAATGGGTTTTTATCAAGAATTATCCGATTTGCTCTGAATTTTGGATATGGATTTTTTTATGATAAAGCATGTCCCTGATCAGTTTAGAGGGTTCAATGATTAAGTATAAAAAGGGGAAAGGGAGAAGCTGTCCCCCCCCTCCTTAATTTTTCTGCGAACGGAATTAGCCCGTGAAAACATAAGGGTGTAATGGACAATTAGTATGCGTAGCCTGTGAGCTCAATGCCATCAGTTTAACTGGGCAATATTATTTTTATTATAATATACAAACGTTAATTTTTAGTATTATGATATACACATATTGCGTTCATATTCAAATATTATTTTTTAAAATTACGTTATTCAAATATTTTTACTCACAAAGATAGAGAAAAGCGTTACCGATGAGACCGATTCTCCTTTAACGCTTTGGAAACTACTTTTCCATGACATTGTCGAATATACAGGGTGTCCCACAAGTAATAAAACAAATTTAAAGAGGATGTAGGGACATCACAAGGATTCAGATTTGCATAGAAGCCATGGTCGGAAATGTGCCCATTCGTCGGTAGGTTGTGTTGTTCATTTGAATCGGGCGTTTTAGTCGAGGAAGACCGGCTTCCTGGCCACCACACTCTCCTGATTTAAGCAGCATTGATTTTTTTCTTTGGGGTGCACTGAAAAATGCAGTGTACGCAACGGCTGTGGAATCTCAAATGGATCTGGTTGCAAGACTCATCTGTGCTACTGCGGATATCAAACAAAATCTAGGTGTATTTGAGCGAGTCCACCAATCCAGGTTTCGAAGTTGTACATTCAAAGGTGCATGCATTGCTAGCAATGGTGGAGACTTTGAACATCTTTTGAAACATGTTCACATATCATCTACCACAGTAAATGTAATATCATTGACCAATCAATTATTTCAGATGACCACACTTTTGTGTCTCTTCGTCCCTTGTACCTGTCATACTACGTTCTAATGAGGTTTCCGACCATGGGTTGTTATGCAATTCTGAATCCATGTGATGTCCCCTATCTCCCCTTAAAGTTTGTCCCATTACTTCTGGGACACCCTGTATTTTAGAACAGACCCTTTTTAGATTCAAATAGTAATCTGCCATTATATGCGTATCCCATTTTCCTTTGTAGCAGTCCCCCATAGTCTTATATTCTGGTGAAATCTTTCAGCCTGTTCTTCACTTGTGCCTTCTAAATTTTCAAGAAAATACTGCAAGTGGCAGTGTAAATAGTGCACTTTAATGCTTATATTTCAATCAAGAGATTTAAAATTTTCATGCATTTCATTTACCAGCTCTACATAGTTTTCTGCTTTGTGTTTGTGAAAGACGTTTTTGACAACTACCCTAATTAAAGTCCGGGCTTTTCGTTCAGCCTCATTCATTGAATTTACGAAGGCAGGATTCTTAATCAGTTGCCTTAATTCTGGTCCGTCAAATATTCCTGCTTTATTTTTTTCATACTTCAATGAGGGCATTTTCTCTCGTATGTATGCAGAACATGATCCGTTCTTATCAAAAGCCTTTACAAACTGTTTCATAAGACCGAGCTTGATATGCCGTGGACGAAGTATGATTTTCTCTTACCCAACTGAAGTGTTATTAATGACATTGTCGAAGCAATTAAAGTATTCCGGAATCAAAGTAATGTATAGCTAATTTTTAGTAAATAAATCCCTTGAATTTAACGGCAAATTCCTATTAAATTTAAACTTTTTTGCTAGCGTAGTTACCAACAATTATAAATGAACATTGAAACTCTTACATCAACAATACTTTTCTGTTGCAAGATTTCCACATGAAAAATGAAAATGAAGTAAATAGTTTGACGAATAATAATAAAAAATTATTATCACTGCTGGCGACATTGCTTCCAACAGTTTTTGTTGTTAATTTAAAGTTTTTTTTTTACTACAAATTCGATAATTTGTGTTCTATATTGTTCCAATCAATAGAACTCCAATATGCAATTCTTTCATGCATTGTTTTCAATATGCATGAAAAGCAATTAAAGTATTCCGGAATCAAAGTAATGTATAGCTAATTTTTAGTAAATAAATCCCTTGAATTTAACGGCAAATTCCTATTAAATTTAAACTTTTTTGCTAGCGTAGTTACCAACAATTATAAATGAACATTGAAACTCTTACATCAACAATACTTTTCTGTTGCAAGATTTCCACATGAAAAATAAAAATGAAGTAAATAGTTTGACGAATAATAATAAAAAATTATTATCACTGCTGGCGACATTGCTTCCAACAGTTTTTGTTGTTAATTTAAAGTTTTTTTTTTACTACAAATTCGATAATTTGTGTTCTATATTGTTCCAATCAATAGAACTCCAATATGCAATTCTTTCATGCATTGTTTTCAATATGCATGAAAAAAGAGTTAATACATGCTTGCAGCTTTAATCAGATTTTTCATAATAGTTTTCAGATAAAGTAATTTTAAGCAAAGTATATGGGTGATTCTCAAAATAGGGGACAATTTAAAAAGTGAAATCTTAAAAAAATTACTGTTAGCAAAATTTCTGAAAAAAATAGGTGTTGTTAATATAGTATTAGGTATACTTTACATGTAGTCAGCAGAGCTAAATATTTAAAAATTAACTTAAAAAAATAATTAGTATTTTTTGAGCCATGCTAATGACAAAACAAATTGCATGGAATAAATATATTAAGAAATTTTTATTTTTTTCCTGTTTAAATATTTTTTTCTATATTTATTAGCCTTCCTTTTCAGCAAATGGTTTCCATTTTTACATATATACATATAAGGAGAATAAAAACATTACCAAAGAGCAAACTTTGTTTACATGAGCAACATTCTGACACTAACAATGTAAGAAGATGTCTTAGTGATTTTCTGACAGATTTAATGCATATTTTAGGGATAATAAATGTAATACCTAAATTTATATGTAAAATTAAACTTTGTAAACGATACAATATAAGCAATAGTTACATTTATGCACATAGGAGTCTTTAGCATGTACAGAAAAACCATGCTAGTGACACTGATATTTGTCCATGCTAATGACAAATTTTAATTTAAATAAGATTATGAGCCATAATATAATCACAATGCAATAATCCTGTCCTTTCTGGGGATTTTTAAAACACAAAAGTCCTATGCAAATAAGTAAAATAAAAATTTTAATTATAAAATAAACATGAAAATTATTATCCATTCTAATGACATACAATTGATGTACGCCCCTAATATTCAACTTCTATTCTTAAAATACAATACATGCTTCTATTTTCAGGCTTGGATAAAATGGCTACTTGTTGCCATGAAGAAACTTTATATTTTCAAACTATTGTCATATGTGAAAATGAAATTTTGATTATTAACCAGCTGTTATAGTATGACCTTGTTTTAAAAATAGAATATGGAGGACAAACTTTAATTCTCTTTTTATATATTATAATTTTATTTTTAAAAAGAAATTTATTGGATAAATCCTCTCCTTGATTATTTTACAGAAAGAATAACATTTCTTTTATTTTATAAACATGATATTAACTCTTTAAAAAGCTAGTATATGGCACAGCTGCTGTGGACATCCATGCTAATGACATTTTGAACATTTATTCTGTTATTTTAAGGTGTTTTTAACTAAAAAGTGAGTAATTCTTGAGTGCAAATAATGAATAATATTAAGACAAACATATCTAAATATAAAAACATGACAGAAAACCTCTCAATTTTTTTGTATGCCGAAAGACATAAATTGTCCCCTATTTCGAGAATCACCCATATATTCATTAAAAAAATTAATCAAAAGCATACAAGGGACCGTGGAGGATTTATTTATTATGTATTCTAAATTTTAAATCCATTGCTGTCACATTAATCCAATATATTATATAAAAATATATTAATCTAACATAGCTATTTGATGATTCTATCTCTCCCTTTCTTCTATCTGTATGACTTCTTGACAATGTTAATTTAAGGAATGTATACTGATTAGTGTCCCAATTTACGAAAATCGTGCTACTACGTAACTTACAAGGTTTTGTTTAAGTAGGTTTAGATTAACACTGAAGTCAAAAACTAATTTAAACTCTAAGATTAAATGCATATTACTTTAATCGTAAAACGCTGATAATACATGAAAGTTAAAAAGAAAAGTTTAACGTGTTTAGTGTAATAACATGTAAATTTAAAATCTTCTTGCCTAATCAGTGAAAATAATAATGAACCAATAAAGTCTATGTATAATTTAACAACATTATTACTATAAACTAAACGAGAACAATACTTTGTATCTTTCTAGCAACAACACCGATATTTAAGTCAATTTACATCAAAATTTTAGAGTGGAAATCGATAATTTGCCTTCTATATTTCTCCTTATCAACGGAGTTCCAACGTATGTATCGTTCATGAAAAGAGAGTTTATAAATACTTGCAGCTCTACTCAGCTTTTCCATAATAGTTTTCAGATAATGTTATTTTAAGCAAAGTGTGTTCATTAACTTAATGAATCAAAAGCATACAAGTGATTGTATAGGATTTGTTTACTAGTTTATGTTGAGACTGCATTTACAGATGATTAAAGTGTGTAAAGCTTAAACCTTAAAGCTTTAAGATACATTTATCAATTAATAAAAGAACGAAAAAATAGAAAAATCATAAAATTATATTTAACTTTTCAGACATGGTATCAAATTTCTGCAAGTTAGATTATAACTTCTTTCTTAAAAATAATCGTAAGCCAATAAGAGTAATGTGTACCTATATTATAAAGAATCTTATCTGCGCATAATGCTGACGTAATTTTGACGGTGGGAACTGTAGACGATTAAATTTAAGTTTAATTACATTTTACTGAAACTTTTTTAATTTCCAAATAACGCGCATTCTTATTTTTTAAACATTCGAATAGAGTAAAATATGTACTTCCATTTGCATTTTTTTTTTTTTTTTTGAAAAACATATTGTTATTGATTTGACAACTGCATTGTGATTTATTTTACTACTTTAAAAATAATTCTAAAATATGATTTTTTAAAATGTAAATTGTTTAATCTTTTTCTATAGACAGACAATAAATCCCAGCAAGCACATACCTTTCGGCACACGATCAGACCGGAACCGTGAATGTCGATTACGTGTCAGCATCAGAACGGTGGTTTCAGTAAAAGTGTTGGTAGCAGATCGGCATCTAAAACTTAAGAATCTGCTATTTCGACAGTCGGTTGCAGTAATCGGTCCCCTTTTGGTTATGTTTCGGCAAGCAACTTACAAAGGCAAGTGACGAAGGATCGATGTGTGAATTCTGTTAGTGTCCCGATGAGATTTGCCAACATCGGCCCAAATTTGGAATTTTTAGTCTTAACCGAATTTTTTTTCTTAATTTTATTTGATTTTGTGTTTTGCAAAGAGTTGTATATTTCAGGTATTTCATTAAAAATTCTAATAGTGATAAACATAAAATGTGTAATAAATAACCTATATTTATTTATTTAATAATATTGTTTTTGAATTAATTTTTAAAATGACTTATAATAATTTTATACACAAAATAATTTTTTAATTGGTCCCTTAAAATTATTATTCATCATAAACTTAATCTTAGAAAAAAGAAGAATTCTTTGTAAGGTAATTGAATTTATTTTCTAATTATCTATTCAATTTAAAATCAATAACTTAGTTTCGTATTTTAATATTAATTATTAAAAAGTGTTTGAATTTATTTTTCAAGGTACAGATATATATATATATATATATATATATATATATAAATCTACCCATTTTTTAGCATTAAAAAATTACTATTGGGGAGGGGGGGGGGTCATATGCGATTTGGCAAAGATGATATATTAAATGTTTTTCGAAGTTGCACTAATTATAATGATATCTAAAAATATAAATCATATTTAACAAAATACGAAAAAATCTATTTATAACGGAGAATTCAGGATTGTGGAATTTGTTTGATAATCTGAGGTGACTGCTTTTGTGAGGTAAAAATAAACAAATATCTATGTCTTCTGGATGAAAAAGGATTTTTGTCAAATAGAGCTGCCCGGTATTAAGAAATGTCCATTAACCTCTATAACAGACACACCCAAATACCGGATGACTGTATTTAGCAAACATAATGCAGAATAGAGTTGGATTTTCTGCAGAAAAAATGATTTGATTGATGAATGGGCAAATTAGGCAGTGCCCCATCGCTTCTGCCTACAATTTTAGGGCTCCAATTTAACTATGCAGTTTTCATAAAACTTATATTTTAAATTTGTTTCCACATTGTTTTGATTATAATTAATTTTTAGAACTTCTAAAGTAGAATAAGATTAAAAACAAAACGATTTATAAAATCCGGAAAACAATAAAACAGTTCAATAACGAGTACTTCGGTAACTCTGAATGTGCTTGCTATTTGAAAGTTTTCAATTTCCTCAGGTAGAAATATATGCTTATGTTGAAAAAGGTGAGTGTTCGCTAAATAAAATTATCCATCTGAAGGTTTACCGGTAAAATTCTCCTAAATAAGAAACACGTTTTTCATTTATAACATGCACATGTTTTAGAAAAATTTATCTCAAAAAAGCAGATAGCTACGAAGTGAGGACAAAATATCAAGCTGCCACCAATTGAGAAATTTTATTATATTTAAATATATATATATATATATATATATATATATATATATTGTTTTTAATCTTATTCTACTCTACATATTTTATATTCAATTTTTGTAAACCCAATAATTTATCTTTTTCGACATCATACTCATTATAATCAATATTTTGAGCTTTTACAGTAGAATAAGATTAAAAACAAAAAATATTTATTTAAATACAATAAAATTTCTCAATAGGTGGCAGCTTGAGATTTTGTGCCCACTTCGTATCTGTCTGCTTTTTTGAGATAAATACAAATACACACGCTCTAAATTGAAATGTCTAAAATTCAGACACTTAAGAGTCTAAAATGGTGTGTATAATTTTCAGATGTTTTAAAAGTCTTAATTTTTGAGACACTTAAGGTGCTTAAATTTCAATTTAGAGGGTGTATATTGTAGACTTTATGCAATGTATATATTGAAATAGATTTAACAAATATTTGTTATCAATTCTGATACTAAATTTTAAATCTCTGTTTGGTTAAGTAATATATTAAATTTAGAGATTTTTTAATCTAATTTCAGAGATAATCAGAAGCAAATCGTACTAAGAGATTTTGTTTAAAATATATGCAGTGGCGGTCAAAAGTTTCGGGCCAGTTAGTTTCTTCGATTTATTAACCAAAAGGTTTCAGCAAAGTTGAAGCAGAATTGCTTCAAAAATTAGGAATATGTGAATGACCTCTGACCGCGTGATCAGTTTAATTGGATACTGAAGATGCTTCATGTAAAGGGATAAAATTCGAAGTTTACGTGTGCAAAAGTTTCCAGTCACTTATCATTCTTTGGTTTTTTCTATCAGTAAACTGTTTTTTTGGTTGTGTTTATGAATGAATCAACGTGTATAGCATAGTCTGAATAAAAAATTGAAAAGTTCAACAATTGTTGTTCGTAAATGAGTGATTAGTTTGTCGCTAAAAGGCCAATCTTCTCGAGATATGGTGGCAATGTTATTGATCGGTAAAATCGAACGTAAACGATATTTAAAGATTATATAAAGATGGCCATTTTCTTCAGGACTTTCAGAGATCCAGGAGATCCCGGATAATTACTATTCCTGTGGACAGAATTATCAAGAGAAAAACAATTGATAATCCGCTTAAAAATTCCGCTGCAATATATTGCGATTTACGGAATAAAAATATTGCTGAAATAAGTCCGTATACCGTATCAACATGCTCACATGAAGCATAATTTTATGGAAGAGTCGGTGTTAAAAATTTTTCAGAGTTAAAAAAAATACAAACGTAACCGACTGGCGTTTTCCAAAAAACACAAAATCTGGTCACGTGAAAATTGAAAAAAAAAGTTCTATTTTTCCATCAATCGAATTCGAAACAGTTTTGGAAGTGATGGTTCACACAACGTCCGATGACCTAACAATAAAAGATATGATTCGACCTATGTTATTCCTACAACGAAGCATAGCAGAGGACACGTTATGCCGTGGTGAGTATTTTCTTCAAAAAGTGTCTTTCCGTTATTTGAAATCCACAGCCAGGTGAATGTTACAATGTTTAAGGATATCTAACAAGACTATTTTCTGCCTTATTAGAGAAAAAAAATTGGTCGCAATTATTTTTCTTAAATGATAACGACATAAATAATGTTTGCAAACATCGATAAGCAATGGTTTTTGCACAAAAAATTTCGTTTTTGAAATGATCAGCCCAAACGCCCAACATGAATCCAATAGAAAATCTTTGAAAAGAAGTCGACAAAAGTCTGCGGATCTATAAATAATCCATCTCAGCCGAAAGTTTGCCAAAATTGGAATAAATGTTAGAAAAAGTACCATAGACGATCTTTAACCGTTGATTGCATGAATGTCAGGTTGCAGCGCTGCAGTACTTATTACTGAAGTTAATAGAATAGTAATACGATAAAATACTATTTGTAAATGTTGTTGATCACTGTAATTTTCTATTACAATACCACTTTTTTACAAACTTGTAAAGGTAGCCGGGAACTTTTGAGAACATGCGTTTTCCTTTATACTTAATTTTGTCAGTTAAATCTATTGATATTTACATGTTCTTCTATAAGTAAGTTCCTAATCATTATGTCAATAAAATGTATAAATATAACTTTGAGATTCCTCTTCATATGGGTATATTTACAAATTAACTGAAAAAATTTGCTGGCCTGAAACTTTTGACCGCCACTGTATATATATTTTAAACTTGTAATATCTCTTTTATTATTTTAGTAACATTTTTTAGTAAAACAGTGATCTTTTTAATCTTTATATAATGTATTTTACCCATTATGATGTTTCATTTATAATTTAAAATTTTTTAAACTGACATTTTTGTAAAATGTTCTGATTGTGGTTAAACAAGTATTTAAATGTAAGATGGCCATAAATAATCGATTACAGCTTCACCACCAAAATATTTTTAAATTTGATGTTCGGTTATTAAATCCATTATTTTAAAAGTTCATTTAATCATAGAAACATTAGTTTTCCCCCTTAGAAAAGTAAAACTAATATTGTAGATTGTAAGCAATGCATATTGCAAGAGTTTTAATAAATATGCATAATAAAGTTTGATATTATGTTTTAAATTTCTTTTTGCTTACTATCATAATGCATAATCTATTTTTTACTGAAGTTGCTGAGATTGAAACACACTAGATACTTTTTAAGCTTCATTTAAACAAATACATTTCCTTTTATGCTCATTTGCATTAATTAAAAATGTTTAAATCCAAAGGAATAATTATTGTTTGTTTAACATTCGTTAATAAACGGAAGCATAAATTAATTCTATTAAAATGTTCTCATAAATAGTTATCAAACAACAATGAAAATGTGATTATAATTTTATTGATTTAAAATGTGATTATAATTTTAAAAAACTTCAATTACGCAGCCCTTAACACAACTACACTGTTTGTGCTTTTTTTATACTTTGCAGATTATAAAATATCTATTAATTTAAGCGAACATCGAAAATAAATTTTAGCTAAGGATAACTTAAATTGAAGATTTAAGAGGCAGAATCATTAAACATTATACAAAATAATTAAGTATGATATGATAATAAAAAGAGAAATTTCGGTAATTATTTTTACAGGGAAAAAAACCTTTGAAGTTTACTATTTTCAATTTTTCTTTAGATTATATAAGAATAATTTTGAATAATATGCAAATTGTGAAAAATGTAAAAAATATTTTCGGATGATTTGTTAAAATTCAAAATATCATATTTATTAAAAATTGAAAAATCTGTATAATCGGAAAAGATTAATCCAAATTAATGGAATTTTTTTAAACAAAATAATTTATACCGATAAAACAAAATTAAATTAACTTCTGTACTTAAAATTAGCTATTAATTTAGTCGTAGAATGATTTGTTTTTTTTTTTTTAATTTATTGTAATTTATTGCCACTGTAACTTAAACAGTATATTTGCATTTATTTTTTAAAAATATTTAATGTAATATGAAACATCTGTAATCTTAAATATGAATTTTTATTAATTATTTACTTAAAAAAGTTTCTATGGCGAATAACTGGGTTTCCAGGAGTAAGTGATTTCTTTTGGAGTTTCTTAATAAGAAAAATGTTTAAATCTAATTAAGCGTTTAACTTATTTGATGCGCGCATTTTATACTATTGACAATTGAAAATACATTCTAAATTGCACTGAAATCCGATGCAACAATACGCTGTGCCATAATACAATATTTCTTGGTCATGAGGAATCTTTTTTATAGCTTTCAAATCATTGCTTTTTACATTTGCGTCTTTAATTAACGCAAATGTATCAATCTAATTGTTCATTTACATTATTTATTTAGAAAAAAAATATTTACACATGCTATACAAGTGACAAATGAAAATACATCCAAAATTGCACTGAATTCTGAGGCTACAATATCTTAAGTTGTTATACAATATTTCTTGTCATAAGGAATCTTTTAATAACTTTCTAGTCATTTCGTTTCTCCTTCTGCATGTGTTTAACAAACGAAAATGTATCAATCTAATTATTCATTTAAATATATGTTGGATTCTAATCGCCCATGACATCATACCGATTTTATATTACATCACTATGTGCATGATTGGCTATCTTATCAAAGATTTCTATTGGTTCTCTTATAAAGAGTCACTATTGGTTAATCTAGAATCCTAACTAAAACCTATAAATATATGTGTTTTCCATTATGTTCTGTTCTGCTCTCTCTTGCTTGTACTCTGTCATGACCTACTGTAAATAAACTCCTTCGATCCCATATCAACGCAGGGTCTTTTTCGTTCTGAAACCACAGCAGAGTGTGGTTCGTACTTACTTAGTGTTTTTCTGCGTTGAACGGAAAAGTGGGTCAGGCAAAATTTATTGCCATGGAGTACTTATGTTACTTTCGTCTGCGGTGTTTTAAACGATGACTGAAAACAAGGATTATTCGGTCGCTCCGTTTGATGGAAATAATTTCCAAATATGGAGCAGAAGAGTAACTGCGATTTTTGCGGCGAAAGAACTTGATGTTTTCTTGGAAAAGGAAGCAGATCCAGCAAAAGCTCCAGAAGTGATTAAAGCGAAAAAGGCTTACGCTTTATTATTATCGCTTTTAGAGGATAGGATTTTATCTTCTCTTCAAAAGGAAGATACCGCATGTAAAATCTGGAAATCCCTGCAGGCAACGTATGAACTTAAAGGAGCCATCAATCAAATACTGACACGGAAAAGACTGTCCACAATGAAAAAGAATAAAGATATTACAATGAGACAGCATATTGACGATGTTTTGAAATTAATTACTGACTTAAGGATATCTTGTGCTCAGGTGAGTGACATTGATACAATTGTTTACATTTTAATGTCTTTGCCGAAGGAATTTGAATCCGTCAAAGTTGCGTTAGAAAATCAACCTGATACTAACTTGACTCTGGCATTTGTTATGCAAAGACTAATTGATGCTGAAGCATTAATGAGTGAATCCAGAAATACTACTAAATCATTTAATGATAATATTGCTTTTATGTCGGCACAGAAAAAACTCTTTTGCAATTTTTGCAAAAAGAAAGGCCACACCTCAAAATTTTGTAGAATGAAAACGGTCAAATGTTACAATTGTTCAAAAATAGGTCACTATAAAAAATTTTGTAAAAATAAACCAGAAACGCAGATGGATGAAAAACAGTCAGCTTTTGAAATATCTTTTATGACTGGAAACACAAATAATTGGAAATTTATCATAGACTCAGGTGCGACATCACATATGTGTTCTATCAAAGAATGGTTCACTTCTCTTAAACCTGCAACTGGGACAATTAAATGTACTTCAAAGGCAGCAGTGTTAAATGTGGAAGGTACTGGAAGTATACAGGGTACAATATCTGAGAATATATGCATAACTTTAAAAGATGTATTATATGTACCGAATCTAAACGGACAATTAATTTCTGTCAAGAACATAGAAAAAGCAGAATTTTCTGTGATATTCAAGAATGAAGAAGTATTTATCGAAAAAGATAATAAGAAAATGCTCTTCGGTCATCGGGATATTCATGGACAGTATATAAGTTATTTCACTCCATCTAATGAAAGTGCTTTGACATCAACGTACGATAAGGACTTATGGCACAGAAGACTTGGACACCCCTGTAACCAGCCACTGATTCATTTGGGATTACCTACCCCTTCATCATTTTGTGAAATTTGTGCTCGTGCAAAACTCAGTGCAACACCAGCTGGCAAAGGTCCGAGAAACAGAGAAAAAGAACCAATGTTGATGATTCACACGGATACTTGTGGACCCATATTTCCTGAAACTATTGGAGGTGAGAAATATTTTCTAACTATTACTGATGATTTTTCGCGATTTACTGAAGTTCGATTACTTAAAAAGAAAAGTGATGCAGCTCGTGAACTAATATCGTTTTGTAAATTAAATCCTTCCGTTAAGAAAATTAGATGTGATAATGCAAAAGAATTTATAGAGGGAGAACTTTTAAATTTTACAAATGAAGTGGGTATAAAAATTGATCCAGCTCCCCCATATACTTCATATTTGAATGGAATATCTGAGCGCGTTAATAGAACTCTCTTGGAAAAAGGGAGGGCAATGCTATATGAATCCAATTTGCCTAAGAGCTATTGGGGTTTAGCAGTACTAACTGCAGCTTATCTTAAAAATAGATTGCCAAGTAATTCTATTGATAATGATACTCCATATTATTTGAAATATAATAGCAAACCAGATTTGAAAAATCTCAGAGTATTTGGCTGTGACGCCTATGCACTTGTACCTACTAACTTAAGAAAGAAATTAGATGAAAAATGCAAGAAAATGATATTTGTAGGCTATACTTCAATGGGATATCGACTACTGGATCCCACAACAAATCGGATAACTGTTTCTAAAAACGTTAAATTCAATGAAGAAAAGAAAAATTCAGTTAATTTTAAACATACAACTGAAAATATTGAGGAAAATTATCCGGAATCTAAAAATCAAAATGATGAAAGTAAAACAGACTCTGAAACTTTAGTGCAAACAAAACTTGAAAACGATAAAAATTCAATTAATGAAAATATTATAAGATCCTCTTCTAGAGAAAAGAAACAACCCATAAGATATCCAGAGCCAGAAATATATGAAGCAATGCTCGCTCAAGAAGAAACTTTAACTTTTGATGACATTTCCTCTTTGCCGTACAGTGAAAAACAAAAATGGGAACTAGCCATGGACGATGAAATGAAATCCATTAAAGAAAACGATGTCTGGGACTTAGAGGAATTACCATTAGACAGAAAAGCCATCTCTTGCAAGTGGGTGTTACGTAGGAAAAGAGACGGTAAGTATAAGGCAAGGCTGGTAGCTCGCGGGTTCATGCAGGAAAAAGGAATAGACTATACTCAGACATTTTCACCGGTTATAAACATGCCTGCCTTGCGTTTCATATTAGTTATTATGTTGAATGAAAATTTAAATGTTTATGTTTTGGATGTTAAAACTGCTTTTTTAAATGGTGAATTAAATGAAGTTATTTATATGGATCAACCCAAGGGGTATGATGATAATAGTGGTAGGAAATGCAAACTTAAAAAGAGTTTGTATGGCCTAAAGCAAGCCCCACGACAATGGTATGAAAAATTTCAAAATTTTGTAATTAAACTGGGATTTAAACAACTTAATTCTGAACCTTGTATTTTTGTAAGAGATGAAAACTCTAAGAAAATTATAATGGCTTTGTACGTTGATGATCTTTTAATTTCCGGTTCAAATGTTAGAGAAATTAATGTTATTATTGATATGTTATCTAAAGAATTTCAAATGTCAAAATCAGAAAAAGTGTCAGAATTTCTAGGTATTCGAATGGAATTTACTCCAGAAGGACTGTTTTTAGATCAGGAACATTACATTTTAAGATTGTTGAAAAAGTACAATATGCTTGATTGTAATCCTTGTTCTGTTCCTATTGAACCTAAATCAACCCCTGCTATGTTTGAAAAAGGTAATGCTTTTAATGGGCCTTATCGCGAACTAATAGGATCTTTATTGTATTTAGCTTATGTATCCAGACCAGACATTTCATTTGCAGTCAATTGCTTAAGTCAACTCCAGGAACGTCCTACTGATGTTGCCTGGAATGCCTTAAAGAAAATATTGAGATACTTGAAAGGTACTGTAAAATTAAAAATAAACTACAAAAAGGGTAATTTAGATGATTCGGATTTGTCTATATATGTAGATGCAGATTGGGGGTCAAACTCAATTGATAGGAAGTCTGTGTCTGGTTACATAATAATGTTTTGTAACTGTCCTGTATTATGGTGTGTAAATAAACAAAAGACTGTTGCTCTTTCAACCACAGAAGCTGAAATAATTGCTCTGTGCAAAGGTATTCAAGACATTTTATGGATGAAAAATATTGCCTGTGAAATTGTAAGTATTAAAAATGTTTTTGTGTATGAAGATAACCAATCATGCATCAAATGCATAACTAATGAAAATAACTATGGGAGAATGAAACATATTGATATAAAACTGAAATTTATCCGTAATGTTATCAGAGAGAATCAAATTAAAATAGAGTATATTTCGACTGATAATCAAATTGCTGATATGATGACAAAATCTTTGCCTAAAGCTAAACTCCAAGCACTTTTACTCCAATGAAATATGAAAATATAATGTAAGATGCGATTAAGGGAGGGTGTTGGATTCTAATCGCCCATGACATCATACCGATTTTATATTACATCACTATGTGCATGATTGGCTATCTTATCAAAGATTTCTATTGGTTCTCTTATTAAGAGTCACTATTGGTTAATCTAGAATCCTAACTAAAACCTATAAATATATGTGTTTTCCATTATGTTCTGTTCTGCTCTCTCTTGCTTGTACTCTGTCATGACCTACTGTAAATAAACTCCTTCGATCCCATATCAACGCAGGGTCTTTTTCGTTCTGAAACCACAATATATTTATTCAGAAAAAATTTTTGCTCATGCTTTATAAGTGACAATTGAAAATACATTCAAAATTGCACTTAGGTTATGAAGCAACACTATCTCAAAATATTTATCATATTTCTTTGTCATAAGGTATCATTTATTAGCTGTTCGATTTAAGCATTTTCTTCATGCAATACAAGTGATGTTGAAAAGTGAGTTTGGAATTGCTTTGAAACATGAGATAGCAATACTTTGAGTTGTTATACGGTATTCTTTAGAACTTTCCAAAAAAATGGAAATGTTCCTATGCATTTGCTTTGCCTTTCCGTCTGTCCATCAGCCCACGTTTTAACTACCGTAAATATACACGGATTTTCAAGCAATTGGTATAGTTTTTTTAGAATCCCTAAAACATGTTTTCATTGCATATGAAGTATGTACTATTGATGGTTCATTTACTGGGACACATCTGAACAATTCGATTATATTATAGTAAGTGGAGAAAAATGATTTGGTCAATTTTAATGACATTACATAATTTCGATTGTATTCAAACTGATATAAATTACTGAATATTACTATGATCATGTTAAAACAGAGCATTCATAGCATTCTTTATTAATTTACAGGGACACAGAAAAGAAATTGGTTTTGTGTAATAATTCCTGGAGAGTACGTTTTAAAATTCCGTATGCTCTTTTAAATTTAATTAGTTTTTTTGTAACTCTTTTATATATAAATTCTATACCTCATATACAGGGCTGAACAAAAGTATTCGAATAGCAATCTCCTTATCAGGGGAAATTGCTGAAGGCGAATTTTCAACAGAAATGTTTGTATCTCTTAAATGAATCAAATTTTGGAATGCATGTTGTTAATAGATACAAATCTATATCAAATACAGAGCTGCTAAGAAATTTGGATGATGTTCTGATTATAGATTGGAACACAAGAAATTCGGTTTTGAAATGCGTTATGCATTTCCATTTGTTGAAATGAGACGTAGTATTTTAATTTTTTAAACAGTGCTATTGTGTTGCATTATTCTAAATGTGTTAGAAGGTTATTCAATATGCTTGATGCATGATTTTTTTTCTTTCTGATTGCATTTTTTGTGCAAAGTTTTATTATTCAAATGCGGATTATCGCTAATTTTTCAATGCTGTTCTCATTTTTTTTTCATTCTGCAAACATATTTAAGCAAAGAAAGTGCATCAATCAAATTTAAATCAAATGCACATTTAAATTATTTAATCAAAGAAAGGTTTGATCATGAAATGCAACCGATGATTACAATAACCTCCTCAATTGCATCAAAGTTTGAAGCAACAATATCTAAAATTCTTATACAATAATTCTTAGCTATAAATAATCTTTTATTAGCTATTCCATGTATTTATTTCCTTCATATCCCTTACAATCATTGTATTTCTTATTCCACATGTTTTTTACTAAAGAGAGTCTATTAGTCTAATTCCACATAAATAATTATTTCACAGTAAAATTTTATGCAAATGCTACACAAATATACTATTATTTTATCACAATCGAACTGATTGGTAAAGTTATCCTACGCAGGGCCTGATTATCAACGGGGCACTCTCCCACCAGAAAAAGTAAATAGAAAATTTTTCCTTACTCATGATAGTAATTTTGACTGAAAAGGGCGTTTAAACAAGGCGAAAATTTCTATATAATTTTACTGGGGAGAGAGTGCCCCGTTAGTAATCAGGCTCTGATCCTACGAATTGAATATTTCCAACTGAGGGAAAGAATGCCCAGGCCGGGAATCCAACCCGGATACTTGGCTTACAAAGCCAATGCTTTACCTGTTAAGCTAACCGGGCGATAACCGGCTGGGATTTTTCGCTCAGATAACCTTATTGGCCATAACATCTGGTGTGCCATTTAGACAGCTCGGCAGAATAAGCCGCAGGTAATGGAACTCCACAACACATGCTACAACACGAGCTACACAAATAACAACAAAAATAATATTTATTTGAATTGAAGTCTAATGCAACAATATCTCATGTTGTTATACGACAGTTCTTTTATTAGCTCTCATATTTTTTTTTCCTTCAGTTAAAGATATATGTCTTATAAAAATTACGTTTAATACGAAACTTAAAGGAATAACGAACATATCTTTTGTACAAAGTTTAACAGTGCCAGCGCAAAATAAGCTCATTAAAACTATTTCATCAGTTCTGTCTTCAAATTGTTTTGAAATTGAATGTATTCAACAAAAAAATTTAATATTATTAACCAGAATTACCTACAATTATAACTAAAAAAATTTTTTTTTCTTTATCGCGATTTAAATGAAATTCACAAGCAATTAACAAATATTTTATAAAAAACGCCAAATGAATCTGGACATAAAAAGTAAATAAAAGAAATAACTTATGCATATTACAAGTGTTTTAAAATCTTATACGAATCTTTGAGATCTTAATTAATCCCACAAGAGATATTAACTTCCAATGTCTATCCTTTACCACTTTTACATTAAAGCATGTGATAAAATCAACAGTTTAAACATGCTAAAATGTTTTCCCATACTTGCATCTAAGGTAATTAATTTAGGCAATTAAAATTAACAAAATTAATAAATCTCTTAATAAATTGATGATAAGAATGTTCGGTATTTAAAACTATGCTATTGATTCTTTATTTGTAAATAATGAGCAGGAGAATGTGACATATCTATAAATTTATTTATGAATATGTATTTAACGATAGCGTAAATGCAAATTACGACAGATTATTGAATTTTCAATTTGGCAGCTTGAGATTTTGTCCCCACATAGTAGCTGTCTGCTTTTTTTGAGATAAATACAAATATATACGCTCTAAATTGAAATGTCTAAAATTCAGACACTTAAGTGTCTAAAATGAAGTGTGTAATTTTCAGATGTTTTAAAAGTCTTAATTTTTTGAGACACTTAAGGTGCTTAAATTTCAATTTAGAGTGTGTATATTGTAGACTTTATGGCAATGTATAATGAAATAGATTTAACAAATATTTGTTATCAATTCAGATATTGAATTTTAAATCTCTGTTTGCTTAAGCAATACATTAAATTTATAATTTTTTAAATCTAATTTCAGAAATAATCAGACCCAAATCGTACTAAGATATTTTATTTAAAAAATATATATATATTTTAAACTTGTAGTATCTCTTTTATTATTTTAGTCACATTTCTAGTAAAACAGTGATCTTTTTTAATCTTTATATAATGTATCTTACCCATTATGATATTTCATTTATAATTTAAAAAATTTTAAACTACATTTTTGTAAAATGTTCTTATTTTGGTTAAATAGGTATTTAAATGTAAGATGGCCTGAAATAAGCGATTACAGATTCACCATCAAAATATTTTTAAATTTGATGTTGGGTTATTAAATCCATTATTTTAAAAGTTCATTTAATCATAGAAACATTAGTTTTTCCCCTTAGAAAAGTAAAACTAATATTGTAGATATTAAGGAATGCATATTGCAAAAGTTTTAATAAATATGCACAATAAAGATTGATATTAAATTTTTAATTTCCTTTTGCTTATTATCATATTGCATAATCTATTTTTACTGAAGTTGTTGAGATTGAAACACATTAGATACTTTTTAAACAGCTTCATTTAAGCAAATACATTTCCTTTTAAGCTCATTTGCATTAATTAAAAATGTTTAATTCCAAAGGAATAATTATTGTTTGTTTAATATTCGTTAATAAACGGAAGCATAATATAATTCTATTAAAATTTTCTTATAAATAGTTATCAAACAACATGAAAATGTGATTATAATTTTAAAAAACTTCAATTACTCAGCCCTTAACACAATTACACTGTTTGTGCTTTTTTATACTTTGCATATTATAAAATATCTATTAATTTAAGCGAACATCCAAAATAAATTTTAGCTAAGGGTAACTTAAATTGAAGATTTAAGAGGCAGAATCATTAAACATTACACAAAATAATTAAGTATGATATGATAATAAAAAGAGAAATTTCGGTAATTATTTTTACAGGGAAAAAAACCTTTGAAGTTTACTATTTTAAATTTTTCTTTAGATTATATAAGAATAATTTTGAATAATATGCAAATTGTGAAAAATGTAAAAAATATTTTCGGATAATTTGTTAAAATTCAAAATATCATATTTATTAAAAATTGAAAAATCTGTATAATCGGAAAAGATTAATCCAATTAATGGAATTTTTTTAAACAAAATAATTTATACTGATAAAACAAAATTAAATTAACTTCTGTTCTTAAAATTAGCTATTAATTTAGTCGTAGAATGATTTGGATTTTTTTTTAATTTATTGTAATTTATTGCCACTGTAACTTAAACAGTATATTTGCATTTATTTTTTAAAAATATTTAATGTAATATGAAACATCTGTAATCTTAAATATGAATTTTTATTAATTATTTGCTTAAAAAAGTTTCTATGGCGAATAACTGGGTTTCCAGGAGTAAGTGATTTCTTTTGGAGTTTCTTAATAAGAAAAATGTTTAAATCTAATTAAGCGTTTAACTTATTTGATGCGCGCATTTTATACTATTGACAATTGAAAATACATTCTAAATTGCACTGAAATCTGATGCAATAATACGCTATGCCATAATACAATATTTCTTGGTTATGAGGAATCTTTTTTATAGCTTTCAAATCATTGCTTTTTACATTTGCGTCTTTAATTAACGCAAATGTATCAATCTAATTGTTCATTTACATTATTTATTTAGAAAAAAATATTTACACATGCTATACAAGTGACAAATGAAAATACATCCAAAATTGCACTGAATTCTGAGGCTACAATATCTTAAGTTGTTATACAATATTTCTTGTCATAAGGAATCTTTTAATAACTTTCTAGTCATTTCGTTTCTCCTTCTGGATGTGTTTAACAAATGAAAATGTATCAATCTAATTATTCATTTAAATATATTTATTCAGAAAAAATTTTGCTCGTGCTTTATAAGTGACAATTGAAAATACATTCAAAATTGCACTTAAGTTATGAAGCAACACTATCTCAAAATATTTATCATATTTCTTTGTCATAAGGTATCATTTATTAGCTGTTCGATTTAAGCATTTTCTTCATGCAATACAAGTGATGTTGAAAAGTGAGTTTGGAATTGCTTTGAAACATGAGATAGCAATACTTTGAGTTGTTATACGGTATTCTTTAGAACTTTCCAAAAAAATGGAAATGTTCCTATGCATTTGCTTTGCCTTTCCGTCTGTCCATCAGCCCACGTTTTAACTACCGTAAATATACACGGATTTTCAAGCAATTGGTAAAGTTTTTTTAGAATCACTAAAACATGTTTTCATTGCATATGAAGTATGTACTATTGATGATTCATTTACTGGGACACATCTGAACAATTCGATTATATTATAGTAAGTGGAGAAAAATGATTTGGTCAATTTTAATGACATTACATAATTTCGATTGTATTCAAACTGATATAAATTACTGAATATTACTATGATCATGTTAAAACAGAGCATTCATAGCATTCTTTATTAATTTACAGGGACACAGAAAAGAAATTGGTTTTGTGTAATAATTCCTGGAGAGTACGTTTTAAAATTCCGTATGCTCTTTTAAATTTAATTAGTATTTTTGTAACTCTTTTATATATAAATTCTATACCTCATATACAGGGCTGAACAAAAGTATTCGAATAGCAATCTCCTTATCAGGGGAAATTGCTGAAGGCGAATTTTCAACAGAAATGTATGTATCTCTTAAATGAATCAAATTTTGGAATGCATGTTGTTAATAGATACAAATCTATATCAAATACAGAGCTGCTAAGAAATTTGGATGATTTTCTGATTATAGATTGGAACACAAGAAATTCGGTTTTGAAATGCGTTATGCATTTCCATTTGTTGAAATGAGACGTAGTATTTTAATTGTTTAAACAGTGCTATTGTGTTACATTATTCTAAATGTGTTAGAAGGTTATTCAATATGCTTGATGCATGATTTTTTTTCTTTCTGATTGCATTTTTTGTGCAAAGTTTTATTATTCAAATGCGGATTATCGCTAATTTTTCAATGCTGTTCTCATTTTTTTTTCATTCTGCAAACATATTTAAGCAAAGAAAGTGCATCAATCAAATTTAAATCATATGCACATTTAAATTATTTAATCAAAGAAAGGTTTGATCATGAAATGCAACCGATCATTACAATAACCTCCTCAATTGCATCAAAGTTCGAGGCAACAATATCTCAAATCTTTATACAATAATTCTTAGCTATAAGTAATCTTTTATTTGCTATTCCATGTGTTTATTTCCTTCATATCCCTTGCAATCATTGTATTTCTTATTCTACACGCCTTTTAGTAAAGATAGTCTATCAGTCTAATTGCACATAAATAATTATTTCACTGTAAAATTTTATGCAAATGCTATAAAAATAACAACAAAATAAATAGTACTACTTGGTCTTCCACCAAAAATTTATCGCCAAACTATAAGATTTAATGCCAATAATGGATGATCGTGAATGACACATCCAATGACATTAAATACGATACACGTGTTTAAAACGCCATTAAGGGATTTTTATTTCAATTTTTTATTCGTATTTTTATCAATATTCTAATAATTTATTTGTTCTTTTGTTATTCAAAATAAAAATTATGCCAATATATATAATTTGGCTGCTAGTTTGGCGATTCGTATAATTTGGCGAAATTGGTCGACGGGATAACTAAGTAGTACCAAATAAATATTTATTTGAATTGAAGTCTAATGCAACAATATCTCATGTTGTTATACGACAGTTGTTTTATTAGCTCTCATATATTTTTTTTATTTCCTTCAGTTAAAGATGTATGTCTTATAAAAATTACGTTCAATACGAAACTTAAAGGAATAATGAACATATATAAAATGTACAGAATTTAACAATGCCAGCGCAAAATAAGCTCATTAAAACTATTTCATCAGTTCTGTCTTCAAATTGTTTTTAAATTGAATGCATTCAACAAAAAAATTTAATATTATTAACCAGAATTACCTACAATTATTAAAAAAAAAATATTTTCTTTATCGCGATTTAAATGAAATTCGCAAGCACTTAACAAATATTTCATAAGAAACGCCAAATGAATCTGGAAATAAAAAGGAAATAAAAGAAATAATTTATGCATATTACAATTGTTTTAAAATCTTATAAGAATCTTTGAGATCTTAATTAATCCCACAAGAGATATTAACTTCCAATGTCTATCCTTTACTACTTTTATATTAAAGCATGTGATAAAATCAGCAGTTTAAAAATGCTAAAATGTTTTCCCATACTTGCATACTAAGGTAATTAATTTAGGCAATTAAAATTAACAAAATTAATAAATCTCTTAATAAATTGATGATAAGAATGTGGGGTATTTAAAACTATGCTAGTGATTCTTTATTTGTGAATAATGAGCAGAAGAATGTGACATATCTATGAATTTATTTATGAACTAGCTGACCCGCCCGGCGTTGCCCGGGTCCGTAATAATAATCTTAAACGAACTTGAAATTTTTATGATTTTATCTTTAACTCGAAATATGCGTAAATACACTATTAAAAACTTGACCCTTTTGCTGCATCGTCACTCCACCGCTTTTATAGAAAATGATTACTTCAGCCTATTATGGAGCATTCTCATAGGTCAAAAGAGATATTCTATGAAAGCGGGGGAGGGATGATACAGCAAAAGGGTAAAATTTTTTACAGTGTATATTATATTATATACGTGCCCCCTGACTGTGTCAAAAATTGGTCAAAAAAAAGTAATATTTAGCTGCAAAAGTACCCAAAATGATTGCAATGGGAAACGCAGAAAGAAATATGTGTCCAATGATTGCGTGATTTTCGTGTTAAACTGTTGATATTTATCCTTAAAATTACTGTTAAGTGACTTAACTAAATACCTTTTTCACATAGATATCTCAAGTGAAATATTTTGAATTTCAAACTAATTACATCACTCTTAAATCCGACTATACCGTGAATGAAATCGATTCTCGATGATTAGCTAAAAGGTTAGTATATAGTATTATAATTTTAGAGTCATTTTACAAAAATAGGCGCAAATTTTTTATAAAACATGCGTAATGTTCATTCTGTGAACAAAATCCTAACCGTAATCTAATTGTATTGTAATCATAACTTGTCTGTAACCTAGCTGTATCTTAACAGTAACCGAACTGTAGCTTAAATACACCATAAATGTAACCTGGCCGTCACCTTATCATAACCTACCCATAATCTAACCATAACCTAACCGCAACTTAACCTTAACCTAACTGTAACTTAACCATGACCTAACTGCAACCTAACCGGAAAATAAATATAACATAAGGCTCACCGGAACGTAATTGCAACCTAACTGTAACCTAACCGTAACCAAGTTCTAATTTAACACTAACTATAAACGAAATATCTTAGCTATCTCGCGCTAAGTACATAATTTCACTTTCCACCGCTACGGAGCGCATTATGTTTTGTAGAACATCCGAATTTTAGGTTCGGATTGGATTCATGTTCATGGAAATTATTTTGTCTTCTTCGGATACTGTTATGGTTGTTTGGAATATTTTTGTTCAGTTTAGATTCGTTTCAATTCAGATTTCGTGGGATTTTTTCCTTCAAATCAGATTTTTAAGTTCGGTTCGAGTTGTACTTCCATGGAAATTATTTTACCTAGTTCCAATGAGGTTATACTTCACTGAAAAATTTTTGTTAGGTTCAGATTAGTTTTGGTTCAAATTTCGGGATTTTTTTTTTTTTACAAATTTTCTGGTTCGGATTGGGTTTATGCCCATGGAAATTATATTGTCTTGTTTGTATCTGGTTATAGTTATTTGGAATATTTTCGTCGGATTCAGATTTGGTTCGATTCAGATTTCAGGTATTTTTTGAAATTGATTTTTAAGGTTCTGGTCGGATTCATATCCAGAGCAATTATTTTGTCTTCCTCGGGTCCGGTTTTGGGTCTTTGGAATACTTTTTCGGATTCAGACGTCATTCAATTCAGATTTCGTTTTTTTAATGGAATTTTTAGGTTCAGGTTGGGTTGCGCATTAACGGAAATTATTCTGCATTGTTTGAATAAGGATATGCTTCTCTGGAATATTTTTGTCTTCAGATTTAGTTCATTCAGATTTAGATTCAGATTCAGATCAGTTCATTTCAGTCACAGGTCAGAATTAGTTCAGTTTTTTAGGTTCGGATTGGGTTCATGTTCATGGAAATTTTTTGTCTTGTTCAGATCCGGGTATGGTTTTGTGGAATATTTTTGTCAGGTTCATATTTGGTTCGATTCTAATTTCAGGTATTTTTTCAAATGGAATTTTAGGTTCGGATCGGGTTCATGTCCACGGAAATTATTTTCTCTTATTCGAATCCGATTATGGTTCTTTCGAATATTTTTTATCGGATTCAGATGCAGTTTGCATAAAATTTCAGGTTTTTTTTTCCAAATGGAATTTTTTAGGTTCGAATCAGGTTTATGTTCACGGAAATTATTTTGTCTTATTCGTATCGGGTTATAGTTCTTTGGAATATTTTTATCGATTTCAGGTTTCGTTCTGGTCATTTTTCGGGTTTTTTCAAAGAAAATTTTTAGGTTCGGGTCGGGTTGCATATACACGAACATTATTTTTCCTTGATCGGATTGGGGTATGCTTCATTTGAATATTTTTGTGGGATTCAGATTTGATTCGGGTCAGATATCAAATCCATAGTTTTTTTTCAAATTTAATTTTTAGGTTCGGGTCGGGTTTATGCTCATGGAATTTTTGTCTTGCTTGGATTGGAGTATAGTCTGTTTTTTTTTCTGGTTGGAATCGGGTTATGTGTTAATATAACTAAACATTATGTTTTGCTACTATTCTTTTAGTGACTATTTTTGATATATAATTTATTTTGCTATTTGATAATTTATTACTGTGTATGAATCGTCTGCCGATTCAAACAATTGTACGTCAAACAGCCATTTCATTTTTGTTTTAAAAACAAATTAAAGTCTTAATAAAATTTTAACTTAAATAAAATGCATTCAAATTTAATCAATGATTTAAAAAAACTGCTAAAAAGCCTCATATATACATATATTTACTGCATTATAGCTAACCACACATACATTCTAATGTACAAAGTACCAACGATCTGACGTAACAGCTGTGTTCAAAAATCCTAAGTTAAACTGACATTTTGCCAGTCTAAATTTTAAAAGCCTTTGGAGAAAAAAAACAGTCACTTTTGAAATGTCAAAATCTAAATTAGTTTTTTTCATAGAGTAAAAAGAAATTAATAGAGTGGAAGTATTATCTCTGGAGGTGATGCTAAAAATGTAACCCTACCAAATGTAAGTCCAATTAAGTGCTAACAAAAGTACGTGCTTTGACACGCCTATCGATTGAAACAGGTTTAAACCCGTATTTTTTTTTTATCTTGTTTCTTAAAAAGAACTAATCTATCGCTTCACCGGTAAAAATTTATTAATTATTTTATCATGTGTGTTTTAAATATCAATATAGAAAATTATTTTAACGTTTTGCTTGAAAATATAACATTCTTTTGTTAATACATTAAAATCGTCTGCAGTCAGAAATCTATATTTTAGATTAATATTTATTACTTAAGTTTTCATACATGATTTTAAAAGAATTAATTTGATATTTAATTATTGCTAATTTTCCAATTTTCTTCATTTTAAAAGCGAACATTTATTTTAATAAATAATAATAGAATAAAGACCATTTTAAAAATTTGCTATTTCCTCTTAAAATATGCTTCAATTGTAATTCATTTCTTTCAATTCGTCTTATAATACAAAATCCCTTCCACGTCCTTTTGTTTGGCACATTAAAATTTGAGCGATAAATGGTTTCATATTGCAAAACTTTTTTGAGGCTTACTTCACATCCACTTATCTCATTCTCTATGGGGTTTTTTAATTCTGTCTCAGCTTTCTTATTACTTCTGCGAAAATTTTACACAACCAACCAACCGTAAACAAACGAAAGAGTAAAAAAAAATTGGAAAAAGATGATTTTTTATGAGAGTGACCTCCCGATTTTAATTAATTACTCAGTTAATAATTGGAATTTCAAAATTCTGAAGCTCAGGTGCATCAGGAGAGATTTAGGGTTAATTCCAAAAAATTTTTGAGCTTCGTACATGCTGTAGATTTTTCTAGCCATCGCAGACACACACACAAACACACACACAGACACACAGACAGAGCGTTTTGTTCTTTTATTAGTATAGATATGTATTTAACGATAACGTAAATGCAAATTATGACAGATTATTGCATTTTATAATTTTATGCACCTTATAAAAAGGTGACTCAAAATAACCACAAGTGGGCATTAATTTATACGACTTGAAATGTTATGATCAATAAGGTTATCTGAGCGAAAAATCCCAGCCGGCTCTCCCCCAATTAGCTTTACATGTAAGGCATTGCCCTTGAAAGCCAAGTATCTGGGTTTGATTTCCGGCCCGGGCAATTTTCGCTCAGTTGGAATTATGCAATTCGTGATAGATTTACCAGTCAGTTTGATTGTGTTGAAAATAATGGAATTAATTTAACTTATAATCTAACAACGATCATATAATAACTAAACATAAGCGGAAGATAGTGGGTTAACCCCTTAACGCGCAGTGTTGCCGGGTCGGAAACACCTAAAGTTCCCCCAGTTTAGAGACACAAAAACTCCGTGAATATTTCAAAAACTACTCTAATGGCTACTTTAAATCTTTCTTATAAGTTCTAGATGGCAGCACCACAGAGATCAAACTCTACTGTTTTTAAATAACAGGTAAAATATTTTACTGTAATACGCGCTTCACAGCAATGCGCTTCTCACTGCGCTTATCAATGCTTTACTTATGCACTGTAAAAAAAAGGGTCGATCTACTAAAAAAACTTTAGTGATCCTTGTAATTACTAAAAAATTCTTTGTAATCTTAGTCGGTTACAAAAAAATCTGTCAGAATTACTAGAAAAAATTTAGCAACTAATAGAGTTAATAGTTTTATATTTTTAATAGCTCTTACTAAAACTCAGTTGGTGTGGCCTTGATAGCATAGTGGTTATAGTAACGGACTCCAGGCTAAAAGGTCCCGGGTTCGAAACTTGCCACCGCCAAATACGCCCCAAATGTATGTAGTGTCTCGTTAATAAAGGGATTATGAAAATCCTGTCGGAGCGGGTAGGAATGTTTGGTGCTGCCATCTGTTGAGGTTTTGCCGAAAATCTTCCGCTTCAGAAGTCTGGCTGCAGCTCGAAGGAAGCTCCTGCCTTTCGGGCGCACGTAATGGTTATTAAGAATAATTTTGGAGCTATTACTAAAATTTTCTTGGTGGCTCATACTAAAAAATTTTAAGTTAGTTATACGAAAAATTCTTTTGTTCAGTTTACAAAAGAAATGCTTGTTTCACTTGCAAAAAAAAAAGTTTGTAATGGTTACTAAAAAATTCTGTGGAATACAAATTTACTAAGAAATTTTTAGTAACCTCTTGAATTTTTTTTACAGTGTGGGAGGTTACCACTTCGGCAACAGCTGTATAACTAAAATGGTTAGTGCAATCTTTACACAACAATACCCGTGTACTCCTCTAGGCCTAAATAGATTGCCATTTTTTTCTTTAAATTCCAACTTTAAAGAATAGTGCGCCGGAAAGGGTTAAATACTAATTGATGGCTTTTAATTTTTAAAAGAAAAAATAACTCAGAAATAAAACGCAGAATGTTTTATATATTACTTGAAACAGCACTTATCCATAGTATTTATTTCCAAAACATAAAATGTAAACATCATATTACATTAATTATTACTCCTGTCATGTTCGTTTTTATGCGGTACTTACGTTTCTGTCAGCATTCTCCTATAGGATCCAAAATGTCTTTCGTTTCAATTAACGAAAAAAAATTCTTAAATAAAATTTATCATTAAAATTAACTCAAATATCTATTTAATTATAAAAATATTTGTTTCCATAACATAAAATATAAACTTTGTAATACATTAATTATTACACTTTCATGTTCGTTTAATTGCAATACATGCTTTTCAGTGAGTGGAAAACTACTCTATGGAAGCCAAAATTTCTTTCATTAAGCTTATGAAATGGATTTCTTAAATAAAGTTCATCATTAAAATTTACTCAAACATCTGTACAAATATAAGAAAATTGGTTCAAATTCCATGACAAATAAATATTGTAATATATTACACAAATTCTATCTAGAATAAAAGTCACGCTAAATTTCACATTATACGAAAACTTGTAGACGTAAAGAGGGCATCTTAGTGAAATAATAACTTTATGGGACATTTGTTCAGTTAATTAATCCGTTTTACTGTTTAATAATTTAAAAGAAAAACACATTCTTTCATGTGTTATTGTTACTTTTCTCCGTAGTAATTTTCTTGAAGATCTCATTTTTCAGTTTTTATTCTTAGATAAAATCCAAAATTTAACAAATTAAACGAAACGTAGTTTTTTAATGAAGTTTATGTTTAAGAATTATCGCAAGTATTATTATCTGCAATGTCACACATAGTTAAAGCTTAGTGCAAAAATTTTTAATACCGGAGAGTTCCCATAGCTCATAAACTACAACGTGGAGGTTTGTCTGTAAAATAATGAAATTTTTACTGATTTTAACCTCAAAGTTTTGTAAAAAATTTTCTTATTTTAAACTATACGCATAATTATCAAAATTTATTATTTTAAATTATTTAAAGTTCTTTGCAGAACAGATAATTAACTAAAAGCTGTATACTAAAGGTGTTGCATACTTGATCTATATACTTTTTGTAATCGGACAAGTTTGTTTCTGTTACTATAATTGATGTATGGATAGATACATAAATATATGGGTGGATATACATAAATATGTAGTATGATTCAAAAGTTCGAGGAAAAGTTGTAAAAAAACATTTTCCTGAATAGTTATCAGTACCGAAGCATATCCACTTTCAAAGAATCACCTTGGTTGATGATATACTTCTACCACCGTTCGTATAACTTCTGCTCCTGAAACACAGAATTTTATAATTCTAAAAAAATGTTTTTAATTACTTATTACAACTTACTCTCATTACAATTTCATTCGGTGCTTGCGCGGCGTTGAAATGAGGGTTACGAACAAAAAACCCTTATCTATATATCCCTAGAAAATGATCATCAAAAAGATTTTTTTGAAGGGCTGCCATTATTTATTAACTTACATCAGCGAAACTGCTTAGTAGATTAGAAAACAAAAGACATATTTTGAAAGATCGTACCTTTTCGTCTTAAATGGGGCAATCAATTAAAAAAAAACTTTGTAGTCAACCCTTTGAAAACATTTTTCCATAAAGTATCACTTTTATACACAGGGTTTTTCTTTTATTTTAACGCCCTTAGTAAGCAAATTTTAAAAGCTACCGTTAAACCAAAAATAAAGGCAAAACCATCTTCTAATGATTGGTCTAGTTCATTAAAGAAATAAAAAAACCAGACTAGAAATAAAAAAACCAGACCGCCGCTTGCGGGTCAGCTATTAAAACATATATAACGCTTAAATAAGTTAAATAATAAAGTATAACAATTTTTCCATGAAAATTCAGGTGTGAAATATTTGTATACAACTTGAATATTATTTTAGGTGTTGTTAGTGTGTAAAATATTTTTGTCGCTTTTGTAAACCTTGATAAAGCTAGACATTTAAAATTGATAATATATTTTAAAATTAGTTATCCGAATTTATACGGCTCATTACTCTATTCTTCCTGTTTATAATTTTTGTTCAGTCCAAAATACATCCCAAACTGAAGAAAAAATTCATCAATTCATTAAAGTAAAATTATTAATCTAAACTGACGTGACACAATTTTCAAAAACTCCTGAATCAAGAAGAAAGAAAAACAAGGAAGTCATTAAAACGGAAAATTCAAAATAGCAAAGTAAACGAATTTTAAACATTTTCTTTAATGTTTCAGAATATAAGGTTTTCGATCTGCAATATAAGGATTTTAATGTTAAATTCGCATTAACAAATATGCCTTTATAGTCATAAAAAGGGTATTTTTACTTTTACAATTTTTACAGATTTATTTTTAATCTTCATTGAAATGAAAATTTTCTCTATTAAAACAACTTCACCGATACGATTTTAAAGCAAATTTTATTTTTAACTGAATTTTTTTTTTAACTTGTGACTGAAAATTTTTTTCTATATTATCGTTTAAAAAGTTGGTTTTATAATTATTTGTTTATAATCTCAAAAATTCGCTAAAAAGATTTTTTTTTTGAGAAAACATTTTTCTGCTTTAGAAATGATTTAGAGTGTGACAGCCAGGGTTCTTGCTGTCGCTCACCATTGCGCCAAATCGCAACAAAACGCTCCATTTGGCAAGTAAAAGAACAATCAAATTCGCCAAATTGTGAGAGCTTAAATTTCTGCTAAAATTCTATTCTTGTGTATGTGTGTATGCCAATGCAGCGGAGATTCTTATGCACCTTGCTGAAAAATTGGATGTCTCTTTACATGTTCAATTGCATTTTACTATTTGCATTTTTCTATTTGTAGAGATACTGACTCAATACCAGTTCAGTTTAGCAGCAGCCAATGGTTATGCGATATATATTTAACTACTGTCAGTTAATCACTATATGTGTACCGGCGTGGTACCGGTAAAATCACAAACAAATTTGCTCACATCAAGTGCGAAATAAAGGGTATTGTAGCGCTGAAAGTAGCCATTTACCATACTATTGATTAATTGTATACAAAGTAATCTTGGCTCATCATTTTTTATATCGATTCGAAATCCCATAGCAATGTTTTCACAATATTAAATCAATGACAGCTGTTTTTAATTTTTATTTAGAGGGCTTAAAGAATGTTTGAAACATTTACACATTTAGGATTAGGAGACATTTAGATTGTATTCATTTGTGATGGTTTCTGTAGCAAATAGTCGAATTTATATTATATAAGATGCTACAAAAAAAAAGTTATTTTAGAACATTGGAAACCAGAGAGGGGGCTAAAAAACAATAGAATAAGGGGATACAACAAGGGATTAAAAATACATTTTTCAGTGTTTCACGCCGAACCAATTTTGCTAACCTTTTTTTTTTCATTTGGCGACTGTTTTTTTATTTCTTATTTGCCAAATTGCTAATGTTCCTCAAAAGCCAACGAGACCACTGGTAACAGCACACAGAGTAATTAACCAGTCCATGTCTCAACATGACAGACAATGTACAGTTGGCCATAAAACATATAAACGATATATTTTCTGCTGACAGTTTGCAAGAAATGTATCTCGGAGCAAATAAAAAAAGCGCACAGAGTAATTAACCAGTCCATGTCTCAACATGACAGACAATGTACAGTTGGCCATAAAACATATAAACGATATATTTTCTGCTGACAGTTTGCAAGAAATGTATCTCGGAGCAAATAAAAAAAGCATTAACGAAAGTTTAAATTCATTGATTCATTTCTCATTTATTCAAAACATATTCCTTGCGGTAAATATATTTTCAAAATAATTGCCTTGATCGCCTCGAATGTACGAATGTAATCAATAACGAATTTTTATTTAAACTCTAAAAAAAATCTCCAACTATCTCTAAATCTAGGATAATATAGAGTCGACTCAAGCTAAAACATACTTTCAGGGCACCTGAAAATATGGTAGGCAATAACCGAAACGGCGAGTGTTTACATCTATTAAGAATTTAGAGGTCTAAATAGATGTATCCTTTAACTGTCGATGCACAATTTCTCGGTGCTTTACTTTTTTATGTCTTTTGAAAAATCCTTTTGAAACTCGGAAATCTAAATCCATCTTCGTTTCTTTCCGTGGATAATTTCGCCAATTTTTTTTTCTCAGTAACCACAAACAATTGGAGAGAAAATAGCAATAATTGCTCTTCAAAGAGAATATTTGAAAGAAGAAGTAAATACAGCTTTAGAACTCACTGGAATAAACATCGTTTACTTTTTTGCAAACAATAAATGCAAAGTCAAAATCCAAATTTTATTTTTCTTTCGAGTGGAAAAAGTACGCTATACACTGTTAAAAATAAAGGTGACAAACCGGTGCCATTTGGGACCCGGAGGTGAAAAGGCGGTGCCATTTGGAACCCTAGGGTGTCATAGGAGCTTGAATATGCGGTTAGGGTGACGTCAGATCTGTTGCTGGATGATGGGAGCTAAATAAGGTGCCATGCACTTCGTAACCACCTCATCGGGGGACTGCCAACTTGCGCATGCTCTATGACGCGTGTCTTTCTGCTTTCGGTGTCGGCAAGTAAAGTTTACGGGTGTGAGCAAATAAAAACATGGCAGTGTGTAAATTGGCGATATTAATTGAGGACTAACCACTGGGCTACAATGAAACAACAGTGAGGACTTAACGATCCGCTTTGCGCGACCAGTGAACCGGGCAAAGTCTGATTAAAGGTAAGATTTAACTTTATTTTATTTTATTTTATTGTTACGTTAATTTATCGTACATCCTTATAAGTAATGTCATAAAAAAACAGTAAATTAGATTTTTTTGTTAGTATGATTGATTGTTAAGTTTATTATGTGAAGCTACAAGCTACACTCTCACCAAAATACCCGCTTGCTAATGTTAAACCTATGAGGTAGTTATTTTACAATTTCTCGTTTACATGTCAATATTTTTAAATGATTTATCGAGGCCTTAGCTACCGAGGAGCAATTGGAGCAAACTGCTCTAGGCACGGGAATCATAAGGGCGCACAATTAGAAAGAGCGAAATGAAAGATTGTAAAAATATTTACATATTTTTTCATTACAAATCAGTTATTATAGACGAATCTTGTTGCAATCGGAATATTCTATGACCATTTTACCTTGTGTTTAAACTCAACTGTTTAAATTTAACCCTTAACTGCTGTTTGTGGTCTCAGACACCGTGAGTTTTTCAAGTTTCACAGTTTAACTTGTAATTTTTAGTTTAACTATAGATACTGGTCAAATTTTTTTTAGTTTGGAGTCTTATTACTACCTCTAAATACTTTTGAATACCTGAATTTGATTTATAATATTCTTGTACATAAAGTTTAATACATAAATAGTATTCTGAGAATTAATGTAACATTTTATTCATCTTCAAATTAAATGGTCTGACAGACAGCTCACAGTAGTTATGTAACAATTTTTGTCAGAGCAGTTAATGTTAAAATATGTTTTTGCGTCTATATACAGTTAAAAGCAATTAATTTTATTCGCGAAGTTTTAATTTTAACCTTTACACGGGATCTCGGACAGCATCTGGCCGGCTTTGCATATATTGTCGGATAGATGCTATCCGAACCCCTCCTGTAAAGGCTAATTCACACCATATTGCAGCCTCGCGTAACTTCTCTAATATTGTTTCAGTATACCTGATTTGTCTTTATTTGAGAGGGAGGGGGGGTAACTTTTTCATTTAAGACAATTGAATACTTGCAAATCTTAAAGTAATCAAAACTTATTTACAGGGTTTTCATTATTAATATTTTCCTTATTAACCAACATTATTTCCAAAATAATCTTCATAATAAGATTAGATCGGGAGGCGGTAGCACGGACAATCATTTAGTCTCATTTAAGGATAAAAATCACGGATAAAACCTCGATTTGCATATTAAAACGTTATTAGTCAGCCAAGTCATACCTTGGTGGGAAATGCCTAAAAACCCGAATTTAGCGGTATCTTAGGTTTACCATTATGTTTTCTTGCTCCCAATTCTTCATATTTTCATACTTTTGGTTTCATTTTCTTTAAAAAAGGTGAGAAAATGTTAGGGTATTGAATTGAATAAACCTTATGATCTGATTATCGGCTATGCAGATTTACACCCCTTTTTTTTTTTTTTTTTTTTTTTTTTTCGAAAGTATTCTTTCGCATTAAACCTTATTTAGTAGCAGAATTTTATGGTTAAATAAAATAAAATATTTTTTTTCAATAATAGTAATTTAAGTTTGATAAGACCGTAATCAGTCCCCCCCCCCCTCTTTCTCAATCATCAACATCATCCGATATGACAAATTTGTAGTCATGAACATTCAAATTATAAAAGGAAAACAATCTGCATTTACTCCACTGAACTTTCAGAATAGTTTACAGAAATAGTGTGTGTTCAAAAAATATAACAATGAATAAAAACTTATATCGTAATTTTACACAAATGTGAAAGTTTTCCGCAGGTGATGAAGATCTCGTGTTTTAAAGGCGATTTTTGCACTGTCATTCATAAATCTTAAACATTTTTCTAATGACATAATTTTTAACAATCTTTCATTCCACCCGTTCTGAAACAAGACCAATAAACAGGGTTGCCTTTTTACCGGTAAAAACCTGGGGAGAAGGTGGTAAAAACCTAAGGATATACAATAAACTATTAGCCCTTAAACTGTATTTTAATACTATTGATAAAAATTCTATTTTCATGTAATTGGTGTATTAATATATAATATCTATATAGGGGAGAGTGGAGTGGTGTGGGTCTTTTTTTACAAAAGTAAGATTTTTTATTTTTATTTTATTTTATTTTATTTATTTATTTTTTTTTTTTTATACAAAAAGGAAAAATTCAATTTATAGAATGCAAGGTAAAACACTTTTTAATCCCCCTGAACAATATAGAAACATAACGTGCAAATACTATTTTATTTTAAAGAGAACGTAAGTTTCAGTCTCATACCTCCTCATTAAGAGTTATGGGGCAGCAATAATAAAAAAAAGCTATAAGGCACAAAATAACCTATAGTGTCGGTAAGATAAACAATCAAACAAAGGTTGTAAGTTGATAATGTATATGCCACAATATAAAATCCCAGTATCTTCATGACTGGAATGAAAATTCAGGATTTTCTGTCATAGGTGTCATTAAGGCCCCACACTAGGTTCAGAAAGAGACCCGGATGATAATGTAAAAGTGTATAGGAGTGTTCTTTTGAAATAGCTAACTCAAATTTCAATATTTTTACATGATTCTTTTGAACAAGACAGCTGAGGATGATGCATAACCGGCCTAGTTTTTATTTTTTCGATTTTGCTTTTATATTTTTTGTATAATGATAGTTTCAATTTCAGAACCGGTTTAAACCAATTTCGTAAATTAAAGTAATTTTTTAAAAAAAATCTGAAACCAAAACTGAAAAAGTAAAAACTACTCCGGTTGCGGATCGCCCTCAGCAATCTTGTGCAAAACAATCACGTAAAAATATTAAAATTTCGGCGAAATATTTGAAAAGAACGCCCCCATAGACTTTGCATTATCACCCGGGTCTTTTTCTGTGCCTAGCGTTGCGCCTTAAATATCAATTTATTTACATTTTGAAGTATGAATGCATACATTATCAATGTTATAATCAATATATTATCCTCTAAAAAATTTGCATGTTAGCAATTCGCATTATTATTAATTAAAAAAAGAAACTGGGCGCGTCTCATTCATCCCTTTTCTGGCATGTCCCATTCCTCGCCACTTCCTTGTTTGTGTTAAACTTCTTGTTCAAACAAAAATGCTGCTTTAGGCTTAGTTTAAATTATGGAAAATATACAGTATAATGTTCCATAAATGGGGAAACTATTAAATTTATACATAAACAAGCCTTTAATATATTGAGAGCAAATAAATCAAATTTAAATTGGATTTTTTAAATAATTTTTTCTTTCATACATTTGCAAGTCTATGCATATCAATATTTTTTGTAAACTGAAGAATGGATTACCATTGCTTCATCTTGTATGCGATCGATGAAATGTTTAGAATAATGCACAAAGAGAAAAACCTACAGTCCCATTCCACCCGACTTTCCCCCATATAGCAAAAGGGGAAATAAAGAATTAGCCAGTTCCCTAAAGCTCCTGATATACACTATATGGCCAGAGATGACCGTCCACTTGCGATTTTAGAGATTTTGTTAAATATCTAGAAAAATGTATGAGGAATTATCCTGAAAATCTTAGTGTATAAATATAATACACTACCTGGCCATTGATTATCGTCCACTTGCGATTTTAGACATTTTGCAAAATATCTAGAAAAATACACGAGGAATTATCCTGAAACTCTCAGTATATAAACAATATAGTACAGGTCATCTATTTCCGTGAAGATTTTTTCCAGAAACTTTCCAGAAACCGCCAACAAATTAAAAAATCTATGAATATCTTTTGGATAACCCTGTCAAAACTAATGCATCAAAAGCGCTCAAACTGTAGATTGTGATTAAGTGGCTTATTGTTATAAACTGTGTTCATTTTTATGTCGATAGCATGTATACTCGTAGAGAAATGAAGGTTTTTATAAAAATACTCCCAAATTCTTCCAAGATTTTTGCTTATAATTTGCAGAGTTCTTAATATAAAATAATAATATTTTCTGAAAATGTGACAAACAACATTGCACATAAAACCCTGTAATCAGAATTAAAAAATAATAAAAATTGTATGAAAAATGAGTAGGTTTACTAAATAATTTTTCACTGCGCATGCGTGAACGATATCAAAATTTCATTTGCATATTATGCTAGCTAAATGTATAGAGCAACTTCTGTGATAGTTGCAAAATCATAGCTTGAAAATTCTGAAAATAATCGTCAATAGAATCACATAAAAATCCGTTATTTCCAAAATGAAGCAAAAACAAGAAGGGTTGTATCCATATATTCATTGATTAGTGTCAATATAGAATACACAATACGGAACTTACTAGTACATTTGGATACAATCCCTCATTTTTTTTGCTTCATTTTGGGAACTTATGGATTTTCAACTTATTATATCGACGATTATTTTTAGAATTTTCAAGCTATGATTTTGCGACTTTCACAAAAGTTGTTCTATACATTTAGCTAACATAATATGCAAATGAAATTTTGATATCGTTGACGCATGCGCAGTGAAAAATTATTTAGTAAACCTACTCATCTTTCATACAATTTTTTTTATTTTTTAATTTTGATTGCAGGGTATTATGTGAAATGTTGTTTGTCAGATTTTCAAAAAATATTATTATTTTATATTAAGAACTCTGCAAATTATAAGCAAAAATCTTGGAAAATTTTGGGAGTATTTTTATAAAAACCTTAATTTCTCTACGAGTATACATGCTATCGACATAAAATGAACACAGTTTATAACAATAAGCCACTTAATCACAATCTACAGTTTGAGCGCTTCTGCTGCATTAGTTTTGACAGGGTTATCCAAACGATATTCATTATTTTTTAATTTGTTGACGGTCTCCTATAAGGTTTCTGGAAAAAATCTTCACGGAAATACCTGTGCTATTATGTGTATACATTGAGAGTTTCAGGATAATTCCTCATGTATTTTTCTAGATATTTAACAAAATGTCTAAAATTGCAAGTGGACGATAATCAATGGCCAGGTAGTGTAGTACAAGTCATATATCTCCCTGAAGGTTTTATTCCGAAACTCCAATAGGGGACCGTCAACAAATTAAAAAAGAATGAATACCTTTTGGATATCTTTTGGATAACCCTGTCAAAACTAATGTAGCAAAAGCACTCAAACTGTAGATTATGATTAAGTGGCTTATTGTAATAAACTGTGTTCATTTTTATGTCGATAGCATGTATACTCGTAGAAAAAGTAAGGTTTTCTATGAATCCGAAAAACAGTCTCAAATTTACCCAAGATTTTTGCTTGTAATTTGAAGAGTTCTTAATATAAAGTAACATTCTTTTCAGAAAATGTGACAAACAACATTGCACACAATACCCTGTAATCAGAATTAAAAAATAATAAAAATTGTTCGAATATTGAGTAGGTTTACTAAATAATTTTTCACTGCGCATGCGTCAAAGATATCAAAATTTCATTTGCATATTATGTTAGCCAAATGTATAAAGCAACTTTTGTGAAAGTCGCAAAATCACATCTTGAAAATTTTGAAAATAATCGTCAATAGAATACGTTGAAAATTCGTTATTCCCAAAATGAAGGAAAAACACAAGGGGTTGTATCCATATATTCATTGATTAGTGTCAACATAGGATACATAATAGAGGCGTACTAATAAATTTGAATAAAATTCCTCACCTTTTTTTTATTATTACTGGTATGGAATACCTGTACATGTTAGGGAAATTCGTTGCTAATCTGGAATAGACACTTTGTTGCAAGATATGTTTTGTAAATATGGTTAATAATGTAAATAGTTTGTAACTCTTAATGATAATACAGGAAAAGAATATCTGAATGACAAGTATGAGTTGGTCATGTAATTTTCTCGTGCTGTCCGAAAATAGGCAATAAAGAGGAAAGTGCCCAGTTAAACTGATGGCATTGAGCTCGCAGGCTATACATACAACTGTATATTATACTCATATTTCAAAGAATATTGCCCTTCCAAAAATAAAAGAAATCAACTGTAAGTTATTGGACAGTGGATTAACTGCCATCCCTCTTTATACTTAACCAATGAGCCGCTAAAACTAATCAGGGAAGTGCCTTATCAGAGTGAATCTATTAACAAAATTTGAAGAAAATGTGATAATTCTGCATGATTTCTGCATATTTATATAAATTAAAGAGGGTAGCACTCTCTTCTCTCCTCCTTCATATTTAACCAATGAACCTCCAATGATAATCAGTGAAGAACCTTATCAGAATGAACCTACATATAAAATTTGAAGCAAATCTGATATTTATATAAAGAGTTATCACGTTACATACAGAACCTGCGGGCACATTAGCTGTCAGGCTTTGATAGCCTTGTGAGCTATAATTTAAATTTTATTTAAATTTTATTCTTTCTTTTTTTGTTCATCTACCATTTTTGCTGTACTTTGATGATACATTTTAATTGGACTGTCTTGTTGTGTGTTTTCCTTAATGTGTTATTATTATTATTTCAGATAATGAACTTACATTTATAGTACTTACATTACCATGCTTGATACAAGAAAAGTTTCCGACTCTTTATCATGAAGAAGGTGCAGAAATTTCTGTGTTTCAACCTGTTACTGTGCTCCGCAACTCAAGCAACTTGTTAAATTACTCATGCTATGTATTAATTTTATATAAACAGTTAATTACAAAAACTGATAATTTTATAAGCTTAGTTACTTTGTGGTATGCATTATTTTGGTTTAACGTTAACTACAGCAAAAGCCAATTTAAATTTTTATCATTTTTATTAGATACTTATGTCTTCAAAATTTTCTCAGTGGCATCAGTTCCACATAGTGTTACGTCTTTGTTTAATAATATTTAATACATTCTTGGTGTTTATAATAAAAAGATTATTTGAACTAAAAGGTTGTTTTTTTTAATTCAGTGTTTTATTCCTTTCATTATAATTATTCTTTGGATTAAAATTTCAGATGCAATAAGTCAAAACACAAAAACAATTTGGCAGAAAGTGTTTTGATGTGGATACAGGACTAGAAATCAGCAGTCGTTAGTCGTCAAATGAAACTAAATTATAGAAAAATTATACCTAGTCGTCAAATCTTGATAGCAAGCTTTCTTTAATTTTTGTTTAGCAAATGCTTTCATTTGTATTTTAGAATACATCCTCCCCCCCTCTACACTATGACATCAGCACGTGTCTTAAGAATTTTGAACCTTTCAATAACCTCTAAGTTAACTTCACTTTCACCAATGACTGATAAAACTGGTCCTTGGATATTACACCCCTGTAAACAAGATTTTCTTTTATTATGAGATATTTCTGCATCCTTATATGTTCCTAAAATAAGAAACTGTATTAAAATTGTTTAAAAATTTTTGTATTCCCTTCCTCAAACAAACAAACAAAAAAAATATGTGTGATTTGGAAATGTTTTAAATGCCACACCATAACTGGCAACCAAAGATTCATTTATTTGCTAACTTTTTATTTTCTGATGTACTGTTAGTCTCAGATTTTTTAAAATTAGCTTATCCCTAGTTATATCTAAAGCTCATATTTTCTCTCTGTGGACATATTTGCTTGATTATCTGTTTTGTATGCATATTAGCTTTATAAAAATAATAAGTTTTTCCAGAATCCAAATATTGTAGTTTAATCAGGTTTCATACTTATGGAAAGTCAGTTTTTATTTTGTTTAGTAAGAAAAGGTGTTTAATATATAAAGCTTCCTCCCCACTTCCCTTCAATACATTAAAATTAAATATACAATGCAATATTATTACTATTAACATGGTTGTGAAAAGAAATAAGAAAATATGAAATGCAGTTGGCACATCGAAAAAAAATTGTAGGCATTATTTTGACACCTTACATACTTAATTTCTAATCCTGTGTGGATATATGCTATAAAATATGGATTTGCATATGTTCACTATAAAGGTAAATACTACATATATTGTAAAAATGATTTTTTTTACTCAATTTCATCTGTGATTTTACCACAACTATAAAATGAACTTATTTTCTATAATTCATTTCATAGCTTGATGGCTAACTTTCTGGAAGAATTTTAAAGAATATGAAGTATTCTTACTAATTTAAAAGTTACACAGCATTTATTACATATTCTTTTCTAATTTGTGTTTTACATTTTTTTAATTAGATACAGCAGGGTTGCTGAAAAAATATTGGTGCGTTGTTTGACATTGATATTTCACAACTAAAATCTGAGAAATGCTTATTTTAAAATTTTGTAGCATTTCTTCTATTATATGAAAATCTTAATCCTCCGAAAAGTTCACAACCGTCAAAATGATCAGCAACTAATATGTTCAACGAAGTGTTCGCCTCATGGAAGCAAAATAATTTTAATGGAACTTCCAGCAGTATTGGGGCCTTCACATGGAGCAAAAACAACATTGACCTTCAACACCCATCTGCGTGGATATTTAATAACAGGTGTATTGCCTTCAAACAATCAGATCTTAACTCACTTGACTTCTGTAGAAAAGCTAGAAATAGAAAATCCCCAGTTTGCATACACTGTTAAAAATAAAGGTGACAAACCGGTGCCATTTGGGACCCGGAGGTGTAAAGGCGGTGCCATTTGGAACCCTAGGGTGTCATAGGAGCTTGAATATGCGGTTAGGGTGACGTCAGATCTGTTGCTGGATGATGGGAGCTAAATAAGGTGCCATGCACTTCGTAACCACCTCATCGGGGGACTGCCAACTTGCGCATGCTCTATGACGCGTGTCTTTCTGCTTTCGGTGTCGGCAAGTAAAGTTTACGGGTGTGAGCAAATAAAAACATGGCAGTGTGTAAATTGGCGATATTAATTGAGGACTAACCACTGGGCTACAATGAAACAACAGTGAGGACTTAACGATCCGCTTTGCGCGACCAGTGAACCGGGCAAAGTCTGATTAAAGGTAAGATTTAACTTTATTTTATTTTATTTTATTGTTACGTTAATTTATCGTACATCCTTATAAGTAATGTCATAAAAAAACAGTAAATTAGATTTTTTTGTTAGTATGATTGATTGTTAAGTTTATTATGTGAAGCTACAAGCTACACTCTCACCAAAATACCCGCTTGCTAATGTTAAACCTATGAGGTAGTTATTTTACAATTTCTCGTTTACATGTCAATATTTTTAAATGATTTATCGAGGCCTTAGCTACCGAGGAGCAATTGGAGCAAACTGCTCTAGGCACGGGAATCATAAGGGCGCACAATTAGAAAGAGCGAAATGAAAGATTGTAAAAATATTTACATATTTTTTCATTACAAATCAGTTATTATAGACGAATCTTGTTGCAATCGGAATATTCTATGACCATTTTACCTTGTGTTTAAACTCAACTGTTTAAATTTAACCCTTAACTGCTGTTTGTGGTCTCAGACACCGTGAGTTTTTCAAGTTTCACAGTTTAACTTGTAATTTTTAGTTTAACTATAGATACTGGTCAAATTTTTTTTAGTTTGGAGTCTTATTACTACCTCTAAATACTTTTGAATACCTGAATTTGATTTATAATATTCTTGTACATAAAGTTTAATACATAAATAGTATTCTGAGAATTAATGTAACATTTTATTCATCTTCAAATTAAATGGTCTGACAGACAGCTCACAGTAGTTATGTAACAATTTTTGTCAGAGCAGTTAATGTTAAAATATGTTTTTGCGTCTATATACAGTTAAAAGCAATTAATTTTATTCGCGAAGTTTTAATTTTAACCTTTACACGGGATCTCGGACAGCATCTGGCCGGCTTTGCATATATTGTCGGATAGATGCTATCCGAACCCCTCCTGTAAAGGCTAATTCACACCATATTGCAGCCTCGCGTAACTTCTCTAATATTGTTTCAGTATACCTGATTTGTCTTTATTTGAGAGGGAGGGGGGGTAACTTTTTCATTTAAGACAATTGAATACTTGCAAATCTTAAAGTAATCAAAACTTATTTACAGGGTTTTCATTATTAATATTTTCCTTATTAACCAACATTATTTCCAAAATAATCTTCATAATAAGATTAGATCGGGAGGCGGTAGCACGGACAATCATTTAGTCTCATTTAAGGATAAAAATCACGGATAAAACCTCGATTTGCATATTAAAACGTTATTAGTCAGCCAAGTCATACCTTGGTGGGAAATGCCTAAAAACCCGAATTTAGCGGTATCTTAGGTTTACCATTATGTTTTCTTGCTCCCAATTCTTCATATTTTCATACTTTTGGTTTCATTTTCTTTAAAAAAGGTGAGAAAATGTTAGGGTATTGAATTGAATAAACCTTATGATCTGATTATCGGCTATGCAGATTTACACCCCTTTTTTTTTTTTTTTTTTTTTTTTTTTCGAAAGTATTCTTTCGCATTAAACCTTATTTAGTAGCAGAATTTTATGGTTAAATAAAATAAAATATTTTTTTTCAATAATAGTAATTTAAGTTTGATAAGACCGTAATCAGTCCCCCCCCCCTCTTTCTCAATCATCAACATCATCCGATATGACAAATTTGTAGTCATGAACATTCAAATTATAAAAGGAAAACAATCTGCATTTACTCCACTGAACTTTCAGAATAGTTTACAGAAATAGTGTGTGTTCAAAAAATATAACAATGAATAAAAACTTATATCGTAATTTTACACAAATGTGAAAGTTTTCCGCAGGTGATGAAGATCTCGTGTTTTAAAGGCGATTTTTGCACTGTCATTCATAAATCTTAAACATTTTTCTAATGACATAATTTTTAACAATCTTTCATTCCACCCGTTCTGAAACAAGACCAATAAACAGGGTTGCCTTTTTACCGGTAAAAACCTGGGGAGAAGGTGGTAAAAACCTAAGGATATACAATAAACTATTAGCCCTTAAACTGTATTTTAATACTATTGATAAAAATTCTATTTTCATGTAATTGGTGTATTAATATATAATATCTATATAGGGGAGAGTGGAGTGGTGTGGGTCTTTTTTTACAAAAGTAAGATTTTTTATTTTTATTTTATTTTATTTTATTTATTTATTTATTTATTTTTTTTATACAAAAAGGAAAAATTCAATTTATAGAATGCAAGGTAAAACACTTTTTAATCCCCCTGAACAATATAGAAACATAACGTGCAAATACTATTTTATTTTAAAGAGAACGTAAGTTTCAGTCTCATACCTCCTCATTAAGAGTTATGGGGCAGCAATAATAAAAAAAAGCTATAAGGCACAAAATAACCTATAGTGTCGGTAAGATAAACAATCAAACAAAGGTTGTAAGTTGATAATGTATATGCCACAATATAAAATTCCAGTATCTTCATGACTGGAATGAAAATTCAGGATTTTCTGTCATAGGTGTCATTAAGGCCCCACACTAGGTTCAGAAAGAGACCCGGATGATAATGTAAAAGTGTATAGGAGTGTTCTTTTGAAATAGCTAACTCAAATTTCAATATTTTTACATGATTCTTTTGAACAAGACAGCTGAGGATGATGCATAACCGGCCTAGTTTTTATTTTTTCGATTTTGCTTTTATATTTTTTGTATAATGATAGTTTCAATTTCAGAACCGGTTTAAACCAATTTCGTAAATTAAAGTAATTTTTTAAAAAAAATCTGAAACCAAAACTGAAAAAGTAAAAACTACTCCGGTTGCGGATCGCCCTCAGCAATCTTGTGCAAAACAATCACGTAAAAATATTAAAATTTCGGCGAAATATTTGAAAAGAACGCCCCCATAGACTTTGCATTATCACCCGGGTCTTTTTCTGTGCCTAGCGTTGCGCCTTAAATATCAATTTATTTACATTTTGAAGTATGAATGCATACATTATCAATGTTATAATCAATATATTATCCTCTAAAAAATTTGCATGTTAGCAATTCGCATTATTATTAATTAAAAAAAGAAACTGGGCGCGTCTCATTCATCCCTTTTCTGGCATGTCCCATTCCTCGCCACTTCCTTGTTTGTGTTAAACTTCTTGTTCAAACAAAAATGCTGCTTTAGGCTTAGTTTAAATTATGGAAAATATACAGTATAATGTTCCATAAATGGGGAAACTATTAAATTTATACATAAACAAGCCTTTAATATATTGAGAGCAAATAAATCAAATTTAAATTGGATTTTTTAAATAATTTTTTCTTTCATACATTTGCAAGTCTATGCATATCAATATTTTTTGTAAACTGAAGAATGGATTACCATTGCTTCATCTTGTATGCGATCGATGAAATGTTTAGAATAATGCACAAAGAGAAAAACCTACAGTCCCATTCCACCCGACTTTCCCCCATATAGCAAAAGGGGAAATAAAGAATTAGCCAGTTCCCTAAAGCTCCTGATATACACTATATGGCCAGAGATGACCGTCCACTTGCGATTTTAGAGATTTTGTTAAATATCTAGAAAAATGTATGAGGAATTATCCTGAAAATCTTAGTGTATAAATATAATACACTACCTGGCCATTGATTATCGTCCACTTGCGATTTTAGACATTTTGCAAAATATCTAGAAAAATACATGAGGAATTATCCTGAAACTCTCAGTATATAAACAATATAGTACAGGTCATCTATTTCCGTGAAGATTTTTTCCAGAAACTTTCCAGAAACCGCCAACAAATTAAAAAATCTATGAATATCTTTTGGATAACCCTGTCAAAACTAATGCATCAAAAGCGCTCAAACTGTAGATTGTGATTAAGTGGCTTATTGTTATAAACTGTGTTCATTTTTATGTCGATAGCATGTATACTCGTAGAGAAATGAAGGTTTTTATAAAAATACTCCCAAATTCTTCCAAGATTTTTGCTTATAATTTGCAGAGTTCTTAATATAAAATAATAATATTTTCTGAAAATGTGACAAACAACATTGCACATAAAACCCTGTAATCAGAATTAAAAAATAATAAAAATTGTATGAAAAATGAGTAGGTTTACTAAATAATTTTTCACTGCGCATGCGTGAACGATATCAAAATTTCATTTGCATATTATGCTAGCTAAATGTATAGAGCAACTTCTGTGATAGTTGCAAAATCATAGCTTGAAAATTCTGAAAATAATCGTCAATAGAATCACATAAAAATCCGTTATTTCCAAAATGAAGCAAAAACAAGAAGGGTTGTATCCATATATTCATTGATTAGTGTCAATATAGAATACACAATACGGAACTTACTAGTACATTTGGATACAATCCCTCATTTTTTTTGCTTCATTTTGGGAACTTATGGATTTTCAACTTATTATATCGACGATTATTTTTAGAATTTTCAAGCTATGATTTTGCGACTTTCACAAAAGTTGTTCTATACATTTAGCTAACATAATATGCAAATGAAATTTTGATATCGTTGACGCATGCGCAGTGAAAAATTATTTAGTAAACCTACTCATCTTTCATACAATTTTTTTTATTTTTTAATTTTGATTGCAGGGTATTATGTGAAATGTTGTTTGTCAGATTTTCAAAAAATATTATTATTTTATATTAAGAACTCTGCAAATTATAAGCAAAAATCTTGGAAAATTTTGGGAGTATTTTTATAAAAACCTTAATTTCTCTACGAGTATACATGCTATCGACATAAAATGAACACAGTTTATAACAATAAGCCACTTAATCACAATCTACAGTTTGAGCGCTTCTGCTGCATTAGTTTTGACAGGGTTATCCAAACGATATTCATTATTTTTTAATTTGTTGACGGTCTCCTATAAGGTTTCTGGAAAAAATCTTCACGGAAATACCTGTGCTATTATGTGTATACATTGAGAGTTTCAGGATAATTCCTCATGTATTTTTCTAGATATTTAACAAAATGTCTAAAATTGCAAGTGGACGATAATCAATGGCCAGGTAGTGTAGTACAAGTCATATATCTCCCTGAAGGTTTTATTCCGAAACTCCAATAGGGGACCGTCAACAAATTAAAAAAGAATGAATACCTTTTGGATATCTTTTGGATAACCCTGTCAAAACTAATGTAGCAAAAGCACTCAAACTGTAGATTATGATTAAGTGGCTTATTGTAATAAACTGTGTTCATTTTTATGTCGATAGCATGTATACTCGTAGAAAAAGTAAGGTTTTCTATGAATCCGAAAAACAGTCTCAAATTTACCCAAGATTTTTGCTTGTAATTTGAAGAGTTCTTAATATAAAGTAACATTCTTTTCAGAAAATGTGACAAACAACATTGCACACAATACCCTGTAATCAGAATTAAAAAATAATAAAAATTGTTCGAATATTGAGTAGGTTTACTAAATAATTTTTCACTGCGCATGCGTCAAAGATATCAAAATTTCATTTGCATATTATGTTAGCCAAATGTATAAAGCAACTTTTGTGAAAGTCGCAAAATCACATCTTGAAAATTTTGAAAATAATCGTCAATAGAATACGTTGAAAATTCGTTATTCCCAAAATGAAGGAAAAACACAAGGGGTTGTATCCATATATTCATTGATTAGTGTCAACATAGGATACATAATAGAGGCGTACTAATAAATTTGAATAAAATTCCTCACCTTTTTTTTATTATTACTGGTATGGAATACCTGTACATGTTAGGGAAATTCGTTGCTAATCTGGAATAGACACTTTGTTGCAAGATATGTTTTGTAAATATGGTTAATAATGTAAATAGTTTGTAACTCTTAATGATAATACAGGAAAAGAATATCTGAATGACAAGTATGAGTTGGTCATGTAATTTTCTCGTGCTGTCCGAAAATAGGCAATAAAGAGGAAAGTGCCCAGTTAAACTGATGGCATTGAGCTCGCAGGCTATACATACAACTGTATATTATACTCATATTTCAAAGAATATTGCCCTTCCAAAAATAAAAGAAATCAACTGTAAGTTATTGGACAGTGGATTAACTGCCATCCCTCTTTATACTTAACCAATGAGCCGCTAAAACTAATCAGGGAAGTGCCTTATCAGAGTGAATCTATTAACAAAATTTGAAGAAAATGTGATAATTCTGCATGATTTCTGCATATTTATATAAATTAAAGAGGGTAGCACTCTCTTCTCTCCTCCTTCATATTTAACCAATGAACCTCCAATGATAATCAGTGAAGAACCTTATCAGAATGAACCTACATATAAAATTTGAAGCAAATCTGATATTTATATAAAGAGTTATCACGTTACATACAGAACCTGCGGGCACATTAGCTGTCAGGCTTTGATAGCCTTGTGAGCTATAATTTAAATTTTATTTAAATTTTATTCTTTCTTTTTTTGTTCATCTACCATTTTTGCTGTACTTTGATGATACATTTTAATTGGACTGTCTTGTTGTGTGTTTTCCTTAATGTGTTATTATTATTATTTCAGATAATGAACTTACATTTATAGTACTTACATTACCATGCTTGATACAAGAAAAGTTTCCGACTCTTTATCATGAAGAAGGTGCAGAAATTTCTGTGTTTCAACCTGTTACTGTGCTCCGCAACTCAAGCAACTTGTTAAATTACTCATGCTATGTATTAATTTTATATAAACAGTTAATTACAAAAACTGATAATTTTATAAGCTTAGTTACTTTGTGGTATGCATTATTTTGGTTTAACGTTAACTACAGCAAAAGCCAATTTAAATTTTTATCATTTTTATTAGATACTTATGTCTTCAAAATTTTCTCAGTGGCATCAGTTCCACATAGTGTTACGTCTTTGTTTAATAATATTTAATACATTCTTGGTGTTTATAATAAAAAGATTATTTGAACTAAAAGGTTGTTTTTTTAATTCAGTGTTTTATTCCTTTCATTATAATTATTCTTTGGATTAAAATTTCAGATGCAATAAGTCAAAACACAAAAACAATTTGGCAGAAAGTGTTTTGATGTGGATACAGGACTAGAAATCAGCAGTCGTTAGTCGTCAAATGAAACTAAATTATAGAAAAATTATACCTAGTCGTCAAATCTTGATAGCAAGCTTTCTTTAATTTTTGTTTAGCAAATGCTTTCATTTGTATTTTAGAATACATCCTCCCCCCCTCTACACTATGACATCAGCACGTGTCTTAAGAATTTTGAACCTTTCAATAACCTCTAAGTTAACTTCACTTTCACCAATGACTGATAAAACTGGTCCTTGGATATTACACCCCTGTAAACAAGATTTTCTTTTATTATGAGATATTTCTGCATCCTTATATGTTCCTAAAATAAGAAACTGTATTAAAATTGTTTAAAAATTTTTGTATTCCCTTCCTCAAACAAACAAACAAAAAAAATATGTGTGATTTGGAAATGTTTTAAATGCCACACCATAACTGGCAACCAAAGATTCATTTATTTGCTAACTTTTTATTTTCTGATGTACTGTTAGTCTCAGATTTTTTAAAATTAGCTTATCCCTAGTTATATCTAAAGCTCATATTTTCTCTCTGTGGACATATTTGCTTGATTATCTGTTTTGTATGCATATTAGCTTTATAAAAATAATAAGTTTTTCCAGAATCCAAATATTGTAGTTTAATCAGGTTTCATACTTATGGAAAGTCAGTTTTTATTTTGTTTAGTAAGAAAAGGTGTTTAATATATAAAGCTTCCTCCCCACTTCCCTTCAATACATTAAAATTAAATATACAATGCAATATTATTACTATTAACATGGTTGTGAAAAGAAATAAGAAAATATGAAATGCAGTTGGCACATCGAAAAAAAATTGTAGGCATTATTTTGACACCTTACATACTTAATTTCTAATCCTGTGTGGATATATGCTATAAAATATGGATTTGCATATGTTCACTATAAAGGTAAATACTACATATATTGTAAAAATGATTTTTTTTACTCAATTTCATCTGTGATTTTACCACAACTATAAAATGAACTTATTTTCTATAATTCATTTCATAGCTTGATGGCTAACTTTCTGGAAGAATTTTAAAGAATATGAAGTATTCTTACTAATTTAAAAGTTACACAGCATTTATTACATATTCTTTTCTAATTTGTGTTTTACATTTTTTTAATTAGATACAGCAGGGTTGCTGAAAAAATATTGGTGCGTTGTTTGACATTGATATTTCACAACTAAAATCTGAGAAATGCTTATTTTAAAATTTTGTAGCATTTCTTCTATTATATGAAAATCTTAATCCTCCGAAAAGTTCACAACCGTCAAAATGATCAGCAACTAATATGTTCAACGAAGTGTTCGCCTCATGGAAGCAAAATAATTTTAATGGAACTTCCAGCAGTATTGGGGCCTTCACATGGAGCAAAAACAACATTGACCTTCAACACCCATCTGCGTGGATATTTAATAACAGGTGTATTGCCTTCAAACAATCAGATCTTAACTCACTTGACTTCTGTAGAAAAGCTAGAAATAGAAAATCCCCAGTTTGCATAGTGTGTGATGCGAAATTATCAAGGCATAGAATGATTTAAATCAGAATTATCTGCAGCGGACTGTCAATTCTGTGATCTTTCGTTTTCAAACTTGTGTAAAAAATAAATATCAAGCCAATGAACAATTTGTTAAAATATTGTTCTTTCTTTTTTTTTATTAAATTATGGCATATATTTTACAGGATATAGCATATTTCTGTGTTCCCATACTTTTCAGTTGCCCTGTATGTAAAATAATGAAAATACATGTCAAGTAATATACTATATGTCAAAAAAGATGGTTACGGATTACTTCTGAAACTATAAGAAAATTATAAAAATATTCATATGAAGATAGATAATTCAATTTGTACTTTCTCTTATTTTGGAGTCAAAAAACATCAAATTTTTATAATGTTCCTGCATCTAAAAATCCCCAATCACAAAAATAGTTACTGGCCCTTTCTTAAACATATCCAAAAAGTTTGATCCAAACATATGAGTTAGAGACAGTCAAAAATCATGATTTATTTCATTTTACAATAACTTCAAAACATAAAATTAAAAATCAGGCTTCAAATTGCATGACAAAGTCACAATATTTTACTCTAACTCAGTGATTTTTAGAGGCAGAAAATAGGTGTAGAGGTTGTGTAAATTTTGCGATTTATTCTAACAAAACCTTTTGGGTATGACTAGCAATGCAATAGTTATGACTTATGAGTAGTGATTTTCAAATGCAAAGACTGTATAAAAGTTAAAATTTTGAATTTTTCTTAAAATACTCTCCATGTAAATGAAAGTACAATTTGAATTCTCTGCCTTTCTATGATTATTTTTGTAGTTCATATTATCCCTCTCTGAGTTATAAAAATATGCTACAATTTTTCTTTGGACACCTGATAATGAGTTTAAAAATATAATATTCCATCAATCTAAAAGAAAAAAAAAAGACTCAAAATACTGACTGATCATGATAATTTTCTCTGCAGAATTCAATTTAAAAATGGGTAAACACTTTATATTTCATGATTCAAACCAATGCAATTACTTGACAAGCAGGGTGGGGGGAGGGGGGTTGCAACTGTGGGCCATAGATTGTGAGTGCTATTTCTTGTAGGATGCCACAGGGCACGCTGGATTATGTGTTTCATCCGTTCACCCTCTGGGGCACCCTGGATAAGTGGTATCATTTTTCTCCCCTGAGATGCCATTCTTTCACCCCTTAAGGTACCCTGGATGAGGGGTGTCATTACTCTCCCCTCAGATGCGATCCTTTCACCCTCTGGGGCACCCTGGATAAGAGGTGCCATTACTCTCCCCTGAGGCGCCATCTTTTCACCCCCTGGGGCACTCTGGATAAGGGGTGAGATTATTCTCCCCTGTGGTGCCATCGTTTCACCCTATTGAACACTGTGGATAAGGGGTGCCATTATTCTTCCCTGAGGTGCCGTCCTTTCACCCCCTGAAACACCCTGGATTAGGGGTGCTATCCTTTCACCCTAGTTAAGGGTGCCATTTTAGCTCCTCTAGGGGTGTCACCAGTGAGACAAGCCTTTCACCCCTAAAAGGTGCAATGTGTCACCATTAGTTTTAACAGTGTAGTGTGTGATGCGAAATTATCAAGGCATAGAATGATTTAAATCAGAATTATCTGCAGCGGACTGTCAATTCTGTGATCTTTCGTTTTCAAACTTGTGTAAAAAATAAATATCAAGCCAATGAACAATTTGTTAAAATATTGTTCTTTCTTTTTTTTTATTAAATTATGGCATATATTTTACAGGATATAGCATATTTCTGTGTTCCCATACTTTTCAGTTGCCCTGTATGTAAAATAATGAAAATACATGTCAAGTAATATACTATATGTCAAAAAAGATGGTTACGGATTACTTCTGAAACTATAAGAAAATTATAAAAATATTCATATGAAGATAGATAATTCAATTTGTACTTTCTCTTATTTTGGAGTCAAAAAACATCAAATTTTTATAATGTTCCTGCATCTAAAAATCCCCAATCACAAAAATAGTTACTGGCCCTTTCTTAAACATATCCAAAAAGTTTGATCCAAACATATGAGTTAGAGACAGTCAAAAATCATGATTTATTTCATTTTACAATAACTTCAAAACATAAAATTAAAAATCAGGCTTCAAATTGCATGACAAAGTCACAATATTTTACTCTAACTCAGTGATTTTTAGAGGCAGAAAATAGGTGTAGAGGTTGTGTAAATTTTGCGATTTATTCTAACAAAACCTTTTGGGTATGACTAGCAATGCAATAGTTATGACTTATGAGTAGTGATTTTCAAATGCAAAGACTGTATAAAAGTTAAAATTTTGAATTTTTCTTAAAATACTCTCCATGTAAATGAAAGTACAATTTGAATTCTCTGCCTTTCTATGATTATTTTTGTAGTTCATATTATCCCTCTCTGAGTTATAAAAATATGCTACAATTTTTCTTTGGACACCTGATAATGAGTTTAAAAATATAATATTCCATCAATCTAAAAGAAAAAAAAAAGACTCAAAATACTGACTGATCATGATAATTTTCTCTGCAGAATTCAATTTAAAAATGGGTAAACACTTTATATTTCATGATTCAAACCAATGCAATTACTTGACAAGCAGGGTGGGGGGAGGGGGGTTGCAACTGTGGGCCATAGATTGTGAGTGCTATTTCTTGTAGGATGCCACAGGGCACGCTGGATTATGTGTTTCATCCGTTCACCCTCTGGGGCACCCTGGATAAGTGGTATCATTTTTCTCCCCTGAGATGCCATTCTTTCACCCCTTAAGGTACCCTGGATGAGGGGTGTCATTACTCTCCCCTCAGATGCGATCCTTTCACCCTCTGGGGCACCCTGGATAAGAGGTGCCATTACTCTCCCCTGAGGCGCCATCTTTTCACCCCCTGGGGCACTCTGGATAAGGGGTGAGATTATTCTCCCCTGTGGTGCCATCGTTTCACCCTATTGAACACTGTGGATAAGGGGTGCCATTATTCTTCCCTGAGGTGCCGTCCTTTCACCCCCTGAAACACCCTGGATTAGGGGTGCTATCCTTTCACCCTAGTTAAGGGTGCCATTTTAGCTCCTCTAGGGGTGTCACCAGTGAGACAAGCCTTTCACCCCTAAAAGGTGCAATGTGTCACCATTAGTTTTAACAGTGTATCCAGATGAAATCTTTTACAGAGTCCGTTAGAGCTGAAATTTTTAATTATTACTTATACAAGGTAGACCCCGTCGAATTTCGACGAAAGAAAATGTTTAAATGAAACTGTTTCATTGATTTATAATAAACCTACAAAATTAGTTACAGTAAAAAATGCATTTGATATTGGTACGTCTAACTCTTAAACAAACGATATTCAACGTCAAATTAACAAAATACTATTTCTATAAAACTCGGTTGTAGAAATTGTTAAAATTAAACTTTAATCGTACATGTAAGCAGTAAAAAATAATAAAGATCTGTTATTATGATAAAGTTGTCAATTTAGGTTCTTATGCTAGTATTCTAAAATGAAAAAAAGCTAAATTTATTAACTTTGACTCAATCATAGAATTTTTTTCGGTGAAATCTAAACCCGACATCATTTTCATCTTATCAAAATTTACAAATACACATTTCGTATCTGCATTCACCTTTTCAGAAAAAATTGGCATTTTAATTTGATCATTTTGATTCAAAACTTGAAGTTTCAATGCTATTAGCTGAAACATATATTAAACTTTGATATTCTTTTACGTGTAAATCTAATTTTGTAAATGAAATCAAAATTCACTGGGTTTTATAACAGAAGTTATTTAAATTTCAACTTTTACCCTATTAATGAGAAAATGGCAACATAAATATACAGTAATCAATTTCTTCCCTTTTTTTCTATGCTTATAATAGAAATGGAGTACTCCTGTTGCCATAATTAGAAAAGCGGTATTAAAAACTACAAAAAAAAAAAAACAATATTTCAAAAACAAATTAAGATATCTCTTTCAAACAAATTTCATTTAAAAGTACATTTTTTCCCTACACTATGGTGTAAAAATTAAAAATGTGCGATATTTTAAAGTTCTAATAACAAAAATTGCAATACCGAAATTTCATTTAAAATTTGAAAGTATTGCCATTCCCAAAATGACGTATGTGTTACGCACAGATACGTTTGGCCTTTATAATATAGATAGGATTTCAACGGGGGCTAATCATCTGAGAACGTCATAAGAGAAAGTACGTTACATCCCAGGTATGTTATAACCGAAGTCGATTGTAATGCAACAATAATGAAAATGAAGCATGTCTCTTGCGTACAACTCTTGAACTCATCTTCTCGTAGATAATCAGTGATGTTCCGCACACCATTTTAAAGTCTATTACAATATTACGCTCATGGCTGCCCCGTGTCACGAGAGCCAGATCTGTTTTCCTGCCGTCAATGTTTATTGAAAATAGTTCTGTCAATACTGGATGAAAACCGTAGTATTTTTCACCCCGCACCTATCAATTTAATCATAAGTGAAGTTCCAAATCAAAATTGTGTCTCTTTCCCCCCTGATGCACTCTTTTTAAACCTTAATAAAAGATACAAGGAGGGACATCTATACTCTATAGACTTGGTTTTCTCGTACGACCAGTTTCTTTTAACCCCTTAACGCGCAGTGTTGCCGGGCCGGCAACATCTAAAGTTCCCCCTGTTTAGAGACACAAAAACTCCGTGAATATTTCAAAAACTACTCTAATGGCTACTTTAAATCTTTCTTATGAGTTCTAGATGGCAGCACCACAGAGATCAAACTCTACTGTTTTTTAAATAATAGGTAAAGTATTTTACTGTAATACGCGCTTCACAGCAATGCTCTTCTCACTGCGCTTATCAATGCTTTACTTATGGGAGATTACCACTTCAGCAACAGCTGTATAATTAAAATGGTTAGTGCAATGTTTACAAAACAATACCTGTGTACTCCTCTAGGCCTAAATAGATTGCCTAAATTTTTTTCTTTAAATTCCAACTTTAAAGAGTAGTGCGCCGGAAAGGGTTACACCGCGAATATGGAATTGAAATTATTTATTGAAATGAATTGGTGGGCAAAACATTTTGGTGTCGCACCCTTGTAATTGAGTTATATGTATAGGATTACAGGAACATTTTTTAGTAGGAAAGTGATCTTCCATTGGCCGAAATTACAGTTTGGACATATACTGGTAGGGTTGATAAATAAAGGTCGTGCACAAAGTTTAAGGCGTCTCAGGACTCTTAACCTATTGAGGGGCGGTGATGTGGCTATGAAACCACTTAATTTTAATTACCAAAGGTCACATTAAAACATAACTTTTGTTTAAAAAAATCCGTTTATTATGTGTGTGTAATATTGCGTTTTCCTATTTATCCTATTTTATCCTTATTCATTTTCCTATCGGCAATGACACTGATTTTGAAGTATCATGCGTAATTGGCTCTACTATTGGTAATACTCTCTTCTTATTTTTTATGATAACTGTTTCAAAAATTTCCAATCGCTGGGAGAAAATGTGTTTTGAAATCAGGAGATTATGTAAAAAAATAAACAGATTTGCGAATATTCTCTGATTTTTTGCACACCGGTATTATTTTATATATATAAAAAAAAAAATTCTATTAGATCCCCGAAATGTTCAAATTAAATAAAATGGCCTTTTGTTCATTAAAATACTGGTATTCAAAATCTGGAGACTTGGCAGCTCCAAAAATGTAACTTTCTGTTTGGTGTCTCGCAATCTAGCACCCATAAATAAACCTTTTGAATACGGGGTTAAAGGACGAATTTTCTATATTAAATTCTTACCACAATTTACAAAAAAAAAAAAAAAAAAATGTTGTTGATAGATTTGTCTTGAAAATTTTCTGCTGCAAGTATATGGCACTGATTTATTTTTTTTTAAAAATGGTGCGAATATAATAAAAAAATCATCTCTGGGACGACATATATCCCAACCCCGTAATAAAAGGGTTAAACAACAAAATTTCCGGATTATATTTGGTTCTCAAACGTAAATAAAAAAAAGACTTGGAAATAGTAATTTTAAAAAATACTTTCTGTACTTGATTTCAAATGTACTTGATTACCTCGTAAAATCCTCTTCTGGTTGTAAAATATCTTTCGCTTTTATGTAAAATTCTGATAAACATATATACATATCTATTTCAGTATTTATTCATTTAAACATGATTGGCATTAAAGATTCTGTCTAGCTCAAAATTTCATCGAAATGTGTGGAGCTCGAAGTATTTTGATAAAATTTTGTGTTATGAAATTAAATGAAACTTCATTATAAAGCTATCTGATGAAAGGCAATTTAATTTTGATAGGATCATCGTTTATGCATCGCGTTTAATAATTTAAGCAGGCGGATAAAACTTTGATAATTTAAATTATTTTAAATTTAAATTTTATTGGTAGTCATAATTTTATGATACAGTATTTTCAGAACTTAAAAAGGGATAACTTTAGTGTTCTTAAGTAGACAGTATAATGTTTCTTTTTATATAATCATATTCAACGAAAAAATAATACTAAAATAATTGTATGTAATTGATAGATCTTTATTTATTTTGCATACATTAATTATTTATTTTATGTATATGGATAGAACTTTGTCTTATTTTAAGGTGCATGCAAATTTCTGCAAATTAAGGTACATGCAAATAATTTTCTTCATTTGTTTAAGATTTGTGCGTGATTTTCATTTCGTGTTGATCGTTTAGACATGTGTTAATTCTCCATTAATAAAAAAAAAATACTGACATATTTTTCTCCTAAAATGTTGATTCTATTATAGAAATAATACAATTTTAAGATATTGGATTAAAAAAGCTAACAAATGTTTTGAACATACTGACAAAATCGATTAATATAATCACTAGATTAACAATATGGAAAATTTGTGAATATCTCAACATCATAATTCCATAAAAAAATCCTGAATTTTTTTTCAGAGAAATTAGATAAAATATGTAATTTCTTTTGCACTTTTAGTAATATACTGTTCATATTTCTAATATAAAAACAAAAATGGAGTTTAATGACGTCCTATTTGAATGGTTTTCTATTTTACTGTAAATGGAATTAGATTAAATATGACTAAATAATTAGAAGAACATTTAAACAGACATTGCGCCTTTGATTATTAAATTATTATTCAATCATGAGTTTTTGTTGCTTATTTCTTAGAAAATTATACAAAACCTGATTCTTTTATTTATTTTCAAATAAATTGACAAATGTGGAAGTAAAATTTATATAGGGGGAACTGGGGTACATTGATACATGGGGCACATTGATACACCCCCTCTACCGCTCACAGGGTCATTACAGGAAGTTTCACAACAGCTCCAAAAGGTGATGCTAGTGTATTCAACTACATACAGAAAATCTTGGAATGATTCAGCAGTTTGATGAAATGGGACGGGTGATTTATTGTTTTTGTTGTTCAAAAGTAAATTTGAGTTGTACAATTGAAATGCTATTATACAACTGTTCCAGTATTTTCAACCAAAATGAATACTTTCCCTGGTAAGTACTGCTACTCTTTATCAGTTCCTCATTATTTATTGTTAGATATATTGTGAAGTGTTGGATTTGAGACTCATTTTATTCAAAATCGCTGTATGGGGCACATTGATACAGTTTATGACGGGGCACATTGATACAGCCTAAATCCTTTAATAGTTCATATTTTCATTAACTTTTATTATTTTTTTTACCATACACTCCTTAATCCAACCTTTTTTTCACGAAAAATTTCTAATATTAGTTTTTATTGAAGTGAAATAGCTCTAATTTCTTTATATTAGAGCATTTTATAATATTTTTGAAAACAGAAGACGTAGGAACTTACCCAGCATCTAGTGCTAGTAGAACTAATAAAAGAAAAGGACGGCATTCTGGCAAATCTCGAATTTATATCGATTCTCCAGAGAAAAAAGTATTTTCGACATGAGAAATGTTAAGTAAGAGAAACAAACTGCAGAACAGAAAATGATACTTATATTATAAACAGAATTTTTAATATAATTATCCTTTATTTTCTGTTTATGAACCTATTTATAAACAGAAAAACTGGTAATTTTTTCATCTTTCATAAGAAAGAAGATAATGCTGGGGTTGAAGTGCTAGATATGACAAAGTTACCACAGCCAACAATCAGACAAGAAACAGACAGAACATCAAGTCATAATATATTTAATTTTGATTGCTTTAATATTGCTTAAAAATAAATTGTGGGTGATTTGAATTTTTATAAATAAATATAAAATGGTTTTCTAACTCATTTTTTATGAAAAATATGCATTGGTATTATTTTGTCGTCATTTTTCTTAAATGTATCAATGTGCCCCGGGGATGGGACACATTGATACAAATGACTTTTTTTGATTTTTTTAAAATTACATGCAAAAATACTACATAAAACAATGATTGTACATTTTTATAACATACTACACAAGTTTTGCTGTCATCTCATGGAAAAAAAACTTGAATTTTCTACTTTCTTGACACCAAAAAAAATCTTAGAAAAAAACTGTATCAATGTACCCCAGTTCCCCCTACAGGAAAATGAAAAATAACATTAAAAAAAGAAAAAAAAAACTAATGTAGAATTTTAAATCTAAAACCCTATTCGTATTCTTTACCAAAGTTATAAAAGGGAAACTTTAAGGTTTATCGTACAAATCTTAGTTAAATTTAGATAGAATATGATATGTCCCAAAGAATTTCAAATAGCTAATACCCATAAAAATTATATTGAAGTAACATTGTGTTCTTGACATTTCTCTCAAGAAATCATTCGCTGTCTTTACGGACAATCCATAATTGGCAACAATTTGGTATATAAGGCTGAATATATGATCGTTTGTGGAGTATTGTCATGAAATATTGCTCCAAATTAGAAGAGATTAGATTATGTTCATGTTTAGCTGATATTATTACCTAATTCTGCACCAATATTCAAGATAATTTGGTAAATGTTGTAATATATTCTATATACACATTTAGAAAAATAAAGTTTATTTTCTTATGAATTCAAAAATCATAATTATAACTCTAATCATAATAGTTTATAAAAGTTTCCACTACATTAATGGATTTCATGATATATTTATTGCTTTTTATTTACAATTTCTTTTGCCAAAATCGGTAGAATATTTGCGGGTTTTTTCCGAAGTGTTTCTAACATATAGCAAATGTCATAAAATATTTCCTTTTCATTGGGAATATTTCTACCATAAAGCTTGAACCGTCTTAAATATTTCTACATTACTATGAAAAAAAAAAAAAAAAAAAAAAAAAAATTTCTCACATCTCTAATAATCGCGTTTTAATGACACTTTTTTTTTACTGTCTTAGCTTAAAGTTGAATCATTTAAACATAATGACGTCATTTTAATTTCGACGAGCTGAGGATACTGAGTGAATGATATTTTCGAACATAATGATTTTCCAACCAGTCAATAAAAGAAAACATCGTTATCTTTTTTATGCAGTGTTACATTATGCATTTAAAAGAATGCACTCATGGAATGTTCTTATCGCAGAAAGACATCATGATTCTTCTTTCTGGTTGTCTGCTGAAAAGTTTTCAAGCATTGTATACGCATATTTTAAAACTTAGCACGTTTGTATATAAACATCTAAAAACAATTCTAAATTTGCAGTTTTTTGTTATTTCTGTTTTAAATGACTTTCCAATATATCTGGTTATTTGATAAAACTATCAATTTCTGAAAATGTAATAACGTGTGAAAGGAATGCATTAATTAGAATGGAATCTGAATATATCTTTGGTCACAGAAAAATTTAAGATCTCATCATTTTTTGTTTTCTCTGGTAAGTATTGAATATGCAATTATATATTTAAAAACATCTGCATATTTGCACATAGCTGATTACTAATGCCTATTAATAGCTTTTAAGCCTTTTTCTACAGTTTCAAATAAACATGAAACTGCATTTAATTTTCAGTTAGCTATTGTTTTTGTGCTTAATGACTTTCCAATACTATGTTTCGTAATAAAAAAATTATTTTCTCAAAATGTAGCGTGATGCGATTAGTCTGCATTTGCTATAGTCTGCATTTGTCATTTTTTGACACATATTTAAAAACTTCTCTACACGTAACCGATTATTAATATCCATTAATAATCGATGGTTTGTTTTTCATTTTTGAATATACATGAAAACAACACTAAATGTGCACTTTGTATTTCTTTTTATACATAAAGACATAACACTGAAACTTGTTTTTACATAAACGTCTAAACAGAATACCATATTTACTCATGCAGAATGCGCACTTTTTTTGAAAAAACAAAAATTAAAGCAAAACACGTACGTGCGCGTTATACACGGGATACCTTTTTACTGCTTGAAGTAATCACACGATATACATATGAATAAAGAAATGTATTCAAAGAAGACATTAAAGATAGGAAAATCTATACTTGATAGAAATATTGTTTCATCGTTATTTCATTCTTTGCACTTTTATTTTAATAGAAAAACGCCAGTAACGTTTTTGAAACACTTATAAGCAATTATCATAAAAGTCACACACTAATATTTCCGTCATGCAATCCCTACATGAAGTCTAAAAATGTAATTGCGTCTTGTTTTATGGCCAAACGCAACGTTTGTTTTGACTTTGTTTACTTAAATTCATTTGGTCATTCATTTATTTGCATATCAAATTTACAGTATGCGTTATATACGAGATTTTAAAAAATTCTCATTTTTCCTTCTAAAGTAAGGAGTGTGCGTTAAAAACGCGTGCGTGGTACATACGAGTAAATATGGCACCTTAATTACAATTTCATTTGAATTGTTATTTTGTGGCAAAAAATGTAACGTCTCATTATTTTTTTGCTATTAGTTTAAAAGATTTTTATAAATATCTTATAAATAATTATCTAATAAATAATTTGTTTAACATATTTAATAAATGAGCAAAGCTTTTGGAATTCGATTTTTTTCTTCAGGCGCAGAGAAAATGTCCTGCTACTTCGAAAACAGCAGCAAGACTGACAAAGAAAAAGGAAAGAGGAAATAAGGAAAAGGGACACGTTGAATAAACAACCAACAGTGAAGCATGATTTAATTAGCAAGAATGAATGGATGAATAAAACAAAAATGAATGATGAATCAAGAATCAAGAATCAAGAATGAATCGTAAGGAAAAAGTACTTGACTGTTTCTTTAACTTATCCCTTTTTCCTATCTGTTCTCTGTCAGTTTTGCTGCTCTATTCAAAGTAGTAGAACGTGTTTCTTGCCCCTTTAAAAGAATGACCACATTTTCCGGAAGATGTTGTTCATTAATTAAATTTTTTATGTTGATTTTAAGAAGTTCTTTTTTTACGTTTTATACACAGCTTATTTAATTAATTAAATATTTGTAAGTTTATATTCATTTTGGTTACATAAAAATGCAGCAAAGATTTTAATGTATATTTTTAAATTTAGTTGATCTGTTAGAATATTTTAATTATATAAAAAAAATATTACTTTTTTGTTAGTTTACCTTAGCTTTTTTTCATATAATGAGTTATATTTCACTTTACAACACTCAACTATCTTTTAAAACCTCTCAAATATAAGAAGTGGAAATATTTCTATGTTAAACCTCATTATTATGACAATATAGTTTATGTTGTTTTGCAGTACTAATTCTTTATTGTGTATCTTTCCTCTAATATTACCCCTTATATAAATATTCAAAGTTTTCTTGTTATCAGAACAACTTGACACATGTCTTGCGACATAATTTGACTGCTTTGTTTGCATGTTTTGTCATACGTCAATCAATGTGTCTATTAAACAAAAATGGAGTGATATACGCCACATAGTCATAATGTTATTGCACAATTTGATGAACATGGTTTCTTTTTTTAACATGATGAAAAAAGTATTTCGATACATACTGTTCGGTATTATAAGACAAGTTTATTTTAGTAATTCTTCATACATAATAGTTTAATAGACCGTAAATAATTTAGAGTATGTTCGTAAAATAGCAACTAGATATGTTGTAATCCCTTCGCAAAAGCATTAATTACTTTTTATTTTTTTTACAAGCTTCATGTTGTTCGAAAAGAAATTTTTAGATACTTTTTAATCGCTGAAATTATGCAATAAAAAGAATATTCTTTATCAGAATATTAGTCTTTGAATCGAAGGGCTTTATAGAAACTATACGACATATATACGTCGAGAAAGAATAATCTCTGGAATTTAACTGAATCTGAAGTTTAATAAAAATACGTCGTATTTCCTGAGATATAGCTATTGCAATAATCGTGAATAATGTCGCATAGCATCCGCCACCTGAAGGGTGATATACACCAAACCGTAATCACAACCATTATTATGTCAAGGACTAGCGGAATCTGCAGTTTTATGAAAATCCGTCCATTAATTCTCGAGAAAAGGCTATTGTAGTATTCGTGAAAAAGGCAGCATATCAGCGCCTCCTTTTAGTCAATATACACCAAAAACTAATCCGATCCAAGTCTAACTGAATCTAAAGTTTTGTGAAATTTCATGTATTAGTTCTTGAGATTGAGGCCCACAAAATTTATACCACATACATACAGACAGATTCACAGACAGACATTCTGTAAAAACATAATTGTAAGATCTCTGACACTTAAAACTTCGAAATTCGTGGAAAACCGGAAGTAGAAAATATTCACGAATCCCATTCATTCTTATTTTAAAAATAGATGAACGTAAATAATAATAATAATAATAATCATTGCAATTTGCACCTGTAGTAGTCAATGGGTATTGTGGATAATTATCTTCTTTTGGAATATTCTTTTTCCCAGATAAAATATTTTAGTGTATCATGTAACTTATAAAAAAATCAATAGTTTTATCTCGATCCATAATGCCTTTTCATCGTCTCAAGTGGATGTTAATCTTCTTTTAGAATATTCCTGTTTCTCGATAAAACATTTCAATGTATGAAGCAAATTACATAAAATATTTCTATTCCAGTTCGCACATGTAGTAGTTTGTCAATGACTATCGTGGATGTTTATCTTCTTTTGGAGTATTCTTTTTCCATGATAAAACATTTCAGTGTATCATGGATTATGGAAAAATCAATATTTGTAAATTGCAACATACTACCTTTTCATTGACTTTACTAGATGTTTATTATAATTTGCAGCATTATTATTCTTAGATAAAAATTTATCAGTGCTATTGTGGATCTTAACCTTCTTTAAGAATATTTCTTTTTCTGGATAAAATGTTTCAGTGTTGAAGCAATTCACCCAAAATATTCCAGGTGGCACATGAAGTAGTTCATCAATGTCTATCATGTATGTTTATCTTCTTTTAGAATATTATTTTTCGTTGATAAAACATTTCAGTGTATATTGCAAATGATAGGCAACTCAATATTTGTAATTTGCACCCTACTGCCTTTTAACTGACTTTAGGCATAGCTGCCAACATCTTCTGCTTTTACGACCCAGGAAAATTTTACTATAAATTTTACTAATCACCGTAATCTGCTGATTAAATAACACAAAAATTTCTGTTACATTTTTCCGGGTCGAAAAATCAGATGAGTTGGCTGCTATGCTTTAAGAGATGTTTAATCTTTTTTACATTATTAGTATTCCTTGATAAAACGTACAGTGTAATGCAACTCATGAAAAAAAAAACAATTGCAGTTCCCTCTAGTACTTTCTTTTCATTGTTTATTGAGGAATATTATTTAGATTTAAAATATTCTTTTTTTGGTATAAAACATTTCAGCATATTATGCAAATAACCCATTCGTGCCCAGCATCTTTTGCGTAAATTTTATTTGGTTGGCACCACTATATTTAGAAGATTTAATTTTAATTCATTAATCACGAAAATGCATTATTTACGTGCATTTTCGTGATTAATGAATTAAAATTAAATCTTCTAAATATAGTGGTGCCAACCAAATAAAATTTACGCAAAAGATGCTGGGCACGAATGGGTTATTTGCATAATATGCTGAAATGTTTTATACCAAAAAAAGAATATTTTAAATCTAAATAATATTCCTCAATAAACAATGAAAAGAAAGAGTCCGCGAACTGAACATCATTATTTTTTAACAGATAATTTTATCGTAGGTTTTTACAGCATTTGTGCTATAGAACCTTCGAAGATGGTTTCTGGGAAATCCACAAGAGACATCTAAATGAAAAGTTTTCTAAGGCAATATTGGTGTACAGTTGGCAGCCCAGTATTTGGAATCCCTGAATTACGTTTTCATTATACTAAAAATAAAATATATTGAATTACTTTTGTCTTTTTTCAATCACTATAAATGTGTAACCCTTTCTGTTGCTTAAAAACCATAAAGTAAAGACTTTTTTACGAGAAAATTATGACATACAGGGACTTTTCATAACTTCTATCAATAAAAATAATTCTATACCACCCCCTCTTAAATAAACGACCCCCTAATGTAATGTTAAAATCGTTCATCTTATTCTTGAAAGCTTAGACAAAGTGTTTCTTGTAAGGTTTTTTACTGAATCATGCATAATAATTTCAAAGAGAGAAAATAAATTTCTTCAAAGAGAGAAAAATAATCCTTTTTATAAAACAAATTTAATGAATCAATTCTACAGATACAAAGGTTTAAATGAGGTGGAAACTTTTCGATAATATCCCAATTGTAGAGCTACTTGGATAAAAAAAAAATAGATGCTCACGTTACTAAGTGTATTAATGTTACTGTATATTTATAAGCAACCCTAAAAAAAATTTGATTAAAAATTAGATTAGAATATAGAACATTTTATACGACAAAATATAACTTAAAAGGGATACAACATTTAAATAGATCATATAAATTGAAAGATAAAAATGTGTTTAAAAACACTTTTTTAGCTTTCTATTTATTTATTTTTATTTTTTCATTTTTATTGATAATCGATTTCTAATTACGGTTTTTCAATTGATGTATCAAAACTTTCTTCCGTTTCACAAGGTCGGTAATTTCCATTTTAACTATTTTCGAATAATTTTGTTAGAAATATGTCATTCTTTCCTTCAGTAATATTTTGAATTATGCATTATACGAAGATTTAAATGAGGTGGAAACTTTTAGATAACATGCTAATTGTAGAGCTACTTGGATACTTGGATAAAAAAAAAAAAAAAAAAAAAAAAAAAAAAAAAAAAAATAGACATTCACGTTATAATATCTTTAATGTTACTGTGTATTTTATAAGGAACTCAAAAGAATTGCTGATTAAAAATTAGATTAGAAGATGGAAAATTTCATACGATAAAAGATAATTTGAAAGGGAGAGGAAATTAAAAAGAATATTTAAATAGAGAGATAAAATGCGTTTAAAAACCCATTTTTATCTCTCTATTTTATTTTATTTTTTCATTTTTATTGACAGTCGTTGTCTAATAAGATTTTTCAATTAATGTATCAAAGCATTCTTTCGTTTCAGAAAGTCAGATTTCCTTTTGACTATTTTCGAAAATTTCGTTTGAAATATCTCATATTTTTCACTCACAAGGAAGGTCTCCATACGAGCATACTCCGAAAAATCTGAAAAAATTACAGAATATTCTTCTCATGAGGATATATACGTTTATAAAAAAAATTTCGGCGGATCCTCCGTTCCCTGCCCGTAAAAAAGTAATGAAAATTTCATTATTTGGCGATTTATCATCGGTTGGCGATGAAAAGCAATCTCAAAAATTGTTTTTTTTAATGTCAAATACATTTTAAAAGAAAAAAGCTTCATATTCAACGTGTTTAGATAAATTAAATATATTTGTTTTTGTCAGTTTTAGTTTGTTTTAAGTATAATTTCGTTGTATTGATATTTATATGTATTTAATTCCAATTTAACCATCAAAATTTGAGATTTGAAACGAAATTCGAATTTAAATTAATTAAAATTGTTTCAAATTCAAAGTCCAGTTGAGCATTGTCAATTCGATTTTGTTGCTATGAAAACATTCTTTTTTTTTTTTTTTTTTTTTTTTTTTTTTATTACGCTTAAATGTATGAAAATAATTTTACTGAATAAGAATTTTTTATATTTGAAAATATTCTTTCCAGAAGTAAATTAAATAACTACAGCAACAAATAATATATACATATGAAATTTAATATATATATATGTATAAAATGTATTAAACTCTCTCATTGTTTATTTTTAAATTCATCAAACACCATTTACGCGGATTCTAAAAATCCAAAAGCTTTCAGTTGCATTAAAATCGTTTGCTTTTGGCAGGGAAAAGTGCTGCTCGCCAAATCGTGTGACACTTTTGTCTTTTCACGCCAAATATTCGAAAGTATTTTATTTTTTTACATGTTTTCTTCTGCAATTCCGCCGCTAATTTTCACTGATCCTTTATTACATATGAGGACCCCAGAAGCCAAGGGGTAGAAGTGACACAATTTAGATTTGGAGTAAATTGAGTTTAAAGATAATTGATGTTAAATTGGAACATCAATAACAATTGAGTGGATTGAAATAGGAAATTTCTGCTTGTTGCATTCTGGTCTTTGAACTCTTATTTAAATAACTGTTAAAAAATAAAGTACAATTTTCTTTAAATGTATAATTAATCAATATTGTTTGTTTTTCGAAAAAAGTGGTTTGCCTCTATAACTCAGCAAATAATAAGAAAATCACTTATATTTCTTTACCTGAAATGAAAAAAGCATATTATTAGGTCGTCCGTGTATTTAGTTTATTTTTTTTTCAATTTTGTCACTTATACCCCTTGGCTTCTGGGGTCCTCATATATGAGCAGCTTTATTAGTATTTTTTTCAAAAAAATCTGCGTATGCCCAGTATGGAGGCCTTCCTTGTCAGTAATATCTTGCATTAGGCGTTATATTTTTAAGTTAAAATGAACTTTTATATAACATCCTAATTATAGAGCTACTTTGATAAAAAAAATAGAGGCACCCATATTACTATGTATTTATAAGCAACTTTAATAATTTGTCAATTACGAATTAGATTACAAGATTGAATATATCATGTGACAAATATAATTTGAAAGAAAAAAACACTTTTTTGTGTCTCTATTTAAAAATATTTCACAATCTTTCATTGACAATTATTTTCTAATGCACAATTATCTTATCAAAATTATCCTTCGCTTCACAAATTCTATAGTTTCCTTTAAAATATTTTTAAATAACTTTCTAAGAAATATGTCATTTTTTTCATTCAATAACATCTTGAATTATGCATTATGCAATTTGCATTACTTGATTCTTCTTTTTGCTTTATTTGTAGATATATAAACGAAAAAAAGATGTTCAAAAGAAATGAAAAACTGTTTTAATTTAAGAAGATATGTCGTATTTCACTCCGTCACATGATTGATCATCGTTTTAATTTATATATTAATGCGATTTTCGACCTTTTATGTAAATTAAGCTTCACAGTAAAATATAATAATGGATATATTCAACTAATAGGCAAAGTAATTATTTTACTTTCTGTATTCTTCGGTTCTAAATGCCCGCATCGTAAATTTGTAGGTCATTCTTCATGGCAATTTATTTTGAATCTCTGTAAAATAACATTACCCATTTTATTTGGCAAAAATGCATAAAGAAATATTGGTGCTACTTGGTTACTCGTCGACTAAAAAATTATCGCTAAACTATAAGATTAAATGCCAATAATGGATGACCGAGAATGTGGCATTCAATGATATTAACTATAATACAAGTGTTTAAAACGTCATTAAGGGATTTTTATTTCAATTTTTTATTTGTATTTTTATTAATATTCTATTAAATATTTGTTTTTTTGTCATTTAAAATAAAAATTAGGTCAATATATATAAATTGGCTATCAGTTTGGCAATTTATATAATTTGGCGAAATTGGTCGACGGGGTAACCAAATAGTAACGAAATATTTATCCTGGACATGCTCACATTCTTATCACTTTTTACACAATTCATTGTATGATATAAACAACTTTTAAATAAGTTTACAATTTATACACTATTCTAAGAAAATGTTTAAGTAAAACGTATTTTATGACAATTTTCATGCAAACATAAGAGCTCATCATAAGGTACCCGGGGTAATAACGACACGTTAAGGTTCTACAAATTTTCACGGCTCAGTTTTAGCTTGTATTTTTCAAACAAATATATGATTTGATACAGCAACTCATTGACTACCTATATAAAAAAAATAATTTAGTAGATATGTATTCACAAAATGTAATGGCGTGATTTCTTGACCAATGCTATCTAATATTTTTTTATTCGTTTAATCATTGGATGGGTTTAATATTGAATCACAAATCATTTTACATGAAACTAACAATGAAACTTAAAAGCATTCATTAAATTATATCCTCCATAAGAAAATATAACATAAATTTCCATAAACTTTTATTGTTTCGTTTAAAATAAAATCATGTTTATGGATTACTAGATTTTTTTATTGGCATTGTTTATTTTAAATGTATAAATGAAAATGCGATATTTCAAAGACCATTTGTTTAAAAAAATGTTAAAATAAGATCTATTTTATTTCGAGCACTTATGTTGTCATGCACCCAGGCTCAAGATTCAAGATTGATCGTCACTATAATTTACATATTAATGAAATTTCCAACTCCTACGTCAGAGTAAAAGTATTATAATGAACATATTTACTTAATAGGAAAAGTAATTATTTTACTTTCTATCTTTTTCGTGTCTTGATGCACGTGTCGTAACTTTTAACGTTATTCATCACAGTTATTTATCTATTTTACAATCACTTTAAAACTGCATTTTCTCTCACGATAATGCGTGAGGGAAATTTTTTAACCTGTACATACTAACATTCTTAATATTTTTAATGCAATTAATTCAATTTTATTAATGAATTTTAAATAAGTTTAAAATTTATACATTATTCTGGAAAAAGGGTTTTGTAGGGTACATTTCATGAGTTTTCTTGTAAACAGAAGGGGTGATCATCATTGGAAATTATTTTCGAATAACTTTTTAGAAACAAAAGTGTTTATATATATATATGTATATATATATATATATATATATATATATATATATATATATATATATATATCTTGCATCTGTGTAATATTGAATCAAAAATCATATTATATAAAACTAACAATGAAATTTAAATGTATAACATTAAATTACATGCCTCATCAGAAAATGTAACATAAATTTACACAACCTTTTCAATATGCTTTAAAATTAAAAGCATCTCTATGCAATACTGGGTTTTCTTATTGGCATAGTTTATATTTAAAGGTATAAACGTAAAGGAGGTGTCTAAACAAACATTTGTTTAAAAAAATTAAAACGAAAATGTATTGTTATTTGAAAATTTAAAATTTATGTTGTTCTTCACCAAGACACAAGATTCAAGATTGATCGTCATTATAATTTGCATAATTACGAGACTTCCAAATCATTTATGCGTCTAAGTAAAAGTACTGTAAGGAACATATTTACATAATAGGAAATGTAATTATTTTATTTTTTATCCTTTTCGTGTTTTGATGCACATGTAGTATCTTTTTAATTTATTCATCATGGCTATTCAGTGTAAAACATTTTTGTGTAAAACTACTACATAAAACTGGTGTGATTTTTTTCACTTATATAATGGTGTAATTTAAACATATGTTACTGGTGTAACATTACATATTAGTGTAATTTTACCCTGGTTATCTTGGTTTATCGTTATTCCACCATAAACTTGGTGGAAGCTTGGCTGCCACAAACTTTATGGAGTAGCATTACACAAAATTTTTACAGTGTTTATCCACTTTTACAATCACTTTAAAACTGCATAAGCATTTTTATTTCATAAAAAAGCAAGAAGAAAATTATTTGATCTGGATATACTAACATTCTTATTATTTTTCATCAATTACCACCTGCATGTGTACAGTAAATTTTAATATCTCCAAAAGATTACATTATATTTTATAAAAAGTACTTTATTCCATTCCATTGGTTTTAACGCTTTCTGACAAAATTAAAAAATGTTTATGACTTTTGTACTGGAACATACTTTGTGACAATCTTATGGCCGTCAGGACGCGCTGTAACTTTTGTAAGTTTACTTGGGTTGTTCAGATTTTATTGAAAATTATTGATGGTTACCGTATCATGAACCCTATTTCAAATGAAATTTTTAGCATGATTAGTTTGTTTACGGAGACAGTCAAAAGTATTCTGTTATACTACGGAAAATTGAAAAAAAAATCATGTTTAATTAATATTAAGGATGTTACTCCCTGTTAAACATGATAAAATCGATATGCATTGACGAAGTTCACTAAAATGTGCATTGTTTGGCGAAACATGGTGATATGATGAAAAGAATAGTTATTATTCATTTACAGAGTCACAAAAAAAAAAAATCCATTACACAACCGTAAATAGAGGGGGTAATTGTTTGCAACATATTTTTATTATATTAGCTGTTTCATGTGTAATAAAATTGATATATATTTATCTCTGATGTTTAATATAAGTTATTTCATGCATAATATGAAGTGCATATCATTTACAAGGGACACAGAAAGGATTTCACATAGTATATTCCATCCTAAGTACTGTGCATTTGCACTGATATCTGACGAATGAATGAAATGCATTTTTTATTATGATATACGCTTTTACGTTTAACTAAACTTATGTATATTATATGACGTGGGTGTGTGCTATACTTCATATAGAGGACTATACAAAATAGTTCGTAAAGTTTACTGAATATGTGCATATATTAATCAAAAGTAGATTTTAAATGAGTTATGAAGTTTTACGCTAGACCGCATTCAGTTTACTAAGAAATGCTTGTTACGCATTGTTGGATTTTGAAATATTCTCGTTGATCAATTCATCGCAATTATTTTAAAAATCCAAACAAGGATAAGAGTATAAGAGAAAATAACATATCTGTATTTTTTTTAAACTGAAACTTTTTTATGCGATTTCAGAAACGAAAGAATTTTGATACTTTTGTAACCTGCAGAAGGTTGCCACAGCTCACTGCTGTTTTTATAAAATTTTATTTGACTTATCTTTTGTGTCTATGTAGATTCTACTCAAATCTTGCAGTCTACTTGTAATTTATTGCCTATTGTGCAACTCATCTACTTTTTAATAGTATGATACATTTCAGTTAACAATACAATATTTTGTGAAATAATATTTGGACCTTCCTATTACCAATCATTAAAGCGGAAACAAAAAAAAAAATCCAATAAAGGTATTTAAACTTCATTGCGTATGTGATCACGTAATGACACTGAAATTTAAGCAGGCTTTATTATAAAATTTCATACCTTAAAAAACCTCATGATGAGCATGTATTCTCATGTAATTTTCTCACTGTTTTAGAGATTTTTGAAGTACAAGCATGCATGAGATTGGAAGTTTCACATACGACTAGTTCTTATTCTTGTTTTAATAAAAAACCAAAAGAAGTATAAGCTGCTAAATATTAATTATAAGCAATAAAGCATTCGACAATAGATATGTACATGCACAATTGATAGTCGTTCTTTTTTATATTAAAAAATAAATTAATCTATAAATATGAATAAACCAAAGTAGGTTTTTAAAACCGAAACAGAAATTGAATTTCGAGGATCTTCCTATATATAATTATTAATTGATTATACTTGCGACCCAAGTTGCCTCTCTGTGTCTTAAGTCCAAATCTTTTCAATTCCATATAAAATATTTTAATTAATTCCCCAGCGACAGAGAAAGATTTTATAACTTTAAGAATGTCATTTAATTTTAGGTATACACACCTCGATTTATAATGGTTTTTGTAAATGAGGCGGCATCACAGACAATCACCTCATGGAGTTCACGGATAAAAATCTAGAATTAGTTAAATCTGGATTGGCATATTATAACTAAATCGGCCAGTCAAATCATAACTTGTTGGGAAAAAAACCCTACAAACCCGATTTTAGCCGTTGACTCGTAGGTTTGCCATTATGTTTTCCTGTTATCAATAATCCATGCTATCATACATTTGGGTGCAGAAGAGCACCATTATACATCTACGAATCAACCGCTCAAAAAAGATTTTTAGATATTTTCCAAAAAGATATGATTTGAAAGACCAATTTCTATTTAATATGCTAATCGAAATTTAACTAATTCTATATTTTCATTCATGAACTCCATGAGAAGATTGTCTGCGCTACTGCCTTCCGGTCTATCTGTCATACTAGAAGTTTCTCAAAAGTGTTTGAAATACTTCTGTGATTTCAAGCTAAAAGAATTAAATTACCGTTAAGTCAGAAATTTTAATGAGAACATAAAAAAGTTTAGGCATATGTACTTTGAATGTTGTTGAATAACAAATAATTTCATCTTTATGAAGAATTGTTTTGTACAAAATATTCTTATTTTTCTTGTCTTTCTAGAGAATTTGTTTTCTTTATACATTGATAAATTCGATTTTAATCATTAAAGTATTAATAAAAGTCTAATGGCAAATAACTTTAATATTCTAAAAAAATCTAAAGTTTAAATAGAACATAGTTCACCTGCTTTCGTCATATTATGATTAAACACATGATTAAGCGGCATCAGAATTTCCATATTTATGAGGCTTTCAAAACTTTTGCATTGCATTTTGTTTAAAGACAAATACTTTGCTTTTTATGAAGAATTGCTTTGTCAGAAATATTCTTATTTTTCTTGTATATATAACGAACTTGTTTTCTTTATAAAGCGATAAATTCGATTTTAATGATTAAACTATAAATAAAAGCCTAGTGACAAATCATTATAATATTCTATAAAAACCTCGAGTTTAAATAGAACATAGTTCACTTGTTTTCGTAATCCTATGATTAAACATATGATTAAGCGGCATCATAATTTCCATATTTATGAGACTTTTAAAACTTTTGCATTGAAGGTTGTTTAAAGACAAATACTTTGATTTTTATGAAGAATTGCTTTGTCGGGAATATTCTTATTTTTCATGCCTATATAGCGAACATGTTTTCTTTTAAAGCGATAAATTCGATTTTAATGATTAAAGTAATAAATAAAAACCTAATGACAAATTACTATAATATTCTAAAAAAATCTAAAGTTTAAATAGAACACACTTCAGCTGCTCTTGTCATATTATGTTTAATCATATGATTAAGCGTCATCATAATTTCTATATTTATGAGGTTTTCGTTACTTTTGCATTGAATGTTGTTAAAAGACAAATAATTTGATTTTTATGAAGAATTGCATTGTCGGAAATATTCTTATTTTTCATGCCTATGTAACGAACATGTTTTCTTTATAAAGCGATAAATTCGATTTTAATAATTAAAGTAATAAATAAAAGCCTAATGAGAAAATAATATAATATTCTATAAAAATCTAAAGTTTAAATAGAACATAGTTCCCCTGCTATCGTCATATTATGATTAAACATATGATAAAGCGACATCATAATTTCCATATTTATGAAACTTTCAAAACTTTTGCATTTAATGTTGTTAAAAGACAAATATTTTGATTTTTATGAAGATTTGCTTTGTCGGAAATATTCTTACATTTCTTGTCTATGTAACGAGCTTGTTTCGTTTATAAAGCGATAAATTCGATTTTAATTATTAAAATAATAAAAAAAAGTCTAATGACAAATTACTATAATATTCTATAAAAATCTAAAGTTTAAATAGAACATAGTTCACTGTTAAAAATCTTGTCCTAGTTTGAGCCAAATTTTGGTGCTTAGTAGCTTCCGGCATCAGGTGGTGAAACTTCGTACCAACATTTGGAGCTCAGGTTGAAGCATATCTCTAATAGGTGTAAGAATATTGCAATGGAAAGCTCTAAATGTTGACTCGAGACTTCACCATTTGATGTTGGTAGCTAATGAGCACCATAATTTGGTTCAAACTATGACAAAAATTTTAACGGTGTTCAACTGTTTCGTCATCTTGTGATTAAACGTATTATAAAACAGCATCATAATTTCCATATTTATGAGACTTTCAAAACTTTTGCATTGAATGTTGTTAAAAGAAAAATACTTTAAATTTTAAGAAGAATTGCTTTGTCGGAAATATTCTTATTTTTCTTGTCAACGAACTTGCTTTCTTTATAAAGCCATAAATTCGATTTTTATAATTAAAGTGATAAATAAAGGCCTAATGAAAAATTACATAATAAAAAAATATTTATAGACATGTGTTTAATTGTTTTGTTTTACTTTCTAAATGTTTAATACATTCTTTGCTTCTTATATTCCACAAAAAGCTTGTTTATTGTATTTCTCAAATACTAATCAATTTATCTATGCTTGAAATATAGTACCGTCATCAAAATGCTCTTGGAATGAATTTTGTCTACTGACATTATTCATTAAATAATTATGCAGCAAATATTTCATTCGTTTGAATGTATTTATAGAAAATGGTTACATAATGTACATTAAGTATATCTAACCATAATATGGCCAGAATAAAGTTAAGTTACGGTTACATAACCTTTTTAATAAAAACTGTCCAATGACTGTACATATTTGAAATAACATATAAATTTATAGGACATTCGGAATATATTAACTGGAGACAAAGCATTGGTAGAGGGTCAGACTAACCTAAAATCATTTCATATATTGTTCAAAATATTAAAATCAATTTTTACCGACTTTATATAAACTGTAAATGATAAAGTAACTGTATCTGACCATAATGTGGTCAGAATAAAGTTAAATTACGGTTACGTAACCATTTTCTATAAAAACAGTCCAATGGCTATACAATTTGCTCCAAACAGTCTGAGTAATAAACGGAATACTTTTGTCTATCTCTGTAAACAAACTGTATAATTGTTGTAGATTTATTTTTCGATAGTCATCCTGCTATAAAAAACGCAAATAACATATAAATTTACAGAGAATTCGGAATACATTAACAACAGATAAAGCATTGGCAGACGGAAAGACAAACTAAAGTCAAACTAAAAGCCTTCACAAATGATGCAAAGTATCAAAATCAACTTTTAGCAAAAACTTGATATTCTGTTCGTTAAAAAAAAAAAAAAAAAAAAAAAAAAAAAAAAAAAAAAAAAAAATGTGCACGATACTTAACAATTTTTTATGCTTTCAAAAAAATTTGCATTCTATTCGACAAAAATCAAGAATTTAATTAAAACAGACTTTTCCCATTTTCAAAATCTTTCTGATTTAACTTATGATTATGTAGCATCGTATTTTCCATATTTATGAGGCTTCCATAACTTTTGCTTTAAATGTCGTTTAAAAACAAATACTTTGACTTTTACATAGAATTGCTTTGTCGGAAATATTCTTACTTACCTCTTAAACGTAACAAACTTGTTTTCTTTATAAAACCATAAATTTGATTTTAGTGATTAAAATGATAAATAAAGGCCCAAAGACAAATTACATAACAAAAAGGTTTTATAAATGTGTTTTTAATTTTTGTGTGTTACTTTCTAAATGTGTAACATATTCTTTGCATCTCATGCTCCACAAAAAGTATATTTTATTGCACTTCACCAATGCTAATGCACTTTATGTATATTATGCTTGAAAAAATGTACCATCATTAAAATGCTCTTTAAACAAATCCCAATGAATTCCCACTGACCTTGGACAGTAAATAACTATGCTGCATAATGTTCATTCGTGTGAATTTATTTATAGTAAATGGTTATATAAATGTAAACTAATGTCATCAGAATAAAATTAAATTACGGTTACGTAATCATTTTCCGTAAAAACTTCCAATGTTTGTACAATTACTTCAAACTGTTCACTGAATAATTAACGGAATACTTTTGTCTCTCTCCGTAATCCAACTATAAATGTTGTAAACTTCTTTTTCAATTCATTGTGCTATAGAAAGTGCAAATAACATATAACTTACATAACTTTACAGGGGATTCGGAATATATTTACTGTAGATATAGCCGTGGCAGACGGTTAAACTCAAAGCCTTTCATATAAGATGCCAGGTACCGTAATTTCCTGCGTATAATTCGCGGAGCAAACAATTCTTTTTGGACCCATAAATTTTATTTAGTGGTTGAAAACAAATATTTATGACGATCTAAGAAGTTACATTTCTTTTTAAACAAATTCTGAGTCGAAAAATAATCGTTTGATCCGCGGATTATACGCAGGAAATTACGGTATTAAAATGAACTTTTTATTTAGCAAAAACCTGCTTATCTGTTCGTTAAATAACGCAAAATGTGTTCACAGCAGTTGGCATTTTTTTTTATTCATTCTAAAATTTTAGTTTCTATTCTATTTAAATCAGAAATTTAATTAAAGCATATTTTACCTGCTTTCAAAATCTTTGTGATTAGGCACATGAATATGCAGCATCATAATTTCCATATTTATGAGGTTTCCAGAACTTTTGCATTAAATGTCGTTAAAAGACAAATACTTTGACTTTAATCAGCATTTGCTTTGTCCAATTATGCGCATATTTTTCTTGTCTGTATGACGAATTTGTTTTGTTTATAGTACAATAGTTTCGCTTTTAAAGTTTAAATATTTAAAAAAATGCCCAATGATATATTACAAGTTTTATAGCAGTTTTAATCAATCATGTCGTTTAGTCTGATTATTCTTTTTAGAGTATATATCTTTCATCTTATATATAAGATTTTTGCTTTGTAATGTTACAAAAATAAAACATGCTTTGCATTCCATGTTACAAAGAAAACCATTATAGTAAATTTCAGAAACGGATATAAATTTCATTATATTTCAAATGTTGTAACATCATCAAATTGTAGTCGAAACGTTATTTTTCTGTAATAAAATATTACGGAATACTTTTCAATATGCCTTGTAAACGAAATATAAGCTTTATATCAAATAATGATCATGATATAGTGTAATGTAGAATATTCTTACAGTCATCGCAGCATAACTATGAGAGTTAGAACATGGACCAACGCCCACAGAAATTGAAGCCATCAGCTTTTCTCAACTCCTTCGAAAAATGTTAAAAATACATTTTCCTAGCAATTTAATATGCTACTCGCGATTTGTAATGTCAATTTTGTACAGATTCAATAATTGCGTAATTTTTAAAAACATAATGTAAAACGTTTATAGCAATTATTTGTGATGTTTTGTAAAGCATTGTAAATGAATATGAATTGTTTTGAATCTTATATTTTGAAGAAATCAAGTTTTAGTACATTTCTAAAAAGTATATCAGTTCGATTTATTTTTTTTATATGGTGAATACCAACAATATATACTTGGACGATTTTTTTACGATTGGCTGCGCACTGTTAATAAATTGCAGAAAACTACGCAGCGATTCGGAAATTTTTGTCAAAAAAAACACATAGATAACCGTAATGTATCTCTATTCTGAGCGTAATAGAGACAATAATATTATAAGAATAGAGGTTATAATTAACCCGGCGTCATGGAGGTTGGGTCTGTGAGACCCGGCGCATTTTATTTTGCTTGAATCTCCGTAACTACCCGTGCGATGTTGCCGGTCTTCTTAGTATTTGGATGGATTGAGTTAGTCTAACCATCGCATGCAATACCTTAGTCGTGCGCAAGCCACAGTGGGTGTTACACGTGTGCAAAGTTGAAAAAGGTAACTGAGTCCCAAAAATGATGTCTTCACAACATGGCGCGAAATTGTTACACTAACTGCAGGGTTGGGTCTCTGTTACCGCTCTATTAATCAAATAAAGAAAAGCAGAAGATTTTTAAGAAGAAGAGTGACCTGAATTAATATGAGGGGGGAGTGTGACAGCAAAGGGTTTACAGTAAACGCGACTGTCAAATGAGTTTAACTGATGAGTAACTAAAACATCTATAAATGGTAATTTAATATCGTTTTTAACTTCATAAGTAAATTGAATGACAGAATATATTTTGTTTAAAATAGTCAAATTACTAGCAACAGAAGAAACATATAGGTCTTTAAGTGCAAAGGAATCGTGAACGTATCTGCAATAAGATGAAAAACCGATAAGGCTAAACATTTTAACCTCAAAGTAGTGTATGTATAAATCGGCTAAAAGGACTAACGGGATTACCCATTGCTAAACCATCAGTCATAGAATAGAATTGATTAAAAAATTGAAATGTATTTTGTTTTAAACAAATGCTGAATAATTCAATAATATGATTAATTTCATAATCTGTATAATGAAACTCTTTTAATGTGAATAATAGAGCTCACGTAATTTGTTCAGATAACAATTCTCTCAGTGATGAGTTAAACTACATTAGATTAGTTGCTATAGATCGCGGTTTCAGTTTATCATACATTAATCGATTAATTTCTCTTAGTTTTAATAAATGTGTCAATAATCTTGATTCTTCTGCTACACCAGTTTCTTATTCTAATCTAATTATTTTACCGAATCATAGCATTAGCTTTAAAGTTTCTGATATTTTAAGACATGATTTTAAAGTGGTATTTAAACTGGTCAGTAAAAAAAACATTTTCGCAATGCAAAGATCAAATTCCTCTTCTAGATTATTGGGGTATTTATAATATTCAATGTCAGTGTGGTTTGTCCTATACTGGACAAATCAAACGTAAACTTCGAAAAAGAGTCGAAGTACACATAGGCTATGTAAAGAGAAAAGAATTGAAAAATTCGTCGATCGCTTCTCATTTTTGGGAGAAGGGTAATAATTTCAATTTTATTTCAGCCATGAATATCCAAAAATGCACTACTCCGCTTGATTTAGACTTGTTTCAAGCACTCCATATAAATAAATTTTAAAAAAAACACCTTGGCTAATGATTTATCTAGAGTACCGTACTTCTCAACTTTCTGGTTAGATTTGCTATGTTACGAAACTTCATTTACAGTTTGATTCTATTAGTTGCTGAAGCTTGGTGGTATTTTTGGTTCTGTGTTTGCTATCATTTGGGTTTCCGTCTTGCTGGCAGTTGGAGGGTTTTTATTTTATACATTTTTCCGTTTTAACACTGAAGAAGCGAGTCCTAGTACTCACGAAACGTATACGAATGTTCAGAAATTTTAATTATTGTGTGTTGTTGTACTTTAAACGTTGTATTTTAATGATCGAGTTTACCACACAAGGTTTTTATTGATTAAGAAATAGTTCTTTAATTAAATTTAAATAAAAATTTATCACACATTTAAAATATTCACATGAAAAGTTTTGCATGGTAGGGAATAGAAAATATTGCCCTTTTGCTGCCTAAAATATTTTGTATCTTTTTTTCTTTATTTTTTATTGTTTTTCTGATAATATTTGAGTGTAATTTCTAATAAACTCTATATTACAGAATCAAAGGATTAAGTCATATATGGTTGATTAATCTAATAATCGTCTCTAAAATCTAGATAATACTGCAATAAATTGACTTCGATACATATTTCAATTGTTAACTAAACTTGATATAATCTTCCAAACGCTATTAGTTTCCTAAATTCCATATTCACATGAACAGGATATTAATATCGTTATTAGATATTATTTCCCAAGAAGGGACTTAGGCGCAATATTGGAATCAATATCGTATTAAGGATTAACGTTGTGAGAAATAGAGTATAATACTTATCGGATGTTATTCTTGTACACATCGGTTGATTATCAGGTCAAAAATAATAAACAGTGTAAAACTTAGAAATAATATCTAGGAAATTTGTCTACTGAATGTATGATTATAATACTAATACAGGATAAGGAATACTTATACATCAAAGAATTCTGTATTGTTTATGTATATAAAATAAACGAAATTTCCATACTGATTGCATTAAACTGTAAAGTATACATGGAAATATTAGTTTAAAATAATTCTGCCCAAAACTAAATTTTTCATTTTCTTTTATTTCGTACTTCTGATTTATTATTAATAATTTTTTAAATGACATTTAACTATTTTTTAAATTGTAATATGCATCGGCATAAGTATAGAAAATACAACGTAGGATAAATGTACCAGTATTGGACCACGTACCAATAGTGGTCCGCCAGTTTTCAAAGTTGAAAAACAAGCTTTCTAGTCACCCCTGTTAGGTAACAAACTAACTGCTGATTGCCAGGTACCCTTACCTGTTATCAGGCAAAGGGACAACTTCATTATTCTTATATTCTTTGAGTTGGAAGGGTGTTTTTACAGACTATACGAAAAAACTAAATAGAAGCTAAAATTATTTTGCGTAATCATCAAAACTTCTAAATATGATTTCATTATTGTGCATATTTAAGTGTAGAAATGTAAAACAAAATATAATTTCTATATAGTATGCATTAGACTCAAGAATGGAGAGGCCCACTTCTAGGGGCTCCCTACTGGAGCATCAGAAATTTACTTGGCCCACTACTGGAGCATAGAGGAAGGTAACATTTTTTATTTTTCATTTTTTCTAGAGAATATGTTTTAAAAATTTGAATGTTTATTCTGATACATAAAGGTAAGCACTAGGCTAAAAAAAATATTTTTTTTCTGAAATTCACTAATACTTTAATAATAATTAGATAAATGTCCTTAAGTGGCCCACTACTGGTGCATTTAACTCACGTATTTTTTTAAATCCAAAATATTATTTATTTACCTTGATAATACTACTGTACTTTTCAACTTTTCATACAAAATAAACTGAGAATACTTCAGTATTTTTTTATTAATGTATGCTTGTGAATAAATATTATTATACGCCTAAAAAGACTGCAATTAATTAAATGTCTATATAATTAAAAAAGTAGACTGTATGGCAATTCACCTATTTATGCTATCTAAACAAGTGTAGAAAATAAATGTTACAGAGAAATTAGTATTTTACTATGTTTGCTTTTTTTCTATGATGAATTTTTACACGACAATAAAGTTACAAAACTTTTATCACATATATATCTATGTATTGTGCATGTAACATATATTCCGTTATTTATTTTACTCTGAAAACCAAATATTAAATTCAGATTTCAAATGAACAGTCACTAAATGTTCTTGGACACTTCGAGCTACAAAGGGCGTACGAATACTAATTATCTAACACAGACCACACGAAATTTAACATATTCGACTAAATTTGTTACTAATTCTACCAAGATAAGCATACACTGTAAAAAACGGACGATTTTACAGAAATACAGCTGGTAATATGAACGCCAGTACAATTTACTGTTTTTTAAAGGAAAAACTTGCGTAAATTCCAGAAAAAAATTCGCATTTTCCTGGAATTTACGGGAATTTTTCCGTTAAAAGGCAGTTTTTTTTTCTTTTTTTTACAGTGTAGAACGAAACAGAAAAAATACGTAGCTGCATATTATATACAGAGTTAGCCTAAATGGATAATCGAGTTTTAAAAAACTGTTTGTTTACTAGATTATAATGTACGATGATGCATGGAAAGATGCATACACTCACCATATTTCTGACACGTACTATAAATGTGCAATGTTTGCGCCCTTAGTCACTCGTTACACATTTCAGCTGCAATCCAGCTCAGCCCAATTAATTAATAGCATGTTTCTATCAATGTCGGTCACAGCAGCAGTGCTGCGTTCCTGCACGTAAATTTTATACTTAATGAGTGTATCTATATTGTCATGTATTACAGGTCTTTGCATGATGTATATCTCTCAAAATTTAACAATATTGTAAATATATCGTAAGACGTATATAAATTTGCATAATTCCTTATATGCACATCAAATTAAATGTTAATTTTCATTCACATTTTTATGTCACACATAATTATAATTACTTTTGTAAATGGAATCATACATTACTATATTAAAAATTTAATAATTGTGATTTTACATGTTACTAATACATTTCCATTACTTGTACTTATAACAACATACTCTAATATTTCATTGATTATCTTCTTGAAATCTTAGTTAACAAATAGCTGTTAATTTCACGACATCATAACTGATAAACTAATTTTAACGTTGTTTGTATTAATGTACAGTTAGATTCAATTTACAAACTTGTTATCTAATAATGACTGAGTTCCTAAGAAGAAAAATTAAATTTTAAATTTAAGCAATTTATTTATTTCATTTACCGTACGTGGAGCAATAATTTTGCGATCGATGAGTATACTCAGAGAAATCATCGAATTGGAATTGTAATTGAGAACTATTGCTCTTTATTTAATTACGGACTTGAATTTTGCACGCTTAAACTGGAAACCTTTATTACATATTTTCTGAAGTCTAATTAGAAACTATGCATGGTTAATGCTTACAATTGATTTTGCTTCCGCCGGAAATAATTGTTAAAATTTTCATTAATATTAGTTATGTTAATATTTTCCATAACTTAGGAATATAAGAACATAATGCAATATTTGATTGATTATCTTCTTCAAATCTTAGTTGTTGGATATTTATTCATTTCACGACGCCGTATGATAAACTAATTTTTTCATTGTTAGTATTAATCTACCGTTAGATTCCAATTACATACATATTATTGCCTGCAATTACATACGTACTAATTACAAATTTGTAACTTAATAATGACCGAGTTCTAGTATACACAGAATTAAATTTTAAATCAAAATAATTTATCTGTTTCATTTATCATACGTGGAACAATAGTTTTGCGATTAATAATAATATTTAGAGAGAGCATCGAATTAGAATTAGAATTGCAAACTATTTGCACTTTATTTAATTACTGACTTTTGCACGCTTACCGAATTTGCACACTTAAACTGAAAATCTTAATCACATATTTTCCGAAGTCTACGAAACTATGCGCAGTTCATGTTTATACCAGGTTTTGCTTCCTCCGGTAATAATTGTTAGAATTTATCATTAATAATAGTTCCCAATCTTTGCATTTAAATTGTTTTATTAATAAAATGCTAAGTATTTTAAATAAGTAATTACATTTTAAAAAATTTTATCACCTTCTAATGTTAGTTATTGATTGAATGATAATTTCACAACAGCGTCAATGATAAACTAATTTTGATATTGTTCGTATTAATCTACATCTACATTCCATTTACAAATTTGTTACCTAATAATGACTGAGTTTCTAAGCAGCAAATTGAATTTTAAATTCATAGAATTTATATGTTTCACTTATCATAGGTGTAACAATAGCTTTGCGATTGATAAATTTACTTAGAGAGAGCATCGAGTTATAATTGTGAACTAATTGCATTCTATTTAATTACAGACTTAGATTTTGCACGCTCAAACTGGAAAACTTTATCACATATTTTCTGAAGTCTAATTAGAAACTATGTGTAGTTCAACTTTGCACCTGTTTTTTCTTGTTCTAGAAATAACTGTTAAATTTTCTCATTAATAATTGTTATGTTAACAATTTCCATAAATTGCGCTTACAAGAATATAATGTAAAATTTGATTGATTATTTGATTCAAATCTTAGTGAACAGTTAGTTGTTAGTTCACGACATTGTAAATTATAAGCTAATTTGGATATTGTTTGCAATTATCTACCGTTACATTCTGTTTACAAATTTGTCACCTAATAATGACTGAGTTTCTAAGCAGCAAATTAAATGTTAAATTTGAAGAATTTACCTGTTCCATTTATTATAAGAGTAACAATTGTTTTGTGATCGATAAGTATAATTAGAAAGATAATCGAATTAGAATTAAATTGAAAACTATTTGCAATTTATTTAATTACTGACATCAGTTTTGGATGCTTAAACTGGAGACAGTTATTACATATTTTCTGTTGTTTAATACGAACTACATGCAGTTCATGCTTACACATGATTTTGACTCCCTCAGGAAATTATTGTTAGAATTTTTCGTAATAATAGTTTCAAATCTTTCAATTAAATTATTTTATTATTAAAATGCTTAGTCTTTTAAGTAAGTAATTGCATTTTCCCCATTTTTATCATCTTCAAACCTCAGTTATTGATTGAATGTTAATTCTACGACAGCATGAATGATAAACTAGTTATGATATTGTTTGTATTAATCTACCGTTAGATTCCAGTTACAAATTTTTTGTCTAATAATGAATGCATTTCTAAGCTGCAAATTAAATTTTAAATTCAAAGAATTTATCTGTTTTATTAATAACACGTGTAGTAATAGTTTTGTTATCGATAGGTATACTTAAATAGAGAATCGAATTAGAAATATAACTGAGAACTAATTTCAATTTACTTAATTACTCAATCCAATTTTGCGCGTTTAAACTAGAAACCTTTATCACATGTTTTCTGAAGTCTAATTAGAAACTACGTGCATTTCAAGTTTTCACATGTTTTTGCTTGCTCAGGAAATAATTGTTAGAATATTTCATTGATATTAGTTTCAAATCTTTGCATTTAAATTGTTTTATAAATAAAATGCTTAGTTTATTAAATAAGTAATTACATTTTTGCACATTTTTATCATCTATAATCTTAGTTATTGATTGAATGTTAATTCCACGACAGCGTGAATAATAAACTACTTTTGTAATTGCTTTTATTAATCTACCGTTAGATTTCATTTACAAATTTATTGTCTAATAATGACTGAGTTTCTAAGCAGTATAATTAAATTTCAAATTCAAAGAATTTATCTGTTTTATTTATAACACATGTAACAACAGTTTTGTGATCGATAAGTATACTTGCAGAAAGCATAGAATTACAATTGTAATTGTGAACTGATCGAACTTTATTTAATTACTGATTTCAATTTTGCCCGCTTAAATTGGAAATCTTTATCGCATATTTTTTGAAGTTCAATTAGAATCTACGCGCAGTTTAAGTTTAACCTAGGGTTTTCTTCCTCCGGAAATAATTGTTAAAAGTTGTCAATAATGTTAGATTCAAATTTTTGCATTTAAATTGTTTTATTATAAAATGCTTGGTTTTTAAAATAAATATCGCATTTTTTATATTTTAATCATCATAAAATCTTAGTTATTGATTGAATGTTAATTCCACGACAGGTTGAATGAAAAACTTATTTTGTTATTGTTTGTATTAATCTACCGTTAGATTCCATATCCTCTTCAGACCTGAGCATAAAATTACTCTACAAATATATATTTATTGCTGTTGCATAATTGAAATGGCACCAAAGATGACAGAAAGAGTCATTTTTGTGAAATCAGTACTTTAGGGGACTGGTAATTTAGATTTAAAAATATGGATATAAAAGTACTAATCCCCATAAAACATCAGTTTAACTATCAATAATATAAATTTGCACAATAACAAAATCAAGATCTTTAAACCAGCAAATGATCAGCAAATTCTCATAATTTTTTATTGTAAAGTATTTAAGTTAAATAATCATGAATATTTCTTATTTCCTGGCCGCAATGTCTTGAAGGTATTTCCAAATCTCGGATGGAAAAAATATTTATTTTATGAATTAATATTCATCCTTCTGACATTTATTGGTTTTCTTTTAAAGGAAAAAACATTCAGCTGTATCGAAGTAAAGTAAAAATGCAAAAAAATCGAACAGTTCAGTTCTTATGAGAAAAAGAATGGGCGTACACATTTGTGTACCTCAGGTCTGAAGAGGATATACAAAATTTATTCCTAATAATAACTGAGTTTCTTAGCAGAAAATTGTATTTTGAATTCGTAGAATTTATCTCTTTCATTTAACATACATGTAATAATAATTTTTAGGTCGATGATTGTACTTAGAGAGGGCATCGAATTATAATTATAATTGAGATATATAATGAGAGAATAACTAATTGCTCTTTATTCATTTACTGACTTCATTTTTAAACACTTAAAATAGAAAAATTTATCACATATTTTCTGAAGTCTAATTAGAAACTATGCACAGTTCAAGTTTAAACTTTGTTTTGTTTCCTCCGGAACTAATTGTTAAAATTTGTCATTAATAATAATTTTAAATCTTTGCAATTTAATAATTTTGATAATAAAATGCTTAATTTTTTAAATAAATAATTGAACTTTTTATTTACCCATAGATAAACTTCAGAGGATATGCTGAAACCATTATTTTCTTTTAAAAAATTAAATATAATAAATAAATCAATATTTTAAATTTGTTAAATGTGAATTAACAGGATGCAAAAATGATAAATAAAATGTATGGAAGATGATTTTCAAAATAACGTAAACAGTGACGACCGGAAAAACTCGCTTTCATTATATAACACTTTACAAGAATCATTTCCGAGTTAATGAAAAAAGATTATGATGTTATATACCGATTGCATTGAAAATATACTTACAAAGCAAACATAATGTTATTTGCAGTAACAAAAACTGCAAATAGAAAGAATCTGCAATTATTTTTTACAACAAATTTTATCATTACTTGTATTAATCTACATTAGATTCCATTTACAAATTAGTTACCTAATAATGACTGAATTTTTAAGCAACAAATTAAATTTTAAATTCAAATAACTTATCTGTTTCATTTATCATACGTGTAACAATAGTTTTGCGATCGATGAGTATACTTAGAGAGAGCATCGAATTATAATTATAATTGAGAACTAATTGCACTTTATTTAATTACTGTCTTCAGTTTTGCACGCTTAAATTGGGAACTTTTATTACATATTTTCTGTTGTCTAATACACTGTTAAAAATAAAGGTGACGAACCAGTTGCATTTGACGCCCAGGGGTGATAAGGTTAAATCACTTGGCACCAGCGGGCTTGAAAATGTGTTTGGGATGCCATTGGGTGCTTCTTGCTAATTAGGGTGCCGCTAAATGCATACCGTTGAAAGATTTTCACCCCTTAGTCATTTGCGCATTGTTTGGAACGTGTATTCTTGCACTTCAACTCGCTGTCACTGGTGGATCAACAGAGCAATTTTTTCCTACGATGACTATCACCGCTATACGCTATCCCAATTTTGTTTAGAACTTCGGATGGCTAACTTTTGGCGAGCTTTTTTATAGAAAGTAACCTTTAAATTTCAGGATATATGAACATTTCAGGGAGACTTTGAAGGTGAACTTGATGGCCGAATGGAATGGGCGTTGAGCTTGTAATCAGATGTTCTGTGTTCGAATCCATCGAGGGCCGAAAGTCGGTTAGTATATATTTTTTATTTTTTATCATTGGACACTCTGGATTAAGGGTGCCATCGTTTCACCCTAATTAAATGTGCTATTTTGGCTCCTTTAGGGGTGTCACCAGTGAGACAAGCCTTTCACCTTAAAAAAAGGTGCAATGTGTCACCATTAGGTTTAACAGTGTAGGAACTACACACAGTTCAAGTTTACACATGGTTTTCCTTCCTCCTGAAATAACTGTTATAATTTGTCATCAATAGTAGTTTCAAATCTTTGAATTTAAATTGTTTTATTAATAAAATGTTTAGTTTTTTAAATAACTAATTACATTTTTTTTACGTTTTTGTCATCTTCAATTTTCAGTTATCGATTAAATGTTAATTTTACAACAGCGTAAATAACAAACTAATTTCCATATTGTTTGTATTAATCTACTGTTAGATTCTATTTTCAAATTCGTCGCTTAATAATGGCTGAATTTCTAAGCAAAAAATTAAATTTTAAATTCAAAGAATTTAACTATTTCATTTATCATACGTGGAACAATAGTTTTGCGATCGATGGCTATACTTAGAAAGAGCATCAAATTAGAACTCTAATTGAGAAAGAATTGCACTTTAATTAGGCTTTAATTTTTCAAGCTTAATCTGGAAATCTTTATCACATATTTTCTGAAGTCTAATTAGAAACTATGCACAGTTCAAGTTTGCTCTTGGTTTTCCTTCTTCTAGAAATAACTGTTAAAGTTTGTCATTAATAATAGTTATCTTAATAATTTCCATAAATTGCGCTTACAAGAACATAATGTAAAATTTGATTGATTATTTGATTCAAATCTTAGTTAACGGTTAGTTGTTGATTTCATTTCATTATTTTAAATAAGTATTGAATTTTTACATTTTTATCATCTTCAAATCTTAGTTAGTGATTGAATTTTAATTTCATGACATCTTGAATGATAAACTAATTTTTGCATATTTTGTATTAATCTATCATTAGATTCCATTTACAAATTTGTTGCCTAAAAATAACTGAGTTTCTAAGCAGCAAATTATATTTTAAATTCAAAGAATTTATCTGCTTCTTTTTACATACGTGTAACAACAGTTTTGCGATCGATGAGTATTCTTAGAGAGAGCATCGAATTAGAATTTATCTTTTTCATTTATCATAAGTGTAGCCATAGTTTTGAGACAGATAGGTATACCTAGAGAGATAATAGAATTACAATTAAATTGAAAACTAAGTGCTCTTTACTTAATTACTGACATCAGTTTTGCATGCTAAAACTGGAAACATTTATTACATATTTCTAGTTTAATTAGACACTACTGCAATTGAAGCTTACATTTGGTTTTGCTCCCTCCGGCAATATTTGTTAGAATTTTTCATCAATATTAGTTTTAAATCTGTGCATTTAAATTGTTTTATTAATGAATGCTAAGACTTTTAAATAAGTAACTACATTTTTAAAATTTTTATCACCTTCTAATCTTAGTTATTGAATGAATGTTAATTTCACGCCAGCGTGAATGATAAAAAAAATTTTGATATTGTTTTTATTATCTACAGTTAGATTTAATTTACAAATTTGTTACCTAATAATGACAGAGTTTCTAAACAGCAAATTAAATTTTGAATTTGAAAAATTTATCTGGTTCATTTATTATAAGTGTAAACATAGTTATGCGACCGATAAGTTTACTTAGAGAGATAATCGAATTAGAATTAAATTGAAAACTAATTGCACTTTATTTAATTACTGACATCTGTTTTCCATGCTTTAAATGGAAATCTTTATTAATTATTTTCTGTTGTCTAATAGGAGCTACCTGCAGTTCAAGTTTACACATGGTTTTTTTTCCTCCGGAAATAATTATTAGAATTTGTCGTTAATAATAGTTTCAAATATTTTCATTTAAATTGTTTCATTAATAAAATGCTAGTTTTTTTAAATACGTAATTAGTTTTTCTCCATTTTATCATCTTCATATCTTAGTTATTGATTGAATGTTAATTTCATGACCGTGTGAATGATAAACTACTTTTGATATTGTTTAATTTGATCTAAAGTTAGATTTCATTTACGAATTTGTTACTTAATAATAGCTGAGTTTCTAAGCAGTAAATTAAATTTTAAATTTAAAGAATATATCTTTTTCATTTTTCATACGTGTAACAACACTTTTGCGATCGATAAGTATAAATTCAAAGAATTTATCTGTTTTATTTGTAACCCGTGTAACTATTGTTTTGTGATCAATGAGTATATTTATAGAGAGCATAGAATTAGAAATATAACTGAGAATTAATTGCATTTTATTTAATTATTGAATTCAATTTTGCGCGCTTAAATTGGAAATCTTTATCACATATTTTCTGAAGTCTAAATAGAAACTATGCGCAGTTCAAGTTTAATCTAAGGTTTGCTTCCTCCGGAAATAATTGTTAACATTTTTCAATAATGTTAGTTTCAAATTCTTGAATTTGAATTGTTTTATTCTGAAATACTTATATTTTAAATTAAGTATTGCATTTTTTTATATTTTAATCATCTTCAAATATTAGTTATTGATTGAATGTTAATTTTACAACAGGTTGAATGAAAAACTTATTTTGTTATTGTTTGAGATAATCTACCATTCGATTCCATATACAAAATTTGTTCTTAAATACACCTGTGTTTCTTTGTAGCAAACTATATTTTAAATTCATAGAATTTATCTCTTTCATTTAACGTACGTATAACAATACTTTTGCGATTGATGAATATACTTAGAGAGGGCATCGAATTAGAATTATAATTGAGAACTAAATGCACCTTATTTAATTACTGTCTTCAATTTTAAACGCTTAAACTAGAAACATTTATCACATATTTTCTGAAATCTAATTAGAATCTATGCGCAGTTCAAATTTAAACTTTGTTTGTTTCCTCCGGAAATAATTGTTAAAATTTGTCGTTAAAAGTAGTTTCAAATTTTTGCATTTAAATTGCTTTAATAATAAAATGCTTAATTTTTTTGCATAAGTAATTAATTTTTTTATTTACCCATGAATAAACTTCAGAGGATATACTGAAATCATTTTCTTTTAAAATAATGAATATAATAAATAAATAAATAATTTCAATTTGTTAATTGTGAATTAATAGGATGCAAAAATGATAAATAAAAGTTATGGAAGATGATTTTCAAAATAGCGTAAACGGTGACGACCGAAAAATCTCGCTTTCATTACATAACTTCTTAAAATATTTCGAGTTAATGAAGAAAAAAATATGATGTTATGTAGTGATTGCATCGAAAATAAACTTACAAAGCGAACATAACTGTATTTGCAGTAACTAAAACTGCGGCCAGAAAAAAAAATTTGAAATTATATTTTAAAACAAATTTTAGCACTACTTGTATTAACCTACACTTAGATTTTATTTACAAATTTGTTACCTAATAATGGCTGAGTTTCTAACCAGCAAATTAAATTTTAAATTAGAAGAATTTATCTATTTCATGCATCATACGTGTAATAATAGTTTTGCGATCGATGAGTATACTTGGAGAGAGCATCGAATTATATTTCAGAGTTTATTGCACTTCATTAAATTACCGACTTCAATTTTGCATGCTTAAAATGGAAACCTTTATCACACATTTTCTGAAGTCTAATTAGAAACTATGCGCAGTTCAAGTTTATACATGGTTTTTCTTCCTCTGGAAATAATTGTTAAAGTTTGTATTAATAATAGTTATGTTAATAATTTCCATAACTTGTGCTTATAGCAACATAATGTAATATTTGATTGAATATCTTCTTCCAATCTTAAATAACGGTTAGCTTTTAATTTCACGACACTTCAAACGATAAACTAATTTATTTTAGAGTTTGTGTTAATCTACTGTTAGATATTGATTACTATTTAAAAATTTTTTACCCAATATTAACTGAGTTTCTAAGCAGCAAATCAAATTTTAAATTCAAAGAACTTATCTATTTCATTTATCATACGTGTAACAGCAGTTTTGCAATCGATGAGTGTACTTAGAGAGAGCAGTGAACTAGAATTGAGAACGAATTGCAATTTATTTAATTACTGCCTTCAATTTTGCGCGATTAAATTGGAAACTTTTATCTCATGTTTTCTGAAGTCTAATTAGAAACTATGCGCAGTTCAAGTTTACACGTGGTTTTGCTTCCTCCGGAAATAATTGTTAAAATTTGTCGTTAAAAGTAATTTCAAATTTTTGGATTTAAATTGCTTTAATAATATAATGCTTAGTCTTTTGAATACGTAATTATTTTTTTTTTTTGCATTTTTATCATTTTTAAATTTTAGTTATTGATTGAATATTAATTTCAAGACTGCGTGACCGATAAACTACTTTTGATATTGTTTGTATTTATCTACAGTTAGATGCCATTTACACATTTGGTACCTAATAATAACTGAGTTTCTAAGCAGAAAATTAGATTTTAAATTCAAAGAATATATCTATTTTATTAATCATACGTGTAACAATAGTTTAGCGATCGATGAAGTATACATAAAGAATAGAATTTGAATTAGAATTTTGAACTAATTGCACTTTATTTAATTACTGACTTCAATTATGCACGCTTAATCTGGAAGCCTTTATCGCATATATTTTGAAATCTAATTAAAAACAATGCATAGTTCAAGTTTAAACTTTGTTTTGTTTACTCCGGAAATAATTGACAAAATTTGTCATTAATAATGATTTCAAATCTTTGCATTTAATTTCTTTTATAAATAAAATTCGTAATGTTTCAAATAAGCAATTATTATTTTTTTTACTGATGAATGTATTTTAGGGAATATGTTAAAAAATACTTTATTTAAAATAAATAAATATAATAAATAAATAACGCCTATCGTTAAATATGAATTCATATGACGTAAAAACCATAAATAAAATTTATAGAAGAAAATTTTCAGGACAGCGTGAACAGTGGCGACCGAAAAAACACTCGCTTTCATTAAATAAAACCTGTGGAATAATCATTTCCAAATTAACAACAACAACAAAAACTGTGTTGTTATACGCCTATTGCATAGAAAATAAACTTGCCAAACGAACGTAATGGTATTTGCGGTAACAAAAACTGCGGGCCAAAAGAATTTGAAAAAAAAAAATTAAACAAATTTCAGCATTATTTGTATTAATCTACATCTACATTCCATTTACAAATTTGTTACCTAATGATGACTTAGCTTCTAAATAGCAAATTAAATTTTAAACTGAATGAATTTGTCTGTTTAATTTATCATACGTGTAACAATCGTTTTTCTATCGATAAGTATAAATAGAGAGAGCATCGAATTATTATTATATTTGAGAACTTATAGCACTTTGTTTAATTACTGACTTCAATTTTGCGCACTTAAATTGGAAACTTATTTCACATATTTTCTGAAGTCTAATTAGAAACTATTCACAGTTCAAGTTTACACGTGGTTTTGATTCCTCCGGAAATAATTGTTAGCATTTGTCATTAACCCGCCGGTGGTCGAGACTTTTTTCACAACGTCATTAATCGCTCTCGGTCTTTTCGCCGCTGGCCCCCCCCACATACCAAATATGTAAAATAAGAAATATTTTCACCCAATATACAAAAATAACATTTCAATGAAGATATAAATTTGCAGTTTTCTTAAATTATGCATTTTATTCATGAGGACTGGAGTAATTGGGAAAAGTAAAAATGAATAGACATTAATGATTGTTACGTAGACCTTTTTGCCAATTTAAACTTTGTTTCTAAAAATGTACGTGAAAGAAAAAACAAAGGTGTCCTGTTACTTCACTAAGGTGGTCGAGAAAGCTTCAAAGTCAGCTACATGGTAAATCTCCGTTGTATTTGTAATGTGATACAAGTTAGGAGAAAATAAGTTATACGGGCGGCGAAAAGACCAACACGCGACTACTGACGGGTTAATAATAGTTTCAAATCTTTGCATTTAAATTGTTTTTTAATAAAATACTTAGTATTTTAAATAAGTATTGAATTTTTACATTTTTATCATCTTCAAATCTTAGTTATTGATTGAATTTTAATTTCATAACATCTTGAATGATAAACTAATTTTTGCATATTTTGTATTAATCTATCATTAGATTCCATTTACAAATTTGTTGCCTAAAAATAACTGAGTTTCTAAGCAGCAAATTATATTTTAAATTCAAAGAATATATCTGCTTCTTTTTACATACGTGTAACAACAGTTTTGCGATCGATGAGTATACTTAGAGAGAGCATCGAATTAGAATTAGAATTGAGAAATAATTGCACTTTCTTTAATTACTGACTTTAAATTTGCACGCTTAAACTGGAAATCCTTAAAACATATTTTCTGAAGTCTAATTAGAAACTATGCGCAGTTCAAGTTTATACTTGGTTTTACGTCCCCCAGAAATAATTATCAAAATTTGTCATTTGTAATAATCTGAAATCTTTGGATTTAAATTGTTTCAATAATAAAATGTTGGTCTTTTAAATAAGTAATTACATTTTATTTTAATTACCAATGAATAAATTTCAGAGAATAATCTGAAATCATTACTTTCTAATAAAGTAATGAATTTAATAAATAAACAAATATTTTCAATATGTTAAATATAAATTCATGTGATGTAAAAATGACAAATAAAACTCATAGAAGATGATTTTCAAAACAGCGTTTGCAGTAACGACCGAAAAAAAACTCGCTTTCATTTCATGAAATTTGTACGATAATCATTTTAGAGAGAAATGAAAAAAAACTGTGATGTTATACCCAAAGCATCGAAAATAAGCTTGCAAAATGAACATAATAATATACCTAGCAAAAAATGCGGGTAGAAGAAATATGAAATAAATTTTTGCTTCTACGATGTTTACGGATCATGGGAAATTGAGTTCACGGATAAACATCTAGGATGATTAATCTTTCGATTACGGGCTAATATAACAACTACTTTTAAATTCATTCGTACCAAGATTAAAAAAAATTATCATAGATTGATTTTACTGGAAATTATTTAATATAAGAGTACGGAAGAGGATTGTTTTCAAAAAGTGGAGACGTAGAATCTTTGGGACGACATATGTCCCAACCCCGTAACCAAAGGGTTAATCTAGTAATCTAGGATTACCTAGGATTCGCATATTCATGCGCAGACGGCATGTTAAGTCATATATTGGTGAAAAACATTTAACAAACTCGATTTTAGTGATTAGCTGATAGATTTACCATTACCAAATTTTACCAAATTATCAAAATTACCATTTACCAAATTTTGTTTTCGTTCTACCAATCCTCCATGTTTTCATACTTTTTGGTGCAGGAAGGCACAATGGTAAACCTAAGAGTTATCCGATGAATCCTATTTTTAGGTGATTTCCACCAATATATGACTTGGCAGACCGACTGAATTTTAATATGCGAATCCAATTTAAGAAATCCTATATTTTCTTCAGTGAACACAATGAAGTGATTGCCTGTGTTACCGAATCCCGGTCTATCACTTTTTTATATACAACTTTGTTTATGTGGCCCAGATATGGCGCCAAAATAATCCCTTCTCATTTTCCTCAAAACCTAAATAAATAGAAGTTATTTTTATTCAATTTTAACGTATACGGAAAAAAGATTCTCACTCGGCGTAGTCTTTGTGATTTGACAAAACATCATGTATAGATACATAAGAATACATAAAGAAAAATAATATTTTCATTTCTTATTTTGCTGTCATTACGGAGTTTCGCACCTTCAATTTTTTCCAATATGAGAACGGGTTTGATTGGCATAATTTTGCCTCAAATATTAGTTAAATTCCACTCAACTCTACTATTTTTATTTTTACCCATGATTTTAATGCGCCTGATTAAACCATATGCTGAAATCTCATAGTACACTTGTGTATGGCCACACATGGTTTGAAAAATGTGAATGATTTTTTTTTTCATAATTTACATGTATATTTTTGAACATTCCAATTTTGTTTTTGCAAATTTTGATGAGATGCTCTATTAAATTTGTCCATTAAAATAAATTTAAATGCATGGATATTTGTTTGTTTTTTCCACTTTCAAAGAAGATATAACTTAATATTTATTTTGTCAATTCTTTGCTTAAAATTCTCAGTTCTTGTTCTTGCGAGTTTAATGAAGTAATGAAATGGCAAATTATGATTTCAACATATTTTGCATCATTAAATTTAGTTAGAAGTGTTGTGAATTCAAAAAGGACGGCTTCATGACATAAATTTTGTATTATTTTTCTTCGGAGATACATGAAACTAGATAAGGTTTTTTCATAAACTATTAAATCTCAGTCTTTTTTTACTTAAATGCAATAGAATGATTATAATAAGCCGTCAAAGTTGGCGTTTTGAATCGACGAAAAGAAAAAACTATTCTTACAAAGGGAGAAAAAAGCGTGATCCTGTGGTCGTAATCACTTATAACTCGATAAGAAATTTAACTATCATACAATGGAAAAGAAAGTTCGATTAAAATTGCTTCTATATCAGTCCTTCCAATTTTATACCTTTTTGTTAAAAAAAAAATAGTTTGTAAATGTGTCAAACCGTTTTGTGTTTGTTGAGCAGAGCAGATGAGAGCAGCTTTAATTAAAAAATTAAAATATTACTTTGTAATTATTTAAGTCCTATTTTAGTATTATTCAGACATCATGCAAGGAATTCTAATCATAACAAAACGGAAAATTTATTTATTTCCAAATAACAATTATTATTGTTGACTATTGGCAGTCCATAAACCTTACTTTATGATGTTTATTTTTCCACATTAAACACATATATACATGGTGAAACAGTGTCGCATGCATCCCTGCTATTTATTTCATAATTAGCAAAAGTATAAAAAAACATCGGGTACTGTTAAGTGGTGGATTTGACAGATAATAATATGTGGTTGATGTCATAAAGTTTGTACTACTGATTTATTGACTAAACTGTACTATACTTCACATTATGTATTTCTTACATAATATTCTCCGCGCTTCTGTTTAATAAATGAAATTTAATAACCAGAGCTATTGTACAATATGATAAGCTATTATACTTATTAAAAGGTAAAACTAAAAGTTATTTTCGCGTAAAATAGAAAAATTGCTATAAATATTAAAAATCATTTTTCTTTCTCTTTTGTGGAGTGTTTGTGTTTGTTATTAAACTTTACAATTTTTGTAACAATATCAATATACTATAGGCAAATTTTACAATTTTATTTTGTATTGATTTGTTATCTAGCCAAACAATATTGGACAAATATTGACACACTGGGGCAATACTGGCATAAAATGTTGCTCCAATATTGGGGTGTTTACATTTTACCCTTATTTAGACAGTATTTGCAGCCAAAATTATGCCAATATTGGTGTTTCAGTGAAAATATTTCCAATGAAATGCCAATTTATAATCAATATTGGCGTTTTATTAGAAAAATTTCTAATAAATGAAATATTGACGCAACGTTGGACCAATATCGGTTTGCTACTAGGGATATTTTAATTTTTTTCTTTAAGTTTGATACAATTTTTGTTAAACTATTGTAAAAAAAAAAAATTATTTTTTTTTTACCTATTTTTTTCCTTCTTTATGCATATTATTGGAATTGCGAAACAATTCATTCTTATTATTTCCGAAATTTTCATTTTCATTGTGCATTTAAATAAGTGACAAAAATGAAAATATTCTACCAGTAATTATCAAAAATTTGTATTTTGAATTTATTTCTGATAAACTTTGCACAACAGATAACTTTTGGATTAACATTGATATTACTTTAAATTTCCACTTATTTATCATAGTTAGAAATTGTAAAAAACAGGGGAGCTTGTAAAAAATAAGCATTTTATTTCTAATTTTTATGCATTTTGATATATACTAATGAAAAATCTTAATACTAATGTGAAAAATCTTATTAGGATGAGCGAAGCGAATCCTCTACTAGCCCACTCAAATTACATTTTGTCGTACACTTTACAAAAAAACTATTCAATATTTTAACTTCAAATTAAACACAAAAATAAATTATGATCGGAAGATTTGCACAATATAATTTTTTTACAGTAAAACGTTAGAAAAATCATTATTTTAATTAATTTATTTTACATGCATTTCCAATACGGACGCATTTTAGCAGATAAATAAAAAGTGAAACGCGTACATTTTCAGAAAAAATATATAAATCATGGAGTAAGTAATTATAGATAGAGTCATGATTAATTTAATAAAAACAATATGTTTTTATTATTCCGCAAAATCGTTTGCACAGATGACACTTAAACATTTAAAAAAAATTGTATTATGGAATTTTTTTTTGTAATGTGGCAACATAAGAATTGTAAACAAATAAAATTAATTGTTAAATTTGTTATATAAATGAAAAATTAAAAGAACTGCGTGAAGTTGTTGCCTTGATTCAAGCTCTTTATAAATGTACTAAAGCAAAGTTGGCTGATTCAGAAACGACAAATGGACTTTAACCATTTCTTACTTTATCATTTGGATCTAAAGTAAAGCAGAGCTGCCAACTTCTACGCCTTTTTAAATCATCTAAACATGTTTGGAACCAGAAAAATGTTTTAGTAAAAATGTATGCCAAATCTATTCAGTGTGGTATATATTGTCAATTTTTAAAGCTAATTTCTCATTCTAGTGTGTTTATTTGACCTTAAATAGGCGTAGAAGTTGGCAGCCGTGGTAAAGTTACGTTCTTACTTGTGGACCGAAAAAGGTTTAGTGAACAGGACTTTAGACATTGTTGCACGTATTAAAGAAAATCACAAGCCACCACACCGGATATCGCGAATAATCATGGATAAATTTGAATACTACAGTAATTTAACTTATAAGAATTGGTGAATACCAATTCCCCCAATAATTAAATTCTGGAAAAATGGAAGCGTAAATTGCTCAAGAAAAGAATTTCTTCTGCAGTTAGCTTTTGCTATTACAATTCATAAATCCCAAGGTTTAACATTAGATGAAGCAGTTGTAAATATTGAGGATATATAGACACCAGTAGGCTTAAAAACGTACGTAACGTTGTCGAGAGTGAAAATCCTTCAAAATTAAGCATTCAATAGAAATTTTCCTTACGAAAAATTCCACAATATCAAAAATTCTCATACGCTAACATGTATAAAAACGAAGAAATTAGAATAAAAAGTTTTACAGTTAAAAATTCGTAGTATCAACGAGATCAGATTTCGAATGTTTTTTTCAGAAAATAGGATTTTGAAGAAGTAACTTTCTTAAAGCTCTCTTCAAATATATAGTCTAAAATAGCTATCAAAGATTATTTGATGTTAATTAAAAAGATTGGAAACATGATATTTCAAACAACTTTAAAAAACACCAGTGGCTGCTGGAAATGGTAAAAACATCTTTAAAACAGCTTTTATTTGAAAATTTAAAAATATTTTGTAAAAGTTTTCTTCGAAAATATTTTATTATGCCAGTCTTACATCATAAATAAAAAATTAAAATGCGCCAAAACATAAAGTAACGTTTTTTTTAATAAAGATGCAAGAATAATATTAAAAAAACATTGTTACTTTGAAATATCTGTTATGTAAAATAATGCTTCACGAATCCAAACAAAGCATGGCTTTTGCTATTATCTTTACAATACTATCTATGATTTATGATAATAATTATCAAGTTTTACTTTTTATAAATAACATATTATTCAAATTAATGGCTCTAACACGATAAGAGTTTAAAAATTCTACAATTTAAATTTGAGAGTTAGAAAAACTATATTGAAATTTTTTTTGTAATTTGATATCTTTCCCCTTACAAAATTAAAAAAAAAAAAAAAAAAAAAAAAAAAAAAAAACAGAAACTTAAGATTCTGAATGTTATCTTGTAAATAAGAATTTAATAGTTTTCTTTTATACTTCAGCATGAATTTCTTATTATTGCTATAAACAAAACATATTACTTTTTTTTTTTTTTGTCACAAAATGTAGACTTTTATAAAATTCTGCTACATAAAGTTTATCATCCCCTAAGTCATCTTCATTATTCTTGCAAATTAGTGCATAAATATGATCGAGCATTTTGATCCAGGGATTATAAAGATAAAGTTAATTTTATCTGCATACATTGCATTACAACATTATACACAATTACATTACATTATTTAAATTTACTAAGCATGTGTTATGAAAAATTTACTTACGTTTTTGTGCAATTATGAAATTGCTTGCCAAAAGTAGAATGAAGTTATTTTAAACAAGAAAAAATTGTGCCTTTAAACCAAAATAAAATAAATGCATAATGCATACAACGAATATAAAGATCAATTTGAAAATAAATATTTTCTATGGTAATTGTTAGTTATGCAAACGCACAAAAATCGCTATCACTATTTATTAAACGGAATTTATCTAATCACAATAAATGTTATTAAGTCAATTAATTCACAATTATTTTGTTCAAAACATTTCTTAAGTTTATGTATTGTAATAACTTTATGTTTGAATAATAATTTTTTAATACTTTGTTATTATGCTTAATTAAAATAAACTTGTTAGTACGCTAAAAAACATTTTGTATTCTTAAAAAAAGATTATTTTGAGAACCTCAACATAAAAAACACAAGAAAGAATGTTTTAAAATATAGTTTAATTTTAACAGTTGGCAAAATGCGTTCATAAAAAGATTATACATTTCATTTTATTTTTGGCATCCCATTGTGTTTCTTTTCAGTGGTGCGATATAGAGGCGCCTAAATTATGCTGTTAGCTTTTCTACCACCATGCACCATTAAAGCCTACAGATTACCTCTTTAGTTTTTTTTCTTCTTTTGTTGATATTTATGCCATTTAGTGTACCAAACTATTAAAAAAAAATTATTTTGCGTTCATAAAAATGTTTCTAATTAAAAAGCATCTTCAACTATGTGTAACCATATTTTCTGATATTTTGAGATTTCGGATGAGATAAATGTTGTTTAACTGGGTCAAAAATTATTAAAGCATTTAAATTATGCATTTAAGAAAATTCCTTAGAAAATATCTTTTATGTAGATGTGAGACAATTTCATTAAGAAAATGAAGCAACATTTGATAACAGAACCACTCACAATGGCAATAAAATATTCCATGCTCAAAAATATTTCAATAATAAAAGCAAAAGGTTTATAAAGATATTGGAAAGTTGCATTTAGTACTTAAGTAATGGAATACATTTCAATTTTGGTTTTAGCACGTGATAGTACTGCTTAAAATCTCACAAAAGTGGCCACGTTTGAGATGTAATCTTTTTCATACATTTTAGTTACTTTAAGGATACTCATTTTATTAATTTTCGTATAAGATAAAATATAAAAATGAAGATAACGATTAATAATAATGACCGAGACAATGTGACCCCATCTAATGATTGTTTTAGAAATATTAAATTTACACCAGAAATTTTTGAATTACAATTTTCCTTTACTCTATTCATAAAAAAAAAACTAAATAAAATGTCAGTGAAAACACTAATTTCAAAGGGCATAGCCGGATAAGCATTGGAAACATGCCTTTCAACCAAATTACTTGATATTTTTCTCACGTGTGTCTACCTATCTAACAATGTATTTCCCCAAGTATCACCTTATAAATATTGATATTTTATGAGATATAAATATTTTTTCAATTTTTTAAAAACTTCTTTTTCTCAAAAACTACTGGACCGAATTGCGTGTCATTCATTGAGTATATATATGGAGATTCTTCTTTAAAAAGTTCTTTTGAACACATAAGTAAATAAACTCGGAGGTAAATTAAATTCTGACACCGTTTTTAAACTTTTAAATGACTTATATTAAACGTTAATATTTACAAAAAAGATATTTACATAAGACTATTTACAAAGCAAACAATCATAACTCTAATTAATCAATTACATCTTATACGGGAACTCGTCTTCATCTTACGTTCTTTTTACACCAACTTAAAACTAAAAACATTCCATTCTCATTTCTTCCGTTCAGTTCTTTTTTCTACCGCTTAAATCGTCTGGCTTCTTAGGAATTAATAGTTTCTTCAAAATCGTCTGCCTCACTGAGAGCCTGTTCATCAGAGTTGCGATGCGTAGAAAATAATATGCAGATCTAATAGTGAAGGAGATTTCCCATATTTCGGCCATACTGATGAGACATTCGTCCTCGAATGTATTCTTGTTGGCTGGAAACAGCAGCTGGATCATCTGAAAAGATAAAGAAAAAAAAAAAACACAGCAGCATCCAAAGTCTAAATTGAAAAAAAGAAGTCATCATTCAAATTGTTTATCAAAGCTTAGATTATTTCTTGAAAAAATTCATATATTTTTTTTTCGCGTCTTTTCGCCTTCTCTTTCTTACGTCCTTTCATCTTCTTTTATCTTACGTCTTTTCGTCTTCTTCTTTCATACGTCTTTTCATCTTCTTTTACCTTACGTCTTTTTGTCTTTTCTTTCTTACGTCTTCCGTCTTCTTTTATCTTACGTCTTTTCGTCTTCTTCTTTCATACGTCTTTTCATCTTCTATCACCTTACGTCTTTTCGTCTTTTCTTTCTTACGTCTTCCGTCTTCTTTTATCTTACGTCTTTTCGTCTTCTTTCATACGTCTTTTCATCTTCTTTTACCTTACGTCTTTTCGTCTTTTCGAGAATAGAGTTAAAATTCTATTAGTTGTCAGTCCAGAGGTTTGTCATAGTTGGTATAGCGTCACAATCGGTGAAATTCTTTATTTTTTTTAAGCTTCGTCCGTCCACGGCTTCATATACTCTGCACATGTACTGGTGACCATGGGTCCTTCGTTGAATCCAAGTTTCTTTACATCGTAGGTGTCATTATTTTTTACTTTTATGACTTTGTACGGACCTAAATATTTTGGTTTTAACTTCAAACCTGGACCTTGTTGTGTGCGTTTTATAGCAACCACATCATTAATCTTAAATTTGTTAGCTTTCTTTCGTCTGAGGTTGTAAGTTTTACGGTTCTCTTCTTGGACTTTTAAAATCTGTTTTTTAGCATTTTTTCTCATATCTTCGCGATTATTTGTAAAATCAGATTGTATTTCAGCATTCAGAAGACTAGTAATTTCAATGTTATTTTTTAGTTTCATTTTAGTACCAAACATCAATTCAAAAGGAGTTGTGCTTATACTTCTCTGAAAAGTCGAATTTATCACCTGTTGGACGTTGCTTACATGTGTATACCATTTTTTAGGATTATCGACAGACAATTTAGACAGAACAGATATTATGACAGAATTTAGACGCTCAACTTGGCCGTTCGACCTGGGTAATCCAGTGGTAATCGGGATATGTTTAATATTTTCATTGATGCAATAATCTTCAAAAGCTTTAGAGGTAAATGCAGGACCTTTATCTGATATAATTCGAACTGGATTTCCAAAGATAGATTTTTGGATTTCTAATTTAGAAATTACTTCGGCAGCATCGGTAGATTTTGTGGGATACAACCAAACAAATTTTGTGAATGCGTCAATGACCGAAAGGATATGTTTGTAATTTTTATTAGTGCTTTCTAATGGACCTAAGTGATCAACATGGTACGTATGTAATGGAGTTTCTTCTTTTTCTATTGGGTGAAGTAAGCCTTCTTGTTTACTACATTTTCTATTAACTAAAATACAGGGAACACAATTTGCTATACATTTCTCAATTTTTTGTTTAACTTTAGGGATGTAAAAATCATTTTCTAAACTTTTCTCTGTTCTTACAACTGCGTAATGACCTTTTTCGTGAGCGGCCTTGATTATATTCATTTGCATGTCTTCCGGTACAACTAATAAATCATTACCATTAACACATTTATAAAGAACATCATTTTTAACTAGATAATCATCATAAGATTTCACCTTTAGGATTTATTTTATTGTTTTAATATGGTCATCGGTTTCTTGAGCTTGGATAATTTTTAAAGTTAAGCTATCTTGGATTACCATACAAATAGGATACCTACTTAATGCATCGACATGTCTCATACTGCTACCCTGTCTATGTTCAATAACATAATCAAAATCGGATAACATTATTGCCCATCTAGCTATTTTTGTACTCATTTCTTTTTTATCCATAGTCATTTTAAATGCATTACAATCGGTTACAATTTTAAATGGGATACCTAGCACATATACTCTAAACTTTTTCAGGGCTTCAATTACAGCTAAAACTTCTAATTCGTAACTAGTGTACTTCCGTTCAGCTTCGGTGGTTTTTTTACTTGCGAAATAAACTGGATGAAATTGATTATCTACTGGAGATTGTTGCATTAAAACAGCTCCATAGCCATCAATACTGGCATCACAATGGATTTCGGTCGCACTTTTGGGATTGTAAATTAAAAGTACTGGTTCTGACGACAAAATACGTTTGAGTTCATTAAAAGCTCTTTGTTCTTCTATATCGAATTTAAATTTTGAATCTTTTCTTAGCAGGTCACTTAACGGTTTAGCTATAACCGAATAATTTCTTATAAATTTTCGAAAGTATCCTGTCAATCCTAAATAACTTTGAACATCTTTGGTACACTTTGGTTCGGGAAAATTTATTACTGCTTTAGTCTTCAGTGGAGAGGGATACAATTTACCATTTATGATTCTATACCCCAAGAAATCAATTTCACGCTTCAAAAAATTGCATTTTTTAAGATTTTTTAGTCTTCAGTGGAGAGGGATACAATTTACCATTTATGATTCTATACCCCAAGAAATCAATTTCACGCTTCAAAAAATTGCATTTTTTAAGATTTAATTCTAATCCATATTCCGATGCAGTTTCGAGTACAAGTTTTAATTTTTCTAGACCTTCAGCTTCGTTTTTAGCAGGTATTATTAAATCATCCATATAAATGACAACAATGTGATCTTTTAATAGGTTTCGAAATACATTATAAATATACTTTTGAAAAACACTAGGGCTATTGGTCAACCCGAATGGACATTTCAAAAATTCGTATTGTCCTTCATGAGTAACAAACTAGGTGTATTTCCGCGAGTTTTCTTCAACATCTACATGAAAGAAACCGTTTTTCAAATCTATGGTGGTAAATACTTCGGCAGAATGTAATTGGTCTATTACATCATCAATAACTGGCAAGGGGAAATGCTCGCGTACTGTCTTTTTGTTAAGACATCTGTAATCAACACAAAGTCTCATTGTGTTATCTTTTTTCTTGACTAACACAACCGGCGAAGAAAAATTAGAAGAACTTTCTCGAATTATTCCCTGAGCTAGCCACTCCTCAATTTGGTTTTCGACTATTTTTTTCTCGCATAGCGGTAATCTTCGAGGAGAAGAACAAACTGGGATTTCGTCAGTTAAATTAATTTTCATTTTAACATCTACTGTTTTAGTTTTAATTGGTACATAATTTTCAATTAAAGAGTATAACTCTGAACGTAATTTTTTGTCAGCAATGTGAGTTAAATCAATTTTAGGCTCATCCAAAACATTTACAATATTAACTAAAAAGTCATTAGACTGAACTTCAGCTTTAAACAGTTTCACTTTATTCTCAGAAATAGTTAATGTACCTTGATGAATAACATCAGTGCCAATAATTAAATCGAAATTAATGCAACTGTCCTTAACGACAAAAATAGTAACTTTAAATTTTGAACCATCTACTTCGATTTCTGAATTGAAACAACCTTCTGGTTTAATTGAGGCTTTTCCTAGACCGGTCAAAGAGATACTCGTAGGTTTTAATTCTACAAAGTTCTTCAAATTATCATAAATACTTTTCTTTAACAAAGTCTTTTGGCTACCAGTATCTATTAAATAGATTAAACGCAAAGAATAAAGCTTTATCTCTTTCAGAATTAAATCTTGGGATGTAATAATGTTTACTTGTGACTGAGCATTTTTAACACTTGTATCTTTAGATTTATTACATTGAAATGATTTATGAAGCGTTACAAGCAAAACAAAGCGGCCCTTTATCTTTATTTACACAGTTAATACTCTTATGATTATTCCCGCCACAATTAAAACAACGCATATTTGGCTTTACAGGCTTAAATTTGTTCTTAACTTCAACTTCGGATTTAATTTTAGGCTTAGCTCCTTCATATTTATGAAATTTTGCATTTTCATACTCCGATCTTATTTTTTCATAAAACTTTAATTTTTGTTTAAATTCAGCAATATTGGGACAACCATACAAAAAAGATTTTTTAGAAATGGGGTCATTAATTCCATTTATTACATACTGAATAAGGGCAGAATCTTCAATATTGCCTTTTGAGCATAATTGTTTCATATTTAAAAAATATTCATCTAACGATTCATGTGGTCTAATTTTTCTTTTGGACAGCAATTCGTGTAATTCAGCTGAATTGCACGTTTGACCAAATTCAGATATGAGTAGGGCTTTTAATTTAGACCACGAATTAATATTTGTTTCACTTTCAAGAAATAATTTTGCTTTGCCTGTCATACGGCGTTTAGCCAAAATCAATTTGTGCAAATCACTAACGTTAAATAATGAAACAATATCTTCAAAATCGGCAATCCATTTATTAATATTTTGTACTTGAGTACCTTCAAACATTGTAATCATACTTTCAATATCATTAATAGAAATGCTTGGTTTAATAACATAATCAGGAATTAGGATTTTCTGATTTTCATTACTTTCACAATTAGAACTACCAGAATCATTTCTCATATTATTCTCAAAAACAGTTGAAATATTTTTAGTTTTATCTTGTAAATCATCATTAAATTCATCGACACTTTCGCCATCACTAAGAGTACCTACATCGGCTATCATATTAATTTTTAAAATATTAAAATCACATAAACTAGAAATTATTCTGGCAGCAATTTCATCAAAAGTTCCCGAATTATTTATACACAAAACATTGCAAATGGTAATTAAGTCGTTAACAGAAAAATTATCTTTAATTTCTTTGAATTTAGTTTGATATTCATCGGAATCTACTTCAAACGTAAACCCAGTAAAATTCCGAATTCTACGTCGATTATTTCTGTCACCGATTTCTCCAAAAATTAATTTGTGCAATATCTTAATACTAGCTGATTTTTCAGTTTTCAAAGAAAACTCTAATTCCTTTAAATCAACTAATTTTTCCATTATTGAAAAGAAAAGTGAAATAATAAACTCACTTCATAATAAGATGCTCAGCTTCACACACTTTGATTTCACTTTCATCGCAAAATTTTACCTCTTCTGAAATAGCTTTGTAGGCTTGACATTCCATCACAGTTCTAAAAAATATCGGCTTCCAAGATATTAAAAAATATATATTTCCATCTCTGTGGGCGTGCGTCTGTATCTCACTTACTGAGACCAAAATTTATGGAGATTCTTCTTTAAAAAGTTCTTTTGAACACATAAGTAAATAAACTCGGAGGTAAATTAAATTCTGACACCGTTTTTAAACTTTTAAATGACTTATATTAAACGTTAATATTTACAAAAAAGATATTTACATAAGACTATTTACAAAGCAAAGAATCATAACTCTAATTAATCAATTACATCTTATACGGGAACTCGTCTTCATCTTACGTTCTTTTTACACCAACTTAAAACTAAAAACATTCCATTCTCCTTTCTTCCGTTCAGTTCTTTTTTCTACCTCTTAAATCGTCTGGCTTCTTAGGAATTAATAGTTTCTTCAAAATCGTCTGCCTCACTGAGAGCCTGTTCATCAGAGTTGCGATGCGTAGAAAATAATATGCAGATCTAATAGTGCAAGGAAATTCCCATATATATAGACATCAAAGATGCATAACTGGGAATTTTTATATAATTTTCGGATAATAAAAAGTGGGTGAAAAAGCGGTTAAAAAATTTCCGAAAAAAAAAATCATATTTTACATTTCTCCGAAAATTACTATTTTCTAGTAAAAAATTCCTCATATGTGGCCGCATATTATATATAAATACCAAAGTTTTGCGTTCGGTACTACATATAAATATTTACAGAAATATGTATAAAAATCATTCAAATTCATTTAAAGGCGTTATTTGGGGTGGAGCTAGCAAACTTCGACAATTGAAGAATTTTGGGAAAAATGTCAGCAGACAATGAGCCGACTACTGTATTTTAGTATTCATTAAGCAGATAGGCCATAATTTTCAACACTGTTGATACTATTTCGATATCGAAAATTGATGTTTTGTATCGGAGACAGTAGAGAAAAATATTTTTGCTTGGAAAACAACATTCTTCGATATAGAAATGTTACGACAGTTAATATAACGATTTTTATTCAAACATTTTCACCACTTTTAACAAAGGGTGATACGATTAAGAAATTCCGTTAATTATTTAACAAGCAGTTATAAAATAAGATATATATGTATGGATATTATATAGCTAGAATTAGAACTTTATGTTATTTTCATACTGAGGTATTATCTGGAATGGATGCTAATAGACTCTTTTTTATTTAAGATACATGCTACTCGCAATTTTTGTATTTTTCTAATGTCAAATTCCCGTGCTGTTAAGTTCTAAGATAAACATTAGCGAAATGTACATAATTTGAATGAAAAGAGAAAATAGAAAGTTGACAACATTGCATGATATGCAGTATGGAAAATATATATTTCAATAATTTTGAACCGCTTAATGTTTGATGAGATAAAAACTTTAAAAAAAAATTAATCCAAAAACAGTTGGAAAATTACCAGGAGATTAAAATATTGTAAAGATAGCTAACTTTTTACGATATATTATAAACTTATATGCAAATACAGATACATCAAGGATATAGTCAGTTTCAGTGTTTTAGACCTCACTTTCAAGAACTGTGACTTTTATAAGAAAAAATAGTTGACACTTCACAATGTATTACATTATTTTATGTATAAAAATAAAAATTTAAATAATAAAAACAGTAAATATAGAAAAATAAAGATTGAAAAGAAATTAATTACTGTCACTATCATCTTCAATCACAACAGTTATGCATCCATTTCTGAATTAAATAGATAGTATTTCTCACGGTCTTAGCCACAAGTTTTTTTCAAAAAACTGCCACAACAATCACATTTCGGATTATCATTCTTAGATAACGTCGTAACAAATAAAAATCATAAACTAGAATAAATCTTTAGAATAAAGTATAATTCGTACAATCTTGTAACAATTACTAAGATATAAACATTATGCGAAAAGCTTGAAAATACTAACTATGATTTCTCTTTATAAAAATTGGTGAAAAACATTCAAGTTGATTGTGATCACTATCGTCACATTTCGATATCGAAGAATGTAGTTAGATTCAATGTCAAAAATGCTCTTCCCTGATGTTGTATGTTAAGCTAACAAAAAATTTTGATATCGAAACAGTATCCTCAGCGCTGGAAATTATGTCTATGTCTTCATTAAAATTTAAATCACAGCATTTCTGTAAAAGTATATTCCAAAAATTATTCGAATGTCGAAGTTGATTAGCTCCGCCCCAAATAATGCCTTTAAATGAATTTTAATAATTTTTTTACATATTTTTGTAAATATTTATATGTAGTAACCAACTGAAATCTTCAGTATTTTTATATAATATGCAGGCACAGATGAGGAATTTTTTACAAGAAAATGGTAATTTTCGGAGAACTGTAAGATATGATTTTTATCGTTGTAATTTTTATAAACGCTTATTCACGCAAATTTTATAATCAGAAAATTAAGCAAAAATTCCCAGTTATACATCTTTAATATTTATATCAACTCAATTAATGGCATGTAATTCGGTATAGTAGTTTTCGAGAAATTGAGGTTTTTAAAAAATTGAAAAAACATTTTTATCTCACAAAATATCAATATCTATGAGGTGATACTAGGTAAAATACATTGTCAGATAGGTAGACACACCTGGGGAAAAAATCAAGAAATTTGATTGAAAGGCATGTTTTCAATGCTTATCCGGCTATGCCCTTTGTTTAATGCTTTTCTATTAATCGATTCTGAATTTCCTAAAAGTGTGATCACTGTTTTGAGCTATTGTATTTTCATATCATGTACTTGTTGAAATATAAGAAATACATTATTTATAAAGCATTTAACAGGGTATATATATCAAGCCAAGCATTCTTAATTGGAAAACTAAATGCCCCAGCTGTCTTCTGATGCAGATATAGGCGCCATTAAAGTTTGGGTTTAATAATTTGAAATGAATATAAAAAACTGAAAAATTGGTCGACTCGTTTTCGGTTTTAGTTAAAACTATTCTCTATGCCATTTTTTTCTGAAAATAAATTTTAAAGATAAAATTCCATCAGTGCCAATAGATCGCGCATTAGACTTTGAAGTAATGCCGTTATTTTTTGTATCTCAAAAAATGCTTTCCAAAGCTTAAATTTAAATTTACATTTTGAGCTCAAAATTTGAATTGCTGGGAGTGGTTGAGTAGCGAAAACTGAGCTGTGTTTAGGCGTTAAAATTTGAGCTCCCACCCTCTTTTGAACAGAGTTCATTTTGCGCTACTTAAGCATTCACAACGGTTCAGATTTTCAGCTCAAAAATTAAATTTAAGCTTTTGGAATCATTTAATAAGATACAATATATAGCAGTTAGAAATAGTTGATTGTTTCTCCAAAGTCTTAAGCGCCCTCAATCGGCATTTTTAAAACTTTATTTTTTAAATTTATTTTCAGGAAAATATAGACATAAAGAAAAGCTTTAGACAAAACTCAAACGAATCCACCATTTTTTTCCTTTTTTATAATCATTTGAAATTTTTAAACCCTAAACGTTAATGGTGTATATATTTCCTTCGGAACACGTTTGAAACCCTTAGTTTCCTATTTAATACTCTTTGATTTGATAGGTATTCCTTAAAGATTTGCCGAAGAGTTAAGATTCACCCTTTATATGCAAAATATATTAAACCTCTCACTGACAAGTAGAGATGAGTTCGGGCTCATTTTTCGGGGCCCGGGCCCGCCCGAGCCCGACGATTTTAAGTCCGAGCCCGCCCGAGCCCGAAACATTTTTTTGTCACCAGAGCCCGAGCCCGATACCAAAAATATACAAAACAAAATTGTATTGTATTTAAAAATTGTTTCAAAAGTAATATCTCATTTTTAAAAACTTCTTACATAGATAATAATTTTTAAATGAAAATTTAAATCCATTCTTATCAAAATTCGTATAAAATAAAAATATACTTCATATGTAAAAGTATTCTCATATTCTTTCCTCCTTTAACAAGCAAATTTGATGGAAACGCTTTTGTTTAATGAATAAATGCATGAAATTTGCAGAAATTACTATTTGTAAGCTAGCGAATCGAACAACGGTTTTCGATTTTCTGTAAAAAGTGTACATATTTCATTAAAATGGATTCTTTTCTCATAACAATCTTCCATGATTGACAGATACCTGGAAATAAACGTAAATTTAAAAAAATGGCATTGTTATTTTAAAGGTCCTATGTCTTTATAGAAAAAGAGGAAACACTGATCGATTGCTTTCTGTTGGAATAACATGGTAATAAAATTTACTTGCGGAGAAAAGTGACTTCGAGAAGGAACAGCGTCCTCAGCATTTGCAGAATTCATATTCATGATGACAAATGCATATAATAATCTCTAAAGTTATTTTCATAAGAAAAACGACTATGTTTCATGCACAATCGAGTATTAAATAAATTTGAAAACCTCCAGCTAATTCTTGTCTACCAAAAACAGAAGAAAATATTATCTTCATGTTATGTAACTAAATAATAAATAAATAAACGATCCCATTAAAAAATATGTTCTTCAAACGAAAAGCCAGCAAAGATTAAATTTATTGTTGTGTTTGTTATGATTGGCGCCATATAAATAGATCGTTGGAGGAAGTTCCGCAGACATAAATCTGTAATTATCACAAATTTTCATTTGAAACTGCAGTGAAATACTAAAATAAATAAACAAGCATTCAGTTCTCCCGTCATTTTGATAAAAAAGAAATAAAATGACTTGAAAAGGAATAAGTAAGCAATTTTATGTGGAAAAAGTTATTTCAATCTTTTCTACACATGAGTAAATAAAATTTTCCGGCTTTAGAAAAAATGAGCCCGGGCCCGCCCGAGCCCGAAGTCTAAAATAAAAATAGAGCCCGAGCCCGTGTCGGGCCCGGGCTCGGGCTCGGGCTTTCGGGCTCGGGCTGAGCCCGTCTCATCTCTACTGACAAGCCCTTGTTAATACGTTCACTAAGCTCTAGGTTTCAATACAATATGGTCAATATTTAAAGTAATAAAAATCTGATGATTTCACGGATTTTTATAACTTTATACAATGATTAATACTCTAAAGGTTCACATTCATATTCGTAATTAAGTAATTTTTATATAATGTTAAAGGAATCATGTTTTTTTCGCATTTAAATCAAACAGAAAACAACATTACAAATTTTCCCTTTTGTAAGACTGTTTAAGGGTTGATAATTCTATGAGTGATATATTACTTCTTCATTATCCTACAAAGTATGATGAATTAATAAAAATAATTACCGAATATTCCCTTTCAAGTTTATTGAGGACGTAAGTTTTAAAACTCGACTAATTTAAAATTTAAAACCGTGTTTTCTCTCTACTATATAGGTAGATATGTATCGAAAATACAAAAAAGTCTGCTAAAAACAAGTTTCATCTTGTACTTCTGGTACTTGAAAAAACTTTGGTTCACAATGAAATCCATGGATTTAATCAGAGATATTTTCCAATTTCTCAAAATTTGATTTTCTCGATAAAGCGAGTTTTGAAACTCGTGTCCTCAATTCTAAATATCGCATTCGATAATTAAACAGATGTTTGAAAATTATAAAATAATACATCTACACATTGTGTAAAAAAGTACTACTAGATTATTCCATTGACCAGTTCGCCAAATTATACAAATCGCCAAACTATTCGCCAAACAATAGAAATTGACATAATTTTTATTTTAAAAACCAAAAGGTCAAAAATTAGTATGACATTAATAAAAATACAAATAAAAAGACGAATTAATAAACCATCAAGTGCGAGTACTATTCGCGCTCAGAGGGTTCCGTAAAATAAACATATGAATTATTAAACCCTTGGGGACAAACGACTAGTATACATGTCGCTTAAAATTCTACGAATCCTTCATTATCCCTGTTGTGTATGAGCTGACGCTTTGGTCAGGGCATCAAAGAAAAAAATAATGTTATGTTTACTTGAAAGTGGAAAAAACACTTTTTATTTGCCTCTACCCACAATTAGGCCAAATAAATGATCGTGATAATGACAGCACATCGCGGAGAATGGGGGCCTGCAAACGACCCAAGTGACCATCCTTACTTCACTTAAAACAATAGAAATATCTTTATCCATGATGACATAAAATGTCAAACATAAAGTTAAAAAAAATATAAAATTGAAAAGGTAAAAAAGTTACCTGTCAAGTCCTTGGATGTTGATGACAAATAAATCCAGACAATAGGCACAAGAAATTATTATGCACACAAAATTTGAAGAAAACTATTTTTATTTCATGAAGAACTTGTTTTACTTTTTTCATGAATAAATATTTCTTCACATATTTATATTATTTTGACTCGTACATATTAATCTCTCTTTTCATAAAAAACCATATCATAATATATGCTAATCACTACAATTGCTATCTCTAAGCAATAAAAATTCTTTGTCAATAATATATTTTAGATATCTCAACAGGATGTAAATTATAAATTTTCTCATGACATAAAAGGAGAATATAATATTATTTCTTCTTGAAAAAGAGCAACTTTCATAATATGAACTTTCAAAAAAAACAAAATATATTATATTTCATATTGCATAGATACAAACCAATATTTTCTTCATAACGCCCCGTGAGTAATCAAAAATTATATATATAAAATGGGCCAGATAACGACATGAAGGAACTTTATGTAAATAAATATTTGCATCTCACGAAAAGAAAAGATTTTCACCTCTGCTTGTTTGTCAGAGGACTGGCATCACATAAAACAATTATTGAAGAAAATTCGAGCACCAATAATAGCTGCAGAAAAATTATTTTTTAACGATGAGGTGATGAAAGATGAAATAGGTATTAAGTGGACTCATGATGACATACTACATCACTTATGATGCTTCCACAAGAACACCAACCAGAAGATCTATGGAGTGCGCTTATTTACGTTGAATAAACCAAAAGAGAAGGCACATAAAACGAATACATTCAGGAATGCATTAAACCACTTCATTGCTCCTCGCATCACGGAGGGGCTTTGCTCCTCGCAGCCTTAAAAAATCAGCCTATTCTAAAACCATGCGGGGATCACAGCAGCACAGAACGTAGCCCGTATAAAACGGATTCAAATGGGGCGCGCACATGGCCCGAACTTCCACCCAAAACCTGCAGTCATCGGACCGCATCCATCACAGCTGGTGTTTCGTAGCGCAACTGCCGCAGGTGGCCGCGAGCCCAGGGGAAAAAGAGAAAGGGTTATTGTAAATGCAAAATACGCCAATTTGGCAGAGAGCAAAAGAGGGGGTGAGGCAAAAATAAGCCAAATTACAATATACAGTATGAAAAGATATGTAACTAATAAGAATAAAATTGATAACCATCTTAAGAGGGGAGGCCAAAGCCGGTGGCCATGTACTTAACGGCTTGAAATACGTCACCTGTGAAATTTAATTTGATAGGTTAGGGGTGTGTCCGAATAAACGGAAGTTCCACCCAAAAGAAATAGCGAGAATGTTCTCGAACAAATTTAAAACCGGAAGGAATGATTTCAAACAGAATTTTACCGGCTTGGAACATTCGAAAGCTAAGTAAGAAAGAAAACATTACAGGCGACGAAATGAAAATAAACGAAACCGAAATTAAATTTAAATTGAGAACATTAATAAAAAGGAAGGTGATATGAAATAAAATGGCTAATAAAATTGAATTAAATTAAATATATGGGGGGGTATGGAGTAACCACCACATATTACCCAGGGTCCCCCAAAAGAAAATATTGGTGAGATGACAATAATGACAATTTTTCATCGAGACAATATTTTCTAACACATGTACAAATATACTAAATAATTACACACAATAAATATCAGAAATAGTTATAAAAATATACATAATTGTTGTACATGATATTTAAATAATAAAAAATAATTACTGTTATGATAGTAATCCTTATGAAAATATACCAACTGTAGTAAATGTTAACATGAAAGGTATATAAAGTTTCTTTCAGAGGTATCTATCATATAAAAAAAATTAAAGTCTATGTGCAGAAAAACAGTCCATAACTTTGAAGAGTCTCTTGTTAGGCTGTGCACAATGCACTTATAATAGTAGAATGCTTTAGCAATGTCAAAATATTTGATTACACAATAATATGTATATTTATATTCTTAGCTATCAACAAAATGAAGCATACTATAACTGTATATGAATCATGTTATAACTATATATAACATATATGGTTTCAAATAACACATAATAAATTAAATGAATTTGTAAGTTGAAAATTGAACAACCATAAAAATATATATATAAATGGTGCAGAGAGATTAGTTATGCTCTCATAAAAAAAATTACTTATATCACCACATAGCCTTTTAAGCTTTCAATAAATCTTAAATGAATAAACTTTAGTATTATTCAATAACACATTTTCACAGAAAATAAAATTAATAAGTTGCAAAAAGAATGTCAACAAAAGCATGATATTATTTTCCAATAAAAATATCTTCAAAGTGAATATAATAATTTTCAAAGAGAGAATTCTTACACTCTCATAAAGGAATATTCTTAAACATTTTCAATATAAATTGACAATAATTGCATAAATACCTTTAATACTATACTTCATTCAAAATAAACATAAAACATAAGATGTTTAATATTCTGAAAAAAGGAAGAAACTTATATGAATATGTCAATCTTATATATGACTTGATAATGTCAACTTACAAAGAAAAATCAATTGTGTCAAAATTTCTATATAGAAGATATCTAGAACATATTTACTTGTAATTTTCAAACATTTTTTTTTTTTTTTTTTTTAATTAAGTGAGTGATCACTTTTGCATTTGTCATAAATCAAGAATTTGCTTTATATAAATATATATAATGACTCATTAAACATCTTTGGATCCAAAGTATAAACACTCAAAAGTATACAAAAAAAGAAATATTATATACTACTTATGGTGAGTCATTCACTTTCTATATTTCACCAAGAAGAGAAGAAATATTAGTATATATAAGTTTATCATGCACTTTCTCTCTTTTTTTTTTATCAAAAGAGGTTAAATGTTAAAGCATGCATGCATTGTAAAGAGCAGACACAATAGAGAAAATAATTTGATGAGTACTCATCTTTATGTTTACCTTATATCAACTACAATTTCACCTTTCTTATTAGAATGAAACATTTGTCAAAAATAACTTTAAATAATGACATAATATTATAACAAGGATATAAAAGACAAATTCTTTCTCAATTTTTTTTTTTTTTTTTTTTGCATCAACTATTGTAATTAAAGACTTTATAAAATTTAAAAGTATGGCATACATGAGATTATGTGTAAATATTGTAAAAATTATGACTTATAGATAAATACAGTAACTAATAAAACTATTAAAATTCATACATACATCCCGAGGATGACCGTTGAGTTGTACCAGGGAGAAGAAGACTTAAATAAAATGAAAAAAAATAATAACAGCTGCCTGCAGCCTGGAGAAAAGAAAAAAAAATTACATAGCGATTCTTCTTGCTGGACAATCAGTGCGGCTAGCTTCGACTGAATATATTACAAAGCAAAAGTCATCCTGTAAAAGGAAAAAGAGAGTTAGTCTATTTTTTATGTAGTTTATGATTGCGAGGACGAAGATCATAACTTCTATATTGAGTGGATTTGTTTTTAGCACCAGTATGAGTGCCATCAGGAGGAGCTTGTGACAGTACCGATTTACTGGAACATGAAGATGTTTGCTGGCATTTAGAAGAAGAAAGAATTTGAGGAGAAGTATTACAAGCTGCATCATGATTTGAAACTTGAATAGAAGAGTGTTGTCTCACAGGAGTGGAGGATGCATTATCAACAGCTGGTTGATCATGTGATGCACCTTTTGAAGAAACTGAAGGATGTTGCAGTGCTTCATTTCTCTTTTGAAGTTTCAAGATTCGATTAGTGTGAATCAACATTGGTGAAGCATGACTATTATTGGGATCTTGAATTTGAATGAGCACAGGAGAAATTATTTTCTTCACCACGTATGGGCCTTGTATCTTTTTGTTAAACACAGTAGGAAATTTTGCATAAACAATGTCATTAACATTGATGTTGGAAAACTTTAATTTTTCTCTGGATTTTTGGTACACCTTTTGTCTGGATGATTCGTTATTTTTGTAAGCTTGATAGTATATTTTTTCAATAACATCCATCAATTTATGAATTTCATATGCAGTGTTGAGAATTTTCCATGAAACTTGAGATTTATAATTGGAATAAATATCATTTATTTCTCTGCCAAAATGAAGAAGATTTGGGGAGAACTTTGTAGCTGGATGAGGTGTAGCGTTATATATGGATTGATGAATTTTTAGAGCAGTGGGTACATCACATCCTTGTGAAGCCATTGTGTTCACAGACGATTTTATTTGAGAATTGACACGTTCACTTAAACCGTTAGCTTGGGGATGGGCTACAGAACTATGTTCCAACTTAATGCCAAGCTTTTTGTTAAAATATGCAAACATATCACTAGTAAATTGAGAACCATGATCAGTAAGAGTTAATTCAGGTTTTCCATGAGTGGAAATATAATGCAATAAAGCCTTTGTAACTGACTCAGCACTGATATTATTCAAGGCATATAATTCTAAATGACGAGAGAAATGGTCTATCATGGTCAACACATATTGACGATTTCTCAATGGGCCGAGTAAATCCATAGAGACCTTTTGATTGGGAGCTGTTGGGATTGGTGCAGGTAGGTATGGAGCAGTGTTTTTTTTATGATTCTTATTTATTAAACAAATTTCACAAGAGTTGACATAATTAATGGTATCTGAAACAAGGGTTTTCCAGGTAAATCTTTTCTTTAAATTAACAATGGTTTTATGAATTCCAGTATGAGTAATATGAGCAATTTTTAAGGCCTTTGCTCGAAGTGATAGAGGTAAAACAGCTTTGTGTAGCTCGATATCTTCTGAAGAGAAATGACCATTATAGCAAAGTAACTCATTACTTGGATTAATATAGTAGCCATTTAAACTTTTAGATTTTTTATTATTTTTAAGGTCTTCATAAATTTGTTTGATTTTTGGGTCCTTCTGTTGTTCAGAGAAGATGGTGTGATCAAGAATTTCTAATAAAGGATCTTGGTTATTATCCTTAGTTAGAAGTGAAGAGTCACTTTGAAGATGACATGTATGGTGGATTTTGTCAACTAAACCACATGGAAAGTGAGGAATGTCATTATGTAAATCGTTTTGATTATCAACAACAGGTAGAGGTTCTTGTGAAGAAATAAGATCTGGATTATTATTGAGATCTTCAGTAGGAATGTGAGGAGTTCTACTCAGAAAATCTGCCAAGACATTTTCTTTGCCTGGAACATGTTGGAATGTGTACGAGTATTCTGACAGTTCTAACATCCAACGAGTAGTAATATCAGCAGGTGATGTAGCTTTTTTATAATTATTAAGTGGTTTGGCATCAGATAGTAGAATAAAGGGTCGACCAAAAATATAGTATTTAAAAGCAGTTATGCCTTTGTAAATGGCATAAAGTTCCAATTTGATGGCAGGGTAGTGTCTTTCTGATTGAGATAGAGTTTTAGAATAATAGGAGATAGGTTTTAGTTCACCATTAAATTTCTGCATAAGAACAGCTGATATTGCTGTTTTTGAGGCATCTGTATTAACATAAAATGTTTCATTCCAGATAGGAAGATTGAGCATAGGTTTATGAAAGAAAATGTCCTGTAATTCTTTAAATGCATTTTCTTGTTCAGATTTCCAAGAAAACTTATTTTTAGGTTTGGTGACTTCGATGAGAGGAGCAATCAATTTAGAAAAATTAGGTATAATTGATCTATAAAATGAACACAAGCCGATAAAACTCTTTGTTTGCCTCTTGGTTTTAGGCGTTGGAAAGGAAGTAATTTTTAAAATGTTACTTGTAATAGGAAGAATTTTATGATCTGTAAGTTGGAAACCCAAAAAGTTAATACTAGTTTGCATAAAGGTACACTTTTCAGGAGACAAAGTAATGTTATTAGCAATAAGGGTGTCTAATAACTTTGTGAGTTTCATGGTCATTTCTTCAAATGAATTAGCGCCCACTACTATATCGTCTTGATATGCATAACAGGAATCAATTTGAGATAATTGAATAACAGAGTCGATTAATTGTTGGAAAGTGCTGGCGGCCGTCTTCAGGCCAAATACTAGACGTAAATAGGTAAAAATTCCCCATGGAGTAGTAAAACTAAGTTTATCTTGCATATCTTTAGGTACAGCAATCTGCCAATATGCAGAGGGTAAGTCAAGAGTGGTATAATATTTAAATTTTGACAACTGCACCAATAGATTTTGAATTCTAGGAAGAGGATATGATGATGGGATTATAATCGAATTTAACAATCTTAAATCAAGAGCCAAACGATACTTTTGAGGCTTAGACATATCAGTTCTCTTTTTTTTAACAAGAAGCATGGGACACGCCCAAGATGAATTTGACCTCTCAATAATACCAGCGTTCAACATTTGATTAATTTGGTCAAGAGCTTCTTGCTCGAGTGCTTGAGGTACAGGAAAAGGTAATGTTTTTACTGGATGAGAATTTAACATGGTAAACTGAGGATTGACCAGGTCAGTATGACCTAAAGTGTCAAGAGATTTCGAAAAGGCAAGCGCTTTACTACATAATAATTTTGTTAAAGCTTCCCTTTCATGAGGAGGTAAATGTTTAAGATCAAAGTCATTTGGAGATAATTCTTGAATACGTTTTCTCTTAATCTCTTCAGATGGCAAAATTAAAGTACAATATTCGTTTTCAAATTCTAAATCAAAGGAGTATTCTTCAATATCTTTTTCATCTACATTGATACATTCACCAAGAATAGAATTTTTATTTAAATGAATATCGAGCTTTGAAATATTCTGACATACAACCAAAAATAAATCATTTTGAATGGAAGATTTTGAGTGCAATGATTCATGTAATATAAGACCTTTATTTTTTAAATTTGGTTTGAAAACAAAATATTCAGATGGAGGATTGAGATACTTAACATGTAAATAAACAAACGAATTAGGAGGTATTACTTCTCTATTGAGTAATTGTACCATGTTGGAACTCACCAAAACTTTGTCACCAATACTTAAATGAGTTTGCTTTTCGCCAACATAACTACAATCACTAGTATTTTTAGATGAGGAATTCTTGTTAAGTATATTATTATCATTAGTAGACACATAATTCACCACATTAGCATAATCAGTTGGAAAATAATTAGAAAAATAAGTAAAATGACCATCAATATAAGGATTATGAAAATTCATAGCAGAATGAGCCATATTATTTGTAAACAAACCATTATTTTGAACATTATAATTATAAGGATAGGTTGTATAATTGTTGAACAACTGTAAACTTGAATTATCATAATTTGCACATGTATTATCAATATAAGTATCATTCATTAGATTATTTGATATAGACCTTTCATAATAAGGCATTCTGTGTGCATCAAGAGAATATGGTACATTTGAATTCACATAATTATATTCAGAATTCATAAAATAGCAAGTAGGAGATTCATTATAACTTTGAAAAGGAATGTGTTTGTCCTTAATTAGGATAGACTTAAAACTTGGAGAAATAGTAATAGAATGCTTGTTAATAAACTCAAAGCCAAGTATGGCTTGAAAGTGAACATTTTGAATTTTTGTAAGGTAAAATACATGATGAAAAAAATATTTATCAATCTTAAAAGCTATCTCTATGCATCCTTTGAAGAAGACCTTAGAATTTATGGTGGAAACTGATACATTTCTGGATAAAAATTTGTAATGAAGCCTGGATTTAATGCTATTAAAACATTCTTCATCCAAGAGAGATAAACTTGATCCAGTATCTATTAATGTGGCGATTTCATTATGTTGAACATTTATTAGGATGCATGGAAGAACATAAGAGTTGTTAAAAGAACTGCATATGACATGATTTTCTTGTATGTCATCGTTGATTTGAAAATTTTGTTTGGAAGGCAAAGAATTATATGAACAAGAAGATTTGTTAAATTTAGATGTCATAGGAGAAGTTTGGACGGCTGTGGATGACACTAAAGTGACTGACGAGCGTTTGTCCAATTGTTGATGTTTGTTATTGTTGTCAAAGTGTACTGACCCTGAATGAGAATTACGGGAGAGAAGGCGGTCAGTAGAACCAGTCTCCCTTATTTGTTTAAATGATAAACATTGTTATTTTCAGAAGAAGAAGAGGTGTGGCTTTTCTTTCTGTAAGGGTGAGACGAAACCTGAGTTGAAGAGTTTTGATTAGAATTACCAATAATGTTTTTGAATTTGTAGCATGAGTCCATACGATGATTAAATTTCCCACAGAACGCACACTGCACAACATCTCGTCTGTGATAAAAGGATGTAGAATTTTTTTTGTGAGAATATTTGTCAAAGGTTGGTTGATAAGGACGTTTCCGGTGAAAGTTTTGATGACGAAAATTATTGTTACGTTTATTTGTAGCCTCTTGTCTCGGTGGAGAAGGCGAAAATGTCCTAGGTCTTCTTAGAAAATTACGAGAAGTATGAGAACTGTCCTTTTGAGTTTGTAAAGGAGAGTAGTTGGTTTGAGAATTGTGATAAATTTTATCCTTCGTATGCTTTATAGGAGTTTTATGAAGAGTATTACTAGAATTATCGTGGACATTTTCAGAATCGATACAATAGGCTTGATTAAAATTTTCATAAGATTTTTTAGGGGGAGAGTCATAAATATTTTGAAGAAAAGTTGCTCGTTCAAGAGCTAATTCGAAGGACGTAATATTTTCTTCTAAGATTTTACGTTTGATTTGTTTAGGTAAAGCCTCAAGAAAATGAGTAAATTTTAATGAATTAAGAGCAGAAAGATCCAATTTTGGATAAGCAAGTCGAAGTTGTTTATCCAACCGAAAAGCAAAATTTTTAACTGATTCATTTGAATCTAAGGTCAAGTTCTGTAAAGATTTTAGAGAAACAGACTTTTTTGTGGGTAAGAAATAGTCTATAAATGCCTTTCGAATTTCACTAAAATTAGAGTTCTTGAGCTGTGACTGAGTTTCCAGAAAGAAGAGTAAGGCGGTGCCCTCAAGTTTTGATTTAAAGAGAACAAAAAGTTCCTTGTCTGTAAAGTTATTTAGTTCCTGTAAGTCAGATAATTGATCGAAGAAAAATTCTACAGTCTGAGGGTTACCGTCGAAAGGTTGGATTGCAATATTTAGTTTGGCTTTTGGAGGCATGATGAAATAATTAATATAAGAACTCAATGTATGACATGATAAATTTGGTTATTGACTGGTCTTATGATGAACAATATATATAAATTGACCCGTTACTTAAAATATTGATGACTTTCATTTACTTCATACATCATTTTTATATGTAAAAAAAAAAGAAGAAAACGTATACTAACATATTAGTATCATATGAAGAATATAAGACCCAAATATTTTATGTAAATATTTATATATAATATGGCTCAAAACATAAATTATTATATGTATGACAAGAAGAATAATTTATCTTAGCATGAACAATAATTTTTACCAGTACCTCCGTTAAATAATGCATATATATATTAGTTGCAAAATATAGCAAGACAAGAAAAAAATATGTATGGAAAAATTATGCTATATATATATCATGCACTGCTCCAGAAAAATATTATTTCAGTATAGAATCAATATGTTGCAATTAATTACTGCACCACTCTCAATAATAATATAATTAATAATATTAATGTATGAAGAAAATAACTTGAAAAATAATGAAGAATTAACTGAAGATAATGACGACAATATGTATAAATATAACAAAAATATGATGGTGGCAAAGGAAAAATGGATGGTCATGGAATGTTGGATACGCTTTGGTGACGGCACCACAGGAAATTAAGTGTTGTGTATGAGCTGACGCTTTGGTCAGGGCATCAAAGAAAAAAATAATGTTATGTTTACTTGAAAGTGGAAAAAACACTTTTTATTTGCCTCTACCCACAATTAGGCCAAATAAATGATCGTGATAATGACAGCACATCGCGGAGAATGGGGGCCTGCAAACGACCCAAGTGACCATCCTTACTTCACTTAAAACAATAGAAATATCTTTATCCATGATGACATAAAATGTCAAACATAAAGTTAAAAAAATATATAAAATTGAAAAGGTAAAAAAGTTACCTGTCAAGTCCTTGGATGTTGATGACAAATAAATCCAGACAAATAGGCACAAGAAATTATTATGCACACAAAATTTGAAGAAAACTATTTTTATTTCATGAAGAACTTGTTTTACTTTTTTCATGAATAAATATTTCTTCACATATTTATATTATTTTGACTCGTACATATTAATCTCTCTTTTCATAAAAAACCATATCATAATATATGCTAATCACTACAATTGCTATCTCTAAGCAATAAAAATTCTTTGTCAATAATATATTTTAGATATCTCAACAGGATGTAAATTATAAATTTTCTCATGACATAAAAGGAGAATATAATATTATTTCTTCTTGAAAAAGAGCAACTTTCATAATATGAACTTTCAAAAAAAACAAAATATATTATATTTCATATTGCATAGATACAAACCAATATTTTCTTCATAACGCCCCGTGAGTAATCAAAAATTATATATATAAAATGGGCCAGATAACGACATGAAGGAACTTTATGTAAATAAATATTTGCATCTCACGAAAAGAAAAGATTTTCACCTCTGCTTGTTTGTCAGAGGACTGGCATCACATAAAACAATTATTGAAGAAAATTCGAGCACCAATAATAGCTGCAGAAAAATTATTTTTTAACGATGAGGTGATGAAAGATGAAATAGGTATTAAGTGGACTCATGATGACATACTACATCACTTATGATGCTTCCACAAGAACACCAACCAGAAGATCTATGGAGTGCGCTTATTTACGTTGAATAAACCAAAAGAGAAGGCACATAAAACGAATACATTCAGGAATGCATTAAACCACTTCATTGCTCCTCGCATCACGGAGGGGCTTTGCTCCTCGCAGCCTTAAAAAATCAGCCTATTCTAAAACCATGCGGGTATCACAGCAGCACAGAACGTAGCCCGTATAAAACGGATTCAAATGGGGCGCGCACATGGCCCGAACTTCCACCCAAAACCTGCAGTCATCGGACCGCATCCATCACAGCTGGTGTTTCGTAGCGCAACTGCCGCAGGTGGCCGCGAGCCCAGGGGAAAAAGAGAAAGGGTTATTGTAAATGCAAAATACGCCAATTTGGCAGAGAGCAAAAGAGGGGGTGAGGCAAAAATAAGCCAAATTACAATATACAGTATGAAAAGATATGTAACTAATAAGAATAAAATTGATAACCATCTTAAGAGGGGAGGCCAAAGCCGGTGGCCATGTACTTAACGGCTTGAAATACGTCACCTGTGAAATTTAATTTGATAGGTTAGGGGTGTGTCCGAATAAACGGAAGTTCCACCCAAAAGAAATAGCGAGAATGTTCTCGAACAAATTTAAAACCGGAAGGAATGATTTCAAACAGAATTTTACCGGCTTGGAACATTCGAAAGCTAAGTAAGAAAGAAAACATTACAGGCGACGAAATGAAAATAAACGAAACCAAAATTAAATTTAAATTGAGAACATTAATAAAAAGGAAGGTGATATGAAATAAAATGGCTAATAAAATTTAATTAAATTAAATATATGGGGGGGTATGGAGTAACCACCACAATCCCCATCAGTTATTTTTTATTGTAAAATTTACCTTTATTATTTCGAGGATTTCAGCGATTCAACTAGACAAAATTTTCGGATTTGAAAAATTGGTGGTAAAAAGTTCAAAACTAAGCAAAGTGATTTCGTCGCGAAGGAATTAATTGTTTTATTAAAATAAAATCGTTGCTGAGAGAATAGTAAGATTTTTTAATTTTTTTACAGCATAAGATTTGTTATAGCTGTATATAATAAAACGGTATGGATGAGTTTAACTTAGAAAGTTCAATGAGATATGAAACCTAAATTATGTATAATTCTTTTAATTTATCTTATCTTTATCTATTTATAATGAATCTCATACAAAGAATAAAAGTAATGCACATTTAAACGTCATTTGGAATTTCATAAAAGTAAATTCAGCGTAGTAATAATCTTTCTTTTTACAGTGTAGCTAACAGAAAGAACTCGTTTAAAGTTTAAACTTGGTGAAATAACTTGTGCTGAAAGGAGCTCGCAAACTTGCAAAGACTCCTTGGTCCGTGACGAATTTTTCCAAATAGGTTTTTGGTAATGAGAGACTCACTCAATTCAAACTAGTCGCGAAACAAATCGTATTTATGCAGCCGTCGTACTCGTAGGGAATTAGACATTTTAGAGCCAGAAATTCCGTAACATAGTGGCTGCTATATCCGAAGTGAGGATTGATTTGCATTAAATAAAGCAAATAATACCTTAAAAAATCCTGCTACTCTAATGGCTATTTTTTTATTATTCCTTATGCATACGAACCCTGATTTTTCTAATTAATTCTAAATAAACTAATGAATACGCTGTACTCATATCTGTGTCTATCTAACCATCTGTAAGTCTTTAAAGGTTAATGTATCGGGTAATTGCACATGATTTTTTTTCAAAAATCAATAGCAACAATGCTTTTATACTTCTGCTACGATAGGTGCCTCCGACGCTCCTTTCTGAATGCCCACAAATCGATATTTGTGTGTAACAGAAGAATTTGCTTTTCCCAAAAACTAAGCAATCTAGAGAAATCAATATAATTTTTCTACAAGGTTTAAAGTAACATCTACTACATTTAATTTTTTCATAATTTTAGTTACAGTGGATTCGGAATTAGATAGAGGGGGCAATAGTTTTGCACTACATTTTCGACGATATCTCTGAAAATATAATACCTAAAGATAACAGAAATGTAGTTCTAAATTCAGAATTACAAAAGCTTTCACATGATACCCCCTGTAATACACAAATAAGGTTTTTTTTCAAGCATCCTAATTAGTCTCTCAACATTTTTCCTAAATATATTTGTGAATTCTTAATAATTTGTAAATATCTGGGTTAATAGTTTTCATTACTGCCCCTAATTTGAACTTTCCACGCTTCATCGTTTACGAGTGAAATTTTTGTGATAGACAGAGATAGTATTTATCTTATAATAGTTTTGTTTTACTTTTTAAATGCGGAACCCTAAAGATCACTTAACATAACAAACACGCGTATCCTTTTAATCTGAAGTGAATGTAGCATTTACGACCATTCATTATTGACAGTTTTTTGGTCTGTGAAATAATCAAGACAATTAACTTTATTGTCATTATCATTGATAATTTATCTTTATTTACCACATGTATCAAATGTTTACATGTTGTTACAGTACCCGCGACAGTTCCTTGATGTATTACCTAAAATGTCAGAGTACGAAACATTATACTCTATGTATTGAGTTCTAGTAGAAAATCATGGACTTGACATATAATTCATGTAATAAGCATTATCCGGTAAAATTACAGAGTAAACTATATGTTATGCCTTAGTATTAACAATTCCTGCTTTGTAAATTATTCTGTATTCATTGTATTGAATTAATCAAGGATAAACACTCTGCATACCTATGTAATAGAGGGAAGATAATGAATTCCTTTTATCAGGGTCAGAGCATACAGGACATATATTATTAGTTTTACCAGTACTTTTTATCAATAATCTTCGTTATATATTCGTATTGCATATCGTATAAGAATGTCTCTTAAAGATTATAGATTAATGATCCTGGTGATAGCAAAAAAATTTGTCGTATATGCTCCGACCCCTACTTTCATGAAATAGATATATTCTCAAAAACAGAGCAAAATACAGTGTTGGACATTTTTTTATGTTGTGGAAATAAAATGTCTGGTTCTCATGTTTAATTTTCAGTTATAACTATTCTGTAAATTTTAAAATAAATGTTACGTTACCCTATGTTTTGTTGATGGGTAACCATCTAATTACAAACTTTAAAAAAATTGTCAAATCATATAAAAAATACGTGTTATCAGAACACCTGTTACGGGATGAAATTTATGTGTTATTTCAAGCAGTTTTTAGTATTCTGACTGCAGAATTTCAGAACATATTCACAAGTTTATCTAATAGATAAAATTAGATCGCAAGAACTGTGGTGAAACAATCCTGTGATTTAGCGAAATAAAATCTATATATTAGAATTTTTATGTAATTTTTCTGTCTTTTAGTGAAAAAATGATCAATTCAAAGTAATTTTTTTGTATTTTAAAAAATTACAATAAGCATAGTAATTTGTTCGTTTCATTGATTATTTTGAGAGTAAATTTACTTTATTTTACACTAATGTTTTCATGAAATTATTGGTTAATTTCAATTCAGCCTTTTAATTTTGTTGTCTGAACTGGATCCGCGCAAGACCACTTTGCTTGCTTGATTGCTTTGTTACAAAAGCCCCACCAATGGTCGCGAGGTTCTGACCTCCAAACTGGTAGACGGTAGATGCTGGGTTCGAGCCCAATAGCGACCGTCAGCCAAACCGTTCGGATTTTTCCGTGGTTTTCTTCGAACCTTGCGTAAATACGGGTTAGGTTCCCTTAGAAAGACCCCCACGAAGGGCATCGTACCCCTTAGGGCCTATATCCCACCAGTGTAGATAATTGGCCGACATAAATACAAACAAACAAACAAACAAACTTAGTTACTAAAAGCGTATCACTAATTTGTAACTGTAAATTTATCTTTATTGATCGTCAGATATTTATCGATCAACTCTTTCGCGACGAGAGTTTTTTATGAAATGTTTAATCTTTTGTCATTAGTTTTAAAAAACAGAAGTTTGTGATTTCATGAACCGAAAAAGCGATCTGATTAAAAAAGGCAAATATTACGGTAAACTTTACTGGTCAGGTAAAACTGGGATTTCGAAAATCTGATGCGGCTGTATACTCGCCGCTCGTTCCCAAAGGGTTAAGCAAGGCAAATATTTCAGTATGGAAAAAGTGATGTCTGGCCCTTATTTCAATTTATGTTGTTAAAAAAAGTAACAATTAAAGAGGGGGGGGGAGGTTCAAGAAATCGTTTTTTTTCCCTGAAACTCCAACTTATAAGAAATATTCTCGGAAAATTTGAAGCCATTAGGAGTTATAGACAAATGAGTCTCCGGGTGCTCGGTTCCTTTGACCGTCACTAAGCCATTAAGGGTGTTCCTAAATCAAAAAGGGCAATTTTGTGACACATGCTTTAATTTATTTTTGTTCCGAAATGCATAAAAATAGCAGGTGTTGTTATTCAGAAACTGTCTAATTGCACTCATTTTTTTTGTTTTTAAAAAAACGCAATAGATTTTTCATAACAAGCCTTCAAAGATGACTTTTTGAGCACTTTTCCCCACGAAAGCAGAAGAACCGGTCGAAGAGCAGGAGAAAAACGGGTAATCACGTGATCGAAATAGCTTAGAACCGGATAGGTAATTTATTGATGAAAAAATGGAAATCTAATTTCGATTCGAAATCGCTTCCGTAGTCAGGCATTCCAGTTTTATTTGTATCTGTTAAAAAATGAATTTGTAAATGTGTCAAAACGTCTTGCGCTTGTTGAGCGGAGCAGTTGAAAACACCCTTAAGAGTGGTGCATTTGTGTTGTCTTCGTAGGATGGAGATGCTTTAGATCATGCAGCAGGGCTGCGAATGAGTTGCTTTATGGAGATGGAATGAACAGATCTATATGAGTTTTAAAAAAATCTCTATTCTATTAATGTATCAAACTTTAATCACGTTTTTCTCAGAACTTTTTTTTAAAATTAGTAATCAAAATTTCTCGAAAACCTTTGGACTGATTTCGCCTAAACTTTGCACAATTCATTTACACACTAAATACTAATTTCTCACACTAAATGTTAGTAATAACTTTTTTCTAGTACAACTTGTTTATTAATTAAACAAAAAGAGCAATTTTTGGCAAAAATCAATGTTGAAATCAGAGTTCTTTGATTGCACCTTCACCAGAAATTCAAAAATGAATATTTTATGAATTCCTTCGTTCAAATTAAAGATAAACTTATATACTGATGAGATCTCTTTTGTTTTTTAGTTTCAGAGAAAGCAATTATGAATTATCTTATCTTCACTACCCCATAGAAGCGTTTGAGGTAACTCGGTTCTCAACAGTACCACTTGCTGAATTGTCAATACTTTTTTATGAAATTGTAGCAAAATACTTTTAGAAAAGTCCTTAATAATGTACAATAATTTTAAAAATATTCATAAATAAGGTACTCTAAAAAAAAACCCCGCAAAAATATGCTTTTTTTAGTATATCAGATTCCTTCCCCCCCCCCCCTTAAAAGGTTAATTTCATTTAAAATAATATAGTAACAGAGCAAATTCTCATGCTTTTTTGTATGATTTAAAAATAATACGAAAGAAAACTTAAACGGCCCGCAATGTGAACCAACATTGGATGAAAAAACAAATATTTAATAAAAATATAATTATTTCTGATCGTACGTGTCGTAAATAACGATAATAAAGAAAAAGATATCCATTGACCAGTATTATTGAGAATGAGAAATTGAAAGAAATAATGGAATCTAATCACATATCACAGTCTGAGATACTGCTTACATCTTAGACTACGTTGGCAAATGTCCTCAATCATCTAAATGAAATTTGTTGAAAAATGAAATAAAAGAAATGGCAAATGTTTTAACACAATCCAATTGTTGAATGATACGATATTCCTTTAATTTTCGAATAATTAACACTAGTTTTTTTTTCAGAATAACAATATTCGCTTTATTTAATCCCTTTAAAATATTCAACATTACACGGTTAAGTAAGATATATGCCACTTAAGTCATAAAATTGTGGTATTCTACGTCTTGAAAATCTAAGATTTGTACATGTCCTGTAACACTATGGTGCCTATAAATGCGGCAAATAATAAGTACATATTTAGGGTTTCGTTCATCTCACGAAATCCTATTCATCTCTGTCCTATGTTTGTCCGAAGGTCACAGAGTCCGTACACAAAAACAATATAAATCAGCGATGTCAAATTTCGTGTACTTACAGCTGAGTACCTCATGCAGCGCGACAAATTATAAAATTTTGAAAAAGGCTATTATTTTAATTAAGTTATTTTTTTTTTCAGTGTCATCCGATTATTTTTCTGATGTAAATTTTAAATGAAAACCTTAATTATAATGTTTATCATGTAGACATCAAAGCCTGGAAATAAAGCATTTCGCTAGCAAACATAAGTATCTTAGTTCGAATCCCGATGCTGGAATTAGATATTTTCATATTAAGATGGATTTAATAAGAAGAAATTTCGTATTTTTACACAATTTAAGTGTTTGTATTATTAAGATTTCGTTCATCTGACACTCATGTATATACCGGTTTATCCTAATGCCCATCGGATCCCCACTAAAAATAATCTTAAGATTATCTGAAGAAATCGCCACTTTCTACAGAAATTTGAAGAAAATTTGCGGACTTAGCTTTATCTTTAAAATATCTGCAGAATTTTTAAAGATATTCTTAAAAATATCTGCATAATGGGCCAGATACCTTCGGATTTCCCACAGATTTTGGGACAAAAAGCTATAGATTTTCTTCAGATTTTTTTAGTTTGATAAACTAGTTTTTCCTAGGCCAAACTAGTCTATGCTAAGGCCCATAAGACAAACTAGATTTTACTAGGCGAAACTAGTTTGGCCTAACTCTTATAGGATATACTAGTTTAGACTGCTGTTTATCGGTCTGAACTAGTTTATCCTAGGCCAATTCAATTTGGCGTGATTTTATTGAATTCAATGACCGCCTCAACGCCAACATTCTTGTTTGTCCTAGGCTGATCTAGTTTATCCTAGGCCAATGTCGTTTTACGTATTTTTAGCTCACGCTCGTAAAAGCCAGAGAAATAATGGGCTTACAGGCTATGTATATGCATGTACGCATGTATGTACGTATGTGCGTACGTATGTACGCAACGAGATAACTCTTGATAGAGATATCCGATTTGCTTCAAATTTTGGATGTAGGTTCATTCTGATGAGGTACTATTCTAAATAATTTTGAGAATTCATTATATAAGAATAAAGGAGGGCGAACTGGAGGCTAATGCCCCACCGTTAATTTAGAGAAATGAATTTATCATGCAGAATCACGTGATCGAAATAGCTTAGAACTGGATAGGTAATTTATTGATGAAAAAATGGAAAACTAAGTTTGATTCGAAATCGCTTCCGTAGTCAGGCATTCCAATTTTATTTGCTTCTGTTAAAAAATGAATTTGTAAATGTGTCAAAACGTCTTGCGCTTGTTGAGCGGAGCAGTTGAGAACACCCTTAAGAGTGGTGCGTTTGTGTTGTCTTCGCAGGATGGAGAAGAGGGATGCTTTAGATCATGCAGCAGCTGCGGATGAGTTGCTTTATGGAGCTGGAATGGACAGTTCTATGTGAGTTTAAAAAAACTAAAAACCACGCTTTTAAAGTAATCAAACTAAAAAGTGAAAAATAAATATAGTTTAAAAAAACTAAAAAACACGTTTTTTAAGTATATCAAACTAAAAAGTGAAAAATGATTCGTACTATAAGCTAAAAACGGAAATATATGAAAAATACTATATTACTATAATATCATTGTTATTATAGAAATCAATTTATAAGCAATAAATAAAATTATCGTGGAAAAAAAGTGTGGGGTGCTCCATCTACCATGCTCCATCTATCAGTTCTTAAGAAGCACCCCACGCTTTTTTTCCACGATAATTTTATTTATTGCTTATTAATTGATTTCTATAATAACAATGATTTTATAGCAATATAGTATTTTTCATCTATTTTCGTTTTCAGCTTATAGTACGAATTACTTTTTCACTTTTTAGTTTGATATACTTAAAAAGCGTGTTTTTTAGTTTTTTTTTTTAACTATATTTATTTTTCACTTTTTAGTTTGATTACTTTAAAAGCGTGGTTTTTATTTTTTTTAAACTATATTTATATTTAATACAAAAACCAAATTAATCGGTTGGATAGTTTCAGAGTAATTGGTAAACATACATAGAAAAAAATACATACGCGTCGAATTGATAACTTCCTCTTCCTTTTCTGAAGCCGGTTAAAAATAAAAATTGTAATACGGAATTATTTTTTTAATTTTACATAGATGTAAATAATGTCAGGAGTGGGGTTCGAACCCAAAATCTCTTTCGAAAAACAGAGCTTCAATCCGGCGCCTTAGACCGCTCGGCCATGCTATCTACACTCCATTCCGTGAACGTATTCAATACTTTTAATTAGCGAAAAATCACTAATTTTATTAGTTTTTGCCTAATTACTAAAAAAGTACGGAACCAATTTCGATGAAAGTGAAGTGGTACCAATTCGAGAGCATCGTCTTTCATTTAACACCAAAACCAAGTTAATCGGTTGCATGGTTTCGGAGTAATCGGTGAACATACATAAAATAAGGAGAGTTACAAACTCACAAACTCACAAAAATACAGGTGAAGTTAATAAAAGCGTGGTAAATAAAGTAAGGAGAATTACAAACTCACAAACTCACAAACATACAGGTGAAGTTAATAAAAGCGTGGTAAAAAAACAAAATCTCTATTCTATTAATCTATCAAACTTTAATCACGTTTTTCTCAGAACTTTTTTTAAAAATTGGTAATCAGCATTTCTCGAAATCCTTTGAACTGATTTCGCCTAAACTGCGCACAATTCATTTACATACTAAATACTAATTTCTCACAGTAAATATTAGTAATGATTTTTTTTCTAGTACAACTTGTTTATTAATTAAACAAAAAGAGCAATTTTTGGCAAAAATCAATGTTGAAATCACAGTTCTTTGATTGCATCTCCACCAAACATTGAAAAATGAATATTTTGTGAATTCCTTCGTTCAAATTAAACATAAGCTTATATACTAATGAAATCTCTTTTGCTTTTTAGTTTCAGATGAAGCAATTATGAGTTATCTTATCTTCACTACCCCATAGAAGCGTTTGAGGTGACTCGAATTTCAACAGTACCACTTGCTGAATTGTCAATACTTTTTTATGAAATTGTAGCAAAATACTTTTAGAAAAATCCTTAATAATGTAAAATAAGTTTAAAAATATTCATAAATAAGGTACTCTGTGAAAAAAACCCGCAAAAATATGCTTTTTTTAGTATATCAGATTCCTACCCCCCTTAAAAGGTTAATTTCGTTTAAAATAATATAGTAACAGAGCAAATTCTCATGTTTTATTTTTTTTTTTCGATTTAGAAATAATACGAAAAAAAACTTAAGCGGCCCGCATAATGAACCAACATTGGATGCAAAAGCCAATATTTAATGAAAATATAATTATTTCTGATCGTGCGTGTCATAGATAACGATAATAAAGATAAAGATATCCATTGACCAGTATTATTGAGAATGAGAAATTGAAAGAAATAATGGAATCTAATCACATTTTACAGTGTGAGAGATTGCTTACATCTTAGACTACGTTGGCAAATGTCCTCAATCATCTAAATGAAATTTGTTGAAAAATGAAATAAAAGAAATGGCAAATGTTTTAACATAATCCAATTGTTGGATGATACGATATTCCTTTAATTTTCGAATAATTAACACTAGTTTTATCAGAATAACAATATTCGCTTTATTTAATCCCTTTAAAATATTCAACATTACACGATTAAATAAGATATATACCACTTAAGTCATAAAATGCTACAAATCCCATCCACTTAAGTCATGTGGTATTCTACATCTTGAAAATTTAAGATTTGAACATGTCCTGTAACACTATGGTGCCTATAAATGCGGCAAATATTAAGTACATATTTAGGGTTTCGTTCATCTTACTAAACCCTATTCATCTCTGTCCTATGTTTGTCCGAAGGTCACAGAGTCCGTACACAAAAACAGTATAAGTCAGAGATGTCAAATTTCGTGTACTTACAGCTGAGTACCTCATGCAGCGCGAAAAATTATAAAATTTTGAAAAAGGCTATTATTTTAATTAAATTATTTTTTTCAGTGTCATTCGATTATTTTGTTGATGTAAATTTTAAATGAAAACCTTCATTCCAATGTTTATCATGTAGATATCAAAGCCTGGAAATAACGCATTTTGCTAGCAAATATAAGGATCTTAGTTCGAACCCCGATGCTGCAATTTCATATTTTCATATTAAGATGGATTTAATAAGAAGAAATTTCGTATTTTTACCCAATTTAAGTGTTTGTATTATTAAGATATCGTTCATCTGGCACTCATATATACAGTCGAGTCCCCCTATAACGAAACTCCATACATCGAAGTTCTCTATATAACGAATATTTTGTAGGAACGGTCCCCTTTTCGCATGATTACATTAAAAACAGTCTCTATATAGCGAAATATCTATCTCCATATAACGAATTTTTTCAAAAATTGGTCTTCATTTATTTAGTTTTAAAAAAGATTCGAAATCATATGGAATCAATTTTCCATCACTTATTTTTGATTTATCGTTCAGTGCTAAATTCGTTTTTAATATTACTTATCACCTTGTTATTTAAACACAACGAATTAATTCCACCTCCCACACACCTTTCAACATCCTTCTCAAAACAGAGTCAATTAGATTGTTACACATATAAGAAAGGAATCAATGAGGGGCACATAAGAGAGGCCTTCAAATGGAGGTAAATGTTAACTACAATTTTTCATTCCTTCCTAAATATTGAGCATTTTTTTGCGGGCGTAACAATTTTAAAATCAAAATAATAAAAAATTACAGATTTCTTCGTCTGAAATTAATGCAAGTTTTCCTTATTTGATTTTCTTTAAGCTTTCAAATAAATGTCTGTTCTCTTTTTTGAAACTGCTTAAATAATTAAGAAAGAGAATGTTAGGTTAATATTTACTTGTAAACATTATAAATTCCTAATTAAAAACATCAAAAATAATATTTGTTCAAAATTTACACATTAAATACGATTTTAACATCATTTTCTATACATCGAATTTCTCTATATAACGAATTTTTTACTGGAACGATAGATTTCGTCACAAAGAGACTCAACTGTATATATATATATATATATATATATTATAAATTCTCTTTATTTTTCTTTGAGATTTATTAATGATTTAGCATGTTAAATTAAATATTTTTTCTTTTAGAAAATTAAAGTTTTACTTATATCTCTGCTAATTTTAACTTCGGATTTTCCAGAAATTTAGAAACTAGAATTTTATTTAAGTAATTTGATTAAAATAAGTAATTCCTTTCCAATAATTATTTTAAAATAAATGTTTTGATGCTACCATCTATGTAAGAATCATAAACTGAAAATTTGATGTTACTAATTAAAGGATAAGTTGTTTTGAAAGAAATATCAAACGAAACCATCTGTGCAATCGGTGAGCACACTTACATACTTGTTTTAATAATAAAAAATTTTGATTTTTACTCATTGATAAAATCCATTTATTTTTTAGAGTTAAACAGTTGCTTGTACATTAATTTCGGAAGTCATCACTCAATTACTAAAAGTAGATAAAAAGGTGTGATATTTACTACTTTACTATATGCCTTTTTAGAAATTTAATGATTACTTTGAGACAACATATGTTTTTAAGGTGCGTTCATATTTATATAAATGCCTATCACATTTGGTATGTCCATCTGCCCGTATACAAAAGCGAAAAATCTATCTAACCGAACAAATCGATATTTATTTTATTGCAGAATTTTGTCGATTCATTTAAAAATTTGTGAAAATCGAAGCTAATCTTAAAGAGATATTAGTTTTCCTATTATACCTATTATACGTAAGTAATTTAATGATACCCCATTTGATAATGATTCTAGTTTGCGATGGTGATAAGTCCTATTGAAGATGGAGTTCCCATACACTATCTACCAATTAGTATTTGGACACTTTCAATTTTTGACATTTTGTCATATATTTAAAAATATACCTGTCGGATTCTTCTGGAATTTCAGGATTATAGAGATTATATTTGACCTCATATTTGTCAACATCAATTTTTATAAGTAGGGCAATTAGGTGGCCGATGAAAAATCAAAGAATAATAGAAATATTTGGGATCACCCTGTACATGCAAATGCACAAAATGATTTATCGCTGCAGAATACGAACATGTAGATACTGTACAACATGTACACTGATTTTTGTATGACAGGCACGTATATTCATGGAGAAAGAGCGATATTTTTTAAAAATTAAAAAAATTCTGGTATGTTTTTGTGTATATCATGCAGGGTTTTTGACCAGGTTTAACACTAGAACGCCTGAAATATTGCTATCCCCTAAAACGCCGGCCAGGTGTCATTTTGACACTGGTCGATATTATGCAAAAAAAATCGAAAAAATGCACAGATTAACATTCTTTTTACAAATACATGTAGAACACACAAATAATGTTAAATCCAAAATAAAAGAAAGAAAAAGAAAGAAAAATTTTACAAGATTAAGTTAAAATGCTTACGGCACACACAAATATTATTGTATTTGTAAAATACTCTTAATTTTTCGAGATATGTAGAAATATATTTCACACACAAATTATATTTTATCTGTAATATAAGAACAATTTCCCTAGATGTTAAAGCATACATATGGCACACACAAATAATTATTATGTCTGTAACTTAAGAATATTTTTGCAAGATAATATGAAAATATAAAGAAGTGAAATAACTACTTACATTACTAACAGTCAATACATTTATAGGTGACATTTTTTGTGCATTTGCCGCATGTCATTCTATTACAAGAAGAACATACTTTATTTGTCACATTTTTTTAATTTTGCATTTCCTACGCTTAGAAGAATTTTCAGTCCGCAGTTCTTCTTCATCTCTCCTGCTTCTTTTAGTGGATTTTTTAATGTATTCTGCTCGCATTTCTTCAGCTAGTGTTTGTACAAAAATACGCCTTGTTATTTTTTTCTCGTCACACGTTTTAAAACAACCCAAGCGTTTATGACAACAAAGTCTACAATATTGTAGAATGTGTGAATTGGCCATCTTCTTGAACCTGCTTTGACTGAGTATTGTCTTGCCATTTGGTCAACAATATCTACGCCACATTTCGTTTCATTATAAAAACTGACGGTTTCAGGTGTTTTCTTTGAATTGTTAGCAATTGTGATGCTTGAATGCATAGAACTAATGATCATCACATTTTTTTTCTTTTTAGATTGATAAACTGTAAGTGTTGAGCCCGATTCTTCATTCTTCAATACTTTTGCTGAATACAACTCTTCTTTTCCTGATTTTACACAATCAGGAATTTCTCGTCTTGCCCTATTTACCATGCCAACTAAACTCGCCCGCTTTTCCTTTAGATTCTTTGCCAACTGAAGAGAAGTAAAAAAATTGTCAACTGTGACATTTCTTCTCATATTTTTAAAGGTTCTATTTTAATTTTAAAATCACATACTCAGAAAGTCTCTGACTTTGATCTCGTTCTTCATTTTTTCCTAAGTAGGGAAATGCGTTTACAATATACTTAGTTTCTAAATCTGGAGCTATCCGAAATTTTTGGCCGTATTTATCAGGTTTTGATGCTATAAACTGAGTAAACGGACTGCGAGTCTTACTTGGAAACAATTGTTCATCAATTGTTATGTTCTGGCCTGGTTTATAACAGCTTATGCAATTTTCAATAAAACGCTTCCATACATCCGAAATCATTGCGAATTTATCATCTTTATTTCGATTAGGACGAGTTGATTTGATATCAAATCTCAAAAATCTTGATATTTCAAAAAATTTGTGCCTGGACATTCTGTAGACCATAATGAATGAAGTTCCAGGTTACTAGCTCCTGAAACTCTACGTGCATACAAAATCTAAATGTAAGCTACAAGTTCCTGTTCTGAAAGAGACCAAGCATTATTTTCTAATACTCGGTGAGTTTCTGTATTTGTACATTTTATTATATGCCCTAAAATCTTTTTGTCTATAAAAAGCAACCAAGCACTGAAAACATTTTCATAATTCACATTTCTTTTTGCATAACTAGTGTTACCACTATTTTCTCGCAAAACATTCTGTATTGCTAATCTACCGGTTGCACTTCCAGAACCACATTCTTTCCAGCGTGAGCCATCGCGAGTCATAAATTCAACCTGATTTCGAGAATAATTAATTTCAATATTCTCATCGCTTTCCGATTCAGATGATATAACAGGAATAAAATTTTCTCTATCAGATTCATCATACAGTTCAGATAATTCTCCACCTTCTGATCCATTGTCTGGTAATTCTCTCAGAAGCGCGGCAATTTCATTCGCAGTAAGCCCCCTTTTACGAGACATTTTAAGTTTATTCATAAAAAGTAAAAAGAACGATAGAAAATCTCACGAAATTTTACTAGTCATAACTCGGAAGCAACCGTATATGTACTATCTTTGTGAGAAATAAAATCTTAGTGGTAGTTGTTGTTGCAGCTGAAACAAATCACGTGATGACCAGGTGTTGAAAAAACATTCTGAGATCTCCCTGAATTACGATCTTGTGTGAAATTATCGCATAGAAGAACGAAATTAAAATTAGGGGAAATGAAATTATTGCGGTGTCTAATTGACACCAGTCCGGCGTTCTAGGTAAAATTGCCCGTAAACCAAGTTTAAATTAATCGATTTCCTAAAAAATTTCAATGCGAGTTCTACCCACATATTTAATAAAAGTCGAGAGATATAAAAAATTTCCTATATAATTTACAGATTTTAGATAGGAATTTACACGGTTCGGTTTCGAAATGACACCGTCCGGCGTTCTAGTGTTAACGCGAATTTCAGAAGAAAAAATACAGTGCAATTGGAATATAGATATATTAAATATTTTATGAAATATGAGTAATTATTATCTGCACATGCGCAAACGATAAAAACGATTCTTTTACATAATTTACTAGTCAATTCTATGCAGTAACCCATAAAAAAATACAACCAAATATCGTGAAAATTCAAAAAGATATTATTATAGTAAGCTGTTTTTACTTTGCTCTTTAAAAACAGCTGAATGATAAGGGATTCTCCACAAATAGTCAGCTTTTATTAACTGACGTTTAGGAAACAATTAGTATTTAATGAATACAATATCTAATGCAATATTGCTGTTAATAAGTATCACACCTGTGATAGAAAAAAAAAAGCTTTTAATCACATTGAAGGCCAAAACTACGAGAGGAGGGGAAGAAGGGCATGTGCCCTGGGCGCCAAGACGAAAGGGTGCCAAATGTAAATTTTGTTTGGTGATTTTTTTCATGTCTATGTTTAGCATGATATTGTTAAAATCATCCTATCCGCAAATAAGCTAATGCCGATATGCCAAAGCGTAAAATAATCTAATGATTATGGCATAAAGACTGTGTTTAAAGCAGATTTTATTTTTTCAATTTTATTTCACGATTTTAAGGTATCAATTTTTAACAAAGCAGATTACGTTGTTCAGTATTACATATTTTAAGTTTTAAAATAAGTTGGCTATTAATAAATTAGAGAAATTTTCTTTGTAAATATACTTTGCGAAGGGGGGGGGGGGGTCCGCTAAAATCTACGTAAGCTCGGGGTAAAAAAAGGGCTGGTTATTGCCCGGTTCACATTTAATTGACTGTAGACCCTCCACCAGAGGCAATTACAGCTGTGATTCTCCTGGGCATGCTTTCTACTAGTCCTTGTAATAAATTCAATGGTATTTCATGAAAAAAATCGCCAAATAAAATCTACATTTGGCACACTTTCGCTTTAGTGCCCACGGCACATGACCTTCTCCCTCCCCCCCTCTCTTAGTTTTGGCCCTGAATGTGAATAAAATAAGCTCTTTTTCTTTTCCCTCACAGCTGTCAAGACACTTATTAGCAGCAATAGTGTATTTGATACTTATTTCATTAAATACTAATTTTTTCCTAAAAATCAGTTAATAAAAAATTTCAATTTGTGGGGAATTCCTTATCATTCAGCTGTTTTTAAAGAGAAAAGTAAAAACAGCTTACTGATATGAACTGAATGATATCTTTTTGAATTTTCACGATATTTGATTGGATTTTTCCTATGAGTTACTTCATAGAATTGACTATTAAATGATATAAAAAAATCATTTTTATCGTTTTTGCATGCGCAGATAATAATTATTTCAGACAACTACTCATATTTCATAAAATATTTAATATATCTATTTTCCAATTGAGCTATATTTTTTCTACTATATTTTGCTAATTTTTCTAAAATTATGTTAAATTTGGTCAAGAACACTGCATGTTATCAACAAAATACACACCAGAATTTTTTTAATTTTTCAATAAAATCTTTTTTTCTCGCAAAAATTGTATATAAAAATATACATGCAAAAATGCACTATATCACAATTGTTCCTGTTTCTGTCTCTTTGATGTATTACTTATTAATTATGGACACAATTACAGTTTATAAATTCTGATATGGGTTTGTGTATTTTATTTATCTTAATCCTAATTGAAAATTGGAGATTGTAAAGTACTCTGAAACAGAACATTTTCTTTAATATTCTGTAATGCTACAATGCTTTAATATGTAAATATCTTAATGAATATAAAACTCTATGAATTAACATGTATGGATTTTCATCTGTCTTAATAGCCCACAGTAGTCGCTCAAAAAAACCCGGATGATAATGTTAAGTCTATGAGGACATTATTTTTAAATATCTCGTTCAAATTTTAGAATTTATACATATATATATATATATATATATATATATATATATTTGCATAGGAGCTGAGGTCGATCTACAACCGGGCTAGTTCTTACTTTTTCAATTTTGGTTTCAATTTTTTTTTTTTTTTTTTTTTTTTTTTTTTTTTTTTTTTTAATGACTAACTTTTGGAAACGGTTGAAACCTGTTCTGAAATTGAAATTATTATAGTATGAAAAATGTATAACCAATGTCGAAAAAGTAAAAATTACCCCGGTTGTAGATTGTCAGCAACTGTCCTATGCAAAAATAAATAAATAAATAAAAAGTTCATATAAAATATATTAAAATTCGAGTGAGTTATTTGAAAGCAACACACTCATAGATTTAACATTATCATGCGGGTAGTTTTGAGTGAGTAGAGTGGCATCTTAATTACTAAATTAAGGCTGGAAAATTAACCTCATATTGAGCATAAAACTGAATTAGGATGGAAATACTATTCATTTAATTTTTCATCACGATTGATTAGTGTGACGTATTACGAATAAAATTATAGTTTATGAATTCGGATATGGGTTTGTGTATTTAATTTATTTTAATCCTAATTGGAAATTTCAGATTATATATTACTCTGAGACATAATATTTTCTTTAATATTCTATAATGCTATAAGGATTTAATATGTAAATAGCTTAATGAACATAACATTCTATGAATTAACATGCATGAATTTTCATCTGTCTTAATTACTGTATTAAGGCTGGAAAATTAATCTGAGATTGAGAATGGAATGAAATTACGATGGTTATACTATTCAATAAATTTCTCATCACAATGGATTAAACTTAAGCATTACGATTGCTGAAATAGCTATGGCAAATTTGTTACATTTAACTAGGGATTTTAAGCAAAACCATTTACTACTTTTGTATGTTAAATATTGAAATAAAGAAAAGCCATTGAGGTCACATGCTCTTAAAACTATTTATATATTATATCCTTATTTCAAATGAAAATAATGTCCCTCAAAAGACAAGTTAAAGGGGGAAATAAATCACATTCTTCCCTTTTATATTTAATTAACGAACCTCCGAATCCAATCTGGGAAGCACCTTAATCAGAATAAACCGGTATACCAAATTTAAAGCAAATCTGATAATTTTGCATGAAAACACATTTAACCAAATTAAGAGGAAAGATTTATTCTCCCATTCTGCCATTCCATACTTAACTAATGAACGTTAAAATCTAATCAAAGATAGCGTCTTATCAGAATAAAACGGTATACCAAATTTGAAACAAATCGGATAATTCTGTATGAAAAACCAATTTATCTAAATAATGGCGCAGGAATAGCATGTGGTTCCTGTTTATACTAAACCAAGGAACACCTCACACTAATGAGGGAAGCGCCTTATCAGAATAAGCCAAAATAAAAATATTGAAGCAAATCGTATATTTATATCAAAAGGTATCGCGTAACGTACATACATACGTACCTATGGACATACAGAAACTGCGAGGACATTAGTTCTCTATCTTTGATAGCCTTTGAGCTAAAAAAATAATAAACTGCGTATTAACAGCATTTAAAAGTATAAATAATTGAAGATGACTTTATTATTTTTATTTAAAATTATATATTTCGCTGATAAAGTTCCTACAATTCAGTAAATATGACATGAGTTATTTATAAAATATAGATTATGATAAATTTTGCGCAAGTAGAGAACCCATATAAATCAAATTTGACATCTATAAACTAATAGCACAAATCGAGGGCGTATGTCAGTAGCGGCTCGTCAGGCAGTGCTGCATCAATATATTCACACCACTAAAATTGTATGGTTATTTCAGTTTTCTATAATCAACAAAATTTGTCGAACAAATAATAGAAAAGATTCTGCTAAATTTTAGTGGTAAGAAAAATCTCATGCAGCACTCCCTGACAAGCCGCTACTGGTGTGTGTTATCACAGCACAAAAAAGGGAAGCACAATTAAACTTGTTATTATGAATTCATTACTAACGTACTTTTTTAATTTTGATTTATTTCATTATTTTTTCCTACTTTCTTTTAAATTGTGACAACAATATTGAACGTTTTACATGATTAACACACGTATTAAAACTAATGGCTTTTCTGGTCAAAGCAAAAGTATAAACAACATAATCACAAAACAGACTCTTAAAATTTTCGGGGATGCTGATAACCGTGGTTTTACCGAAAAATAATTTTGAATACTTTAAAGCAATCCAACTTTCTTTAAATATGCAGTGTATCTGTAAATTCATAGTACGATATTGACCGGATACATAAAATCAATGGAACAAGATAAATATGTGAAATCTTCGCCGAATAAAAGAAAACTGTGTAAATTTCATACTTGTTCAGTATATCGTAACATTAACAATATATTCCTACAAAGAAAAAGTAAGAATTTATATTATAGATAAATATTTTGCTTATAAGACGTTTTTGTATTAATAAAAACATTTAAAAAACATTAAAAAATTGTATTTGCATGTTTCAACTCTTTTTAATCGAGTCATTTTCAAAGTGTAAATAGAAAATAAAATTACAAACATAATGAACTTGAAAAACTGAAATAAATAATTATTGAAATTAAATTAAATATACCACGCGCATTTTAATTTGGATATTGACCGGGGTCTAGCTAAATATTAAACCTGTAAATTCTCTAACCATTCAATCCATATATTTGGGATGCAAACATGTGAACTTTTAAATAAATTTCTATGGATTCTTTTGTGAATAATTTTAAATAAAAATTAGACCTGAAATTTATTTACTCTCATTAAAAAGTATGTGAATGATCTCTTTTTGATTTAATCTGGATAGAGCAGTTTTTCCCCTGTAAATTTTATATCTGTTGTATGTTCTTTACGCCTGATTTTAAATTTACGTCGGGTCATACTTATATAAAAGTTTTTTATTCTTCCTTCTCTAATAAATGGAATCCTATAAACTTTCGAGAGGTCGTCTATACTAATGGGATAATATTTGGTATTTAAGACAATTTACAATTTACGCCTGATTTTAAATTTATGTTGGGTCATACCTATATAAAAGTTCTTTATTCTTCCTTCTCTAATAAATGGAATCCTATAAACTTTCGAAAGGTCATCTATACTAATGGGATAATATTTGGTATTTAAGACAATTTACAATTTACGCCTGATTTTAAATTTACGTCGGGTCACACTTATATAAAAGTTTTTAATTCTTCCTTCTCTAATAAATGGAATCCTATAAACTTTCGAGAGGTCGTCTATACTAATGGGATAATATTTGGTATTTAAGACCATTTTTAATTTTGGGGGAGATAGAAGATAATCACGAATGTTATTCACTTTACTACATCAGATGTCCATAACTGTGCGTGGGAAGGCCTTGCCTGTGCTTGTTGGATGCGTGTAAAGCAACAAATGGAGACCATATATGAAACCTGGAGAGTTTTTTATATGAAGAATTCACATTTCCATCTTGTTTCGATGATTTTCTGTGACCCAGTCGGATTTGCACCATGACTTTGCGGTTACTCTGCATATCTTATTTTAGCGATATTAATCACATAGAGGGATCATTTGAAGCTATCTACTAAAAGCAATAAATAAATAAATATATAAAATAAAACCACCAGCCCCCAAAATAATAAAAAAAATCTGTATTAGAGAAAATATTGTTTGGGAGCTTTTTAATTACATTAACCCTTTCCGGGGCAAGCAAATTCTATTAGTAAAATGAGAAATTGTCGATTGATACCGGAATTTATAAAGGACTTGTCTAGATATTATGAATTCCTTAATATAAGCTTTCATTGTAAAAGCAAAATTATATTAAAATATTACTGGTGTCGTTTGCAAGTTTGGAATTAAAATTAGGTGTTGCCGGCCCGGCAACACTGCGCAAGAAAGGGTTAGACTGTTTCACGTTTTATGAACCTGAAATACGTTTCAGGGGTTTAGTAAAGATTTTTCATTATATAATAGAAAACAGATAGAATTTAACAGGGACACACAAAAGATTTTGAATACTTATATTGTATACTATTACACTACTATCTGAATATTTTTAAAACTTTGTTATAATTCGAACGCATCTCAATTGCAACGTATGACATCGAATTTCCGATATGTTATTTGTTAAAATTGCATTTCGTTGATGATTTTGAAGAAACGTGTATTTTCATACAGAGTATATATTTCAAATATATAATTATTTTAGTTCAAAGTATTTTAAAAAAATAAATGATAATATTAATATTAGTTATAATTATCCTTTAAAACTTTAATTGGATCAATAACATGAACAGATAAATACAATATTATCTTTTTTTTAAATCTCAGACTGTACTATATATTAAAAAAAAAAACAGAATTTCTAAAATTGTAGTATTAAACATTATTTTACTAGTAAATTTCACATGAACAATTTTTTCCATATATCACTCAACTATATTTATGCAATTTACATCAAATCTATAAATATTGATACAATACCAATGACAGTTATGTAATTTATCCGGTAACTCAGCAGAGTATAAACACATCAGCATCTGTGTACTGGGTGGAGTAGAAAATGATCCATTTCACAAATAATACATAATTTATGTGAGAAGCTTTATCCAGCAAATTTATTGCGTAAATGGTAGATGACGATTTAGTATTATATGCTTTTTTCTTGTGATTCACTCATATTTGAAGTATTGTTTTAATCAAGCATAAACCCATGCATGTATATGTGTCAAAGGAAAAATGTTTAGTTATGAAATATGAAATTTAGGCTTAAATAAATACATCTTCACTCATTTTATTGAGGGGATGAAATAAAGATTCTTTAATTTATAAAATTATTAAGACTACTTTACTTACTGATCATAATTGGATATTGCTAATTGCTAAACAGTGTCACCAATTAAAGTTCAACTTTAAGAATCAGAGAAAAAATTTTAATTATTACCAGCTTATACTAAAAACTTATACGTTACTAATCAGCGTATACTTTACTAAATTTGATATTGAAATATTAAAAATCTTTTTTTTTTAAATACACAGTATCTCAATGTTATCATAAAAGTCATGATCATTGATTGACCTTAGTGAGAAAAAAAATTGCCTTGAGATACATATATATTGCAAATTTAATTTTTTTTCGCCAAAACTAACCTTTATGCTATCTTAATTTCCTTATAATAATATTCCGTACTTACTTCAACTTATTAAATTAACATCTTGTTTCTAGATCTAATCTATTAATCTTTATGGAAACGATATAAATTCTTAATTCGCCTTAAAAAACGTTTATTCCAGTATGCGTAAATTTAAAAAGATGGCTCTAAATTAAAAATATTCTTAATTAAACTTTATTTCTTAATATTCCAAATAAAACTCATTTTTCTATGTTTTTATCAACCCTTTTTAAGAAAGTCTTATTAAATTCATTCGAAAACCGTACCTTTCAAAAAATATCATTATTTTCTTTTATCTATTTATTTATTTTCCCTCAGTGAACATTTGATATTGTGCATATCAATAAATTAATTTCTTTTCTTTTTCTCCTAAAATTAATCGTCTATAAAAATCGCCTGCCTAAGATATTTAAAATTCTGAGTCGATTATAAATTGGTTAAATAATATTTTTTAAATAAAATTGTTGTCTGTCAAATATTAATCTCGACACTGGGTATGAGTTATGTTTTATAAAAGAATGAGGATTTGAGACTAAAGAATGTTCTAGAATTTTCTTTTTAGATTTAAACAAGTAGGAAATTGCACGTGAAGCGTAGCAAACGAGGTGCGTTCGTACGATAACGAAGTTTTAAAAATATTACTCTCATATATCAATCTCATAAAATTGTAAATAGTGAATTACAATTAAAACGCTCATCAAACAATATTCTCCTTATACCATTATGTAATGGAATACTTTTGTGTGGCCTTGTAAATCAATAACAAATGTTCTTTGCATCACAAATTATGTAAAATGTATATTATAATATGTACTTTATATTGTATATAAATTTTATTAAGTTCGAATGAGTGCAACACCATTAAAATGCATTTGAAACTTTTTCCCCATTGACTATAATGTAACGGAATACTTTTGATTGCCCCTGTAATTGATCTATGCATCCGATTTTCATAAAATTTGAAATAACTCGACAAAATTATGTAATAACTATGTATTTTAAATTTCAAACGTATAAAATGCATTTGAAACTTTTTCCCCATTGACTATAATGTAATTGAATACTTTTGATTGTCCCTGTAATTGATCTATGCACCCGATTATCAAAAAATTTTAAATAACTCAACAAAATTATGTAATAACTCTGTATTTTAAATTTCAAACGATTAAAATGCATTTGAAACTTTTTTCCCCATTGACCGTAATGTAATGGAATACTTTTGATTGCCCCTGTAATTGATCTATGCATCCGATTTTCATAAAATTTGAAATGACTCGACAAAATTATGTAATAACTATGTATTTTAAATTTCAAACGTATAAAATACATTTGAAACTTTTTCCCCATTGACTATAATGTAATTGAATACTTTTGATTGTCCCTGTAATTGATCTATGCACCCGATTATCAAAAAATTTGAAATAACTCAACAAAATTATGTAATAACTCTGTATTTTAAATTTCAAACGATTAAAATGCATTTGAAACTTTTTTCCCCATTGACCGTAATGTAATGGAATACTTTTGATTGCCCCTGTAATTGATCTATCCATCCGATTTTCATAAAATTTGAAATGACTCGACAAAATTAGGTAATAATTATGTATTTTAAATTTCAAACGATTCGGTTGGGTAGTTTTTGCGTTGTTATATGCGGACAGACAGACAGACGGACGGACTGAGCGACAACAATAGGTGCTACGTATTTACATAATTACGAACGCACCTAAAAAGGGAGGAAGCCTCGAGAGGTGGTAAGAAAAAGGATTGTTGGGCTCTCGCTTCCACGAGTATGGCTGGAATATTTTTTTTTTTTTTTTTTTTTTTTTTTTTTTGGATGTTTCGGTAAAAGATTGTCTGCAAAAGGAGCTTTTCTCTCTATTATAGCTACAGTTTAATAAAATGAGCTTGCAGCAGCCAAGGAGTGACTTATTGGATCTTCTACATTTATTTATTTTATTTTTTTTTTTTTTTCTCGCTGGCCATGACTTCTGTGCAGAAAAAGGGAAACCTGGCGATGATGTTTCTGTCCCCCTAACTTTAAAATGTCACATATATATAATGTAAAACAAATTTCTCAGAAACAGATTTGATTGATACTATCTAGTTTTTTTGAGAAACATTATTCAATATTTTTGTAGCAAATTAAGAAGTTTACATAAATTTTATGCTACATATATCTTTTTTTACTAAAGCCTATAATTCTGATATTGCTTTTATTCTGATTTAAATAAACTGTAAGTATGATAAATATAAAAAATGACATGTTTTATTATAAATTCTTTTAGTCTTAATTTAGCATAATACTAAAAAAAACGTAAATGAATTTTTACTCGCATATGATATGGTACAATATATATTATGCAAGTTAAAATGAAGCAAAAACTAATTAATTACTAAAAATGTATTTCAATAATCAAAAAAAAAGGTATACTTACTTTCTTATTAAATATTTATTTAAATAATATTATTACTTTTGACAAGAATATTTTAAAAAGTGAATAATAATATTAATATTAGTTATCTTAATTCTTCAAAATTTTAAATGTATAGTAAGATTTTTCTTCTACCTAATTTTATATGTTATTATATGTAAAAAACACGAATTTTGTAGCATGATAAATTAAAGATCGATGTATCAAAATATCTATATATAGCATGAATGAATGCTTTTCATAATCTATATATCAGTCATGTTTTCTGTTGCATTTAGTACATCAAATCTATGGATGTTAAGACAATACCCATGACAGCTGTGTAATTTATCACATAACTCAGCAGAGTCTGAACACATCAGCATCTGTGTATTGGGCGGAGTAGCAAATGATCCATTTCACAAATAATGCATACTTTATGTAGGAAACGTTATCTGATAAATTTATTGAGTAAGTGGTAGACGACACTTTAGAATTACGCTCTTTTCCTTGTAATTTACTTTAAATCTGATGTATTTTGTATATCAAGTACAAACCCTTGCATGTATATGTGAGAAAGAAAAAACGCTTATTTATGAAGTATAAAATTATTTTATAAATAAATTAGTAGCATGCATAGCAATAGCTAAATACAGTCTTTTATCACTGTTGTTTTATATATTTACTACATGTTAAAAGGGAAGATTTTTGAAAACTGTAAAATTAAATATTTATGCATTCGCAATAAAGATTAATTTTTATTTATTTATTTATGTTTAAAATCCGTACATCACTCATGTTTTCTTTTGCAATTTACATCAACGCTATTTATGTTGATACAATACCAATGGTAGTTATGTAATTTATCACATAACAGAGTATAAACTCATCAACATCCGTGTATTGGGAGGAGTATCAAACGATCCATTTGAAAAATAATGGGTAATTTATGTGAGAAAGGTTATTCGGTAAATTTATTCTGTAACTGACAGATGACGCCTTAGTATTATGCTCTTTTCCGAGTGATTTACTCTATATTTGAAGTATTGGCTTAATGAAGCATGAACCCTCGCATGTGTATGTGAAAAAGGAAAAAAAAAAAACGTTTACTTATGAAGTATAAAATTCGCTTATAAATAAATCAGTAGCATGCATAGTAACAACAAAGTGCAGTATTTTATCTCTATTGTTTTATATTTTACTGCATGTAAAATAGGAAGGTTTTTGAAAATTGTAAATTAAATGTTTATGCATTCACAATAAAAATCAATTTTTGTTTATTTATTTTTATAATCATAGAAGGCGGCAGCCTTCAAGTGACGCAGCTTTAAACCTACCATCGTCAAAACCTACCATCGTCATAAGGGTAGATGCGGAACTTCATATATACAGCTAACTCAACTTCAAAGGAAATCGGAAAAGCCGCCTTCTAATAACTCAGCAAATATTGGTCAGAATGGTCCAATTTTTTTAATATAGTCTTATATTCCCAGTCTAATCCTATCCTATAATTTTTACATTTCTACGTGCCGTATATTTTTAGATCTCGATAACCATTTTTAAACTGAAAACGATGGTGTTTGTTCCTGATAATGAGATCTAGATAACGGGCTGGGAGATTTTATCAAAACTTATATATAATATGAATCTCTTTAAGATAGAGGTAATAAGACTTGCCTTGTTTCTAGGAAAACTCTTGTTTGTTATATATTGGTCTTGGAAAATTGGACTATATTAGCTCGCGGATTACATGTTATTCTATGGGTTAGCAGACGGAGCAGGAGTGAAAAACTTTACAGTTAAATGGTCACAGTTAAAACACCCAAATCGAAGCAATAAATGTTTTTTAAACTACAAAAACATCTTATCATGTGCTTTAAAACATTCAATAAATATATACTAAATCAAATTTCTATTTATATTGCCTTTATTTTTCGTAAGAAGAAAATATTACGTTTCTTACATTGGATATTTTTGCATTTTGTGGAAAAAATATTTTGAATCCTTTTTTTAAAATAGGAAAATATTTTTTAATTATACATATTCAATATACTTTCGACTTATGATTTTTTTTTAAGTTTTCAAACAAAAATTATTTTAAATTATTTGTTGTTGGAAAGTCATGTATTCATACGCCTAGGGGCGCCACTTGTCTAGTTTTGTTTTGAATCCGAACCCGAACGCGGCAAGTTACACGGAGCATTTTTCATTCAGGTAGTAATATTCTTACATAATGTCCATTAAATTGATATAGAAAATGCACGAATTAAAAAATATAAACCAGACAAGATAGAATCATTAAGTAATTTTCAGGTTTTAATAATCCACATTGTACGGAGGTGTACTAAATTAAAAAGAAAAACTAAAAAGAAAAAGCAAGTAGACTGTAAATTTAATGGAATGTTTATTTTTCTAAGAGTCGCTGCTTGATGCGGCATTAGAGCTTGTTGCTAAGAGACTGTTTCTCTCAATCCACTGCGTCACACAACACGTGAGCAGGGTTACAGTAAATTGCCGATTGGCGTATAATTGGCGTGGGCTGTGTTTGTCGCCAAGGCGATGTTACAAGAACACAATACAGAAGCGGAACATCCCGCCCGGCGTTGAAATATTTTTATATTTCAAGATACATATGCAATACAAGTAATAATACAATATGATACAGATTATAAGCAAAAATAAATAAATAAAATAAATAAACACAAATAATACAGGAAAAATTAATACATAATAAAGCACATTTAAAGTTTAGGATCTATGATGTTGTCCTCAATGGGTAATATACTTATTTTTGAAATAGGTCGTTTAAAATTACCCTTAGCGGTACGAACTTCAACTACCCTGACTATCCCGTCCGCGCCTGGGAAAACCTTATTAATGCGCCCTAGTGACCAAGTGCAAATGGGTAATTGTGAGTCCTTAAGCAAAACTAGCATTCCTGGCAGAATATTAGGCTTTTTAAATAGCCACTTGTTTCTTTCTTGTAACTGGCTCAGATAATTATTCTGCCAACGTTTCCATATTAACTGCGTTAATTTTTGAGTCCTTTGCCATTTATTTAGCAAATTATCTTTGACCTCACTTAAATTGGGTTCTGGAATTAAATTAAGAGGCTTTCCTATGAGAAAGTGACCAGGAGTCAACACCTGAAGATCGTCAGGATCTGTTGACAAAGGACAAAGCGGTCGCGAATTTAAAATAGCCTCTATCTGTGTGATAACTGTCAGGAATTCCTCGATCGTGAGATGAGCTGAACTCACAGCTCTTTTTAAGTGGTATTTGAAAGATTTGACTCCTGCCTCCCAAAGGCCACCAAAATTTGGCGCCCTAGGAGGGGAGAACTTCCAGTTAATACCTTCAGAAGCTAAAAAGTTCGAAACTTCATCACTCGTAACAAGTCTACGTAAATGTTTTAGTTCTGCTGAAGCCCCAACGAAATTTGTAGCATTGTCGCTAAAGTTTACAGAGCTTTTCCCACGACGAGCGAAGAATCTTTTTAGAGTCGCTATTATAGCCTCGGATGTCAAATCTGAGACAAAATCCAAGTGCACAGCTTTAGTGACCATACATACAAATATGGCAACATAGATTTTCTGAAAAGTACCCTTTCTTTGACCTTTATATTTTATTTCAAAAGGCCCACTTAAATCTAATCCCACATTTGAAAATGGGGAACTGGGCACTATTCTTTCAGGAGGGAGATCCCCCATCATTTGACTAGCCGTTATAGGTTTAATTTTAAAGCATTGTAAACACTCATGTACAATTTTACGCGCAATATTTCTGCCACCGAGAGGCCAACATTTTTGACGCACAGTGTTCAAAAGAGCTTGGGGTCCTACATGAAAATCTCGTTTATGATCAAAATTCAAATTTGATTTTGCTAGTCTTCCTCCCACCCTCAATAAGCTATCTCCATCTAAAAAGGAATTTAAGAATTTTAACTTACTTGCGCGATGAACCGAAGATCCCGCTTGGAGGGCCGAAATTTCATTTTTGAAATACTTTACCTGTTCATTTTTTATTAAATAAACCTCTGCCATTCTTAATTCCTCCAGCAACAGAGGGCCGGTTGCAGATGTTGCTTTTTTACATTTATGTATGAATCTGAAAATATAAGCTAAAATTCTAATTAATTTTTGGAAATTATTGCTAAGATTAATTAAATTATCACAGAAATTAGAGTCATTATGAATAGCGAATGTCAAGTTGCTGGGAGCTTTAAGCTCACTAGAATAATGTTCATCTTTAATGTCACTTATATTAGAGTCAGTTTTTGCTATTGTTTCTTCAAGAATTGAAAGAGGCGGGCCATGCCACCACAACTGGTTAGAAGACAGGTTTTCCACACTTGCACCTCTTGATATCAAGTCAGCTGGATTGTGTTCTGACGGAATATGAAACCATGGAAAGTTCTTAGTTTGTTCCTTAATTTGCACAACGCGGTTTCCCACAAACGTTTTCAGGAGATGAGGAGCAGTGTCTATCCAAGCTAAAGCAATAGTTGAATCAGAAAACAAATTGACTGAAGCTACTTGTTTGTCTAATGAATTTAAGACCTTGTTAGTGAGTTTAGCCAGAAGAAGACATGCTGACAGTTCGAGACGTGGCACTGTTATTACTTTGGTTGGACACACGCGGGATTTACTACATAATAAGTAACTGATGGTTTCACTAGAATTAGATGTTTGCATGTATATCACTGCGCCATAAGCCTTGGAAGAAGCATCTGCGAAACCATTTAGCACCACTGATTGGTTCACAGCTAGGAAGCATCTTGGTACTTCAATGGATTCCAGTTCTTTAAGACTTTCGAGGAAGGTTTCCCATAGTTTGGCGACATGAGAGGGCAGCTTCTCATTCCACTCTATTTTAAGAAGCCATAGCTCCTGCATGAATATTTTTGCTTTAGCAATCACTGGCCCTAAGAGACCGAAAGGATCATAAATGCGGGCAATTTGCGAAAGTACATCTCTTTTTGTGAAATCACTCTTTGTGTTGATATTAACTTTATACCTAAACGTATCATTGAAACTGTTCCACAACATCCCTAATGTTTTAACAGTTATTTCTTCAGAATTTCTGTCCAGGGGAAACATGTGATTATCAGTAGATTGGACCTCATTGGTACACCATTTGTGTAAAACCATCCCTCCCTTTAGGAGGAGTTCAGTTAATTGCGATTTCATTAATCTGAATTCTTCTAAATTGGATGAGCCCGATAGGCAATCATCCATATAAAAGTCCTTCAAAACAATTTTCGATGCTAACGGGAATTCCTTTTTCTCATCTAGAGCTAATTGTTGTAATACTTTGGTGGCTAAGTAGGGAGCACAAGATGTTCCATACGAAACTGTTGTTAGCTGAAATACCTTAACCGGGGATGACATACTGTCTTTCCACAAAATTTTTAAATATTTGTACTGGGATGGATTTATTTCTATCATCCTAAACATTTGTTTAATATCCGCAGTAAAAGCATAAATATGCTTTCTAAATCTAATTAATATCGAAAAAAGATCATCTTGCAGAACTCCACCCTTACATAATAAATCGTTCAAAGATTTTCCGTTGGTTGACTTGGCACTAGCGTCAAAAACGACGCGTAGTTTTGTGGTTTTACTAGAGGGTCGTAAAACGCCGTGATGTGGTAAGTAATAGCCATCATTAAAGTTCGTGTTTTCTTTTATTTCATGCATGTGATTTAAATCTCTATATTCTTTAATAAATTCTGTGTATAAATTTTTCATAACAGGATCTCGATCTAAACGTTGCCACAGAGAGTTTAATCTTTTCAAAGCAAGATTTTTGGAATTTCCCAAATCGGGTTCTAAAACCTGTGGTTTAAACGGCATCGTGACCACAAACCTACCATCCGGTTTTCTGAAGTGCGTTTTATCGAAGTGATCATTACAATATTCTAATTCTTTACTGTTACTGGGTTTTAAATTTTGTACTTCTTCAATTTCCCAAAAAGACTTCAAAGTGTCATTAAGTAAATCAAGATTTTTTGTTAAGAAACAATAATTAGTATTATTATTATTTACTGTTTTGTCATAAATACAACCAGATACTAAATATCCAAAAATACTTGATTGCAAATATAAATTATTGCCTAACTTTATTTTTTCTTCATTTAAAAGAGAAAAATACAGTTCAGCACCGATAATTATCTCCACACTGCTTGGAATGTTAAATTTTTTATCCGCTAAACAAATATTTGCTGGAATTTTTAAATCTGATATGTTTATCTTTTTCGAGGGCGTGAAGTCACAAATGTTTGGAACGATTAATAACTCAATATCATAACTGGCACTATTCATTTTATTTGACAACTTCGATTTGATTCTAGATTTAATGTAAATAGGCAATTTATTTATTCCACTTACAGGAATATTTATTTTCTCCTTTTTCAAGCCTAATATTTGTGCTGCTTTAAATGTACAAAAACAATTCTGAGATGCGGAATCTAATATTGTCCTGAAAGGAATTTTGATGCCATTTACATCTGTCAAATAAATTATTGCAGTGCTAATTAAAACAGATTTATTATTATCATTTTCATATGAAAAAAATGAATGAGCAGTAGTTTCGTTTTGTGATAAATCTTCCGAAACAAAATTGCTATTTATTGTTTCATGTAATGGGAGATTGTTTATAGGATTGTTTACTGGTGTTGTATAATTATGTAATGATGAATGATGGCTTGCGCTCTTGCAAACATGACAAGTGCTTTTTGAATTACAATAATTAATGAGGTGGGCTGAACTTAAACAATTGAAGCAAAGTTTATTTTTCTTAACAAGGTTAATTCGCACACTTAACTTCATGTTTTTATATTTAACACAATGATATAAGGGGTGGTTTTCGGTTTTACAAATTACGCAACATTTACTTTGAGGTTTGCTTGTTTTTATGAATAAGGATTTTGCAGTATATTTAGAGGATACATTAGAACTTATACTATTTAAGATTTGACATCTTCGCTCAAGAAATTCTAAAAATTCATCAAAATTAGGCACCTCATTATCCTTTAATGTTAGTTCGTATTGTTTACGAGTTTCGTTATCTAGTTTATTTAGAATAATATTCAGCAAAATTGCGTTCGAGAAATTATCTCTATCATACTTTAAGATCTTTAAAGCCCTTAAATTTTTCTTCACGTTATCCAATAAAATGCGGAGATCCTTAGCGGATTCCTGTTTAATTACACAAAGATTTAAAATATTCTTTATATGACAATCTACCATAACTCTTTTATTCTCGTATCTTTGTTCTAACGCATTGAAAAGTGAAACATAATTTTCATCTGGTGTAAGCAAACTCCTCGCTTCACCAGTCAAAGCAGAACGCAAATAAAATAATTTTTCATTATCTTTTAAATTTGAATTATCATTAATAAGCTCGTTAAATGTACTTTTAAATACGGACCATTCTTCAATTCTGCCACTAAAAACCGGCAATATGACCCTAGGTAGCTTAATGCTAGACGTTTTAGCTTGGTCCTGTTCAATAGATTTTTTATTAGAATCAGTATTTTCATAATAAGCATTAATAGAGGATTTTAAGCTTACCTCTAGTTTTAGAATATCCTCGTCCAGTTGACTCAGTATTTTTTCAGTTTCTTCCAACTTTTCTTCCTCTATTATTCTATAATATTCCAGTTTAAGAGCTTCAAACTTTTCTTCAGTTTTCGACAGTAAATCCAGGTGGGCTTTCCATTCGGATAAATTAAATGTTTTTCCATCCGTTGCGTTAAATATCCTGGTGACTTGGGCCTTGATATTCCCTCGCCTTCTGTTCAATGCTTTTATCTCAGTTTCCGACATTATTCGTCTTGTTGACGAAATTCGATAAATTCAATATTTAATTCAATAGAAAAGACACTGATTCGTTCATACCTCCGGGTCGCTAGGACCAAATGTACGGAGGTGTACTAAATTAAAAAGAAAAACTAAAAAGAAAAAGCAAGTAGACTGTAAATTTAATGGAATGTTTATTTTTCTAAGAGTCGCTGCTTGATGCGGCATTAGAGCTTGTTGCTAAGAGACTGTTTCTCTCAATCCACTGCGTCACACAACACGTGAGCAGGGTTACAGTAAATTGCCGATTGGCGTATAATTGGCGTGGGCTGTGTTTGTCGCCAAGGCGATGTTACAAGAACACAATACAGAAGCGGAACACACATGTTGTTTCTTGTTACGCCAATTGAATCTCGCAATGTCAATATACAACGAATAAGCTCTGCAATAAAGTTAACCGGAGAATCTTGCAATGGATTATTAATTAATACAGAATGTGTAACTTTGCAGTAAAGTTATTTGCTTGTATTTTTGAAGACTTATGGATTACAGTGTGGAGGCAGGATATATTCAAAATTTTACGAGAATGCCAGTTAAAATCTGGACTGCATTTTGTTTTGTTTTGTTTTTTGTCAGTAATTTTGGGTGAAATGCAGTTTACTCTCCTTCGCCAAGGAACTTTTTACGTGTATTGTTTGATAAACAATTTTACCTCTATATATATTTTGTTTATTTTTTTAATTTTTTCGCTGCTTGAGCAAAGAATAGGTTTGCATTAATCATAATTAATAAACGGAAACTTACTGGCTTGCTTAAAGTATTGTTTTTAAATACAGGGTACAAAATACATGAATTTTCTTAAATCCCAGTTTATTTTATTAAAATTTGTCATTTCATGAAAATAAAATTATTGCATATCTTTTATCTTTGAGTTTAAGTGTTAAAACACTTTTCAATGTTTACATTTTAACATGTTTTGCAGATAATACATTTTGTGAATTTCACAGAGTTGACTGTATTATACTCTATTATAAGCATTCATTATGATTTCTAGTACATTATTACATTCAAATTACTCTTTTTAAAAATGTAAACAAAAGATGAGCACATTATATTTCTGCAATGTCTGGTCCCAAGTTACACACACTTGATGGACTTTACAATTTCTATATATTGCTTATTTTAAACTTAAGTGAAATGTTGGCTAAAACATTTTCAGTTTCATAAATTATTTCAATTTGAAATATTTTAGTAATCGCTACTACTGTTATTTCGTCGACCAATTTCGCCAAATTATACATAATCACATATTTTTTTATTTTAAATAATGAAAAAACAAATAATTAGTAAAATATTAATAAAAAGTCGAAATAAAAATCAATGACATTTTAAATATACAAATTTTATTTAATGTCATTGAATGTGACATTCACAATCATCCATTATTGGAATTTAATCTTATAGTTTGGCGATAATTTTTTGGTCGACGGGATAACCTAGTAGTACCTAGTAATCTATAAAGCTAACAAGTAACATTTATACAACATTTCATTAACTCGATTCCTCTTAAGTAAATTTGAATAAGCGACGGCAAAAATCCATTGCAAGATTCTCTGGTTAATTTTATTGCAGACTTTATTCATTGTATATTAAGACATTGCAAGATTGTATTGGCATAACAAGAAACATCCATGTGGATTATTAAAACCATGAAATATACGTAATGATTCTATCATGTCTGTTCGATGGTTTTCAATTTGTGCATTTTCTTTATCAATTCTATTCTAAATAAATTCTACCTGAATGAAAAATGCTAATAACGCGTTCTGATTAAAAAAAAAAAAAATTAGACAAGTGGCGCCTTCTTAATATGGAATATAATATAGAATGTATGAAAACTTATGAATTAGAGGGGGGAGGCAGGGTATATTCAAAATTTTATGAGAATGCCAGGTAAAAATCCTGTATTGTACTTTTTTTTGGTTTGTTGTCAAAAACTTTTTTCTCATGTCTATGAGTAAATTACTCCTTGCACTAACATAAGATTTTGTTGTCAGTGGCACAGCCAAGGGGGTGTTTTTGTGAACTACATCCATGAATCGTTAAAAAAAAAAAAAAAAAAGCAAATTGCATAAAAAATGGGAATTACGTCCACAAATTGCTTAATGTGAATTACGTCCATGAATCATGTAAAAAAGCGAGAATTATATTCATAAATTGTATGAAAAATGCAAATTACGTCTATGAATCGTGTAGTAAAACATAAATTATGTTCATAAATCGCTCAAAAAACACGAATTTTGGCAGCAAAAAGTTGAAACGGAAATTACCTATATAAAACGCATAAAAATAGCGACTTGCATTCATGAATTGCATAAAAAATGTGAATTGCGTTCATAAATCACTCAAAAAATGCGAATCACTTCCATGAATTGTGCAAAAAAACATGAATAACGTTCAGAAATTGCAAAAAATGCCAATTACGTCCAAGAATTGGTAAAAAAAAGCGAATTACATTCATAAATCCTATAAAAACACAAATAATGTCAATAAATCGATCAAAAAACGCAAATTTCGTCGATAAAAAGCTCAAAAGATGCATATTATGCCTATGAATCACATAAGTATAGCAAATTACGTCCATAAATCATGTAAAATGTAAATTACATTCATTAATCGCATAAAAATTGCGAATTATGTCCATGAATCGCTCAAAAAAAAGCAAATTGCATAAAAAACATGAATTGGTCCACAAATCGCTCAAAACGTGAATTACGTCCATGAATTGTTTAAAAAAGTGAGAATTACGTTCAGAAATTGTATGAAAAACACAAATTATGTCTATGAATCGTGTAGTAAAATGGGAATTATGTTCATAAATTGCTCAAAAAACACGAATTTTGGCAGCAGAAAGCTGAAACATAAATTAAGTTCATAAATCACTCAAAAAATGCGAATCACTTCCATGAATCGTGCAAAAAAATACTAATAACATTCATAAATTACAAAAAATGCGAATTAGGTCCAGCAATTGGTAAAAAAAGCGAATTACATTCATAAATCCTATAAAAACACAAATAACGTCAATAAATCGATCAAAGAACGCAAATTTCGTCGACAGAAAGCTCAAAAAATGCAAATTACGTCTACGAATTGCATAAATATAGTAAATTACATCCATAAATCATGTAAAATGTAAATTACATTCATTAATCGCATAAAAATTGTGAATTATGTCCATGAATCGCTCAAAAAAAGCGAATTGCATAAAAAACATGAATTGGGTCCACAAATCGCTCAAAAGGTGAATTACGTCCATGAATTGTTTAAAAAAGTAAGAATTACGTTCAGAAATTGTATGAAAAACACAAATTATGTCTATGAATCGTGTAGTAAAATGGGAATTATGTTCATAAATTGCTCAAAAAACACGAATTTTGGCAGCAGAAAGCTGAAACGCAAATTACGTCTATAAATCGCATAAAAATAGCAAATAGTGTTTTGCATTCATGAATTGCATAAAAAACGCGAATTATATTCATGAATCGCTTAAAAAACACATTACGTCCATGAAAACATGAATTACATTCATAAATCACTCAAAAAATGCGAATCACTTCCATGAATCATGCAAAAAAACATTAAGGACGTTCATAAATTACAAAAAATGCGAATTACGTCCAAGAATTTGTGAAAAAAAGCAAATTATATTCATAAATCCTATAAAAACACAAATAACGTCAATAAATCGATCAAAAAACGCAAATTTCGTCGATAGAAAGCTCAAAAGATGCAAATTATGTCTATGAATCGCATAAGTATAACAAATTATGTCCATAAATCATGTAAAATGTAAATTACATTCATTAATTGCATAAAAATCGCGAATTATGTCCATGATTCGCTCAAAAAAAGCAAATTGCATAAAAAACATGAATTGGGTCCACAAATCGCTCAAAACGTTAATTACGTCCATGAATTGTTTAAAAAAGTGAGAATTACGTTCAGAAATTGTATGAAAAACACAAATTATGTCTATGAATAGTGTAGTAAAATGGGAATTATGTTCATAAATCGCTCAAGAGACACGAATTTTGGCAGCAGAAAGCTAAAATGCAAATTACGTCTATAAATCGCATAAAAATAGGGAATAGCATTTTGCATTCATGATTTGCATAAAAAACGCGAATTGCATTCATGAATCGCTCAAAAAATGCAAATTACGTCCATGAATTGCATAAAAATATGAATTATGTTCATAAATCACTCAAAAAATGCGAATCACTTCCATGAATCATGCAAAAAAACACGAATAACATTCATAAATTGCAAAAAATGCGAATTACGTCCAAGTGTTGTGTAAAAAAAGCAAATTACATTCATAAATCCTATAAAAACAAAAATAACGTCAATAAATTGATCAAAAAACACAAATTTCGTCGACAGAAAGCTGAAAAAAATGTAAATTATGTCTATGAATTGCATAAAAATAGCAAATTATGTCCATAAATCATGTAAAATGTAAATTACATTCATTAATCGCATAAAAATTGCGAATTATGTTTATAAATTGCTCAAAAATGCAAATTACATTCATAAATCGCATAAAAAACACGAATGATGACCATGAATTGCGCAAAAAATGCGAATTACACCCAACATTAAATTAATTTGCAGAAAGTTTTTGGTTTTATACAAGTCTGCCAACAAGAACCTACAAGTTATCCTGAAACCCATTCTAAACCAACAAAAATTTAATGGAAAGATAAATTTGTCCAAGAAAGACAAAATAATTTCCATTGACATACATTGACCAGAATCGAAAAATTCCTATTGAAATCTATCCTATACACTCCAAAACCAGAAAGAAAAAAATCCCTCCAAGAGTAACTCAATCTATCTGCTGCAAAATAAAGTACATTGAAATGCAACTGAACAAGAACCTGAAAATTACATTTGAAATCAAACCGAAACCAGATTCAACCCCCCCCCCCCAAAAAAAAAAAAAAAATCCAACCATATCTTGATTTGGGAAAGAAAACTTAATTTCCATAGATACGCGTGGTCAGAAATCTGAAAATTCCAATTAGTCTATGGGTTAGCAAACCTTAATTCGATCTAAAAAAAAAAAAAAAAAAAAAAAATTCTGACAATACACACTGACAAGCAGAGTTGTATAATATAGACGCACGCCATGTGCAGAAAATTTTATGAAGGAACAATTTTTATTTATTTATTTCGACAAAGAATTGCGCAAAAAAAAAAAAGTGTATCTCAACAAAGAATCATGTAAAAAAACCCAACATTTCAACAAAATACCACGCGAAAAACGTGAATTCCGTGCAAAGACCGCAATAAAAACATTAATTCAATCCATGAATCGCATAAAAAATACGAGTTCCATGCATGAATCGCATAAAAATGTGAATTACATGCATGAATCGCATAAAAAATGTGAACTACATCCATGAATCGCAAAAAAAAAAAAAGCAAATTGCATAAAAAATGGGAATTACGTCCAGAAATTGCTTAAAATGTGAATTACGTCCATGAATCATGTAAAAAAGCGAGAATTATATTCATAAATTGTATGAAAAACGCCAATTACGTCTATGAATCGTATAGTAAAACATGAATTATGTTCATAAATCGCTCAAAAAACACGAATTTTGGCGGCAGAAATCTGAAACGGAAATTACCTCTATAAAACGCATAAAAATACCGAATTGGATTCATGAATTGCATAAAAAATGTGAATTAAGTTCATGAATCGCTCAAAAAATGCAAATTACATCCATGAATTGCATAAAAACGTGAATTACGTTTATAAATCACTCAAAATATGCAAAAAAACATGAATAACGTTCATAAATTGCAAAAAATGCGAATTACGTCCAAGAATTGGTTAAAAAAGCGAATTACATTCATAAATCCTATAAAAACACAAATAACGTCAATAAATTGATCAAAAACACAAATTTCGTCGACAGAAAGCTCAAAAAATGCAAATTATATCTACGAATTGCATAAATATAGCAAATTACATCCATGAATCATGTAAAATGTAAATTACATTCATTAATCGCATAAAAATCGCGAATTATGCCCATGAATAGTTTAAAAAACGCGAATTGGGTCCACAAATCGTCAAAACGTTAATTACGTCCATGAATTGTTTTTTAAAAAGTGAGAATTACGTTCAGAAATTGTATGAGAAACACAAATTATGTCTATGAATTGTGTAGTAAAACGGGAATTATGTTCATAAATCGCTCAAAAAACACGAATTTTGGCAGCAGAAAGCTGAAACGCAAATTACGTCTATAAATCGCATAAAAATAGCGAATAGGGTTTTGCATTCATGAATTGCATAAAAAACGCAAATTACATTCATGAATCGCTCAAAAAACACAAATTACTTCTATGAAACGCATAAAAACGTGAATTACATTCATAAATCACTCAAAAAATGCGAATCACTTCCATGAATCGTGCAAAAAAACACTAATAACGTTCATAAATTACAAAAAATGCAAATTACGTCCAAGAATTGGTAAGAAAAGCAAATTACATTCATAAATCCTATAAAAACATAAATAACGTCAATAAATCTATTAAAAAACACAAATTTCGTCAACAGAAAGCTGAAAAAACGCAAATTCTGTCTATGAATTGCATAAAAATAGCAAATTACGTCCATAAATCATGTAAAATGTAAATTACATTCATTAATCGCATAAAAATTGCGAATTATGGTCATAAATTGCTCAAAAATGCAAATTAAATTCATAAATCGCATAAAAAACATGAATGATGACCATGAATTGCGCAAAAAATACGAATTACACCCAACATTAAATTAATTTGCAGAAAGTTTTTGGTTTTATACAAGTCTGCCAACAAGAACCTACAAGTTATTCTGAAACCCATTCTAAACCAACAAAAATTTAATGGAAAGATAAATTTGTCCAAGAAAGACAAAATAATTTCCATTGACATACATTGACTAGAATCGAAAAATTCCTATTGAAATCTATCCTATACAATCCAAAACTGGAAAGAAAAAAATCAATCCAAGAGTAACTCAATCTATCTGCTGCAAAATAAAATACATTGAAATGCAACTGAACAAGAACCTGAAAATTACATTTGAAGTCAAACCGAAAGCAGATTCAAATCCCCCCCCCCCCCAAAAAAAAAAAAAAAAATTATCCAACCATATCTCGATTTGGGAAAGAAAACTTAATTTCCATAGATATGCGTGATCAGAAATCTGAAAATTCCAATTAGTCTATCTTAAACCTAATCTGAACCTGAAAAAGGAAATTCCATACAACCGGAGCCCAGTATCTATACAGGACAAAATATTTTCCATTAAAGCGCAACCTGACCAGAACTTGAAAATTCCATTTGAATTGAACCTGATTGAAACCTGAAAAAAATTTCCATCGAACCTTAACCTAATCCGGAAAAGAGAAAATTATTTCTGCCGATACACACTGACAAGAGTCTGAAAGTTAACATGAAACCTAATCCAAACCCGAAAAGGAAAAAACAATGGAAACACAAGTCTGTCCAAGAAAGACCAAATAATTTCTGTCCACATACACTGACAAGAATTTCAATTGAAATCTATCCTAAACCCAGTTCAAACACTACCCCCCCCCCCCCAAAAAAAAAAAAAAAAAAAAAAAAATTCCAATTGTAACCCAATTTATCTGCGACAAAATAATATACTTGAAATGCAACTCAACAAGAACCTGAAAATTCCATTTGAAGTCAATCCGAAACCAGATTCAATCCCCCCCCCCAAAAAAAAATAAAAAAATATTTAATCAAATCGAGATTTTAGAAAAAAAAGAACAATTTATGTCGATATGTATTGACCAGATCATGGAAATTCCAATAGAAGTCTATCTCAAACCCGATCAGAATAACCTGAAACCCAATCTAATCCCCCCCCCCAAAAAAAAAGTAAAATAAAAAAATTAGGAAATAAAAATCTGTTCAAGAAAGACAAAGTAATTTTTGTCCCCATCCACTGACCAGAATTGAAAACTAGTACTTGAAATGCAACTCGGCAAGAACCTGAAAATTCCAATTCAAGTCAAACTGAATCGAGATTCAAACCCGAAAAAAAACAAAAACAATTATCTAACCAAATCAAGATTTTTAGAAAAAAAAATTATGTAAATACGTACAGACTAGAGCATGGAAATTTTAATAAAATCTTAAACCCGATACAAACTCCTCCCCCTCCCTTACATAACTAACAAGAAGCCTTGATGACCCCACAAAACATAACTAACAAGAACGAAGAGTCATGCATACTGCATCGATTATGATGCATTTTCTGACTCATTCTGAATATTGTAAACTTATTGTCATTCATGTACAATAATTTTACCATTCTGTGCAAAAAAACAAAGCATAATTAACGAGAGTAAAAAATTTTCCTTTAACATGTTTATATATAGTAGACTCCCTCAAATCCGCACAGCTTGGGACCAGAGGTTGTGCGGATTTTAGAATTTTGCAGATTTCTGGTCATTGCTTTGTTTACGTTTTTTAAACAGTAATTTGAGTGCAATTAATAGTGCATTCAGGACTATAATGAATACTTACAATATAATAAAATGTTAAAATAAGTAATAAAATAATAAAAATTTAGATAATTTTCAAAATGATTAAAATATTAAAAGCAAAGATCAAGTTAATGATCAATAGTGTATGATTAAATATTCATTATAAAAATTAAATATATTTTTCCAAAATTATTCAACAAAACTTGCCTCATAAAAGTACATTACTAATTCACATCAAAATCATAAAATAAGGATTTTTTTTTTAAAGTTTAGCCAGGCTTAGTAACCAAAAAATCTTGATTAATGCATAAATATATTTGGTAAGAAAATTGTGATTACCAGTGATATCAGCAATATCTTGATTTTTTTTTTTAATTTTTCTTCCTTCATGAAAAAAAAAAAAAAACAAAAAAAAAAAACAAAAAAAAAAAAAACAAAAAAAAAAAACATGAATAGAGTATTATTGAGAAAATTAAAAAATATATGGAATTGATACAAAATTTAAAAAATCACATTTTGTCCGAATATCCAATCTGAAAGTTTCATTGTTTACATCCATAAAGTATGTGCGGATTTTAGAGAGTTGCGGATTTCTGGTTTGCGGATTTGAGGGAATCTACTGTACTTTCCATTTTATTCTGAATGCTTTAAACCTATCAGTTTCATCTTTGTACAGTAATCTTCCCATCCAAATCTCCCCCCCCCCCTGTTAGTTTATATATGTTTTGTGCAAACAGCAAAAAATAAATAAACTAACAAGAATGAAAAGTTACACATACAGTATAGATTATGAAACACTTTCCAACACATTTTCATTATTGTAAACCTATCATTTAAATCCATTTGCAGTAATTTTACCACTCTATATAAAGAACAAATCATAATTAACAAGAAAGAAAAACCTGTGTGCACCATAGATTATTAAACACTTTCCAGCATATTCTGAATATTGTAACGGATATAGTCTTAATCAATCTGCAATATTACCAACCTATACAAAGGTTGAAACATAATTAACAAGAATCATGCACGCAGCATAGATTATGAAATACTTTCCAGCACATTCTGAATATTGTATTCCTGATCATTTTAATCCATCTGCAGTATATGTATCATCATGTGTAAAGAATAAACATAGTTAACTAGAATGAGAAATGATACATACAGCATAGATTATGAAATCCTTTCTTAGAAATACACTGCTGAATGTACATTACTTTCTTATCTTATACTAACGTACTTTACTACAGAGTTGTTTTTAACGAAATCAAGTAGCACAGCATATATTAATAATAAAATATGAAATATCTTTTTTTAAGTGGGTGGGGGAGGGGTAATTAAAGGTGATCAGAAATCATGAAAATGAATTCTTTGCATTAGTCTTTAATTTTTTGTTTTTATCTTTTTATTATTAACCTAAAAAAAGCACTGATATCAGTACAAAAAACCCTGAACGGGTTAAAAGCTTGTGACGCAGCACTTTATCTTATATATCTAAGAATTTTAAATTTGGGACTTAAAACTAATGATATCAAAATTTATGTGACGCTATGCTATTAATTAATATATACATATATTAAAATTTATTCATTAAGATTTTATCAATTACATCTTTCATAAATTCAAAATATGAATCTTAAAAGATATGATATCAAAATTTAAGTGACGCCTTGACGAGGCTTTAAACAATGTTTTAAAATTCCATTTATTTATTTATTGTCTAAATACATTTTCATATCTAAACAATACTTTTCATATTCCAATACACTGTTAAATACATCACTTTCACTGAATATATATAATGCACTGAAATGTATTTATTTGAATAAATAGATTTATCTTTTGGGCTACGCTATCCAAAATCAAAAATAACATTTAAATAAATAGTTTTTGCGTCATTGTATCTATTTGCATCTATTTAACTTACTTTGGATACAATGACGCAAAAAATATTTATTTAAATGTTATGACCCCACTAAAAATAATCTTAAGAATATCTGAAGAAATCGCCATTTTCTACAGAAAGTCTACAGAAATTTGAAGAAAATTTGCCGACTTTGCTTTAGCTTTAAAATATCTGCAGAATATCTTAAGATATTCTTAAAAATATCTACAAAATGGGCCAAATACCTTCGAATTTCCCACAGATTTTGGGCCAAAAAGCTACAGATTTTCTACAGATTTTTTTAGTGGGGATTCTTTCAAGACACTTTTCAAGTTCTCCTTACTTGAAATGTGATGCTTTTGTACCGCTTTCTCCAAATGAGACCACAAATTTTCTATTACATTTAAATCCGGACACTGTGGGGGAGTATGCATTTGCTGGCGACAGTTATACAGAAGCCACAACTTCACAATTTTAGCCGTATGCTTAGGATCGTTATCCTGCTGGAAGATGAAGTTCGATCCTAAACTTGGTTTGTTGGAGCTAGCTTTAAGATATTCTTAAGAATGTTTAGATATAACATCTTGTCCATAATTCCATCGATAAACACAAGTTCTCCAACTCCACCAGCAGCCATGCAACCCCAAACAAGGACAGATCCACCACCATGTTTGACAATCGGTATTGTATTCTTAGGATCCAGTTCAGTCCGAGGTTGCCTCCAAACTTTGCCACGCCCATCGGATCCAAAAAGGTTAAATTTACTTTCATCACTAAAAATCATTGATTTCCTAAAATCTTGGGACTTAGAGATGTGATTTTTAACAAATAAAAGTCTCTTCTTACGATTAACTTCACTGATGAGTGGCTTTCGCCTTGGTACACGACTATTATATCTTGCATGTCGTAGAGTCCTGCGCACAATTTCTGCAAAAAACCTTTCTCTTTATGACTGAACTTACAGATGCAGTAAGTTTCGGGGCACTGTTCATTGGATTTTTCTTCACACTGCGAATAATTGTTCTCTTTGCTGTATCGTTGAGGATTTGTTTGCGTCCTCTTCCATCTGTATTCACCACTGTTCCAGTTCTGTTATATTTCTTAATGATTTTTTGAATACACCCATGACTTCTGCCAATCAAAGAAGCAATTTCGCGGAGAGATCTGCCCCCCCCCCCTTCAGTTGACCATTTTATAACCAAATTCCGCTCTTCTATTGAAGTCTCCTTCCGATTGCTCATTTAGGATTAATTTGGCATGAAAATTATTACAATGCAGAATTTAACAAGAATTACAACCAACAAGAATCGTTACAAATATAAATGCAAAACATTTTAAATAAAAAGTGGTTAATACGAATTAATTTACTCTAGTGTATACTCAATTATGTGACACCACATTTGCGCCTTATATTATATATGGAATTTTTTTTATGCTGATTTCACCTCAATATTGTGGATATTTCGCAACATTTTTTTTAGAATCTATATGCAGGCCGTATAAAAAACTTCCATTCCGTTCATACAAAATTTTAGCTTTTTATAAGTAAAATTCAAAGCGAACACCTTGTGTATATTGAATTTTGGGAGTGACTGTATGTTTTTTTTTTTTTTTTTTTGAAAAAAAAAAAGTATTTAATATTTTTGTAGCAAATTAAAAAATGCACATAAATTTTATGTTACACATATCTTATTTTACTAATGCATATAATTCTGGTATTGATGTATTTAATTTAAATAATCTGTAAATATGATAAATAAATTTTTTACATATTTTCTCATAAACTGTTTTATTGTTAATGTATCATAATAATCAAAAAACTTATTTGAAATTCTTTCTGTTACAAAAAAATTGGTTGCCTGTAAAGTCGGTATACGGGCGAAAGTTTTACGTGACAACGACTTTGAGTTGTAAAATAATTTTAATGTGAATATTCATTCGTATAGTAGGAAGAAGGATGAAATAATAGTAACAATTTAAAACATTTATTTATACAAAGAATTATATTTAAAACATTAATTTATACAAAGAATCTCGCACTGAATTTCATATTAACAAAATTTTATTTTTACCTTTACACATACATACGTATTTATATACAAATATACATACAATAACTTGCAATACACTGTGTTTGTTAAACACATTTTACTTCATGTTTATTGATGTCAAATGTTGAATTTTGTAAACAGCATATTAAAGAATTTTTCAATGAGCAGAATATAACTAAAGTAAAATGGCTTTCACTAATCACATATCATTAGTTTTCCATAATATACCACCGAATTACGAAATAAACTACACTTATTTTCTTTGTACTTTATACTAATAACTAATACATAACGTATTTCGTCTTAGTTTGATACTATCTAAAATTCCTATTAAGCACCGCCCCTTCCTTGCAGCGAATTCACATTCACGTTCAGAAAATGGTCCCACAAGTGACCGGAAAAAGTTAAGAGAAAAGTGAGCGCGTATCGTGAGCGGAGCGTAACGTAACGTAACGCAGTTTCTTGAAGTGTCTCCCGGCAAACCAATTTACAAGACGTTGTCACGTCAAAAAAGCATATAAGTTTTCATATAAGTTAAAATAAAGCTAAAATCCTAATCAAGTACTAAAATCGTTTTTCAATAATCAAACAAGGGTATATTTTCACATCAATTATTTATTTAAACAAAATTATTACTTTAGTTCATAATACTTTTAAACATGATTTATAATATTAATATTAGTTATCTTAAATCTTCAATACTTCAAATATATCAATAAAATGATCAACTAATTGTATTTTTTATCTACCTTATATTATTATCCTTATATTAATCTATCTTTATATTACCGGGTGTCCCAAAAATGACTGATGGATTTTAAAATTCAATAACTTGCAAACGGTGACAGCTATTTAATCAATTTTTGCAGGAGGGTTGTGTAGAATGCCAGGAGTTTTTTACCGTAATTTTTTATTTTAGTTCGCATATCAAATAATAGGTGGCGCTGACGGCGATTGAAGGCCAGATGATCAGTGCTGAGTGAAGCGTCGACCTGGCCTTCAATCGCCGTCCGCGCCACCTATTGTTTGATATGCGAACTAAAATAAAAAATTACGGTAAAAAACTTCTGACATTGTACATAACCCTGCTGCAAAATTTTTTTAAATAGCTGTCACCGTTTGCAAGTTATTGAATTTTAAAATCCATCAGTAATTTTTGGGACACACGGTATATTATATTATATCCTATTACCTAATATTAAGTCATTATATGTAAAAAACGAATTTTAAAAATTGTCAAATTAAAGATTAATATATCGAAAGATATATAACTTGAACACTTTTTCATAATCCATATGTCAATCATGTTTTCTTATGAGAATTACATTAAATCTCTACATATTGATACAATACCAATGACAGCAATGTAATTTATCAGATATCTCAGCAGAGTATGAACACATCAGCATCCGTGTATTGGGCGGAGTAGCAAATAAATCCATTTGACAAATAATACGTAATTTATGAGAGAAATTTTATCCGGTAAATTTATTGAGTAAATGGTATATGACACGTTACCGTTATGCTCTTTTCCTTGTGATTTACTCTGCATTTGAAATACAGTTGGGTCTCTCTATAACGAAACTCCATACATCGAATTTCTCTATATAACGAATTTTTAGAAGGAACGATCCTCTTTTCGCATGATTACATTAAAAACAGTCTCTATATGGCGAAATATCTATCTCCATATAACGAATTTTTTCATAAATTGGTCTTAATTTATTCAGCTTTAAAAAGCTTCTAAATCATCTGGAATCAATTTTCCATCACCTATTTTTGATTTATCGTCAGCGCTTAGTTTTTTTATTTTTTTTTATTATTACTTCTCTCCTTGTTATTTAAATCCAACGAATTCATCCCACCTCCTACACACCTTTCCACATCCTTCTCAAAACAGTGTCAGTTGGATTGATACACATGTAATGGAGGAATCAATGAGTGGCACATAAGAGAGGCCTTCAAATGGAGGAAAATGTAACTACAATTTTTTATTCCTTGTTTAAATTTGAGCATTTTTTTTTTTTTTTTTTTTTTTTTTTTTGAGAGCGTAACAATTTAAAAATCAAAACAACAAAAAATTACCGATTTCTTCGTCTGAAATTAATGCAAGTTTTCCTTATTTGATTTTTATTAAGCTTTCAAATAAAGGTCTGTTCTCTTTTTTGAAACAGCTTAAATAATTAAGAAATAAAATGTTAGGTTAATATTTACTTTTAAACATTTTAAATTCTTAATTCAAAAGATCAAAAATAATATTTGTTCAAATTTCACACATTAAATACGGTTTTTAACATCATTCTCTATACAACGAATTTCTCTATATAACGATTTTTTTACTGGAACGGTGGATTTCGTTATATAGAGACTCGACTGTATTTGATAAATCAAGCAGCAACACTTAGCATGTACATGTGTAAGATAAAGAAAAAAGTTTACTTTTGAAATATAAAATTTTTCTTTAAATAAATCAGTTGCATGAACAGCAAAATCCAACCTTTTATTCCTGGGTAATTCCGTGAGCACATGTCGTGTAAGTCACATACTATAATTTTGGATATCAGTATTTTAGAAAGGAAAAATGTGACTTATTGTATCAGAGATATTTCATTATTTGTATAAGGCTATGCGAACCTTTCGAAAATATCGGTGGCCAACAATTTAGCACTAGAAATGTGACTTACACGAAAATTGCTCATAGACATACCCCCCCTGTTATTTTACATTTCGCTACATGTTAAAAAGCAAGATATTCAAAAATAGCAAAATGAAATATTTATGGTGCCACAATAAAAATCAATTTATTTATTTATTTTTTTTATATATAATTTGTGCGTCAATCATGTTTTCTTTTGAAATTTACATCAAATATATGCATGTTGATACAATACCAATGACAGTCATGTAATTTATCATATTCAACCATTCAATTCATATTTATATGATAATAGGCTAAGGAAGAGTTTTTAGAGACGTTTGGAAAATATCGTATGACAACACAATTCATCAGATATTACAACATTCTAAAGATTTTTGCTTTTTATCACGCATGACTCGTTCAGAAATGTTACTTATATTTTAAATTTAAACAGTGAAACACATTTATAGAATATTTGTTGTCAAATCGATTGTACAAATACGTTTAATATTACTGTTATTACTAAATGCCAAAACATAAAAGAATTCATAATAAGAATGGCATAGACATATACTATCATTTCTGTATGTAGAAAGGGAAAAAATAATTGTTAAGACAAAATAACAGTCGAAGAAAAAACATGTACTATTAACAATACACCAGACCCGAAAGGGTTATAATCCGGTATGTTTTTTTCGTTGAAATAATCTGAAACATTTCCCTGTTATTTACATTATTTTGTTTTGAGTGGAAAAATTATGCTATAAAAATTCGCTTGGTAGCACCAATATCTTTTTTTTTTTTGGACTTACAAGGAAGGTCTCCATACAGCCATACCCTGAAAAATCTGAAAAAATTACAGAATGTTCTTCTCGTGTGGATTATCCGTTTATAAAAAAAATTTCGACGGAATCTCCATTCAGTATCAGAAAAAAAATAATGAAAAATTCGTTATTTGGCGATTTATCGCCGGTTGGCGATGGAATATAATTTAGAAAAATACTTTATGTCAAATACACTTCAAGAAAAAAAAAGTTTCATGTTGAACTTGTTTTGATAAATTTAATTTAAATAACTTTAGTTTTGTAAGTTTTAGTTTGTTTTAAGTATAATTTTGTAATATCGATATTTATATGTATTTATATTCAAATTTAATCATCAAAATTTGAGATTTAAAACGAAATTCATAATTTAAATTAATTAAGTTTCTTTCAAACTCAAAGTCCAATTGAGAATTGTCAATTAGATTTTGTTGCTATGGAAACATATGTCTTTTATATTTGAATACGTTTAAATGTATGAAGATAATTTTCTCAATATGATTTTTTTAATCTATGAAAACATTCTTTCCAGTTATTAATTAAACTACTTCAACAAGTAATATATGTATAAGTAATACAATATGTATATATATGTATGTAATATATTAAAGCCTCTCATTGTTTGTTTAAATCCATTAAATACCATTCACATGCATTCTAAATATCCAACAGTTTTGAGTTTCATTATAATCGTTTGCTTTTGGCGAGGAAAAGAGCTGTTCGCCAAATCGTGTGACCTTTTCGTCTTTTCACGCCAAATATTCGAAATTATTTTATTTTTTTACATAATTTCTAATGTGATTCCGCCGCTCATTTTCACTGATCCTTTATTACATACATCAGTACTTTAATTAGTACTTTTTTTCCTAAAATTCTGAGTATGCCCAGTATGGAGACCTTCCTTGTGAGTGGAAAAATTATGCAATAAAAATTCGCTTGGCAGCACCAATATCTTTTTTTGGACTTAATATATTGTTCCTGCTCAAAGTTATTGCATCTTTTATCTGCGTGTCATGAAACTAGTCGAAAATATCTAATAATGTATTGAATAATGTTGAACTTTCTTCTTTATATTATGCCGTAAATTTCTCTCTTTGACCACATTGAGTCATGTGTATAACAAACTTGGTAAAAGGTTCATAAAAGAATGCAGGTTACGTAAAGTATTTTACTTAAAATAAACAGGGTACGACAGATTTTAATGTTTATTTTGATATTTAAATATTTAAATTTCTCCTCCGATAAAACATCTTTCAACTGCGAAAATATAAATCGTATGTATACCATCTAATATTTTTTATCTGAAAATTTAAATATTGAAATAGTAATTCCATACTAAGATTATGATTTGGAAAGAGAAACATATCCCTCCTACAATTCACCCTCCTACCCCCAACAATTCAAATCTGATTATCGATATTTTATCAATAAAAACATTTAACAATTAAATAATTTAATGTTAATTTTATAAAATATATAAAAATACATTAAATATTAAAATAAAAAATATTCAATAAGCAATAATAAATGATAAAAATAATAAAAAACAATAAATATTTAATAAAAATTTTATATATTTATCAAATATTAAAAACCGGATAAATTTGTTTTTCCCTATTAAAATATTTTTATCACAAATAGTCAATAAAACATAGTATAAAAATATTCCAGTAAACTGTTATTTATTTTAACAAAATCACAAATTAAGCCATTCATGGCTACTAATTCCCAACAAAACATTCTATCAACTCGAATAAACAACCGCAGACGATAAAAGATATTACCAATAATACAAAGCATAAATATGTCCAAACACCATTGTCATTCGCTTTCAAAATCCAATATGTCTGATTCATTGAAAACATCTGAAACATCTCTCTCTTATTTACACTATTTTTATTTTCAGTGGCAAATATATGCAATAAAAATTCACTTGGCAGCACCAACATCTTTTCTTGGACTAAATATATTTTTCCTACGCAAAGTTATGGCGTCTTCTATCTGCATGTTGTCATGGAATTGCTCGAAAATCCCCAAAAATGTATTGAAGAATTCTGACCTTTCTTTTTTATGTTACGGCATATTTTATCTGCATGTCATGGAACTGATCGAAAGTACCCAATAATATATTGAAGAATTTTGAACTTTTTTTTATGTTATGCCATAAATTTCTTTTTTTGACAATATTGTGTCTTGTGTAGAACAAACTTGCTAAACGTTTCCTAAAAGAATGCAGATTACTTACTTAGATGATATTACTTAAAATTAACACAGCAGGACAGATTTTAAAGCTGTTTTTCTTATTCAAGAGGGCTTTTGACTCATTTTAAAACAATTTTTATTTATTGAGATTAAATTTTGAATTTTTTTTATTGTTAACCATATGATTTGTAAAAGAAATTACATAACAATACTTCTCAGAAGTTTTTTTAATTTAAAATTTAAAATTTACGAAAAAAATGGTGTAATTTAAAATCGTTATAACTCGAAATATTATTAGTAGAATTTCAATTTTATTAGTGGCATTGTCTTCCCAAACAACACGTAAATGATGTTTCTTTAAAGTCATGAATTAACACAATTGTTGAATATCATTTCATCTATAAAGAATATATGAAATACATTTAAAAAGTGATTTTTTTACATATTCTTTATATATGAAATACATTTAAAAAGTGATTTTTTAACATATTCTTTATATATGAAATACATTTAAAAAGTGATTTAAAAAAATAATAACAGTTTTGAATCCATTTATACAGCTATTTAGTTGCAAATAAAAAAGGAAATACGCTAAAATAAAATTGATTTACAATATTTATTATTTTCAATTGACAATGAGATTATTGAATCATAATATCCTGAAAATAACAGGATTAAAGAATAGAGTATTGAAGACCTTCCAACTTCCTTTTTCAGTATTCTGCTAGAATGTTCATGTTCTGAGAACGACTCAAGTAAGTAACGGATAGAGAAAAGATTTCTTGGTGGAATACGAGTTAGTTAGGCCACAGCATTATTTAAAGGAACCAGTATTCCAGATCTATTCATGTTCACTACCGTTGCAGACATAAAATCTCTTCGTAATTATTATTTAGTATAACACTTAATAGTAGAAAACCTCAAAATAATTATTTGTATACAGTTGGCTTCATAAATAAATAATGTTTACTCCACTGTAAGATAAAATAAAATAAAATAAAACAAAATAAGGAAATCTGTAAAGTTACTAAATTTTTTCTAAGTAACTAAGACTCCAAGAATTTATCATGAATCGATAATAGCAAAAGTTTATGAAACGAATATACGTTTTCATTGTAAATAAATAAAAACAATGTTAAAGTTATTATTTTTTATGAAAATTATATGCATAGAACTTTTTCTGTAATTGCAATACGAATTAGAGATAAAAATTTAATAATACAGTTAATAACTGTAACGTTAGCAGATTTCTTAATGAAGTAACAGATTTTTGTAGTTTTACAAAGACTAGTTTTGTAGATTTATACCTTTTTTTTTCTCTTTCTCTTTCTCTTTTTTTTTTACATTGTACAGATATAACTTTGTTAAGCTTACACATTTCTGTAACTTAATATCTTTAGAAATACAAATTTTATTTTTACAGTGTATGTGTACGTCTGAAATATTTTCTAATAATTTGTGTACCGATTTCTTGAAAGGATTTCTGTGGGGATAGACAACTTTCCATTGCAAAAGATATTATTGCTGGTTACACTTATTTCCAGTTTTAAAGTTAACAATATTACTTAGAGGATTTTAATAATTGGTTTATTTTTATAGATAAATAGAAAACAGTAATAATTGTACAGCAATTGTTTTTTCCCATAATCGAATTATTTTATTAAAAATATCTTTCGTATTTGATTAATAAAAGTTAATATACATTCACATAAATAAAGTTGTATTTATTATTATTATCGATTTTTAAATCTCATCCTTCATTTAAAATATGCTAGATAGAAAAACTAACAAACCACGACCAATCACCAAATGAACTTTTTGTAATTAAATGTCCAGAAAGAATGATTAATTATAACTTTCCGAAACAACTGTATTCCAAATTACTTTGGATATAGGTAAAATATTTCATTTTTAGCATAATATATTCAACATTATATTAAAACTACATAGTTTCATAATATATTTCATTATACCCACTTCCAGATAAGATTCTAAATTATTTTTCTCTAATTAAAAACATTTTATGTTTCTGTACGAAAAGTATTTTCAAAATCTTCTCGCAGCGTCTACATCCTTTGTTGAAAACTTAGTATTTGCTGCCGGCGTAAAATTCGGACATATTTTATGTGAATGTGAGTAAACTGGCAGGAAAAGTACAATAATGTATTGCAGAATTTTATATTTTCGTTTTAATGTTATATCATAAATCTTACTCTTTGAGAATGGTACTTCAAGTTTATGACTGACAGAAATGAAGGTATAGACTTCTTAGCATAGAAAGTATAGGCTTCTTCAGAAATATGCATTACTAAGAAACTATTAAAAATATATTAAAAACGAAATACATTAATGTTCAATCCTTCGTTCTTCATTTAAATATTATTTTGGTTAAAAAATAACTAAATATGAGACTTTTTTTTATAATTATTTTAATCTTAGGAATGCAAAATCAGCTATAATATTGCAGTTCATTCACATATCTCGCATAACTGCATAGAAATATTTTAGATCTTTTGGAATTTCATGTATAAACAATAAGAAAACATAGCTAAATTTAATTTTCTAAAATTCGTTTACTGTTTCTTATCTCTCTGTGCCGTAATATAAATAAAGTTGTAGTATCTATATATTTAAAACACCTGGCTGATTTTTTAGTCATCAGCCCTGAGATTTCTAATGGCCCGATTTTGATAATTATTTTTTTTAATGAAAGCTGTTTATGCGTAGATGTGCTCATTCTGGCTAATTTTTAATTTATTTCCATTTTTATATTTTATTTTTAATTTTAAACGCTTTTTCGTGACATTTCTTCAAAACAGTGGCAACAATTGAAGCTTTTCTCACTATAATAAAAATTTAATTTGCTTTTTTACTTTCAACCAATCAGGAGCTTGATCTCATCGGTGAATGTGTAATCGCATTTCAAAGAAAAAAAATAATGGTTTTTGTGAAATTTAATCCTAATAAAATAATTGCACATAATTATTCACCAATCGCGGAACAATAGACAGATTATTTACTGAGTAATATTATTAAGCATTATGTAAATAAAATAACAGAAAATAAACTTTAATAAAATATAATATCTAAAGCGAAATTTTGTCCATGGAGAAAATTTCGTCATTCAGAAATCAGATAAATTTATTCCATGAATATAATATACATTGTCATAGCTAATAATGTCATAATCACTGACTTTTATTCCTGCTTATACATAAACTGAACATATTTTTATTTAAAGGTCCGTGGTGTGCACAAATGAAAATATTTCTATAAATTGCGCCATTTTTATTTCATTATAATAAATATTTTATGAAACTAAATAATTTTTAAATAACTGCATAAATCACGCTTTTATTTCGGAAAAGATGAGTATTTCTGAAGGTGTAAATGATGTCATATTAGAAAAAAAAGAAAGAAAACCTGTGATATGCCGGTATTACGATATTTCTATTTTACATAATATCAAAAATTAATAAAAATCGTTGTATTAAGTTATTATTTAAAATAAAAATAAATGAAATGTTTTCTGCATAGCAGCAATGAACACAAAAATTTGATTATTTTTAATAACAAAGATAGCGTTTTTCTTTTCGTTGCCATAGCAATAAAATTAATTTTGACAAGTTCATGGAGGCTACAAGCCAATAAATAAATTAAATTTATTGCAAGTGCTGTAAATGTGTAAAGGGATGGTTATGCAATTTAATAACTCCATGTTTTTATTATAATTAAAATGTTTTATTGATATTATAATTATTGTACAGTTACCAAGCAATATTTAAACGAGGAAAAAATAAACTTTGCAGATGTTTTTGAATTCGTCTTCTGAGGCATTATATTAACTTCCTAAATAATTTGGCATTTAAATAATGTTTAAAGTTTAGAAAGCGCATTACAGAAAGATTTATAGCTGAAGTTAAGTCCAACATAATCATTTATGAGTTGTTTACCTTATTTTTTGAAGTTTGTGTATCTTCACCATGAAAAGTTATGTTAACTCTATTTTAAGAGGTAGCAATTGGTTTCGCTCAGTATCTTACTGTTTTTATAATACTGACATACCTCATACTTAATATATATATTCTTTTCTGTCGAATTTCGACGGGTGCAGCTAGTTTATTATTATTACCGATTCTTTTATCATTTATTTATTGTATGCTTTATCTAAAAGCTAATAACCACTAACAGTCGGTAAATTATCTCATTGAATTATGTGATAAAAAAGAACAGGTATACATATTTTTACAAGACAATTCATTGTAATCTTAATTACTTCTTTTAAACTTATTTCACATATTTCATTTCTAGAGCAATAGCATTACCATTATATTGTAAGTTAATACTTTTTGCTTAGAAATGTCAATCAACATATTTTTTCAAAAACAAATCTTAATTTTTCTCTGAAATTAAAAGTAATTTTAGTTTCTGTTCAAAAAAAAAAAAAAAAAATGCGCATTTTTCTTTCGCAAGGTACTATTATTTTAACGCAATGTATTATTATTTTAATCTTAGGAATGCAAAATTAGCTATAATATTGCAGCTCATGCGCATATCTCTCATAACTGTTCCGAAATGTTCTGAAATTTTATCTAAAAACAATAGGAAAACAAAGCTAAATTTAATTTTCTAAAATTCGTTTGCGATTTCTTATCTCTCTATGCCATAATACAGATAAGGTTGTAGCTTTGATGATCATTACTGATTTCTTTTATCTTTTATTTAAAGTATGCCTTAAGCAAAAGCTAATAACCACTAACAATCGGTGAATTATCTCATAGAATTATATGATCACAAAGATCTGGTATACTTATTTTTATGAGACAATTCACTGTAATCTTAAATACTTATTTTGAACTTATTTCACATATTTGATTTTCAGCGCAATAGCATCAACATTATATGGTAAGCTAACACTTTTGCTTAGAAATGTCAATCAACATATTTTTACAAAATAATCTTAAACTTTCTCTAAAATTAAAAGTAATCTTAGTTTTTGTACAAAATATAATTCGCACATTTTTGTTTCGCAATGTACACATATTTTGTTAAGAACTAAATATTTCTTGTCAGTATAAAATTATGACATATTTTATCGGAATGTCACTATACCCACTTTCAGAGAAGAATCTAAAATATTTTTCACTAATTAAAAACATATGTTTCTGTACGAAAAATGTTTTCCAAATCTTCTCTCAGCGTCTAGATCCTTTGTTAAAAACTTAATATTTGCTGAGGCGTAAAATTCTGACATATTTTATGTGAATGTGAGGAAACTGGAAGAAAAAGTCCAATAATGTATTGCAGGATTTTATATATATTTTTTAATGTTATGTCATAAATCTTACACTTTGAGAATAGTACTTCAAATTTATGACTGACAGAAATGAAGGCTTCTTCAGAAATATGGATTACTTAGGTATCATTAAGAATATATGAAAAACGAAATACATTAATATTAAATTATTTTCCTTCTTCATTTAAAAATTGTTTTGCTTCCAAAGAGTAGATATTAGACATTAATTATTATTATTTTAATATTAAGAATGCAAAATCAGTTTTATTATTGCAGCTCATACGCATATCTCACATAACTGCACAGAAATATCTGGAATTTCATCTATAAACAATATGAAAACAAAGCTAAATTTAATTTTCTAAAAACCGTTTCGTATTCTTTCCCTTTATGCCGTACTAAATAAATTTTTAGCGTTTATTATTATTACTGATTAATCTTTTATTTAACGTATGCCTTATGTAAAAGCTAATAACCACTAACGATATGTGAATTAGCTTTTAGAACAATGCGATCGCAAATTACAAGTATACATATTTTTACAAGACAATTCATTGAAATCTTAATTACTTTTTTTGAACTTATTTCAGATATAAATCTCACACTTTGAGAATGGTTGTTCAAGTTTATTACTGACAGAAATGAAGACTTCTTCAGAGATATGAAATACTCATTAAAAAGTTATGAAAAACGAAAGGTATTAATATTTATATTTTACCTTTTTTTAGTGAAATATGATTTTTGTACAAAAAAAAATATTCGGTATTTTTTATTATTATTTTAATCTTATGAATACAAAATCAGTTATCATATTGCAGCTCATACGCATATTTCGCATTGCTGTTTAGAAATAAATGTTTTAGATCTTTTGTAATTTCATATGTAATGAATATAAAAATAAAGTTTAATTTAATTTTCTAATATTCGTTTACGATTTTTTAACTCTCTCTGACGTAATAACTTGTATTATTACTGATTTCTTTTAACCTTTATTTAATGTACGTCTTGTGTAAAAGCTAGAAACTACTAATATTAGTGAATTATCTCTTAATTTATTCGCCGATATCACATAATCGATGAATTATGTGATTACAAAGAATAGGTATACATATTTTTATAAGACAACTCATTGTAATCTTAATTACTTCTTTTGAAGTTATTACAGATATTCGATTTCCAACGCAATAGTTTCAGCATTATATAGTGAGGTAACACTTTTCATTTGAAATGTCAATCAACATACTTTTACAAAACAATTTTAAAATTTATCTGAAATTAAAAGTAGTTTTCGTTTTAGCACCAAAAAATAATTCGAATATTTTTGCCTCTCTATATACACTCCCAGATAAGAATCTAAATTATTTTTCTCTAATTAAAAACTTTTCATGTTTCTATGTAATAAATATTTCCCAAATGCCCTCGCAAAGTCCATATCATTTGTTGAAAACTTAATATTTTCTGCCAGTCTAAAATTCTGGCATATTTTATGTGAATGACAGGAAACTGGCAGGAAAAATCCAATAATGTATTGCAGAATTTTATACTTTATTTTTAATTTTATGCCATAAATCTCACACTTTGAGAATTGTAGTTCACGTTTATGACTGACAGAAATGAAGGCTTTTTCAGAGATATGGATCACTTAGACATTATTAAAAAGACATTGATAATTTTTTTTTCTTTTTTATTAAAATATTATTTTTGAACAAAAGAAAACTGAATATTAGACATTAATTATTATTATTTTAATCTTAGGAATGAAAAAAAGTTATATTATAAGAACTTATACGCATATTTCGTATTAATGAATGGGAATGTTTTAGATCTTTTGTAATTTCATATATAATCAAAATGAATAAAGCTAAATTTAACTTTTTAAAATTCATTTGGCATTTCTTAACTCTTTGTACCGTAGCATAAATAAAAGGCATAAAAAGCGTAGCATAAAAAACATAAAAAGGTGGGAAGAATAGAATTGTTCTTTGTGCCACTATATTATGAAAAAAAAGCAGTAAGGCTCAAATATGTTTCTTTATACCGCATTCAGCTATTTCAAAGACTCCAAGGCTTCATTCTCATTGCATTAAAATTTAAATGAAGATAAAAGCCAATCAAAAATGTAGATTAAAAAGGAGGAAAGCCAATATCACCGTTGACTGTCGAGCCTCGAAGAACGTGTTGCCTGGCTTTCTACCTCCCCCTTTTTAATCTGAAATTTTATTTTTACTTTATATTCATTTTAATTTTTATACACTGAGGATGAAGCATTAGAGGCTTCAAAACAGTTGTATGCACTATGAACACACACATTTGTGCCTTTTATATGATGTTTTTCTTTATTAACATAAAATTTTAACGTTTATTATTATTATTGATTTCTTTAATAATCTGATTTCTTAATCTGATATTTTTTCTTTTCAGACATAAAAGTAATTAAAAAGAATTGAATCTATCTTCTTAAGAGAAGTATTTGTTTGTTAATTATTTACTATATATGTACTAACATATATAAAGTTACATAATCTTTATTAATACTACTAATTTGTTGAATCATTAATCTTTTAGTTAAAGTATCCAAACTTTAATTAAACCTATGAGTTTTCTTGGAACAATGAAAAAACATTCCAAAAACAATATGCAATTTGTACCTTTTTCTTTTTAGACATAAATATTCGTAAATACACTATCCAAAAAAAATAAATTTTTAATGCCAAAAATTAGTATGTAAATTTTAAATTAAAAAATTTGCATCACCAATGATTAATCAAGTACTGCGCGCAAGGTAAAATGTTACATCATTCCTACAAAATACAATTTTTGAAACAAACAAACAAACGAAAAAAAAAAAAAAAACACGCTTGATTTTTAGGCTCAAACCAAAATATATGTAAAAAATTTTGTTTAAAATTGTTTTTAGCACAGAATAAAATAAAAACTCGAAAATTAAAAAAATATATTATATGCAAATAATAATAATAATAAATAAATAAATAAATAAAATATGATATATCTTTTATTTTAGCATGTAGACTATAAAGAAAGCATATTTGGTTAATTTTCTTTAATTCTTTCCGGTGCAGTGTGTCCAATCCGGGCACACGTAATTTTAATTCCAAACTTACAAACAGCACCAATAATATTTTAGTAAAATTTTACTTTTACAATGACAGCTTAAATCAGGGAGTTCTTAATTTCTAAAAAGTGTTTTGTAAATTCCGTTGTCAGTGAACAATTTCTCATTTTACGAACAGAATTTTTCTGCGCCAGAAACGGCATGATTTAAAAGTAACATTGCGCGCTAACTCAAAATTAACTAATCTGAGAATACGCCTTTTAACACTATATTTTCGGTCATTCAATTATAATTGCCGTCTATGAATGATTCTAACTTGAAATATAATACAGATTTTTAAATGTGGCTTTTCATTGTGTTGAAAAATTTTTAAACATTAAGAAAACTAGTCGAATGTAGGTATTCCAAATCTTTCTTCTATCTCATCCATGTTAATGTCTCAAAATAAATCATCACAGTGCCAAAATTAAATGACAACTTATACCCATCATGAGAATTCTAATGATATGAAATTCCGTAGATTAGTTCTTGAGAAAAGTTTATCGCCAAAATTACGTAAATTATGCTAAATGTAGCATAACAGCGTCACTTACTTTATTTATACCAAAACCTGACTTGCAACAGCATATGTCAACATCTATCTGAATCTGAAGTTTGAGAAAAATCTGTGCATTAGTTCTTAATACGGCTACGAAATCGTGAAATATTCAGCATAGCTGTGCGAACTGTTGAGCATTTTTCACCAAAATATAAATAACACCAAGTCATATTAAGGAATAACTTAATCCAAAGTTTTATGAAAATTCGTGCATTATTTCTAGTGATAAAGTTATTGCGGGAAAAAAATAAAATAATTAAAAAAAAAAAAAAAAAAAAAAAAAAAAAAAAAAAAAAACACAGCTTCATGTAATAAAATTCATGTAATAGACTAACTAAATCTGAAGTTTGACGAAAATTCGTGTATTAGTTCTCGAGATTAAGTTTTTGCGGAAGTCGTGAAAAATGCTGCATAGCAGCGTCACCTGTTGAGCTATTTACACCAAAATTTAGAAAGTGAAATTCATGTCATGGAATAACTGCATCTAAAGTTTCACGAAAATTCTAACGTTTATTTTCTTGAGATAGAGCTATTGCGGATATCGTGATAAACCCGGCATAGAAGTGCCACTTGTTGAGCGATTTAGACCAAAATATAGAAATTGCCAATTTCTATCATGGACAAGTGAATGAAAATTTTTATTTCAAATTCGCAATATTTGGTATAGAACTATAATGCATATTATTTCAATCACAGAAATTTAGTTCCATATAAATACCAAATTGATAGATATTTTATAGTTATTAATTATCTAAAGTTACTATTTTATTTTAGTATTAAACATGCACTGTATTCACCCCGTGTTTTAGTGTAAAATACGTTAAATTAACATTCCTTAATTGCAACTCTAAGAATAAAAATCATTTTAAAACGCATCAAAATGCTCACATTCTATTTTGTAAAAATATATATCTATTTATGTGTTGAGAATGAAGTATTTCGTTACATTTTATCTCTTTCACAGTAAATTTTCTGGTATGAAAGTAAGTATATTCGAAAGTAAAATAAAGAAACCGGAGAACACCATTTTGTCCTCCTTAGGGTATTATAAAAGTTTCAGAAGTATGTAAGAAGTAGTTTTAAATCTTAATAAGAGTTCAAAGGTATTTCTGTTATATAAATAAATTCTCAGGAATTAAATTAAGAAGAAAATACGTAAAATTAACATTTCTTTGTTGCAAGTTTAAAAAAAAAAAAACTTATTAAAATGACCTAAAATATTCACATAATATTCTGTCAAAATATATCTGTTTATATGTTAAGGGTGAAATATTTTGTTACATTTTAACTCTTGTACTATAAATTTACACGTAAAGAAGTACATTCAAAAGTGAAATAAAGAAACCCGAGTACACAATTTTCTTCTCCTTGGGGTATTATAAAAGTTTCAGAAATACGTAAGAAGTAGTTTTAAGTCTTACTTAACAGTTCAAAGATATTCTGTAATATTTTCCCAGAAACTAGTCACGATAAAATATATATAAAAATAACCTCTCGTAATACCTCATTTTGACTCAACAAAAATAATAAACCTATTTTTATATTATTTATATTTTTTATAATAATAATTTTATTTATTTTTTCAAAACAAATAAATAAAAGTATTATATTTAATTAAAATGAAATATCTTAAAATCTTAAGATATTTTTAAAATTTTTTTTATTATTTTTATTAATCGGTTATAATTGAAACATATAAACAATTTAATTGATCTATTTTAATTGTTTTTAAGCAATTAGTACTTATAGCAAATAATAATCTTAGACACGTTATCTTTTGTAACTTATAAGTGGAATTTTATTTCAATTTTCCATTAAAAATAAATAAAGAACATGAAAAGATTTGTTCGCATTTATGTTCATTTGTGTGAAATTCTCGAAATACTTACTTCAATGATATATATAAATACAATCTGGCATTACGCGTATTTATCTATTACTTATTTCAAGATAAATTGCGCACTGTAGTGAAATAATTTACTGTAATTATGCAAGAGTAACATGTTCTGTAACAAAAAAAGATATGTTCTTTAATTTAGGAACATATAATGTAATAATGAATACAGTATGTCTTTTCCAGACTAACAATTTTTATCCTCATGAGGGTGTTTACTGAGTCTGCTCTTACAAAGAAACTAGATTAGCAATACCAGCAGCAAGAAAAAAAAATTATACATGTTTATAAATGTGAAGAAAATGATAGATGGTCTTTACTATTACATTTAATAATAATGTTTATTTTTTATTTCTGCAGTTGTTATACTGGGCATTTACATTACGTCACATTTTTTTAAAATATCACACTTGGTTGAAGCCTTTCTTGGTCTATTTGAACGATTTTTACTTTCTTCTATCTTCAATAGAAGACGGATTTACACCTCTTAGGGATCAGAGATTCCCAAAAACATGCATTTTCAAAATGTCTGTCTGTCCGTGTGTCTGTGTGTCTCTGTGTGTTTCGCCATTTTACCATCAAAATGTGTATGAATATACGCATAGAATTGAACCAATTTTTTGTGAATGTTTTTGCCTGTGTCAAGTAGGCCCTCCTTCAATTTTGAAATATTCCGTCAAAAGTAAACGCTGCAGTAGCGATTTTTTGTGCCATCTTCAATATTGTACCGACTAAAAGTACATAAAGTTATGTATCGAATTGAACCAATTTTTTGGTGTAAGTATTTCTCTATGGCTAGCTGGTCCTCCCTGAATTTGAAAAAAATACGTCGGAAGGGAGTGTTGTAATAGCGATTTTAATGCCAGTTTCGATATTCTATTACTGAAAAGTGTATGAAGTTATGCAAGGAATTGAATAAAATTTTTTGTATAAGTGTTTGGCTATGGGGTCATTCCACACCAAATGAGCAAATCAGGTGTGGCTGACATGTCACAGATTTTATTGAAAATCATCATATAAGTAGATCACAATCATTTACAATTCATCAATATCAATTCATCAGGAAACGCAAAGTAGTAGAGTTCAGACTAGTTTATTTCAGTATAAAAATTTACATTAAAGTTGATACGAAATCAAGGTCTTGTGTACATGCTTGAAATTTCAAGTTTGATTATTAGCTTTAGGCATGGAAAGATTGTAATAAAATTTATTTACACTTAAGAATGAACTATAAGTAACAGATCAGCGTAATTTAGTAATTGTATTTTTATAATAAATATTAAGTATTTTTAAATAAATAATTAAGTATTAAGTATTTTTAAATAAATAAGAAAAAAAATCGTGGAAAAAATAAAATATTTCAGTTATATGTTTTAAAATGAAGGACACTTTTTCCAAATTCAAATTTTTTTGCCATTATAGCTAGTTGAATATATTTAATACATCTATAATTTATTTCTTGCCTTTTTCATTCCGTTATGAGAAAAAAAATGAAAACAACTGATTAAAAATTCAACATTTTTGTCATTTTTTTGGAGAGGAATAAAAGCTTTTAAAAGTTTTAAACTCTTTGATATTACAGATAAAAGTGTATATTTTAAGTATACGGAGTTTTATTCTTGCTTTCAGTTTATTTTTGCCTCAAGAATATTTTTAATTTGTATAGAAGAAAAACGATTTTCTTCATAAAATAACTGTATTTTAATCTTAAAATCAAGTAGCAAACATAGTTGGCAGCACACGTCTATTTTTAACAAGAAATTTACAAAAAAGCGCGCGTTTTCAAAGAAAGTTTGTCTTTAGAATGTATCAAATATTAGTTTTTTGAACCCATTTTTGTTATGTTAGAAATTTAAAAGGCAGTATTGAAACTTTTTTAGTGTGTCATGGACTTATTGATTCTTATATATGTGCAATATTGTTGATGTCGGAGCTGTCCTTTAATTATTTTTTTAGGTTAAATAAGAAGAATAATTGTGATTTTGTCATTTTTTAAAAAGTTTCTAAGTTTTTTTTAAGATGAAGGAAATAAATAACAACTTTAAAACTTGGAGAATTCGATCTTCATATATAATACTACATCTTGCATGAATTTCAAAGATGTTTTTTAAATCCTTTAATTTTTATAGCGTTTAAAATTTTTCAAAAATTTACGAAATTTCGATATTTATAACCAATTTATGATTAGTTATGGTATTACCAGATTATTATTACTCAATAAATATAAAGATTGATTTCCAGAGATTTCAATATTATAAAAAAAAACTTCATTTTTGTTAAATAGTTTTCAAAATATAGAACTTGAAACTTGCAACTTTCGATGATTATCCGCAAGCCATTCTATATCACAAGTTTTTTAAATGTCCAAAATTGATAAAATAATTTATTTTTCGTCAAAATATTGTGCAGACATACATTTGAATATGAAATGAACATGTATCTCAAATTTTATTAAAATCGGATTCTATATAGCCACGGCTTTTTTTACATTTTTGCTCATTTGACATGGAATGACCCTATGATCAGCAGACCCTCGCTGAATTTGAAAACAGTCTGCCGGAAGGAGGCGCTATAATCGCGGTGTCTGCGCCATTTTTATTTTTTTAACATCAAAAAGTGTTTGAAGTTATACATAGAACTAAACTAAATTTTTTGTGTATGATTATTTTTTGGTATGATCGAGTAGATACATCTTGAGTTTGAAATAAATTTGCCTATCGTTCTATTATTCATCGGTTCGTGCAGAGATTGAAACTCGTTTTTACTCGGATTATTTGACTGAACAGAAATTTAGAATGAAAATAATATCTGATGTAGTATTGAATTAATAACATTAATGCATTAACATGTGTAACTAAATTTTGAAATATTAAAATGTACGTATGAGGTAGAAGAATGTTTTGGGATTAACACATCCAACTAATTCATTTTGGTGTACTATGCCAATCGTATTTGGTGCAATCGTATCAACAATATCTTCCACTAATAAACTTGAATAAAAAATTGTGTTTAATGTAGGCACCTTAATCATTAGAAATTTCTATCACAAGTATGGTAAAAATGCTCTGTTTTTTTCCTGGTGCAAGTTTGACCAAGCATTATAAATTTTTCACCGACATAAAGAGTAAGATGTCTTGAATGTCACAGAGTGGCGAAACTACTACCACCGAATTAAATTCCCTTAGGTAAAAAGGAATATCAGTTTTCACCATTTTTTATATTGAAACAATGAGGTGTTTAAATAAAGTGAAAATTTCTACTTTAATTTACTGGTGGAAATTTTCCGCGATGGTAATAAACCCCTCGAAAACGGTTATAGTTGAAACTTCATTATTTTACAGATATGTCAGATACTTTTTCTTCATGGTTCCAGGCTATCCATAATAAATGATACATCAAGAAGTTGCATTAGCAATATATCTTTTTCTTTAGCATTATAGACATATGAATAAACTCTTTTTCAAACTTTAAAAATAACCTCTTTTCCATATGATTTCATTGTAGATCAATTTCTGAAAAAAAAATATATTACAATATTTATGTTCTTTTGTTACAACTATTTTTCTTGAGTAATTATGTCGTAACTAATGCATATTAATTAAAAAATAATTGCTACTTTTAAAACTTTTAAAACTAATGGTTATGGTTATGGTTAATAGAGATATTTTTTATCATGAAACTTTTAACTTTGCTATGACCATTTTATTTATTGCTGAATTATGTAATATACAATTATGTTTTTATGTAACTAATGTTTAAAGAAAAAGGAGCTATCATCTTAATTTATTAAATATTTTAATTAAATATTTTAATTGCACTCGAATATTTTTTCGTGGTAGTCTGTAAAAGAATTGGGTTGTAAGACCGCATAAACATTTGCAACATTTAAATAAAACTGTTTACTATTTGTTGTTTTAAATTCTAAATTTGTGTTATTATTTTTCATTAAAACAGTAACCTAATTTTTTATAGCAAAACTTTTTCGTTAAGTATCCTATATTTCCTAATATGAAATTCAAATGAACAACAAATAACATTTAAATAAATACTATAGCATAAGCGCAATTTATCTTATTATTCTACTAAAGAAAATTTAACATATTTTTTTTCAAAGCTTTTTCGTTTAAATATTATGTATTTCTTAACATAAATTTCAAATTTAACCCGAAGCAATTTTTAAATAAATACTGTTGTATCAGCCAACTTTCTTTTATATTTTTACTTTCTTCTATCTTTACAAGAAGAAAGTATTGGATTCATGAAAATTTTCGACTTCCGGTTTTCGACGGATTTATACGTTTTAGAAGGTCCTGAACACGTTTTGACTATTTTTAGAAAATGTCTGTCTGTGAGTCTGTCCGTCTGTCTGTGAGTCTGTGTGTCTGTGAGTCTGTCTGTCTGTATGTGACAAAAAATTTGTGGGCGCTCTATCTCAAGAACTAATGCTCGAAATTTAATAAAATTTTATATTCAGTTAGACCTTGATATGAATTAGTGCCTATTGGTTTTTGGTGAAAATTGGCCTGCAGGTGGCGCTGCTATACTACGTTTTTCATGATTTTCAAGATTGCTGTATCTCAAGAACTAATGAACAGAATTACACCAAACTTCAGATTCTGTTACCTCTTGATATACATAGACGCTGATTAAGTTTTGGTGTAAATTGGCCAGCAGGTGGCGCTGCTATGCCACGTTTTTCATGATTTTTATGACAGCTATATCTCAAGAACTAATGCACAGAATTTCACCAAACTTCAGATTCCGCGATACCTTGAGATACATAGTTGCTGATAAGGTTTTGGTGTGAACTTCCCTATAGGTGGCGCTGCTATGCTTCATTTTGCACGATTTTTGCGATAGCTATATCTCAAGAACTAATGCAGAGAACTTCATCAAATTTTAGTTTCTTTTACACTAGAATATATAACATAATTAGACGCTGATTACATTTTGGTATTAACCTTACAACAGGTGGTACAGCTATGTTGCATTTTGCACGATTTTTCCGATAGCTATATCTTAACAACCAACGCACAGAATTTCATCAAACTTCAGATTTTGTTACAAAATGACATATAACATAATTACACGATGATTACGTTTTGTTATAAATCCTTCAACTGATGGTGCTGCTGTGCTATATTTTACACATTTTTTTAAAACTAGATATATCTCAAGAACTAATGCACAGAATTTCATCAAACTTCAGATTCTTTTACACCATAACATAATTAGACGCTTTTTTACATTTTGGCATAAATTGTCCAAAATATGGTGTTGCTGTGCTACGTTTTGCAAATTTTTTGTTATAATTATATCTCAAGAACTAATGAACGAAATTCCATCAAATTTCAGATTCTGTTAGGTCTTGACATCAATAGATGCTTATTAGGTTTTAGTATAAATTACCCACCAAGAGGCACTACTAAGCTCATTTTCTCAGAATATTAATTACATTTTGCGTTTTAGGCTTTTCGGATACCAGAATCTCATTAGGCTAGCTCAAATGTTCGAGGAAATTCGATAATAAGTAACTTTAAAGTCACCACGTTTTTTTTTTATTTATATATATATATATATATATATCATGTATTTATGAGATAGAAGAAAGTTTCGGGATTGACACATCCAACTAGTTAATTATTAAAACCATAACTTAACTTTATGTGAAAGCATCTTCATTTAAACATGGAATTTTCGATTCATTCAAAATATTTAAAAATTCATTCTTGTGACAATTACAAAACATTCAAAACGATGCTGAACAAAACACAGCCCGTTGTTTTGTGTTTGTATAGTAGAAATGACAGAAACCCCCAGACGTTAAGTTTTTACATATCGTTATTAAATCTTCTAGAGATACAGTCGGCTCTCGTTGATTCGAACTCGCCGGGACCACAAGAAATGTTCGAATTATCCGAAGTTCGAATTATGGAAAGTATGAAATGAGAACATGTTTAATATAGTACTATTACAAAGGAATTAATGTTATAGTGGTTTTTTTAATTTATTATGTCTAATATAATCAGAATATGGCTTAATATTAAATTAGAATGTATAATTACATAAACTAATTAAAAGATTAGAAACAAACACAATGGAAGAAAAATTTAAAGCGTCACTGATGGACAGACGGGGCACTTAGAAAGTGGATATCAAATGCATGGGATTATATGTATACTCTTTCGGAACAATTTTCAAAAAAAGTCAAAGAAAGAAAGTTATTCAAATGATCTGAAATCCGTGAGAAAGAAAGGAAGAATGAAAAATCGGAATTCTTGTTGGTTCGAATTAAACGATGTCCGGAGAAAGTGAGTTCGAATTAATGAAAAGGTTTAACGTTATTCTGTCATTGAAAATTTCGGGACTTCCTGTTTAGTTCAAATTAAGCGAAAATTCGAATTATCCGATTTCGAATTAACGAGAGTCGACTGTAGTAGATGTAAATTTTCCAAGTGGGTGAAAAAAGTCCGGGCCAAGATTTGAGCCAGGAATGTATTGGCTGAAGCCGCAAACCAACTTGGTACTTCCAATTGAGCCATCCCGGAAGAATGTTGGAGGAATTTTTCACCAAAATGACCTCAACGATCACAGAATCTAGTCTGATACTATGGATCAGCTCATCAGAATAAATCGAAGGTCAATATTTGAAACTGCAGAAAAAGCTGCATACGATATCATGTTAGATTAAATTGATCAAGCCAGCCAATACATCCCGGATTCGAATCCTGGCCCGGACGTTTTTCACCGACTTGGAAAATTTATATCTGTTATGATTAATTTACCGATTGGGTAATTGTGTTTTAAATTAACCTTCTAGAGATATTAATGAAAAAGAAAATCACAGATTCTAAATAAAATTCCATACTTTATACAGCTTGTCGATAAACACTGCTTTAACTCTAAAGCTTCACACTAGTCTTCTATTGGAGTACATGAAAATGCTCAAAAAATGTACCACCAGGACCAACTGATTTCGAGAAAAATACGAAAGAAATGTATGTGATATCATAACCGCTATAACAAAAAGAAAAAAACTTCATTAGAATTATTAACGTCGATATTTACAGACGTTTACCATTTCACTATTAAGTGAGATTAACTGTCATTTTTAATTGCTTTTGGAGGAATTCATTATCACCGCAGAAAAGTTCCACCAGGAAATTTAAATAGACAATTTCTTTTTATTGAAACGTCTCGTTAATGAAACGGTGCTCAAAAATTTCATTAAAAAATAATCGCAAAAACTAACATTATTTCTTATATACATTATACTTATACAACATTATAAGTTTATTTCATGATATTCGGTTCAAGGAAAAAAGAAAAATAAATTGAAAACATGGACATCGACATTTGCATATGTAAGCAAACGAAGATATGCAAAATATCCACAATATATTCGATACGAATGTCTTTATCATAAGAAATTTTTATATTATAGTAGTATTGGCAGGTACAATGATTAAATCAAAGCACCAATTGCTTTTGGTGGCAATAATTCCTTACTGTTTGTTTCTATATCATTAATCACAGATAATTCTACCATTAGAAAACAAGTTGGAAATTGCCCGTGAAGCGTAGCAAATGAGGTGCGTTCGTACGATAAGGAAGTTTTAAAAATATCACTCTCATATATCAATCTCATAAAACTGTAAATAATTACAATTAAAAATGCGCACCAAACAATGTTCTCCCTATACCATTATGCAATGCAATACTTTTTTGTGGCCTTGTAAATCCATAACAAATAGTCTTTGCACCACAGATTATGCAAAATGTATATTATAATATCTATTTTATAGATGCATATAAATTTTATTATGTTCGAATGAGTGTAACACCATTAAAATGCATCTGAAACATTTTTCCCCATTAACCGTAATGTAACGGAATACTTTTGATTGTCCCTGTAATTGAACTATGCATCCGATTTTGATAAAATTTGAAATAACTCGACAAAATTATGTAATAATTATGTATTAAAAATTTCAAACGATTAAAATGCATTTGAAAATTTTTCCCCATTGACCGTAATGTAACGGAATCCTTTTGATTGTCCCTGTAATTGATCTATGCATCCGATTTTCTTAAAATTTGAAATGACTCGACAAAAATATGTAATAATAATATTTTTTAAATTTCAAACGATTCGGTTGGGTAGTTTTTGTGTTGTTATATGCGGACGGACAGACAGACGGACTGAACGACAAGAATAGGTGCTACGTATTTACATAATTACGAACGCACCTAAAAAGAGAAGGGCATTAGTCATAAATTCTGGTAGCAACTGAGATTTCGTTGCTAAAGAAAGTGACTTGTTGCTTTTATTCATACTGCGTGTACTTTTCTGGACAGCTCCCTGGTGCTACGTGAGGGAGTTAATCATTTGACGATGCGCCATGTATATATCATGCGCGGTGGACTTTTGAATATCTTGCTTTTGTATACGCAATGGAGTTATAAATAAAGAGACATACAGTCGGCTCTCGTTAATTCGAACTCGTCGGGACCACAAGAAATGTTCAAATTATCCGAAGTTCGAATTATGGAAAGTATGAAATGAAAACATGCGCAATATGAAACTATTACAAAGGAACTAATGTTATAGTGTTTTTTTTTTATTTCGTCTGTTATCATTAGAATATGATAATATTAAATTAGAATGTATAAATACATAAACTAATTAAAATATAAACAAGCACGATGGAAGAAAGATTTAAAGCGTCACTGATGGACAGACAGACGGGGCTCTAAGAAAGTGGATATCAAATGCATTGGATTATATATATATTCGTTCGGAACAATTTTCACAAAAATCAAAGAAAGAAAGTTATTCAAATGATCTGAATCCGGGAGAAAGAAGCGACATATGAAAAATCGGAATTATCGTTAGTTCGAATTAAACAAAGTCGAGAGAAAATGAGTTCGAATTAATGAAAATTGTTAACGTTATTCTGCCATTGAAAATTTCGGGATTTCATGTTTAGTTCGAATTAAGCGAAGATTCGAATTATCCGATTTCGAATTAATGAGAGTCGACTGTATATTGTATTTTCTAAGAATTGCAAGTAAAGCAACTGAGAAGGTTGTCACAAGATGCCGGTTATCAATTTGAATCTTATCAACTGTTTCTAATTATCACTGGGGAAAACTTCCGCCAGTATACTTGAATAAAAAAAATTTCGTCTAATTTGTGTGTTTTATTGAAGAGGAATTAATGACATAAGTAACGTAAAAAAATGTCTGTTACTCATCCGCCGGAAAAAGCGACACATCTTGAAAAAATTAAATATCACAGGAGAGGAAGAATAAATTTGTTCGTGAATTTACTTTAACCCTTTGTCTACCGAATTATGATTTCATGAAAATTTTACATTCTAAAGCATTTTACATAAATTGTTTAAACTAAATTAAATGATTTACATAATCATTTAATAAACTTTTGGAGGAATTTGGAAGAATTGAAGGAATTAGAAGAATTAATTAAATTTGAATTTACGGGGAGTTTGTGCAATATTTAAAATACTCAAATCTTTTATTTTAAATTGTTTTCTTAGTATTTTTTAGAATAAAAAAATGTACAAATCTTACAAAATAAATATAGAAATATTTCTGATTTGAAAAATCCTAATCCTCGTCCCTCAGCACCAAAAGAGCTGAAGAGTTACAAAGGCAAAAGAAATCATCCTTTTAAAAATAATTTTGTTTGTGTAACCAATAATGCTTTTGAAATAAAATAAAGTAATGTATGTGTAACTCATTCTAAACAGTATTACAACTAATAGACGTATGGAAAGAATTTTATAATAAGTAATTTTAGTGCTACTTATAAGTACCGCGGTAGATAAAGGATTAACATGAATTTACAACACTTAGCTCTGCATGCAGGAATAAAAAGCACGTAAAAGCTTAAAACTTTTCTACGTTACATGACACAGAAACATCAGATTTTTACTTAGAGCTAAAATTGATAATACTCAAAATTAAATATAATTATTATTTTCAACTGTTATATATTGAATCCATTATTTATTTTTCAAAAGAGTACTTTTAAAATAAAGAGTTCATTTTAAAACAGTTAAATAAACGAATATCCCGAAGGCGAACTGCTGTTCTTTTTATCAAATAATATTTATGTCATTTCCTTTAATATATTTATTTTATTTTTTATCAAAAGAATAATTTTTCAATTCAAAAGGCTTTTTTTAATGAGATAAAACTGAGGGATACTGTTAAGACGAATTGTTGTTTTGCTATAGAATAAAATTTATAATTTTCTTTTAAATATAATTATATAAAAAATAAATATTAAGATAATTTAATTTTGCAGTAATTAATTAAAAAAAAAAGGAAACTAAACTGATTTTAATTAGCAATACAACTTTATTTAAAAGGAATATATTTTTTAAATATGAAAATTTTCAGTTTTGTTTAAATTAATTAAACATTGAAAGGCGAATATTATACAAAATCAAACATCTGAAATATTCTTGATTTTTTATCACTGTAATTTTCTTTTAACTTCCTTATGTTGTTTAAATAAATATAAAACATGGAAAATCTGTGGCAAAGGAATACTTTTTTTTTCCTTAGAAAGAATTACATTGTGGTTTTACATTAGTTCCCTAATATATATATATATATATATATATATATATATATTTCAAATATTAAAACAAACAGTAATTTAATTTCTTATAAATTATTCAACTAATAATTTATTTACTTTGTAATAATGGTATTAACATAAAGAACTGCAGTAGAAACCCGAAATAACGCGGTCCGATACACCGCGAATTCGGATTTAAAGCGGGGTAAAGTATGTCCCCCGAAAAAAAAATTACAATTTTAGGACAAATTTTGGTTTAAAATTTCAGTGAAACACAATGAGTGGCATGCGTGAGCGGTTAGAGCTATGCATCTCAATATCTCTTTTGGCCATTTAAATGACTGTATAAAAACTGACAACACCGAACCAATTTCCAACTTCATAAAAGATCAGGATATGATTTATGCTGTAACGCATTAAAATTGCATTGAGCAAGATGATAATTAGCGTTGCAAAGGTTAGAAAAAACCCGGTTTAAACCCGGGAATAAACCGGGTTTTTAGGAATAAACCTGGAAAAAACCCGGGATTTTTTGGAATAATTCGGTTTTTTGGGAATAAACATGGGAATAAACCTGGTCTATTGGAAATAAACACGGGAATAAACCGACTTTTTGCAACTCTAATGATAATGATGAAATTGAAAATGATGTGGTAATGAAAGACAACATTCCACATTTTAGTGAAGTCATTTCACATTTAACGAAGGTAATTTCGTGGATGGAGAGGTAAGACGATTCAAATAGTGTTCGCTTAATCCATCTTGCTTGAGTGAAACGATTTGCCGAAAAAAAAAAAGAAACGCCTCAGATCGCCAATCAACTCTTACAGATTTTAAGGCAGTGTAAGATTAATTTTGTGTTCAATGAATGATAAAGTTAATTACATTTCACAAAGCGAGTATATGTTTTCATTATTTTGTATCACTTCTTTGACACCATTTCCATATATCGCGGTTACGTTATAAAGCGCGTGTGAAATATGTCTCCCAATAATCGCGTTATATTTTGATTCTACTGTACTAAAAAAACAACATTTCTATGTTTTTCCTATTAAAATAAAACAAAATGACAGGATTCCAGAATACAAATGAAGAGTTTTCTTCTTTTCTTAAAAGACCTGTTAATTTTAATCACCAGTAAATAGAAAATATTTTATCAAATTATATATTTTACATTCACTTTTACTTTATTAATGATACTTTGCAATTATTAAATAAGAGTTTTTAATTAAACATGAAATTCCCATCTTTAAGTACGTTCATAATTATGTAATTACGGTCGAGTGTCTATATAACGAAATCCATCGTTCAGACAAAAAATTCGTTATATAGAGAAATTTGTTGAATAGAGAACGAGAAAGTTTTTTTTCATTTAATGTTTAAATTTTGAAATAGAACTGTTTTTGAGGTTTTTAATTCAGTTTTAAATATTTAACGGAATTTTTTTCAGAATCTCAAACATCTTCACCACTTTTTTTTCTTTCTCCAACGCCTTGTTGATTATTTTCAAAATTATTACATTATCAGAGAGAAATGTGTTTAAACTAGAAGCGATTTTATGCAAATGCAGTAGAAGATAACACCAACGAAGATGATATTTAGTAACAATTCTTCATTCAAATGATCTCTCACAACCAAAAATGTTCCGAGTTGCCACAAACAACAAACATAACCTGTAAACTCTAAACGTAATGAGAGTTAATTTAGATAGATGAAAACCTGCTGAAAAACGACCTTTTTTGCAATTTCCCCTTATTCACGCCTTACTATCCAAACGAAGAAACAAACACATTTTAAAGACAATCAGGGAAGAGTTTTATTTTTTAGGATGCTTTGTGATAGTTACAAGTCGATCCACTAGCAAGCAAATGTTTCAATCTTTTCCAAGAACGCATGCTCAACTTGGCTAAAAAAAGTCAAGTGTAACCATGCAAAAAAGATGTTTTCTTGGAGGGGGGATGAATGGCTTTTTTTGGACATGAGGAATAAGGTAGAATAATGTAGCTATGAAATATAAATCAGAAATAAACGAAAAATAATTATTCTACAAATAATTTGAAGCGTTTTCTGAACTTATGACAGAACATTTTCGAAAAAATTCGTTATATGGAGTTATATATTTCGCTATATGGAGATTATTTTTTATGTAATCATAAAAAAATCAACCGTTCCTATAGAAAAATTCGTCAAATAGAAAAATTCGTTGGATGGATTTTCGTTATATAGAGATTCGACTGTAATTAGTACCTATAGTTGTAGATCAGATCATCCGTCTGTCTGCATACAACAGAGCAAAAACTACCTAACCGAATCGTTTGAAATTTAATATATATAATTGCTGCATACATTTATAGATTCATTTCAGATTTTATGAAAATAGGATATAAAGTTTGATTACAGAGACACTCAAAAGTATTCATTTATATTACGCTCCACGGAAAAAAATAGTTTCAAAAGCATTTTAATTATGTTTAAGTCTTTCGAGCCAAAAAAATTGTATATGTTACAGGCCAAACCCAATTTTAGGCCAAACTAGTTTATCCTATCGCCCATCGGATAAACTAGGTTTTCCTAGGCTAAACCGGTCTATCCTAACGTCCATCGGATAAACTAGTTTTTCCTAGGCCAAACCGGTCTATCCTAACGTCCATCGGATAAACTAGTTTTTCCTAGGCCAAACCAGTTTATCCTAACGCCCATCGGATAAACTAGTTTTTCCTAGGCTAAACTAGTCTATCCTAAGGCCCATAGGACAAACTAGATTTTCCTAGGCCAAACTAGTTTGGCCTAACTTTATAGGATAAACTAGTTTCGCCAACTGTTTATTGGTCTGAACTAGTTTGTACTAGTCGATCTAGTTTATCCTAGGCCGATTCAATTTGGTGTGATTTTATTGAATTCAATGACCGCCTCAGCGCCATCATTCTAGTTTGTCCTAGTCTTATCTAGTTTATCCTAGGTCAATGTAATTTTGCGTGTTTTTAACTCACAGGCACGAAAGCCTGAGAAATAATGGACTCGCAGGTTCTGTATGTATGTATGTACGCATGTATGTACGTATATACGTAACGCGATAATTCTTGATAGAAATGCCCAATTTGTTTCAAATATTGGATGTAGGTTCATTCTGATAAGGTACTTTTACGATTAGTTTTGGGAATTCGTTGGATAAGAAAAAGGCGGGAGGGGCGAACGGGAGTCTAATCGCATACCGGTAATTTAGAGAAATTGATTTTTCATGCAGAATTATTAGTTTTCATTTAAAATTTTAGCTATAGGATCATACCGACAAGTCTCCTCCGTGATTAGTTGTGGATCTTTATTATTCAAGAGTAAAATAAAGGGCAATGTAGGTAACCCGCCATAATTTAGGTAAACGGTTTGTGACGCAAAATTTACGGATTTGTTTGAAATTTTGGATGTAGGTTCTTTGTCATAAGATGATTATCTGAATAGTTTTTTTTTTTTTGGGGGGGGGGGGGTTATTGGTTAACTATGAAGTTAAAAATGAAAGATTGCCCTCTTACCTAGGAAAAACTAGTTTATCCAATTAGCGTTAGGATAAAATAGTTTGGCCCAGGCTAAAATCGAGGCTGAAAATCGAGTTTGGACGGTAAAAAACACATTCTTCTCTTGAATAAATATAAATGTGTGTCAAGAGTCATTGCTTATAACATCTATACAGAAATTTAACATGTCCACCATAGAGACATGATGCATTGGACATGGTGTTTGCTTCTTTTATTATTTTTTTCTGCACACTTGTGACATGCTGAGATCAGACTAGCATTAATTATTGTTATTACTATTATTATTAATTTTTGTTTTGGATATTTGAGCCAGATTGGAGCTTAATACAATTTGGAATCGGACAGCGTTTTACATTTTTGAGAAATTAATTACCTGTCGACATGTAAGCTATTCTTGTCACGGCTTCAAGTTTTTCTTTTCCGTGAAGTCGTACCAGATATTCGATTCAAAAAGCAGCTTCAATAGTATTTTCTAAAAAAAATCGCTTTTATGAAAAAATGTTCAACGCCATTCGATTACATATTTTCTGATTGAAAGTGCCTTTTAATCTTATGCATTTCCGAAAACGAATTAGTTCATAAATGTGTAAGAATGTAGCTTTTTTGGATTTGAGAAAAACCTTAAGGAGTGACAGAGAAATATATTCACAAATCTACTTTTGCTAAACAGATTAAAAAGTCATGATGTTTATGACTCTCCTTTTTTTCTTTTATTCTAAACTATATTACTTATTTAATAAATCGCTATTTGAATATTGAAAGGTCTAAGAATCTAAATAATCAATAATACATTGTGTATTTTCGATTTTGCGAACACGTCGTTACTTAAAAATACATTGTAAGTTTATCCAATAAATATGTATGCAGTATTTTTTAAAGGAATCTTAATTTTATCTGAAGTAAAATCTAATACTTTTTGCAGAAATTGAGTAGGGCTAGATCAAGCCGGACTGAGTCTCTTTTCACTGATTATTGTACAGGTAGAGCTCGGGGTGAACTTTTAATTTTTACACCGGATCAAGGCAAACTAAATTTCCTTCGGAAGGACGGGTCCCGGGCCTCGAAATTCCGGCCCGTGCAAACCTCTAACACTATTCTACTACACTAGTTTACAAAATTAAACTTTTTGTCTGTTGCCACGAATTCTGTGGTTGATAATGTTCACTTATAACTTGTTTTTGTCAAATTTAACAGTAAATTTTTTTGAGCGCTCGCGTTGCTTTGTTTTTTATTTTTATCATTTAAGCATATATATTAATCGATAACAGGCGCATTTTACTGTGATAAGATTAGTTTCTCAAGTTTTTGCGTCATGAGTAGTTCAAGGAGACATATTGTTTAAACAATCCAGATCATTTTTGTTATATATGCGGAGAATATGTGTTTAACAATTGTAGAAAAGTTATATCAGTGTTGGTGGTGAAAAATACCTATTTTGAGTATTTTGGGATACTCTTGGATAAAAATGAGAAGTTTTGGGCTCCCAATTGTGTTTGTAAATCGTGTGTGGAATATTTAAGATTGTGGCAAAGGGGTAAAACAAGTGCCTTTAAATTTGGAACACCGACTACTTGGCGAGAGCCACGAAATCATCTCGAAGACTGCTGTTTTTGTAGCGTGAATGTAAACTGTTTAAACACTAAAAATCGAGCTAAATGGCAGTACCCAAGTACTAGATGTGTTCAACGTCCAGTGCAGAGTTCATCTGACTCTTCAGAGCCTAAGAATATATCTGAACAAGACATTGAAGGATTAAGCTCATCACAAAATGATGCTGATTCTGAAGGTATATAAGTAGAGCCAAAATGATTTTCCCAAAATGAGTTATCTCGTAAGAGTTTTAAATCTTTCAAAACAAGCTTCAGAATTGTTAGCATCAAGACTAAAAGAAAAAAATTGCTTTCTCAGATACTAAAATCAGTTTTTATCGCGAAAGAGATACAGAAAATCTGAAAATTATATTGAACTTGTAGAAGACCTTCTGCTACAATTAAAAAAGTCCTTCCGGCAATGCCGGGAGGAAGAGGTAGCTTTCATATACTTATTTATTTATTTTAAATTCAGTTATATAAATCAAATATACAAAGTCCACAATAGCGGATCACGATTAGGTAAATTGAATACTAGTTTTTGTCGATACTGAATACTAATAGGAATTTTTAGAAATTAGTCATCTTTTATTCAACCTGGTTTTATTTTAAGCGAATTATAAGGTCGCCAAATTCCACGATATCCATTTTAAAGCAGCATGATGGATAAAAAAAAACAATGAGCTTGATCTAAATCTTAATTCATGCGAACATGCACACTCACATCGAAATCGATTAATATATACGAGTGCTGTCGCGGGCAAATTGACTTAAAAAAATGTCACCCACATTAGAAATTCAAACTGCTATATCCCAGGCGTTTTTCAAGGTAAATACAAAGCAAAAAATACTCCGGAATTCATTATTAAGATAAATAGTTTAGAAAGAACCTTTTTACAATTTCTAATTTTTTGTTTATACATCATTATACATTTAAAAGATTTTTGACAAATTTAAATGGCCGCCATTTTGAAACAAGCAGGCAGATAAAGTTGGTCCGTGAACTCTGTCAAGACATTCGTATGTACCATGAACACACGGAGTTATACCGAAATCAGTTTATAAATATGCGTATTAACGCGTCACAAATTTCAGACCGTTTCAAAATGTCATTCTCACTGGAAATTGAAAGTGCAAAAACTCAGCTATTTTTCAAGATATAGATGAAACAAAAAATACTCTGGAATCTTTGTATCAAGGTCAAAACACAAAAGAAAAATCTTTTGCAATTTCTTCCTTTTTTTGCACCTAATGTTAAAATTTAAATTAAAAAAATAATATTCCGCCATTTTGAAACAAGACGGCGGTTGGAACTGGCCAACGAACTTGGTCCAGGCATCAGTATGGCCTATCTACGCACCAAGTTTCATCCAAATCGGTGTATAAATACGCGTGTTATCACCTGACGAAAACCAGATCATTTCGAAATGTGAGCAACACTAGAAATTAAAACTACTATAACTCAGACCTTTTTAAAGATACAGACGAAATAAAAAGTACTTTGGAATCTTTGTATCAAAGTCAAATGCATAAAAGAAAAATCTTTTTCAATTTCTCACTTTTTGTACCTAATTTCAAACTTTAAATTTTTTTGAAAAAAATTTAAATTGCCGCAATTTTTCAACAAGATGGCGGATGGAACTGGTTAACGAACTCGGTCCAGGCTTTATTAAGTACTATGTACACCAAATTACATCCAAATCGATTTATAAACACGAGAGTTATCACGTGACAAAAATCAGATCGTTTCAAAATGTCAGCCATAAGAAAAATCAAAGTGCTATAGCTCAATCATTTTTTAAGATGTAGACAAAGTAAAAAGTGTTCAGGATTGGTGTTTTTAGATCTAACACATCAAATAAAAATATTTTTCAACTTTTAATTTTTTCCCATTTCATTTTAAATTTTAAATTAAAAAAATTAAAAGGCCGCCATTTTGAAACAAAATGGCGAATGATGCTGCCCAACGAACTCGGTCGAGATATTTGTATGTACTATGTACATACCAAATTTCATTCAAATCGGTTCATAACACGTTAGTTATCGCATGACAAAAATCAGATATATATATATATATATATATATATATGTCAACATTTGAACGGAGGGTGGTTTGGGGGTTTGGGTGTCATGATCGGTGAAAATATACCAAAAATTTCTGGAAGTGCTTTCCTCCGGACGGCTGCAATAGGTAGCTTTTTACTTTTCGTAATGAAAGCTACCTAAAATATACCATAAAACTCCACTTCCTCCATAGTCTTCTGGACAGGATTCAGGAAAATTTAGGAGATGTGAGCGAAGAACAGACTTACGCGTCATGGAAGAGCGATATCAGGGTTTCTGGGATACGAATATGATGTCTGATTATTGTTTGTATCTGATACGTCATTTTCCAAAGTCTACATATCGGATAAGAGCTTTAAAACGAAGTTTTTTAGAACTCAATGATCAATTATTTTTTTAGTAAAGTTTTTCTTAGTAAATACATATTTTTTTTCTGTTTAATACCTATATAGCTGAAACTCAGAAACTAGAACTGATTAAAATATTTTAATTATATTTTTGAAAATAGCATATCATACGTAGTCAGCAACAACTAAAATCTTTTCAGCAACAGATGTACTGTAAACAAGTGGTATCATTCGAATAAAATATTTTCTACAGGGGTGATGGCAAAACCACTTTGCACAAGGTTAGGAATGGATCAGTAGTCGAGATCAATACTAAAAATAATATTGCCCAGTTAAACTGATGACTTTGCATTTACAGGCTGTTTACACTAATTGTATGTATATTACAGACTTATTTTTTTAAAGAATAACACCCTCGAAAAATAAAGTAAGTGGGATTACCTTTTCCCATTTCCCCCAATTACACTTAAAATTTGAACATCCACAATAAACATCCAATAAACCAATAAACATCCACAACTAATCACGAAGGCGCCTTGTCAGAGTGATCCTATATCTAAAAATTTTAATGAAAACTGATAATTCTGCATGAAAAATCCATTTCTCTAAATTAACGGTGGGGGATTAGCCTGCCGTACGCTCACCTCTATTCTCATCCAATGAATTCCCAAAACTAATCAGAAAAGTACCTTATCATAATGAACCTACATTCGAAATTTGAAGCAAATCAGATATTTCTATCAATAATTATCGCGTTACGTACATACGTACATACATATGTACATACATGCGTACATAGATACATACAGAACCTGAGAGCCTATTATTTCTCAGACTTTGACGCCTGGGAGCTAAAAACATGTAAAATTACATTGACCTAGGATAAACTAGATCAGCCTAGGACAAACTAGAATGTTGGCGCTGATGCGGTCATGGAATTCAATAAAATCACGCAAAATGGAATTGGCCTAGAATAAACTAGATCGGCCTAGGATAAATTAATTCAGAACAATAAACAGTTGGCTAAACTAGTCTATCCTATTAGAGTTAGGCCAAGCTAGTTTGGCCTTAGGATAGACTTAGGATAGACTAGTTTGGCCTAGGAAAACTTGTTTATCCGATGAGCGTTAGGATAAACCAGTTTGGCCTTGGAAGAACTAGTTTATCCGATGGACGTTAGGATAGACCAGTTTGGCCTAGGAAAAACTAGTTTATCCGATGGGCGTTAGGATAAACTAGTTTGGCCTAAAATCGGGTTTGGCCTGTAACATATATACATTTATGAAGTATATACTAAAATATACATTCTATACAATCTGTGGTGCAAATAATATTTATTATTAATTTATGGCACAACTAAAGACTATTCAATTGCATAATGTAATTCGGAGGAGCATTTTTTGGGGCTCGTTTTCATTATATTAAACTATTTTATAGTTTATGAAATTGATATACTTTACTAAGGTTTACTTCAAATTACTTTCTGTTTAATAAAAAGCATATAGTATTTATAGAGAGGCACGAAAGATTTTGACCACTAAACTGCATCCGAAGTATAGTGGTACACGAAGTATATACAAGTACACGACCATCTAAATATTTTTTTAACTTCGATATAGTACGACTGTAGCTCATTTGCTACTCTTGATGTGCAATTTTCAACTTTTTTATACCAGGCATAAAACAGAAAAACCTTTGGAACACAACTTAAAACAATTTGATCCTTTTTAATTCTACAAATTATTCTAAAAAAATTCTAATTATTACAATGATTAATAGGAATTACACGAAAAGTTTTTTTATTTTATTTATTTCCAAGGCAGGAAGCGATACACGCATTAGTACTGAGATCACGAAAATATAGATATATATGTAAAAGATAACAAAATACATAGGAATAAAGTAAAGGGAATTAAATTTAGAAAAGCATAAAATAAAGATGCTAAAGATCTGTAAAAAGACTCTAGCCTCCCAATGACAATAAAACTTATTGCATTTATTTTTTTAAATGATATATTATTCTAAAAATCTGCAAACATTAAAAAAAGCATTTATATTTGTGATAAAAATTTGTAATATAAATTATTTGAAATCTATTATTTTGCAGCTCAATAATAAATTTTTTTCAGGATTTATATGAAATCAGACCAGATTGTGGATTATCTTTTATTGGAAGCCCCTTATTAATTTGGATAAAACAAAAAAAAAATCCTGTTAAAAATAATTTCAATATCATATATCATTTTTGTAATGCAAGTAACGATCCCATATAAAAAATAATGATGTCAAATTGATGGTGGGAGTCCTTCTTCAACATAAGCTATATCTTAACACTAGAACGCCGGGAAGGTGTCAATTTGACACCGATCACTGGGCTAATTGTCGATTCGAACCAGAAAAATCTTCAAGAAATAAGTTATATATGAGTTTTAATGGAATGAGCTAAACAAATAAACTAAATTATTTCAAATTATTTTTCTGGTTTTAAATATATTTTTCAAAAGTCGCATAAAAATTTCCGGCGTTCTAGTGTTAAGTCAGTGTCACAAACCCAAAGGTAGTACAAGAGTAAAACACCTTCTAAAAATGCGACTTTTATGTTGCTGTATTACCTAGAAACATAAAATTTATCATATTAATTACATATCAGATATATATTTTTTTTTCAAAACCTTTTGCTATAAAATATGAAATTTAAAAATTTGAAAATGCGCGAAAAGTAATCTGATAACTTTTTTAATTAAGATTTTTAAGCAATCTCGGGAACTAATTATCCGATTAAAAAAATGATATCAAAATAATGATGACAGTCCTTCCTCAACTATAGGCTACATCTTATGTTGGTATCACTATCCCAAATGGAGTGCAATAACAAAAAACGTGCTAAAAATGCGAATTTTGTGTTACTTAACCACTTAACCGGCGAAGGGTATAGGGAAACAGTGCTTTAACCCCCGACTTTACTCGGGGCAGCCGGTGAAGTGTGTCTAGAAGTGTGTGTGAATAGTTTAGAAGTGTGAAATTTAGCTTGCTAATTATTTATAAGACATATTACCTCTGGGAAATTTTTCTAAAACTTCAAACTTTACAAAATGTGAAAATTCGCGAAAAGCATTCTGAAAAACGTTCTAAATTGCGCTTTCTCCACAATCTAAGAAAATATAAAAAAGATTTCAAAAGTGAATTAGTGCTGATAGAACCTGTTAAAATATAATAATCATAATCTAATATTTATCAACATAGGGCTGCAGGTTCAAAAAACATTCAAAATGGCGACTCCTATTCTACTAAAGAGTTTTAAAACTCTAATTACAGCATGGTAGTTACTTACAAAATTTAAATGTCCTCTAAGAGCAATCGGAAGTAAATTTCAAATTAAAATTTTGAAAACCGAAGGGAAGAGTAATAAGATTTCTAAAAAACCCCTAAATTACAAATTTTATGCAAGATCAGAAAGTAATAAACGGTAAATGAAAGTAATGATTGCGAATCAATGGTGACACTCTATGATCCTACATTGTCTACATTCTATGTGATGCCGGTTCCACTACCACCTGGGATATGTAGAAACAACAAACGTTCCAAAATAGTTTTGAAAATCTTTCTAAATCACGTTTAAATGGAATATTTGGAAATACAATCAAATTTCAAACTAAACATTGGGAAGTTAATGGTAACAGTCTTTTTTTCAACTTAGTTATTTTCTGTTCGCGCCACTACCCCTAAAGAGATTGTAGACCCTTAGAAAAGAAACATGGATTCTGACATGATGGTTAATTTAAAGATGTAATAGCATTTTAAGAAGATCGTTTCAAATAAAGTAATGTTTCAATGAAATCTAAAAAAAAACATAAGAATTGAGCATAAACATTTCAAAAAATCTTCTTAATTATCATTTATTTAGACTTATATTTAGTTCTTCTTATCAATACACTGATCTCCAAAAGTTAAAGTACAATTGGTTTTTTGCGTCTAATTTGCAAATGAATGAATATAGAAACAACAAAGTTGGAGAAAATGTGTGCTACAGTGTTATTAATGCGACATAGACATTTACTTAAGTTAAATGTATAAATGAAATTACAATAAAAAAAGCACTCTTAGCGAAAAATACCAATCTTGTAGAAATCAGTACATCGCAGTATTATGCACTAAAATGTGACAGAAACATAAAAAAACTGCTTTTAATGTGAAATATGTCCAACCCGGACTTGAATGCATTGGCGGCATCGACTTTCCATGCTCTCAATTAAATTGTCGGAGACCGAAATGAGTAGCAGTGACCAGACATGGAGTAAGCCTTGTTCCAGCTCATTTAATGAACTTGGAGGAGGGATTAAAGTCGCAAACTGTCTTCCGAGATAGTCCCAAAGATGTTCTATCGGATATAAGTCTGGAGAGTGAACTGACTATTCCATTCTCTCCAAATCGGGATCTCAAAATAATCTTAAACAACCACAGCTCGTTGTGGTCTCGCATTATCATCTATTAGAATGAAACCACTGCCAATAGCACCGGTATATGGGCACACATTAGAGGTCTGCACGGGTCCGGGCCTGGCCCGTGGCCCGTACCCGGCCCGGCGGAATTGTTTCGAATTTTCTAACGGGCCGGGCCGGCAGATTTAGAATAGTTTTTTCAACGGGCCGGGCCGGGCCGACAAACAACATAAACGGGCCGGGCCGGGCCGGCAAAAAAATTGAACGGGCCTGACGGGCCGGGCCGGGCCGATAAAAAAAAATTTCGGGCCTGCCGGCCCGTTCTGAAGATTTCAGTTGAAACGATAAAATATGAGCTATTTTCAACGAAAATGGTTTTAACGAGAATAAGTATAAATGTGGCCATACTAGTTTGACAGCATCAATATAAAAATGCACAGTGTATCGGCATCGGAGAATTACATTATGTGTAACCTATTTTAATACTTTTTTAGCTGACTCATGCCGGTCCGAGATCACGCTTGCATTATTTTTCTACATACAGACTGGCCGGTCCGGTACTAGACTTAATTATTGGTAAAACATGATTTGTAAAATTATTAACAGCGATAAAGAACTTTTGTTAGCTTAGTCTTCGGATATATCTCGATGAATTTAAATTAATTTCTCAATAATGCGAAAGTTTGGCACATTTTCTGTTTAATTTTTAATTGTAAAAGTATAAAAGTGATAAGCCTAACTATTGAAGGGATTTGGAATCGAATAGCGTTTTTCATTGTTGGTAAATAAAATACTTGTTGAGATATAATAGTTTCTCAAATGATTGCAGGTTTTTCTCCCTTCCCTTGCTATTGCTTCCGGAAATTCTATTCAAAACGCTAATTATGACAGTATTTTATTGTTTGCAGTATTCTTAAATTGCTTGTATCAAAAAATGGATAACGCCATTCGATTATATAGTTTCTGAAAATAGATATCTGCTAATCTTATGCGTTTCTGAGGAAAAAAAATGAATTTAAAAATGTAACAGAAAGGACTTCTTTGAATTTAAGAATAAATTTGGATTTGAAACTTATAATAAAATAATATAGAAATATATTTATAAATCCTTTTTTATGAAACAGCTTCAAAATTAACGATGTTTTTAACTTTCTTTCTTTTTTTCTTTTATTCTAAGCCATATTAATTTTTTAATGAATCTTTATTCGAATGTTGAAAGCCTAAGAATCTAAGTAATCATTAATGTTGTTAATGTGTATTTCCTGTAAAATATACTGTAAAATCATTCCATAGATATGTATGCAGCATTCTTTAAAGAAATCTTATTTATATGATAAAAATCTGAATTTTTAAGAAATCGTAGAAATTGTAACGGGCCAAAACGGGCCGGGCCGGGCCGGGCCTGTTTTCGCTGATTTTTGTACGGGCCGGGCCTAAAATATAAAAATTTAAACGGGCCGGGCCGGGCCGGGCCGGGCCCGGGCCGAACATTTGAGTTTTACAACGGGCCGGGCCGGGCCGAAATAACTTTCCTACGGGCCGGGCCGGGCCGGGCCTGGAAATTCCGGCCCGTGCAGACCTCTAGCACACATACAAATCAAGGATCTCATCTCGATATCTCACATCAGTCAAGTTCCTCCATGGAATACATGCAGGTCAGTGTGGCCTCCGAGTGAGAACCCTACCGAAACCATGATTCTACCGTTATTGTATCTGTGTGTTTCGACAGTGTTTGATCGATGGAATCGAGTACACTGTTCTCTCCAGATCAGAAGACGTCTTGAAAAGCTCTCCAGTGCGAATCTGGACTCGTCTGTGAAGAGTAAAGAAGCCCACTGTTGTCTAGCCCAGGAAACTTGTTTTCATGTGCAATATAAGCGGACAGCTCTCTGTCATCTGTTGAAGGGGTCACACTAGTCGCCTTATATAGGGACCTGGAATGTGAAGACGTGTTTGCACCGTAGTAGCGGAGATTATTCTCCTTGATGCTGCAAAGTTGTCTACAACGAGTTGCGTCACAGTAATGTGTCTTCTCCTTTGGACCGTAAGAACTAGAAACCGGTCTTCTGCAGGTGTTGTAAAACGTCGGCGGCCTGGAACATATCTTCTGCACACAGAATCTTCGGATTCATACTGATCCCAGAGCCTTTTGTCTACACTGCCAAACACATTGAGCCGTCTAGCATTATAGACTTGTGACAACCTGATTTCTATCCATCCAACCTCCCGCCACTTTAAAGAATACGGCAAACGACTTCTTCTAGAAATTTCTAGACATTACTGATTGTGTGAACAAAACTGACAACAATAGTTCAAATACAACAAAACGTACACCTGTAATTACGAAAGCTTCATAATTGCATATTTTTCTCTCATTCACAAATACCTATTCTTTTCTATAAAATAAAAGTGGTTGCTGTAATTTTTGCGTAAGTTTTCTTAAAGCTTATTATTTTCATTCGAATAAACTATGAAGTTTAATCTGGCTACCATTTTTTTCTGATGAGCTTCGAAAAATATGTTGTACCTTAACTTTGGGAGTCCAGTATATTTTAATTAATATTACGATAGAGCTTGGTGCAATGCAATGGACGTACCGTCGTCAGTCGGTACTGACGACGGTACGCTAAATACTAACGAAACCGGTCTGCTGTTTATATACAATATTTTGGTGTTTTATTATGTTGCTCATTTTTGTATTCCAGTGTATTTTAAGTCTCATTTCGGAATAAGGAGTTGTAATAATGAAATTTATCCAAACTGTGGCTTAAATGGTAATTTTTTAATTATTCTTAAATATATTATTACTTCTAATAAAAATCAGGCGTAAAATCATTATACTACTATTTTAACACAATCTAACTGATTGGTAAAGTTATCATACGAATTGATTATTTCCAAACTGAGCAAAAAATTGCCCAGTCTGGGAATCGAACCCGGATATTTGGCTTACGAGGCCAATGCTTTTCCTGTTAAGCTAACCGGGCGATAACCGGCTGGGAGTTTTCGCTCAGATAACCTTATTGGCCATAACATCTGGTCTGTCATTTAGACAGCTCGGCAGAATAAGCCGCAGGTAAAGGAACTCCATAGAACGATGGATACGTAGATATACTATTATTTTAACACAATCTAACTGATTGGTAAAGTTATATACTATTATTTTAACACAATCTTATTGATTGATAAAGTTTGGTAACTTTAAAAATCAGTTAGATTGTATTAAAATAATAGTATATCTACGTATCCATAGTTCAATGGAGTTGCTTTACCTGCGGCTTACTCTGACGAGCTGTCTAAATGACACACCAGATGTTATGGCCAATAAGGTTATCTGAGCGAAAAATCCCAGCCGGTTACCGTCCGGTTAGCTTAACAGGTAAAGCATTGTGCTCGTAAGCCAAGTATCCGGGTTCGATTCCCTGCCTGGGCAATTTTTCGCTCAGTTTGGGAATATTCAATTCGTATTAAAATTATTATTTAGCATATTTCAGCTATTAATCGAGAAAATCCACGGGGTATGCTAGTATCTTATAAGTATTTAACTTGTCATTTTTTTTGTTTTTGTTTCTGAGACTTTTTGTGGCACACAAGTCGTATTTTTAAAACGCTTTTTACTTCTGCACTCCTAATGAGATAATGACTCCAACATAGGCATAAGATGTAGCCTATGTTGGAATATTGACTATCACCATGATTTTGACACACATCATCTTTTAAAATCAATTTGTTACTTCCCGAGATTGTTAAAAATCGCTATTTAGAATGTTTTAGGACGAATTACAGGAATTTTCACTCTTTTTAAATTTTGTATTTTTTTTCAAATGTTTTTAGTTATTAGTTATATCTTATAAGTAATTAAGATGCCAAATTTTATGTCTCTAGGACCTTTAGCAACACAAAAAGTGCATTTTAGAAAGTTTTTTTTTCTCCTGCACTCTCTTTGAGCAGTAGCAACATCATAAGATATAGCCTATGGCTGTTTCCATGCGAATTTGTTTGTCTGTTACGCTCTAAGATTTTTAGCTACCTGTGTAACACCAGTAAAAACTTATTTTATCGAAGATATATATTTTATTGAAGATCTCATGAACTAAATCAGGCGAGGCAAACTTTTCGAAAATAACGGTGGCCATCAAGCATAGCGATTTTCATCTGTGTAACAGATAAACAAGTTCCCATAGAATTAGCCCTATGTTTGAATCGGTGCGAACACAATTTTGGTACCAGTACTTTTAAAATTAGTTCGGTAATTCTAGACATTAACCTCTATAAATAAACCAACTTTAGCTTTTTATAATATAGGTATAGATAACAAGTTTAATCCAAATAATATCTTAGGATGAGGAAACTACAAATGCATTTTACAAAATTTTGTGAATACTTTTTTTTAATCTTGATTTCCATAATGACTGTCATTTGTTTCACTTAATCAATTAAGAGTTTGTTTTGCGGATGTCTTTTGTAGAATTAATCTTCAATTTGGTACACATATTTTAATTCTTTACAATGACATGTCAAGCACAAAAAGGTTTTACAATATACGAGTTCTCGTAGTTCTTTTTTTACTACATTATATACAATCTATTTTACTTTTATTTAATTCAAAAAAAAAAAAATCCAATGTTATAGAACCACATTAAAAAAATAAATTATTATTTTTAAAACAGTCTGAATATGTACCTCAAATATATTTATCGTAATTCTTATTCCAAATGCAGAATATGCACAAACACAGCGAAATAATGAGTTCTTTCTTTTTTATTCGTTAATTTGACACGTAAAAAATAAATATCAGGTCAAATCTCCGCAGTTAAAAATCTTTTGATCTTATTGTTCTCGCTAATTTGTTAATCAAATAATTACAAAGAAAAATACACAAATTTTAAAAAAATAGTCATTTTAAGACATATAAGTATGCAACAGAAAAAAAAATGTGTTGGAAGTTTAGAATTTTTTTAGTAATTTTTTTCTTTATAAACTAAGCTTTTTAAAGTTATATTTTATTAGATTTTTAATTCATGTAAATAAATATCTACACTGTAAAAATATGCCCTGAATTTTAGAGGTGTTACTCTGTGAATTTTTCTTGATTTAGCTGAACATTTCCGTTTTAGAAAAAAACCTGGAACTTTTCCTTTAAATACCGGAAATTTTTATTCCTGGACAGTCGTCTAATTTAAAATTTCCGTTTAAAAAAAAAATCTGCAACTATTCCTAGAATTACCGGAATTGTTTATTCTAGGGCAGTCGACTAACTGAACGTTTCCATTTAGGGGAGTAGAACGGAAAACCCTCAGCTCGGTTTTTTCTTCGACGCCTTAGGTCGAAGATAAAATCAGTCCGAGTTCCCGAGTACATTAACAAATTTGCTTGAAAACTGTAAACACAAACGCAACACGTGCATTACTTATAATATTTACTTTGAAGACCGAATTTGTTATACAGAAAAGAGGTTAGTTATTTAATTATAACTTTTTATAATGAATATTATAAGTATTTTAAATAAACGTTGGTTTGAATAAAAATTCTTAAATGCGGTTATTACGCGTTAGGTCTATTGAAATTTTGAAATACATATACTATATAATCAAAACGATTATTGTAAAATAGGATTAAGATGACTAATTCTAAGATTCAAAAGTTAAAACTGATTTTCTGTCGATTTGTAGACAGAAATGCCAAAATGAAAAATATAAAACTAATTTAATGTTTTAGTCACTTGTAAAGGTATTTTAACAAAAAATTTGAAAATATTTTTCGGAGACATTCTTGAAAAAATATTTAAATTTATATTTAGGTGTCCCTTTCCGAGTGATTTAAGATATATTGATGTTGAATTCAGGGGGTGTCCGGGGGGGGGACATTCCCTCGAGGAACAATAAGATGTGTATCTTGGAAGATTTGAGATTTTGTGATTTTAATGTCAAATGTGCAATCCCCAGGAACTCTATAATACCCCTCCTACCGAAGCCGCTAAAATCCCTCCCGGAGAAAAGTGTCTGAATTCCCCACTGGAGAATATTTATTTTTCCTTTATATGTATTAACTGCAAATTCTCTGTTAAACTGAAAGAACTGGAGAGTGGGGTTGATTTTGACAGAGAGAGAGATACTTTGCAGATACTTTGACAGTACCAGTGTTGAATTCAGACACTTTTCTCCGGGAGGGACTTTTGTGTCTTTGGGGGGGGTTGCCCTTTTGGATCATTGAAAACACAAAATATCGATTTTTCAGGGGGAAGGAATTTCACTGCTCTGGGAGGGGATGTTCCCCCTGGGCTATTCCCTTGAATTTAACACTGAACAGTAGGATTTTCTTTTTATTTTGTCATTATAAGCATTTCATCAATCGCACACAAGATGAAACAATGGTAGCCGAATCTTCAGATGAAAAAACATTGGTATGTATAAGCTTGCAATTGTCTAATATAAAAGAATATTTCAAGAAACAAGAATAAATTTGCTTCATATACTTTTTATACATTTTGTATATAATGACTTATTTATGCATAGATGTGTTCGTTTTCGTATTTATGAAACATCATACTGTAAATTATCCATTTTTTAAAATAAGTCTAAAATGAACATTTTTGTTTATACAAAAAGTGTGACATAAAACATGGAAGTGGTGAGGAATAGGACATGTCGAATTCTTTTTTTTTCTTTTTTAATAAGATGAATTTTCATTCCAGTCATGAAGATACTGGAATTTTACATTATGGTACATACTACATAATTAACCTGCAATCTTTGTTTGATTGTGTATCTATCCGACACTATACTATTTGTGCCTTTATAGCGTTGTTTTATTCCTATATCATAACTTCCTATATGTGGGGAGGAATGGGACACATTTTGAAACGTGCACTTTCTTTAATTATAAAATAGCTTATGCTTGATATCTTTCTATATTGTTCAGGGATTTTAAAAATGTTTTACCTTGCACTCTATAAATAGAAATTTTTGTTTTTGTATCAAACAAAGTTTATTATCTTACTTTATAAAAAGTGTCCCATACCACCCCACTCTCCCCTATATTATTAACTAAACGTGCTAAAATATATTTATTTCTGACACTTGCTCAAGTCTCTCTAATAAAAATTAACCCATAACTAATGATAGCGGTCTGACCGCAGAGTTTTTAAAGTTTCACAGTTTAACTAGTAATTTTTAGTTTAAATATCGATACTGGTATAATTTTGTTTTGTTTAGAGCCTTATTACTATTTCTAGAGACTTTTAAATAGCTGAATTTTATTTATAATAGTCAGATACATAAAGTTTAATACCTAAATAGTATTCTGAGAATTAATGTAACATTTCATTCATCTTTAAACTAAGCGGTCTGACAGACCGTTCACAGTAGTTATGTGACAAATCTTGTCACAGCAATTAACAGTTAATATTTTTGAAGTAAAATTTCTTAAGTAGTATTTTCTCAAATGTTTGTATGAATATTTCGAATCAAAATTAAATTTTCAAATTGCTATTTCTTGAAAGTAAAATTTATAAATTATTGTTATCGTTATTTTAAATGAATTGGAACTGAAAATTTAATTTTCTATTTAATTTTCAGAAAACGGTTAGATTTATTTATTTTCCCTAATGGCTTTTTAATTATTGTTGAATAAACTTAAAATTAAATATTTTTAAATAGTTTCTAAATATATTTATATATATATATAGTTATTTATTTATAACACTGATTATATTTTTTTTTTAGCGAACTGTTTTTTCTAGTCACCATATGGCTTTAATGTTCTGAGATCTATAAAAATGTTTATTGCAGAAGTATTAAAACCCTGCTACTCTATAAAATCACTGTTATAGAGGATCCATAACTTTCCATGGCTTCCAATGATGTTTGGGACACAGGAAGAGTAACACGTAGTTGATGGTGATCTTCCTTGGCCAACAATAAATGTCATGGAGAATCAGACTGGTTTACGTTGATGCTGGGTAACATGTTGAGAATTAAGGTTTTTCAGAGCTTATACTTCAAGACGACTTGCTGCACGGCATGTAAATTTTGTAGCGCTTATCTAGTTGCATATTATTTTATTACAAATTTTCTTTATTTTCATTTTTCAGAATCTTTGCTGACATAAATCGAGATACAGGAGGCAAAATATCCAGAGTAAATAAAAAAATAATGGTACAGTTGCAAACTGCCAATAAATCTAGTTAATATACATAGTTTATGAAATGTATTTTAATTTGTGATGTTTTAGCAATAAAGTATTTTTGATATTACATTTAGTTTTGCTTTTTTATTTGTTTTTTTTATATTTTCTACAAAAATTCTATTGGCTTTAAAATATATTATTTGGATTTACTTAAGTAATCATGATTGCTAATTGATATCAATAGTTTGATCACAATTGCGATTGTTAATCAGTAAAAGAGGGAGTGAGGGATTTATGACGACATTGACATGAATTACTGTCAGGATTTTTTTCTAGCTGAATGTATTGAAATAGTTGCATTTTTAATTAAATCCTATTTTATTTTGGGGGGAATTCACTAGAATTTACAAGAATTCACAATATGCTCACTCCACCTCCCCCCCCCCTACTAAAAGCATAGGAGAGGGGGGAGTGAGCATATTGTGAATTCTTTTTCAGAATTTTGAAGATCTGGAAAAAATTTTATTGAATGTTTGATATCCTCTTGATTTTCAGCAAAATGTTTGTCATTTACTGGGATATTTCGAAAACAGGTCAATTAATTAAAAATCTGAGAACAGTTCTTAGTAACAGATTAATTGTTGCCATGTTTAATACGATTGATATTTCATTGCGTAAACGGTGGTTGTAAAACTGCAATTTTCGATGAACATAGATTTTTTTCAGCGATATATTTTTTTTTGAAATATACATGTAAATAAAATGCTTTATTTTATATATTTACTTAGATTGGTAACAAGAGTTACTATTGAAGTTTTACTGTGTGCAAAGGTAGAATTATTAATCGTGAATAATTAGGAAAAATGTTAAACTTCTGAATTTCCTGTAAAGAAATATACTCCTAATTTTAGAGGTTTTGTCAAAAAAGAGTAGTAAGTGTTAAATGTTGTATAGTACTAAATGTTATTTTCAAGGTACTATGTAGTTGTTAATCTTTTTGTCCTTTTTCAAGTTACCTAGCTATAATGAAAGCTATAATGAAAGTGGAAGTGAGTTAAATGAAATGTTTCTAATTTGTATACTATTATTCACATTTTTTAAATAAAAATTATCTTCATCTATTTTTTTAAAAATAAAAAGATTGGCAGCTAGATATTTTTATGTAAAGTTTTAAATTACATTGACACAAAGGGCATGTCTAAAATATCCTTATGGCGCATACTAAAAAAATTATTTAAACAGATTATGACATCGCAACGATAAATATTCTTCGCTCCAAGATTAAATAAAAGGAACAAAAACAATAGCCTACATATAAATATATACGAAAAGTCTTTATTATCATCAAGTTTGTAAAAGTTAAAAAACTCGGATGTTTTAAGCTTATATACACAAATTCTATAGGCATTTAAGAAGTACAACTTTTACAACATAAATAGAGTGATTCATTATTAAATTAAAGACTTGAAAATTTAAAGATTTGTGCATAAAAAGGTAAATTTATAGTCAGAAGTGATGATATATTGATTTTCAGAGCTATTAGAGAGTATTAAATTTATTACTTTCTACCTGGCAGTGCAACTTAGCAATAATGCAACATTTATTTTTTTCTCGATCTTTTAAAAAATAAATGCATACAATTTTTAATATAGACAACCTAATTTCTTTTCTACGTAAAATCCTTTTGTAACATTCCATACTGAAATTTTATTTTTTATGTTTAAGTTTGATTAAAGTCAATGTATTAAATTTATTACTTTCTACCTGGCAGTGCAACTTAGCAATAATGCAACATTTATTTTTTTCTCGATCTTTTAAAAAATAAATGCATACAATTTTTAATATAGACAACCTAATTTCTTTTCTATGTAAAATCCTTTTTGTAACATTCCATACTGAAATTTTATTTTTTATGTTTAAGTTTAATTAAAGTCAATGTAAAATTGTTTTTTCAGTTTCATTCACGGCGCGTAAGACGGTAGCATAACTATTTGTTCAAGAGCCACCAAAGTCATTGATAATGATGTAAAAGTAATGTAGTTTGAACATACATTTTATTTGTAAGCTATTTCTTTATCTATTTAAATTTAAAATATAAAAAAAATTAAAATTTTATTTTTTATTGAAAAATGACTAATTTTAAATAAAGATATTATAAATTGCTTAGAAATGAAGTATACATTCAAGATACATTAATTAAACATTATTATACGTATTTTTTTCGGGAGGGGGGGGGGTTGAACCAATAGTTTTGCTACAGTCTTGCTCACAGTAGATGCAAGTCAAAAACCAATTTTCAAATTTTTACCTTAAGGTTAAGGAGGGCACGGTACTTTTGAAAATGGGAAAAAAACTGATATCAATGTATTTTTTTTTTCTTGAAAATTATTGAAGCAATTTAATATGTATATTATATTGGCAGCAATTATAAACATAAATATTTGTTTATTTAATTAGCATTATTAAGATTTCAGTAAATAAGAAAGATCTAAATACAGCAAATTATTATAACGCAAAAAATATTACCAGTAACAAGTGATAAACCAGTATCAAGTGGAATGCAAATCACATCTCTAATTCCCTCATCAATGTTAAACATATCTGTGTGCAGTACTTATCTCCATAGGTAATGCATATTTTGCAGTGTGCAAAGTTAGTTCTTCAAGCATCAATTTTTTGTGTGAAAATATTTGTTAAATATATATTTAATTTTATTTCTTACTTTGTTTTGAGAAGTACCAACACTTAAATTATATTAGGTATATATTTTAGAATTATTTTGATAACTAAAAAACAAATCATGTAACAGTACGCAGAAAAAATGAATTAAAAATAATAGTTTGCTATTTTTAAAAATAAATGTAGGCATTAATCCTTTCCCCTCCTCATACGTATAACATTAGAGTTTGAGATCTCACTATCTCAGTGTGAGACAAATTTTGAATGGATAATTGAATATGGCTGAAAATAACCGGGATAAAACTGAAGATACCAGTTTGCAAAATTAAAAAAACCTAGGTTTAAACCTGAAAGCAACAGTTTCTAAAATTGAACATTTCAGTTTCTAAAACGAAACATTTCAATTTTCAAAACAGAACAATTTGGTTTTCAAAACGGTATATTTCAGTTTCCAAAACGGAACATTTCAGATTCCATAACGGAACATTTCAGTTTCTATAACGTAGCATTTCAATTTCCAAAATAGAACATTTCAGTTTTCAAAACGGAATACTTCATTTTCCAAAAACGGAACATTTCAGTTTCGAAAACGGAAAAGACAAAGTAAATTTTACGTGAAAAAATGGAGCAGATACGGCAACTTTGGTGCCAGTACGTTTTCCGTTTTTTCAAGGAAATTTTTTTTATAGTGTAGTTTGTTTAGCAATAGGGCTGAATTAAGGACTACATTTGAGTAAACATTACCTCGATGAATTCACAATATACTTTAAAATATAAATAATAGTTATATATGGATGATTCTCAAAATAGGGGACAATTTATGTTTTTCGGCATACAAAAAAAAATGAGAGGTTTTCTGTCATGTTTTTATATTTAGATATGTTTGTCTTAATATTATTCATTATTTGCACTCAAGAATTACTCACTTTTTAATTAAAAACACCTTAAATTAACAGAATAAATGTTCAAATTGTCATTAGCATGGATGTCCACAGCAGTTGTGCCTCGTATATACTAGCTTTTTCAAAAGTTAATATCATGTTTATAAAATAAAATAAATGTTAATATTTCTTTAAATTAATCAAGGAGAGGATTTATCCAATAAATTTCTTTTTAAAAATAAAATTATAGTATATAAAAAAAGAATAAAAGTTTGTCCTCCATATTCTATATTCAAAACAAGGTCATACTATAACAGCTGGTTATTAATCAAAATTTCATTTTCACATATGACAATAGTTTGAAAATATAAAATTTCTCCATGGCAACAAGTAGCCATTTTATCCCAGCCTGAAAATCGAAGCATGTATTGTATTTTAAGAATAGAAGTTGAATATTAGGGGCGTACATCAATTGTATGTCATTAGAATGGATAATAATTTTCATGTTTATTTTATAATTAAAATTTTTATTTTACTTATTTGCATAGGACTTTTGTGTTTTAAAAAGCCCCAGAAAGACTATTGCATTGTGATTATATTATGGCTCATAATCTTATTTAAATTAAAATTTGTCATTAGCATGGACAAATATCAGTGTCATTAGAATGGTTTTTCTGTCCATGCTAAAGACTCCTATGTGCATAAATGTAACCATTGCTTATATTGTATCTTTTATAAAGTTTAATTTTACATATAAATTTAGGTATTACATTTATTATCCCTAAAATATGCATTAAATCTGTCAGAAAATCACTAAGACAGCTTCTTACATTGATAGTGTCAGAATGTTGCTCATGTAAACAAAGTTTGCTCTTTGGTAATGTTTTTATTTTCCTTATATGTATATATGTAAAAATGGAAACCATTTGCTGAAAAGGAAGGCTAATAAATATATAAAAAAATATTTAAACAGGAAGAAAATAAAAATTTCTTAATATATTTATTCCATGCCATTTGCTTTGTCATTAGCATGGCTCAAAAATACAAATTATTTTTTTTAAAGTTAATTTTTAAATATTTAGCTCTGCTGACTACATGTAAAGTATACCTAATACTATATTAACAACACCAATTTTTTTTTCAGAAATTTTGCTAACAGTAATTTTTTTAAGATTTCACTTTTGAAATTGTCCCCTATTATGAGAATCACCCATATACTAATGTAATTTTAAGAAGAAATGGCAAAAAAGAAAGTCCAAATACCGTCGAGGTTTCAAATACCGGTTACTGGGTAACCTGAGAGTAGAAAGCAACGCAGCTTAGTGGCAATGGCAGTGTTTGTAACTTTAATTGAAAGAAGAAAATTTTCATAAATACGTCGTTGAAGTCAGTCTCATTTACAACAATAGCAAATGCAAAACTGCCGAAACGACATAATCTGGGATATTCAAAGCTTTTCAGATATATGTTTCTCATTAAAAAAAAATATTGATCGTATATTGGCTTGAAGGAATGATTAAATTATCTGATTTCTTAGTGCCCCGTCTGACCATCACCTCTACTCGTTATTCCATAGTTGTTGTTCCTAATCCAATAATTAATTTATGTATTTATATCTTTTAATTTAATATTAAGTTATACTTTAGTGCTAACAGCCGAAATATATTAAAAACATAGTGTAACATTAATTTCATTGTAATAGTATTCCTTTAAGCATGTTTTCCTATCATATTTTCCTTAATCCGTTCTCTGGATATTTCGAACATTTCTTATAATCACGAAGAGCTCGAATTCACGACAGCCGACTTATATAAAAGTTAATGGATTATATATAATAATTATAAATGAAAGAGAAGAACAAAAGGTAGGAAAATAAATATATATATGAGGGTATACAAAACAGTACAAAACTTTATTACCTTGACAGTAAAAGTTTCTGTTTATATATATATATACACAAACTATTTATGAGAAAAAAAAACTTAAGCAAATCTTAGACTTTTTCGTAAGTTTTACTTTCTTTATGCCCATAGGAATTGTAAACATTGATTTTTTTTTTATGTTTGAAGAGATCAATTCAAGAAGTACTTTTTGATGTTTACGGAATGGGTAAAAATCCAAAAACCCCTCGATTAATAGAAATAAAAATAACTTTTGCTAGTTTGTTAGATTGAACATCTTGTCGTTTTTCAGATATATTCATTCCAATTTTAAAATGAAATTATTTTCTTTATTTCAAAATAGTCTAAAAAATGTAGTATATCATCAATATGTAGCATGTAGCAACATTAAATCTTTGGTCGTTTAAAAAAAATCTAAGTTCTGTGGGAATATTACAAAATAAATAATATAAAATGATGATGCTTTTTTTAATGTGTATGTTTTTAGCTCTTTCCAACAAAGTTGAAAAGTGCTTATGCATTCGGTTTGTCTGTCGGTCTATCCGTCTTTTCACGTTCTAACTCTTATAAATACACTTCTTTTACGTGCATTTGATAAATAATATTTAAGGTCACCTATGCATGTTTGGTATTGAATATGAAGTACGTACGATGTGCTTCATTTACAGGGACACTCAAAATAATTCCACTACATTATGATAAATGGGGAAAAATCGTTTGGAGATTATTTTAATGACATTGTGTTACTTCAAATGTATCGAAACTAATATAAATTAGTGAATTTCACTGCGATTATGCTAAAACAGAGCATTTTTTTATAATTTTTTTTTTTAATTCGAGGAAATTGCTGAAGGGGGTTTGAACTGATATGCATAATAAAAATTAATAATTAACAATTTTTATAACAAAATTTTTTAAATCAGTTCTGTAAATACTTATTAACTATTTGGAAAATAGTTGTTGTTCTCGGTAGAGAATTGGGAAATCTGAAGTATATCTGAATACCTTTATCGGTTCAGTTCTGCATTTTATGCGTTTTCTGATTGTTTTATGTTTAACCCTTTCCGGCGCAGTGTTACTACTCCGGTAACACCTAATTTTAAATCTAAACCTACAAACGGCACCAATAATATTTTAGTAAGATTTTACTTTTACAATGACAGCTTAAATCAGGGAATTCTTAATTTCTAAAAAAGTATTTTGTAAATTGCGGTGTCAGTTAACAATTTCACATTTTACGAACAGAATTTGTCTGCTCCGGAAAGGGTTAATGTGCAAAAATGGAATGCTTCTGTTTTCTTTTTTTTCTTTCTTTTTTTTTTTTTTTTTTTTTTTTTTTTTTTTTTTTTTTTAATTATTATTCACTTTTTGGTTGGTCCCTGTTATATGTGCAAAAATAAAATACTTTTGTTGCCACGCTGATAAAAAGAGTAGTAAAAATAAAAATAAAAATAATAATGTTAATTAAAATAAATTGTGATAAACATTCCAAACAAATGTCACTTAAAGGTGCATTTTTTTCTCTACGCAACGGTGTAAAAATTAAAAATGTGCGATGTTTAGTAGTTTAAAAATTTGCGTTTCCAAAAATTGTAAAACTGAAATTTCTCTTAATTCTTTTTTTTTAATGGGTCTGGGAATATTAATGTTTATTCCATGTCGTACGTAATATGAGGAGTTCAAAAGTCAGTCTGATTCACTCCATCAAATAAAAAATCGCATTTTAAACAGTTAAAGTTGTATGTCTATAGACTACTGTTTTTTATCATTGCTCTGGAAATATTAATATTTAATGTATGGCGTGCGTAATACATGATTTGTTATGATCATAATAAAAATTATATTTATTATTATTATTAATTTAAATGGTGAATTTATTTATAAATGTTTAAAATTTTAGTCTTTGAAAATATAATTTTCCAAACAGTCGTTGCATTTGTTAAATCATATTTATTTTAGTTGTTTTTTAAAAGATAATTTTTTTCTTGTATAAATATTTGATTCATATTGGTTGTGCAATTACTGATTAATAATAGACATAACCAGTTTTTATACTCATAAACTTGTGTTTAATTTTACTGATTTATTTTTAATTTTAGTTTTAGAATTAAATTCATGAACTTCCATGCGTAGAATGGATTAAACAGCCAGTTTTATTTTATATATATTCGTCCTTTCAAGAAAATACACCATTAATTATTATCATTATTTTTTGAAGCATTGTTTTTCTATTAACAACTACTAAATACATAATACTAATACTTAATTGGAACATTCAGCAATATACAGGGTGGTCATAAAAAAAACTTTGCCGATATGCGGAGCTCTAGCGGCCAGTCCGCTCAACCGATCGAAATGAAATTTCAGATATAGCTCTTCAGAGGGATGAGCTCGAGATTCTGTGAACGACAACAAAATGGCGCTCACGGTTACGGTTATAGTTACAGAAACTTGAAAATTTTCAATGGCAACACCCATTTTTTTTCATCGCAAAATACTCAGCGCATGCGAAAACCATAAAAAGCGTTAGGACCGTACGTGTATCGCTAGAAACGGACATGTTATGCACGCACAAAAAACCGTTCTGCGAATCCTTCCCCCCCATAAAAAAAACTCGATTGGGGTGCAAGGAGGAAATTTGCATATGACACAGAGTCAGTACACTAATCTCTGATTACAATAAAAATCGGGGAAACTAAAACTTTTATTTTGATTACACATTTGCCACATGGGTGTCATCACAGGCAATTAATGGTGATGGCACCCATGTGGAAATTGTGTAATCAAAATAAAAGTTTTAATTTCTCCGATCTGTATTGTAATCAGAGATTAGTGTACTGACTGTGTGTCATATGCAAATTTCCTCCTTGCGCCCCAATCGAGTTTTTTCTATGGGGGGGAGGATTCGCAGAACAGTTTTTTGTGCGTGCATAACATGTCCGTTTCTTGCGATACACGTACGGTTCCAACGCTCTTTAGGGTTTTCGCATGCGCTGAGCATTTTGCGATGAAAAAAAATGGATTTTGCTATTGGAAATTTTCGAGTTTCTCTAACTATAACCGTAACCGTGAGCGCCATTTTGTTGCCGTTCACAGAATCTCGAGCTCATACTTCTGAATAGCTATATCTGAAATTTCATTTCGATCGGTTGAGCGGACTGGCCGCTAGAGCTCCGTATATCGGCAAAATTTTTTATGACTACCCTGTAAATTAAAGGAAGACGCTATCGCAACGAAGAACATTTTGAAAAGACAATTTTGATTATGTGCATAGATAAGTTTATATTTTTTAAGCATAAATTTAAGAACCTGGTATATGTCATTACTATACTAATAAAGTATATATATATTTATTGAATGCATACTTTTAAATGTAATTTTAAGTATAAATACATTACTAACATGTTATAATTATAAGAGAATTTAAACAATTTTCACCTGATATAGTTATTATTCATATATAAACTTGAAATTAGTACAAGAAAAGTACATGTACGTTGCGTACTTGAATGTAAATATGCTTTAAACACGTATAAAATATACTCCATGCTTCATTAGTATTGTTAAAGCATTATAATAATTCTATATTAAGTCAGAGATATTTTGTTGCAAGAAATATTACTACTTTTGTTTGTGACATGTGAGTAAACCTTTGCATTATCTTACTGATTACAAACAGAAAAACAAAATGAAAAACTTACATTTGTGATTAAAAAATACTATTCTCAAATTTCTTTATTATATTAATTACATTCTATATCATTATTTTAATTATCAGAGGATATTCTAAAGGTTTTGAAACATTGCATATAAATAAACTAAAATATATCCGGCGTCTTCATATATTTTTCACATGAACCGACAAAAATAGAAATATAGCTTTTGAAGACGTTTTTTATTCCGATGCTGCTACAAATACCTTTGAAAAGCAACTCAATATTTCAATATTCACACAAAATAGAATCTATATTTTCTTCTTTGTACATATAATACTTCTTCCTGTTTTTAAAAGTTACTTTATTTGAAATTGTAGCGACATATGATCTAGAAAAAAAATATTCCGCTCGCTGTATGATATTACTTTATTCTTAATACAAAGACACATAGGCCTTTGAACTGTTACTTAAAATGTTATAAGATTTCAATACCAGGCATGGGATGTTGTTCATAAAAGTTGTGTAATACATCCTAAATATATATATATATATATATATATATATATATATATATATATATATATATATATATATATATATATATATATATAAAGAAATCGAAATATCAGATCAAAGCATGCTCCTTCAAAACATTTATTAACATTCTTTTATTATAGTTCATATAGTTCAAAACATTTTCGTGAAATCGAAAATTCGAAATATATTATTATAATCCAACATAAACCTTATAGAAATATATTCTATTCATATTTTCATGAATATACCTCATTTACATTTTAAAGTGTTTTAAACTAGTTCTTATGCAGGTTCTTTAAAATTCGTTTTCTGATATAATAAAAATTAATTTATTATTATGAATTTTCAATATTCTACTTATACATATATCTTGACAAATGATGTTGCTAATAAAAAAAAATGTTTCGAATTATGATGTCGAATCTGTTTCAACGAGGTGCAATGCGAGGTACAAAAGGGAAAATCATATATTGCAGCTGCTTTCCCAGAAAAAGTCCGTATTCACGTTAAGCGGCAATTGCAACACTTGATATCCTTATTATATCAATTTTGATTTCTGTCGCTTATTGAAATATATATATATAAATATGTGTGTGTATATACATATTTGCAAAGCTTTTCGTTTGTGCAAAGTGTGTAGCATGAAAAGTAATTTTCTATGCAAATGATAAACTAAAACAAACGTCTAATTCAATTTTTTCAACAAAATCGTGATATCTATTTTCGAAAAATCCAGTAAAAACATATATTCTAATATATTTATTATGTTGTGCTTCATGCATTATGAAAAAGTATTCTTCTTCATTTTTGACCAATGTAGTCGAGGTGATAAGTTTCTGTGCGAATATAACAAAAGGGCTCATAGTTCTATAGCCCTACAGTTATGACATAGGAAAAGGGTTTTTTGAGATTCACAGCCTAAGTCGAATCAGAGATTATGTGTGCGGCTATTATAACACTTAGGTAATAGAACATGTGCTCGATTACACATAAGTAGCGGGGAATTTTTTGTTATTGGAATACAATTTTTTTAAAACGATGAACATATTTTCCACGAGACAGTTTTACTTTCAATTGTTATGACAGCTATTTTTCTCCATTTAGTGTTGCTTTCACAATCTTTAGTTTTTGAAACCTACTACCTGTCTGTCCGTCAAAGCTTTCGTTCTCAAAACTTGTAAAAATTAGTGACTTGATATTTTGCATACATGTAGCTGATTACTTCCAATCATACGACAAATTATAAAGCTTTTAAAAAATCTTATATTCCATTAATAAAATGATTTAATTAAATAACAAATGTTCATTTTTGCCAATTAAATTTTTAAACAGAAAATATTTTTAGTTAAAATAAGTTATCGCTGTAGTATTGCATCTGTCTGCTATTCAAAAGCTTTCTGGTTCGATACTTGGCGTTGGAGCTTGATAAATTTCCATTAAAATAAATTGTATACATTTGTAAACTAATTTACAAATTATAATAACACAGCTAAGTTTATTTTAGCCATTCGTGCTTTGAGAAATAATGCAATATTTATTGTAGATGGATAAATGAATAAATAAATTGTAAGCACAAAGTTGCGCTACTTACCACTCCCAACTATTCAGATTTCGATGACAAAATTTAAGTCTAAGATTCCGAAAACTTTTAATGGGATGCAAAAAATAACGGCAAAAAATAGTTGTTCGTTACTTCAAAGTCTAAAGCGCCCTCTATCGGAATTTCTTGATATTTATCTTTATAATTTATTTTCAAGAAAACGCTGACATAAAGAATAATTTTAGTGAAAACCGCAAATCAATCGACCAATTTTTCCTTTTTTTATGTTTATTTGAAATTTTGGACCCTAAACTTTAATGGCGCTAATCTCCTTCGGAAGACGTTTGGGACCCTTGGTCTCCCATTTCTTATTGTTTGTATTGATGTGTACTATCACCCTTTGAAGTTTTGCCCAATAGTTTAGATACACCCTGTATTGAAAGAAATGCTAGTGAAACTATTTAAGTATGTAATAAAGAATCGTTAAATTTAGCGGCGGAATTCCAGTACAAAGATTGAAAATATGAATGCTTTCGAATGTTTGACAAGAAAATATGAAAACGAAACGCTACTTGGCTCGCAAGAATTTTCTTCGCCAAAAGCGTATGATTTTAATGCGTCAGAAGATTCCTTTTAATTGCCTTTTAGAATGCGCAGTATTTAATGAATTTAAACTTAATGAAAGTGTGTATTATATATTTTTTAATTACGCATACATGTTACTTGTGTCATTAGTTATTTAATTTTGTAATAGTTTAATAAGTTATTTAATTAGATATTTAGTTTTGCAAGATGCAAAATTATATATTAAGTTACAGCTAGCTTTTGGTTTTCAATTATTCATTTTTTATAATTAACTATTTATTTCTTTATTTTGTATTTTTCAAATTTCAAATACTATTTATTTATGAGGGTATTACATTTGTAGCAATATTAGTTTATTCTATAAAGTAATAAATAAGTGTCCGTTTTTCTTTTTGCCGAAACGTCAGTGAAGGCTTACTTTGGAGACACGAAATTTTTTTTGTGTCTGTCTGTCTGTCAGTCAGTCTGTCTGTTCCGCGATAACTTCCGTAAAAAGCATCCGATTGGCTTGAAATTAAGTGGGTATGTTAGTGAGGCAATGGGATTAAGCTGTATAGTTTTTTGTAAGATTTGGTTCATTCGTTCGAAAAATATAGAATATTTTATTTTGCGCAATAATGCTTTTCTAAGGCAAATCCAATAATTTTCAATTTTTTTTTTCCTTGAGAGAAAATGACACATTTCATTAATGGAATTCAATGATAAATGGACACTGAAATTTACCAGTTAAATTATTCATATTGTTTTGAAATTTTGTCTATGCATTTGTCAGATTTTTAAAATTATTACTGTAAATTTTGGAGATTTTTTATAAATGTATTCCAATAATAAACGAATTTGTTTTAGAGACTTCCTTATTTCAAATGTTTTTATTTCATTTTCTCTTAATGGTTGCTAAGAAACCATTCATCCTAATTCTTATTTTTATAATGTTATAAATTTGAATGCGTGTAATTATTGAACGCGAAAATTTAAATGAAGTCAACGTTAAAACTGATGAATTAATGTCTTTGTATCTTTGTGTAAAACTATAACATAGCCCAGAAAAGAACATAGGCTATGTTTTATTGCTTTTATTCACATATTTTCCTTAATAATTCAAAATTTCCTTCTTTTTCATGCAAAATCAATAGCGATCTTTTAGATAAAATTTAACCAATTTCCTTTATCGTTGCCTAAAAAAAAATTCAAAAGCTGGAATAATTTGTCAACGGCAATAAATTTCGATTGACCAAGTTCCATTCGAAAAATTAAACTAAGAAAAAATAAATATGACGTCAGAATTAAAATAAAAATAAATATAGTACTTTGTTAAATATTAAACACGGAATTTTTTTTCGTTAATAAGAATTTTTCTGACAAAAATGGAGGCATAATTAGAAGTAAAAGAAATAAAAAAAAAATTATATTTTTAACAAATATTTCACCTGATAAAATTTGACGTCATAATTGAAATAAAACAGGTATTTTATAGTAGTCATTAAAAATATAAGAAACATGGATAGCAATAACTCATGAATAATGACGTCATTGTCGAAACGTCAGTGAAGGCTTATTTTGGCGACACAAAATTTATTGTTTTACGCCTGTCAGTCTGTTCTGTCTGTCTGGCCGCGATATCTGCCACAAAATGCAATCAAATCTTCTTTTTTTTTTCGGAAACAAAATTGTAAAACCCTAGATTACTGAGTTTACACTTTCAAAAGTTCCTGATACATCAGATTTAGGTGTGGACAGGTATGTAGAAGTATGAGGATAATGAAAAATGCTTATTAAAACTGTTACTTATCCTTATAAATCAAAATGTATGAATAAATGCAAGATATACGATAACCATTAGCAAATTGATAGAAAGTTACAAATTTAAGTATAATGGGACTACGGGGGGTTCAGGGGGGCGGAGCCCCCCTAAAGAAATCCTCTATGTTATAATAAAAAAACGAAAATGATAGATCATAAAAAATTCAGAATATCCTAACGTAACTAAATCTTTAATTTAACGCTTTTGCTGGCTGAAAACTTCTTATTCTTATTTTATTCTTATAAATAATTTCGTAAATCGAAAATTTTAAATTACAGTTTCCAGGAAGTTGATATTACCCAAAGTGTGTTTAAAAAAAGAAATGATGTGAAAAGCTGACGTTGAGGCTCTTGATCTGCAGATTTACTAGTTATTACTGATTTGAATGAATTATGCCATTGTTTTATCCTCCAATTCAAGATGTTTTTTTTTATTTTAAATAAATTTTATTGCCTAAAGGAAGATTCTGTAGTTATAACTTTCCATAACAAACATCTCATTTCCACAGCAACAAAATTGAATCGGGGGATGTCAATTAGACATATACTTGATTTTGAAGCAATTTAATACAATTTAATTTTTATTTTCAATCGTAAAATAGGATAGTTAAATTTCATTATAACTATACATAAATTATAGATAAAGCAAACAAAAATTATAAAAACGAAATTACTTAAACTTATTTATACAAATTCAACATAAAAGAAAGTTTTTTTTTCTTTCTTTTTTTTGAATATTTGATATAAAAGCACATTTTTTGAAATTGTATTTTATCGCCGATTTAAGTATATCGGAAAAAATAATATTTCTTTTTTTATTTTACTCAATACTATAGATGTTCCACCGAATTATTTTTTTTATAAACATACATATTGATATTACTAGAATATTCTGCAACTTTTTTACATTATTCTGGTTAATCGCGTATGGAAAACGTAGCTTCTCAAAAACATAGTTTTAAAATTCTGAAAATTATCATCGGTAGAATAAGCTCAAAATCTGTTGCTCCATAAACGAAGCAAAAGGATGAGGGAATGAATGCATATATATATTGATTAGTGTTATTAAAGCATAGACAATATTGCACGTTGTATACTTGGGTATATCGAATCATGTTTTTGATTCTTTTGGGGAACAATGGATTTTGAGCTTATTTTATCGATGATAATTTTCAGAATTTCAAGCTGTGCTTTTGAATCTTTCGCAATAATTGCTCTATATATTTAGCTTATACATTATTACACATTATATTTTGATTGCATTTGCATATGCGGATGGAACATTATTTAGTAAATATGCTAATTTTTTCATACACTTTTTATTATTTTTTAATTCCGTTTATAGGGTTTTGTGTTTAATGTTGTTTGACACATTTTCTGAAAAGAAAATATTTTTATGTAAAGTTCTCTGCAAAATAAAGGCAAAAAATTTAGCTAAATTTGGATTTTTTTTAAATATAAAAACCTTAATTTCTCTAAGAGTATATATGCTCTTCCAATAAAAATAGAGACAGTTTATTACAATAAGCCGCTTAACCCCTTCGCGACGGGAACTTTTTACGAATTTTTTAATATTTTTTCACCGTTTTTTAAAAACAGAAATTTCTGACTTATTAAACAGAGAAAATGCTCCTATTAAATAAGGGAAATTTTACAGTAAAATATTTTTGATGCGGATAAACAAGGATTCTTAAGCCTTTTTTTGTGACACGTATTCGTGTCGCTCGTTCCCAAGGGGTTAATCATAATCTGCAATTTGAACGCTTTGTGTAAATTAATTTTTACAAGATTATCCAAAAGATATTCGTTTTTGTTTTTCAATTTATTGATGATACCCTATGAAGTTTCGTGAAAACATTTTCAAAAAATACATAACCTGTACCAATCTGTTTACAAACCTGAAATTTTAGAATAATTCCACATGTATTTGTCTAGATATTTAACAAAACGACGAAACTCACAAAGTGGCCACATTAACCCATTAACTCCCAGCGTCCTTTTTGAGGCCGGTTACAAACACAGCAAGAAAGCGGGTTTCCCACCAGTAAAGATGAAGATAAATATATACCTTATTTCACGAGACAGAATCCTCGATTAATTTAGATAAAAGTTAACTTGCTTTTAAAAGTGGTGGTTAATACAAAATTTGAATTTTAGCAAAGAAAATAATTCGGGCGTTAATGGGTTAATTTGACTGGACTTTGTATTATTTTTATGAGAAAATGTCACATTCTCTTTTGTCAAACTGAAATATGCATGTGAAATATATTTTAAACATGAAATGACAAAACATTTCTCACAGGGATAATCAATTTCGCCGTTGTTCTTTTTCGGAGATTCCTAAAAGAGTTCAATGAATGATTAATGAATTTGCTAATGGAGTTAATTAATGATTAACGAATTTAAATGCTTTAGACTTCAGGGAAAACAAGTAAAACTGTTATCTAATTTAACAATTTAAACGAAATGTATGTTTAATTATTGACAAAGAAAATGTTAAAACTATTACAAAAGTAAAAGATAAGCAGTTAGAAGTTTATGAAAATAAAATTTAATAAATTATTTTGTTTCCATGATAAAGTGTACTCGTTTTAATTACATTCTTACAAACGTTTCATATATATATATATATATATATATATATATATATATATGTATATATAACGTATGTATTTTGTATTCTGATTATTTTTCAGAAAATATTTGTAACCTTGGAATGAGATTTCTGCGTTATTGCACACCAGTATTTTGTTGGAGAAAAAGTTGTTTTATTTAATCAGAACAGATTTGCGATTTAATAGAACAACATTTTCTCTGAAATCATACCGGTGTTCAAAAAAGTGGAAATCTTGTCCCCATACCCTTAAAAATGCCATTTTTTAATCATTTTGAAAATGGTGGTTGTTTTCAACCGGGAAAAGAGATATCTAAGACAGATCTGAAATCTTCTGATGTCCGCATTTTTGGAATACATCTGTTGCTACGATGAAAAAAAAATATTAAAAACTACAAAAAACAATAATAAGTCAAAAACAAATTGAGATACAGCTTTCAAGCAAATTGCATTTAAAAGTACATTTTCTTCTCTATACGACGCTGTAAAAATTGAAAATGAGCAATGTTTAGAAATTTAAAAATTTGTAGTACCGAAAATTGTAAAACAAAAATTTCATTTAAAATTTTATTGTTTTCCTGTAGAGAATTTCAAATAATCTTTTTTTACTATAAATTATGAAATTAATTGACAAATAATATTGTAAATGGAGAAAAAATATTCTAAATTATAAAAGTACATATATTATGTTTAATAGCAGTTGTAATTCTAACAAAAATTGTAAATATTAAAGATAAATTTTAAATTAAACAAAGAATTACATATACAAAAAGCATTTTATTCTATTTTTTAATATTACAAAGTAGTATTTGCTGAATGATGTATTCAAAAATGGACTTTATTATTATTTCTGTTCTTTGCTTTTTTTTTTTTTTTTTATTCATTTTTTGAGGATTTATTTACATTTTTTTTTATTTAAATTTGCAACCGTTCAAGAGACATTTTTTCAAATTTTAGAAAAAAATATTACTTCAGTTTGTTAAACAAATAATAAAAGAATGATATATCCTTCTAATTAAAGTTGTATTTACACACGATTATTACAAACATAATAATAAATGAGAATTAAATGATTAAAAATTAAAATTGGTAAAATATTGAAAATTACGTAATAAAAACTACATTTATATGTGGATATCAAAAGAGGAAGAAAATTTTAAAATAACGAATTCATTAAAGTGCGTTAACCTTCGTAAATGGAAAAAATACCTCTTATTTGAAATGGCCAAACGAGAATATTGCAAGCAGTTTAACGTATAAAATATATTTAAGTAACATTTCTAAATGATATTTTTAATTATTGTTGACAATTCGAATTTATTTTTGCAGTAGAACCTCGACCCATCGTTTTTCAAGGAGTACGAAAAAAAAAAAGATGAATGCGAATTAACTTCAAAACACGAAAAAACACAATGTTTATGCATTACTAATGCATGCAATGCATACAGTATACTAATAAATACTAATTTATTACTTACAAAACTGTATAAGAAGTAAATAGAAGCTAAATTGATATTTAGAAAAAAAAAAACAATAATTTTGTTTGGTTTTCCGTTCTGTTTTTTAAGGCCCCACCAGTGGCCGAGAGGTTCGGACCTCTCAACTGGTAGACGGCAGGTGCTGGGTTCGAACCCAATCGCGGCTGTCGGCCTAACCGTTCGGAGTTTTCGTGGTTTTCTTCGAACCTTGCGTAAATACGGGTTAGGTTCCCTTAGAAAGACCCCCCACGAAGGGCACTCCCCCCTGGTCCTATATCCCTAGTGTAGATAATCGGACGACAAAAATCAACCAACCAACCAACCGTTCCTTTTTTATGAAAAAATAATTTTTCAAGATATACAACTTTTTTCTGGTCATTTTCTGCAATTTCATATGCATATGTAAGAGTTCATGCAGATTCAAAGCCGTATTTGCATTAGACCGATTTGGCAATTGAAGCTCAGCTTCATCGGCATGAGTGTTATCCTCTGCTTCTTCGCCATTATTTTCATTTTTATTTATTTATTAATTTTTTTTTTTTTTGCATTATCCTTTATATGTAGAATACCACATCTTGATCAATGATAACGTAATCACAACCTCTGCTATGTACAACTACTCTTCATTTTCATTATTGTCACCATCATTAACACAAACAACATACATGAACTATCTTAGGATAAAAGAAGTAATTCCTGTTTGTATGTCATATGGATTCGCATGACTTTCAATTTCATTTCGGTGAAAAGAAACATTTTACAACGATGAATGCGGGAAAACGATTTTTGAAGAACGATGCATGCGGGTTTCGTTAACATTATTTAAATATACTTGGTGCAGGGACCGTAGAAATAAAACGATCAATGCGGGAAAACGATGGATATGGGAACGATAGATCGGGGTTTTACTGTATTTATTTATTGAACAACATACATCTGACTTGTGTGCTCGACATGAAGCCTGCTTGTAAGCCATTGTCAATATACAGGGACGAATCCACAGCCTCCTACACCCGCAAGCGATCAGCGGCGTGATATCTTAACCACCCAGTCACGGAGACCCGACAATTCGAAGGCAGCATAAACAAAAAATTTATTTTCTAACAACAACTGTATTTTCACGTGAATATCATAAACACAGAAAACAAATTCATTATTATGCGTGGCCTCACCAGTGGCCGAGACGTACGGACCTCTCAACTGGTAGATGGCAGGTGCTGGGTTCGAACCCAATCGCGGCTGTCGGCCTAACCGTTCAGAGTTTTCGTGGTTTTCTTCGAACCTTGCGTAAAAACGGGTTAGGTTCCCTTAGAAAGACCCCCACGAAGGGCATTCCCCCTGGTCCTATATCCCTAGCGCAGATAATCGGACGACAAAAATAAACCAAAACCAAACCATTATTATGCGTAAAAAGCAGCAAGTAAAAGAAATAACGTCTTATTTAATGTGATCAAATAATGTAGCAAAGAACATAAAAATTAAAAAATATATTCAGACGAGGTTTTTACTTCATATTTTGATAGAGCTTTAATTATTGATGTGAGTTTTAAGACGGTGCAAATAATATATCCTTATAAAAAACAAAAGTATTTTCACGTGAACATTAAAAAGAGGGAAAAAAATTTAGCGAAAATTACATCCGATTTTAAACAATACATTTAAATGGCCTACTTTAAAAAAACATTCTACAAGCGCGATTTAAAAAATACCAGGAGGCAATGACTCGTGTATTAAAACTGTTCAGCTGATCTTATTTAATGAAACATGTAAATAGTCAATAGTTTTTTAAGAGCAGCTGACTCGACTTTAACATTCACCCAGGGCCTGATTATCAACGGGGCACTCTCCCACCAGAAAAAATAAATAGAATTTTTTTCCTTACTCGTGATAGTAATTTTGACTGAAAAGGGCGTTTAAACAAGGCGAAAATTTCTATGTAATTTTACTGGGGAGGGAGTGCCCCGTTAGTAATCAGGCTCTGCATTCACCCAATCAAAGGGAAATGGATGGAAACCCATATACAGGGAAATCGGTTCTTTTTTTTAATTGAAGCTTTCGCTATCTTTTAAATCCGATCAAATTAGTGTGTTTTTTCGGGTTCGCGGAGTCTGCGTGGGGGGGAAGGAGGTGAAGAACACAGCTCGTACGGAGCAGAGTCCATTAGTAACTTAATAGGTACGAAACAGGGAGTTTAAATTTCCGACACCAATATTTGAATATTTAAAAAAACTGATTACTGGTTAAAAATATTGTAACATTACATTGCTATTCTAAAAAAATTCTTTCAAAAAAAGATAGTTAAAAATTACATAGAATTAAAATATAAATTATTTTACGGAAGTCAATTTCTGGAAGCTTCAAATATGTAAATGCGTTCCAATCTCCATCGGTAAAATAGGTTTTGTCTTATATTTAAAATTTTAACCCAAATAGCAATTTTTAATGCAACGATTACTAACGAATTTAACATCAGGAACTCAAAATTTGAAACATTCATACACTACATAGCCACTGTTGAACGTCCACTTGCGATTTTAGACATTTTGTTAAATATCTAGAAAAATACATGAGGAATTATCCTGAAATTATCAGTGTATAAATATAATAGTACAAATCATTCATTTCCCTGAAGAGTTTTTCCCAAAACTCCATAGGGGACCGTCAACAAATTAAAAAAATAATGAATATCTTTTGCCTAACCCTGTCAAAACTAATGTAGCAAAAGCACTCAAACTGTACATTATGATTTAGCGGCTTATTGTAATAAACTGTGACCATTTTTATGTCGATAAGAGGTATACTCGTAGAAAAACTAAGGTTTTTATAAAAACAATCCCAAATTTTTCCAGGATTTTTGGTTATAATTTGCAGAGTTTTTAATATAAAATAATATATTTTTTCTAAAAAATAATAAAAACTGTATGAAAAATGAGAAGTTTTTTTTTAATAATTTTTGGCTGCGCATACGTCAACGATATCAAAATTTCATTTGCTTATTATGTTAGATAAATGTACAGAGTAACTTTTGTGGAAGTCTTAAAATCATGGCTTGAAAATTCTGAAAATAATCGTCAATAGAATAAGTTGGAAATCCGCTTTTCCCAAAATGAAGCAAAAACAAGTATCACAAGGGCTGTATCCATATATTGATTGATTAGTGTCAATATAGAATACACAATACACAATACTACAACTTTTAGATAAAACCCCTCATTTTATTGCTTCATTTTGGGAACAACGGATTTTGTGCTTATTCTTTAGACGATTATTTTCAGAATTTTCAAGCTATAATTTTGAGACTTTCACAAAAGCTGCTCTATAGATTTAGGTAACATTAATATACAAATGAAATTTTGATATCGTTTACGCATGCACAGTGAAAAATTCTTTAGTTAACCTTCTCATTTTTCATACAGTGTTTATTATTTTTTAATTTTGATTACAGGATATTGTACGCAATGTTCTTTGCCATGTTTTCAGATAGAATATTATTTTATTTTAAGATCTTTGCAAATTATAACCAAAAATCTTGGAAAAATTTGGGACTGTGTTTATAAAAACTTTAATTTTTCTACGAGTATACATCCTATCGACATAAAAATTAACACAATTTATTACAATAAGTCGTTTAATCATAATGTACAGTTTGAGCGCTTTTGCTACATTAGTTTTGAAAGGGTTATGCAAAAGATATTCAATCTTTTTTTAATTTGTTGACAGTACCCTATGGAGTTTCGGGAAAAAGTCTTCACGGAAATGTATGATTTGTACTATTATATTTATACACTGACAATTTCAGGGTAATTTCTCATGTATTTTTCTAGACATTTAATAAAATGTCTAAAATTGCAAGTGGACGTTCATCAGGGGCTATGTAGTGTATGAATGTTTCAAATGTTGAGTTCCTGATGTTAAATTCGTTAGTAATCGTTGCAATAAAAATTGCTATTTGGGTTAAAATTTTAAATATAGTACAAAACCTATTTTACCGATGGAGATTGGAATCCTTTCTTTCATATTTGAAGCTTCCGGAAATTGACTTCCGTAAAATTATTCACATTTTAATTCTATGTAATTTTTAAACATCTATTTTTGAAAGAATTTTTTTAGAATATCAATGTAATGTTACAATATCTTTAACCAGTAATCGATTTTTTAAAATATTCAAATATTGGTGTCGGAACTTTAAACTCTCTGTTTGGTACCTATTAAGTTACTAACGGGCTCTGCTCCGTACGAGCTGTGTTCTTCCCCCCCCCTCCCCCCACGCAGACACCGCAAACCCAAAAAAACACGCTAATTTGTTCGGATTTAAAAGATAGCGAAAGCTTCAATTTAAAGAAAGAATCGATCTCCCTGTAAATGGGTTTCCATCCATTTTTCTTTAATTGGGGGAATGTTAAAGTCGAGTTAGTTTTAACAGGGTTATCCAAAAGATATTCATTCTTTTTTTATTTGTTGACGGTCCCCTATGGAGTTTCGGGAAAAAATCTTCGCTCAAATGTACGGTTTGTACTATTATATTTATACACTGAGAGTTTCAGGATAATTCCTAATGTATTTTTCTAGATATTTAACAAAATGTCTAAAATTGCAAGTGGACGTTCATCAATGGTCATGTAGTGTACGTCCCAAACTATTTGGCCAAGTGCCACAGTGTTTTCTATTCTCCAATAAAATATGCCAAATATGACGTCAAAATTAGATGATCTAATTCAACATGTCTGAGATTAACTCAGTTTTACAACCAGTGATATTATTTTTTTAATATAATAAGGTACATAATAATTTTTTTAATATATAGGTATAATTTCCAGTCAAAAAACCAGTTTCGTTTTTCTTACGACAATTTCTTTAATGAATTATATGACATATTGCATTTTTTTTCTAATTGGACATATTCTATATTTTTTCATTAAGAAATTTTTGTTCGGAAAGACATTCAATTACGTTAGATAATACAAAAATATCATTAATTATAAATATTGCTTAGTTAAAATAAACTAAATTTTAAAACTACGTTAAATTTAATATTTTCCTACAATATGTAAAATTTTGTGTTCATGTTATCATGGCAATATATTGCAAATTTGAAATTGTACTTAGATAGAATTTAGTACAAGCATTCACATCAATGCTTTTTTTATCTTTAATTTTTATTATTTTCTTTATTTTTTAGTTTATTTTGTTTGTTTATTTATTTTGAAGTACAGTTAGAAACGTTTTTGATGTAAAATTGTACATTGCACTAAAAACAAGAGCACAATGTAAAAATAAGTTTAATAGTTTGTTTTTTCAAGAGAAAACTATATTTGAAGAGATTGTTTATTAATATATAATGGTCGAACAAATGTACAAAAACACTCTTTTTTATGAATATTGCTTTTTTATTCTTTTCAAATTTGCATTTAATGAGAGTATTTTGAAACACTAAGTAAATATTTTTACTCTTTTACTTTCATTTATCTTGCTGTTATCAGCCTTCTTTTATAAACATAAGAATGTCAATACTTTTAAAACGCGCTTGCTCATATTGAAGGATTCTGTTCAAAATGTAACAACAAGCAATTTTGAACTTAAAAATACTCGCCTAGGTCAGAAGAAGTTTAGTTATACGATTACCGCAAGTCACTATCTGTTATACAAAATCCTCTTGACAAATTAATTTGTATTCAGTATTCCCAGATGGGCTACATATTTTAAATTCAGATTCTAGATTGGGCACCACTTTTTTGAAATAGTAAAATGCGCCTTGTTTAATGACATATTAGTAAAGGCGAAAACAACCGAATATTTGCCGTTCCAAAAAAGTTGTGCTAATCGAGAAATCTAAATTTTAAAAAACTATCCCACTGGCAACACTGTTTCTATTGGTCTTATTTTGGCTTCTAAAGCTATATCTTACAATTGTGTCATTAACCCTCTCGCGACAAGAGCCTCTTACGAAAATTTTAATGTGTTGCCACCTTTTTTAAAAAACAACAAGTAAGAAAAATCATGCGTTAAGCATAGATTATGAAGCACTTTCCAATACTTAATGAAATCTTTAACAAAACTTTGTTATTTAGGGAAATAATAGTGTATAGCCAAATATACCCAAATATGTATTCCAGTACATTCGAACAGCCCTGTAATTCATATGTCAGTTCATATAATGGGAAAATTTAGCTTAGCAAGAAAATACCCAGTAGCTTGAAATTTCTTTTTAAGCAATTCATACTATTAGATGGAAACATACTTGAATACTTTTGTTCAGCCCTGTAGTTTACATTGTACCTTTATTACACGTCAGCATTAGGGTAAACGTTATTGTAAACTAAAACACTTTTAAAACAACTGAAATCACATTCTCATAAATCATCATTCATAGGCGTCCCTGTACCGAATTCTTTGCGTGACCCTGTATATCCTTTTATCTATATTCTGCAAACATTTCTCAGTAAATTGAATGCAGATCAGCGTAAAAATGCATAGCTTATTTAAGAACCACGTTTAAATAATTTACGCTCATATTCAGTAACGTTGGTGAGCTCTTTTGGGTAGCCCTGTATATGAACTATAACATTTATACACACCATATAATGTGCATATATTTAGCGAAATATAAACGCGAATATCATAATTAAAATGCATTTCATTCCTCCATCAGCCATCATAGGACACATATACGGTACTTCGGAAAGAATATACTATTTGAAATCTTTTGTATGGCCCTGTAAATGCTGTGTACTTCATAGTATGCAAGACAGTAGCGTATAATTTATATTAAGCTTCAGTGACATATATCAATTTTATTATACATGAAAAAGCTTAATATATTTAAAATATGTCACACACAATTCCCCCTTTTACCATTTTCTAATGGAATTGTTTTGTGTGGCCCTGTAAATGAATAATAGCTACATTTTCACCTTATATTTTATAGAATGCATATTTTAATATGTTTGACAGGATATAACATCTTTAAATTTCCTTTGAAGCGATTTTTCCCCATAGGCCGTAATGTAATAGGAAACTTTTGATTCGCCCTGTACATAAACTAATCATGGTAGAAACTTCATTTTTGATAGGACTTGTGCTAGGGTAAACGTCAATAACGTCCTAAAATTTCATGGCGATCCGAGTATATTAACGATTTTTCCCCATAGGCCGTAATGTATTGGGAAACTTTTGATTCTCTCTGTAGATAAACTAATCATGGTAGATACTTCATTTTCAATAGGGTTCGTGCTAGGGTAAACCTCAATAACGTATAAAAATTTCATAGCAATCCGAGTATATTTACGGGAGTTAGAGCGCGGACAGACGGACAGACGGACAGACGGCCATCCGGCCAGACGAACAGACAAACCGAATGCATAAGCACTTTTCAACTTTGTTGGAAAGTGCTAAAAAAATGAGCCTTATTAAATCGAGAAAATGCGCCGGTCAAATAAGGCAAACTTTATCAAACCACCAGTAAAATTTTACTGGTGGGGATAAATAAAGATTCTTAACCCTTTCCGGCGCAGTGCTGCCGGGTCGGCAACACCTAAAGTTCCCCCTGTTTAGAGACAAAAAATCTCCGTGAATAAAACTACTCTAATGGCTACTTTAAATCTTTCTTATGAGCTCTAAATGGCAGCACCACAGAGATCAAAATCTTCTGTTTTTAAATAATAGGTAAAATATTTTATTCTAATACGCGCTTCACAGCAATGCTCTTCTCACTTCGCCTATCGATGCTGTACTTGTACGGTGTTACCACTTCGGCAACAGCTGTATAATTAAAATGGTTTGTGCAAGCTTTACAAAATTGTACCTGTGTACTCCTCTAGGCCTAAATAGCTTGCCTAATTTTTTTTCTTTAAATTCCAACTTTAAAGAGTAGTGCGCCGGAAAGGGTTAAGCCTTTTTGCAGCACGTATACGTGTCGCTCGTCCCCAGAGGTTAACCACTTAACTGTGTTGCCTGAACTGGATTTAGGATGATGACTGTGCGTGCTTCGTTAAAAAAGCTTTTCGATATCACTAATTAGTAACTGTACTTTTTTTTAATAGATTGACAGATATTTTTAAATTAAACAAGGCAAATATATTACAAGACAAATATCGCACACTCCTTTGAATTTCCAAGGACTCTGGCACCACTATTGAAGATAAGAAAATTTACATTTAACTTTTAAACCACGTTGTTCGTAATCCCCACCATCATTCACAGATTTCGCGATATTTTTCTGCAGTGAAGCACTTCCAAAATATTCTTAAAATTTTGTGGTAGAACTGTGCGAACCCTGGTATTAGTATGGAAATATGTTGGTTGGTATTTGGTTGGTACGGGTTATTCCTTTCAAAGGTAAAAACATCAAGGAAAATGAAACACGGTTTATAATAATTTATTAAAATAATTCACATCTCCAGTGTTAAAAATAAAAACAAAAATTTTACCCACTTGATAAACATTTGAACTTTAAATCCGGTCCCGGGAGTACTAGAATTCCTTCAATAATTGATGAAAAAATACATGCATACAAAGTTGGCCCAAAACTGAAGCTTCTTTCTTTGATGTAGTTAAAAAAATATATTAAATTTTTCATATGCACTATTTAACAAAAATATTCCTAGAGATGTGAAATCCACTATCATTAAATTCGTTTATTTTATCATCCTTTGATATCGAGCACAGAGGTAAAAAAATCTCGCAGGTATTGTACTTTTTCAAATATATGTACCTTTTGTCAAAAGATTATCTTATAATAAATTTTATAACTATTTGGTTTTTGAAAATGTTTTTAACATGAGGTGAAAAGACTTTCATGTTTAATTAATGAACGACTTTAAATTAGTAAAGGATCACTACCTTCTTTTATTTACTGATAAATTATAGAATTTAAAAAATGTTTTATAGGTATAGCGGAATTCTTATTGCAAATTTTATTTAAGAGGTATTGCAACATACGTCCCTTGTAAAATCATTCACATTTTATATTTTATAAAGAGATATTTATAAAACGGAAAAACATTTTTTAAAGGAATTTATTGTAACCATCTTAATTATCATTATGATGCACTTTGGTGTAGGCTTTTTAAATGAAAAACTCAAATCAAACACCAAATTTTCAATGATAAAGAGAAATATTTTAATATTTGATTTGGTTTATTCAATGATTTGCAATAATCCATAAATGTATGTTTAAGCAAAGGAATGTATTCTTTCTATTTTCAGTATATTTAAATAAAAAGGAAGATTCAAAATATTACTTATCAAAGTAAATGGAGGCAAATTTATTCAAAAGAAAATGGGAAATATTATCAGATATTCGTCACAGTATTGGACTTGAAAGAAAAGATGAAGCATCAAAACAAGGATGGAATAAGAAATTTTATTTTTAAAAACAAAAAGTCGCCTATTCTCTTCAGTTATAATAAATTCAATCGGAATTCCAGTTTTCAATGTTTAGAGACTTGTTTAAAGATTGAAAAATCAAAAACGCAGAATTTCGATAAAGCAGATAAAACAAGTACGTGATTTGTTTACTTTTATGTTTCCAAATTTCATTTTTTTTAAATATTTTGTGATTCAGAGTTTATAACTAAAAAAGGAATTGTATTTTATTGAATATTACAACACTGTCTTAAGTGACTATTAGGTAGATTTCGTATGAAATATTAGGTAGATTTCGTATGAAATATTAGGTAGATTTCGTATGAAATATTAGGTAGATTTCGTATGAAATACTACCTATTGCATTGTCTCCCATGTTGGAATTTCTGAAAAATTTTTGCGGATCTACACGAATCATGACTCCTAGACCCCAAAACTACCATCAGTAAAAAAGTTTATATATATATATATCTATCTATCTATCTATCTATCTATCGGTGTATATCACTTTCTTCTAGACACGATAACTTCCATAATTATGCTCAGATCTTCTTCAAACTTTTACATAAAATCAAGGGGCATAAAATCTCGGTTAAGTTCGTTAATGGGCAAAATCTGACCAAGGGGGTGGAAGTTAGGAGGGTTTTTGTGAAAACAGAAAAAACGCGATAACTTTTTAATTAAAATAGATATCGAATCAGTTTAAAGTTTATATTACTTCTAAAAAATGAGGAAAAAGTTTATGCGTGACAGATTTTTGATAAAGTTAAAAATGGGCTGATGGGGCGAAAAAAACATGGTTTTTGGGAGAAAAAAATTCATAACTTCGTCAATTCTCAAGATATCAAATCCAACTAAATTTTATATAAATGTACTCAATATTATCTAAAACTTTTGTATTTACAAGTTTTTGATAGGACCAATTTTTACCGATGAAAAAAATTTAAAACGAAAAGAAAAAGGGGGGAGGAAAAAGAAAAAAACCCATAACTTACTCAATTCTTAAGCAATTAAATCTAATTAAATTTATTTTACATCTTCAGAATAATATCTACAGCTTTTATATTGACAAGGTTTTCATAGAACCAATTCTTATAGCAAAAATAAATTAAACAAAAATAGGAGTTGGAGAAAAAAGCTCAAATCGAAATTGTTTATATTCTGATTCATTTTAAAATTCATTTTTTATTTTAAACGCATCCAAATGACAGATCCTCTTATTTAGCAACTATATAATGCGACGTATTGGCCAATTTTTTGATAAAGGCAGAATATATTTTTAAAAAGGCTGCCAAAAAAGGTATTTTGAACAGATTTCCCGAAGTTTTCATCATTAAAAAATTCATTAAGTATAACAAATTGCGTTTTTATGAGTCATTTTAAAAATCATTTTTGTTCTCAATGCCATCCAATTTACAGGTCCTATTATTTAGGAACTATACAACTTGACGTATTGGCCAGCTTTTTGATAAAGGCAGAATATATTTTTTAAAAGGCTGCCAAAAAGGGTATTTTGAACAGAATTTCACGAAGTTATCCTGATTGGAATTTGAGGAAATTTAAGAAATTGCGTTTTTACCGAGTCATTTTTAAATCTTTTTTTGTTCTCAAACGCATCCAATTTACAGGTTCTCTTATTTAGGAACTATATAATGTGACGGAGTGGCCAGTTTTTTGATAAAGGCAGAATATATTTCAAAAAAGGCTGCCAAAATGGGCACTTCGCACAAAATTTCCCAAAGCGATCATGATTAATGAACTGTGGGTATTCAAATAACAAATTGGTTATTTTATGACTCATTTTTAAATCCAATTTTGCTCTGAAACGCATTCAATTGACAGTTTTTTGTTACTTAGGAACTATATAATGTGCGTATTCGTCGATTTTTTGATAAAGGGTGAATATATATATTTTAAAAGCTGTCAAATTAAGCACTTCGCAAAAAAACTTCCCAAAGCGATCGTGATAAAAGAATTGAGGTTGTATTCAAATAACAAATTGTTTATTTTATGACTCATTTTTAAATTCAATTTTGCTCTCAAACGCATTCAATTGACAGTTATTTGTTATTTAGGAACTGTGTAATGTGCCGTATTGGTCAGATTTTTGATAAAGGCTAAATATATATTTAAAAAAATCTGTCAAAGTGGGCACTTCGCACAAAATTTCTCAAAGCGATCTTGATTAAAGAATTGTGGATATATTAAAATAATAAATTAGTTATTTTATGACTCATTTTTAAATTCAATTTTGCTGTCAAACGAATTTAATTAACAGTTTTTTGTTATTTAGGAACTATATAATGAGCACATTGGTCAATTTTTTAAATAAAGTAAGAATATAATTCAAAATATATTGTCAAAATGGGTATTTGAGTAGAGATGGGCATTTTTTTTTTTTTTTTTTTTTTTTTTTTTTTTTTTAGATGAAAACTTTTTGAAATCTACCTCCGCCTGTAGGCCATGCCGAAAGGGATTTTTTTTAACTCAAACTGTCACCACTTTGTGAAAACAGATATGTCTAACACATACTTTCACACCATTTTCAAAAGAAATATACTATAAAATTTATATAAGAAAAACAAGTTAGAAATTGCTCGTGAAGCGTAGCAAATGAAGTGCGTTCGTCCGATAACGCACTTTTAAAAATATCACTCACATATATCAATCTCATTAAATTGTAAATAATTGCAATTAAAATGCCCACCAATCAATGTCCTCCCTATACCATTATGCAATAAAATACTTTTGTGTGGCTTCATAAATCAGTAACAAATATTCTTTGCACCACAGATTATGCAATATGTATATTATAATATGTAGTTTATAGATGCATATCAATTTTCTAATGTTCGAATGAGTGTAACACCATTAAAATGCATTTGAAACGTTTTTCCCCATTAACCGTAATCTAACGGAACACTTTAGATTGTCCCTGTAGTTAAACTATGCATCCGATTTTGATAAAATTTGAAATAAATCGGCAAAATTATGTAACAATTATGTATTTAAAATTTCAAACGATTAAAAAGCATTTGAAACTTTTTTCCCCATTGACCGTAATGTAACGGAAGCCTTTTGATTGTCCCTGTAATTAATCTATGCATCCGATTTTCATAAAATTTGAAATGACTCCACAAAATTATGTAATAATTATGTATTTTAAATTTCGAACGATTCGGTTGAGTAGTTTTTGGGTTGTTATATGCGGACGGACAGACAGACGGACTGAACGACCACTATAGGTGCTACGTATTTACATAATTACGAACTCACCTAAAAACGGTGTGAATAGAACATAAAAATAGTCGCTTGTGGACAGCTTTTCTACTACCAAATCGGTAATTGTACGCCAAACATGGGAAATACAATGTGTACGAAATATAATTAGTTTTATAAATAAATATATTATTTTCTTCCAATAGCTGCTGCACTTATTTTTAAACTTGCTTTCATACAAAATTAACTACGATTTTATAAATTAAATTCAAGAAATAATTGGACTGCATGTTAAATAGGATACCATCACCATAGCAATCCAGGTTTGATATATTTCAAAATCAATCATGGGATGTCATTAAATTAATTATGAAGCCATCAAAATTCGACCTTGTAATAAAATTTTAAAATGTGCTTTTAAGTCACTATTCGTTTTAATTTCGTATCTTCTAAAATGAATCTATTGTTTTAAACTAATTCATTTTTATGTAGAAATAGGGACGATATTTTTTCAAAAATAATAGGACAATCTGCAGATGAGACAGATTTTGATTTTCAACTGTGAATTTTTTCTATGGTTTCATTGTTTATTTTCTATAATCGGGAGTGATGACTCTTTTCCACAAGCAAAAATGTTTTTCCTGTTATAAAACAACATGCCCAATGGACCACTGATAAAGAATAAATGCAATTCCTACCATATTCTGATACAAACATACACTATATGGCCAAAGTTGACAGACCACTTGCGATATCTGGCAAAATAAACAGCAAAAGTTTTACATATCTAGAAAAATACATGGGGAATTATTCTGAAATCCAAGGTGTGTAAACAGAATAATACTGGTTATATATTTCAACGGAGGTTTTTTTCCCGAAATCCCACAAAGGACCATCAACAGCTTGAAAATGAGGGAAGATCTTTCGGATAATTTGTCAAAACTAATGCAGCAAAAGCGTTCAAAGTGGAGATTATAATAATTTGGCTTATTGTAGTAAACTGCGTTCGTTTTTATGAGGATAGCATGTATACTCGTAGAGAAATTAAGGTTTTTATAAAAACAGTCCCGAATTTTGCTGCTTTTTGCTTATAATTTATAGAGTTCGAAATATAAAAGAATGTTCTTTTCAGAAAATATATCAAGCAACATTGTACATAATAACCTGTAATCAAAATTAAAAAATAATAAAAAAGCATCAAAAAGAGCAGACTTACTAAATAATATTTCACTGCGCATGTGTGAAGCAATCAAAATATCATTTGGGTAATGTGTTAGCTATATGTATAGAGCAACTTTTGTGAAAGACTCAAAACATACTTAAAAAATTCTGAAAATTATCATCGATAAAATAAGCTCAAATTCCGTTGTTCCCGAAAAGAAGCGGAAAGATGAGGATCCGTATCCAAATATTGTATTGCATTTAATATAGTGTATGCTATATTAACATTAAGGAATGGATATATGGATACAGCCCCTCATCATTTTATTTCATAAAAAAGTTCGTTGGTTCAAAAAGGATAACGATATTAAAAGACAAAGCAAACTATAACCCGAGATATATCTTTTGAAATCATTTGCCAGACACTGCCTTCTCCAAAATAGGATAGCGTTTAATATGCACAGCCCCTAATTAAAATCACCAAACAGCGTTTTTAGAATGTTATTGAAAGACCAATTGTTCGAAAAGATATACACAGTTACACACGTAGAGAGACATAAAACATTAAATTCGATACGCATGCAAAATATCTCTTCTTACAGCAATTAGCTATCAAATATAATGTATGTGTATCAATTGTGTTGCTTGTAAAAGATGTACTGGGTAAGTCTATAATCATGGGACAAACTTCGAACGGAGCTAGGGAACATCACAAAGATTCAGGTTTGCATAGCAATCTATGGTCTGAAACACTTTCCTGGCGCGGTAGTAACGACACAAAACGCAAGAAAGAAAGGACACGAACATGGAGAGAAAACATGATTACTTTTCTTAGTGCTGCAATTTTTCGAAACAATGCTGAAAATTACTGAGGAACTTGTTACATGCATCGTGACGTCTGCTAGGACACTCCCGGACATTCCCGCTATTTCCGAAAACATTAGAACATTCTGCTTTCTTTTGTCACTACCGCACCAGGAAAACGTTTCTGACTATTTTTATGCAAATCTGTATCCTTGTGATGCTGTGTAGCTCCTCTTAATGTTTGACCCATTCCATATGCCGATGATGCAGTTCCATGCTGCACGGCACTTAATTTGATGATGATCGTTGTCTCTTAAATGTTTTTTGTGAAATTTTTGTTGTTCTACGGTTAATATATATATATATATATATACTCACTTTTTATTCGTGTCCTGTCATTTTTGTGTCTTCCGTTGTCACTATCGCATCAGGAAAACGTTTTCAACCATTTTTTCTATGCAAATCTGTACCTTTGTGATGCTCCGTAACCCTAGTAAAATTTTGTCCCATTCCCAGGATTTTAGACCCATTTTGTATAAATGTTTCATTACAAACTTTTAATGAACAACATGTAGTAGTAAGAAATAGCAACTTATAGAAATTCTGTAACATTGCAAATGTCATATAGATACTAACTGCATTCTTAGGAATCACTAGCCGATTAATGTAATATACTGAAATCATTTGTGTGGATACAATACCTATGAATGTTACGTACAACGTCTTCAAGAAAAAAAAATATTAGTGGTTGAAAAAGCACTAAAATTACATTGCTAACTACATTCTAGATACCGTTATTTTTATATGTATTTGTTTCATATATGCGTATACTCCTGCTCATCCTTGTATAAAAACTGTCAATGCTGTGTATCCTCTTTAGAAAGAAATATAGTGTAACAATATAGTAAAATTACATTACCATCAACATTCTAAAAATTTTGCATTTAATATTAAATAAATAGCTTCATAAATTCATTTCAGAAGATTTTTATGTATTGGTTTCATGTAGAAGATTCACATAAGCGTTAATAATTCTTTATGAGGAATTCCCTCGTCGTTATGCATGTTTATGGCGATAAACATGCTATATATATTATTTAAAAACTTAGTTTTCCTTTAGTTCTAGTTGCAGCTAGAAATTTAACTCTGCTATTTACGATAACTTTTCATTTAATTTCAGAGCAACTCTTAATAAGGATGTAAAATGATGAATATACGTAAGACAAAGAACCAATGCCAAAATGATTCAACTTTATGTGGATGCGTTAAATTCAATATATTGAATATATCTCATTTTAACGGCCTGTTTGAAATTAGTATTTTAGTTTTAATTATCTCGTATATTTTAGAAATTTATTGAAACATACATTCATGAAACATAGTATTTTATTCAATAGATGTCATAAATTCTCTAAATATTACTTATTCATTAAATATATATTGTAAGTTCACTACCTATTACAAATTCATTATACAATGAAATATTAGATGTTTGTAATCTCATTTTATTCACTAATATAAATCTGTAATATAAATTAGAGGAAAATTTCAATGTTACGAAATATCATTGTAACAAATAAACATTTTGGTATTAAAAAAATTCATTAAGACGAAATGAACTAAAATTCATGACATTTGTATTGTAAAATATACATCCATAAAATGAAAAATTAACAGAAAATAGAAATCTTGGAAAAACATATTTTAATTCCAGTCATAACGTATTTATCAGTATAATTATATTTTTCAATATTTGTTAATATCTTTATAAATAAACATATGAGATAAATTTAACCACTTAACATACCAATATTTTTAAAAAATGGTTCAAATAATGCCTATTTTTGCGTCTTTCACAGTTTTTTAAAACATAACATGTATTTGTTTGTTATATTTGTATATTAATGTGCATCCCTGTATAAGAACTATCAATGCTATCTATCCTCTTCAGAATTTACTATAACAACATAGAAAAATTACATTACCACGACTATTCTAAAAATTTTGCATTTAATATATATTCGTTAAATAAATCGTTCCAGGTGAATTTTTTTTTTTTGTAAAGATTTCGTGTAAAATGTTCCCATAAGTGTTAATAATTCTTGTTGAGAACTTCCCTCGTCGTTATGCATGTTTATGAAGATAAAAATTATATTTACTTTATTTAAAAACTTAGTCTTACACTATTTCTAATTGCAGCTAAAAATTTAATCCTGCTATTTACGATAACTTTTCATTTAATTTCAGAGCAATTCTTGATAACGATGTAAAATAATGAATATATGTATGACGAAGAACCGATGCCAAAATGATTCAACTTTATGTGAGTACGATAAATTCAATGTATTGAATATATTTCAATTTAACGGCCTGTTTGAAATAAGTATTTTAGTTTTAATTATCTCGTATATTTTAGAAATTTATTGAAACATGTATTCGTGGAACATATTATACTATACAATAGTGGTTAGAAATTCATTAGATATTGCATATTCATTAAACATGTACTATAAAATCACTAAATGTTACATATTCATGAAATATGAAATTTTGTATATTGTATACAAATTGAATATTTGTATTGAATATTTTGTAGTCTCATTTAATTCTCTAACTAGTATAAATATGTAATATAAACTACACTAACACTTCCATTTAACAAAGTCTCATCCTAATACTTTGTTAAAGATAAACACATGATTATAAAGAAAATTCGTTAAGAAGAAATCAAATCAAATTTATGACATTTGTATTATAACATATACATTCATAAAATAACTAGTCGGATGTGGCAATCCAAAAACTTTCTTTTATACACCTTAATACTTCATTTATCTTAATATTTCCAGAAAAATTAAATATAACAGCGTCACCGGTTAGGTAATGTACGCTAATATCTAATAATTAACATCTTATTTCAAGTTCTAACAGAATCCGATATCTGACGAAAATCCGTCTATTTGTGTTTGAGATAGAATTATCACAGAAATAGTAAATAAACTGTATAGAAACTTTACCTGTTTAGCCATGTGCTCTAAATATAATTTAAATCAGGGACTAACTGAATTTGAAGTTTGATGTAAATCCGTGCGTTAAGCACTGAGGTAGAGCTATTGTGATAATCATGAATAATGCCGTGTAGCACCGCCATCTGTTGATAAATTTACTCCAAAAATTACAGAATAATTTATATCTAGGACTTACTAAGTTTGAAATTTGATGATATTCGTGCATTAGTTCCTGAGATAGATCTATTGCGATAATAATGAATAACAGCACATAGCAGCGCCATCTGGTATGAGATTTGCACCAAAACATAATCAGAACCTCATTATATAAAGACCTAACGGTATCTGAAGATTTATGAAAATACCTTCATTAGTTCTTGAGATATAGCTAGTGTGGAAATCGTAAAAAAAGAAGCACAGCAGCACCAACTGTTCGGCGATATACACCAAAAGCTAATCAGATCCAGTTTATATCAATGTTTAATTGAATCTAAAGTTTTGTTAATTTCCATGCATTAGCTCTTCACAAAATTTTTGTCACATACAGACAGACATTTTGCAAAAGCATTTTTTTGGTATCTCTGACTACGGAAACGTCTCTGACCCCTAAAACTTTTAAATCCGTCGAAAACTAGAATTCGAAAATTTTCACGAATCTAATACTTTTTTATTGCAAAGAAAAAAGAAAGTAAAAAAATATATATACACAAAATGAAAACATTGGAAAAACGTATTTTAATTCGGTTTATAACTTCTCTTTTATGTAATTAGTAGACGAATAAGAGTAATTTAACCCGGGAGGACGCACATAGGGCCTAAAAGACCCAGAGTGCGTATGGTTTTTACGATTGCAAATAATAATTTTTTTAAAGTAATCTTCAACTTATTTTATCGCAAAATTTGTAAATAAAGCGATAATGTCTAAATAAAGCGACTGTTTTAATTTGATTTTATTGGTGGCAAAGTTAAAACCATTCATACCCTTGGTAAACGGGCGTTTTTCCGGGTTAACAACTTTACTGATCAATATATTTTTTAAAGAAAACTTTCGAATTCTGTCTATTATGTTTGCATTTTTACAGCTTTTTTAATCTTTCATAACCGGTTTTTCAAATCACAAATTTTTGACAAATTAAATCAAAAAATGCAAGGATTAAATAATACATAATTTACAAAAAAAATTTAGTGATGAGAATAAGAAATCATGATTTGAAATTCTTTACCCTTCGGTGATGAAAGCAAAACATGATTGGCAAAAACACGTTGCCCGTATGTCGTACGGCCAAATCAAGGAAGCGGTTAATTGGAATTGTGCCTAATAAGTTTATTTATTAAATTCCTTAAACAACAAATTATTTTAAATAATTCAAATGATGAAAATAATACAAGTGAAAAAAATGTGTACAAACTCATGTATCCAAAAATGTACTACAGTATAGAAAGTTATGTAACAATTATGAATGATTAGTTAGGTTATAAAATATTAAAAAAATGTAAAATAACTTTCAAACAGTTTATTTACCGAAGAAAACCTACATAATAGACATTGCATCAATAAATAGACTTATTTTATACGCGTAAAACCTTCTTGAATGTTTCAAAAAAGGTCAATGTTTTTTTTTTAAATAAATAATTTAAAGTAATTGCTATACCAATACGGTTTAACATGAATACATTATAAAAGTCTACGGTGAGAATCTTAAAAGATATCGATTAAAAATAAAGTAAAAAGATAACATTTTTGACAATATCATGAAATTTTAAGAAATATTTTTAGACTGACTTGTTTTTCAAAAATTTTATAAACAATGTCGGTTATTTTTATTCTTTATGTTCACGTCACTGCACACAGCTGACATCTGCAGTATTTTGCATGTTCTGAGCATTAAATAACTAAAAATTTTGCCTTAGTGCCAGTTTTATCACGTACAGCTATTATTCACTATTCATAACTTCTAAAATATCTAAACTTACACTACGTCGACGTACAAAAAAACTTTTAATGATACGAAAGGCTGTAAAAATATTAAAAGATGAAGAAAACTTATTTTTCTTTTACAGTTACATTTACGGTTATTTAAAACAAGTTGGACATTTCCCGTCAACAGTAGCAAATGAGATGCCTTGTACTATAACAAAGTTTTAAAAATATTCAGATCTATAAATGATCAGTTATGCTATAAACTATTTAAAAAAATAAAATAAAATAATTTGTAAAATAATTTTCAAACAGTTTATTTACCGAAGAAAACCTGCATAATATACATTGCATCAATAAATAGACTTATTTTATATGCGTAAAACCTTCTTGAATGTTTAAAAACAGACAATCCTTTTTTAAATAAATAATTTAAAGTAATTGCTACAACAATGCTTTAGCATAAATACATTATAAAAATCTACGGGGAGAAACTTAAAAGATAACAACAAAAAAGAAAAAAACGAAAGACGCTATAAAGATAGCATTTTTTGACAGTACCATGAGATTTTAAAAAATATTTTTAAACTGACTTGTTTTTCAAAAAAAATTATAAAGAATGCCTATTATTTTTATTCTTTATGGTCACGTCATTGCAAATAGCTGACATCTGCAGTATTACCCATGTTCTGAGCATCAAATAACTAACAATTTTGCCTTAGGGCCAGTTTTATCACGTACAGCTATTATTCACTATTCATAACGTCTAATATTTTTTAATTTACAGTACGTTGACGACCAAAAATAACTTTTAATGATACAAAAGGATGTAAAAAATTAAAAGAGGAAGAAAAAATATTTTTATTTAAGAGCTGCATTTATGGTTATTTTAAACAAGTCGGACATTTCCCGTCAACAGTAGCAAATGCGATGCGTTGTACTATAACGAAGTTTTTAAAATATTCAGATCTTGGTGTAATACTCGTACATTACTCTAGATACATATCCGAAATTTTTTGCGTGTCCCTCTAAATACTAGTTACTTTCTATTACACAAAAAGAAAGTTCTAGTAAACCTCAGCAACGTATATCAATTTCATAAGATGTGAAATATTTTAATACAATTAAAACGCGCCCCCAAACAATATTTCCCCCTGTACCATTAAGTAATGCAATACTTTTGTGAGGCTTTGTAAATTAATAAAAAATATTTATTGGACTATATATTGTACAGAATATGTATTTTAGTGTACAATTCATAGATGCATATCAATTTTATTATGTCCGAAAGAGTGTAAAATCATTAAAATACCCTTAAAGCTTTTTTTCCCATTGCACGTAATCTAACGAAATAGTTTTTATTGTCTTTGTAATTAAACAAAAGATTTGATTTTCATAAAATTGGAAATAACTCGACAAAATTATGCAACAGGTATATATTTTAAATTTCAAACGACAGGGCTTGGTAATTTTTGCATTGTTATATGCGGACAGATAGACGGACGGGCTGAAAGACGACATGAAAGGTAAATGGCAATATGAAGGGAGTAAACATTATGAAGGGTTAATCCCTATTTCACTCTCCTCTTTATATTTAACCAATGAACGACTAAAACTAATCATGGAAGGGTCTCATCAGAATGATCCTTTATCTAAAATTTTAATGAAATCTGAAAATTCATCATAAAAACCCATTTATCTAAATTAAGAATGGGAGTTGCCCTCCGTTCCCCCCTCCTTATGTTTACCATAAGAACATCCACAGCTACTCAGGTAAGCTCCGTATTTTAATAAACCTATATCCGAAATTTGAAGCAAATCGGATGCTTTTAACCTGAGTATCGCGTTACACATATACAGATCGCGCTGGTACATAAGCTTTCAGGCTTTGACAGTCTGAGAGCTATAAACTGATAAAGGACAAAGATTTTGAAAACAAACGATGATTATGAAAGAAAAAGACGCTTGGATGGCTTTCAAATGTGTAACTGAAAACTTTCTAAGAGTTAAGAAATATCCAAATTACAGTCATATTGTTGAAAAATTACTGAAAAAATTTTTGAAGTTGGGCTGTAATTTGAGTTTAAAAATGCACTTTTAGCATTCTGATATTGACTGTTTTAAAGAAAATCTTGAACATTACAGTAAATCGCATCGTGAGTGCTTTCACGGAGATATCGAAGGGGTGAAGAATAGATACCGGGAAATATGGAATGTAAATATATGGCAGACAAATGTTGGATGTTGAAGAGTGACACAGATCTGCAAAAAAGACAAGTAGAAAAGAATATTAAATTGGACACTGTTTCCTCTTCGTTTTATTAAAGAAATATTATGAACATATCTCGAAATTTTTTCATTATTTTAAACGTGCATGGTAAAATATTTTGTATTAAATTGTGATAAATTTTGATTGTTTTAATGGAAGTATTGATAACAGAAAATATTATTTTTTGTAAAAGTCTGACGTGATTGTTAAAAATAGAAGTTTTTTAATGAATCAGTATCGATAATATTTTTACACAGTCTTATTGCTTGGTAATCCTGCATTTTACTCTATAGAGCTGTTTATATGACAGATAAGTTGTTATTATCACTAAGCATATTTGAGCGAAATATACTCGCTGCTTATCAGCCCAAGTAGTTAAAATGCCTTCCGGTAATGCCGGGAGGAAGAGGTAGCTTTCATGTTCTTATTTATTTGTTTAATTATTTTAAATTAAGTTATATTATTTAAAAAAACGAAGCTCAAATTAGTGGAACACGATTTTATAAGATTGAATACTAGTTTTTTTCAATAGTGAACATTAATAGGAATTTTTAGAAATTAGTCATATTTTATTCAACATGGTTTTATTTTCAGCGGTTTAGAGTGTCGCCAAATTCCACGATATCATGAAGAGTATGCCATTCTAAAGCAACATGATGGATAAAACAAACCAATGAACTTGGTCGAAATCTTAATTTTTGCGCACATGTACACTCATATCCAAATCGTTTAATATATACGAGTCCTGTCGCCGGCAAATTGATTTTAAAAAAAATCACCCACATTAGAAATTCAAATTGCTATATCTCAGGCGTTTTTGAGATAAAGACAAAGCAAAAAAATACTCCGGAATTTATTATTAAGATAAATACTTTAGAAAGAACCTTTTCTCAATTTATAATTTTTTGTTTGTACATCATTATACATTTAAAAGATTTTGACAAACTTAAATGGCTGCCATTTTGAAACAAAACTGCGAATGAAGTTGGCCAGTGAACTCGGTCAAGACATTGGTATGTACTATGTACACACGGAGTTATTTCCAAATCAGTTTATAAATATGCGTATTATCGTGTGACAAATTTCAGACCGTATCAAAATGTAAACCACACTGGAAATTGAAAATGCTGTAACTCAACCATTTTTCAAGATATAGATGAACAAAAAATGCCCTGGAATCTTTGTATCAATGTCAAACACACAAAAGAAAAATCTTTTTTAATTTCTTACTTTTTTGCACGTAATTTTAAAATGTAAATAAAAAAAATAATATTCCGCCATTTTGAAACAAGATGACGGATGGAACTGGTCAACGAACTTGTTCCGGACATCGGTATGTACTATGTACGCACCAAGTTTCACCCAAATCGATTTATTAATACGCGTGTTATGACGTGATGAAAATCAGATCATTTCAAAATGTGAGTAACATTAGAAATTAAAAGTGCTATAACTCAGCCATTTTTTAAGGTACAGACGAAACAAAAAATGCTCTGGAATCTTTGTATCAAGGTCAAATGCATAAAAGAAAAATCTTTTTCAATTTCTCCCTGTTTTGTACTTAATTTTAAATTTTAAATTAAAAAATTTTTATGGCCGGCATTTTTTAACAAGATGGCGGATGGAACTGGCTAACGAACTCGGTCCAGCCCTCTTAACGTACTAAGTATACACCAAGTTACATCCACATGGATTCATAAATACGCGTGTTATCATGTGACAAAAATCAGATCGTTTCAAAATGTCAGCCATAAGAAAAATTCAAAGTGCTATAACTCAATCATTTTATGAGATATAGCCAAAATAAAAAGTGTTCGGGAATGGTTGTTTTAAGTTCTAACACATAAAAGAAAAATATTTTTCAATTTATAATTTTTTCTCATTTAATTTTAAATTTTAAATTTAAAAAAATAATAAATGGTCGCCATTTTGAAACAAGAGGGAAGACTGGCTAACGAATTCGGCCGAGACATGGGGTCATGATCGTGAAAATATACCAAAATTTTCTGGAAGTGCTTTCCTCCGGACGGCTGTAATACGTAGCTTTTTACTTTTTGTAATGAAAGCTACCTAAAACGGTAGCGCAATGTAAGACAAAGATCTGGATTCGAATCCCGTCTTGAACATATTTTCACTCAGTCGAAAAATTTCAATTGGCATAAAACTAATGTTTTCTGATAGAATGGCTAATTTCCTAACTGTAAATATAATGTCATTCAAGTATTGTAATTTTAGGCCTTTTTGCATTTAACACTAGATCCGCCATTAAGGGTCATTATGACCCTGCCATATTGAAAATAGCCAATTCGAACAAGAAATTTCTTGATGAGATTTGTTAAATGTGTGTAGTACAAAAATTGGCAAATTTAATAACTCAAATAATTTTAAGTAAAAATTCTGGTGTGAAACACTTTTTATAAAACTTTAATAAAATAACCGGCGGTTCTAGTGTTAATATTTAATTCAATTTCCGTTGTTTCACACATTTAAAAACTATAATTATTTTCTTCTGACTGACTTTAACGTAGAAATAAATATCCAGTTTCTAATAAATATATTTGGATTCATTTTATAAAATATTCGAGCTAAATTCTCTAAAATTCAGTTTTAGAGAATTTTAAACTTTATCAAAATTAATATTTATCGGCATAATATCAATTAAATTTTCAAGCTTGACATTTAATATCCTCAAATATATCATATCGTTTCTAACCAATCAAATTTCCAAACTTGACATTCAATATCATTTATTTATTATATATCATTTTCATTAATATTCAATAGAATCTTCTTCGTTTCACATATTCAAAAATTATAATTATTTTCTCCTGATCGACCTTAATTTCGAAATAAATATCCAATTTTTAATGAATATATTTGAATTAATATTATAAAATATTGATCTAATTTCTCTAGAATTCAAATTCTGAGTATTTTAAACTTTATAAAATAATCTGAATTTTGATTTTAAAAGTATTTATAAATGCTGTGTCTAATTTTTCGATAATTCTCATAAAGTATATTTCAATCAATTCCTGTTAAACTTAATACATTTATCGTGTATTTAATCATATTTATATTTAAGTAAATTGCATTATGAATTTATTTTAGATAAAAAAAAAATATATCTGGAAGAAGGGGATAGAGTTAGGGCACGTGTTAATGAGTATCTAATTATAGTCTACTCAGTTACGTAATTAATTAATTATTTATATTAATTTCATTCATTTATTAGCTGAAATTTGCCCGCTAAGTTTATCGGTTTTTTCTTCACGAACTTAGGCCTGAGGACTCAACCGAAATTTTACATATTAGTCATGCTATGATATTCAATAAAACTTACCTTGTATTATAGTGATTTTTTTAGTATGACTCAAATTAATTTAGTATTTTAACATCGTCCTTCCCGTTGCTATATGAACCAATTTTGCAATAATGAATTTCCATTGGATGAAAAATGACAAAAACTATCGCGAAACACGGAAAAATGTCAGGAATTGAAAAAATATTTGGGGAAATTAAAAAAAAAATAATGGGGTAAAACTTTAAAGGAAAATTCCTTGGGATGAAAATTAAAAAAATAGCCGTAAAAAGAAAAAAAAGGAAAGAAAAACAGTTAATAGGGCATAAAATTTCGCAAAAATACAAAAATCTCTAATGATAAATTTTACTATTTTGCTCTAGGAAATTAAAAACGGATTATTTTTACTAACTTGCAAAAATAAAAATGAACATGTATTAAATTATCGATAAATAACAATTGCTCAGTGAAAAAATATTGCATTGAGTTAAATTTATTTATTTTAAAAACATCAAGAAATTGCTGCAGTACATTATTAGCACTAAATCTAGCTTTTTTTTTGTTATTATTACCAAAGCATACCGGAACGAATTCCGAATAAATTTTATTGAAAACAGGATCAAAGACTGCATATAAATCCTTCTGTATAATGTTGAAAAATCACCTCAAAATTAAAACAGAAAAGAAATAATCATGCATCAATCATCAAGCATAGATTATGAAATACTTTCAACATATTCAGACTAGTGTAACAAAACTGCGCCGTTTAATTAGTTAACGATGTAGTATTTTGTGTTAATTCAACCATGTGTAAACGAACAACACATTTGAAAACCCAACTTCAGTCGTATCCATCAACTAACAATCGAAAAATTATCCGAATTCTTTGAGCAGCCCTGTATGTAATATATTTATTTGCATCTAGTAACAACATGCATGCAACAATTTAGTTCCATTATAAAATACATATATACTTATAATTTCCATTCAGCAATTTCTGCTAATAAGGAGACTTGTACGTGAATTTTTTGTGTAGCTCTGTATATGAAGTATACAATTTGTAAACAACGAGTAAATAAAAAAAGGAACAGTTAAATTTAAAAGCGTATGCAGAAATTAACAAGTAAATTGCACGTGAAGCGTAGTAAATGAAGTGCGTTTGTACGATAACAAGTTTTAAAAATATCACTCTCATATATCAATCTAATAAATTATAAATAGTTAATTACAATTAAAATGCGCACCACACATTGTTCTCCCTATACCATTATGTAATGGAATACTTTTGTGTCGCCTTGTAAATTAATAACAAATGTTCTTTGCATTACAAATTATGCAAAATGTATATTATAATATGTACTTAATTGATGCATATCAATTTTATTAGGTTCGAATGAATGTAACGCCATTAAAATGCATTCGAAACATTTTCCCCCATTGACAGTAATGTAACGGAATACTTTCGATTGTCCCTGTAATTGAACTATGCATCCGATTTTGATAAAATTTGAAATAACTCTACCAAATTAAATAATAATTATACATTTTAAATTTCAAACGATTCGGTTGGGTAGTTTTTGCATTGTTATATGCGGACGGACGGACACACAGACTGAAAGACAACTGTAGGTGATACGTATTTACATAATTACGAACGCACCTAAAAACGCACTTATAGCAATTATTTCTCGAAGAATAATTTAACCCATTTTCTTGTGTGCCTGTGTAAATGAACGTCAAATGCTATGAATGCCGTATTCTATCGTAATTTTCTTGTAAGAATTCAGTAATTTATACAAGTTTCCAGGTTTTTGAAATAGCGTCATGTTATTAACCCATTAACGCCCAGCGTCTTCTTTTGAGGATGATTACAAAAACAGCAAGAAAGCGATTTTCCCACCAGTAAAGAGGAAGATAAATAAAAACCTTATTTCACGAGACAGAATCCTCGATAAATTTAGATAACAGTTAATTTGCTTTTAAAAGTGGTGGGAAAGACAAAATGTAAATTTTAGCGAATAAAGTAATTCGGGCGTTAATGGGTTAACATACTCTGCAAATGATATTTTCCTTTTGCAAGGGATGCAAATGGGAACTATCTACAATAATAGTTCTACTATTATGGTAGAACAATTACCGTATCATACAGTATGGTAAAAGTATGCTCGATATTATCACAACATATCAATAATAGTATATACAATAGTACATATCAATAATAATATGTATGATTATCTGCCCAACACACCTTAGGTAGATTAACACTAGAACGCCCGAAAGGAGTCGATTCGACTACAACCATGTAATTAAATTTCGTTTCGAGCCAGAAATTTTTTATTGAAATAAGTTAAATTTCAAACATCCAGATTTACGTTAAATAAATCAATTAAATAATTTCGAATAAAAATTCTAGTGTGAAATATTATTATGAAACTTTAGTAAAATTTCCGGGCGTTCTAGTGTTAACATACATACTATTCTATGGTAATCGAGAATACATCTACCATAATGAATTTATTTTTTGGTGTATCTTTTAAATGATCTTTAATCCTACATACTTCATACTAATACCCTTCATACCTTCATTTTATGACGGTAAGAATGTTCCTGAAATGCATACAACGACCATACAAACTGAATGCATAAACACTTTTCAAATTTGTTGGAAAGATTTAAAAATCTCTGAAAATTAGCATAAAATAAAAGCGCAAACTTGCGTGTAATTATCAATTTCATAAATTACGTCTACGGAGATCAACTTCAGAAATCAAAGTAACTTCCTGCTAAATCTTGTATCACGTGCCCAGTGGTCGGTTCAGAAACAGCACACAGGCATACGGACATCTAACTTTATTATTACAGATTATTATTATTATTATTATTATTTTTTTTTTTTTTTTTTTTTGTGTGTGTGTGTGTATGTGTGTGTACATATTTTTTTTTTTAGTCGATAAAACTTGTGTATCATCACTCATTTAAAAATCTTTAACTGACGTAATATCTTTATTTAGGTCAGTACAGTCGTATTTGATTTTCTTTTCGAGACCACACATTGGTGCGAGCAATTTTATTTGGAACAGAACGTGGTCATTTTAGGGAGAGGCGGATGTTACAAACTGATGGATACAAACTGAATGCATAAACACTTTTCAAATTTGTTGGGAACATTTAAAATTCTCTTAAAATTAGCATAAAATAAAAGCGCATACTTGCGTATAATTACCATACTATCAAAATTTCATAAATTACGCCTACGGAGCTCAACTTCAGAAATCAAAGTAACTTCCTGCTAAATTTTGTAGAATGTGCCCAGTGGTCGGTTCAGAAACAGAACACAGGCATGAGAACATTTAACTTTATTATTACAGATTAAAGTTTTTTTTTTGTGTGTGTATACATATTTTTTTTACTCGATAAAACTTGTGTATCATCACTCATTTAAAAATCTTTAACTGATGTAATATCTTTATTTAGGTCGGTACAGTCGTATTTGATTTTCTTTTCGAGACCACAGATTGGTGCGAGCAATTTTATTTGGAACACAACGTGGTCATTTTAGGGGGAGGCGGATGTTTACTGTTTAATAGTTTTCTGTAAGTGGTGAACTATACTAATTTCACTTTTTTCTTTATTTTTTTTAACATAATAAAAACTCCCTATATGTAAATGGTTTAGAAATATTTGTATTTTTTATTAAATAATATTCTACAAAAAATTTAAGAAGTGCGTATGAAATATAAATTATTCTTACATTAATGGACGGTAAAATATATATTTTACAAAGTATCTTATTTACACGATCACTTGAGTCTAAATGCTTTAAATTGATTTCAAAACGATCGTTCGAAACTGAAATTTAAGTAGTTGGATGTGTCAATCCCGAAACTTTCTTCTATCTCATGAGTACATTTTAATATTTAAAAAAAAATGTGGTGACTCCAATTTACCCATTATCGAATTTCCTCGAACATTTGACCAAGCCTAATGAGATTTTGGTATCCGAAAAGCCTAAAACGCAAATTTTAATTAATATTCTGAGAAAATGAGCTTAGTAGTGCCTCATGCTGGGTAATTTATACTAAAACCTAATAAGCATCTATTGATGTCAAGACCTAATATCTGAAATTTGATGGAATTTCGTCCATTAGTTCTTGAGATATAGTTACAACAAAAAATTTGCAAAACATAGTACAGCAACACCATATCTTGGACAATTTATGTAAAAACGTAAAATGTAACGTTTACGTCAAAATGTAAAAGAATCTGAAGTTTGATCAAATTCTGTGCATCAGTTCTTGAGATATAGCTAGTTTAAAAAAATCGTGTAAAATATAGCACAGCAGATTATGTTATATGTCATTTTGTAACAAAATCTGAAGTTTGATGCAATTCTGTGCGTTGGTCTTTGAGATATAGCTATAGGAAAAATCGTGCAAAATGCAGCATAGCTGCACCCCCTGTTGAAAGGTTAATACCAAAATGTAATCAGCGTCTAATTATGTTATATATTCTAGTGTAAAAAAAAAACTAAAATTTGATGAAGTTCTCTGCATTAGTTCTTGAGATATAGCTATCGCAAAAATCGTGCAAAATGTAGCATAGCAGCGCCACCTATAGGACAGTTCACACCAAAACCTTATCAGCGGCTATGTATCTCAAGGTATCGCGGAATCTGAAATTTGGTGAAATTCTGTGCATTAGTTCTTGAGATATAGCTATCATGAAAATCATGAAAAACGTGGCATAGCAGCGCCACCTATAGGGCAGTTCACTACCAAAATCTTATCAACGGCTATGTATCTCAAGGTATTGCGGAATCTGAAGTTTGGTGAAATTATGTGCATTAGTTCTTGAGATATAGCTATCATGAAAATCATGAAAAACGTGGCATAGCAGCGCCACCTATAGGGCAGTTCACACCAAAACCTTATCAGCGGCTATGTATCTCAAGGTATCGCGGAATCTGAAGTTTGGTGAAATTCTGTGCATTAGTTCTTGAGATATAGCTATCATGAAATTCATGAAAAACGTGGCATAGCAGCGCCACCTATAGGGCAGTTCCCACCAAAGCCTTATCAGCGGCTATGTATCTCAAGGTATCACGGAATCTGAAGTTTGGTGAAATTCTGTGCATTAGTTTCTTGAGATATAGCTATCATGAAAATCATGAAAAACGTGGCATAGCAGCGCCACCTGCTGGCCAGTTTACACCAAAACTTAATCAGCGTCTATGTATATCAAGGGGTCACAGAATCTGAAGTTTGGTGAAATTCTGTGCATTATTTCTTGTGATATAGCAATCTTGAAAATCATGAAAAATGCAGTATAGCAGCGCCACCTGCAGGCCAATTTTCACAAAAAAACAATAGGCACTAATTCATATCAAGGTCTAACTGAAGATAAGATTTTATTAAATTTCGAGCATTAGTTCTTGAGATAGAGCGCCCACAAATTTTTTGTCACATACAGACAGACAGACTCACAGACAGACACACAGACTCACAGACAGACGGACAGACTCACAGACAGACATTTTCTAAAAATAGTCAAAACGTGTTCAGGACCTTCTAAAACGTATAAATCCGTCGAAAACCGGAAGTCGAAAATTTTCATGAATCCAATACTTTCTTCTTGTAAAGATAGAAGAAAGTAAAAAATTTTCATGAATCCAATACTTTCTTCTTGTAAAGATAGAAGAAAGTAAAAAATTTTCATGAATCCAATACTTTCTTCTTGTAAAGATAGAAGAAAGTAAAAATGTATTTTACTATGGCATATTAAGGGAAATAAAGAATTATGCACATTGTTTATAGCTACCTAAAGCACTTATGGATAACGTATTGAACATATTTTGATTTCATTTTACATTAATAATTATATATTTTAAAACACAAAAGAAAATCAATAATAATCTTTACTGCTACAATTACAATTATTTGTAAATGATCATAACGTTGTTATAGTTCACTTGCATTTTAATAAAACTTATGAGTATGAATGATTTTCCGATATAACAAACAAAACAGAAAAATAATAAAACTTTAATCTGAAGGGTTTTATCACGATAAAAAGCATGCAATAGCTTTGAATAGGAAAAGTTTACTCAAATATAAGAATTTTGAAGTTTCCATGTTTGACTTTAAGATTTTCTATGAAAGATAGTTGACGAAATTTTTACAAAGATTGCTTTGAATAACAAAAACATTGTCTTGGCATTTAAATTGCCTTTTAAAACTTCTACTCGAAATTAGAATTTCAAACGTTTAGTCTTCAATGCATATAGAAAGGAAATTTAAAATGTTTCTGTCTGCTTCTACTACTCATATGATATACAGAGTATCCCAGAACTTTGTATACGAACTTGGAGAGGAGTTTAATAACATAGTTATAAACCACAATTACATAGCAAAATATGGGCGGAAACATAAACCTCACGTGTCCATCCTTTAACGACAGTGGTTTGCCTATGAAACAAGAAATTTTCGCTTATGAAATGCATTTATGACATCAGAATTTCAATGTAATTTTCTATTCCATTTATTATATGTACATCAAATATCGCTTTTATTATTATCTGAAAATAAACGTTTTCGTAACGTCTGATATCATTCATTCATTTATTTATTTGAGCAATAGAACTGCTTTGTCTCTAAAAGGGTTAAGGAGAGATAAAGACACAATAACGCCACAATATTGAAAGCAGTATAAAACACTTTATTATGCAGGAAAGAGTAGAATTCATGACTTACAAATGTTACACGAGCTGTTCACAATTGATTCCATTGGCATGGATGCATGGATACTTATGCGACATGGATTGGCGACATTATTGAAGATTCCGGTTGTTGCGTTAATGGCAGCCACAACAATTTAAATTCCTGACTAGAGGCCCATTTTAGAATTAACAAACGAAACATACACAATGCTTTTCATTACTTCTCAGGGAACGTTATCAAGAGAAGATAAATCAGTTGATTTGGCATGGACGTATGTGAGGGTAACTCAACGCCAGGGTTCTAGCCCTTACTGACCATTGCGCCAAATGGCGGCGAGATGCTTCTTTTGGCGATTAAAGAGCAATCAGACTCACCAAATTGCGAGTGCTCAATTTCTGCTCTTTTTGTGTTTGGTTACATTTGAGATTTTTATTCACGTTACTGTACTAATGATGTTGCATTTCATTTTCAGTCACGTCCTTTTACATTATTATTTACAGAGGTATTGGCTCAACACAGATTCAGTTTAGCAACAACTAAAGGCACCGAAAAGATTTTGCGAAAAGTATTTCTCTGTTGTCAATTTATCACTATCTGTGTACCAGTAAAATCACAAACGAATTTATTCGCATCAATTGCCAAATCGAGAAACGTTTTGCTGAAAAAATGCGGCGTTGAATTTGCCATTTACCGTAATGTACATTAGTTGTGTGAAAAATATTATTGGCCAATTATCAATTTTTTCTATAGGTTATAGTCGGAATTTCATAGCAATTTATCGCTAAAAGAATATTTGAAACTAGACATTTAGGAGGCAATTAGAATGTATTTATTTTTAATAGTTTCTGTAGTGTATAGTAGGATTTCTATTTTCTAAGCAATGACAAAAAATTATGTTATTTTTCAACACGTTTAAAAACAAGTTGGAAATTGCACGTGAAGCGTAGCAAATGAGATGCGTTCGTACGATAACGAAGTTTTAAAATATTCAGATCTTGCTTATATAGTAGAGCGTACTTTGGATGCAGTATAGTGGTCGAAATCTTTGTGTTCCTGTAAATATCCATGGAGTAATTTTTATTATACTTCATTAACGTATATCTTATTCATAAAATGTGAAGTAGTTTAATGTAATTAAAACACGCCCCAAACAATGTTTCCCCGTATAACATTATTTAGTGGAATACATTTGTGTGGCCATGTAATTTAATAATAAATATTCTTTGCATCACAGATTGTACAAAATGTATTTTTTACTACATATTTCATAAATTCATGTCAATTTTATTATGTTCAAATGAGTGTAACACCATTAAAATGCATTCAAAACTTTTTTTCCCTATTGATCGTAAGGTAACGGAATATTTTGATTGTCCCTGTAATTCATCTATGCATCCGATTTTCAGAACATTTGAAATGACTCGACAAATTTATGTAATAATTATACATTTTAAATTTCAAACGATTAAAATGCATTTGAAACTTTTTCCCCATTGACCGTAATGTAACGGAATACTTTTGATTGTTCCTGGAATTGACCTATGCATCCGATTTTCATAACATTTGAAATGAAACGATAAAATTATGTAATAAATATACATTTTAAATTTCAAACGATTAAAATGCATTTGAAACTTTTTTCCCCATTGACCGTAATGTAACGGAATCCTTTTGATTGTCTCTGTAATTGATCTATCCATCCGATTTTTATAAAATTTGAAATGACTCGACAAAATTATGTAATAATTATGTATTTTAAATTTCAAACGATTCGGTTGGGTAATTTCTGCGTTGTTATATGCGGACAGACAGACGGACAGACAGACGGACAGACAGACGGACAGACAGACGGACAGACAGACAGACGGACGGACTGAGCGACAACAACAAGTGCTACGTATTTACATAATTACGAACGCACCTAAAAAAGGTACAATGAATGGTAAGAGGTAGATTTTTTACTGTTTCACACTGAATCTAGTTTGCTAACATTTTTTTTTTTTTTTTTTTTTTTTTTTTTTTTTTTGCTGGTGTTTTTTATTTTTTATTAGTCAAATAAATAATGTTAGTCAAAAGTCACTGAGAATCCTGCTCAATACCCATTCAAATTGTTTTTATATGTCATTTTGAAATGATCAGTTATGCTCTTTGTGTACTAAGATGGAGTCCCATCATGTTAAAACCAGACTCCGCGTTAGACATATGCGAAGACATCGTTAAACAATTCCAAAAAAGCCTCTTGTTTTAAAACGAAATGTCTTTTAGCGTGCAGTTAATGTGGTAAGATGTATGGACGCACTGTCCACCAACTTCCTTCCGCAAATTAAAAGGGAAGCGTTGTTATGCGGCTTGAGTTCGGATTCCTCTTGGTCTGTTGCCGTTGATCCATCTTGATTGCTCGCAGTCGACGTCCAATAAGAAGAAGTTAGGTGTGTCTAGACAGTGTTACCAGTTGGTTTCTTCTATTTATTATTTTTTATTTATTTAATTTTTTGTTTAATTAAATTTAAATTTTTCGTTTGCTAACCACTTTTTTAAAAGTTAAAATTTATCTTGTTTATTGACATATTAGATAAGATGAACGTATGCGCAATTTTACCATTTCAAAAAAGTGCTGCCAATCGAGAAATATTAATTAGAAACAAATTATAATTAGTAGTCGTCCATTGGCAACACTGTGTCGACCTTGAAAGTTCGCATAGAACATCACATATCGATTTCTGCGCATACTTCCCTATTTATTTATGAATCCTAAAGATGTTTTCTCAATCCAATCCGAGTTTTTACACGAATTTCTAAAACACCCAGTATATAAGACATTGTGAAATATGTTTGGTTTAAAAATGTTTGATTTTATATCTAGTCAAACATTTTAAAGGCACTTGGAATTTTCTTTTTCGAAAAGCTTGAGCAAATTCAAAAAGTTCATATTAACCTTAATTCTAAATAATGTATAATCGTTTGCAAATAATTTAATAATTGTATTAAGTTGTTTGCATAAATATCGACATTGTATATAAAAATGTCCGAAATAACAAATAACACAGATAAGGAATAGAGAAATTGTAAAAAGCATTTTCACTCCGTATAAAACTTGCATTATCTTTATTCTATAAAGAAGTTAAAGTAAGAAGTTTTAAACTTTTCTTATATGACTTTAAGATTTTCTCAAGAAATAATGGGTAGACAAACTCAAGTAATGGGAAGTCATTTTCCCAAAGAAAACTTTGAATAAAAATTATCTCGGCATTTAAATTACTTTTTAAAATAACCGATCAAAATTGCAATTTAAAAAGCAATCCTTTATGGCAAACTTTTTAAATTTTATGCAATCTTTTATGGTATATTGATGAAAAAGAAAATATTTTTTGTATGTTGTTTCTATTTGTTATTATATATATTTATGAATGGATTATATTTTTGAATAGTAAAAAAAGTTAAAAAAATTTCTGTTTATTTAACTAGCATTTTTGGTGTCGTTGTACTGTGTAACATATTTTCTATACTAACATAATTTTAGGTTTAAACAGCACATTTAATTTTGTTTTTTCACGTGAACATCATTAATCAAAATAAAAGCTCAAAATATCAAGATCCATTTTATTATTAGTATTCAGGTAAAATCTAATGTAAAATGACTAATGTCTTACATTTATAAACGCGTTATGTCTAAAGACTTTAAGATGACCTGCAGGAAATGGCTCGAAACAAAAGGATTGCCAAATGTTTAAAGAAATTTTCAGCCAAAGATGGAATAATAGGCGAACGATCAAAACGGCAAACAACGACATATATAATGTATTTATAAACGTGTGTGTTACGATTGTTTATAAAATTCTCAAGAAAATGCAGACATAGTCGTAACTCACATTGAAAAAATAAATATAGATTAAAAAAACTAAAAAACACGCTTTTTAAGTATATCAAACTAAAAAATGAAAAATAATTCGTACTATAAGCTGAAAACGAAAATAGATGAAAAATACTATATTACTATAAAATCATTGTTATTATAGAAATCAATTAATAAGCAATAAATAAAATTATCGTGGAAAAAAGCGTGGGGTGCTCCATCTATCAGTTCTTAAGAAGCACCCCACGCTTTTTTCCACGATAATTTTATTTCTTGCTTATTAATTGATTTCTATAATAACAATGATTTTATAGTAATATAGTATTTTTCATCTATTTTTGTTTTCAGCTTATAGTACGAATTATTTTTCACTTTTTAGTTTGATATACTTAAAAAGCGTGTTTTTTAGTTTTTTTTTTAACTATATTTATTTTTCACTTTTTAGTTTGATTACTTTAAAAGCGTGGTTTTTAGTTTTTTTAAACTATATTTATATTTAATACAAAAACCAAATTAATCGGTTGGATAGTTTCAGAGTAATTAGTGAACATACATAGAAAAAAAATACATACGCGTCGAATTGATAACTTCCTCTTCCTTTTCTGAAGCCGGTTAAAAATAAAAATTGTGATACGGAAACTTTTTTTTAAATTTTATATAGATGTAAATAATGTCAGGAGTGGGGTTCGAACCCACAATCTCTTTCGAAAGACAGAGCTTCAATCCGGCGCCTTAGACCGCTCGGCCATGCTGTCTACACTCCATTCAGTGAACGTATTCAACACTTTTAGTTAGCGAAAAATCACTAATTTTATTAGTTTTTGCCTAATTACTAAAAAAAAGTACTGAACCAATTTCGATGAAACTGAAATGGTATCAATTCGAGAGCACCGTCTTTCATTTAACACCAAAACCAAGTTAATCGGTTGCATGGTTTCGGAGTAATCGGTGAATATACATAAAATAAGGAGAGTTACAAACTCACAAACTCACAAACATACAGGTGAAGTTATTAAAAGCGTGGTAAAAACAGATTCGATCTCATCTCTTTAAAACCAACGTATAATTCCGATTTCGGGTCAAAGAGAATACTACTTTTTAATTAACTGATACAGATTTTTACACCATTTGATTGCAGTCATGTAGTCAATCGGATTTAGATTTGAAATGGTTAGAAATTCCGCAAAAAGGGAACGCATAGCTCGTTGAAATAACTTTATTATATACTGGCTGAACCGGCCGGCATCACCCGGGTCCGTGATAAAAATAGTAACCCCTTTAATGGTCGCATTAAATTACGTTTTAAAAATTCAAATTCATTAATGCCCCCCCCCCCAAAAAAAAAAGTTTTTGACCAAAAAAATATTTATCTTATTGACAAGTAACATGATGCCAGAATAAAACCAATTACAGTATTTTATAAAACTTGTAGGGATCAAACAATTCTGAATAAAAGCTGTGAAGCTTGCAGCCCGTGAATGCATCGGGTGCGACGATTAAGGGGTCAAAAGAAGCTGAAATATGTGATTTTATCTTTCACTGGAAATTCGTGGGATTACGTTGCCTGAAATACGCTTACTCTGATCGTAAATAATCAAGCATTTTTTATGTTTACAAGATAGAAAAAAAACACAAAGAAATGTATTTTCATTATATTTGAAAATGTGCAAGATGCATATTGTTTTTTCAAGGTATTTGAATTAAGATTAAATATTGTGTGTCAAAATTAAGTATTGTCTAACAGTAAAATCAAGTTATTTGTAGATACAAAATATATGAATAGTAAGTAAGTAAAATATAAAAATCCTACATATATATACACTCAGTAAAGTAAATAAAAATAATGTTTGGACATGTCTTTTTTTTTCTATTTTAAAACATATTATTCAGTCATATAAATATAGTTATTCCATACTAAGAATCTCATTCATATAACTTACTAGGATGACTTTGGTACCATATTTTAGATCGTCATTATTATTTCGCTTTTATCATTTTAAGCAAAAATTTTTTAGAAGCCATGATGCATATAAAGAGAAGATATCTTCATGAAAATTAAACTAAGTACTTAATTAAGCTTTATTTATATTTTAGATTGAAATTACACTTATTTTTCTATTTCTATAACTTCGAAAATTCTGGTTTCAGGTGAAACTAAAAAGAAATAAATGCATAATGTACTAATGCAAAATGGTTAATGGGCTACGAAACTTTTTCAAGAAGAGAAATATTTTGTTCAAAAACTTATCCATTTGAAATATTCGTTTAGTATATAAGCCATTTATAAGATAAATTTATAAGATATTCTAGAATTTTAATTTCACGCTTCAATGGTAAAAAACTCTTTACTCTTTTTGCCTCGCAAAACTACTCTTTTAAAAAGTATTATTACAATTATAGGAAGCAGTCTGAATATTTAAAGCTTTATTTACCCCAGAGAAAAAATTTATAAAAAGACTTTTTTGTTATTTCCACAATGTCTTTAATAAATCTATGGAGAGATGAATTTTAATTTTAGGAATTGGACCCAAATATGCTACGCATAAGGAAACACTATGTTTGTTTCATTTAAATTTAAGTGTAAAATAATACCAAACTTTTAAAATTAGTTTTGAGATTTAATAATTAATTAAAATAACAAGGCATTTTAAATTTGCTGCATATTGTTAGCAAATTTGGTAACTCTAAAAAAAAGTTTCAGATGTCAGTAAAGTAAGATCAATATGGCATTTTGAGTCTATTACTCAAAATTTTAGTCCAAATCGGAAAACTTGAGTTGAAGGAAAACACGTAAGTATAACTTCAAAAGTGTAAAAAAACTAATGAGTTTTTGAGTTTTTTTTAACATACTTATAACTTATATAAGTTCTTATTTTAACACGTGCATATTATTCCATAAAATATTATACAGAATTGCGAATATCCAAGAAAATTACTGTCAATTTTTTATACCGATTTGATTAATAATTAAAATGTGGCGAAAATTATTGAGTAGTGAAAATTTAGCACCTACAGTCTCAGAAATAGATACTTCAATATCATGAAATCCCCTTCGTTTATAACGAATCCGTTTCTTGGGAACTGCTCCGAGCGAATATTTTGTCAAATTGAGTAATAAATTTCATCATTTGTTTCTCATGCCAAATTTCTTCAAAGAAGGCGTCAAAAGAGGGCTAGTGGTTCCATAATTCGAACAGTTTAAAAACACTCGTATTTATTCACAGAGGGAAAAAATAATGTATCCAGGGTGATTCGAATTCATGACCTGCGGTGTGGGAGCCCTTTGCTCTTGCTCTTACCCATGGTGTCTTCGAGTGGATGTGATTCTAAAAGTGTATAATTGATTTTACTGTGTGATTATACTTTTAAAATATAGATTGTAATTTTACCAATCGTATTACAATTCTTGCTAGTTTTAATTAGTAAGGCTATTTTATTATTGTGGTTTTCCAATGGTTAATGAATTATTATAGTATGGCTTGAAAAAATATTTTATCAGAGGAATTTACTCAATGACGGATATAGTCTGGTAAATTTGTTGCTCAGCTATAATAAATTTTGAAGGGCATATTTGAGAGATTTTATCACTTTACCGTTTATAGAAGGGAGAGGGACTAATTATGTACTTTTTTAATTTGATTAAAAAGAAAATATACTTTTTAAATAAAAAATAGATCATGGAATTTTGAAATTTTCTTTTTGAGCAATTTTAAAACAGAAGATACTTATTATTTTCGGATTAAACCATAACGAACAACAATAAATAAATAAGTAAATAAATAAATAAAATTTCTAAAAACTTTAACAGCTGTAAAAAATAACAAATGCAGAAACAATAGCTACCTATATTTCAGTATTTTCTGAAAAGCACAAAAAGTGCTATTTTAAAATAAATTATTACGGAATTAGCATAAGCAAGCAAATATCTGCTTGCTAAAATCTCAAGTTTTGAAGTTCAAATAGCTACTGCAACTGTTTCCTTAATATTCATTATATCTGTCCGTGATTCCGGAAACACTTTCGTCAAATGTTTGAGAGTTTATGTTTTACTAAATGTCGAGTAATTTTGATAGGAAATGATAATCAAAACTGACGAAATAAAGCTCGAGGATTGCTGATTCATCAAAAATGTGCGTTTTATTTCTGAAAGTGAATAATGCAACATTTAACCCTTAATGGCCATGTGTTGCAGCAAGGCTACTTACTCAATTAAGTCTTATAAAATACTATTAGAATAATATTAAAGCCCTAATGCCTCATGTTGTCAAAAAATACATATTTAAAATTTTTTAATCAGATTTCAACATCTAGATGGCAGCAAAAATTGCTGTTTAAGAACAAAGAGAAATTTATTTCTCTATTGTTGTTATATGTATTCATTTTGTGTAGGAGCTTGCGAAATACTCTTTCTGATTATTTATTATTTATTATTTATTTATTTATTGTTGTTCGTTACGGTTTAATGCGAAAATAATAAGTTTCTTGTAATTTTAAAAATTTTCAAAAAGAAAATTTAAAAATTCTATATTATCTTATTTATTTAAAAAGTATATTATTTTTCCAATGAAATTAAAAATGTACATAATTGTGTTCTACAGTGAGCAGGCAAAATTTATTCTACATCATATTTCTTAAAATCCATGTGTGTTTAATATAAAATAATTTTATAAAGGATTTTTTTTTCAATTAAAGCCCAATGTTGCTGATTGGTAACAACCTATTTTTACCCGTAAGCCATACTAAACCTGTTAACCGATTAATATTTTTGAAAAAACTTCCAAATAATGCATTTTTTTCATATTGTTTCAGAATTTTTAATCTTTTATGGCCGGTTATTAAAAACAAAATTTTTTGCCTAAATGAATCAGAATAATGCTTGGAATTAATAAAGTAAAATTTATAATAAAAATTTACTGATCAGAATAACAAATCACGATTGGAATATGGATGTCCGTACGTAATACGTGTAAATCATGATCAATACAACACGTTGTCCAAATGATGTAAGAGCAAAACAAGTAAAGTAGATTAAAATAAATATGATTTTAAAAGTATTTTTTCCATGATTTATTAAAGTAATGAAACGTAAAACACATTTGTTAATTGATTTTTTTAAAAAAAATCAGACATTTAAGGGTGTATTTCAATTCAAACTGCCTATTTTCCGATTTATTTTTGAACTCATTATTGCTCTCAAATACACCAAACTTTCAAAATCTCTTATTTGGAAACTACACAGAGTATACTGAGAAGATAATTGTTTGTAACTCAAATTCTAATGAATTGAGCGCAAAAAGACATCACACGGCATCTCATACGTCCCTTCAAGAATCCTCTCAACAAATTTCATGTTTCTACGTTTAAAAATGTGTCTGAAATTGTATCGGAAAATTTCGAGCTGTTGAAGATGGAAAAGCGTTTTTTCGAATACACCCTTAAGAGTTAAATTAGCTTTTCAAGTGTTCTATTGGCTTTTCAGTCAGTTGGAAAATTTTCGTAGATAAGTATACTAATGTAAAAAAAGTGTTACATAGTTACCAAAAAAATGAACGAAATTTTACCTTTTCTGGTCTGGTGTACCATTAATAGTACGTCTTTCAATGGAGTAAAATTTTGCTTTAAGAAATACTTTTGCTACTTTTTACAGGTAGTAATATTACTATATATCTATGCATTTATTACATGACTTCATTTATTTTTAGAATTTAGTAATAATAAAAATTAGTGTTATTTGCTTAATTCTCTTAGCGTCTTTTGCGATTCGTTTATTTTAAACATACATTTGACTTTTTAAATTTAAAGTAAAATTTACTTTCCTGAAAATATCATTTGTAATAAAGCGTAAAAAGTATTAGAAATTTGTAAAATAAGTTAAATCTTTCTGCAATACAATTTCTTCTAAACATTTCCAAGAATTCTTCCTTAGCCTATTGTCATATGAATATTAATTGAACAGTACGCAAAGTAAAAATATTCGGTATCTTTCAGACAATGAAATATCTGTTAAATACTAATTAATCTATTGGGAAGCTAGTGTTGATGTTATCAATGTAAAATCTTTTTTCCCCTAAAAACTGAAAAAAAATCGGAGCCGAAAGGATTAACCAAAATCTATACAGTCAATGACGAATAAATAAACAGCATGCGTACAAGGTTATAGGATCATTTTGAGGCAATTATCCTGAAACATGCAAGCAAACGGACATACACCAAAAACTTTTCGAGCTTCCATTGGAAGTCTCAATTTAAATGTTTGGCAACTACTTTTTAACCTTCCTACCCTGAATGGGTCTAATCCATAGGTTCCCAACGGGGGCGGTACCGCCCCCCAGTGGGCGCTGGAGCCTTCCAAGGGGGCGGTAGCGGGTCTAGAGAAAAACGGGGGGCGTTAGGACAGTCAAGGGGGGCGGTCATGGCTTACTTGATTATATAGGAATTATACACTAGCGGGAAAAAAATCTCAACACAAAAAGAAAAACTTATTGGAGAGTAATGAAATTTAGACAGTGCATTTGTCTAGTTAACATGCTTATTTGATTAGATTTTCGAGATCACAGGTTAATTTAAGCTCAATAAAATGCATTTCAAATGTGAAATGCTGTTACATTAATAGTCGTTATAACCTCCAGAATTTTGAATGCAATCCTGCACACGTGCATGCATAGTATCATACAGGTGCCGAATGTCACTTTGTGGTACGTAATTCCATGCTTGTTGTACTTGCCTTGCCAATACCGTGATGGTTCGTGCTGGCTGGGGATGACACCGGAGTTCTAATCCAATGATATCTCATACGTGCTCAAAGGGAGACAGATCTGGTGATCTCGCTGGCCAAGGTAATATGTCGGCAATCTGTAGAGCATGTTGTGTTAGAACAGCGGCATGAGGGCGAGCGCTATCCTGTTGGAAAACTCCCCCTTGAATGCTGTTCTTGAATGGCAGCATTACAGGTTGAATTACCAGACTGATGTACATATTTGCAGTCAGTGTGTTTAGGATAACCACGAATGTGCTTCTGCTGTCATAGGAAATTGCTCCCCAGACCATGACTCCAGGTGTAGGTCCAGTGTGTCTCGTCCGCAGACAGTTTGGTTGTAAACGTTCCCCTGGTGTCCTTCTGACCAGCACATGACCTGAGCATCATTGGCACAAAGACAGAACTGACTTTCATCAGAAAATGCAACAGATCTCCACTCTCTCATTCAATGAGCTCTGGCTTCACCCCACTGGCGTCGCAAATGGCAATGGCTTGGAGTCAGTGGATTGCACGCTACAGGGTGTCTTGCTCGGAGCTGCTCTTGAAGAAACCGACTTCTAACAGTTTTTTGAGTCACTGTGGTATCAAATGCAGTTCGAATTTTTGCCGCAGACACAGTACGATGCGCCACAGCCATACGCCGAATACGACGGTCCTTCCTCTCAGAAGTGCCATGTGGTCATCCGAAACCCGTTCTTTTTGAGGCAGTATCATCTCTTGACCACTGCTCCCAACAATCATGCACAATGGATACATTCCGGCCAAGTCTTTCTGCATCTGTCTAGATCTGAGGGTTAAATTTATTTTACTAGTGTAAAAAAAAATTGCCGTGGAAGAAGAAAAAAGGCTAAAATCGCGGAGAACAAAATTTTATTATATCAGACTAAAAACATTGTAGCTGCAATTCTTTCATGAATGTCAAAATATCACATCGGAACACGGAAAATCACTGACTCACATTAAAAATCATTATGAATTCAAAAATTGTAGAGTACAAAATTCGCGATAATTGTTTGTGTGAAAATTTTAAACATAATTTTTTTTTTATTAACCTGTATTTAAAAAAATTCTGAAATATGGCTACATATTTTTAAACAGAGATTTTTAAACGAACATGTGATTTGAATCAATTGATATACATATATTTTTTTTAAAGTGAAAGTAATAAAAATTTTTATATCTATAAATTTGTTCAAATTTAAATTTATTTTAACTTAAATAGGGAAAAATTTACTTCAAAATATCTTAAAGAAAAAGTGGCCGCAATACAATATTGAGTATTTGAAATATGGATCTACGCACTCTCCTACAAATCACTCGTTATCTATGTGCTTAATTTGTCAAAAAATGTTTTTTTCAAATAAAGCAATGAAGCCTTCTAGGCTATAAAAGCATTTGAATAAATACGTGCTGATAGAAAAGGCAGAGCTGCCAAGTCTCCAGCTTTTACTACACCATTATTATCTTAATGAAAATATGATTATTTTATATTTCCCAAATGTTAAAATTAAATAAAAAACATTTTCTGAATTAAAATGTTGGTATCGAAAAAGCCGGAGAGGATTGGCAGCTCTGGAAAAGATATGTCCTATTTTTCAAAGACTAGAAAAGAAAAATTTAGAACTGTCAATTATATCAAACCTTTTCTGTTGCTTCTAAATAAAATGACGGATTACGAGCCTCATATAATAATATATTGTTAATCGGAAAAGTATGAAAACCGCACACAAATGACGAAATCTTGCCGGCAGTCAGAGAGATAAAAAAAATGTTTTTCATCATAAGAAACTGCCAGATATCATCAGAAAAAATGCTGAGTAATAATTCGCCACAAAGAAGTGTAGATGGCTAAAGGCATTGAAATAGCATCATACTGTTACTTAAACACATGCAAATTTTCCATTCAACTCGATGGTCACGGTCAGCGTTACCAAATAACAAAAGCTCATAAAAGAAAAAAAATGTCAAGAGTTATTATTTGCTAAAAAAATTTGGAAACTAATACGAAGAGAGAATCGATATTTAATACCATGAAATTAGTCCAAGAGAAATTTCTTTTCATAATATCTTGCTACTGATGTTGCCCCAGCAACGACAGGCCATCATAAGGGTTTCATTAACACATTTGAAACAAGCAGTACTAAATGTATTCTCTGTGCAATCTGTTACACATCATCAGCATTTGGTTTCAAAATTGTTGAATGAACACCTGTATACGTCGCTTCATTTTAATATGATAGTAGTCAATACTAATAGAAGCAATTTATTGAATGACAAGATATTTAGCCAACTTTATAGTGAAAATCATTTCACAACAAAGTGAAACAATTGTTTCATTTGTAGTGCAGTTGCCACTATCACTTTGCGGCAGACTTGCAAATGATTACAATTGTTTGCTGCTGCATACAGAAGTTCGTTTTCTTTGAAAAAGTATTTGTCTGAATCGTTTTTCAATATATTTTATTCTGTATTATACTTAATTGAAAAAAGTGGTGTAAAAATACACTAAAACCTGATTACATTAAAGAGATGACATCGATTATTTGACAGATCTGTTTAAAATCTTTAATTAAAACAATTTAAATATTCGCTAAATATGTTTAATAAGGCATCAGATGATTGCAAGATGATGAGTTAAACTTAATTAAAACAAAAAACCTCACAGCTGCTTCTATGGGTAAACTTTTTTTGAGTAAACAAATCTAAGTAAATGAGAATACAGCCACTTTGAGACATTATTCGCAGTTTATGAAAACAGGAATATTTACTCCGCAAATGCAGATATAGCAGTATCATCATATTTAGACGAGGAAATCGTGGAACTCGCAGCAAACAATAACTAAAAGTAAAATTCAAAAATGGATACTAAGAGTTCTATTTAAAAAAATAATGCAGGTCTCTAATCTGGATTGTAAGCGAGACTACATAAAATTTTAATTGCTTTTCCTTCATCAGATTTGCTGAGAGTGGGTTCCGTGCAGTAGCTAATTTATTGTATAAGAAAGGGAACATACATCTTTGAACTGACAATTTGTGACTGATATTAAAGAAATTGGAATCTGACATTGAACAAATTGCTAAAACTCCATCAGCCTCAACCATTTCAGTATTTAAAAAATATATATATTGGTTTTGAGTTTAGTTTTCAGTTTCTAATAAACATTTTTAGGTGCGTTCGTAATTATATAATACGTAGCACCTATAGTGGTCGTTCAGTCCGTCCGTCTGTCTGTCCGTCTGTCCGTCCGCATATAACAACGCAAAAACTACCCAACCGAATCGTTTGAAATTTAAAATACATAATTATTACATAATTTTGTATAGTTATTTCAAATTTTATGAGAATCGGATGGATAGATCAATTACAGGGACGATCAAAAGTATTCCATTACATTACGGTCAATGGGGAAAAAAGTTTCAAATGCATTTTAATCGTTTGAAATTTAAAATACGCAATTATTACATAATTCTGTCGAGTTATTTCAATTTTTTTGATAATCGTGTGCATAGATCAATTACAGGGGCAATCAAAAGTATTCAATTACATTATGGTCAATGGAAAAAAAGTTTCAAATATATTCTATACGTTTGAAATTTAAAATACATAATTATTACATAGTTTTTTCGAGCTATTTCAAATTTTATGAAACTCGGATGCATAGATCAATTACAGGGGCAATCAAAAGTATTCCATTACATTACGGTCAATGGGGAAAAAAGTTTCAAATGCATTTTAATCGTTTGAAATTTAAAATACGCAATTATTACATAATTCTGTCGAGTTATTTCAAATTTTTTGATAATCGTGTGCATAGATCAATTACAGGGGCAATCAAAAGTATTCAATTACATTATGGCCAATGGGGAAAAAATTTCAAGTATATTCTATACGTTTGAAATTTAAAATACATAATTATTACATAATTTTTTCGAGTTATTTCAAATTTTATGAAAATCGGATGCATAGATCAATTACAGGGATAATCAAAAGTATTCCATTACATTACGGTCAATGGGAAAAAATGTTTCAAATGCATTTTAATCGTGTTACACTCATGCGAACTTAATAAAATTTATATGCAACTATAAATTACATATTAAAATATACATCTTACATAATTTGTGGTGCAAAGAACATTTGTTATTGATTTACAAGGCCACACAAAAGTATTCCATTACATAATGGTATAGGGAGAACATTGTTTGATGAGCTTTTTAATTGTAATTCACTATTTACAATGTTATGAGATTGATATATGAAAGTAATATTTTTAAAACTTTGTTATCGTTCGAACGCACTTAATTTGCTACGCTTCACGTGCAATTTCCAACTTGTTTTTTACTACATTTGATGGTCGTTTTAATTAACTTCTACTTTGTGATTCTTATTAGATAGATATACAGATAAAATGTTGATAATGTGCAACAATATTTTTACATTTTGTATAATTAACTATTTTGAAAGAGGGGGGGGGGGGGGCGTTGGCATTTTTTTCTCTTGTAAAGGGGGCGGTGGTCCAGAAAAGGTTGGGAACCTATGGTCTAATCGAACCATAACTGTAATCTGTTTTATGCGATTCGAACGAGAACTTTTTTCATGAAGATAGCTAAATAACAGCTTTTTCGAAATAAGTCAATTAAAAATATTAAAATATTTTAACTAACAATTCTGGTGTGAAATGTTTATATCAAGATTGAGTAAAATTTCAACAGGGTAGGAAGGTTAATGCATTAAATGTAGTATACAAATTCTATGGATATCACAGGGCTGCATAAAAGAATTCAGACACATGAATGGATATGAAATGCAATTACGGACAATAATGTTTTATATTCTTTGTGCAGCTGATTATTTAAAAAAATCGGTTACAGTTTAATTACAAGGTCAATCAAAAGTATTCCCTTACATTATGTTCAATTGGATAAAATATTTTCAAGTACATTTTAATAATGTTACGCTCTTTCGAACACAATAAAATTGATATGCATCAATGAAGTATGCGCTAAAATATACACTCAGAACAATCTGTGGTATAAGGAATATTTTTTGTTAATTTACAAGGACACAAAAGTATTTTATTTCATTATGGTAAAAAAGGAAACGTTATTTTCTGCACGTTTTAATTACAATAAACTATTTCACGTTTTATGAAAATTATAAATACATTCCTGAGGTTTACTACAAGTTACTACAATTTCCTCAGAGAATATTTATGTAATTCTGAGTTACAAAAATTCTTTCTGAGGATGCGTCTGATTAAGGCTTGAAAGTACTAAGATATTTTAAATAAAATTAACTCATAACATCTCAATTTGATTATTTCAATCGTTTTTTAAGTAAAACTGAACATTTTAAAGTACACATTATATATTTTGAACAGGAACTGTTTTTCTTACCTTAGTGGAATAAGACTACTATACGAAATAAAATTTATTTTGCTACATCTCTTCAATAAAAAAAAGTATGAATTAATCTGTTGCTTTTGTATTATATCTTGGCGTCTGACTTTTCTTTTTTACCCTAAAAAGGCTATTTCTTTACACAATTCTCATTATTCCTGAGGCAGAAAGTCTTTTGTCTTCATCTTCCGGTTTGATGCCTTTTTAGTGTTTCCACAAATGTATAATGGGACTTTATCCAACAGGATTATGTTGCCTTCAAAACTTTTATGATACTAAAAGCTTTCCTTAAACCACTTTTTCGAAACTATTTTTTGTACTTTTAGAATTAATTTGTAATATTTCAGTCTTTATTTTTATAAGGTACGACCCCTTGAATTTCGACGAAAGAAAATATTTAAGAAGAAACTGTTTCGTTGATTTATAATAATCCTACAAATTAGTTACATCAAAAAATTGAATTTTTTTACTCCATCTCTTCAATAAGAAAGTATGAATTTAGATGTTGCTTCTGTATTATATCTTTGCTCTAGAAGCATTGACCTCTCTTTTTTTATCCTAAAACAGGGTAATTCTTTACACAAATTGTTTTTTTTACCGAGGCAGAACATCTTTCGTCTTTATTTTCCGGTTGCATGCCCTTTTAGTGTTTCAACAAATGTATAATGAGACTTTATCCAATAGGGTTATGTCGACTTGAAAACTTTTACACCTAAAAGCTATTTTTATACTACTTTTTGAAATCCATTTCTTTTGTTTTTACAATCGTTTTGTTATATTTTAGTCTCTATTTTTTGAAGGTAGAATAAGTCAAATTCCGACGAAAGAAGTTACATTAGAAAATTGAAATTTGTTTTACTACATCTATTCAAAAAAATGTATGGATTTATCTCTAAATTTTGTATTATGTCTTTGCATTTAAAGAACCTTTATTTTTTACCCTAAAACAAACTATTTCCTTGCATAAATTCTCATTTATTTATTTATTTATTTTTTTAGGCAGAAAGTCTTTTGTCATCATCTTCCGATTTGATGCGTTTTCAGTGTTTCAACAAATGTATAATGTGAATTTATCCAATTTTATTATGTCGCCTTTAAAACTTTTGTGATACAAAAAGCTTTTCTTAGACTACTTTTAGGAATTCTTTTTTGCGCTTTTAGAATTAATTTGTTACATTTTAGGATTTATTTTTACAAGGTAGAACATCCTGAATTTCGACGAAAGAAGATAATTTAGAAGAAACAGTTTCGTTGATTTATAATAATCTTACAAAAGTAGTTATATTAAAAAATTGAATTTTTTTTACTACACCTCTTCAATAAGAAAATATGAGTTTAGCTGTTGCTTCTGTATTACATCTTTGCTCTAGAAGCATTGACCTCTCTTTTTTTATCCTAAAACAAGGTAATTCTTTACATAAATTGTCTTTTTTTCCAAAAGCAGAACGTTTTTATCTTCCTGCTTGATTCCCTTTTAGTGTTTCAACAAATGTACAACGGGACTATATCCCATAGGCTTATGTCGTTTTGAAAGCTTTTGTGATACTAAAGGCTATTTTTAGACTACTTTTTAAAATCAATTTTTTTTTTTTTTTTTTTTTTTTTTTTTTTTTTTTTTTTTTTTTGCGTTGTTGCAATCACTTTGTTATATTTTAATCTTTGCTTTTAGAAGGTAGAACCCGTCAAATTTCGACGAAAAAAGTGTTTAAGAAGAAACTGTTTCATGGATTTATTAGAAAACTAAAAAAATATTCATAACAGAAAATTGATATCTGTTTTTTACACCTATTCAAAAAGAAAGTATGAATTTATCTGTTAATTTTGTATTATGTCTTTGCGTTTAAAAAACATTGACCTTTATTTTTTATCCTGAAACAAACTATTTCTTTACATAAACTCTCGGTTTTTTTTCCAGGTTTGATGTTTTTTTAGTGTTTCAACAAATGTATAATGGAACTTTATCCAACAAAGTTATGTCGCCTTTAACACATTTGTAATATTAAAAGCTTTTCTTAGGCTACTTTTAGCAATAATTTTAAGCGCTTTTAGAATTATTTTTTTTATATTTTAGTCTTTATTTTTACAGGGTAGTACCCGTTCAATTTCTACCAAAATATTTTTAGAAGAAACTGTTTCAGTGATTTATAATAAACCTATAAATTTAGTTACATTAGAAAATTGAAATTTGTTGTACTACATATCTTCAATAACAAATAAATAATTTATCTGTTGCTTTTGTATTATATCTTTGCGTTTAAAGAACATTGCTCTTTCTTTTTTACCCCAAACAAACTATTTCTTTACATAAATTCTCGTTTTTCGGGAGGCAGAAAATTTTTTGTCTTCATATTCCAGTTTGATGTTTTTTTTAGCGTCTTAACAAATTTATAATGAGACTTTATCCAATAGGATTATGTTGCCTTTAAAACTTTTGTGATACTAAAAGCTTTTCTTAGACTACTTTTTGGAATCAATTTTTTTCCTCTTTTAAAATTATTTTATTATATTTTAGTCTCTATTTTCGCTGTTATGTGATACAAACGTTATGTCTCTTTTTCATATATTCTTCCTTTTTTCTGTAAAATTTAGAAATAGATTTTATATTATATCTTTCTTTTTTAAAGCATATTGATCGTTTAAGGTGAGTTCGTAATTATGTAAATACATAGCTCTTATAAACGTTCTTTAATCCGTCCGTCCATTCGTATATAATACAAAAAAAAAGTTTCAAATTAAAAGTATGTAAATTTTGCATAGTTTTGTCGAGTAATTCGAACTTTTTTTGAAAATCGGATGCATAGTTTAAATACCAATCTCTGAAGCAACATAAAGTTTGTGTATGTATAGGATATAAATTTATCAACGTGCCAGCATGGAGGCAAATACAATGCACCACACAGTCATGGTTTTCCATAGCTCGGTTGTTTGGTTGTAGATGGTTTACAGGTGCAAAATCCCTTTAGGGACACGCTGCGCTAAGAAAAGAAGCAATAAACAAAACGAAGATCAAAGATAAACAAAAGAAAATTGCTTTGAAATACGATGCACCAAAGTGAAATGACACAGTCATGGTTTTCCATAGCTCGGTTGGTTGGTTGTAGATGGTTTACAGGTGCAAAATCCCTTTAGGGACACGCTGCGCTAAGAAAAGAAGCAATAAACAAAACGAAGATCAAAGATAAACAAAAGAAAATTGCTTTGAAATACGATGCACCAAAGTGAAATGACACAGTCATGGTTTTCCATAGCTCGGTTGGTTGGTTGTAGATGGTTTACAGGTGCAAAATCCCTTTAGGGACACGCTGCGCTAAGAAAAGAAGGAATAAACAAAACGAAGATCATAGGTAAACAAAAGAAAATTGCTTTGAAATACGATGCACCAAAGTGAAATGACACAGTCATGGTTTTCCATAGCTCGGTTGGTTGGTTGTAGATGGTTTACAGGTGCAAAATCCCTTTAGGGACACGCTGCGCTAAGAAAAGAAGCAATAAACAAAACGAAGATCAAAGATAAACAAAAGAAAATTGCTTTGAAATACGATGCACCAAAGTGAAATGACACAGTCATGGTTTTCCATAGCTCGGTTGGTTGGTTGTAGATGGTTTACAGGTGCAAAATCCCTTTAGGGACACGCTGCGCTAAGAAAAGAAGCAATAAACAAAACGAAGATCAAAGATAAACAAAAGAAAATTGCTTTGAAATACGATGCACCAAAGTGAAATGACACAGTCATGGTTTTCCATAGCTCGGTTGGTTGGTTGTAGATGGTTTACAGGTGCAAAATCCCTTTAGGGACACGCTGCGCTAAGAAAAGAAGCAATAAACAAAACGAAGATCAAAGATAAACAAAAGAAAATTGCTTTGAAATACGATGCACCAAAGTGAAATGACACAGTCATGGTTTTCCATAGCTCGGTTGGTTGGTTGTAGATGGTTTACAGGTGCAAAATCCCTTTAGGGACACGCTGCGCTAAGAAAAGAAGCAATAAACAAAACGAAGATCAAAGATAAACAAAAGAAAATTGCTTTGAAATACGATGCACCAAAGTGAAATGACACAGTCATGGTTTTCCATAGCTCGGTTGGTTGGTTGTAGATGGTTTACAGGTGCAAAATCCCTTTAGGGACACGCTGCGCTAAGAAAAGAAGCAATAAACAAAACGAAGATCAAAGATAAACAAAAGAAAATTGCTTTGAAATACGATGCACCAAAGTGAAATGACACAGTCATGGTTTTCCATAGCTCGGTTGGTTGGTTGTAGATGGTTTACAGGTGCAAAATCCCTTTAGGGACACGCTGCGCTAAGAAAAGAAGGAATAAACAAAACGAAGATCATAGGTAAACAAAAGAAAATTGCTTTGAAATACGATGCACCAAAGTGAAATGACACAGTCATGGTTTTCCATAGCTCGGTTGGTTGGTTGTAGATGGTTTACAGGTGCAAAATCCCTTTAGGGACACGCTGCGCTAAGAAAAGAAGCAATAAACAAAACGAAGATCAAAGATAAACAAAAGAAAATTGCTTTGAAATACGATGCACCAAAGTGAAATGACACAGTCATGGTTTTCCATAGCTCGGTTGGTTGGTTGTAGATGGTTTACAGGTGCAAAATCCCTTTAGGGACACGCTGCGCTAAGAAAAGAAGCAATAAACAAAACGAAGATCAAAGATAAACAAAAGAAAATTGCTTTGAAATACGATGCACCAAAGTGAAATGACACAGTCATGGTTTTCCATAGCTCGGTTGGTTGGTTGTAGATGGTTTACAGGTGCAAAATCCCTTTAGGGACACGCTGCGCTAAGAAAAGAAGGAATAAACAAAACGAAGATCATAGGTAAACAAAAGAAAATTGCTTTGAAATACGATGCACCAAAGTGAAATGACACAGTCATGGTTTTCCATAGCTCGGTTGGTTGGTTGTAGATGGTTTACAGGTGCAAAATCCCTTTAGGGACACGCTGCGCTAAGAAAAGAAGCAATAAACAAAACGAAGATCAAAGATAAACAAAAGAAAATTGCTTTGAAATACGATGCACCAAAGTGAAATGACACAGTCATGGTTTTCCATAGCTCGGTTGATTGGTTGTAGATGGTTTACAGGTGCAAAATCCCTTTAGGGACACGCTGCGCTAAGAAAAGAAGCAATAAACAAAACGAAGATCAAAGATAAACAAAAGAAAATTGCTTTGAAATACGATGCACCAAAGTGAAATGACACAGTCATGGTTTTCCATAGCTCGGTTGGTTGGTTGTAGATGGTTTACAGGTGCAAAATCCCTTTAGGGACACGCTGCGCTAAGAAAAGAAGCAATAAACAAAACGAAGATCAAAGATAAACAAAAGAAAATTGCTTTGAAATACGATGCACCAAAGTGAAATGACACAGTCATGGTTTTCCATAGCTCGGTTGGTTGGTTGTAGATGGTTTACAGGTGCAAAATCCCTTTAGGGACACGCTGCGCTAAGAAAAGAAGCAAGAAACAAAACGAAGATCAAAGATAAACAAAAGGTGGGATTAAAATTATGTAGTTAAAAATTATACAAGTATGACATAAAAAAAAAAATGTAGAAAAGCTATATGGAAGGAGATCCCATTCAGATGTCTAAAAAATAATATCAAGCAAAAGTCCAAATCGTTAAACCAATGAAAGAAATAAAAATTATTTTTCGAAATGTAAAAATTATTTTTCAAAATGTAACTCTGTGTGTTTTAAAATGGTAAAGGTGCCATAGTTCGGATTGCGCACCCCCTACCAACAGGGATATCTGCATATATCCGAAGGGGAATCAACTGTGTAGAATTATAATTAAGACCCTATGACTGAACTTTTTTACCCACATTGCTATAAGGATTGAGGTGTTATCCACACTTAATTCCTTTGATGGATGCCCTGAACTACAATTTTAGAGACTGTCAGCGAGAAGAAATGCCTTCAACCCTTGCGTAAACGGGTTAAACAGCTAATTTAAAATATATAATCGTCGCACGATTTTGTCGCGTCATTCCAAATTTTATAACGATTGGAGGCATATTTTAAATACAGAAGCTATAAAAAGTATTGAGTTACATTAGGATCAATTGAATAAATTAGTTTCAAATGCAATTTAATGTTTTTACACTCTTTTGAACAGAATAAAATTCATATGCGTCTGTAAAGTATGTTCTAAAATATACATTCTGTATAATATGTGGTGCAAAAACTATTTGTTATTAATTAAAATGGCGAAACAAAAGTATTACATTACATAATGGTTAGGAAAAAGCATTGTTTGGCATACATTTTAATTATATTAAACTATTTATCATTTTATGAAATTGTTATACTTTGCTGAGGTTTACTAAAAGTTACTTTCTGAATAATATAAAGCAGATAGTATTTATAGGGACAGACAAAAAACTTCGGCTATTACAGTGTACTCAAAATACTGTATACTATTATACCAAGCTCTAAATTTTATTTAAATTTCTTTATAGTCACAATATACCCCATTAGCCACGCTTGATATGCAATTTCCGACTTTTTACAGTACAACTTTTTACATACGACTTTTTACATACACAAAAAATTTAACATTAATTCATCCCGACAGAGGTTATTTTTTATAGGAATACTGATTATAAGAAATTTTAATAAAATTTTAATGAAAAATAAATTTGTATCACTGAATCAAATATTTGAATATTAAATAGATTATATGTAGTTCATACTATTTCTGTTATTGTTACCTAATACCTTCTAAAACTTTTCTTTAAATATAATATTGAGGGTTTTTTTTATTTAAAAAAAATTATTTATCTCGGTATAATAGACAAAGTTCACATAAATAACAAGATATTTTTAGAAATAATACATGTTACTGCATATATTACTTAGAAAACAACTGATAGGAACAAAAACTGTTTTTCTTATCTTAGGGAGTTAAGAATACTGTACGATTAAAATTTATTTTTCTACATCTTTTCAATAAAAAAGTATGAATATATCTGTTGCTTTTGTATTATATCTCGGCGTTAAAAGAACATTGACCTTTCTTTTTTCCCTAAAACAGGCTATCTCTTTACATAAATTCTCGTTTTTCCTCAGGCAGAAAGTCTTTTTGTCTTCATCTTCCGGTTTGATGCCTTTTTAGTGTTTCAACAAATGCATAATGGGACTTTATCCAACAGGGTTATGTCGCCTTCAAAACTTTTGGGATACTAAAGATTTTCTTAAACTACATTTTGGAATCCATTTTTTGCACTTTTAAAATAAGTTTATTATTTTTTAGTCTTTATTTTTACAAGGTGGAACCAGTCAATTTACTAAGAAAAAAATATTTAAGAAACTTTTGTACTGATTTATAATAAATCTATAAAATTAGTTACATTAGAAAATTGATTTTTTTTTTTTACTTCATCTCTTCAATAAGAAATTATGAATTTATTTATTGCTTTTGCATTATATCTTTGCTTTTAAAGAACATTGACCTTTCTTTTATCCTTAAAACAAGCTATTACTTTACATAAATTCTCGTTTTTCCTGAGGCAGAGAGTTTTTTGTATTCATCTTCCGGTTTGATGTTTTTTTAGTGCTTCAACAAATGTGTAAAGGGACTTAATCCAACAGGGTTATGTTGCCTTTAAAACTTTTGTGATACTAAAAACTTTTCTTTGATTTATATTAAACATAAAATTAGTCATATTAAAAAATAAAAAATTTGTTTTACTACACCTCTTTAGTAAAAATGTATGAATTCATCTATTGCTATCGTATGATATCTTTGCGTTTAAAGAGTATTGAATTTAAGACTACTTTTTAAAAACATTTCTTGGGATTTTAGAATTATTTTGTTATACTTTACTCTTTATATTTACAAGGTAGAACAACGTCAAATTTCAACGAAAGAAAATATTTAAGAAACTGTTTCATGGATTTATAATAAACCTATAAAGTTAAACATGTTAGAAAATTGGAATTTGTGTTACTACAACTCTTCAAATAGAAAGTATGAATTTATCTGTTGCTTTTGTATTATATCTTGGCGTCTAAAGAACATTAACCTTTCTTTTTTACCCTAAAACAAGCTATTTCTTTTCATAAATTCTCGTTTTTCTTGAGGCATAAAGTCTTTTGTCTTAATTTTCCGGTTTGATGCCTTTTTAGTGTTTCCACAAATGTATAATGGGACTTTATCCAACAAGGTTATATCGCCTCCAAAACTTTTGTGATACTAAAAGCTTTTCTTAGACTACTTTTTGGAATCCATTTTTTTTTTTTTTTTTTTTGGACTTTTGAAATTAGTTTGTTATATTTTTACTCTTTATTTTTATTCTTATGTTATGCAAATGAAACTTTGTAATTTTTCTTTTTTTGTTATGTTTTTCCTTTCCTTTGAAATATTTAGGGATAGATTTTGTCTCACATCTTTCGCTCTAAAGTACATTGACCATTTTAGGTACGTTCGTAATTATGTAAATATGCCCATAGTTATGTTATGTATACGACAATAGGTATATTAATTAAATACATGGTGTCCCAGAACTTCGTGTACAAACCTTGAGGTGCGGTAGAGAACATTGCTCTGAACCAAAATTACATAGGAACGCATAGGCGGAAACGTCATCCTCACTTGTTAACCCTGTCACAGACAATGGTATGTATCTGAAGCTGCAAAATTTTTAATACAAAATGAACATTGACACCAGAATTTTAATATGATTTTTCTAACTAGTATGTATGTGAAATGTATTTTTTTTCTTTGGAAATATATTTATCTGCGGTTTCTTGTGTCATTCATGTTTTTCTACATTTTAGCAATTTCTAATAGCTACTAAGATACCTGGTTTTAAGAAAACATAATTTTAAATTTAATTTAAAATTAAATCATTTCTTGTACTTTTTTCTGTGTAATAAAGCGTTACACACTGCTTTCCGCATTGTGCATAACTGTGTCTTTGTGTTTCATTGAGCTTTTCACGAACAAAGCACTTCCATTGCTAAAATATGAAAATATATGAATGACATCAGAAATTACGGAAAAATGTATTTGTAAAGAAGAAAAGCCACACATTTCACATGTATAATAAATGGGAAAACATATTATAATTCTGGTGTCAATGTTCATTTTGTATTAAAAAAATTGTAGTTTCATATACAAACCACTGACTGTGAAAGTGTTAACAAGACGTTTCCGCTCCTGCTTTCCTACACTGTAAAAAAAAGTGTCGATCTACTAAAAAAACTTTAGTGTTACTTGTAATTACTAAAAAAATTTTAGTAATTTTAGTCGGTTACTAGAAAATCTGTAAGAACTACTAGAAAAAAGTTAGCAATGAATAGAGTTAATAGTTTTATTTTTTTAATAGCTATTACTAAAACCCACTTGGTGTGGCCTTGATAGCATAGTGGTTATAGTAACGGACTCCAGGCTGAAAGGTCCCGGGTTCGATGCTAGACACAGCCAAATACGCCCCAAATGTATGTAGTGTAAGGACTCGTTAATAAAGGGATTATGAAAATCCTGTCGGATCAGGTAGCAATGTTTGGTGCTGCCATCTATTGCGGTTTTGCCGAAAATCTATCGTTTCAGAAATCTGGATGCAGCTCGAAAGACGCTCCTACCCTTGGGCGCATGTAAAGGTTATTAAAAATCATTTTGGAGCTATTACTAAATTTTGCTTGATGGTTCATACTAAAAGTTAGTTATACAAAAAATTCTTTTGTTCAGTATACAAAAGAAATGCTTGTTTCACTTGCAAAAAAAAGTTTGTAATGGTTACTAAAAAATTCTGTGGAATACAAATTTACTAAAAAATTTTTAGTAACCTCTTGAATTTTTTTTTTTTTTTTTTTTTTTTTTTTTTTTTTTTTTTTTTTTTTTTTTTTTTACAGTGTATGCAATTGGGGTTCCAAATGATGTTCTCTACCTCAAAGTTTGTACACGAAGTTCTGGGACACCCGGCATATCTGTAGTTGTCGCTCACTCCGTTCGTTTGTCTGTCACTCCGTATATCACAGAGAAAAACCTACCAAAGTGAATCGTTTTAAATTTACAATATTATTTGCTTAATAATTTTGTCGCATAACTTTAAATTTTATAAAAAAAGTTGGATGTACGATATAGTTTCAAAGTCAATCAAATGCATTTTGTTACGTTAATGCAATGGGATAAAATAGCTTCAAGTGAGTTTCTATGAAGTGAGTTTTTATGCTGTTACACTCTTTCTAGCATAATAAAGTTGATATGCATCCATGAAGTGTATACTGAAATATACATTCTGTATAAACTGTGGTACATAGAATATTTTTTTATTAATTTAACCCTTTCTGGCGCAGACAAGTTCTGTTCGTAAAATGAGAAATTGTTGACTGACACCGGAATTTAAAAAAGACTTTTTTGAAATTTAAGAACTCCCTGATTTAAGCTGTCATTGTAAAAGTAAAATTTTACTAAAATATTACTGGTGCCGTTTGTATGTTTGGAATTAAAATTAGGTGTTGCCGGAGTGGTAACACTGCGCCGGAAAGAGTTAAAGGGCCAGACAAAAGTGTTCCGTTACATAATGGTGTAGGAGGAAACATTGTTTGGGTCGCGTTATAATTATATTGTATTATTTCACATTTTATTAAATTGATATAGTTTGTTGAGATTTATTACAAGCTGTTACCTGAATAATATAAACCTGACAGTACATACTGAAACACAGAAAGAAATTCGGCTATTATATTGTATCCATAGTACTGTATAATATAACACCAAGTACTGTATTTTTTTAAAACTTCGTGCGAATAGTGCGAATGCACCTCATTTTATGCATTTGATGTACATTTTCCGACTTCTTACTCTTTACAGAGTTATACATAAATAATTTAATATTAATACATCCCGAAAGTGTTTTTTTTTACATGAACACTCATGATAGGAAATTATGTTTAAAGTTTTAGGGGAAAATGTATCTCTGAATCAAATACAATCGACTCTCGCTTAAATGAAATCGGATAATTCGAATCTTTGCTTAATTGGAACTAAACAGGAAGTCCAGAAATTTTCAATGGCAGAATAACGTTACAAATTTTCATTAATTTGAACTCATTTTCTTTTGACTTCGTTTAATTCGAACTAACGAGAATTCCGATTTTTCATTTTTCTCTTCTTTCTCACGGATTTCAGATTATTTGAATAACTTTCTTTCTTCGATTTTTGTGAAAATCGTTTCGAAAAAGTATACATATAATCCAATGCATTTGATACTCACTTCCTTAGTGCCCCGTCTGTGCATCAGTGACGCTTTAAGTTTTTCTTCCATTGCGCTTGTTTCTAATCTTTTAATTAGTTTATGTATTTATACATTCTAATTTAATATTAAGTCATATTCTATTGATAACAGACGAAATAAATTTAAAAAAACACTATAACATTAATTCCTTTCTAATAGTACCATGTTAAGCATGTTTTCATTTCATATTTTCTGTATTTCGAACTTCAGATAATTCGAATATTTTTTGGGGTCCCGGCGAGTTCGAATTAACGAGAGCCGACTGTATTTGAATTCTAAGTAGATTATGAATAGTTCACACTATTTCTATTATTATTAATACTTTCCAAAACATTTAATTGAATATAATATTGAAAGTATATTTTATTTATTTAAAATAATTTTTATTAACTTATTAAACTTATTTATTACTACAAATAAGTTTTTGCTATTAAGAAAATGCTTTTAGAAATCATACATACTACTGCATTTCAATTTTTTATTTTGAAGACAACTGGTAGGTACAGGAATAGTTTTTCTTCTCTTAGGGTGCTAAAAATACTGTGCGAAATCAAATTTATTTTGCTAAATCTCTTCTATAAGAAAGTATGAATTTATCTGTTGCATTTGTTTTAAATCTTTGTGCCTAAAGACCATTTGACCTTTCTACCCTAAAACAAACTATTATAAATTCTCGTTTTTCCTGAGGCGGAAAATCTTTTGTCTTCATCTTCCGGTTTGATGCCTTTTTAGTGTTTCAACAAATGGTTAATGTGACAATAATCCTACAGGGTTATGTCGCCCTTAAAACATTTGTGATGATAAAAGCTTTTCTTCGAATGCTTTTTGCAATCCATGTTTTGCGATTTTAGAAATAATTTGTGATACTTTAGTTTTTATTATTACGAGGTAGAACCCGTCAAACTTCAACGAAAAAAATATTTAACCCTTTCGCATCTGGTGTACTATTAATAGCACATGTCTGTTAATGTTGTATTATTTTATTTTAAGAATTACTTTTATTACTATTTAAATGTGATAATGTTAGTATAAGTCTATGCATTTACTATACGACTTCATTTATGCTTTCACATTTGGCAAGAATAATAATTATTTTATTTGCTAAATTTTCTTTGTGCCGTTTGCGATTCTTTGGTTTTAAGCATATGTTCATTCTTTAAATTACTCTTTAAGTTTCTTTCTTTAAGCAATCGTATTTAATAAAGCACAAAAAGTATCAGAAAGTTTCAATATTAGTTAAATCTTATTGTAATACATTATTTTCTAAACATACCCCAAAATTCTTCCTTAGTCTATTATCATATGAATATTAATTGACTAGTACACAAAACAATAACATTCATTATCTTTCAGACAATGAAATATTTTTAAACACGAATTAATTTATTTGGATACTCAGTGTTGATGTTGTTAACTTAAAAATGATTTTTTCTAAAATCTGAAAAAAAATTCCGACCCGAAAGGGTTAAGAAGAAACTGTTTCATCGATATATATAATAAACCTATTATTAATATTTTTGTTGTAATGTTATGGAAACGAAACTTTATAATCTGTCTCTTTTCGTTATGTTTTTCGTTTTTTCTGTAAAATTTAGGGGTAAAATTTGTCTTATATCTTTTCCTTTGAAATACATAGACCTTTTTAGATATTTTCGGTACCATTAATTTTTATCTGAAATCCTTAGTTTATTAACGGACAGACATTTTCCCACTACTTAGGGCAAATATTTTGGTGCTTAAAAAGTGGAGTTAGCCCCTATTTTTACTTTATGGTGTCAAAAACAAATAAAAAGCAAAAGAAAGAATCAGTTACGAGATTAAATGGAGCTTGCATTAGTAAAAAATAAACCTTGCTTTATTTTTTACTAATCCTTGCTTTAATTTTTACTTTCTTATTTCTAAAAAAAAAAAATTTATAATCGGAAATTTTTTTGAGTTCCGACTTACGACAGATAAACATGATTTAAGAGTAAGAGATCCCGAAAAACATGTTTATACAAAATCCTATATATCCGCTTTGTATAATCAAAAGGAGTATGAAATTATTCTTAGAAATGAACCAAATCTTTTGTGTAAGTTTTAGCTATGGCTAGTAGGTTCTCGTAGAATTTGGAATATTCCGCCGAAAGCGGTTTCTGCATTAAAGCCTTTTTTGCGACGTTCCATAGACATTTTGTACTTCATATGTTCCTGCAGAGATGGGCAATTTACAATCAGCTAATCCGCTGATTCTCAAGTAGCTACTGTAAGACAGAGTAACAAAAAATATATTGATTTTATATAATTTTTTACCTCGATTACCTCTCTTTTACACCGATTTGTAAAATGAAACAGAAGTTTAATATGAAAATAAAATTGCTGTAGTTTGGAAGTTATAGGTCTGAAGAATTATCATGTGTGAAACTTAAAAAAAAAATTATCACGTATGATAAAAAGAAATTTTGGACTGTCACATTCGACTTATTTAAATATACAATGTATTTCAAATTGAATCTAGAAAACTAATGTGATTTTTTGGTGTGGAACATATATTAAAGAATACAACTGCAACCCAACCATTTATCTAGCTCTGTTTAGTTGTTTGTGCCTATTTCGGCCCGAAATTTAAATGCAGAGTTGTTGAGTTTTCAGGTTTATTATTATTATTATTATTATCCTTATTATTATTATTATTATTATTAATATTTTATGTTAAAAAACTTAAATGTTCCAATTAATTTTTTTTAATTAAAATATTGGTAGAAAACCTGGAATCTCTGGCTATTCGAAATAAAGCCCATTAAAAAAGAACACCGTATGAAAGTTGGACGTATTCAGATGAATTTGGACGTATTCAGATGTGTTTGACTAAATTAAGAAAGATTTAACTTTTTTATTTTTTTTTATTTTGGACAAACTATTTCCAAATTTCTTTTAGTAACCGGAAAATAATGAGTTATACGGACTATAGAAGATAAACAAATATTGTATGCTGCATTTTAGAGGATTCTCTAGTATTGCTATATTCACATGGAATAAAAATTAAATGCTATCAAGTTTGGCATCATGTAACGCATTTATAAGGTTTAATAAATTCAAGTTTTTGGAAGATCCCTTATTAGCCCCCATTAATTAACTCCTGGAGAGGTGAACGACCGCCAGACGTGCGGGATAAGGTGCTCAGAATCCATCTTTATTCTCACCAGTAAATTTTGGGGGTAAATATTGCCTTTTTCAATCCGACCATTTTCGCAATTTAATTAGCCAAAAACCGGTGATAAAAGATTATAAGTTCTGTAGAAGGTATTCGTTGCGAAGGGATTATCTCTGATGCTTAGGGCAAGAATGATATCTTAAAAAATTGACGTCATATATACCACGTGTGTTAGTTTTTTTAATAGAACATGTATATTATAAAATATATGTAATTAAATAAGATGGGAGTAAATAAACTTGTTTTACAATATATGAATGTACATAAAAGAAATACATGTATAACATTTTGGAGATAGATATGCGAAAATATATCATGTATGAACAATCCATACTTTATAATTTATAGAGTATCCGACTGTGAATTCAAGCGGCATTTCAACAAAATAACAATGCATCTCCACGTACCTTCGTAACATAATGAGGTTTCACAAATTGCAAAGTTAGGCTGTTAAAAATTTCGATGCATTATTACTATTAAAGCTAAGTACGAAAATTGTGTTTAACGTCACAATTCAGGTTATAAATCAGGATGACGAATTTAAGTGCATAACTTTTTTACTCGAAACAGCACAGTCATCAGACATAGATACATAGATATAGTCCATAAATACAGTCTGTGTTCGTACGCTAAATAATTCTGATCGTCTCAGCATTTGACGGCAAGTCAGATTAATATCGATCTCAATTTAAATTTCTGAATACTTTGAAGACGTTTTCCCTTTGCACAATGATAAACTAGACGGATACCAAGAAGAACGAATGACAAGTAAATAAAACATAGCTTATTTTTTAACTGTGATGTCCAAAATCTCCTTATTAGCTTATTGACGTTCCAATTTATACTTCAGTTATTTTCATTGCTCTGAAGAGCTTTTGGAGTACTAGTGGATTTGTAATAAATGTCCATGTAGTGTCAGTTCAAGAGCTTTCATTAGATTTTAAGATTCGACAGTGAATGTTTAAGAATTTAGGGGTAATGGCATTTGCTGGAACCCATTTTGAAAATTTCGTACCTTAATCTTTAGCACTCCGTGTTATTTTGAGAACAGGCTACCAGTAATTCCGCGTCGGTTTACAAATTTTCTTCGAATTTTAGTCGGTCGGCACCACTTTTTAACCCCTTCACGATGGGAGAATTTTACAAAAGTTTTAATTTTTGTCACCGGTTTTTAAAAACAGAAACTTGTGCGTTACTATATCGAGAAAATGCCTCGATCAAAGAAGGAAATTTTAACAGTAAAATTTTACTGGAGGGGAAGGGGGAATAATGAAGGAGTATTAAGCCTTTTTGCGGCACGTATACTTGTCGCTTGTCGGGATTAAAAGATGTTTAATTCAATTACACAATTTTAAAAATGCTCTCATTAAATAATGCAAATGTTATTCTCCTTTATTACAGGTGGCAAAACAAATTTTACAAGGAAAGAGGATGTCACCACTGCGCCGACAACGGAGTATTTAACTTAACTTTCAATGTCGCCTCAGCGGCGGAATGCGAAACGTTAAATTTGCTGTTGATAAGAAGAGTAGGGGGCACACCACAATATGTTTCTTATAAATAAAAAAAAGTAACCTCATTTTTTTAACAGAGTAAATTGATTGTGATCCTGGTTCCCTATTAAAAAATTGTTGAGCTTCACGTATAATGTCTCCTTTGAATGCAATATGGAATTCTAAAATATTTTTCAAGTTATAGAATAAAAATTAAATTTCTACGAGAAAAAACAGATTTTTTAAAACCTTTCAAGAGAATGTGATAGCATTTTTGTAATGTTGAACTCATACCAAAAAAATCTCAATTTTCACTTTCCGAAATATCAAAAAGTAGTTTTACAACATTTGTTTTTCCATCAAAGTAAAATTTAATTTCAAATTACTAGTGCAAATATTTATTGAAATTAGATGGCATATTACTTATCCCACCGTCCCTCAAGGGGTTAAAGGTTGGAAACTTCATCACTTGAAGTAATAAGTTGCATGTAGAAAAGTAAAGAACTTGACTTCGTTAATGAAAGAAACTTCATTATAAGTAGAATGTACATTACAAAACGCTCTAATTGACAAACTTCAAAATTTCAACGTGTTTCTGGGATTTGTAAATGTAATTTTACATCTCATTTAATAAAGTGCGTCTAACGATAATTAATAATATATCTGAAAAAACATGGAAACAAATAAAGTAATTAACTGGTCTTTGTAATTGTTTTAACATTAGCATTAAAAACGTTTCATAGTATTTACAAATTATTTTTAGCGAATATGTAACTGCAATGTGAAAAGCTCTTTAAATTTTGCATTGTGAAATTAAAAATTGAAAAAAAAATGTACTAATAAAATATTATTGCTTTAAAACTCTAATTTATCAACACATCTATATTTCATGTAACAACTTTATTTCTTTCTTGAGAACTCCATTAATAACAATTGTATATATATGGAAACAAAATGTTTTACAGCTATACGATAAATAAAGAATTTGTAAATTATTGTATCGTGCAGTAATATGACAGGAGACATTTCTTGTTGTCAATAATTTTTATATCTGCCATGTATATTAAGTAGATGTATTTCATTACAGGATCATTTTTCTCACCAACTGCTTTACATGTAAAGAAATCCCACATCAATAAACTTCATGATAGTCAATTAATTTTTCCGAAGACTGCGTCTGACAAGAAATAAGACAGCTGTGTATATACGGGTAAGCATTTCTATAAATAAATGTAATTGATTGTTTTATTCGAAGATTATCCTAGATTTGTTTTGCTGTAAGTATTTTTGTTTAAAATTTACATTCTAGAGATGCAAAAATATACTGTATATCAAAACGAAAATAATAGTTTTACATGTTTTAATAATGTAGAATATGGTAATTTTAAACAATCCCAGCTTCGAAATAAATTGAAAGTTCAAGTAGATTGCGATATTTGCAATAAGTTTAAAATAAATCTGCATTATTATTTATAGACATACAATGAAAAGTTTCTAATACATTCAACTTTTGTAACAAAAGAAATACTCCCCAAAACTAAATATTTTTTAAAAATATATTAGATTATATATACATATATATATATATATATATATATATATATATATATATATATATACATATATAACTCTTCTGTGTATGTCACAGAACTCCTCCTAAACGATTAAACCGATTCTAAGGTAATTTTTTGTGTGTGTTCCAGGGGATTCTAGAATGGTTTAGATTCACATTTCAACGAAATTGATTCAGTACTTTTTTAGTAATTACGCAAAACTAATAAAGTTAGATATTTTTCGCTAATTAAAAGTGTTAAATATGTTCGTTGAAAGGAGTGCGGACAGAATGGCTCAGTGGTCTCAGATTTAAGCTCTTGTTTTCGAAGAAAGAGATAGTGTGTTCGTACCCCATTCCTGACATACGTGTATGATTTACAATATTTTTTCCTGTATTATAATTTTAATTAACCGACTGCAGAAAATCGTTAACTTTTAATTAAAAATAGAAAAATAAACTTTTCTATCAAAAATTGAACTGAATTCAAAAATTACTGCAAACTAAAAAATAATTTCCTTACATAATTGTAATAAGAAATTAAATTAAGAGCATAGTGTTTATCATGCGTAGTATTATATTTAAGTACATTTATTTAATTTTTTGGAATATATATATATATATATATATAGGGAGAGAGAGAGACTTTATTATTCTTTTTCAGCTATGGAATTTCATGCTTTTTTGTACAGCGTATTCATATGTAGAAGCCCAGTGGCAGAATGGTCAGAGCATCGGACATCGGCCAGTCAAGAGTTCGACTCTAGACTGGCCACGATTCACTGAGCCTTTCGCGGTTGATAAAATTAGTACAAAGTTTGCTTCGGAACTTGCGTTAGGCTTACCACCTGACCAGAGCATATACTTCATAGCAGTATATGCACCTCGGAATCCAGGGTCTAGTAAACAGGGGTAGGCACTTTCAGCGCTGATCCTTCATGGATTTTAATGATACAGAGTCTAATATATTCATGTGTAGCTCAATAAAAAGTGTTACATCGGCAAAGAATAAAAAGTGAAAAGATACAACTGAAATAAATAAAAAAGAAAATCCAACACCCATAGTTACAGATGATTTATTATATAATTTTCAAATTTATTAGCACATTTCTAAAGTTGCAGTATTGACTATCCGATTCAATAAAAATCACATGTCTTGCCGGATAGCCAAGTTCGAAGCTATTTGATCTATATCGTCAAAAGGTAATTTTGTACCAAATAAGTGGCCGGTCAGTAGTGGGGTTAGAATTTGTTACCCAAACGCCAAATATGATCTATAAGGTTAATAGTCTGACGTGTCTCATTTAATTATCCACAATTCTCACTTCCATATGAGTAAACATAGCATATCGAATGCAGTGTCAAATGTGCTATTTTCATGAAGAAGAATTAGTCAACCAATCCGCAGGTTTGATCGCAAATGTGAAAACATGCTTTAATGACGTCAAGCTGGCAAAAAAAGGACCCGACTAAATGCTTTGAGCATGCTTTTCGCCTAATACTTGCAAATGAAAAGTATCAACATGATCATTTTTCTGGGTCCTCTGCACCATAACGTTGAAGCAGGTACAGACTATGAATCGCTTATGCAGCTTTATGTTCTTCGGCAAAATATATAGAATTAAAATGAATAAAAATTAAGGTAACACATAACATCGATAACGTTAAACATGAATCAATATCTTACTCAGGTTCCACATATCAGTGCAAATACTGATCCAATTACATGCAAAGTTTTTCTTTTTGAATCATTTTCGAAACTCGCACAATGTTGATTTCTCGTTTTGAGGAAATTGAACTTTGTATGTTACTGCAATTATCACATCATTTGTTGTGAATTCGAATGAACTATAAAGATCTACAATTGAGTGACTACACATTTTCCTCCCCTGTTTTTATAAATGATTGATCCATTTCTGCCAAATCTAATGGATTTTTTTTAGAAATTCCGAATTCATAAAAGAATTTTTTTAAATAAATTTTTTAAATATTTCTTCATACAATATTTCTCTCTTTCAAGACTTTATTTAACAGCATAAATTCGTTAATTCACGATAAAATAAGTTTTTCTACAACGTTCCCATGGTTGATTTTAAACTGGTATACAGGGATTATTTGTATTCCAGATCTCCGTAGAATTTTAATATTCTTTGGGTTCAGCTTCTTGAAAGTACACTTGACTTCTGAAAGTCGAAATTAAATTATTTTTTTGTACGCATTTGTGAAAGGATGTTAAATCTAATCATTTACGTTAATGTTCTATGTTTATCTATTACGATCGTATTGCCTTTGATCGCAATATAGGAACTTAATTACACTCCCTATGAGAAATCTCATTAAAAGTCTCTATAAATGGTCTTTCTTATTTTATTGAATCACGATGTTTAAGATTTTTTCCATAATACTGAAAAGATATAAATATTCAATATTTCTGAACCGTATTTAACTATTAAACTGTTCAATATTTCTGAAAACAAACATATTTTTTTAATTTTTTTTTAATTAGTTTATATAATCAGAAAAAGCTCGGACTAAATAATACAAAATTTACATAAAAAATTCTTGGTGAAAGTAATGAATCAATATACAGTGGACTCTCGTTAATTCGAAATCGGATAAATCGAATCTTTGCTTAATTCGAACTAAACATGAAGTCCCAAAATTTTCAATAGCAGAATAATTTTAAGAATTTTCATTAATTTGAACTCATTTTAACGTGACTCCGTTTAATTCGAACTAACGAGATTCCGATTTTTTATTTTTCCTTGCTTTCTCCCGCACTTCAGATCCTTGAAATAACTTTCTTTCTTTCGTTTTTGTCAGAACTGTTCTAAACAAGCATAGATATTGTCCCAGTCATTTAATATCCACTTTTTGTAGCGACCCGTCTGTCCATCAAAGACATCTCCACCCCATCTTCGTTTGTGCTTGTTCCTAATTACTTAATTAATTTATGTATATATATATATCTTTTAATTTAATATTAAGTCATATTCTAATGATAACAACCGAAATTTATTTAAAAAATACTATAATATTAATGTCTTTGTCCCTTTAAATGTGGTTTCCTGTCATACATTCCATAATTTGAACTCTGGATAATTCGAACATTTCTTGTGGTCCCGACGAGTTCGAATTAATGAGATCCAACTGTATCTAAAACCATGGTGCCCGAATGACGTACGGACAAATCATGGAAAAGGTTAAAATATTCGGCAAATTTTTGCAGCATTTTATTTATTTTGTATATTAAGTCAGAAACTGGACATTGTGATATGTGGAATTTTAATCATTTTTACATTTTTTATTTCACATGTTCATTGATATAAAGGTGGAATTTCGCAATATATTTTAAACACAAGTCCTCACAAGTTAACTTTACAAACATTATGTATACAAGTGTGTTTTAGATGACAATGGAACAATTAATTAATTTTAAAAATTAATCATAAAAATAAAATTTATTTTTCAGGCATTTTTCAATTAACATACTACAAGAGATAAATCACCAAATAGTGTTTATACTTACATATATTTACGAGTCAGAAAAACAATCTATTTATCCCGTTGATACCAAGCATCATATGAATAGATCAATTTCAATTTGATTTACGGGGACTTATCTGATGTTGAAAAAAATAGAATTAGACGTTATCCTAAGGGAAAAAATGATTATCCTTGTTCATTCAAGTTTGAGAATTTCAAATTTTTTTTTAATATGTAGAGGAGTAGATTCTGTATCACTCTGTAAACATAAAATATTTTAACCACTTAATCGGCTACAGGTATGAGGAAATAGTGTTTTTACCCTCGACTTATCTTGGGACAAAAGGTGAATGGGATAAAGATGATCAAGAGTCTTTCAAAATTTGTATTAATGTTTCGGAAAAGTGTATAAATAATATTCTTCATATGAATAGTATTCTTCACTTGTTTGTAAGTTTGGACTTGAAAAGACATCAAAATTTGGAGCTTACACAAGGATAAACATACTTCCTATATACGCACTGAAAAAAGTATTGTCGAAATTTCAACTTGGACAGAACAAGAAGGATAAATGTTTAACCCATAAGGTAACATGAGATTCCGCTTTTTTCTTCTCTACCACATTAATCTCCTCAATAGATGTTGTGGTTTCTGCCACCATGTTTCCAAAATCGTTGGCGCTCACTAAAATTAAAACCTGCGTGAAATTTTTTTTTTGTGTATTTTATTTTTATTTATGTTTTTTGGGATATTATTTTGTTTCAAGAGACGAGATGTACGCAATTTGAAATCGATGTGAAAAAATAGAGTTTATGTAACTTAAAGTATTCTCCAAGCTTTTTCACCGAATCGCTTTTTGATCCATTCTTTAATGTAGATAATACTTCCCAAAGGAATTTTGACATCTCATATAAAATGAATATACTTTCTCATACCTTTATTCATGACTTTTTCAAAGAAATTTCGCTTTGCATTATACTATTACTTTCTTAGTTGACATATGGAAAAAAGGAGAAATATTATCAATAATAAGTGTTAAGAACTTAGGAGAAAGAACGATATCAACATCAATAATTTATTATGTTTATAGCAGGACTACCTTTTAAGTGTACCAATAAATCCATACCATTTTTCAGCCAAGCAGCAATACAGACGTTTCTCATAAAATCACTTTCGTAGATAATACTTCCTAAAAGAATTTTGATGCCTCACATGAAATGTATATCTCTGCTCAGCATTTAATCAAGTCTTGTCCACTTAATTCTCTCTTTGCATTATTGAATCATTCTCGTAGCTGATATATGATAAAAAATATACAGGGTGTCCCAAAAGGTTGTTTACAAACTTAACATGCTGGTCTGTCATAACATGATGAACATGATTTATATAGGAACTTGTGTCCGAAAATTCAAACTGCGACTGCTAGACGGCGATAAGTTCAGGTTTGGATGAGCAGAAAAAAATAACATCAACAGCGGTGTTAATATGATTTTTATTACAAAACATCATTACATCACTGAAAATGTTTAAAATTCTTTCCATTCGCCACAATGCACGTTGTACAACGTCGGCGCATGGATTCACGCACCCGTTCAAATTGGCCAGGAGTGTCACGGACCAGTGCTACCGCTTCCGCGATCCTGGCGATAAGATCCATGTCCGATGTTACGCGTGTCTCTAACACAATACACTTCATGTGTCCCAACAGGTAGAAATCCAGGAGAGTCAGGTCGGGGGATCGAGTCGGCCATTGGACTGATCCGCCTCTAACCCATCCAGCATTTAGGATAAGTCCTGTCGAGGTATTCTCGAAGAGCGTAGCTAAAGTGGGCAGGCGCCCCATCATGCTGAAACCAGATGTTTCGGCGTATAGCAGCTGGAACGTCAACCATCAGATCCGACAAAACTCTTTCTAAAAATGCGATAGGTATTTCCGACGAGGCGTTCAGGTAGAAGGTAAGGGCCAATCAACATGTCACCGATAATACCAACCCAAACATTTACGGTGAAACGTTTTTATGTGCATGGGCACATGTACATCTTTGGTTTTCATGCGCCCATACGTGCATGTTGTGCAAGTTCAGGACATCATCCTGTGTAAAGCACGATTCATCAGAAAACAAAATCCACGAAGGAAAATCTGGCTGTGCGCCCCGCTCTTACAAATACCAGCGTGAGAATGCAATTCGTTTGGAATAATCGTCAGCGCACAATGCCTGTTCTTTTTTAAAGTGGTACGGTTGTTGCATATCCTCGTGCAGCATGCACATTATGGTGGAACGACCTAAACCCAAGACACGTTCGCCTTCTCGGAGCCTTGTTTGCGTGTTGATGGCAAACTCCTGTACCACGGTGTTCTCTACGACAGGCGTGCGTGCAGTACGTTCTCGAATGATAAGGCTACGTACTTGGAAAGCTCCTGATTTACGCAATCTGCGGTGCAATTGTCGAAACAAAACATGACTGGACTGGCGTCTGTTTGGGAAGAGCTCAAGGTACACCCGTGCAGCGGCTCGTCCATTTCCGTCAGCGGCACCATACACGTAATGCATGTCGGCCATTTTTGATTTACTAAACTCATTCATCCTTCTCCTTCAACGTCCACGCCTAAAATGATTGTTTTTCCCACTGTCCCGTTTTCGTGCACTTATCGCCCTCTAGCGGTCGAAGTTTGAATTTACGGACACAAGTTCCTATGTAAATCTTGTTCATCATGGTATGACAGACCAGTATGTTAAGTTTCTAAACGACCTTTTGGGACACCCTGTATAATAAAAAAAATGAAATACCTTAGATGAAAGCATTATTAACCGAATCAGTATGTACCTACATTTTCAATAAGTTTATCTTGTAAGTATACTATTAACTCTGGGCTTTTTTCCGTTGTGCAACACTTCAAGCGTTTCTCACAAAATCTCTTTTTGCTCCATGATTTATATAGGTAATACTTCCCAAAAGAATTTCGCCATTTGACTTAAAACCTATATCTGTGAGCTTGCCTTTATTCATGTCTTGTCCATCGAGTTTTTTCTTTGCATTATGGGATTATTTTCGTAGCTGACATATGGCAAAAAGAAGAAATGTTATCAATAAAAAATGTTAATAAAATAGATGAAAGCGTTATTAACCTTAAGAGTAAGTACTTATAGTAGGATTATCTTATAAATTCACTATAATATCAAGACTTTCTTCCAAAAGACGCTCCCAGCTTTTCTCACAAAATGTCTTTTCGATCGATTTATGTACAGGTAATAATACTTAACAAAAGAATTTTTGCATCTGACATGATATGTATATTTCTACACTTGGAAAAACGAAGAAGATTTATTAATAAAATGTTAATAAAGTAGATGAAAGCATAATTAAACACATCAGAAATTACGTATAGCAGTATTACTTTCATTCTATTAAATCTAGGATTTTTTTTCTGATAGGCTACACTACAAGCATGTTGAAAGTGGGAACGGTGATGGATTAAATATGAAGATTCCCCAGTTTATCATCTTATAATGAAATATAATAAAGAAAGATCCTACCTCAGGTTCCGCGCATACAGTGGAGTGAAGAAATAACGGTTGATTCGTTGTTGAAAACAGGTGTGGTGTATATCCATTATCAATGCACTTTAATAGCAAAACCACTTTATTTTTTGTAAGTCTTGATTAGCATAATAACTGGAAAAAACAAAAATAAACATTAGTAAATAAGTACAAATCAGTTTAGTTTGATATTAAGGCAGATCCTCCATAGAAGACGGTTATATAGAAGCTATAAAAGCTTTCTTTTCAAACAATGGATTAAAGACAGGGAAGTGACATGACTTTCCCTTAAGAGGATCTGCGGCAATCTAAAGGGTCGGTAAAAGTGTCCGAAAAGTTCTTGATTTCGAACACAAAGCAAAAATGCTGTGTATGCATTTTAATTTTTCTTTACAGAGGTTATAATGTCTTATTGTTCAATGCTGCCGTCTTGCGTTAGAGTTCAAAAGGATAGTCTCTTGTTTAAATGTTCTTTTACACTCGCAGTGATTATCTGTGGTGCTGCCATCTAGCGAAACAATTATGGAGTTGATGATATTCACAAATAAGAAAGGATTTAAGCATATCTCACAAGCATATCTCACAATGAATGATGTTCGTGGTTTTGCTGAGATACTGTTCATACGCTGTCCTACATTCCTACAATTGCTTACAAAATCTCTTTTCGATTCATCATTTATATGGATAATACTACCCAAAAGATTTTTGACGCTTACCATGAAATATATATCTCTGCTCATGATTTTAATCATCTTCACTGAATTCTCTTTTTTGCATTATAGAAACATTTTTGAAGCTGACAGATGGAAAAAAAATATCAACTAACACCCCCACTAAAAAAAATCTGTAGAAAATCTATAGCTTTTTGGCCTAAAATCTGTGGGAAATCCGAAGGTATTTGGCCCATTTTGCAGATATTTTTAAGACTATCTAAAAAATTCTACAGATATTTTTAAAATATAGCTAAGTCTGCGAATTTTCTTCAAATTTCTGTAGAAAGTGGCGATTTCTTCAAATAATCTTAAGATTATTTTTAGTGGGGACGTTATTAACATAGATTAAGGCGTTATTAACTTTATCATTAAATATTTATAGCAGGAATGCCTTGTAAGTATATCATTAATCTTAGACCTTTTTTTCACAATTACAAACATTACTTACAAAATCTATTTTCGATTCTTCATTCATATGGATAATATTACTCAAAAGAATTTCGACATCTCAAATGAAATGTATATCTGTGCTTAAGAATTTATTCATGTTTTTGTCCTCTGAATTATTTCTTTGCATTATAGGATCGTTTTCGTTGCTGACATATGGGGTAAAAAGAAATGTTATCGATAAAAATGGTAATAACATAGATGAAAGCATTATTAGCTGAATCAGTACGTACTTATATTTTCAGTAAGATTAACTCAAAAGTGTAAACTAAATCCAGGCTTTTTTCCTCGATACGACACTCCAAGTGCTTCTCGCATAATATGTTTTCGATCCAATATTTATACGGATAGTATACTTTCGAAAGAAATTTTCACAGCTGATGTAAAATGAATATTTCAGCTCTTACAACTTTATTCATATCTTGTCGTTGAATTTTCCTTTTACATTATAGGATAAATTTCATAGCTGACGTATGGTAAAAAGGAGAAATGTTATCATTAAAAATGGTAATAACTTAGATAATAAGAATTAGTAGCCGTATTAGTCAGTTCTGATATTTATAGCAGAATAATTAACCTCTAAGTATACCAATTAATATGGACTTTTATCAGCCGAGCATAAAAAATAGAATTTTTGTAAGTTTAAGAGTTCTCCAAGCTTTTTCAAGAAATCTCTTTTCGATCCATTCTTTATGTAGATAATACTTCCCAAAGGTATTTTGACAGCTGATGTAAAATGAATATTTTTGCTCTTACTTTTATTTATGTCGTGTCACTGAATTTTCCCTTTACATTATCGGATTACTTTCGTAGCTGATATATGGTAAAAAGGAGAAATGTTATCAATAAAAATGGCAATAACTTCGATGAAAGTATTATTAACCGTATTAGTAAGTTTAATATTTAAAGCAGGATTAACTTCTAAGTGTACCAATAAATCTGGACTTTTTTCAGCCGAGCGACAGTACAAACGTTTCTCATAAAATCGCTATTCATTTCACTAATTAAGTTGATAATACTTCCCAAAAAATTTTGATGTTCACGATAATTGTATTATCTCTTCTCAATCATTTATTCATGCCTTGTCCACGGAATTCTTTGTATGCGTTATAGAAAAAAATGATAATAACTTAAATGAAACCATCATTTTTACATCAGTACTTACCTATGGTTTCTGTTGGATTACCCTCAAATTATACTTTTAAATCTAGGCTTCTTTTTTTCTGCTATGCGGTACTCCAAGCGTTTTTCACAAAATCTCTTTTCGATCCATTGTTTCTGTATGTTATACTTCCAAAAAATATTTTGAAATCTGACATGAAATATAAATTTCTGATGATGGCTTTATTCATGTGTTTTCCACGGAATTCATTCGATTCATTATAGGATTTTTTTTTCGTAGTTGACAGAAGCAAAAAATAAGAAATGTTATCGTTAAAATCTGTTAATAACATAGATGAAAGCTTTATTAACCTTATCATTAAATACTTATAACAGTATTATCTTCTAAGTGTACCATTAAATTTGAAAGCATTCCTTATAAAATATCTTTTCGATGCATTATTTACGTAGGTAATACTACCCGAAACAATTCTGCTTTCTCACAGGAATTTTGTATCTCAACTCAAGCCTTTGCTCATGTCATGTCCACTGAATTCCCCCTTTGCATATAGGATCATTATTGTAGCTGAAATATGGGGAAAAATCTGATATTATCGATAAAAATGTTAGTAACTTAGATGAATCATTATTTACTGCATTAGTACGTACTTATATTTTCTGTAGGGTTACCTTCTAAGAGTTCAATTAAATATAGGCTTTTTTCTGCTGTACGACACTGGAAGCATTTCTGAAAAAAAATTTCGATCCATTATTTATATGGATAATATTTCCCGAAGAATTTCGACATCGGACATAAAATGCTTATCTTTGCTCATGCCTTTATTCATGTCTTATTAATTGTATTTTGTCTTTGTATTATAGGATAATTTTCGTAGCTCACAGATGAAAAAAAAGAAGGATTGTTATCGATAAAAAATGTTAGTAACATAAATAAAAGCTTTATTAATCTTATCAGTGAATACTTATATCTTATAGCAGGATTATCTTCAAAGTTTGCAATTAAATCTAGACCTAGGTAAAAGCTGCAACCGTTTCTCAGAAAATCTCTTTTGGATTCATTATTTATCTAGATAATATTTCGCAAAGAAATTTTGATATCTCACATGAAATTTTTATCTCTGCACCAGCATTTATTCATGTCTAATCCACTGAATTCTGCATTTTTAATATATAATCATTTTAATAATGATATATGAGGAAAAAAAGAAATGTTATCAGTATGAAATGTTAATTTATATGAAAGCATTATTTACCCAATCAGTACGTAGTTACATTTTCAGTAGGATTACCTTCAATATGTGCTATTGAATCTAGGTTTTTTCTCGCTTTAAAATACTCCAAGCGTTTCTTTTAAAATCTCTTTTCGATACATTATTTATATGGATAATATTTCCCAAATGAATTTCGACATGCGATATAAAATTCACATCTCTGCTTCTACTTTTATTCATGTTTTGTCCATTGAATTTTCTGTTTGCATTATCGTTATCAGTCCTAATGTTGTCTAGAGGCGACACTAAAAAAAACCCTTTTCATTAATTAAAATGCTTTTAGAACTGTCAAAATAAAATCTTGACTTTTTCAATAAATGTGCGCATATTAAAAACGTCGATGTATGTATACATTGATGCATCTTTGGAAATATTTTATAATAATTTTAAACTGTTCATTGTATTAGCACATGAAATATGTTTCAGAATTGAGGAGGTTATAGCTGATATTTCCTTTGTAGCTAATATATAGCAAAAATAAGAAAAATTATCAATAAAAATGTTAATAACTTGGATGGAAGAATTATTAATCTCACCAATAAGTTCTTATATTTACAACAGGATTACCTTCTATGTGTAACAGTAAATCCGGACCTTTTTCAGCCATGCGACACTAAAAAGATTTCGCATAAAATCGCTTTTGAAATCACTAATCACGTTGATAATACTTCCCAAAAGAATTCCGACGTCTCACATGAAGTGTATTTCTCTGCTCAGCATTTATTCATATCTTGTCAACGGAATTCTCTCTTTGCGTTATATGATAATTTTCGTATCTGACATACGAAAAAAAAAGAAATGTTTTTGATAAATATGTTAATACCGTAGATGAAAGCACTATTAACTATATCAGCACGTATTTATATTTTAGAAGGATTACCCTCTAAGTATACTTTTAAATGTAGGCCTTTTTTCCGCAATACGACACTCCGTGCGTTTCTCACAAAACCTCTTTTCGGCCCATTATTTTTATAAGTAATATTTCCCAAAACAATTTTGGCATCATTCAGTGAAATGTATATTTCAGCTCTTGGCCATATTCATATGTTTTCCACTGAATTTCTTCTTTTCATTATAGGATTATTTTCGTAATTGACAGATGACAAAAACAAGGAATGTTATCAATAAAAAATGTTAATGGCATTGATGTAAGCGTCTTTAACCTTATCAGTAAGTTCTTATGGCCGACCCAACGGCTTAGTTGGTAGCGTCAGCTCCTCCCACACCGCTGGACCCTGGTTCGAGTCCAGCTAGCGGCATGGGTGTCTGTATTGTCCCTGTGATAATGTATGTACCGGATATTCTGTAATAAAGTGTTCTATATGGTTTCTTGTGATCATTGGAGGTTATGCCGGCAAATAGCTGTAGCGCCTACCTCAAAGCAAATAAATAAATGTAAAGTTCTTATGGAAGGATTAGCTTCTAAATATATCATTAAATCCAGACCTTTTTCCGCCAGGCAGCCCTCCAAGCGTTTTGCACAAAATTTGTGTTCGATTGGATACTTATGTAGATACTAGTCCTCAAAGGATTTTCGATATCTCGCATGAAATATGTATCTCTGCTAAAGCATTTATATACAGGGGTTGGACAAAAATATGGAAACACCTTTGAGAAATGCATGCTTGAAAAGAAAGATTGATTATAATGAACTATGTTGATGGCACTGGAGTTTTCGCCTACTGACGCCACCTATACAACTTCGTAAAATCGCTGCACCGTTCAGTCGTTGTTGGAACACTGTTATGTGAGATTATCATTGCATTATGTCAGAGTTAACAGACTTCGAACGTGGACAAATTGTTGGCGCGCGTATGGTGGGTGCTTCCGTAAGCAAGGTAGCCGAGGTTTTTAGTGTTTCAAGAGGTGCTGTGTCGAAGATTTATTCCGCATATTTGAAATGCGGAAAAAACATCATCTGCTAAATCACAGCGCGGACGAAAGTGTGTGCTGAGTGATCGTCACAGACGATCATTACGGAGGATTATCGCGAAAAATAAGCAGTCCACAGTTGCAAAAGTTACTGCTGAAATGAATGTCGTGTTGCCAAATCCTGTGAGTACCAAAACAATTAGAAGGGAGCTTCATAAATAGGGAATTGCTGGCATTGTTGCAATTGAAAAGCCATCCATCAGTAATGCTAATGCTTGTAACAGGAAAAAGTGGTGTTTAAGTCATAAAGCCTGGACTATAAAGCAGTGGAAGAGCGTAATATGGTCTTCTTTCACATTGTTCCCCACTTTTGGCCGAGTTTACGCCTGGAGAACGCCATCTCAAGCCTATAATACAGACTGCTTGTTGCCAAGAGTGAAACATGGCGGGGGTTTGGTGATGGTTTGGGCAGCTATATCGTGGTTCTCTTCTGGCCCCATGATAACTCTGTAAGGGCGTATTACTGCTCAGACTTATGTGAACATTTTGGCCGATCAAGTCCATCCAATGGTACAAGCTTTGTTCCCCAATGATGATGGTATCATCCAAGACGACAACGTCCCCGTTCACACAGCTCACATTGTCCAGGACTGGTTTTCTGAGCACGAGGATGCATTTTCGCATCTCTCCAGGCCACCAAAGTCATCAGACTTGAATATTATCGAACCTTTGTGGTCTACATTGGAGCGGAAAGTGCGTTCGCGCTATCCACCGCCAACATCGTTATCTGAACTTGCCACTGTTTTGCAGGAATAATGGTACAATATTCCCTTTTCAAACATACAGAAAACTGTATTTATCCATTCCGAGAAGACTGCAAGCTGTTTTGAATAACAACGGGTACCGTACACAATACTAGGCAAGGAAACGTGTTTTTTTAAGGTGTTTCCATATTTTTGTCCAACCCCTGTATGTCTTGTCCACTTAAATCTTTCTTTTTAATTTAGGATCATTTTCGTAGCTTACATATGGACATGGGGGAAAAAAACTAAATATTACCGATAAAAAATGTTATAACTTAGATGAAAGCATTGTTAACCGCATCCGTACGTACTTATATTTTTAGTAGAGTTAAATTCTATATGTACAAAGAAATCTAGGCTTTTTTCCCGCTATATAACACTCCAAGCTTTTTCACGAAATCTCTTTTCGATACATTCTTTATGTAGACGATACTTCCCAAAAGAATTTTGACATCTGATATAAGATGAATATCTCTGCTCATACCTTTATTCATGACTTGTCCAACGGATTTTCTCTTTGCATTATAGGATTATTTTCGTAGCTGACATGTGGAAAAAAAAGAGAAACGTTATAATAATAATTATTAATAACTTCGATCAAATTATTATGACGGCATCAATAAGTTCTTATGTTTATAGCAGGACTACTTTTTAAGTATTACGATAAATCCAGATCACTTTTCAACAGAGCGGCACTACAAACGTTTCTCATAAGATCTCTATTTAATTCTTTAATTACGTTTGTAATACTTCCTAAAAGAATTTTGACGTCTCACATGGATTGTATACCTCAGATCAAGCATATTTTCATGTCTTGTTAATAAAATTCTCTCTTTGCATAATAGAATCAATTTGGTAGCTGATACATAGGAAAAAAGCGTTACTAATAAAAAAAAAAGTAATAACTTAGATGAATGCATTATGAACCGCATCAGTACGTAGTTATGTCTTCAATTGGATTACCTTCTATGTGTACCAATAAATCTTGGCTTTTTTCCGCCATACGACATTCGAAGTATGTCTCACAAAATCTCTTTTCGATCCATGATTTATATGGATAATACTTCCCAAAAGAATTTCGCAATCTGACTTAAAATGCATATCTCTGCTCTTGCCTTTATTCATGTCTTGTCCGTTGATTTTTCTCTTTGCATTATAGGATTATTTTCGTGGCCGACATATGGCAAAAAGAAGAAATGTTACCAATAAAAAATGTTAATACCCTACACTGTAAAAAAAAATTCAAGAGGTTACTAAAAATTTTTTAGTAAATTTGTATTCCACAGAATTTTTTAGTAACCTTTACAAACTTTTTTTTTGCAAGTGAAACAAGCATTTCTTTTGTAAACTGAACAAAAGAATATTTTGTATAACTAACTTAAAATTTTTTAGTATGAGCCACCAAGCAAATTTTAGTAATAGCTCCAAAATTATTTTTAATAACAATTACGTGCGTCCGAAGGGCAGAAGCTTCCTTCGAGCTGCATCCAGACCTCTGAAGCGACAGATTTTCGGCAAAAACGCAATAGATGGCAGCTCCAAACATTGCGACCAGCTCCAACACGAAATTCATAACCCTTTTATTATAGAGTACTTACACAACATACACATTCGGGGCGTACTTGGCGCTGTCCAGTATCGAACCCGGGACCTTTTAGCCTGGAGTCCGTTACTATAACCACTATGCTATCGAGGCCACGCCAAGTGAGTTTTAGTAATAGCTATTAAAAATATAAAACTATTAACTCTTATTCGTTGCTAACATTTTTCTAGTAATTCTTACAGATTTTCTAGTAACCGACTAAGATTACTAAACATTTTTTAGTAATTACAAGGATTACTAAAGTTTTTTTAGTAGATCGGCCTTTTTAAGCTATTGCATAGCTTTTATCACGGGCTTTGAGCGCGGCGACCGAATCCAAAAATTCCGTAACGCGAAAAATCCTAACACATCGGTAACGAAAAAACCTAACACTCGGCTAACGTCGTTTCAGCTCGGCAGACATCGGCATGGTATCCTTCGGTAGACTTCGGCAGACATTGACAAGGTATTTTTCAGATATTTAGAGGATATCAAATCTCAAACTTATGTTTCTTATTTCAGTTACTATAAATCTACAGTTTCAATGATAAAAATTCCTGATAGAATATGTATAGAAAAAAATCGTCTTAAGATAAAACAAGGTAGGATAATGTAGCTTTTGGTGATTGGAGACCCGCCCAACGGTGAGAATCGAAGAATTTAAAATGCTTATAACTCACGATCTAATTTTCGTAGCGCGGCCATATTTTGTTTGGTAATTTATTATGAGACAGTTTTAATTTTTGGTGACAGGAGACCCCCCCCCACGGTGAGGGTCGAAAAATTTAAAATGTTTATAACTCGCGATCAATTTTCGTAGCACTGCCAAATTTTGTTTGGTAATTTATTATGAGAGATTGTTAATTTTTGGTGACAGGAGACCCCCCCACGGTGAGGGTCGAAAAATTTAAAATGCTTATAAATCGCGATCAATTTTCGTAGAGCGGCAAAATTTTGTTTGGTAATTTATTATGAGACAGTGTTACTGTTGGTGATAGGACACCCTCCACGATGAGGGTCGGAAAATTTAAAATGCTTATAACTCGCGATCTAATTTTCGTATCGCGGCCAAATTTTGTTTGGTAATTTATTATGAGAGAGTGTTAATTTTTCGTGACAGGAGACCCCCCCACAGTGAGGGACGAAAAATTTAAAATGCTTATAACTCGCGATCAATTTTCGTAGCGCGGAAAATTTTGTTTAATGATTTTTTATGAAACAGTGCTAAATTTTGGTGACAGGAGATCCCCCACGGTCAGGGTCGAAAAAGTTAAAATGCTTATAACTCATGATCTAATTTTCGTAGCGCGGCCAAATTTTGTTTGGTAATTTATTATGAGACAGTGTTACTTTTGGTGACAGGAAACCCCCCCCCCCCCACCGTGAGGGTCAAAAAATTTAAAATGCTTATAACTCGCGATCTAATTTTCGTATCGCGGCCAAATTTTGTTTGGTAATTTATTATGAGAGAGTGTTAATTTTTGGTGACAGGAGACCCCCCACGGTGAGGGTCGAAAAATTTAAATTGCTTATAACTCGCGATCTAATTTTCGTAGCGCGGCCAAATTTTGTTTGGTAATTTATTATGAGACGGTGTTACTTTTGGTGACAGGAGAACCCCCCCCCCCCACGGTGAGGGTCGAAAAATTTAAAATGCTTATAACTCGTGATCAATTTTCGCAGCGCGGCCAAATTTTGTTTAATGATTAATTATGAAACAGTGTTAAATTTTGGTGTCAGGAGACCCCCCACGGTGAGGGTCGAAAAAGATAAAATGCTTATAACTCGTGATCTAATTTTCGTAGCGCGGCCAAATTTTGTTTGGTAATTTATTATGAGACAGTGTTACTTTTGGTGACAGGAGACCCCCCACGGTGAGGGTCGAAAAATTTAAAATGCTTATAACTCGCGATCTAATTTTCGAATCGCGGCCAAATTTTGTTTGGTAATTTTTTATGCGAGAGTGTTAATTTTTGGTGACAGGAGACCCCCCCACGGTGAGGGTCGTAAAATTTAAAATGCTTATAACTCGCGATCAATTTTCGTAGCACTACCAAATTTTGTTTGGTAATTTATTATGAGACACTGTTAATTTTTGGTGACAGGAGACCCCCCCCCCCCATGGTGAGGGTTGAAAATTTTAAAATGCTTATAACACGCGATCTAATTTTCGTAGGGCGGCCAAATTTTGTTTGGTAATTTATTATGAGACGGTGTTACTTTTGGTGACAGGAGAACCACCCCCCCCACGGTGAGGGTCGAAAAATTTAAAATGCTTATAACTCGCGATCTAATTTTCGTATCGCGGCCAAATTTTGTTTGGTAATTTATGATGAGACAATGTTAATTTTAGTGACAGGAGATCCCCCATGATGAGGGTCGAAAAATTTAAAATGCTTATAACTCGCGATCTAATTTTCGTAGTGCGGCCAAATTTTGTTTGATAATTTATTATGAGACTGTGTTACTTTTGGTGACAGGTGACTCCCCCCCCCCACGGTGAAGTTTGCAAAATTTAAAATGCTTATAACTCGAGATCTAATTTTCGTAGCGCGGCCAAATTTCGTTTGGTAATTTTTAATGAGACAATGTTAATTTTTGGTGACAGGAGACCCCTACGGTGAGGATCGGAAAATTTATAATGCTTATAACTCGCGATCTAATTTTCGTATTGCGGCCAAATTTTGTTTGGTAATTTATTTAGGTATTGCCTATCTTTTATCGCGGGCTTTGAGCGCGGCGAAAGAATCTAGAAATTCCGCAACGAGAAAAAAACCTAATACTCCGGCTATCGTCGCTTGAGTTTGGCAGACTTCGGCACGGTATCCATCAGTTGACTTCGGCAGACATTAAAGCGGCATTTTTCAGATATTTTGAGAATATCAAGTCTCAAACTTATGTTTTTTATTTCAGCTACCATAAACGTATATTTTCAATGATAAAAATTCCTGATTAACCTATATGTATTGTAAGATAATTAAAATATTTTAAACGATATTAATTTCTCATTTATTCAATAAAAGAAAAAAATGTTTTGTTATCGGTCATCACGCTCAAAATGTATAACTTGAATTAATATCAAAGACAAAAAAACTGCATAAATAAAAAGTAAATAAATAATTGTGATTGCATAAGTTGATAAAAAGTGCTATGCAATAGCTTTACCGCGGCAGTCCCCGAGTGCCACACGTCTTTTTTTTTTTTTTTTTACAGGGTAGAGGAAAGGATTATTAACCGCATGAATAAGTACTTATATTCATAGCAGGATTAACTTCTAAGTGTACCAATAAATGTGGATCTTTTTTTTCCGCCGGACGACACAGCAAGCGTTTCTCACAAAATCGCTTTTTAATACTTTAATTGCGTAATTAATACCCCCAAAAAGAACTTGGATGTCTCACATGAAATGCATTTATTCATATCTTGTCCACATGATTCTCTCTGCATGATAGAATCATTTTCGCAGCTGGCATATGAGAAAAAAAAATGTAAATGAAAAAAAATGTTAATAATTTACACAGCTTAAAAAAAAAACTACGAATTTACGGTAAAACTACTGGCACAAAAGTTGCTAGATGTTTACCGTTTCGTTAATAGATTTTCGGTTTTGGCAAATAAAAAAAAGAAAAACTCCGTTTGAAAAAGCGGTAACTTTCCGTTACAAGGTTTGATTTTTTTTGAAAAAATAATTTAATTTATAAAATTAATGAATCGATCAGTCGTCAAACAATTCGAACTTTCCGAGTGATTTTGTGCAGCTATATTATTTAACTCAATTTATTTTTTTTGGTATAATTTACTTCAAACCGGCCTGAGGATGGAACTCGAGACCTTTTGACAGCTGAATAAGTGTTTGCTTCCTGAGCCAAAACTGCTGATGTCAGTTTGAATAAAGTATATCTTTTATGAATTAGTAGGAAAATCTGTTGTGCTTTTCAAAGATTACGTTTATTTCATTTTATTTTAGACAGATGCACAGTTCTTATTATTTTTTAAATCAATTTTAATTTTTCAACTAATTTACTTTAAAAAAATAATTTTTAAAAATCATTGTTCTTTTTTTTTTCTTTTAAATGAAAAAAATTAGTCATTTTTTTAGAAAAAAAAAATGTTATACACATTTTTTTTAAATTGTCGTAAACTATTTATTTATTTATTTATTTATTGGGGCTCATTAGTTAAAAGATTTCTTTAATAAGAATTAAGAAAAAAAGAAAAAGAAAAAAACGTAATTTAAAAAGGATGTTTTATATTTTCATTATTTCATGGCTCCAGTGGGATTCGAACCCACCATCTACGCTCGCAGGCGATTAGCGGCATTGTGCCTTGACCACTCGAGCCCCACCAGTAGCCGGGAGGTTCTGACTTCGAAACTTGTAGACTGCAGGTGCTGGGCTCGAACCCAATCGCGGTCGTCAGCATAACCGTTCGGAGTTTTCCGGGGTTTTCTTCGAACCTTGGATTTCCATGCGTAAATATGGGTTAGGTTCCCTTAGAAAAACCCCCAAGGATGGCATCCCACCCAATAGGGACAATATCCCAAGCGCAGATAATTGACCGTCATAAAACAAAACAAAACAAAAAAATCTTGATCACTCGACCATGGAGACCCCCAGGTGATGGAGTGTCTCTGTTTTTTCTTTCTATTTCCATCCGTTTCGTTATTTTCAGGAAATATGGTGGAGTTTTCTGATTTTTAACTTAAAATGCCCTTTTGTTGCGAAAAGACTCTTTTTTGTGAAATTCGGGAAAAATATATATCCATGAATTTCAGATTGTTTTAACAGTGTAGATGAAAGCATTAGTAAACGCATCAGTCCGTACCTATATATTCAGTAGGATTACCTTCCAAGTCTATTATTAAATCTGAGATTTTTTCCGCTGTATAACACTTCAAATTTTCTCACAAAATCTCTTTTCGATCCATTACTTACGTGCATAATACATCCCAAAAGAATTTTGAAATCTAACGTGAAATATTTTTCTACACATGGCTTTACTCAAGTCCTTTCCACAGAATTTTTCTTTGCATTATAGGATTATTTCCATAACTGACAGATGGGAAAAATAAGAATTTTTTTCGATAATAAATGTTAATAATATAGATAAAAGCGTTGTTAACCTTATAAGTATTTATAGCAGGATTACCTTATAAGTTTACTGTTAAATCAAGAATGTTTCCGCCAAAGGACACTCCCAGCGTTTCTCAGAAAATCTCTTTTAGATCGATTTATGTAGGTAATATTTCCCTAAAGAATTTCAATATGTGACGTGATATGTATATTTCTGCTCATACCTTTATTTATGTTTTTTCAACTGAATTTTATTCTTTTCGATTTATGATTATTTTCGTTGTTGACAGATAGACAAAAGAAGAAATGTTATGAATACACAATTTTCATAACATAAATGAAAGCGTTATTAAACTTATCAGTAAGAACTTATAGCAGGATTACCCCCAGATTAGACCATTAAATCTAAACCTTTTCTTTTAAGGCAACACTGCAAGCGTTTTTTACAAATTTTTATTCATTATTTATGTAGGTAATACTCCCCAAAAGAATTTTGACACCTTGCACGAAATTGATATAATTGCTCAAGCTTTTACTTCCCGTAAAGCATGGTGACGTCTCTGCAACGTCGTTGTGAAATCACATTGTGACTTTGTGACCATCGATTGTCGATGTGACGTCACGTGACGTCGATATGAAGTCACAGTGACTAAAATGTGAAGTCGTTATGGCCGTTTTAGAGCTCTTTTGTGACGTTTCACAAAGTGGTCACAATGTGACAAATTTGTGAAAAATGTGTCATTTGACAAATTTGTGAAAAATGGGTCATTTGTGACTAATTTGACATTAACATTGTGACGAAACTGTGTCATTTGTGACTAATTTGACATTAACATTGTGACGAAACTGTGACAAAAGTGACGATATTTAAATTGCCAGAAACATGTTTTTTTAAGTAAATAACATATTTTGAAGGATATTTATAAATTTCTAAAGATTTTTAAGAAAGTCACATCTCAGTCACAATGTGACGTCACTGAGTGGTGGCATTTTGGTCACAGATGTGATGTGACCAAAGTGACTTACAGTGACGTCACTGTGACCATGCATGCTATTAGGGTTATGTCTTGTCAACTCAATTCTCTTTTTGCATCATAGGATCCTTTTTGTTGCACACATAGGTGAAAAAACGAAGTGTTTTAGATTAAATATTTTAATTACTTGTATTAATACATTTTAAAACTCATTAGTACGTACTTATATTTTCAGTAGGATTACCTTCTAAGTGTGCTTTTAAATCTGGGCTTTTTTCCGCCATGCAACGTTTTTCACAAAATCTCTTTTCGATCCATTACTTATATGGTTAATTTATGCCAAAAGAATTTTGACACCTCACATGGAGTATGTTTCTACTCATGGCTTTATTCAAGCCTTTTCCAATGAAGTTCTCTTTGCATTATAGGATTATATCCATAACTAACCGATGCAAAAAAGAAGAAATGTTTTCAACAATAACTGTTAATAACATTGATGAAAGCGTTATTAACCTTAAGTGTAAGTACTTATAGTAGTATTATCTTATAAATTTACAATAAAATTGTCAAGACTTTTTCTGCCACAGACACAAAATGTCTTTTCGATCGATTTATCTAGGTAATACTTTGCAAAAGAATTTTAACATCTGATATGTTAAGTATATTTCTGCTCATGCCTTTATTTATGTCTTTTCTACTGAATTTTTTCTTTACATTTTAGAATTATTTTTGTAGTTTACACTTGGAAAAAAAGAAATTTTATTAATACAATTTTAAATAACGTAGATGAAAACATTATTAACCGTATCAGTAAGTACTTATAGCAGTATTACTTTTTAAGTGTGCCATTTAATCTAGAGCTTTTTCGCCAGCTAAGAGTGCAAGCGTTTCTTGCAAAATCTTTTTTCGATTCATTATTTATATACATAATATTTACCAAAACAATTTTGAGTTTCACATGAAATGTATATCAGCCTCGACTAAATCATTAATTTTGTCTTGTCCGCTGAATTCTCTCCTTGCATAGGATCATTTTCGTAGCTGACATATGGGAAAAACGAAAGGTTACAATAAAAATGTTAATTCAGATGAAAGAATTATCAACCATATCAGTATGTATTTATATTTTCAGTAGGATTTATTTCTACGTGTATTTATAAATTTAGGCCTTTTTTCTATTATACAATATTTCAAGGGTTTCTCCCAAAATCTCTTTTCGATTCATTATTTATATAGTTAATATTTCATAAAAATTTGACATCTGAAGTAAAATGTATATCTCTCTGCTCATGACTTTATTCATATCTTGCGAACTAAATTCTCTTTTTTCATTATAGGATCATTTTTGTAGCTGACATATAGGAAAAAGAAGATACAGAATGGAAAAGTTTATTATATTACTTTAACCCTTTCTGGAACACTGTGCCTGGTCTGGGATACGTTATTTTAATTCCAAACTTGCGAATGGCACCAATAATATTTTAGTAGAATTTTGCTTTTAGAATAAAAGCTTAAATTAAGGAATTCAAAATGTCTAAAAAAATCGTTTGTGAATTCCGGTGTCAGTCGATAATTTCTCATTTTACTACAAAATCTGCCTGTACCGAAAAGGATTAAGAAAAAAATGTCTCTTTCTGTAGTACACAGAAATTATCTTACACAGGTAATTGGGAATCTATTCGGTAAAAATAGCTGTATCATACACTCGTTTCGTTAGAAATACGTTTAGATAATAAAGGGAAAAGTAAGTACCGTATTTTCGGGTGTATAGCCCGCACCCTGTGTATAGCCCGCACACCTAAACCGAGCAGCGCAGTAAAAAAGTTCGTGTATAACACGCGGAGATGCATCGGTGTATAGTCCGCGGGCTATACACCATTTACGAACGTATATTTCGATCAGGGTTCGAAATTAGAAGCCATTAGTCGTAATTTTTAACACAAATTTACCAAATTTTTTCGTGATGCATAATACCTACAGTCATTCGGATAAAAAATTAAGATTATCAGTACCGTGATTTTCGGAAGAAACGCCACGGCGTTTATCCTCTTCTGACCCCAGGGTTTATTTATGTACTTTTCTTAATTTCAGTTATGGATTTATATTATCAAACCGATACCTAAAAAAGATTGATCAGCAAAAAAATTAGAATTAATTTTTTGTTGATAAAAATTGATGATACATCAGGATTCAAAAAAGACATTTTTTGACAATTTCTTTAGATTTTTTAATTTTATTATACTTTTTTGTATTGTAAAAACACTGAAAAACATAAAATAAATATACATTTGGTAATTTTTCATTACTAATGGACTCTACAAATGATATCTTAACGCACAATAAAATTATTTGAGTTTTCATTTTTGCTCATTTCGTAGATTTTTGCTGCAATCCAATTTTATATAACACGTAGCTTACTAAAAAAGAGCTATAACAAACAAATTACTAATTTGTTTAATTCTTCTATCTGTTAGGCCTTTTTTTTACATTATTTATATACGTGAAAAAAAATTGTAAAGATATGTATCCTATAAGATACATCAGGTCTGAAGAGGCTAAGTGTTTTAAGATAAAATTTGAAGAGATGCGGCGTTTACGCGCATTTTTTTTTTCAAACAAGCGTGATGTTTTTTTTTTGATTTTTTCCGAAAATAAAAAAAAATCGGTGATAAATTTAAAATTTCGGACGTAAAATGTATACGTATATTAAGCCATTGGTTCCCAAAAGGATCGAATCCTCGGAATCGATCCGAAATGCACCAACATTGAAAAGGAACGATTCTTCGGAGTCTCTCTGAAATGAAACGACTCCGGAAAAGTTCGATTCCTTGAACTCGTTCCGAAATGAAGATTTCTGTACAGGAACGATTCCTCGGAATCGTTTCGAAAACGACCGACTGCTCTGAATCATTTTGAAATGACATAAATCACGCACTTTTTTTTGTTCTTTGCTACAGGGTAGGGTACCAAAACCGAAAAGAAACGATTCCTCGGACTCTATCTGCAATGAAACGACTCCGGAAAAGTTTGATTCCTTGAACTCTTTCCAAAATGAAACGACTCATTAAAGGAACGATTCCTTGAAGTCGTTTTGGAAGAGATGGCTCTGAATTATTTCAAAATGACACAAATCACGCACTTTTTTTTGTTCTTTGCAACAGGGTAGGGTAGATTATTTTTTTGAAAAATAAACAAAATCTTAAATGAAATTAAATTCAGAATTGTCGAGATTGGAAGGGTTCCGGATTTTGGATTTTGTAGTCTACAAACACAATGCGGTGCTGCAGCACTGTTTCGCTAGCAAATTATTTTCTGATATTTTATTTATAGATTTTTTTTTTTATGTCTTGCGTATAAGTCGACCCCCTACTTTGAAGTTCTTTTTTTGTCTAAAATTTCACGACTTATACGCGAGTATATACGGTAGCTATTATAGATCTATCAGTGCAATACTTGGTGATAGTTGCAACAGTTTTTCCAAACCCAGAAATAACTGAATTTAAGCAGCAAAAAAGCCTTTACAAACATGGCAGACTCTCTAAATTTCGCGGCACAGCAAAAAATATTACAAATTTTGATGTTTCTTTCAAATTTTTTGAGGTTTAAAAGTTGTAGAAAAAATATCACGATTTCCAATTTTCTAAAAAAAAATCTTTGTATAACCCGCACCGTGTATAAGCCGCAGCGGCTTTTTAGAAGGTTTTTCTTGTATAAGCCGCGGACTATACACCCGAAAATACGATAATAAGAATCGAATTAAACATATTTTTAGTACTGAAAACGATTTTTAGTAATCTTCCTACATTTTGCCGAAAACGAAAATGCATTTTTTTTTTCAAAGTATTTAATGCATACATAATTTTATATAAAATTTTTAATTATTTATACGTGAGGCCCAAAGTGATTCTCTTCGCTTATGAGCATTCTTTTATATGTTTATATAATAAAATATAATAAATTTATCAATAATACAAAAGGATTTTTTTAATTATACGATTTTCATCCAATTAAAAAATGTTTTAGTCATACAAAATTCGATTTATCTTTTATAATGATTTTTGTAAATGATCATATGTTATATTAGAACATTTTCAAAGGTTATTAGAAACACTTCTCGGTATTTAAGCTACAAATTTCTTGTCATTTCTAATTCTGCAGTTTTTAATGAGCACTTTATAAGAACCTTCAAAATTTAGCCCTATATGCATTTCTTGCCTAAACATTTACCATCCATCTTACGCAAGTGCTCATTGACGCTTTACTTTTTGTTTCATTTTTTAATTCAGTACAATTGTACGAGGTATAGAGAATATTTATTACCTGTGGCTAACTAATTGAAAAATGTCGTAACATTAATGTATTTATTTATAATTAAGTTGTAAAAATATTAAAATGTTGCATTGTCATCGGAAATACGTTTTTGTACCATACACTCGTTTCGTCAGAAATACTGTTAGATAATAAAGGGAAAAGTAAGTAATAAGAATTGATTCAAACAGATTTTTAGTACTGAAAACGATTTTTAGTAATCTTCCTATATTTTCCCGAAAACGAAAATGCATTTTTTTTCAAAGTATTTAATGCATACATAATTTTATATAAAATTTATCTTTTATAATGATATTTGTGGAACTATTAAGAAAGAGGAACGGACATACCTTAAAATACTGAAGTTTTAGCTGTAACCACTTTTCAGGTGTTCAATAACACAGAGTACAACAGAGCCTCAACTCGGCATGAAAAGAGTGCCCTCAGTTGATCACTTAAAAACTAAACCATTACGCTGGCGATTTTTATCCTCGTGATTTCTGTTTAACTGTAACCTTGTTCTGCTTGACGCTTCTTGCTGAATGCTGATTTGATTATCTTTGCACACGTGCTTATGCTATTTGATCTTAGATTTCCTCGCTTATATTGATTCGTAATTATTACTGTTATTATTCTTGTTATTATTTTACTACAACATTAATTTTAAAATAAAATTGAATTTCGACTGTTTCAGAACAAGTTTATAATAATTTTTTCATAAATTTCAAAACAAGAAGCAGCAAGTCGTCGCTGTATTTTTTTTTCTTTTTTCCATTATCATTTGTCGCCAAAGAAGCGATGTTTCGCCGAATTAGCAACCTCTCTTATGTTATGATCGTAGTTTCAGAGTGGTCCGCTCGTGTCGTTACTGTCTATGCGTAATCCCATGTTAAACAAGTTGCCATTACAGTGTATGAAAGTTGATTCTCTGTTCCGTACTCTGTGTTCAATAACATAGCGGCAATTTTCTACTAATAAATTAAAATGAAAAATTTCGCGATCTCTAATTTCTCAAACATTTTCAATGAAAAATAATAACGAAACTTATATTTATGTTTACTGGTGTAAGTTTATCCTAGCGATAGCACTTACACCCCATTGTGACAACGAAGACAACCTTCTGGCAATGACACCAGTAAAAAGAGCCAGAAATGTTTTATTATATTTGTGAGAGAATTTTCACGTGAATTAGGAGTTAAAATAACACGAACATTTCTATTTAAGTTTTATTGGTGGAATGTTTTATCGACAGTAATCAGAAGCTGCTCGTCCGATTAAAAGAAACAACCGTCATCTTCACTGAAAATAATAGGTTCTCAAAATTAGGTAAAAAGTACTCCATTTTAAGTACTTCACATGTTCAAAATAGCTCCGATCCAAAAGTTCTCAAAACTAAGAAACACATGTACTCATTTTTGAACCTTTATTTGTGTTTAAATACAAATCACTATTATCTGCCCCCTGAATTTACAAAATAAATTGAAAATATACTGGTATTTATTTATTGCGCGTAAGTATGAACAATTTTCATTTAATTGATTATTTATTAAAGAAAATTAGCAACTTATAAGTTAAATACACAAATCAAAAACTTTTATTTCAAGAGCATTATTTGCAAATATGCTTTAAAATTATAGTAAAATACTGTACATAATTTAATATTTACATTAATAAGCATATTTTAGGCCGTCATGAATGAGATAAAACAATACTGGGTACAATATAATCGTTTGTTTGGATTTAATAACATATACTGTTTCAAATTGAGAAAGCAATGTGTTCATTTTCGATCCAAACATACTTAATTCGATATATGTACATCGACTTACTCATTTTTGAGTACTTCTTTTTTTCAGTGATTTGATTACATTTTCTGTTATTTTTCTCGCAAGTGGTATACAATAGACCGTCATGAATGAGATAAAAAAATACTGGGTACAAAATAATCATTTGTTTGGATTTAATAACATATACTGTTTCAAATTGAGAAAGCAATGTGTTCATTTTCGATCCAAACATACTTAATTCGATATACCCAGCAAGCACATAACTTCCGGCATACGATCGGACCGGAGCCGGCAATGTCGGTTAAGTGTCGGTAGCAGATTGGCAGCTAAAACTTAAGAAACTGCTATTTTGACAGCCGGTTACGGTAATCGGTCCACACTTGGTTATATATCGGCAAGCGACTTATACCGGCAAGTGACACAGGACCGATATCTGAGTTCTGATAGTGGACCGATCAGATTTGCCAACATCGGTCCGAATTCAGAATATTTAGTCTTAACCAATTTTTTTTCTTTTTCTGAATTTTATTCGAGTTTGAGTTTTTGATAAGAAATGTATATTTCACGTATTTCATTAAAAATTCTGTCAGTGAGAAACAGAAAATATGTCAAAAATAACTTATATTTATGTATTTAAAAATATTGTTTTTGAATTAAATTTTAAAATGACTTACAATTATTTTAATCACAAAATAATTTTTAAATTCTCTCCTTTAAATTGTTAATCACTATTAGGAACTTAATCATAGAAAAACAGAAAAATACTTTGTAAGGTAATTAAATTTATTTTATATTTATCTATTCATTTTAAAAGCAATAACTCACTTTCTTATTTTATTTTTAAAAAAATAATTACTAAAAAGTGCTTAACATTATTTTTCAATGTAAAACATATAAAAGAAATCTACCCATTTTTTTACATAAAAAATTTTTTTCCCCAAAATATTATCTCACAAACGAAAAAAAATAATATTTCTATTTTATTTTAAGATTTAAAAATTATTATTGCAACAATTATTCGGAATTAATATTGCTAAAAACATATTCTGCATTAAATTATGAAATCACTTAACGTGAATTCTCATTCTAATTAAAAGTGATTAATTACCAACTTATTTTTTATTAAATTAGTTATTTTATGTTACAAATATATATTTCCTATTTTTTTTTACTTTATTATTTACTTTATTATTACATTTAATTACTTTATAATTCCAAAAAAGGAAATTGCATCTGAAAAACCTCTAAAATTCATTTATTAGATCCAGTACTTAAGCATTTTTAAATTTATAAAAAGGAATATGAAATATCTCCTATTTAAAAAAAATGTGTATAAAAAAATAATATATATATATATATATGTATATAATATATGTTACTTTTATTTTATTTTTTACTTAATAAATATTCATTATCAACTAAATAACATTGGAACATAGGTTTAAAACATAAATACTACTTTGAATCATCAAATGGCATAACATAATTTTTTATTCTATTTAAAAGTTAATTATTACCAATTTATTATTATTTAAAATAAGATTTTTCTAAGTTAAAAATATACACTTTAGAAATTAACGCAAAGCATGTAATTATGTTATAGTTTCTAATAAAAAATTTTATTTATTTAACAATACTTCTGAACAAAAAATATTATTTTTAATTTTGTAAATATACTATTTAATGTTTCTAAAATCTATAAGAAAAGCAATTCGTTTGCTTTAATTATTTGCTATTCATTAATTTAAATATCAAATTAATTTTTAAAATCAGGCGCATAAGACAATTACAAGTAAATGATTACAAAAAATAAAATAAAAACACTTTAATATTATAATTTTCCAATCTGTCATTTACGTCAACAACACTTGCCATTCACGTAGCACTTACTGAAAAACCACACCCTTATTACCACACATAATCCTCCCCTAACCAGCTCTGACTTGTCTAGTGGTTAAAGCGTTCACCTTCTGTGCTAGGGGTTGCGCGATCAAATCCCTCCTGTTCCCGCTGAAGTATGCCCATTGGCTCTCAAAATACTTGCTAGAGTGTTTAACAGATGGCGCCACCAGAGTTTTTTTTATTTGCTTGTGTCGGGTTTCAGCCGGTATTCGTGTAGTTAGCTATCGGCATAGTTTTTTGCCGATACAGGACCGGCTGCGTGCCTCATGGATCGGGCGGCATTCGCACGGCGTATCAAAAAAGATACGGAACTGATAGCAGCAACTGGCATCGGTCCGATACCGATGGCAGTGGCAAGCGGCTATCGTCCGATTGCTTTCCGATAGCTATGTGTTTGCTGGGATATGTACATCGACTTACTCATTTTTGAGTACTTCTTTTTTTCAGTGATTTGATTACATTTTCTGTTTTTTTTCTCGCAAGTGGTATACAATAGACCGTCATGAATGAGATAAAAAAATACTGGGTACAAAATAATCATTTGTTTGGATTTAATAACATATACTGTTTCAAATTGAGAAAGCAATGTGTTCATTTTCGATCCAAACATACTTAATTCGATATATGTACATCGACTTACTCATTTTTGAGTACTTCTTTTTTTCAGTGATTTGATTACATTTTCTGTTATTTTTCTCGCAAGTGGTATACAATAGACCGTCATGAATGAGATAAAAAAATACTGGGTACAAAATAATCATTTGTTTGGATTTAATAACATATACTGTTTCAAATTGAGAAAGCAATGTGTTCATTTTCGATCCAAACATACTTAATTCGATATATGTACATCGACTTACTCATTTTTGAGTACTTTTTTTTTAAGTGTTTTGATTACATTGTCTGTTATTTTTCTCGCAAGTGGTATACAATAGACCGTCATGAATGAGATAAAAAAATACTGGGTACAAAATAATCATTTGTTTGGATTTAATAACATATACTGTTTCAAATTGAGAAAGCAATGTGTTCATTTTCGATCCAAACATACTTAATTCGATATATGTACATCGACTTACTCATTTTTGAGTACTTCTTTTTTTAAGTGTTTTGATTACATTTTCTGTTATTTTTCTCGCAAATGGTATACAATAGGCCGTCATGAATGAGATAAAACAATACTGGGTACAAAATAATCATTTGTTTGGATTTAATAACATATACTGTTTCAAATTGAGAAAGCAATGTGTTCATTTTCGATCCAAACATACTTAATTCGATATATTTACATCGACTTACTCATTTTTGAGTACTTCTTTTTTTAAGTGTTTTGATTACATTTTCTGTTATTTTTCTCGCAAATGGTATACAATAGGCCGTCATGAATGAGGTAAAACAATACTGGGTACAACATAATCGTTTGTTTGGATTTAATAACATATACTGTTTCAAAATTGAGAAAGCAATGTATTTATTTTCGATCCAATATGGTATCCCATGGTACTATCATAGGTATTAAAAATTGCGCCGTTTAAAAAATTAAAATATTACGTTTTATTTCCCTAATATGGAAATGTAATAACGCATTTCAAAACCGAATTTCAACTGTTTCCATCTAAAATTGAAAAATCAACCGAATTCTTTAGCAAACCTATATATGGTATAGAGATTTGTATCTATTAACAACATGCATTTCAAAATTTAGTTCATTGCATGCCCCCCCCCTCTTTATTCATAGCATAATTATGTGCACATTATTTCTATAATTCTAGCATATCAGAAGTAGGTATTAAAAATTGTTTGTAAAATTCCGTCTCTATGTGCAACAAAAAAAGAAAAAATCATGTGTCAAGCATAAATTAAAAAACAATTTCCATCATATTCAGAATAAGAAATCAAAATTGCACCGTTTAAAAAATTAAAAAATTGCGTTTTATTTCCGTAATATGGAAATATAATAACGCATTTCAAAACCGAATTTCAACTGTTTCCATCTAAAATTGGAAAATCAACCGAATTCTTTAGCAGACCTCTATATGATATAGAGATTTGTATCTATTCACAACATGCATTTCAAAATTTAGTTCATTTAAGAGATACATATATTCCAGTTGAAAATTCCCCTCCAGAAACTTTCTATAATAAGGAGAATGGTATGCGAATGCTTTTATGCAGCCCTGTATATGAGGTACATAATTTATATATAAAGAGTAATATGTAAAAAAAATAATTAAATTTAAATGCGTCTACCGAATTTTAAACGTACTCACCAGCAATTATTAAGCAAAGACAGTACTGTAACCGATTTCTTTTGTGTGTCCCTGTAAATTAAGAAATGCTATAAATGCTCTGCTTTAACGTAACCAGAGTGAAATTCAGTGATTTATATCAGTTTCAATAAACAGGAAATAGCGTAATGCCCTTAAAATACTTTCAAAACGATCTTTCCCGATATACCACAATGTAACTGAATTCTTTTGAGTGTACTTGTAAATGAACCTTTAATTGTACATACTTCATATGCAATACCAAACATACTTTGGTGACCCTTTGGTGACTTTATCAATTGTATGAAAATCCGAGTAAATTTAGGTGAATTACAGAGTAGACAGACAAACCGAATGCATAACCACTTTTCTATTTTGGTAGAAAGTGCTAAAAACCAACGTGTGTTAAACAAACGAGTGTAAATAATGATTTTTTTAATAAACCTTCTTCCTAAAAAAACTTATACTAGTCAATCTTTTCAACTCATATGTTTACTTAAAAATCGCACAACTCAATGTTGCCAGATGGGCTACTTTTTTTTAAATTCAGATTCTTGACTGGCACCACTTTTTTGAGATAGTAAAATGCGTAGTATTTAATGACATATTAATAAAGGCGAAAACAAACGGAATTTTGCCGTTTCAAAAAAGTGGTGCGAGTCGGGAAATCTGAATTTTAAAAAAGTAGCCCACTGGCAACACTGGCACAACTTATGTCTTTCTAGTCAAGAACTGATTTATACTAATGTAACGCGAATTTCTTAACACCAAAAAGAAATTTTAACAAGTATGAAAAATCATGCGTTAAGCATAGATTATGAAGCACTTTCCAACACTTACTGAAATCTTTAACAAAAGTTTGTTATTTAGGGAAATAATAGTGTATAGCCAAATATACCCAAATATGTATTCCAGTACATTAGAAGAGCCCTGTATTTCATATGTCAGTTCATATAATGGGAAAATTTAGCTTAGCAAGAAAATACCCAGTAGCTTGAGATTTCTTTTTCAGCAATTCATACTATTAGATGGAAACATACTTGAATACTTTTGTTCAGCCCTGTAGTTTACATTGTACCTTTATTACACGTCAGCATTAGGCTAAAATTTATTGTAAACTAAAACACTTTTAAAACAACTGAAATCACATTCTCATAAATCATCATTCATACGCGTCCATGTATCGAATTCTTTGCGTGGCCCTGTATATCCTTTTATCTATATTCTGCAAACATTTCTCAGTAAATTGAATGAAGCTCAGCGTAAAAATGCATAGCTTATTTAAGAACCACGTTTAAATAACTTACACTCATATTCAGTAACGTTAGTGAGCTCTTTATGGGTAGCCCTGTATATCAACTGTAACATTTATACACACCATATAATGTGCATATATTTAGCGAAATATAAACGCGCATATCATAATTAAAATGCATTTCATCCCTCCATCAGCCATCATCGGACACATATACGGTACTTCGGAAAAAATATATACTATTTGAAATCTTTTGTGTGGCCCTGTAAATGCTATGTCCTTCATATTATGCAAGACAGTAGCGTATAATTTATATTAAGCTTTAGAGACATATATCAATTTTATTATGCATGAAAAAGCTTAATATACTTAAAATATGTAATGGGAAACTTTTGATTCGCCCTGTAGATAAACTAATCATGGTAGAAACTTCATTTTCGATAGGACTTGTGCTAGGGTAAACGTCAATAATGTCCTAAAATTTCATAGCAATCGGAGCATATTAACGATTTTTCCCCATAGGCCGTAATGTAATGGGAAACTTCTGATTCTCTCTGTAGATAAACTAATCATGGTAGATACTTCATTTTCAATAGGGTTCGTGCTAGGGTAAACCTCAATAACGTCCTAAAATTTCATGGCAATCCGAGTATATTAACGATTTTTCCCCATAGGCCGTAATGTAATGGGAAACTTTTGATTCGTCCTGTAGATAAACTAATCATGGTAGATACTTCATTTTCAATAGGGTTCGTGCTAGGGTAAACATCAATAACGTATAAAAATTTCATAGCAATCCGAGTATATTTACGGGAGTTAGAGAGCGGACAGACGGACAGACGGACAGACGGACAGACAAACCGAATGCATAAGCACTTTTCAACTTTGTTGGAAAGTGCTAAAAAGTTATTGTACTTTGTTTTTCCGTTTGATGCTTTTATGGAGTCTTAACAAATGGTTAATGGAATCTCACTTAGAAGATTTTATCGCGTTTTAAAATTTCATGGTACTAAAGAACTTTAATTTACTACTTACTTTTGCTTCAAGAAAGTTGTACATTTCCACAACTACTTTGGTTTAATATTTAACATTTTATCGATATTTGCCGTTTTATTTCAAAAGGCATATTTCTACGGTATATGCTAAAATTAAGCATTTTTCCATACTTGCAGATACTTAAGAGGCATAAATTTGGAAAAGTTTGAGATTTTTTCGAATCTATAAAAATTTTGAATATCATTCCTCGTTGATAATGGTATGCACCAGTGTAAAGAAAAAAATATACAATTTTCTGCAAATTGATTGGGATTTATTTTGGAATCTTCCTCATTTCTTTTATTTTTGAAATAGCCAATGTCACGTCGATTTTAATTGTAGTTAATTTTCTAGATTTATATAAAGTTCTATTTCGGTCAAACAAATTCCCATTAATTTTTATTTTACCGATTTTTGACGATATCCCTTTGTTTTATTTCAATCTCCTTCTTAAAGAAAACTGATACACATGTTTTCAATTCATAGTCTCTCTTAAAAAATTGCACAACTTATATCTTTATTGTCAACAACTGATTTATACTAATGTAGCGCGAATTTCTTAACACCGAAAACTTGTTTAAAAAAATTGTTGTGCTTTTATTTTCCGTTTGATGCTTTTGGGGAGTTTCAACAAATGATTAATGGAATCTCACTTAGAAGATTTTATCGCGTTTCAGAATGTCATGATTCTAAAGAACTTTTATTTACTACTTACTTTTGCTTCAAGAAAAGTGTATCTTTTCACAACTACCTTGGTTTGATATTTCATATTTTATCGATATTTGCCGTCTTGTTTTTGAATAAATATTTTTACGATACGTTATTTGTTTATTGTACGTGCTGGTACTATGCTCCAATTTAAAGAATAAAAATACATTTTTCTGCCTATTGAAAAGGATTTCTTTTGGAATCTTCTTAATTTTTTTTTATTTTTGAATTAACCAATGTCACGTCAATTTTAATTGTAATTAATTATCTAGATTCATTTAAAGTTCTATTTCGGTCAAACAAATTCCCATTAATCTTAATTTCACCGATTTTTAACGATATTTCTTTTTTTTTTTTTTTTTTTTCACTCTTCTTCTTCAAAAAAAATTATACACATGTTTTCAACTCATATTTGTCTTTAAAAATTACACAACTTACGTATTTATTGTCAAGAACTGATTTATACTAATGTGACGCGAATTTCTTAACATCAAAAACGTGTTTTAAAAAGTTGTTGTACTTTATTTTTTCGTTTGATGGTTTTATGGAGTTTCAACAAATGGTTAATGGAATCTCACTTAGAAGATTTTCTCGCGTTTCGAAATTTCATTATACTAAAGAACTTTTATTTACTACTTACTTTCGCTTCAAGAAATGTGTATATTTTCACAACTACGTTGATTTGATATTTCACATTTTATCGATATTTTTTCGTTTTGTTTCAGAAGAAATATTTTTAAGATACGTTAAATATGCATTGATTATGTCTGAATTAACCATTTCTCCTTAGGTGGAAATACTTCATAGACTAAAATTTATAATAGTTTGAGATTTTTCGAAACACTGCAGAAGTTTTAAATATTATTTCTCATGGATGCAGGTATGCACCAATTTAAAGAATAAAAATACAATTTTCTGACGATTGATAGGGATTTCTTTTAGAATGTTCCTCATTTCTTTTATTTTTGAATTAGATAATATTCTTTTATCCTTTTTTATAGTAGTTTTTAATTCTTTTAGTTTTAAATATCATAAAGTTTTAAATACCATTTCTCGTAGATACTTGTGTTATGCATCAATTTAAAGAATAAAAATACAATTTTCTGAAAATTGATAGGGATTTCTTTTGGAATTTTTTTTCATTTCTTTTATTTTTAAATTAGCGAATGTCACCTCCATTTTTAATGTAAATAATTTTCTAGATTTACATAAAGTTCTATTTCGGTCACAGAAATTCCCATTAAACTTTATGTCACCGATTTTCGACAGTATCACTTTGTTTTATTGCAATCTTCTTCCTAAAGAAAACTGATCCACGTGTTTTCAACTCATATTTTTTCTTAAAAAATTGCACAACTTATATCTTTAATGTCAAGAACTGATTTACACTAATGTAACGAGAATTTCTTAACACCAAAAACATGTTTTAAAAAGTTGTTGTACTTTATTTTTCAGTTTGATGATTTTATGGAATTTCAACAAACGGTTAATGGAATCTCACTTAGAAGATTTTATCACGTTTCAAAATTTCATAATGTTAAAGAACTTTTATTTACTACTTAACTTTTTCTTTAAAAAACGTGTATATTTTCACAACTACCTTGGTTTGATGTTTCATATTTATCGATATATACTGTTATTTTTCAAAAGAAATATTTGACAGAAACATTATATATACGTTGATTATGCTAGAATTAAGCATTTCTTCATAGCATATTTCAAAGTTACATATTAAAAATTTTTGAATTTTTTTCAAAAGTTTTAAATGTGATTTATCTTAGATAATGGCATTATGCGCCAATTTAAAAAATAAAAATTAAATTTTCTGCAAATAGATTCGGATTTCTTTTGGAATTTTCCCCATTTCTTTAATTTTTGAATTGGCCAATAGGGTTGATCGAAAAGTATAGGAAAAAATTTTTTTTTAGAAATCACTATCGGCGCGGCGTGCAAAAGTTGCCTTTTATGCATACTAGTTTGTAGGATTTTTTTTATTAATATCCATTCATATCTTCCGGTGCCCCAAGCGCCCCAAAAATAATCAAAAATTGAGTTTTTTATGATTTTTTTTATATTTTTTTGTTTATTTATTTTTTCTTAATTACTTTTGGCGCGGGGTGCAAAAGCTATCTTTTATCTATCTTAGCTTACATATTTTTACTTCCTTCTATCTTTACAAGAAGAAAGTATTGGATTCATGAAAATTTTCGACTTCCCGTTTTCAACGGATTTATGCGTTTTAGAAGGTCCTGAACACGTTTTGACTATTTTTAGAAAATGTCTGTCTGTGAGTCTGTCCGTCTGTCTGTGAGTCTGTGTGTCTGTCTGTGAGTCTGTCTGTCTGTATGTGACAAAAAAATTGTGGGCGCTCTATCTCAAGAACTAATGCTCGAAATTTAATAAAATTTTATATTCTGTTAGACCTTGATATGAATTAGTGCCTATTGGTTTTTGGTGAAAATTGGCCTGCAGGTGGCGCTGCTATACTACGTTTTTCATGATTTTCATGTTTGCTATATCTCAAGAACTTATGCACAGAACTTCACCAAACTTCAGATTCTGTGATCCCTTGATGTACATAGATGCTGATTAAGTTTTGGTGCAAATTGGCCAGCAGGTGGCGCTGCTATACCACGTTTTTCATGATTTTCATGATAGCTATATCTCAAGAACTAATGCACAGAATTTCACCAAACTTTAGATTCTGCTATACATTGAGATACATAGCCGCTTATATGGTTTTGGTGTGAACTGCCCTATAGGTGGCGCTGCTATGCTATATTTTGCACGATTTTTGCGATAGCTATATCTCAAGAACTAATGCAGAGAACTTCATCAAATTTTAGATTCTGTTACACTAGAATATATAACATAATTAGACACTGATTACATTTTGGTATTAACCTTGCAACAGGTGGTGCAGCTATGCTGCATTTTGCACAATTTTTCCGATAGCTATATCTCAACAACCAACGCACAGAATTTCATCAAACTTCAGATTTTGTTACAAAATGACATATAACATAACGACACGGTGATTACGTTTTGTTATAAATCCTTCAACTGATGGTGCTGCTGTGCTATATTTTACTCGTTTTTTTTTAAATCTAGCTATATCTCAAGAACTAATGCACAGAATTTCATCAAACTCCAGATTCTTTTACAACATGACATAATTAGACGCTTTTTTACGTTTTGGCATAAATTGTCCAAGATATGGTGTTGCTGTGCTACGTTTTGCAAATTTTTTGTTCTAACTATATCTCAAGAACTAATGGACGAAATTCCATCAAATTTCAGATTCTGTTAGGTCTTGACATCAATAGATGCTTATTAGGTTTAAGTATAAATTACCCAACATGAGGCAGTACTAAGCTCATTTTCTCAGAATATTGATTAAATTTTGCGTTTTAGACTTTTCGGATAATAGAATCTCATTAGGCTAGGTCAAATATTCGAGGAAATTCGATAGTGGGTAACTTTGGCTTCACCACGTTTTTTTTTTTTTTTTTTTTTTTTTTTTTTTTTTTTTTAAAATATTAAAATGTATTTATTAGATAGAAGAAAGTTTCGGGATTGACACATCCAACTAGTTTTAAAATAAAATTCATTCATATCTTCCGGTGCCCCAAGTGCCCCAAAAATAGTTTAAAATTGAAATTTTCTTGAAATTTTTATTTTATTTTATTTTATTTAATTTTATTTTATTTTACTTTTTGAAATTCATTTGGCACTGGGTTGGAAAGTTGTTATTACAATACTAAATAACTCTGCAGCTCCCATATATTTTTTAAATCAAAATCCATTCACATCTTTAATGCACCAATTATAATTAAAAACTGAAATTTTTACAAAAATGTATTAAGAATTATAATTTACGAAAAATACTTGCAAATTTTGAAAACAGTTTAATTAATAACGTATAAGGTTATAAATACCATTAATTTTACAATAGTAAGCCACATATAAATTTAAAAATCAAAGCATTAAATCATACAAATTACAAAAATCGAACTTACGTAGAGAAAAGTTTTACATTCTTCAATTTGGAAATTTACATATTTTTAAAATTTGTAATCTTTTTTTGGTATCATAGTGTTTTATAGTATAAAACAGTGTCTTTTTTCTTGTCCAGATACAGTTTCTGATGCCTCAGACACTAGTCGAACGCATCTTTCAACCGCTTGGGTATGGCATGGATATTTTGACCATTCATTCGTTTTTACAACTTTTATCATATTCTCAATTTCTTCGCAAGGCACATTCATCAAAAGAGGTTGTTCAAAACGTGAAACTCGTTGCCAGTCAATACGTTCAAAATAATCCTTCGCTTTGAAGTTTATTTGGGGTACTTTGAAAATTCTCACTTCTGGTGATTTTCTCTTTTTATTTCTAGCAAAATTAGCTTTCGTATTGCTAAAGATCTGATATGCTCTCTGTTATCTGTGAGCATTGACAATAGCAAATTTTCAGGGAGGAAAAAAAAAGTTTTTCGTTGAATAACAGCATCTACGATCTTTCTTAAATTGGGTTCCAAATATCTAGAATATGTGATAAGTTTCCAAATATAACGCGCTCCTTCAGTTATGGATGGCTTTGTTTTGATATGAAACCATACAGGCGCATATACCGTCATAATATATGTTGTAAGAGTAATGAGATTATCAGAAGGATTTTCTGTAGCCACTTATAACCTTAGAACTCTACACGCAGTTGTTAGTCATCTTGAGCGATAAACTGGACCAGGTTTCATTAATGCCAGATCAGAACCACATTCACCACGTGATGTTGCTATGCAAATATTGCTGCTCATTGCTGAGAACCCTCCTATCTATGTTGTTTTCCAAATAATAAAGTATAAAAAGTTTATTTTATACATATAATAAAATACGATAAACGATTTCTCATCCTCTCGATCTACGTTTTACGTTAGATAAATTATTTTTTAACTGTTAATTTTACTTGTATTTTTTAGCTCAAAATTTGCATGAAACTCGATTTTCAGCAAATAATTAAAAGTTTTCGGGCATTGGAAGAAATTTATCAAAATCGAAAATTATTTGGATGCATGCTAATATACTATAAAATGCATCTTTTTTATCCCGCTGATAAAATAATTTAAAAGAAATTAAAAAAACAAAAATTATAAACTTTTATAAAAATTTCATTTTTTTACTATTTTGAGGGCGTTTGGGGGCACCGGAAGATATGAATGGATTTTAATAATAATAAAAAAGATTGAACTAATATATATATAAGGCAACTTTCGCAATCCGCGCCAAAAATAATTTTAAAAATATTAAGAAGCAAAAAAAAATTATATAATTTATAAAAATTTCAATTTTTAACTATTTTTGAGGCGTTTGGGGCACCGGAAGATATGAATGGATTTCAATAAAAAAAACATATGTGAATTAGTATGCATAAAAGGCAACTTTTGCACCCCGCGCCGATTCGATTATCCGAATTTCGATTTTTCGATCCACCCTATTGGCCAATGTCACATCCATTTTTATTTTAATTAATGTTCTAGATTTATGTTAAATTTTATTTCGATCAAATAAATTACCATTCAACTTTATTTCACCGAATTTCGACTATATAAGTTTGTTTTATTTCGATCTTCTTCCTAAAGAAAACAGATACACGTTTTCAACTCATATTTCTTCTTAAAAAATTGCCCAACTTATGTCTTTATGTCAAGAACTGATTTATACTGATGTATTGCAAATTTCCTAACACCAAAAACGTGTTTTAAAAAGTTGTTGTACTTTATTTTTCCGTTTGATGCTTTTATGGAGTTTCAACAAATGGTTAATGGAACCCCACTTAAAAGATTTTATCGCGTTTCAAAATTTTATGGTTTCAAAGAACTTTTATTTACTACTTACTTTTGCTTCAAGAAATGTGTATATTATCAGAACTACTTTGGTTTGATATATCATATTTTATCGATATTTTTTCGCTTTGTTTCAGAAGAAGTATATTTACGATATTTTATGCATGCCTTCATTATACTGGAATTAAGCATTCATGGATAGGTGAAGATACTTCAGAGACTTAATTTTACAAAAGTTTAAGATTCCTCGAAATGCTACAAAAGTTTTAAGTATAATTTGTTGTAAATACTTAGTGTTATGCACCACTTAAAGAACAAAAATACAATTCCTCAGCAAATTGATAGGGATTGTTTTTTAAATCTTTGGATCTAGCCAATGTCACGTCAATTTTTATTATAATTAATTCTCTTGATAGACAAAAAGCTCTACTTCAGTCTAAGAAATTCCCATTAAAATTTACTTCGTAGAATTTTGAAGGTATTACTTTTGTTTATTTTAAACAAAAACAAAATATTTCCAAGTCCAACAAAAAGTTATTAAAAAGTGTAATGCTTCCATATATTTGAATTAAGTGTTGAAAAAAAATTAAAATCTATGATAAACGCTATCTCAATTTTGTCATTTCGTGCAACCCTGTATATAATGAATTTATAGAAATTAAAAACACATTTCTGGGGAAAATAACTGGAATTTAAAATACATATCGTAATCGATATGTATTTTAAATCGGCGGATATCGTAATCGATTCCATCATCGACCAACTATCATCAATTATCGACCTGTAAACGATTTGTAAAACATGTCTTTATAAGTAACCAATAAAAACTAAACACTTTATAATCTATAGAAAACGTGTTGTGTTATAGTGATCCATATCAATTGCATGATGTTGAAATCTATAAATGTCACTAAAATGCACCGTAAACCGCGAGGATCCGGTTTTTTCTGATTGTTATAATTACGAAATATTATTTGACAGGGACGCCACATTTTCGGGGCATCGCAAATTTATTCTTTTCTTTAAACAATTTCAGTGTCCGCGAGAAAAAAAATACATTTGATGTCCGCCACGAATTAAAACAAGTTGGAAATTGCACGTGAAGTGTAGCAAATGAGGTGCGTTCGTACGATAACGAAGTTTTAAATATATCACTCTCATATATAAATCTCATAAAACTGTAAATAACTACAATTAAAATGCGCACCAAACAATATTCTCCCTATACAATTATGCAATGGAATACTTTTGTGTTGCCTTATAAATCAATAACAATCTTACAATAATCAATCTTACACTAACAATAATCAATTCTTTGCACCACAGATTATGCAAAATGTATATTATAATATTTACTTTATAGATGCATATCAATTTTATTACGTTCGAATGAGTGTAACACCATTAAAATGCATTTGAAACTTTTTTCCCCATTGACTGTAATGTAACGGAATCCTTTTGATTGTCCCTGTAATTGATCTATGCATCCGATTTTCATAAAATTTGAAATGACTCGACAAAATTATGTAATAATTATGTATTTTAAATTTCAAACGATTCAGTTGGATAGTTTTTGCGTTGTTATATGCGGACGGACAGACAGACGGACAGACAGACGGACGGACTGAACGACAACAATAGGTGCTACGTATCTTAAGTAATTACGAACGCACCTAACAGCATTGGTATATCGCAATTATCAGAAAAATTTGAGCCGAGAGAAAGTTACGTTTGGTACACACTCATAGCTCTTGGATTATTCAGATATGCTTTTACAGAGAGATAATAGATATCGCATGCGAACCGTCTAATAATTAGCAGAATTTCATCTCATTTTCATCTATCTTTGGAACTGTTAATAGAATTTATGCTTTAAAATTTTTAAAATTAATTGAAAAGTACCACCGTAAATACATTTCAAGAACTGTGGCACAAATGGTATGTAAAAATTGTAGCTTCTGACAACATTGCAACCTACTATATTCGCAATGCAGCATCAATTAAATTAAAATCATACTTAAAAAATATTTTCAATAAATGAATTGATGAAAAGTAATGCATTGAAAAAGAACAAGTACATAAATGCTTATATTCAACTGAATTCCAATGTATTGTACTTTGTATAACGACGATATAGCATTAATAACATTTTAACTTGTCAGATGCGGTAATCCCAAAATCTTATCCATGTTAATACTTTCTGAAAAATGCAGCATAGCAGCGTCACCGGTTAGGTTATTTACTCCAAAATCTAGTGAGCTACAACTTATGATGATATGTCAATTCATAACTGAATCTAAAGTTTGATGAAAATTCGTTTATCTGTTTCTGAGATAGAGCTATTTCAATTTTTTACAAGTTCTGCACAACAGTGACATCTGTTGGTTGATTCACAAAAAAACTAACCATGATCAATTTTAATAGGTACTAAATGCGTCTGACATTTCATGTAAATCCATGCATTGGTTCTTGAGATGCAGCTATTGGGAAATCGAGAAAAGGCAGCATAGTAGTGCCACCTATAAAGAGATTTTCACGAAAAACTAAATAATTTTAATCTGTATCAAAGACTATCTGAATATGAAGTTTGAGTAACATTCGTGTATTAGTTCTTAAGATAGAACTATTGTGGAAATTTTGAATAAGGCAGCATAGCAGCATCATCTGTTGAGATAAAACAAATCAACATTAAATTAAATTAAGGACTAACTAAATCAAAAGCTTGATGAACATTCGTGCATTTGTTCTTGAGACAGAGCTGTTGTGGAAATTGTGAATATGGCAGCATAGCAGAGCCATCTGTTGAGCGACATACAAAAAGAAAAAAAAAATCACATCCAATTGATATCAAGGTCTAACAGAATCTAGAATTTTGTGAAATTCCGTGCTTTAGTATTTGAGATAGAATGCCTAAAAAATTTTCTCACATACAGATTTACAGAGTGACAAACAGTTTCACACACAAACATTTTCTAAAAAAACATTAAACCATGTTCAAGACCTTCTAAAACATATAAATCCATCGAAAAACGAAAGTCAAAATTTATCACGAATCCAGAACTTTCTTCTTCTAAAGATAGAAGAAAATAAAAATGTTCAATGAACAAAAAGATGCATAGATATTAATAAATTTATTTTTAAAAATTATTTTACAAAGAAAACGTATATGATATACGTCCACTCTCAACGGTGGCCAATGGCTAATTTCTAAACCGTTAGTCATAGACATATAGTTCCAATTGCAAAAATGCTTTAAAAAAGATAAAGAATTGTTTTTCAAGCGATTTACGTCAAAAAGATAATTTATTAAAAAATTACGAAAATTAAATTTTTATACGGTCCCCTTGTCCTATACGTGATATTTAGTAATTTTTTACCACTACTATAACAAGTAATACAAAAAAGTCCCATTCCTCTGCGATTAAAATTGACCGAGTTATAGCTGCTTAAATTTGAAGCATCTTTTTTGCTGCAAAATAGCGGGCAGTCACAAATTTACTGGAAATAAAAATAAACGTAAGATATAAAATTTAACATTAAACATTGAGAGTAAAATCATTTTTTCAATATTATTTTTAAAATTTATGTTGATGATTACATATTAAAGCAAAATTTGTACTAAAATTATAAGTGAAAAAATAACAGAAAGTTTGTTAATTTAAATTATGAAAAGCAACAGTCACAATTCATTACAAAATAGCATATACTTAAAACTCTATTAGATGACTTAACCTAAAAGAATTTGGTGTTGTCGTATAAAATAAATAAATGATACGCACCTAAAATTGTATTAATATTAAATTCATTGGACATAAATAAGTATGCAAATTGAACCTCGATAGGATATTTGGAAGTGAGTTAAAATTTTAATAATAATTTTGAACTAGGGAAACATACATAGGAACGTTTTAAGCAAAATAAAAGCCTATCAAAATAACACATCTTTTTAAGATAAAATCGCGAATTCCCAAATTTTCATTTTCTCGATAAAGAGAATTTTAAAATTCATATCTTCAACTATTTTAACCAATCTAGAAGTTAATTAATAAAAATTAACACTCCGTAAAACTTATACGGTGTTAGCACCTTCAGTTAAATTGCTTTGATTTCTTTTATCTCATTTAATACATTTTTGTAATTGGAACTATATGTCTGTGACAAATGATTTAGGAATTAATTATTGGAATGCGTTGGAAATGGAAGTCCTTTATAATAATTTAAGCACGTAGTATACGTTCCCTGAAAACTTCGTCCAACTCATTCGATTTCAGCTATAGAAAAGTGGTTTAACTCATGAAATTTAAAGTTTCATAACTTGGTCAATTTTAATGTTAGATGGATGGGACTTTTTTTGTATTGCTTAAAAGCGTGATGGAAAAGTTTGACTAAATATCACTGATAGGACCGGGGGACCGTATAAAAAGTTAATTTTCGTATTTTCTAAATAAAAAGTTTTTTTTCACCTAAATTGCTTAAAAAACAATTATTTACCTTTTTTAAAGCATTTTTGCAATTGGAACCATATGTCTAAGACTAACGGTTTAGAAATTAGCCATTGGCCACCGTTGAGAGTGGACACCCTGTATATTACAGTAAAAGATAGTTTATTAAATATGTATAAAAAATTCTTGAAAAAATTAAAAAATATATATTCTTCATCTTATTCTTAAATAATGTAAAGTTATTGCTGTAATAGTGTTTAAATATGAAGACAATAAAAATCCATGTTGAGAAAATAAAACGATAATTTTGACAAAGTCACGAGATTTAAGAAAAAATTTTTCATTCTGACCTGTTTTCTAAAAATTTATTATTAACATCCCTTCTTTCTAATCATTATGTTCACGTCACTGAAAACAGCTGACATCTGCAGTTTTTCGCATATTCAAGCCATTAATTAACTTATAATTTTGCCTTAGTGCCAATTTTGACACGTACAGCTATTATTCATTATTCATAACTTGTAAAATATAAGTTAAATTTAAGTAATATGGAAGTACAAAAATAACATTTAATTAATCAAAAGGTCGTAAAAACTTAAATGATGAAGAAAAATGATTTTGGCCTTACAATTGCATTTATGGTTATTTTTAGAAAAGAGAGTATCATACACCAGTAGTTCAAAAGAAAAAATAATTACTGATATATTACTGATTACTGATATTATATATTACTGTATTACTGATATATTTCCTTATAAAGTTGCATAATAATAAAAATATATAACGATTTATCCGATATAAAAGAAATTTTTATATTTAAATAAAGGAAATTTATACATTTATTGTCAAGGTAATCAAGTTAGATTATTTACTTTCTAAAAACCTGTTTCGTATCGTCATAGTATTTATACTTTTATTTATTTAGCTGCTGTGTTTATGAATAAATACGAAATAAGTAGTGAGGTTTCACAAAGCAATTTAACTTTTGACAAATTAAAACATTTATTGTACTATCTTAATTACTTGTAAAAAATATATAATAAATAAAAGCTGTGATAAGTTAACACATAAACATAACTTCACACAATCGTCTAACGCACTGAACTATTTTATAGCTGTAGACGTAGAGTAAGTAGTTCTCAATGCTATTTCATTTTTACCGATGCCAAATGCCACTTTTTAATATTTATTATTTATATTTATGTTGATTATAGTTTTTGAATGCATTAAATAGTTTTTAAAGTCTTAAATGCATTAAAAATGAGTCGTAATTGTTTCACGCAAAAGTTGGTGAACAAATAAAAATAAAAAATAAAAAAAATTTTAACCCCTTGAGGAACCAGCAAGAATGCCTGTGTAAAATTAAATTCTCCATGGAAAAACCAAAAAATTTTATTATAAATAAAGAAAAGGCAATTTCCCAGCATTTTGCAGCCAATGTTAAAAATATAAAAATTTGTTAAAAGTTTCTGGTGAGAATCTTGTTTAAATTAGGGGGTATAAAATTCCTCCCACCGCTCCACAAGGGATTAAAACATATTTTTGAGACCTGTAAAAATAGTATTAAAATAATATTCTACACCAGGGCGCGAAATTTCCACTCGCCAGTTCGCCATTGGCGAGTACATATTTACCGTAGACGAGTAAGTTTCGTCTTTTAACGATGTATTCCAATCCAAACTTCTTATTTTCTGATTTATTTTTTAATCCACTTTTGCTATTAAACACACCAAACTTGCAAATTCTCGTTTTAGAAAAAATTTAGAAATTATTCAAGATACCGTGTTTGTCGATTTTTTGGTAAATGCAGAAAATATTGCAATATAGGCTGCCAAAAACGGCGTTTTTAACCGAATTTTCAAAGGGCGAGATCTAGGGAACGAAAGAAAAGGATCAAACTGAGAAAATAATTCTTTATGATTCAAAATCTAATAAAGTGAGCGAAAAAGAAAATCACACAGCATCTTATACGTCTCTTCAAAAATCATCTCATCAAGTTTCATCTGCTCAAAGTCACATGCGCCTTTAAAATTCAGTGCGAAAATGTATCGGAAAATTTCGAGCTGTTGAGAATGAAAAAGTATTTTTTCGAATACACCTTAAAATGTTGTGCTTCAAATCAAACTATGCACAGCGATACACGGATGTAATTCAAAATAAAGCAAGGTTTTTATTTTCCAAAAGAAGTAAAAATGCTCGTCACCTATTTCTTCGTCTTTCCTTCATCGTTAGCTCCTTCTAACAATAGTCAATTTAAATTAAATTTGTCATACATATTTCCTTTTCTGTGCAGGTGTGGGGGCTGACGTTGTTGTCTAAATGAATGGAAAATAGTGGCGAGTAAAAATTTTAGTCTGGCGAAAACCTTCTAAGCTGAAATTTCATGCCCTGTTCTACACTAATCACTTAATTGATGAATATTTTTAACAAAAACTTTCATATAATGCCTATGTTTTTCATTTCCTTTACAAAACTGATAATATTTTAACAATGGTTTCTCAAAACAGATTTTTTTTTGCTAATGGAATCAAAAGAATGCATAGATTAAATAATTTGAAATTTACAACAAAAATTTACTGCTGAAAATAATAAATAATGATCGGTCTATGGATGCCCGTACGTGGTACGGGTAGATCCTGATTGGTAAAAGCACGTTGGCCGTATGACGTACGAGCAAATCAGGGAAGTTGTTAACTTGGTTTTTTGTTATCTACATATTTTATCAATAAAAAAACAAGAAAAGAAAAAGAAAAGAAAGAAAAAAAGAAAAGAAAAAGACACTGCAACCCCCATCAACTCATTTCAAACAAGAAAGAGCTCTTCTAAAAACTTTGATTTACTAAATACCTTTAAGGTAACATAAATTGAATTAGATTTTACATATTCTGCAGCATCTGGAGAAGCATAATTTGCAGGGTAAAGGAATGTAGGCTTTAAAACGGAATATAATAGATCAAAGTTAGCACTCTTATCATTTGGAATAATAGTATATATCAAATCAAAGTAAGAAAGTTTGGAGTTTAAGGTATGGGTATGCGTGGAAATTACTACCGAGGAAAATCCTATTTCGCGGATAATCCACATAATTATGTAAAAAGGAACAAAAAACATAAATATGCACTTGAAGAGTTTATATAAACAATAGGTAACATAAACCTACATTTGGTCATTTTATACGCTCAATAAGTAACATAAACATACTTATTACTTAAGGAATAATGAAATTATTCTCTACTTACAAATTTGTAGATTTGCTTCTTTCAGAATTCAGTCAAAAGTACCTTCTACTTTCTTTATTTATTTTTTTCTTTTTTTTTTATTGATACAATTTTTCTTAATTTCGGATTGAAATCTTTTAGAACTATTTTATCATAAAATGAAGCATCATCTTCTTTCTCTAAATACTGTATAAGGTCTTCAACGTAAGGTAAATCTACATCATGGCTTAGTTTCTTATTTTTTTCTTAACATCTTCTTCATCACTCTCTAAATCCATACCTAATGCTTCTTCTACAATTTCTTCATGAGTTACATAATCGAAAACTGTATTTAATCCTGGATAAATCAGTTTTAATTTATCCTGAATTGATAATACAACTCTTCGTTTTTGTGACATTTTTCACAAATTGAAATTTAGAATTACAGATAATCGGCAATTTACTGTATAAATTTTAAAACTACTACTCGTAATGTTGTTTTTGTATGTTGATCCTAAAAGCATTCGTAGAGCAATCGTATTGTAAAATATATTTTTAACTAATTATGCTCTACGATGAAATAATAATTAACATGTTTAAAAATTTAAAATTCGAGTAAAGTTTCCGATGTCCTATTATGAATTTTCTAAATAGAAAGAAATTAATGTAAAATTAAACAATTGGAGATGCATAAATCTTCCTCTTTTCCATAAACAAATGTAATGAGAAATTTGTAATTATTTTTTATGATAAAATACTTTGTTACAGTTTTAAATATTCAAACTTTAAGCAAGGTTTTGGATGCATTATTATAAATAGTCTAAATAGAAAAAAATCTTAAAGTAAACAGTAAAGATATGTAAATCTTTCTCTTTACTTTAACCGTTAGATGTTAAATGAGCCTATAAATGTATAAAGTAGGGGGAAGTGGGGTACATTGATACAGTTTTTTTCTAAGATTTTTTTTGGTGTGAAAAAAGTAGAAAATTCAAGTTTTTTTCCCTGAGGTTACAGCAAAACTTGTGTAGTATGTTATAAAAAAGTACAATCATTGTTTTATATAGTATTTTTGCATGTAATTAAAAAAAAAAAAAAAAAAAAAAAGTCATTTGTATCAATGTGCCCCATCCGCAGGGCAGATTGATACGTTTGAGAAAAATGACGACAAAATAATACCAATGCATATTTTTCATAGAAAATGTATTAGAAAACCATTTAATATTTATTTATAGAAGTTCAAATCACCCACAATTTATTTTTAAGCAATATTAAAGCAATAAAAATTAAATATATTATGACCTGATGTTCTGGCTGTTCCTTGTCTGATTGTTGGCTGTGGTAACTTTGTCATATCTAGCACTTCAATCCCAGCATTATCATCTTTCTTGGAAAAGATGAAAAATTACCAGGTTTTCTGTTTATAAATAGGTTTATAAACAGAAAATAAAGGATAATTATATTAAAATTTCTGTTTATAACGTAATTATATTTTTCTGTTCTGCAGTTTGTTTCTCTTACTTAACATTTCTCATGTCGAAAATGCTTTTTCTCTGGAGAATCGATATAAATACGAGATTTGCCAGAATGCCGTCCTTTTCTATTATTAGTTCTACTAGTACTAGCTTTTGGGTAAGTTCGTACTTTTTCTGTTAGCAAAAATACTATAAAATGATCTAATATAAAAAATTAGAGCTATTTCACTTCAATAGAAATTAATATTAGAAATTTTTGGTGAAATATGGTTGGATTAAGGAGTGTAGGGTAAAAAAAAATAATAAAAAGTAATGAAAAAATGAACTAAAAAAGGATTTAGGTTGTATCAATGTGCCCCGAGATAGAGTGTATCAATGTGCCCCATACAGCCATTTTGAATAAAATGAGTCTCAAATCCAACACTTCATAATTTATCTAACAATAAAAAACGAGGAACTGATAAAGAGTAGTTTCACTTGCCAGGGAGAGTATTCTTCTCGGTTGAAAATACTGGAACAGTTGTATAATACCATTTCAATTGTACAACTCAAATTTACTTTTGACCTACGAAAACAATAAATCACCCGTCCCATTTCACCAAACTTCTGAATCATTCCAAGACTTTCTGTATGTAGTTGAGTGCACTAGCATCACCTTTTGGAGCCGTTGTAAAACTTCCTGTAATGACCCTGTGAGCGGTAGAGGTGGTGTATCAATGTGCCCATGTATCAATGTACCCCACTTCCTCCTACCGAAAAAAAGATTTAATCAATTTCAGACATCCTCAAAAACAAAAAACAAAAAATGTATTTATGTCAATAAATACATACGCGTAAAAATCGTTTGGAAACAGCTTACAATATTAGTAAAAAACAGATATAATGTTCATTAAAATTTTATAACATCATTAAATCCCACGAGAATTTTTCTAATGGCGTACAGTATTTCTAAGTGCATCAAAACTGGATATTTTATCTCTTTTTTTTAATTGTTTTTTAGTCTTATCAGTGCCTATTAAATTGATATTCGCTGACACATGCCAAAATTCATTTACGCATGATCAAATAAAAGTATTTGAGTTATGTAAAGTGGATTCGTGTTTCATAAAAATTGAACCACTTTCGTCATCTCTCTTTGTTTTTCTCTTTTTTTTCTAAAAGACCTGAACAATCAATAAAGCATGCAATAAAGCACCAAACAAAAGTAAAATGAACTAAATTAAAGTACTTGAAACTTTTTATGTATTTATTATTGATAATAATTTGCGTTTCTTATTCTATAAATAAAGTTTGAAACGCTGCATTATGATCATAAATTTCTTCTGTAATTCGCTAGCTATATGAATTCAATTATCAAAAAGCGTCCTGCTTTGACAGACAAAAATAAAGGAATTTCATTATATATGTGTATATATTTGATCCGTTTTCGACAAAAAAGAAGTATTTTAACAACTTAGTCTTTTAAAATAATAAAGTAAAATAATTCTGAAGAAAAACTATGATATATTTATATCCTCACTTAAGGCATTTTTATAAAATGTGTGCGACTGATTAAATTAATATATATATATATATATCTTAACTGAGTGTAAAAAGTTACCATCTTCATGCAACTGGCGCATAGCAGCTCTATTTTGCACAAAGCTCATATATTCTTTTATGAGAAATATATATATTTAGAGAGAGAGAAAGAAGTTTCAAATTGAAAATAATTATTATATTGTAAAATACTTCCCCCCCTCCCCCCCAAAAAAAAAGAATATATTTAAATTCACTATTAACAACATTAATATTTCAAAACATTTTTAATCCTAATTACACATTTGTAGGAACAATTTAAAGGCTAATTCAGAGATAGCCAACCTGCAGCACGAATGAGACAAAGATACCAGTATTTAACAATAGAAAATAATGCCATTAATAAAATCAAGACGGAAATTGCGCGTCAAACATAGCAAGTGAGGTGTGTTCGTACTATAACGAAGTTCTAAAAATATTCAGATCTTGGTGTAATAGTATACAGTACTTGAGATACTGTAAAGTATCTGAAATCTTTTGTGTGTGTCCCTGTAAATATTATCTGCTTTCTATTATATAACAAGTAACCTTTAGTAAACCTCATAAACGTATATCAATTTCATAAAATGTGAATTGAATATAACTAAAAATCGCCCCAAACAATATTTACATAGATACCATTATGTAATGGAATATTTTTGTATGATCCTTTAAATTAACAAATATTCTTTGCACCATATATTATACAGAATGTATATTTTAGTACATACCTCATAGATGCATATCAATTTAATTATGTTGGAAAGAGTGATCATGAAAGAGAGCATCATTAAAATGCACTTGGAACTATTTTTTACCATTGGCCTCAATGTAACGGAATAATTTTGACTGTCCCTGTAGTTGAATTATGCATGCAATTTTCTGAAAATTTCAAATGACTCGATAAAATTATGCAAGAATTGTATATTTTAAATTTTAAATAATTCGGCAGGGTAATATTTGCTCTGTTATATGCGGACGGACGGACGGACTTCACGACGACTATAAGTGCTACGTATTTATATAATTACGAACGCACCTAAAACTTGCCACATTCTAGTTTTATTATTGGTATACCATCAATAATTTTTATTTTTAAGCAATTTAAACAATGATATAATACTTCAGTATGTACGCTTAGGAGGAATTGATAAGTTCCTTTTTTCACAGTTATATTTTGTTAGATAATAGTTCACTCAAGATTAGAAGTTAAGATTTAAAGACTAATTTCATATGTTAAAACTGTTGTTAGCTTTCGTTTTTTCAAAAACTAAAACAAAATCACTTCACCTTTTTTTTTTTTTTTTTTTTTTTTTTTTTTTTTTTTTTTCATTCACGTATAAAAACATTTCATATTTATTTACTTAGAAGGTGTCACAAATAAAAATTAAATTAAAGAGTTGACATGTTTCGGTTCATTATTAAGAACCGTATTCATAACATATAAAATCAGTAGAAAATTAAATGACACTGGATATAAATATAATTTAAAAATCAAAACAAAACATTGCGCCCGCTATGATCGTGAATATAGCCATTGCCAACGCGGCATATAAATATAATAAATTTTGACCATATATTAAATTTAAAAAGTATAAAATTAAAATTAAAAAAGTAGAAAAACCAAATGACTCTGGATATAAAGGTAATTTAAAACCCCCAAAACATAAAATATTGCGCCCTCTATGATCGTGAATAGCCAATGCCATCGCGGTTCCTCCTATTACACTCATCCTTTAAATATTTATTAAGTAATTCTAACCACAAACTCGGAATGTCATAAGAATAAGAATCATTACAAACTCTATCCCTCCTAGAATATATCTCTATGGATTCACGGATGATTAATTTTCGGAATAAACTGGAAATGAACACTAATCTACTATCTTTAAAACAAATTTTAACCCCCCTCTTTAAAAACAATCTTGATAACGCAGTCTTATCCCTACCAAATTTTATGTCACATTCATGCTCTTTCTTTCTAACCACAAACTTTCTACCTGTCATACCGATATAAAAATTAATATCCCCCTCTTCATTCTCATATGGAATTTCATATACCCCTGCTAGATCATCTTGTGGAACCGGATCAAAAGCTCTGTATAGAAGATGTTTTAACTTAGGAGGTGGCTTAGCAATTAATTCTATTTTAAACTTTTTTAATTTAGCTTTAAGCCTCTCAAAATTACCCTTTATATAAGGAAACGATAGTCTTTTAACCCCAATCTCTTCCCCCTTCTCACAGGCATTATCAACCAAATTACAATTAACCTGAGAATTATTTTTATCCCTATAAGTACACTTTCATTGTTTTTGTAGATGAAGTTAATAAACTGGATAGGAATATTCAATTTACGTTTGAATTGGAAAATGATCGTGCTATTTCATTTTTAGACGTGTGGCTTATTAGAGAGGGTTCTATGTTAAAAAGGAAAGTTTACAGGAAAGATATAGCTAGTCAGCATATTATTCCATTTTCTGCGTATTCACCCTTTGGGTATAAGTTTTCTACATTCCGGTTCATGGTTAATCGTGCGTTTATTATTTGTTCTGATGAATTTTTGTATGAAGAGTTGAATTATATTTTTAATATTGCTAAGTTGAATGGTTACAAAAAGGATAAAATTAATAAATTGGTTAAAAATTATAGGGATAAAAATAATTCTCAGGTTAATTGTAATTTGGTTGATAATGCCTGTGAGAAGGGGGAAGAGATTGGGGTTAAAAGACTATCGTTTCCTTATATAAAGGGTAATTTTGAGAGGCTTAAAGCTAAATTAAAAAAGTTTAAAATAGAATTAATTGCTAAGCCACCTCCTAAGTTAAAACATCTTCTATACAGAGCTTTTGATCCGGTTCCACAAGATGATCTAGCAGGGGTATATGAAATTCCATATGAGAATGAAGAGGGGGATATTAATTTTTATATCGGTATGACAGGTAGAAAGTTTGTGGTTAGAAAGAAAGAGCATGAATGTGACATAAAATTTGGTAGGGATAAGACTGCGTTATCAAGATTGTTTTTAAAGAGGGGGGTTAAAATTTGTTTTAAAGATAGTAGATTAGTGTTCATTTCCAGTTTATTCCGAAAATTAATCATCCGTGAATCCATAGAGATATATTCTAGGAGGGATAGAGTTTGTAATGATTCTTATTCTTATGACATTCCGAGTTTGTGGTTAGAATTACTTAATAAATATTTAAAGGATGAGTGTAATAGGAGGAACCGCGATGGCATTGGCTATTCACGATCATAGAGGGCGCAATATTTTATGTTTTGGGGGTTTTAAATTACCTTTATATCCAGAGTCATTTGGTTTTTCTACTTTTTTAATTTTAATTTTATACTTTTTAAATTTAATATATGGTCAAAATTTATTATATTTATATGCCGCGTTGGCAATGGCTATATTCACGATCATAGCGGGCGCAATGTTTTGTTTTGATTTTTAAATTATATTTATATCCAGTGTCATTTAATTTTCTACTGATTTTATATGTTATGAATACGGTTCTTAATAATGAACCGAAACATGTCAACTCTTTAATTTAATTTTTATTTGTGACACCTTCTAAGTAAATAAATATGAAATGTTTTTATACGTAATTTCATATGGTTAAAAATATTTTTATTTTCAGTTAAGAAGTTTATAATAATTACTTTTTATTTGAAAAGTGATATGATTTTTTATAGCAAAAAACATTAACACCCGATAATGTTTTTACAAATTTTAAGACACTGTGTCTATGTGTCTAACATTACTAAATAATTTTTTTGTGTATTTGTGAAATAAGCATAGTTCTAGAAAGTTATTTCAAATGTTAGAATTTAAACTTTAAGTAAATAGATTATTCAAGTATTCAACATATTATTGATGAGTAGAATTCATCAGACTTTAATTAATTTAACAGCAGTACTGACTGAGATCTTCTTGACTTAGGTAATGTTGAAGTATGAAATTATTTATATTAATGTAAGAAAATTAGTATGTAAGTATCATTGTTAATATAGTAAGTTTATGATTACATAAAAGGGCAGCAAGTTACATTTGCATTGTAGCAATTTATATAGTATAATTATTCCGGAAAGTTATTGCACTTTGATCTTGAAAGCAAGATGGATTTATAAACTTCGTGATTTAACATTTGCATTAATGTTTTTTGAGACACTGCACCTATGTGTCTAACATTGGTAAATAAATTTATTGTGTATTTGGTGGCGTGGATGGTAGCGGAGGCTGCTCCCACACCGCTGGTCCCTGGTTCGAGTCCAGCTAGCGGCATGGGTGTCTGTGTTGTCCCTGTGAAAATGTATGTACTGGATATTCTGTAATAAAGTGTTCTATATGGTTTCTTGTGATCATTGGAGGTTATGCCGGCGAATAGAGGTAGCGCTTACCTCAAAGCAAAATAAATACAAATTGTGTATTTGAGAATTAAGCATGTTCCTATAAAGCTATTTCAAATGTTAGGATTTAAACTTTAATTAAATAGATTAATCAGCATATAATTCAGCATATCATTGACATGTAGAATTCATCAGACTTTAATTAATTTAACAGCAGTACTGACTGAGCTCTTCTCAACTTAGTTGTTGAGAAGAGCTCAGTCAGTACTGCTGTTTATGCTGCAGTAATGTTGAAGTATGAGTTCATTTATATTATTAATACAAGAAAATTACTAAGTAAGTATCATTGTTAATATAGTAAATTCATGATTACACAAAAGAGCCGGAAGTTACATTTGCATTGTAGCAATTTATATAGTATAGTTATACGGAAAGTTATTTCGCTTTGACCTAGAAAGCAAGATGAATTTATAAATTTCGTGAATTAACATTTGCATTAATGTCGATATAAATTTTGAGACACTGCGCCTATCTGTTCAACATTACTAAATAAATTTATTTGTATTTGTTAAATAAGCATGTTTTTAGAAAGCTATTTCAAATGTTAGAATTTAAATTTTAAACAAATATATTATACAAATATTCAGCATATTTTTGATATATAGAATTCATGAAATGTTCATTAATTTAAGAGCAATACTGACTCAGAACTTCTGGATTTAGGTAATGATGAAGTATGAATTCATTTATATTAATGCAAGAAAAATACTATGTAAGTATGACTGTTATTATAGTATGTTCGTGATTACACAAAATCGCAGGAAGTTACATTTGCATTATCATAATTTATATAGTAAAGTTATTCAGAAGATTATTTAACATTTCACTTTGATCAAGAAAACATTTAAAACAATATGTATTTATTAAATTCGCGAATTGTTTTATTACATATATGTAGTTACTGAATGATGTATTATTAAACAAACGTATACATTTTCATAATATTAAAGGACCTAACTGATATATTATCCTTAATATAATATATTTTTCATTATTCATTTTAAATTTAGCACTTTTTTGCCAAATAAATCCATTGAATGTGATTCATCCCTTTGTTTGTACAAAGCACCTTTTATGAAAATACACTTTTTAAAACATGCTTCGCAGTTCGTTCATAATTATGTAAGTATGTAGGACATACAGACGTGGTTCAGTCCGTCCGTCCGTTAGTCCATCTGTCCGCCAGCCCTCCTACAACAGAGCAATCAAAACTCAACGAATAGTTTGGAACTTAAAATATATAATTGTTGTATAATTGTATAATATATAATTATTGTTATTGTTTCTCGAGTCATTTCAAATTTTATGAAAATCGGATGTACAATTTCGTTAAAAGGGACAATCAAAAGTATTCCGTTACATTACGGCCAATTGGGAAAAGTAGTTTGTAATGCTTTTTAATGATGTTACACTATTTCGAACAAAATATAATTGGTATTCATCTATGAAGTACACACTAAAATATACATTCTGTACAAACTGTCTTTTAATAAGTTGAATTCATGAGATTTTAATTAATAATAGAGCTGAACTGACTGAACTGTTCTCAACTTAGGTAATGTTCAAGTATGAATTCATTTATATTAATACAAGAAAATTGCTATGCAGTTTCATTGATAGAATACTAAGTTTATACTTATTCAAAGGAGCAGAAAGTTACATCTGCATTGTAGTAATTTATTTGGTGTAGTTATTTTACTTACATTTACTTATGTTTAGTGCAAATTATTCTACTTTGATCTGGAAAACAAGATGGATTTCTAAAAATTCGTAAATTAACATTTGCTATGTTTTTAATAAACTTTGAGATACTCTGTCTATGTGCAACATTACTAAATAAAATTATCTTGTATTTGCGAAATAAATATGTATTTAGAAAACTATTTCAAATTTTCGGGTTTATACTTCATTCAAATAGTTTATTCAAGTATTCCGCATATTTTTAATAAGTCGAATTTATGATACTTTGATTAATTTAGGTGTATTACTGACTGAACTGTTCTCAGCTTAGGTAATGTTGAAGTACAAATTCATTTAGATTAATACAAGAAAATTGCTATGCAGTACCATTGATAAAATTATAAGTTCTTGATTACTCAAAGGATTAGGAAGTTATATCTGCATTGTAGCAATTTATATAGTATTGTTATTCGGAAAGTTATTTCACTTTGACGGAAAATAAGATGGATTTATAAACTTCGTGAATTATTATATCATTCTTAGATCTCTGTGATTTCATACGTAGTTACAAACTGTTATATAATTTAAGAATTTCATAATTTTTCTTATTATTAAAAGGCCTAGCTAATATAGTTAAATGAATATTTTTATTTGTATTTTTATTTTTTTTTATCATTACAAGAAGAAAGTATTGGATTCTTGAAAATTTTCAACTTCCGTTTTTCAACGGATTAAATGTTTTAGTAGTCAGAGATCGTGCAAAATATATTTGTACAAAATGCCTATATATGAGTCAGTGACTCTGTGAATCTGTGTGTACGGTTGCAATTGACACAGAGTTTTTTCTTTTAATTTAATGGCAAAATTTTTCTTATTACATAAAGTAAAAATTCTTCTTTCAAAATGTCTGATGTGAACTCTAAGTTTTTAAATCGAAAATGGAAGCCAAACAAGCGACCCAGATGGGACACAGTTTGTGAGATTTTGTAGGCTCTCAAGAAATAATGCAGGAAATTAAATAAATATTTGTATTAAACTAATCCTTGATATAAATTGGTGTTGAGTAGCTTTTGATGTAAATTCATAAACATGTGGTTCTGTTATGCTAAATTTTTTACGATTTCGCAATAGCTCTATCTCAAGAACTAATGCACAAATTGTCGTCTGATTCCAGATTCAGTTAGAAATAGATGTAAGTTGCTGCTGATTATATCGTGGTGTTAATCGCCTCGTATGGTGTCCTGCTATGTTGAATTTTGCAGGATTTACATGATTTTAGCGATCGTGATGCATCGAAAACTAATGCACGGAATTCTATATCCTTAAAATCCCGATAATGGGCATAGATTACCATTCACCTTTGGCATTCTGATAGTGAAGTTTAATATATCAACATGTTTGAGATATAAGAAAGTTTTGATATTGCTACGTCGTGGTTTTTATTTTTAATTTAGTTCTTTTTCACACCGTAGATTTATCAAATGTGCTTTACACTATTTTCAAGCAACATCTTGCATAAAAATACATTTTATAAAGTATGGTATCAATCTTTATTGTTTCTACTTTTACAACCTTTAAGGTAATTTATAAATGTTATTAATATTTTTATATAAATATATATGTATATATGTATATACATTTATATATACAAGAAAATTATGTCATATCTTTGCTAAAATAATAAGTTAATAATTACTCAAAAGAGCAGGAAGTTACATATGCATTGTCATATTTCATATAATAATATTATTCAGAAAATTATCTCACTTTGATTGACAATACAATTAAAACAATAGGTACTTATTAACTTCGCGAATTGTTAGTCGCTTTACAATTTTTTTTTTACTACATACATGTAGTTACTAAATGGTGTATGATTAAACATACTCTTACATTTTCATAATATTAAACTAAATTATATAAATTATATATATATTATGTATCATATAATAATTATAAATATCATATATATATATATATATATATATATATATACGTAGGTTGATCCAAAAAAAAGTTTACAAGCAGAAGCATTTGAAACGTAATAATTGTGGAACGAATATTTCCACCCAGGGAGGTTGACAGAGGGCGCTAGTTGTCCTACAGCGGTTCTACGAGTAAGTAGCGTCAGTATGCAGACACGTAAGAGCGACAGTAATGGCACGACGTCTAGAAAAGTGGTCTCGCATTGAGGTGCCAGCCGTAATTCGATTCTTATAAGCCAAGAATGTCTTTGCATCTGAAATTCACAAACAAATCGTTGAGCAAAAGCGTCATTCTTCTACATGACAATGCCAGGCCCCATACAGACTCGCCAGACTCAAAGGTTCAACTCTCTTCTGACTCTCTTCATACTCTCTGCTGCAAAGGTTCAAGTGGGAGGTCTGGAATCACCCCCCCATACAGCCCCGATTTGACTCCAAGTGACTATTTCCTTTCTCCGGCGTTGAAGCGAAACTTATCCGGAACACGGTTCACCTCAGGCGATGCAGTGAAAACAGCTGCCGCGAAGTGGATCAATGAGCAGGGCCCTGATTACTACCAAGACGGGATAAATAAGTTGGTCGAACGTTCTAACAAATGCCTAAACAGGTTTGGCGACTATGTGGAAAAGTAAAAGCCAGATGTGTCTCTTGATTGCCATTTGAATCTTGTTTCTATTGTTAATAAATACTTTTTTCTTTGCCTTGTAAACTTTTTTTTGAATCTATATATATGCAGTTAATATTATAATAAAGAGACTGATCAAAATTCGCATATTAAATGGGTTCGCCTTTTAATCGAGATACGCGAATTTTCGTCCAGCGGCAAATCCAATAATGAACTTGTGAGGGAGTGACCTTTTGTCATAAAGGCACTCTAGTGTTTCTGAGATCGTGACGTCAATAATTTAACATTTTGTAGGCGTAAAAGCGACACCTATCCTCTCTTTTACTTTAACTTTCTAGAGTGCGTGTGCTCTTTCGAATTCCGCAGTTAGCTCGCGGTTATTAGTAATATGTTAATGTGAAGTATCTCAGTTTGCAGCATATAAAAGCTTGGGGGTGAGTTTGGGTGTGTGTCTCTGGCATTAGCCAGCAGCCAGTGAGTGCGGACCTCTGCCCTTGGACAACGAAGTGGATGATCGTTTAGCGAAGTGCCGACGAATAGAAAGTAGCAACGGCCTCCAGTAAAGTGGAAAGGAGTTTGGATAGTGGATTTAAGAGTCGGCCGTGGTAAGAAAGTTTAATAGTAGTTCCATTTTAATTATTGGTGAAATAAAGAATTATCCACAGCCACGGGCTGTTTAACTAAACTTTGTTCAGCAGCTCAGCCAGGAGACAGTGTCAAGTGTTAGGCGGTGCCACGACTGAGCTAGGTTGGGGCCTGTGAGTATGATTTTAGCTGTTCATAGTGTTCTCAGTGTGCAAAATTTTAGACTTGCTCCACTTCCCTTCGGCCATTATCACTTGAATAAACTTTGTTGTTTTAACCTAAACTACTGAGTATGTCTGCATATAACGTTACAAATAGCGCCCACCGTGAGTTTGCCGTTACAAACTATATGCATGCAGCTCACTATTAGGCCAGTTTTCAGTGTTTTTGAGTCATAAAATGACTTTCTTATTTGTTGTTACTATTCTATTTTTATCAAGCAGGAACGTTTTATACCGAGACGAAGTTAAACAAACCCTCACCTAATCGATTTTATGGTTTAAATTTTAGGATTAGTTAAAACTCGATTAGCATATTAAAAATCAAGTGGTCTGCCATGTAATATGTTGGTGGAAACAAACTAAAAACCTGATTTTAGGACTTGTCTGGCATGTTTACCATTATGAATTCCTGCACGCAAAGGTATGAAAACATAGAAGATGAAATAAGAGAGCATAAAACACTTAATGGTAATCATACAAATTGAATATTTTAAACTGAGTGAAAAAAGGCCCATGCTAAGAATCAAACTCAGATCCTTGGCTTATAGGGCCTATACTTTACCGTTTAAGCGACAATGGGCTCCCAATTACCGTTAAGCGTTAATTGGGACGACAATCAACTAGCATATCTCGCTCAGATAACCTTATTAGTAATAACATCTGGTCTGTCATTTAGACAGCTCATCAGTATAAGCCACAGGTAAAGGAACATATAAACTGTTATTTCAACAAAATCAAAATGGTTAGTAAAGTTGAATAGTTCCGACTGAGCAAAAGAATGACCAGGCTGGGAATCGAACCCGGATCGTTGGCTTACGCCCAATGCTTTTTCGCTCAGGATTAGACTTTATTTCCAATTGCTCGGTGTCAGTAACTTTGTTCGACTATAATATGTTGATGCGTTACTAAGGTTGTTTACATTTTTTCCCCGCGACTGTACCAATCTTTCAGTTTAGCTTGCATATTTCTTCGGAGAATATGTTTTAATTAATTTTTATAGATTACATTCGTGAATACTATTTCTGTTTCACGGCATAGTCATTCTCTTAATAAAATATTTATTCTAGATATCTTGTTTAAAAAAAAAGTATTTGTAAAAAAAGAAAAAAATATATATTCTGGCATCGAAAATTCATTTATTCAAAGGTTATCGAAAGAAACATGTCGGACCTAGTATCTTTCCGTCAAAATCGAGAAGTCTTGTCCGATTTTCGAAACGTAACTGCATTTTCCTTTTAAATCCTTTCAAAATAAAATGAATATATTCCACGCTATTGCTAGTGCCTTCAGTGAAGCGAATTCGAGAAAACAGAGTTATGCTGCAAACAGATTTAAATGTCTATCAAAAGCATTTCGTTTTTAAAAGAAGTATATTTTTTAAATTGTGAATGTCGTATCAGATATATTTATCACATTTAAATCAATAATCTACATTTGAAAAAGATATTATTTGTTCATTTTTATTTAGAAAAGAAAATTAGATTTTATTATATTTTTAAATAAACTGTATCGATATGGCTTAAATAATATATCGAACACCCGCTAGAAAAGTGACATATTTCACAAAAATTTATTTTGCGTTTTATTGCATTAATAAGTCTGTTATAGGTATGTCTTCATACAAAAATTTTTCAAAAGTGTAGTTATCCAGAAAATCTTTTTATTACGCTATTTATTCTTCTACTAGCAGACCCGCCCGGCGTTGCACGGTTCCGAGATAATTATATTAAAGGAACATGAAATTTGTGATGTTATCTCTAACTCGAAATACGTGAAATTACGTTGTCTGAAGTAGATGGCCACTGACTTTGTGAAAAATTGGCTTAAAAAAAGAACAAATAATATTTTGCGCTAAAAATGTTCAAAAGGACTGCAATGGGAAACGGGAGAGGTAATAATTAGAATTTTCAAAATCTGAATGTTAGATACATCAGGAGAGACTTTGGTGTAATTTCAAGAAAGTTTTGAGCCTTTGAGTTTTGAGTAAGTGCCGTAGATTTTGATAGCTATCACACAAAAATATACATACACATAGACAAAGCGTTTAGTTATTTTATTAGTGTAAATTATTGTGGATATTCAAAATAATTCCTTTACTGCTAATTCATTAGTTTTATGGTTTTTGCCTTTTTTACATGCAATTTAAAATAGATAAGATCATAATGCGTACAAAAATCTGTAATATTGACAATATTGACTAAAAACCGATGCTAAAGGCACAAAAAATCGTTAAAAACCAGTGAAATTGAAAAATCATACCAGACAAAATTTAATTAATTAGGTTTTTAAGAAATTTTATTTTTATAATTCTCAAAAATAGCCTCAAACTGCGAAAAAATACTAAAAATCGCATTAAAAAAATTCGCTAAAAACTCATTCGCACGAATTCCGAATAAACTTTATTGAAAAGAGAAAAAAAAATACTATATTGAGTGAAAAGAATGAAACCGCATTCCTTTCACTAATATGAAAAAATTGCCTCGGAACATAAAAAAATGCTAAAAATCGCCTAAAAAATTCTATTAAAAAACTCAAAAATCGGACTTTGAGGTGCAAAATTACATGTATAGAGGTATCATCCCTCCAAATTTTGAATCTCTACACGCAGCAGTCTCTTCGGAATAGCGTTGACACACACACATACTTGTCTCTTTATTATTATAGATAACAGCAGAAATGTGTGGGGATTGTGTGGGAAGGTAAATTTATTAACCCCCCCCAAACAGCACCACATATCTTTATTCTAAATTATTTTTCGCTTTTATGCACATTTTTACTTCTGCGTGCAGAGCTAAGTTCATGCTACTGTAAAATCCTGCTACTTTTCTTTTTTCTTTCCTGCGAACTTTTGTTGCGATGTATCAATTTTCTTGTGAGTGAGCGATATGCTGATTCACTGGCGCGTAATATCGAAGAACATTTTTACTCCCTGATACGGGCCTCGACTTCTATAATGTAAGTTCATGTTCAAACCCAAAAAACACTATTACAGTCGGCTCTCGTTAATTCGAACTCGTTAGGACCACAAGAAATGTTCGAATTATCCGAAGTTCGACTTATGGAAAATATGACATGAAAATATGCTTAATATGGTACTATTACAAAGGAATCAATATTAAAGTGTTTTTTAAATTTATTTTGGCTGTTATCATTAGAATATGACTTAATATTAAATTAAAATGTATAAATTCATAAACTAATTAAAAGATTAAAAACAAGCACAATGGAAGAAAAATTTAAAGCGTCAGTGATGGACAGACGGGGCACTAAGAAAGTGGATATCAAATGCATTGGATTATACCTATACTCGTTCGGAACAATTTTCACAAAAATCAAAGAAAGAAAGTTATTCAAATGATCTTAAATCCGGGAGAAAGAAAAAAAAAAGGAAAATCGGAATTTTTCTTAGTTCGAAATAAACGAAGTCAAGAGAAAATGAGTTCGAATGAATAAAAATTTTTAACGTTATTCTGCCATTGAAAATTTCGTGACTTCATGTTTAGTTCGAATTAAACAAAGATTCGAATTATCCGATTTCGAATTAACGAGAGTCGACTGTATAATAATGCTTAACCCGCAAGCGTGCGCACTGGGATAACTCTCACCCAAATCACAATTTGCCCTTAGAAAAAAAGTACATTTTTGTGAGGACGCCTCTGGATTGCGCATTGTTAATTTCAAAATTAAACTCGAAATAATATCAGTGAAGTAATGTCTTTTCTCTGTTCACTAGATGGGGAGAAGTACACCTCTTGTGATTAAAAATATTGCATGAACAAACTTTTTGTTTTCAATATGTTCGATATGTTTCTTACTAGATAATACACATTAAAATAATTTTAATGACAGACTAACAACTTTTATATATTGATGAAATGCCGTTAAATGCAGTTAATATTAATTTTGAGAAATAATTCGTGTTCTAAAGTGTATAACAAATTGCTGTTGCGCATTAAAAGGAAAAAAAAAAAAAAAAAAAAAACTATTTTTTTTTTTTTTTTTTTTTGAGAAATTGCTATAAAGAAATATGTCTAAAAAAAGAAGCTATAATATCAGAAAATAAATACATAAATCAATTTTTTTTCCTTAAAAGGAGTATTACTGTTGCTTTTTGAAATGCAGAGCAGTACATTTAATTTAAACACGCTTTTAGCTCAAAATATAATAACAAAAAAAAAAAATGGGGTAAAATTGTTTGATGCGAGCTAACGTTACAAAGAATGACGGAAATTGTATGTCAAACGTAGCATATAAGTTCGTGTCAATCACTGATAACTAACGCAGACAAAAACGGAGTGTAGTCATCCGTGACTGACATGGCACTCAACAGTCAACATGTTAAGACGCAACACTAGTCACAGAGAAAGACCCGGATGATAATGTTAAGTTTAATTAGGCGTTCTCTTATGTCTCGCTCAAATTTTAATATTTTTACACGATTTTTTTCTGCATAGGATAGCTGAGAAGGATTTACAATCGAGCTAGATTTTACTTTTCAACCTTGGTTATATACTTTTTGTATTATGATAGTTTCAATTTTAGAACTAGTTCAAACCGGTTTCGATTTTTTTTCTTAATTCTGCAACCAAAATTTAAAAGGTAAAAACTAACCCGACTGTAGATCGTCCTCAGCTATCCTATGCCAAAAAAATTAAGTAAAAATATTAAAACTTCAGCGATATATTTGAATAAAACGCCCCCATATACTTAAAACTATCATATGGGTTTTTTAAATGACTAGTGTGGGGCTTTAAAGAGATATGTCAAATTACAGTGATTGTAAGGCCATAACTAACCGAGTGTAGGGGAAGATGGGGATACTTGAGCCATTTTTTGAATTTTAATTTTTTTAATTTTTTTATATTTTTTTAGAATAAAATAAAATATTGAAAATGAAAATTTGATATTTTTTCTTCAACTAAAAACCACTTTCAATTAATTTTGAACTATTTTTCTATGTATAATAAATGTTTATTTTTTGTTTTACATCGTGGCTCAAGTATCCCCATGGCGGGGATACTTGAGCCATGCTGAAGGGATACTTGAGCCACTAAGGAAAAATACCTACAAAAGTAATTTTTTTCGCTTTATTTTTGCACAAACATTTTACAGAATGATAAATTATGAAACGTAAAGTCCTTCAAAACATATTGAGAAAACAAAGCTAGTAATACGATCATTTTTTGTAGTTAAAACTGGCTGTCGGAGGATAATTTCAACTTGAGTTATAACGAAGGTAGAAACATCCTCAGTTCAGAGCCATTTAAATTTGGAATCTGCAATTCTTCGTGGAAATTTCATTTTTAAAATATTAAGCACTTATCCAACAAATATTTTCACAGTTTTCTTTCTGGCATATTTCATTAGTAACCAACCATCAATAGAAGGTTTTCTTTTCACATCATCACCATCATTGACAGAATTTTCCTCTAATGATATTGTCGAACTCATGCTTTTAATTTAGTAGCTGTCGGAATTTAAGCTAGATGTATCATTCTACTATTTCAAACACTTTTTTGATTTCACAGGAAAAGATGTTTTCTTCCTCTTTGGCTCTATGCAGGTAAGTTTGAACTGGGATTTTTGTTGCTTTTCTTGTTTTTTGTGCGCTCTTTTTACCAATTTTTCTTCAATTTTCTTAGTTAAAAAAAAGTTACACAGCAGAGGTTACGATTTCAATATAAAATCTTAATACGTTATATTAAAAAATAAATATTTTAATATGTTGGACCTAACTAATTAAAGTATTAGAGATTATAGCCTGTAAAATCGTTTTAAAAAGTTATTTTAATTTAATGAAAGTTAAATTGAAAACTATGTTTACATTTATCTAGACAGGCTATTTTGTTAGTCAAAATGAAAAATAAAATAGATATTTTCATTTAAAAAATATACATTTTTAAACATTTTTAGGTCGTTATTTTTTTAAGAAAAAAAAAATAAAATGAAAAATTATTCTCCCTTTTATCCAGAAAAATATCTATTAGTGAATATAAGGATCGAATTTTATTTTTTGTTTGTTTCACCCATGTTTAATTTCTAGTGGGGATGGTTGAGGCATGGCTCAAGTATCCCCACTCTCATTGGCTCAAGTATCCCCACTATCACTATTTTTGTTTCCCAGAGTTTTACTAAATAAAGCTTGCAGCTATTAGAACTATTTTAGACTTAAAATACAATTGAAATTATGCTTATTGAATGTATGTATATAGTTGCAACTTTGAACAAAACTTTGATTACAAAAAAACAAAAAAGCCATGCACCCAAATATTTACTTCAGATAGGGAAAAGACAACTATTAATCATTATACATTCAAAATGGTTCCAAGATGTGTGATTTCTTTTTTACATGTTCAGAACTATAAATATGTTATCATATTGGCAGTTTTAGAAAGAAAAATTAACCAACTGTAGAGATAATAGGGGTGGCTCAAGTATCCCCTATGCTCAAGTATCCCCACTCTCCCCTAAATGTATTCTTTTTATTTCTTTTTTATTTCTTTTTGTGAGTAAATAAAACATTATTTTTATTTCTTGCTTCTCATTAAAAACTAAAATGTTATCCCCGATATTTTGTTGTTGTTGTTGTTGTTTGTGTGTGTGTCTACTGTTATTTAATATCATCTTTTGTTATTACAAAACTGATTTATAAGTGTTTATTTCTGAGGTGTGATAGTAAAATGGGTCCAAGTGAATTGCCAAAACTCAATTTAAAGAATCTGTACGAGTGTTTCTATCTGCACGAAATATTAGAAAATGTTTTCAAATTAAGAAACACAAATTACTCATATTTTATTTCAGTGTAATTTGAAACGGCTTTATTTATGGATAATTAAACTGCTTTCATTTCATGCTGGGAATTTATGATCATTCTGAATTCTTGCGGCGGGAAATTATTTACTAAGTTTTATAATATGCATAGGAATTCACATTATCATAGTGACTTGAAGTGCTATAAGCGATAAATATCTAATTGCTCCGTTTTATAAATTCAGTTGATTTATAACTCATATCGAAATTTATATATAGTTTCAGTTATTTTATCGATTGTAGTAGATTAATGATTAATCAGGTTGTTTTGAGAAATGTCTCGATCCGTATAAACGAATGTCTCAAATAATCTGTTTCGTGCAGATTTCGATGAAAATGTGCTGAAAACTGATAAAATAAGTTAAATTATTATACAAAAATTTCATTTCTGGTTACGTGCAAATCATTCTTATAATTCTACGTAACTTTCAAGATAACACAAATAGCTTTTTAGATATGTGAAGAACCCTAAAGTTTATATTTCTTTAATCCAATTGTTTTCCCTCGAAACCTTTGTTTATATAAAATTTAATGCTTTGTTCGTTCGAAACATAATGTTCCTATTTTTAGAAAATTCTCGCATATGGAAATGATATGAGTTTTCTAATCTAAACATAAATTTATCATGAATTTAATCAAGACTACATATATATCATCTTGACGACTTGAAATTTCAATTTCAAATTTCTAAATATTGTTGAATTTATTGAATTAAAGCTCTACCTTTCAAGCGTAAATACTATTTGAATTTATCCAATAATTTCAGTAAATAATTTTCTGAAACAAAGTAATCATTCTAAACTTTAAGTTAAATTTTGATTATTAAATTAACACGAAAAAACTGAATAAACGTGCATTTCAATGTTAATTAGATTTTCAATTAATAAAATGTGAGAAAATAATTAGATAATAATGTAGTTTAATAAAAAACTGATATGATAAAGGTCTATTTTTATTTTTATTTTGTTCTTCGACTAATGTTACAACTCCAATTTCTAAACATTATTTTTTAGGAGGTTGATTTCATCTTCTTTCTCCAGGTAATTAAGTAATGTCACAGTGTGTACAAATTTGGATAAATTTTGGATGATTATATATAATCATCCAAATATATAACTATATAAAAAAAAGATTATGAGGTATTTGTACCCTATATGGACAGGGCTCTCAATATGGACACCCCTAATATTTTTAAAGGTAATAATTTTGATTGAGAGATGGCTAAACATTTTCGCGAAGAAAAGCAGTTGAAAAGATAATTAAGTCTGGAAAGTGTAAAAAAACGCGCTGTTCGCCATTTAGGAGGAAACTTGTTATTTCGAGATGTGCTGATCTTAATTACTTGTAAGCTTAAATTCTTATTAAATATGGTAACATTACATTAAATGTTGAAAAGTGGAGTATTTTAGAAAGCTAATAAAACATATTTTCGATTTCTATTGCATATTTTGCATAGGATATCTGTTGGCAAAATCGTAGGTACCAATGGTATGACTTCCTCAACAAAGGAGAGCTGGTACTGCTTCTTTTGCAGCATTGATGCTTTTTCAAACATGCGGCCATGCATCACATGTGGCAGATATGTTTATGAGGATTATGTGGGACTTACTGCCCATGGTAAAAAAGTTTCTATTTGTCCATGCTGTGTAATAACAGATGTAAATTCGCAGGTATGCAATAAAGCTAAGCAAAACCAACAATATTACTTCATAATATTTACTAGTAACTAAGGAGCTTTGCATGAGTCTTCGAAGGTTAAAAACCGAGATTCCCCCCCCCTTTCTAAAATAAATGTTCTGAAGATATTTACTCTCCCCCCCCCCTCCTCCTCGGAATAGTTTAAGATAAATTTCTTTTATTCCCTCTCTTCTAAAATCCATTAGAAAAGTGGTTCTTCATACACAATGTATAGAAAGTCAATAAGGAAACACCTGTCCATAATAGGGACAGGTAGTTCCTTATATGGACATTTGTAAACATTTTTTTTGTTTTATCATTTAAATTAAACCAGAATAATTACAAGATCGCTAATTTTAATAATAATAGTCAATAGTCCAAGCAGTGTTGCCAGATTGGGGATTTTGTCCCCATTTTGGGGAATTTTCAACCTCTAGGGGAATTTTTTGGGGACAAGTAAACCTTGGGGACATGTCTGGGGACTAAGAACATATTTGGGGAAAAACTTGGGGAATTGTTATCATAATTTCAATTTTTACTTTCAGACATTTGCCAATAGTGGATCTGTCTCGAATTCGATTTTGGTTTGGAAAACGAAAATAAAATATTGAAATAATAGATATAAATCCTTCTCGTGGTTGTTGCTCACCGTTTACATGTACTACAGAACTATCATGATTTGCATTGGACTATCCCTTCATCTGAATTTTCAGATAAGTGATGCAGATTTTCCTGTCATCGCGAACAGAAACAGAAGCACAAAAATACATTTCATTTAATAGTATAGATTTATACAGCAAAAGTAAAAACAATTTTTTATAACTTTTTTTTGGTTGTTGTTTATAGCTTTGAACAGGGGTGTAGGCGTAAAAATAACAGATATACGGTCTTAGCAGAGGGTATACGTTCAAGACAGAGGGTATACCCTGAAGTGTGTATACTACAGCTTTCTTGAGAAACAGATGGTATACGGTGTTTCTTTTAAAAAATCCAGAAAGGTATACGGCGTATACCCTCGTATATCCTCCACTATATCCCTGGCTTTGAATGTACATGCAAAATTCTTTTAATATTAAATGTTTATTTTTTTTTCATAAATGGGGAATTTTTTCTAAAAATTGCTTAATTTGGGGGAAAAATTGAGTTAAAATATGTTAAAAAATTTTTATAACTTTAAATTGAAAATTGAGAACTTGCTTTTTTGAGTAGAAATTACGTTGGGGACTTTTTCGGAAAAAAGCCTTGATTTGGGGAAAATTTCAGAAAATTTGGGGAAATTGGCTTTCGACAATCTGGCAACACTGAGTCCAAGGATAGTGGTCACATATTTTTGGAGTCATATGACTTGTACATGGGGGTGAAAAAAATACATTTTCCTTAGGGTGTCCATATTGGGTACAGGTACCTTATAAAAATAGAATATATAAAATATTTTCTTTTTCAAAATTCCTTGTTCCACCAAACTACAAGCCACACGCAACACAATATCATACTCACTTCAATTTTCATAGCATTCCTATTTGGAATGAGCCCCACCAATGGCTGAGAGGTTCAGAGTTCGATCCCAATCGCGGCCGTAGGCCCAACTATTCTGAGATTTCCGTGATTTTCTTCGAACATTAGGTAAACTTGCCTAAATACGGGTTAGATTCCCTTAGTAAAACCCTCACGAACAGCACTCGTCCTAGGGCGTATATTCCTCGTGCAAATAATCGACCGTCATAAAAAAAAAACACCTCCATCACCTGTTTCGAATGTTTATTAATCCGTTTCGATTGTTGTAATGCTTCTTTTTCAACCGTTTAACTTTTTCAAATCTCTTATAATGTTTTTATGAAAATCAGTTGTATCATCATCTTCTGTAGGAATTTATTGATTTATTTTCATCTGATAAAAGGGTATCCATTAATTTATTATTCAGAATGCCTTTTTACTAATTTCCGTACAGCAGCATCATACTACATACAAAACTTGGACTTTTATCGTACCGATTAAACCACACCCCCGGATAATGCGCATCAGGTAAATCGAGAGTTTACTGTATTTCATTAAATATATGCAGTAAAAATACTTTTTCTAAAAAAAAAGATGAAAAATATAAGAATTGTTTAAAACTTTCATTCAAAATATGAAATAAATAAATAAAAGAAACACAATTGAGGAGACCTAACAAAATTTTATTTATGTCTCCCTGCAATTCAACATTCAACTTTATAATAAGTGCTTTTATGTATTAAGTAACTTTTAAAATAACACAATTTTCATTTAAAATATGTTACAAACCCAAAAGCTGACATATGTGACCGAAAAATTTTGAAAAGCTTACATTTTTTTAAATCCAGTTAATTAAATTTTCCCTCGAAGCCTTTATTTAAACAAAATTTAATGCTGTGTTAGCTCGAAATATAGTACTCCTCTTAGTGGAAAATTCTGGCATGTGGAAATGATATGAGTTTTCTAATCTAAACATAAATCTATCTTGAATTTCATCAAGACTATGCATATTACCTTAACGACTTGAAATTTCAATATTAAATTTCTAAGTATTGTTGCTTTTATAGAGTTATACCTCTATCTTCCCCATCAAAATATTATTTGAATTTCTCCAATAATTTACCTAAATAATTTTCTGAAACAAAATAATCATTCTAAACTTTATGTTAAGTTTAATAATTAAATTAATATAAAGAAAACAGAATAAACATGCATATTAATTTTATTTAGATTTACAATTAATAAAATATAAAATAAATAAAATATAAATGTAGTTTACCTAACTGATTTCTGAAGAATGGAATGATTAAGAGCTGATTTCCTTTTTCATTGGCTGTTTGCTCTTCGACTAATTTTAGTATTCAAATTTCGCAATATTATTTTTTAGCAGGTTGCTTTTATCTTCTTTCTCCACATAATTAAGCATATACACTCTTAAAACGAAAGAGCTGATTTGGCTTCTCATGACAGAGCTGTAATTTTTTCGATCATAAAAGAGTTGTTTTTCAAACGATTAAATCTTCTTGATCTAAATTGGTTATTTAAATAGCTCAACTTTATTTAAATTGGTTAAAACTCGAGTTATTTCAACTCTTTTTTGAGAAGCTGCCTTTCAACATTGAGATGAGTGGATTTCAGCTCAACTTGAGCTATTTTGTGGCTGACTTTTTAAGAGAGTAGTGTGCGCTAATACACAATACACAATACGTCACCTGAGAATAATAAAGTTATATCTGTGTTTTTGAAAAAAATGACTTATCGATATAGATAGGTTCTATTTGTATCTATGAAGGCCTTTTTGCATCAAAATAATGTTATATATAGCTTACATATGACCTTGCAATCATAATATGACATTATTTTAATCCAGAAATGCCTTCATAGATACATATAAAACATTTCTTCATAGGTAAGTCAATTTTTTTTAAAAACACAGATAGAACCTTATTATTCTCAGGTGACGAATACCAGAACTCAAGAACTCAGTGTTTACTAATTTGAATTTATTTTGAATGACTTTAAAGATTTTCTTTTTTGGAATTCCTTTTATTCAGAACTTTTTTTTTTTCCCCTGAAACAAAAGTTACAAGTTACATGCAACATAATATCGTTCTCACTTGAAACTTCGTAACATTCCTATTTCGAATCTTTGTTAATCCGTTTCAATTACTGTACTGTTTCTTTGACCACATTTTTTGAAAAGTTTAATTCTCTCAAATCTTCTCTAATTTGAATTAAAATCTTAACTTTTTTTTCGGAAAATCAATTTTATCGTCATCGTTTGTGGTGATTTAACTTTTTTATCTGATATAAATGCATGAATTATTTTGTTAACCCTGCTGTTCTGTTCGGGTCTATTTGACCCGAATATTTTCTTGTTCACTTTAAAAAAAAATTAGCGCAGAGATATTTCCATGAAACTTTTTGACTTTGTTCATAAGTAATATAACTATATATTCCTAGAAGTATTTACGTTTATTTATACTTTCAAGAGATATTTTTTAACTTAGTCCTAATGTACTGTTTGGGTCATATTGTCCCGAGTTAAAAAATAATTTTATCGTGCACTTTTAATTTTGTTTGGAATCATTCAATAAAAATAATTACTGCAACGTATCTATTTCGAAATCTGTTTTGTTGGCACAGGTGTTAGATCACGTGACAGGAGAGCAAAGTCAAATGTTGATATCATTGGCGGAAGGGGAAAAAATGCACCCGTTAGTAGCGTTTCTTTCTTCTTGCTGTATTTCAATTTCTAATAATCTGAAGAACAGTTGTATCTCTGAGTATTAGTGAAAAATGGCGAATCGTAGAAATTTGTGCGAAGTTGATATTGCTAAATTAATGGAAGCCTCTGACAGCGAAGGGGAAAATGCGTCTGAGTATGAAAATCATACAAGTGCGGAAATTTGAAAGTGAAAGTTCTGACAACGATTTTGATAATGATATTCAAAAGACGCACATTATACAGAGTATTCAGTCTAAGAATCGTGAAATAGTATGGAAATTGAATCCCCTTCTTCATTCTGGTCGATTAACGTCTGCTAATATTATAAAAACTACTCCAGGTGTCACAAGATATGCAACGACAAGGATAACTGACATAAAAAGCGCATTTGCGACGGTATTCAATTCTACAATCGGGAACGAAATCATAAAAATGACTAATATAGAAGGAAGAAAAGTGTATGAAAAAGAGTGGAAAGATATTAGTACTGAAACTTTTCAAGCATACATCGGATTATTATTATTAGCTGGTGTGTACAAATCATATGGAGAATCAACAAAAAGTTTGTGGAATCAAGAAACAGGCAGAAATATATTTCGTGCTACAATGTCCCTCGAAACCTTTCATATGATATCCAGAGTTATTCGTTTTGACAATAAATCTACCAGACAAGAAAGAAGGTCTGTAGATCAATTAGCTGCTGTTCGAGATATTTGGGAAAAGTGGATAGAAATTCAACCTAAATTGTATAATCCAAGTGAAAATGTTACTGTAGATGAACAATTAGTAGGATTTCGTGGACGATGCCCTTTCAAACAATATATACCTAGTAAACCCTCCAAGTATGGGATAAAAATATGGATTTTATGTGATAGCAAAACTTCGTATGTACTGAATGCAAAAATTTATACTCGAAAAAATAAAGGACCAAAGCCAGAGAAAAGTCAGGGTATGCGGGTAGTGAGTGACCTTACTTATGGGTATTCGGGGGCACAATGTTACATGTGATAACTTTTTCACATCCTATAACTTAGGAAAACTTCTTCTAAAACGGAAAATGACTATGCTTGGCACCATTAGAGAAAATAAGCTCGAACTTCCTGAGAAAATGCTAAACAAAGAAGTGCACAGCTCATCATTTTATTTTACAGAAGATACAACAGTTGTAAACTACATCCCTAAAAAGAATAAAAATGTTATTCTTATGAGCACTTTCCATTATGAAAATGAAGTTAGCGACAGACCTGGCAAAAAACCACAAATGATATTAGATTATAATGCAACTAAAGGGGCGGTGGATAGTCTTGATCAACTTTTGAGTACATACACTTGTAAGAGAAAAAAAAATCGCAGGCCTATGATAGTATTCTATAATATGCTTGATACATCTGCTTGCAATGCATTTATTCCGTGGATTTCAATAAACAGCAAATGGAATGAAAATAAATTAACCAAACGAAGGCTCTTTTTAGAAGAATTGGGGAAATTTCTAATTTTTCCACACATTGAAGTAAGACAGCATCTTCCCAGAAGCGAAAATTCAGTCAAAATTGTGAAGAGAATGCGTAGTAAAAGTGCAAACGTACCCTCGGAATCAGATGAGAACACTCCATTGTGTACTAAACGTGCAAGATGCAAGTTCTGCCCATCAAACAACGACAACAAAACTAATGTATTACGTTACAATTGCAAAAAAACACACTTGCAAATTTCACGTAAGCTATTTTTGTCCAAATTGTAAATAAAAGTAAGTATTCAAATATTTTTAAGTTATTTTACTGGTGTTTTGTATTATTTGATATATATTTAAGCTTATTTTACTATTTTTTAATTATTTCTAAAATAGTTATTTTCATTTACTGCTAGAAAAGGTAATATTCTAAATCGGGTCACATTGACCCGAACACTACATAAGTATAGTAAATGCGAACAGAACAGCAGGGTTAACCACTGTGCCATTTTTTTCTAATTTCCATGCAGCAGCATCATGATAAACTGCATATAAAACTGAAACTTTTACTATCCCGGTTAATCCGCAACACGGAATATCAGATCTCGGTGAATCGAAAGTTTACTGTATTTAATTATGTAAATGCAGTAGTTCTTTTTTTTCAGAAAAAAATATTTAAAAAAAGATTTGTTTAGAATTTTAAATAAGTATTATTAAATAAATAAAAGAAACACATATTACTATATAAGCATGTCACGGAATTTTATTTCTAGTTCCTTGTTATTCATCCTTACCATGCTTTCATGTATTAAGTTACTTTCAATATTGCACAAACAGCATTAAATATGCGAATAATTCAGAAGCTAACATTTGTGCCCGAATAACTTTGAAAATTTTTAAAATCCGGTTAATTAAGTTTTCCATCGAAATTTGGGAAAAGTGGATAGAAATTCAACCTAAATTGTATAATCCAAGTGAAAATGTTACTGTAGATGAACAATTAGTAGGATTTCGTGGACGATGCCCTTTCAAACAATATATACCTAGTAAACCCTCCAAGTATGGGATAAAAATATGGATTTTATGTGATAGCAAAACTTCGTATGTACTGAATGCAAAAATTTATACTCGAAAAAATAAAGGACCAAAGCCAGAGAAAAGTCAGGGTATGCGGGTAGTGAGTGACCTTACTTATGGGTATTCGGGGGCACAATGTTACATGTGATAACTTTTTCACATCCTATAACTTAGGAAAACTTCTTCTAAAACGGAAAATGACTATGCTTGGCACCATTAGAGAAAATAAGCTCGAACTTCCTGAGAAAATGCTAAACAAAGAAGCGCACAGCTCATCATTTTATTTTACAGAAGATACAACAGTTGTAAACTACATCCCTAAAAAGAATAAAAATGTTATTCTTATGAGCACTTTCCATTATGAAAATGAAGTTAGCGACAGACCTGGCAAAAAACCACAAATGATATTAGATTATAATGCAACTAAAGGGGCGGTGGATAGTCTTGATCAACTTTTGAGTACATACACTTGTAAGAGAAAAAAAAATCGCAGGCCTATGATAGTATTCTATAATATGCTTGATACATCTGCTTGCAATGCATTTATTCCGTGGATTTCAATAAACAGCAAATGGAATGAAAATAAATTAACCAAACGAAGGCTCTTTTTAGAAGAATTGGGGAAATTTCTAATTTTTCCACACATTGAAGTAAGACAGCATCTTCCCAGAAGCGAAAATTCAGTCAAAATTGTGAAGAGAATGCGTAGTAAAAGTGCAAACGTACCCTCGGAATCAGATGAGAACACTCCATTGTGTACTAAACGTGCAAGATGCAAGTTCTGCCCATCAAACAACGACAACAAAACTAATGTATTACGTTACAATTGCAAAAAAACACACTTGCAAATTTCACGTAAGCTATTTTTGTCCAAATTGTAAATAAAAGTAAGTATTCAAATATTTTTAAGTTATTTTACTGGTGTTTTGTATTATTTGATATATATTTAAGCTTATTTTACTATTTTTTAATTATTTCTAAAATAGTTATTTTCATTTACTGCTAGAAAAGGTAATATTCTAAATCGGGTCACATTGACCCGAACACTACATAAGTATAGTAAATGCGAACAGAACAGCAGGGTTAACCACTGTGCCATTTTTTTCTAATTTCCATGCAGCAGCATCATGATAAACTGCATATAAAACTGAAACTTTTACTATCCCGGTTAATCCGCAACACGGAATATCAGATCTCGGTGAATCGAAAGTTTACTGTATTTAATTATGTAAATGCAGTAGTTCTTTTTTTTCAGAAAAAAATATTTAAAAAAAGATTTGTTTAGAATTTTAAATAAGTATTATTAAATAAATAAAAGAAACACATATTACTATATAAGCATGTCACGGAATTTTATTTCTAGTTCCTTGTTATTCATCCTTACCATGCTTTCATGTATTAAGTTACTTTCAATATTGCACAAACAGCATTAAATATGCGAATAATTCAGAAGCTAACATTTGTGCCCGAATAACTTTGAAAATTTTTAAAATCCGGTTAATTAAGTTTTCCATCGAAATCTTTATTTGCATAAAATTTAATGCTTTGTTCGCTCGAAACATTATACTCCTGTTTGTCGAAAATTCTCGCATATAGATATGATATGAGTTTTCTAATCTAAGCATAAATCTATCTTGAATTTGATCAAGACTATATATATCATCTTAACGACTTGAAATTTCGATATCAAATTTCTAAATGTTATCGTTTTTATTGAATTAAAGCTCTAACTTCCCCGTCTAAATATAATTTAAATTTATCGAATAATGCACCTAAAGAATCTTTTCAAACATATTAATCATTCTAAACTTTAAGTTTAGTTTGATAATTAAATTAATACTAAGGAAACAGAATAAGCATGTATTTTCATGTTATTTAGATTTACAATTAATAAAATAGAATAAAACTTAATAAATTAAAATGTAGTTTACCTCATGCAATTCTAAAAAATGAAATGATAAAGTTCCGTTTTAATTTTTCTTTTGATCTTCGATTAATTTTATTTCTCAGCTTATCTGAGCATAATTTTTTTAGCACGTTGTTATCATCTTTTTTTTTCTACATATTTAAGTAAACGCTCAGTGTGTACTGATTTTGATAAATTTTGGATGAATTAAAAAGTTTTATTTTTAAAAATTCCTAAATTCACCTGAAACACGATTGACACGCAACACAATATCATCTTCACTTTAAACTTCGTAACATCCCTATTTCGAAACTTTGTTAGTCCATTCCCATTTTTGTCTTATTTCTTCGTCCACAATTTCAGAACAGTTTAACTTTCTCAAATCTTCTATGATATTCTTTCTTTTAAAAATTATTAGTATCGTCCTTTTTGTATATGATTTTTTTTTCATCTGATAAAAATGCATTCATTAACTTGTTAGCCAAAGTGCCCTTTTACTAATTTCCGTGCAGCAGCATCATTATAAAATGCATACAAAACTGTGACTTTTACCATTCCGGTTAAACCGCAACCCGACTAATCCGATTCCATTTAATCGTGAGTCTACTGTATTTATTTAAACATATGCAGTAAAAAATACTTTCTGTAGAAAAAAATATAAAAAAAAGATTTGTTTAAAACTTTCATTTAAAAAAATATAAAATAAAAAATAAGTAAAATAAAGTAAACACAGCTGAGAAAAATAACACCTACGAAAATTTTATTTATGGCTGCCTAGAGTTCAACCTTAGAATGCTTTTATATATTAAATTACTTTCAAAATATCACAATCTGCATTTTAAATATGTGAAGAATTCAAAAACTAACATATAAGTCAGAAGAATTTTGAAAAGTATTTTTTTTATATCTAATTAAATAAGTTTTCCCTCGAAACCTTTATTTACGTAAAATTTAATGCTTTGTTCGCTCAAAACATAATATCCCTTCTAGTTGAACATTCTCGCATATAGAAATGATATGGGTTTTCTAATCTAAACATAAATCTATCTGGAATTTGATCAAAACTGCATTTATCATCTTAACGACTTTCGGTATCAAATTTCTAAATATTATTGCTTTTACAGAATTAAAGTTCTAACTTCTCCGTCTAAAATTATTTGAATTTATCGAATAATTTACCTAAATAATCTACTCAAACTTAGTAACTATTCTAAACATTAAGTTTAGTTTGTTGATATAATTTATTTTTGTGTTGTTATTATCTGGACAATACGCTACATCATAGCGAAGGAAAACATAATTGATATTTTGAAAACCAAAACTGCCCAATACTTGCATAAGTAAAACTATTAAATTCTAATTAATTTTTTAGTTAATTATCAGCAGTCATGCTTAAAAGTATTGAATATTTAATAATTGTCTATGACATTTCTGGTTAATATATATATATATATATATATATATATATATATACGTGTGGCACTCGGGGACTGCCGCGGTAAAGCTATTGCATAGCATTTTTTATCAACTTATGCAATTATAATTATTCATTTATTTTTTATTTATGCAGTTTTTTTGTCTTTGATATTAATTCAAGTTTCTCCTTTTTTCTTTGATATTAATTCAAGTTACACTTTTTGAGAGTGATGACCGATAAAAAAAGAATTTTTTCTTTTATTGAATAAATGAGTAGTCTGCCGAAGTCTGCCGAAGTGCCGAAGTCTGCCGAACTGAAACGAACTGAAACGTTAGCCGGAGTGTTAGGTTTCTCTCGTTGCGTAATTTCTAGATTCGGTCACCGCGCTTAAAGCCCGCGATAAAAGCTATGCAATAGCTTAAATATGCCCCCCATGGGAGAGTGACACACAAGACATGCATAATATGAATAAACAGTTGCAGATATTTCAAATGATGTGTCACACGACCGGTGTTGTAAAGAAATAAAAAATGTGCCCCTCCCCTGGGAGGGTGACACACAAGACATCAATAATATGAATAAGCAGTTGCAGACCTTTCAAATGATGTGTCACACGACTGGTGTCGCAAAGAAATTAGAAATGTGCCCATCTGGGGGGCAGAAGGGGGATGACACACAAGACATCCATAATATGAAGAAGCAGTTGCAGACCTTTCAAATGATGTGTCACACGACTGGTGTTGTAATGAAATTAAAAATGTGCCCTCCTGGGGTTGCAGAGTGGGGGGGGGGTGACACACAAGACATCCATAATATGAATAAGCAGTTGCAGACCTTTCAAATGATGTGTCACACGACTGGTGTTGTAAAGAAATTAAAAATATGCCCCCCCGGGGGGCAGAGTGGGGGGACACACAAGACATCCATAATATGAATAAGCAGTTGCAGAACTTTCGAATGATGTGTTACACGACTAGTGTTGTAAAGAAATTAAAAATGTGCCCCCCTGGGGGCAGAGTGGGGGGTGACACACAAGACATGCATAATATGAATAAGCAGTTGAAGACCTCTCAATTGATGTGTCACACGACTGGTGTTGTAAAGAAATTAAAAATGTGCCCCCCTGGGGGGCAGAGCGGAGGGACACACACAAGACATGCATAATAGGAAAAGGCAGTTTCAGACCTTTCTAAAGATATGCAACACGAGGGGCGTGGATAAACATTTAAAAAGTTCCCCTTTGGGGAGGCAAAGTGAGGTGCGGCGCCCCAAACATGCATAATTGGAATGAGCAGTTACAGTTCTTTTAAACGATATGCCACACGATGGGTGTACATACAAATTTAGAAAATACCCCCTGGGGGGCAGAGAGGGGGAATGGCGCACCGGACGTGCAAAATATGAATAAGCAGTTTAAGGCCTTTCCAAAGATATGTCACATGACGTGTGTTTAGAAAATTTAGAAAAGTACCCCCCGGGGGGTTGAGGACGCATCGAATGCGTAAAAAATTATAAATGGTCAATTTTTTCTGACAATATAGCACACGATGGGAGTCATCAACATTTAAAATAATTCACATCAGGCAAAATTTTGAAATATTTGCCGGCGAGGGGAGGGGACGCATTCACATGAATAGTCACAGGGCTTTAGAACGATGTATCACACGAGTTCTCTCCCCCCCCCCCCCCGAAGAGGGGAAGGTTGGTTATAAGGGGTTTTATTGCGCAAGGTCCCTTTGGGGACATGCTGCGCCAAGACAAAGACAATTTTAGAGTAATAAGTTATGAATTAAAATGCAAAATAAAACAATGTGTATGTGATAGAAAAATAAAACAAGCCAAGACCATAGTTGTAGAAACACTAAAATCATAAGACTGTAACAGCTAGTAATAATAGTTAAAATATGAACAATGTATAAGATGAGATACAAAAGTTACATAAAAGCAAGATCTAAAATGTACATAAAATCAGTGAAGGTAAAATAAAAACTCAATATATAGCAAGTTAAAATCTGTGTATGATCAATAAAGTAATAAAAAACATGAGATATATACAATGCGATTTTTTTTAAATACAGAAGGTTAAAAAACAATGTTATTTCAGTTAGGCATATATTCTTCAAACATCACATTGTCATCATCGGTATCCGAGTCATTACTGCATGACTCTGATTCCATGGCCTCTTCCACATACTGTTGCAATTGTTTGGGATCCTTCACATTTTTAATGAATGGGCTGAGAGATTTTTTCTTCACTCTCCCCACAGCTTTCCACAGTGGAGAGGCTGGACTTGAGGTTTTCTTTTTATCTGGTTGCACAGGGGTTCTTTTCAGACTCTGTTTTTGAAAAATATTGGATATCTGTTGTATTTTGGTGTTTGTGGCAGCTTTGGACTTAGTTTGGGGTTCAGATGATTTTTTGGATTGAACTGCTAGTTTCTGTCGTAGTTTCTCAAGATCAATTATTTTAACAGGTTCAGAGGATGGTAGCCGGCGTTCTAGTTGCGGATTCCCAGAACATTTGATTGGAAGACAGATATCACGGGATTCTTTGATTGGTTTGTTTGTTGATTGTGTTTTGGCTGAATTATTTGATGACATAGACACGTCAGTCTGGGTGCTGATGTGTCTTACAGTTTTTAAAGGTTGTTTGATTAAACTTGAGTAAAAAACTCCAACTGATGATGTTCGGGATTAAACAATTTTGCGGCCGTCCGGATATGAGAGTTTTTGGGTGATTTTATCTGCCATGATTTCTTTTTCGCGAATCCAGTTTGGACAAGAGCGGAAGTAAGCTGCATGGTCACCTTTGCAGTTAACGCAGCATTCAGCGTTTTCACATGTTTTATCGTCATGGTCTACTTCTGAACATCGTGCACATGTTTTAGTGCCACGACAGTTAGTATTTGTATGTCCATAGCGCTGACTTTAAAACATCGTAGTGGGTTAGGAATATATGGTCGGACGGGGCAGCTTAGGTAAGCAGCTTTAATTCTAGTAGGTAGATTAGGTCTATTGAAAGTCAGAATGATGTGCTTTGTGGGAAGCACTTTTTCATTCCGACGAATTGTTATACGTCTTACATCTATGACATCTTGATCTTTTAAGTTTTCCAAAAGTTCTTCTTTCGTAGAAAATAAAAGTTCTGGTTCAGATATTACTCCAGGACTAGTCTAAGTTTTATGCACTTGAATAGAAACAGAAAAAGGACCTATTTTAGAGCTATTTAAAAGAAGTTGTGACTGTTTGTATGAAGAGATCTCAACAAGTAAACCCCGGATTGCGATTTCTTGAGTGAATGACCATCCCCCAAAACAGACTGAAATGTTTTAGCAATAACAAATGGTGAAGTTCTTTTGAAGGAATAATCAGATTAGCTATCAAGGCGTTTGATGACAAAAAAACGTGATAATGCAGGTTTCTGTACTGTTTGTTGCTCTTCACTTGGGAGAGAGTTAGATGCAAATAGAGATTTTCCATCCATAATTGAAAAAATACAATTCGGAGCCCGGCCGCACCACTCACTCTCGAGCCCAACAAGGGGATGCACATTCGTGCACCAGTGCTAACCAGGGTCTATACGGTCACAAGACAATATTATGTCAGTCTCCACCTTTAACGAGATGACTAGTAATTGCTCGCTCACTTGATCCCTAAAGCCAGTGACAAAAGTCAGCTGACCAGCCGATTGGTACATACGGGACCAATATGCACCGCCCGTCTACCTGAAGCAGAGGCCAAAGCAGTGTGTTGGTTTCCCTCAACTACCAGGATCCCCCTTTCCAGGGACACGGGTCGCCACGCACGGCCAACACGTGGGTGGTTTACAATTCTCCATGAGTCGACATACAGGATGATATCGGCTCATACAGAATTGCCCTCACCTCCGAAAAGGAAACCACAACGAGAGTGAAACATAGATGAAAGGAAGACAAGAGGAGTAAGAGGAAATAGAAAAGAGAAAGATCACTCGGGTGCCCAGGGGGTTGTGAAGCCCGTGAATACCTAAAGAAGGTATCCCCCTGGGGGGAAGAGGGGAAGATGGTAACCTTCCCCAAAATATACACCGAACACGTTTCAAATTTTATAAATAGTATTTATCGAAGTTCCGTGTAAAACAAAATACCGCGTCAATGTCTGCCGAAGTCTACCGAAGGATACTGTGTCGAAGCCTGCCGAACTGAAACGTCGTTAGCCGGAGTGTTAGGTTTTTTTTCTCGCTACGGAATTTCTAGATTCGGTCGCCGCGTACAAAATAATGCTGCCAGTGGGTTTTTTTTTTAAATTTGGATTAATTGATTGGCATCATTTTTTGAAAGTGGTAAAATACCACTTATTAAATAACATTATTTTTTAAAGGCAAAATAAAAATACTTTTTACAACTTAAAAAAACTGGTGCCAATCGAGAAATCAGAATTTAAAAAAAATTTCCTCTTACAATATTACAACATTGGTGCAAAAAGTAGAAAACAAGAACAGGAACAGCAAAACATTAATGGGAAAAAAACATTTGATAAAACATTTTGAGAAAAACCATTTAAGAGGAAAAACTTTGAATGGTTGTACAACAGTAAATGGTCGAAATTACGACCAAAAGTTTTCAACTAGGCTTAACAGTGACCCTCTGTTCCTTCAGTTGAATACCTCGTTGCTCATAAGTTAATAGCTGCCGGGGGGGGGGGTTGCAACACGCCAGGAATCTTTCAGAATGCAAGACATTCTATGCTGCTCAGCTGTCAAGCCTGCCTGACAAATTTTGATTGTTAATTTGACTCTATCTATAGTAAAAATTTCAATAAAATGTATTCTGTCCCATTAATGTGTTGATGTTTTTGTACTTTTTTTTTCTGCTTCTTTGTACCAGTGTAGCCAATGGCCATTTTTTATACATTTTTCGAGTGTTGTCAGTTGTTATTTTACTTTCTTTAAAAGGGAAAAAAGCAACTATTCCCAAAGATCATTTTAGCTAGAATCCAATCCAATGTTGCATTCAATCCAATGTTGCCAGTGTACTACTTCTTTTTAAATTCAGATTTCTTGATTGACATTAGTTTTTTAAATTTGTAAAATTTCCCTGATTTTCGCTTGGATAAAAATGTTAATTAATCAGAGGATTTTACAATTTTCAAAATGTGGTACCAGTCAAGAAATCTGAATTTAAACAAGTAGCACACTGAACAACATTGCTTTGAACCATAACGCACAACTACGGCATGTTAGACTCAGCATTGCTTTATGATTTCGAGTTGTCTCTGTTCCCCCTACACCCTCTGAAATGTTGTCGGTCTGATAGTGAAATACCCTGTATATAATCAATTTGGCTTCCTATGTATGTCTTCTCCAAAAAAAATTGATAAAAAAATTGTTTTATCACACGCTAATATTTCAAAAATAGATTTTTTTTTAAATTTTTCCTTTAATTTAAAATTGTATCTGAATTATTAGTATTATTTACTGCATTGTATTAGAACGTTATTTTTGTAAATATTGTTTCTAAATTTTAAGTTTTTTGTATTTGATTAAATGCATGTATCTTAAAAAACAATTTATTTTTAATAGAAAAAAATAACTTATACAGGTTTGTTTAAAAAGAACATTCATATAACAAGATACTTTAGCTATGACAGACAACCTATGAAATTTTATTTCTGTGTCCCCAAAATTCAATCTTACCAAGCTTTGATACATGAATTTGCGTGCAAGATAACATAAACAATATTATAAATATGTGAAGAATCGAAAGGCTGAACATTTGCGTCTGCAGAATTTTGTAAACTTTGAAAATTTTGAAAATCCAATTAATTGATCTTTACGAAAGAAAAATTCTCTAAGCCTTCTTTATTTACATAAAATTTAATGCTTTCCTCACATAAAATATGATAGTCATATTTCTCCAAAATTCTCGATGACAGAAATGATATAAGTTATCTACTCATGAACAGAAATGTTATATTTTAATTAAATTGGTTTAAAAATATGTATTATCTTGGCGGTGCGGCTTAAAATTTCGATATCAAATTTCTCAATACAGTTGTCTTTATTGATTTATAGATAAATTATATCCAATAAAATATTTGAATTTATCAAAAAGTTTACTTTATGGAACCTTCTATTTTAATTTAGAAAAATATATATTAGTATGTGTATAATTATAATTTATGAAAACAGAAGACCTATCAATTATCATAATATATTGAAGATATTTTTCAGATAGTAGGCTGTATTAATTTGGGTCGATATATTTACCATAATTCGTATACTGTATTTCAATCATTCTTTTTATACTTTAGGAATACTAAACAAAAGACTACATTATATATTACAGATATTAATAGAGTTATAATAAGTTTAATCAAAAATCGAAGCATTTAGCTACTCTCTTAATAATTTTGATGTGTGAAGTAATTTGTAGTATTATTTCTATGTATTGTTTTTATTATATGGTTATTTTTTAGAAAGTTTATTATCCTATATACTCGTGTGCAAATCGACTCGTTTATAAGTCCACCGCCCAATTCTTAAGCAAAAATTTAAAAAAAAATGACATTTATGTATAGGTTGAACCACATTTTTGATAGTATTTTGAAAAATGATTTGTAATCGACGATAAAAAAAAAAAAAAAAAAAAAAAAATTCATTAAATTTCTAAACATTTTTTACATTCCTATTCAGAATTTTCTTTTAATTAACTCAACATTCCAAAACTGTATAATTATGTAAAGCCGACGTAGATTAAACTCTTTTGAAATATATTCACATCAATTCATTGATATTTAAAACGAAAAGAAATATTTCAAAAAACTATTCAGTCGCTATTTACAAGGATAAATAATTTTTATTAGATGGAATACCAAAATGATCAACGTTAAAATGCACCAAATATTTTATATAAGCAGCATACCGGTTTCGGTAGCATTTTGCGTACCGTGGTCAGTGCTAGAGGAGGTAGAGATTTGCTCATGTATGGGTGATTCTCAAAATAGGGGACGATTTCAAAAGTGAAATCTTAAAAAAATTACTGTTAGCAAAATTTCTGAAAAAAATAGGTGTTGTTAATATAGTATTAGGTATGCTTTACATGTAGTCAGCAGAGCTAAATATTTAAAAATTAACTTTAAAAAATAATTAGCATTTTTTGAGCAATGCTAATGACAAAACAAATTGCATGGAATAAATATATTAAGAAATTTTTATTTTCTTCCTGTTTAAATATTTTTTTCTATATTTATTAGCCTTCCTTTTCAGCAAATGGTTTCCATTTTTACATATAAGGAGAATAAAAACATTACCAAAGAGCAAACTTTGTTTACATGAGCAACATTCTGACACTAACAATGTAAGAAGCTGTCTTAGTGATTTTCTGACAGATTTAATGCATATTTTAGGGATAATAAATGTAATACCGAAATTTATATGTAAATTTAAACTTTATAAAAGATACAATATAAGCAATGGTTACATTTATGCACATAGAAGTCTTTAGCATGGACAGAAAAAACATGCTAATGACACTGATATTTGTCCATGCTAATGACAAATTTTAATTTAAATAAGATTATGAGACATAATATAACCACAATGCAATAGTCCTTTCTGGGGCTTTTTAAAACACAAAAGTCCTATGCAAATAAGTAAAATAAAAATTTTAATTATAAAATAAACATGAAAATTATTATCCATTCTAATGACATACAATTGATGTACGCCCCTAATATTCAACTTTTATTCTTAAAATACAATACATGCTTCTATTTTCAGGCTGGAATAAAATGGCTACTTGTTGCCATGGAGAAACTTAATATTTTCAAACTATTGTGATTTGTGAAAATTAAATTGTTATTAATAACCAGCTGCTATTGTATGACCTTGTTTTGAAAATATAATATGGAGGACAAACATTCTTTTTTTATATACTATAATTTTATTTTAAAAAAGAAATTTATTGGATAAATCCTCTCCTTGATTAATTTAAAGAAAGAATAACATTTGTTTTATTTTATAAACATGATATTAACTCTTGAAAAAGCTAGTATATACAAGGCACAGCTGCTGTGGACATCCATGCTAATGACATTTTGAACACTTATTCTGTTATTTTAAGGTGTTTTTAACTAAAAAGTGAGTAATTCTTGAGTGCAAATAATGAATAATATTAAGACAAACATATCTAAATATAAAAACATGACAGAAAACCTCTCAATTTTTTTTTTTTGTATGCCGAAAGACATACATTGTCCCCTATTTTGAGAATCACCCGTATATAGTAGAGACTGGGGATTGAAGGTAACCAATAAAATGGCAAAGGACAGCAAGCAATGGTTCATAGGAGAACGTGGCCATTACTTGCTTATTAATATTTTTGCCCTTTCATTGGTTGGCTTTAATCCCCTGTCTCTACTACATATATATGAGTAAATTTCTACCACCTCTAGCACTGATCACGGTACGCAAAATGCTACCGAAACCGGTATGCTGCTTACATAAAATATTTGGTGCTTTTTAACGTTGATCATTTTGGTATTCCATTGCATTGCACCAAGCTCTATCTGAATATTATTTTTTATTAGACTGTTAAAATACAGTGCTTCTTTGTATTGTTGGACTTTCAGGAAATATATCTAGAAGCTTTCTAAATTTTAACTCTTTTTGAAATGGGAGATTAAAATGTTGAAAGGAATGCCCCTGTATTGAAGGAAATTCTATAGCAAGAGAAAATGGGTGCAGAACAATTATACGCATAATATTTTTTATATATATTTTTTTTTTGTCAACCACCGTGATATTACAGTAAGAAATTTAGCAAAGAACTGCAGTAGTTTCTATCATAATTAATTTATGTATTTAGCTTTTTTCTTTCAAACAAATAGCTAATGATGTCTTTTGTAAATTGTAAATGATAACTCATCTTTAGTCAATAATCATTTAAGGTTCAAAGCATAAATATGCATAAAACATATAGTCCCGAAGTTTACAAGATTCTTAATTAATGGAGTCATTTGAAATTTAAATAAACATATTCAAAAGGATTCAATTGAAAGAATTTATTTGATAATTTTCTAATCGTTTAAAAAACATATTTCTGAATCACACTTAATTGAAAATAAGATTACTTAAATTTCGGTAAAATCTAATTTAATCATGAACAATAATGTTAATTTGTGCATAGAGACATAAATAGAAACCGACTGATTAGATAAACTACAACAAAACATCTTATTGTATGGAAGATTATCGTAAAGAATTAATTTATTAATTTTATCTAGTAATTAATTTTATCTCGTTACGATATTTACATTAAAAGCACACACATGAATTTCTTCATTATCAGAGAAGAAAATTGGGCTTTTTATTTAACAGCCTTTAAACAAAAGTTTTAATTATGAAACACTAGTCATACTTTTTAGGTGCGTTCGTAATTATGTAAATACGTAGCACCTATTGTTGTCGCTTAGTCCGTATGTCTGTCCGTCTGTCTGTCTGTCCGTCTGTCTGTCCGTCCGTCTGTCCGCATATAACAACGCAAAAACTACCCAACCGAATCGTTTGAAATTTAAAATACATAATTATAACATAATTTTGTCGAGTCATTTCAAATTTTATGAAAATCGGATGGATAGATCAATTACAGGGACATTCAAAAGGATTCCGTTACATTACGGTCAATAGGGAAAAAGTTTTAAATGCATTTTAATCGTTTGAAATTTAAAACATATAATTATTGAGTAATTTTGTCGAGTCATTTAAAATGTTATGAAAATCGGATGCATAGATCAATTACAGGGACAATCAAAAGGATTCCGTTACATTACGGTCAATGGGGAAAAAGTTTCAAATGCATTTTAATGATGTTACACTCATTTGAACATAATAGAATTGGCATGAATCTATGAAATATATACTAAAATATGCATTCTGTACAATCTATGATGCAAAGAATTTTTATTATTAAATTATAGGGCCACACAAAAGTATTCCACTATATAATGCTATACGGGGAAACATGGTTTGGTACGTGTTTTAATTATATTCAACTATTTCACATTTTATGAATAAGATATACGTTGCTGAGGTGTAATAAAAATTGCTTCCAGCATATTTACAGAAACGTAAAGATTTCGACTACTATACTGTATCCTGAGTACGCTCTACTATATCAGCAAGATCTGAATATTTTTAAAACTTTATTATCGTACGAACGCACCTCATTTGCTACGTTCACGTGTAATTTCCAACTTGTTTGTATTAATGATGTTATGCATACGTTTGCTTATTTATTTCTACGTTTCAGTTCAATAATGTTGTAAAACACATACTGTAGGATTACTGCAGGCGACTATTGTTTTATTATTTATTCGACCGCTATTTTCAAATTAATAAATTTAAACGTATATTTGTATTACCTTTCTTGCTGATGATTATTTTTTGGAAGTGATAATAGACAAAATGATAATAACAATAACTTGCTAACTTATGGCAGCCTTGAATCTGAAACTTCTTTTCTCGCTCATTATAGTAACAATAGAATGAAATTTTACTGAATTTGCAATTTTTACTACAGCTGATGACTCATATAGTGGCGCCAACTTATATGGGTCCATGGGCCCGAGCCCACCCAATAATTTTGAATCATACCGTACCCATTTTTCATTGTTCTAGTTATTTATTTTATTATTATTTTATTATTCATTTTTCTCCTTAGAATAAAATTTATTTTGCCTATGACCATGTGTTTTAATTCTCCGACTAACATCCATAAATCCCAAACAACTGAAATGTGTTGCTTCCATGTTCAATTTTCTTTTAATTAAGTTTGTAGTCATGTTCATGATATCAAGACATTATAATAAATACAGGGTGATTCAGCTCGTCGGTGACAAACTTTAAGGATCGATAGAGCACACCTAGACGAACATTTTTGAATAGGGAATGTAGGGTCCCTGACGCGATGGTAAGGCGCTAGGCACTTTCGAAAATTTGGGTGCCGAAATTCGAAACGTCATAAAAACTAGGGAAATGGTTAGATTTTCTTGCTTGTTGCGTCGAAATGATTCTGTTTGTTTAGACTTTCTTCAGTACCAATTTGATAAGCGTATCTCTTAAAACATGGATAGGGGGCGCTGCAGACTTTGGAGAGCTACACAACAACTTTAAGCCCGTTATTTTGATAATTTAACACATGCTTGCCAAAGTTTATACTCTAACTTAAAGTTTGAACCCAAAAGTAGAGCCCTGCAAAAAGCGTAAGAGCCGGAATAAAATGTCAAAGTACAGGGTGGTCGAAACTCGAAGGCTCCTAAGAGATAAACAAACAGATTTCTTGACTTATGGCATGCATTTTCATGATTCTGTTTGCTGGGGCTCTCTGAAACTCAGTTGAACGGTACAAAAAGAAACATCGATAGGGAGCGCTTTGGGCAAAAAACATAATTCGTTGACATTTCGGACGCTAACTGGAAACGGGGCGCTACGATCAGTTAGTAATAATGAAAACACATTTTCTACCTCTGCTCAACACTTCTGAATAAATTTAGACCAAAAACATCAATGATACTGGAAATTTATTTACAAAAAATAACACTACAGAAGATGCTCGAAATTTCGACCTTGGGCCATGATGCAGGCTTCGCACCTCCGTCGCATTGAGGAGTGTGTGTTTCCAACAATGCCAGGAGTATCTCTGATCTGCCCTGCAGCTGCCACAATGCGCGCCACAAGTTCTTCAGCACTGCTAACAGGTGTATGGTATACCTCGGCCTTCAGGTAACCCCAAAGGAAGAAATCCAAGCAGGTGAGGTCTGGTGATCGGGCAGGCCAGTGAACTGGACCCCCACGCCCGATCCACCGCTGGCCATACCTTGCGTTTAGATGGAGACGCACGTCGTTCGTGTAATGGGCCGGAGCTCCATCGTGCTGGAACCACATCTGGCGACGCGAACCTTCGGGTACGTGCGCCTCCTCCAGAAGCTGCGGCAGCACTTGATCCAGGAAAATCAGGTAATTTCCACCTGTCAGCCGTTCAGGTAACAAATAAGGGCCAATGAGGCAATCCCCCAGAATGCCGGCCCACACATTTACTGAGAAACGCTCCTGGGCTGCTCGGCTTCTGGTTTCATGTGGATTTTCATCACACCACACATGACTGTTGTGGGCGTTCCACATTCCCTCCCGGCTGAAGGTGGACTCGTCCGTAAACAAAATGCTGTTTACAAAACGGGGATCCCTGGATCTCATCGCCAAGTACCATCTTGAGAATTCCACTCGAGGGCCAAAATCCTGCTCTCTGAGCAACTGCACCCGCTGGATGTGGTAGGGGTGCAGATTCCGGGAACGTAAGATGCGCCACGCAGTTGCTTGCGAAATGCCAACATGTCTGGCGATATCTCTCGTGCTAAGACCTGGGTTGTCCTCAACCAGGTTAAGCACAGCCTCTTCGTTGTCGGGGGTGCTCACTGATCGCTCCCGTTCAGGCCTGCCTCCGTCGAAAGATCCCGTTGTGGACAACCTCTGGTGTACTCGAGCGAAGAAGGCATGGCAGGGGATTTGCCTGTTGGGGTAACGCTCGGCGTACAACCGCTGAGCGGCTCGTCCATTACAACCAGCAGCGCCATACGCCAAATGCATGTCAGCCAATTCAGAGTTTGTGTACCGTTCCATCCTACTACCGATCTGCAGACAAGTAACCCGAAGCTTAAGTAGGTACCGCACGTTCAAAAGACGTGTCTGCGCATACAACTACGTCATCTCGCGTTGTCGTCTACGCATTACGTATCTTTTGCATATCGATATGGTACGATATCTTTTGCATAAATCAGCAAAAAGCACCTTATGTAAATTTTATTGCGCGCATTGTGCATGATTGAAACCAGCTATGTTTGTTAAAAAAAAAAAACAAACTGCAGTTTTAATAGCTTCTTATGATAAGTAAATTACTCTCTTGTTTTGTTTCTAACTGATCGTAGCGCCCCGTTTCCAGTTAGCGTCCGAAATGTCAACGAATTATGTTTTTTGCCCAAAGCGCCCCCTATCGATGTTTCTTTTTGTACCGTTCAACTGAGTTTCATAGAGCCCCAGCAAACAGAATCATGAAAATGCATGCCATAAGTCAAGAAATCTGTTTGTTTATCTCTTAGGAGCCTTCGAGTTTCGACCACCCTGTACTTTGACATTTTATTCCGGCTCTTACGCTTTTTGCAGGGCTCTACTTTTGGGTTCAAACTTTAAGTTAGAGTATAAACTTTGGCGAGCATGTGTTAAATTATCAAAATAACGGGCTTAAAGTTGTTGTCTAGCTCTCCAAAGTCTGCAGCGCCCCCTATCCATGTTTTAAGAGATACGCTTATCAAATTGGTACTGAAGAAAGTCTAAACAAACAGAATCATTTCGACGCAACAAGCAAGAAAATCTAACCATTTCCCTAGTTTTTATGACGTTTCGAATTTCGGCACCCAAATTTTCGAAAGCGCCTAGCGCCTTACCATCGCGTCAGGGACCCTACATTCCCTATTCAAAAATGTTCGTCTAGGTGTGCTCTATCGATCCTTAAAGTTTGTCACCGACGAGCTGAATCACCCTGTATAAGGGCCTATATAAGGTAAAACGCACAAGAATATAATTTAATAAAATTGCAACTTTATTAAAACATGATAGCTTGACATAAAATTCTTATCTTTCACCATCTGTCACTCCTTCAAAGAAAAACAAACTGTTCGTACCATTTTACAAAAATATTTGTAAGCCAACCCAATATTTTTCAGCCAACCTAATATTTTTAAAAAGTTGGCACCACTGGACTCATATTTGCCTCTGTGCAAAGACTAGGCGTTGGCGGCCAGAACATGTCACAAGATGCGAATTGTTGTACATTGTTAAAAATTTCAAACTTTTGCTGCATCGTCACTCTACTGCTGTTATAGAAAATGATTACTTTACTGTATTATGAGACTTTATCATTGGTCAAAATAGAGATAGTCTATAAATGCAGTGCAGAGACGATGCAACAAAAGTTTCAAATTTTAACAGCGTAGATAAAAGTGATCACATTCGATAGGGACATTTAAAACTAAAACTAAAGCTGCAACGCTATATTTCATCACGGACCATGCGATATAATACCTCTTTCTTGATCATGGGCGTTTAGGCAATGCAAGATACACTGTAAAAATTGAAGACCAAATTGGGCTGAAAGAATTCTGGGTATAGTAATTTTCCTGAAATGGTACAGTAAGGATTCCAAAATGGTAGAGTATTGTTCCCAAAATAGATAACCCAAAATGGTTCAAAACAGAGCAGATCTTTATTAACATTAAATTAATTAAAATTTCTGAGGTATAATGTATATTAGTGATGGGCGATTCTGAAAATTTTGAGAATCGATTAAAATCGACATCATATAAAACAACATCGATCATAATAAGAATCGATTTCTCAGTTTTAGAATCGATACTAGAATCGATATTTCGATATTTAGGTTCACACAGAGAAGATCCAAATGGCTAATTCCAAAACTTAGACAATCAGCAGAACCGTAATTACCGCCTCCTCCCCCCCATCCCCATTTAGGGAGGCATAGAATTAAGCTATTGCAGAGTTTAGAGTCGGATAATAAGAATTTTAAATTGATTGTAACTTATGGTTTTCACTTACACAAAAACTTTGACAAATTTGAGAGACATAACTCAACTAATAACAACACTGAGTAACTTGGCATTAAACCGAGTATAAAGAGTGCCAAGAGCGTGTAACTAGGATGGGGAACAAGGAGTATAGACAAAAAAAAAACTTTTTTTTCTAATGTCAACCAAATGTTACACGAGATAGTTTGGAAGAACATAAAATATGTCCCATTCCCAAGGGGGCAGGTAACCCCCCACTCTTGACGGAAAGGCGACCATAGCCCAAATGTATCTTTTGTCGAAGTTTCAAAATGAGGATTTACAATAAAATAGAACGAGAATTGGACATTTTAAAAATTGCATGCATACTTTGAACGGCCCATATAGTAAAGATTGGCGAGGAAGGGGGGGGGGGGGCGAGGGATTAGAACGGACGAACTTGAAAATAAAAAACATAATTAACTAATAACCCAAATAACTGAGCTTCTAAACAAAAATATAGTGTTTAACTTAGTGTTGAATTCATGGGGTGGCCCGCGGGGAACATATACACTCTTTGAAACTATAAAAAGTGCCAAGAGCATGTAACTAAGTGGGGAGAGGGGTAGTAACAGAAAAAAACGAGGAGATAAAAGCTTTATAACGATATGTTACATGAGATGGTGTGGAAGAAACAAAAAATATGCCCCCCCCCACCCAAGGGGGCAAGGTGAATCCCAAACGGACAGAAGGGCGACCCCGGCCCAAATGTATCTTTTGTTGAGGTTTCAAAATATGGATTTATAACAAAATAGAACGAGGATTAGACTTTTTTTAAATCGCAGTCATAATTTGAACGAACCTGTAAGTTAAGATTGGTGAGGAAGGGGGGGGGCGGTAGGACGGGCGAACATGAAAAAATATATATATATAGTGGCACTCTGAGAGTGCCGATAGAAGTGAAACCTTGAACAATTACGTGTGTATTTTTGAATCGCCAGGAAATACTTCTTAAATGAATAAAAAAAGGTAATATAATATTAAAGAACATATTAATGTCTATTAAAAAAAAAAAAAAAAAAAAAAAAAAAAAAAAAAAAAAAAAACGCGCGATACCATATGTCCAGCTATTGTAGTTAACTCACTATAACTACTTTCTTACACTTTAAAACGCGATAAATACACCAACCAAAATTAGACCATACTATCGATACCTTAATCCTTATCCAAATAAATCATTTTGTATTAATGCCTGTTACAATATCTGCAGATTACTTTTTGAATTATTCAAATCGGACATTCCATTCAAAAGATATTACGAATTTAAAGATGACAATCTAAAGAAATAATAGCGTTGCTGAGTACTCGGTGGCCAAAAAGCTTAGGGATTACGTGTGCAATCAAACGATTGCGAGTTCGGACCCCAGTTTCGCTGATATCTATCAATGTTTTTTTTTTTTTTTTTTTTTTTGAAGAAGTTTGAAAAATTAAAATTTTAACACATTATGGGTCCCTAATGTGACCTGAAATGATGGGAGAAAATTTCTTTTGCTAGATTTGTAATGTATGAAGCATAAGCTTTCAATAGACATATTGTATCAAGAAAACCCCCCTCTGCCCCCCCCCCAAAAAAAAGGTCCTATAGGGAAAACCGGAAAACTGGAAAAGCAAAAAGAACGGCGAGAAATAGTTAGCTATACTAGAATTTTTCTCATGACTGTAACTCTTATAGAAGCAAAGTTATAGCCTTTTAAAGATTGAAATGAAGTGAAGAAATAAGCAAAATTAGGTGAGTGATCGACAGGGGGGGGGGAAGAATCCACTGCTCTGGGGGTGCCATGTAGCTTAAACTTTTAAGTTAAAAATGGTAGAAAATTAAATGAGCGAAATTTTAAGGTGTATATTGGGGGAGGGTGCAAGCCCCCCCCTCAAAATTTTTTTGTTTCCTTTGAAGAAACAAAATATATGCCCCCCGGGGGGCGCAGATAAACCCCGAATGGGCGGAAGGGCGACCCTTTATTTATCTTTTGTCAAGGATTTAAAATGTGGATCTAAATTAAAATAGACCGAGAATTGGACATTTTTAAAACTGTATGCATATTTCGAACGGCCCTATAGGTTAAAACTGATGTGGAAAAGGGGATTAGAAGAGACGCGCGTGAAAAATAAAACATAATAAAGTAATACTTCAAATAACTGGACTTCTAAACAAAAATATAACGATTTAACCAAGTGTCGAATTAATGGGGTGGGCCGCAGGGGATTATCCCCCCCCCCAGAAGTTATGAGATTTTATGTTTTTTAATGCACAAATTGCGATTCCCCCTCTCTTACAGAGCTGTAAAACATGACAAGTCTCAGAAAAATACCTGCATTCAACACTGATTTAGCCTAGTAAAAAAAAAAAGAAAAAAAAATCGAAATCGAATCTAAAGATCGAAATCGAATCTAAAGATCGACATCGAATCTAAAGATCGACATCAAATCTAAGATCGACATCGAATCTAAAGATCGACATCGAATCTAAGATCGACATCGAATCTAAAGATCGAAATCGAATCTAAAGATCGACATCGAATCTAAAGATCGATCTTACGGGCAGAATCGATTTTGCATTTTTACTTTCTTTTGTAACTTTACAAGAAGAAAATATTAGATTCGTGAAAAATTTTGACTTCCCGTTTTTGATGGATTTATATATTTTAGAAGGTCTTTAACACGATTTCATGATTTTTAACCGACTTCAAAGAGGAGGTTATGATTTCGACCTGTATGTATTTGTTGTTCACCCATAACTTTTGCAAATATGAACCGATTTTGATAATTCTTTTTTTGTTTGAAAGCGTATGAGGCCCATGTGGTCCCATTCGAATTTCATAAAAATCCGATAATTAGAACTTTTTTAAAAATAAAAACTTTAAATTTCAAACTCATTTTGAAGCAATCGACCAATTAGAAGTGTTCCTTTTGCATGCTTTCATATTACACTTACATAGACACACAATATTTTCACTGTTAAAAGTTTGAAGTTTTTGCGGCATCATCACTCCACCGCTTTTATGGAATATCTCCATTTTGACCAATGAGAATTCACCATAATACAATGAAGTAATCATTTTCTATAAAAGCGATGGATAGACGATAAAGTAAAAGTTTAAAATTTTTAACAGTGTTCAAAGTGCAAAATCCTAACTGGACGAGGGCCAGGATTCACATAAATTTTGTGCTGTTTGTGAAACGAGATTTATTAACAAGAAAATTTATTTAAAACATTGAAAAATTTGCTAAAATTCAGGCTTCTGATTCGTTAATCTGGTTTCGCTAACAGCGCGAATTCTACCTGGATTCCGGACAAGTTCTCTTATGCAAGAAACCGGAAATATAGCATCTAGGGGATATAGTGTGGAAATCGGCTATCTCAGGGCGTGTTCAGAGCAACTTACAAAAGTAACCAATGTTACCGATCGATTGTAGGGCAGTACAAAAGCAAACTGTGGCAGCAATGAAAACTATTCTGTTGAATTGTAGCTGACGTCACACTTTGCTTTGATTTTCATTTCGTATTTGTCTACAATCGGTAAGTGGTCGGTAAGTAACCGGTAAGTTGTGGTGAACACGCCCTCTTTAATACTTAAAATAAGCGCTAAAATGTTCTGTTCGTTAAATGTGCAACAATGCTAATGAAATTTAAAGATAGAAACGACATCTGCAGGACATTTTCTAAAAATGCAAGAATTATTGCGAGTCTAGATAATGTATCACGAAAATGCCGCAGATGTCGCTGTGATCGACACTTTGGAATTCAGTAGTATCGTTGCACATTTAAAGGATACAAATTTTTAGCACTGCTTGCATTGTAAAAAATTGAACCCTTTTGCTGCATCGTCACTCCATCGCTTTTATAGGAAACGATTACTTCGCTCTATTATGGAGCATTCTCATTGGTCAAAACAAAGAAATTCTATAAAAGAGATGGAGTAACTATGCAGCAAAAGGGTCAAATTTTTTACAGTGTCGATAGCAAATTTTCACTCCATGTAATCCAGACTCTCTCCTTCGAACAATGAAAAGTTCTTAAAAATAAAGGCTTATGATTGGTCAATCTTGTTTTGCTTAACAGCGAACAATCATTCTCGATCCTAACCACTGTTGCAGAGATGCTAGTTTTTTTTTCAAAGTACGAAATCTTAGCTGGAACAATTCTCGTATCCACCAAAGTGAAAGATCCACATCGATCCAGACATGAGAATTCGATATCGAAAAGCTGAAAATTCATCTCTAAAGAGCCTTACACGCTAAAGCAAGAGTGTCTGTAAATCAGGGTGCTTGTTATGCCGGATTCACAAAGTGATTAAAGTACATTGCTATGTGCTAGATTTACATTTGGACAAATATAAATGACGAAAAATTTTGATAAGCTTACCATTAAAGTTAAGCGAGTTAACTTCTTTCACCCATAAAACAAATTCGTTCAGGCGACTACCGCCAAGTTCTGGAATAAAAATTCTTAAATTTTCTGTACTTTGGAAAACCGCGTTTATCAAAGAACATTCTTAACTTCAAATATTACTACTTTCATATAGACGCATGTTGAATCATGGTGTGATTTTGATAATATCTTCCTTTTTATTTTTTAACCGACTTCAAGGAGGAGGTTATGATTTCGACCTGTATGTATTTGTTGTTCACGCATAACTTTCGTAAATATAAACCGATTTTGATAATTCTTTTTTTGTTTGAAAGCGTATGGGACTCATGTGGTCCCATTCAAATTTCATAAAAATCTGTTGATTAGAACTTTTTAAAAAATTAAAACATTAAAATTCAATATCTTTTAGAAGCAATCGACCAATTAGAAACGTTCATATTTCATGTTTTTAAGTTACACTTACATAGACACACGATCTTTTCAAAATGTGAAATCCTAACTGAACAAGGTTCACATTTATTAACAGTGTACACTGTAAAAAAATTGACCCTTTTGCTGCATAATCACTCCCCCGTTTTTAAAGAATATCTCTCTCTTGACCCATGAATATTCTGCACGATAGGCCGAAGTAATCGTTTTCTATAAAGGCGGTGGATTGACGATGCAGCAAAAGGGCCAAATTTTTTACAGTGTACACTGTAAAAATTTTGATCCTTTTGTTGTATCGTCACTCCCCCGCTTTTATAGAATATCTCTCCTTTGACGCATGAGAATGCTCCATGATACATTGTTAAAAATTTGACCCATTTGCTGCAGTGTCACACAACAACTTTTATTGAATATGTCTTTATGACCAATAAGAATGCTCCGTAACACAGTGAAGTAATCGTTTTCTATAAAAGCGGTGGACTGATGATGCAGCAAAAGGCTCAAAGTTTTTATAGTGTAATTGGGACCAAAGCGTTTGTAAAAAGAAATATTTCCGAATCAAATGCTGTCACTCTCTTATAGAGGCAGCCAGATGTACGTAATGAGTTTCAGATTACTCATCGAATACGCCACCGCTCATTTCCGATTACAGTGTCACTGTAAAAAATGTGACCCTTTTGCTGCATCGTCACTGCCCTGCTTTTGTAGAATATCTCTCTTTTGACCCATGAGAATACTTCGTAATTGGGTGAAGTAATCGTTTTCTATAAAAGCAATAGAGTGATGATATAGCAAAAGTATCAAATTTTTTACAGTGTAGGTTCCCTCGATATGAATATGACACATGTAGCACAGTATATAATTGGTTGAAACGATTCTGGACAAAAACGAGTCACCAAGCATCTTGTTGAGCGGGCAATTTTCGTCAACCTTGTTAACTTCTCATACGAGTACAATCTAATTCTTCCAGGAAATCATCATCATCAAATTCCATAATGAAAAAATGCCTGGCAATGCAATGGACTGTTAAAAATTTGCAACTTTTGCTGCATCATCACTCCATCGCTTTTATAGAATATCTTTACTTTTATCAATGAGAATCCTTCATAATGCATTTAACTAATCTTTTTCTATATAAGTGGTGAAGTGATGATACACTGTTAAAAATCTGCTGCATTTTGTTGCAACGCACTCCGCCGCTTGTATATAAAGTCTCTACTGCGACCTTTGAGAATGCTCCTTAATACAGTCAAGTAACCGTTTTCTATACAAGCGCTGGAGTGCGTAGCAAAAAAATGCAGCAGATTTTTAACAGTGTACACTGTTAAAAATCTGCTGCATTTTGCTGCAATGCCCTCCACCACTTGTATATAATATCTCTATTCCAACCAATGAGAAAGCGCCATTTCACGGCCAAGTAACCGTTTTCTATACAAGCAGGGGAGTGCGTTGCAGCAAAATGCAGCAGATTTTTAACAGTGTACAGCAAAAGTTTCAAATTTTTAACAGTGTAGTTGGGACAAAAGCGTCTGTAAAAGAAATATTTGGGAATGAAATGCTGTCACTCTCTCATAGAGGCAGCCAGGTATCGGTTATGAGTTTCAGATTCCTCGTCGAATTGCCACTGCTCATTTCTGATGCCATTACTACCTGTATAGGTATTAGAGTGTTGCTCTTTATCGATTGAAGCATAGTGCGATTTTTGCTAAAATCTTTCTTTTTCCTTTTTCTGAGTGAAGGGGGAGTACTTTTGACTGACTACACTAGAAAAGCATTTTATTATACATTAATATATGAAGTCATTTTGCTCATATATGGAAGCACTATGTCGCGCTCTTATGTATAAGGACACTTTACTTGATGGATTGTCACCTTTTGAAAGCCACTTTCGATGACCGTAGGATTCGATGCAGACTAAGATTTCATAAATGCGGTAGCTTTTCGAAGTGGCAGATCTTGTCTGAAGAAGTTACCATACAAAAAAAATCTTAAGATTCACAACGATACTAACCGATATTGTAAGTGGTTTCAGAAAAGTTGACAATCAAACAGTGACAAGTAAACTGAATACATCAGAACTTAGCAAAGTGCGTACATTAATATTGCATTGCAAAGAGCTATCGTGTGCCAGTACACATAATTATGTATTACGGTATGCATAACTAAAAAGTAGGAAATAAAATAAGCTTTTTAAGAAAAAAATATCAACCGACTTCAAAAAAGCGCTAAAAAGAATTAAATAATTCTTTAAAGTTCTCTAAGGCCAAAACGTTATCCAATAAGCACACATCGGATATTAGATACCGGCATAAAAAACGGTTAAATTTAATATGTATAATTTAATGTCCACCAAACATAGATTTTAGAGATAATATTATTTTACAAGAGATGAATTGACATATTTATGATTTATTTTATGAATATATACATATAAAAAGTAATGAATTACTTTTTGAAGTTGGTGCCAAACTCTATTTGATGTATATTAAGAATTGTAGCTAAATTATACCTAGTGCCATAATTAAAATGGGGATAATCATTATCGATTGTGATTGTTTGGCACCAACTTAAAAATGTAATTCATTACTTTTTATATGTATATATTCATAAAATAAATCATAAATATGTCAATTCATCTCTTGTAAAATAATATTATCTCTAAAATCTATGTTTGGTGGACATTAAATTATACATATTAAATTTAACCGTTTTTTATGCCGGTATCTAATATCCGATGTGTGCTTATTGGATAACGTTTTGGCCTTAGAGAACTTTAAAGAATTATTTAATTCTTTTTAGCGCTTTTTTGAAGTCGGTTGATATTTTTTTCTTAAAAAGCTTATTTTTTAAGAAATATCTGTCTGTGTGTGTGTCTGTCACTCTGTGAGTTTGTATACGACAAAAATTTCTGACAGTTCTATCTGAAGAACAAATGCACGGAATTCCACAAAACTTTAGATTTAGTTTGACCTTGATATAAACTGAATCTAATTAATTTTTGGTACATATAGCCTAACAGGTGGCGCTGCTATGCTGCATTTTTTGCGATTTGCGCAACAGCTATATCTGAATAACGAATGAACGGATTTTCATCACATTTTAGATCCAGTTAGTCCTCGACATGAATTGATGTTTTTTCAATTTTGATGTATATAGCTTCTCAGATGGCGCTGCTATACTGAATTTTTCACAATTCCCACTCAGCGCCATGTGAAAGGGGGGGGGGACGAAAGGAAGCGGTCGTTCCGAGCACGACAATTTAGGGGGCGCCAAATTTTTACTAATAACATCACTTCTAGCCTATCACAAGAAAAAGTTAATAGGGGGGGGGGGCTAAATTGGAACTTTGAGCCGGGCGCAGTTCTCTTTTCGCACGCCCCTGTTTCCATTTTAGCTTTATCTCAAGAACTAATGCACGGCCTTTCATAAAAATTTAGATTCAATTAGTCCTTGATATTATTTGATGCAAATTACATTTTGGTGGAAATCGCAAAAGAGATGGCGCTGCTATACTGCATTATTCATGATTAACGCAATAGCGCTATCTCAAGAACGAATTTTCATCAAAATTCAGATTCAGTAAATCTCTGACATAGATTAGTATTATTTAGTTCTTGGTGTTAATTGCCCAACAGGTGGCGCTGATATGCTGCATTTTTTATGATTTCGCAATAGCTGTATCTCGCACTTTCATGCATTTTCATCAAAATTCAGATTCAGCTGGTACTTAATAAAAATTGATCCTTATCAATTTTTGGTGTACATCACTCAAAAAAAAACGCTATTTTGCAGGATGGGGAGGGGGGGGGGTTCTGAGGTTTCTTTAATTCTTCTATCTGAGAAACTAATACACTGAAATTTTGGAATTGGCACATCCGTCTATTTTATCTTCGACTTTTGAAGGAAAATGAAAATTATATTACCTTCAGAGAAATCGATTAAAAATTTTAAAGTATCGATTAAATCGAGTTGGCCGTAGTATCGATTAAATCGATTTAAAAAATCGAAATCGCCCATCACTAATGTATATACTATCTAAGATATTTTAATTGTTTTAATGTCATTAAAAATCAGACTTATTTAAAACGATTTTGTGCTACAAACTGAACTTTCCAAATTGGAACAATTCTGTACCCAAAAATCTTTCAACCCAATTTGGGTATTTTGTTTTTACTGTGCATTTCCCGGAAATGTGGTCAGCCTAAAAGCAGAACTCTTAGTGCTTATTTTCCAGAGAAAGCTTAATACTCATTTCGTTGACCATGAAGGAATAAAAGATTAAATGATTCTTATCCCATATACAGTCCACAATCGAACTATGGACCTATATCATGATGCAGACACAAACTATCCTTCATGTTGCTGGCAGTAGAAGCACTATGTATGAATCAGTTTAGTTGAATTGACTGGGAGGACAAACTTTCTAAATTTTTTAACTTAGACACCATTCATCTCTCGAAGTTATAAAATCCCCTACCATACTACAAATAAATCTGCTGAGCTAGAGTAAAATGAAATTACTTATATACGGTGATGGTAACCTCGTCACTGAAATTTTCCCTCAAAATTTCCCTCGTGAGGTGAATTTTCCCCTCAAAATTTCCCTCGTGAGCTCAATTTTTCCCACACTGTTAAATTCGGCAGTGCTGCCCTCTATCAGCAAATATTCAAAATATATTTTATACTACTTTTCATTTTGGTTCTTCAAAACAAAAATCTTTCAATCAATCGAAGAACATAAGTAATTTAATAAACATAAAAATAATACAAAAATGAATTCTTAAGGTAATAATGATGATTATTTTTTTTTTCAAAACTGATATTCATTCATGAAAGTTCTATGAAACAGAAGTTTATTTTTGTTATTTCTCTAGAACGAACTGCTTAAAGTTAACTTTTCTATTCACACAGTATTTATTTTCAAACGTAAAAGGTTTATTCTGATGAAAATAGAAGCAGATTCCTTACAATAAATTACAGAGGTAATGTCAGTAAAGAAAATTAAAATTAATTTTCAAAACTATTTTTATCATATCAATAAAAAATAAAATTTTACTCCAAGAGGGATTTTAATGGCTCTGGCGGGGGGGGGGGGGGGTAAGGAACATTATAGAATTTTGAAAGGATATTGCACTTTTTGATCATTGAAAACACAAAATCCCACATCTTCAGGAGGGGACATGTCATTGTTCGGGGGTGGGGATGTCCTCCCCGGGCCACCCTTTGAATTCAATACTGCGTACACATATATATTTGCATCTATAATAGATATAAAGAGAAAGAGAATATAGTCTAAAACATAATATTATTTAAACAGACTATTAAAAATTTTCAATTAGATAATATATTGCTATTATTATTATTATTATTTACTTACATTAGTGAAGTAATAGAAACTGCTCATCATAAGTCACTGTTGAAGAAACTTTCATGCTTCTTATTTTAAAAAGTTTTTGTTTGGTGCTATTTAAAATTAATTATGTTTATTAATAAATTCAAATATTAAATAAAAATGATCTGAGTCTTTTTAATTTACAAAGGCTGTATCAGAAGCAACATATCGCACAAGCACACTGAAGAATTTTGTCGACGAAATATCAGTGCTCTCATCCGCGAGCAACGAAAGGGTTCTTGTTTAATCTCACTTAAAAAATTTTCAGTTTCTTCCTCTGCTATTACATTTTCTACAATAAGAGTACATTTCCTCCTTTTCACATGCAGGTCCTTCAAATTTTTTTAATCGGAAGCAATTGATTTCATTAGCGGCTAAAGATGATCCACCACCTGGAATGCAACGTTATGTTCTGCAAAAAACGTTGCAAGTTTTATTTCTCCTTCATTAACCTTTTTTTTATGTACCTGCACTTCGGAAAAATCAGCTGAATTGATAAATGTATCAATTGCTGGATTTTTTTTTCACCTTGCGTAATTTTTTAGCCTCCCTATATCTGCGTGTTTTTCTAATTCGCTTTTTCCACAGAACAATATCGCATTGCATACTACGTAGATTTGGGTCTGATTCTATTGCTGTTAACCAGCCTTTAAATTCTGATAGATGAAGCCATTCGTATTGAAATACTTTTTTCTTACTTTCGATTTCTTCTCAGAAAAACTATTTTTCCTTTTAACGTTGGTTGTCGCAACATTCGAGTCTTCTGCTTTATCCAAATCCATAGCGGTAAAACACTAAAATGTAACTTTAGAGAAACTACACTATACACATTCTAGAAAAATGTGAACTAAAATCTAAAATTGAAAAACTGTTTTCGTTTTATGCTTTTCTCAAGCAAGCGAGCTATCGAAACCAAAACCGAATAGGATAGTTCCGAATGACATCATAACCTTTCCCCACCCCCCCTTCCAAAAATCCCCCAGGTTTCTCTACTTTCATTGCTTGAGCTTTGAGCGATAAAAGATCGATAATTTTGATTGGTTGGTGGAAAATTCGTGGCAAGTGATCCCGTGGTTGAATCTGGTCTATTAACTTAGAGAATTTTAATTGTATTACTGCTTCGAGAGTCAATGGAACGCAACAGCAATATTCAGCGAAATAGTTACGATGTAATTCGCCAGGAATTTTGAAAAACAAGTCAAAAGAAAGGGTTTTTTGAAAAGTTCTGCAGAAAGAAAGGGAAAAAGGGCGTTCATGAAAGTGGAATGGGAAATTCTCAAAATTTCCCACAAAACTTCAAGTTTCCCCTTTTCCCCACACAGCTCTATTTTCCCCACAGATGTGGGAATTTTCCCATAAGTTACCATCACTGCGTTATATATTAAGCTGCCATTATTGCGCAAAAGTATTCTTTTGCATAGATTGTTTATTTTTCTTTATAAAAATTATCTATATAAATGTTTATCCATCCAGATAGTCCAAAAACCGACAGCCAAAAAGTAAGGTAGCGAGCACAAGAAAAAAAACCCTTCATTTTATAAAAGAGTAGTAATATGGGAATCTAATGATCCATGTCTGCCGGAAATGAATTGGTGCATTCAAGTGTGGAAGTGTTGCAGACAAAAATATGATATCACTAGTGATTTATTCATAGCTTTATCATAGTGTTTGCGTGCAATCAAAGGCATGAAATGATTGAACGCCATACACAATAATAAACCTACAAGTGACCTGCTAATGGTATAAGTTTTTGGCTTATGCACCACTTCACTTCCGTCAGACATGGATCACTAGATTCTTCTATTACTACTATTTAACAAAATAAAGGTTCTTTTCCTTCTGCTAGATACCTTAGATTTTTTGCTGTCAGCTCTTTGACTTAGACGTCAGCTTTTTATTGATTAAACCTATTTGAGTTTTACAATCAGATCAGTATACTAATTAAGGGAAAGGCTACACGACCGTGCCTTAGTTTTGAAATACTATTCGGACAATATTGATTTTAGTTATTTGTGTATTAGCCAATATTTTTAATATTGATATGACATATTTTATTAATTTATTTTCCCCTAATACTGGTCGAATATTGAAAGAAATATTTCTCTTTACCACTGTTCTTTACTTATAATCATGCAGTATAAAATCCTATCTTTTTGACAGACTTATCCCTTTCAAATCGCTTATCGTAATACATAGCTTCATTCACTTTAATTTACAACCTCTGCACATTTTATTGGAACAATTCATTTCATATTTAAAATATTATCTTTTAAATATAAATAATGTGTAAACAGAATTTGAAGAAAAATCGGGTTCAGTCTTAGCATACATATCTATCAGCAAAGTTTAAGAATTTATTTTCCCCCACTGATTCATTTATCTAACTCATATGTTCAAAAAGGAAAAGAATACGTTTATAAAGAGCTTGGTGTTATTTTATTTCTATTCAGCGCTCTTCTTTTAAGGAAATAAATATCGTCTGCATACATCCGAGAATATTCTGCGAATAAAGACACTTGATTTATTGAATGCTTTTGAAACAGATTTGTCTACATACTTCAGTTTTATCTTGAGAATAGTTTTGAAATATTAAAATATATAATAAAATAAAGTTAATATTTAAATGCTGCATATACAATGTGTTTTATATATCATGATATTGCAATGGCAAACATTAATTTTCATTAATATACATTATCATTAACCTCTTAACTGGTTATTTCTTTTCCGTTTAGTAAATTGAAAATAACGGATTCTCACCACTATTATTTAAACAAAATATTCATAAGATTTAATCTAAGCATTTTCGCTTTTAAATATCATCAAATTAATTTTTTTAAAAAAATAGTCGTGTCAAAAAGTTTTAAATGATGAATTAAACAAATCGTCTTGCCCGAACGGCACAGGAAATCAGTTAAGGGGTTAATAAACGTGTATGTACCGAAGTGTTTTGCTTATGTGGTCGATTTTGATTACATCTTAGCCCATATTGGCACAAATTATTAATTTTGTAACAATATTAAAAAGTCCTTCCGGCAACGCCGGGAGGAAGAGGTAGCTTTCATATACTTATATATTTATTTATTTTTTTTAAAGTAAGTTACATTGTTCAAAAATGCTAAGTTGAAATTAGTGGAAATAATCTTATAAAATTAGTGATTTTATAAGATTGAATACTAGTTTTTGTCAAGACTGAATATTAATAGGAATTTTTAGAAATTAGTCATCTTTTATTCAACCTGGATTTATTTTAAGCGATTTAAAGAGTCATCAAATTCCACGATATCATAAAGTGTATGCCATTTTAAAGCAACAATGTGGATCGTTCAGATCAGACCGTTTCAAAATGTCAGCCATAAGCAAAATTCAAAGTGCTATAACTCAATCATTTTTTAAGATATAGACAAAATAAAAAGTGTTCTAGAATCGGTTTTTTAGTATCTAACACATAAAATACAAATATTTTTCAACTTTTAATTTTTTCGCATTTAATTTTAAATTTTAAATTTTTTAAAAAATTTAAAATGGCCACCATTTTGAAACAAAATGATGGATGATGCTGGCCAACGAACTCGATCGAGACATTTGTATGTACTATGTACATACCAAGTTTCATTGAAATCGGTTCATAAGAAAGTGTGTTATCACGTGACAAAAATCAGATCGTTTCAAAATGTCAGCCATAAGAAAAATTCAAAGTGCTATAACTCAATCATTTTGTAAGATATAGACAAAATAAAAAGTGTTCTGGAATCGTTGTTTTAAATTTTAACACGTAAAAGACAAATATTTTTCAAATTTTAATTTTTTTGCATTTAATTTTAAATTTTAAATTTTTTAAAAATTTCAAAATGACTACCATTTTGAAACAAAATGGCGGATGATGCTGGCCAACGAACTCGGTCGAGACATTTGTATGTACTATGTACATACCAAGTTTCATTGAAATCGGTTCATAAATACGAGTGTTATCACGTGACAAAAATCAGATAGTTTCAAAATGTCAGCCATAAGAAAAATTCAAAGTGCTATAACTCAATCATTTTTTAAGATATAGATAAAATAAAAAGTGTTCTGGAATTTTTGTTTTAAGTTCTAATACGTAAAAGAAAAATATTTTTCAACTTTTAATTTTTTCACATTTAATTTTAAATTTTAAATTTTTTTAAAAATTTAAAATGGCCGCCATTTTGAAACAAAATGGGGGATGATGCTGACCAACGAACTCGGTCGAGACATTTGTATGTACTATGTACATACCAAGTTTCATTCAAATCGGTTCATAAATACGTTAGTTATCGCATGACAAAAATCAGATATATATATATATATATATATATATATGGTTATATATATATATATATATATGTCAACATTTGAAAGGAGGGTGGTTTTGGGATATGGGGGTCATGATCGGTGAAAATATACCAAAATTTTCCAGAAGTGCTTTCCTCCGGACGGCTGCAATAGGTAGCTTTTTACTTTTTGTAATGAAAGCTACCTAAAACAAATGTTTCAGAACTTTATTGTTAGGATTTCGAAAGGAAAAACAATATTTATGTATTAATTATGCGTCATAGCAAATATTCATTGTTAAACATTTTTTTTTTCTAATGAAGCGTTTTCTTACAAATATTTTCCCTGTAAATTTAATTTTTGCCACTACAGATATTTTCAATAAATTTAAAATTGCAGCGATACAAGACTTGAGTAAAACGATTTTAGGTATATCTAGGGTTTCAACGATTAATGCAATTTAAATGCATACTAAATATTTTTTGTAATTTTCAGTATAGGTACTTTAGCGTGTTAAATATAGTTAAAATAAAGAAATCTTTTATAAAGTTTTATATAAGTTACTTGTACCCAATATGGACAGTGCTCTGAATATGGACACCGCTAATATTTTTAAAAGTAACAATTTTTATAGAAAAATCGCTCTACATGTCCGTGAGGAAAAGCAGTTGAAAAGTTAATTAACCCAATAAAGTACATAAAAGCGCGCTGTTCGCCATTTAGAAGGAAACTTGTTGTTTCGTGGTGCGCTGATAGTAATTACAGGTAAGTTTAAATTCTTATCAGATATTGTAAAATTACTTTAAATATTGAAAAGTGGAATGTTTTAGAAAGCTTATAAAACATATTTTCGATTGGCATTGCATATAATGCTTAAAAATGATTACTTTGTTTCTTTATTAAAAGATTTCATAAAACTACTCCCGATTCCCAATATAGACACCTTATGTCCACATTGGAAGTACAGCTGATGAATCTTCAGATTCACAAAAATAGAAAAATAAGCAAAACCAACTACGTTATTTCATAATTTTTTGCAGTAACTGAGGTGCTTTGCATCGGTCTTCGAAGAGCAACAACCGTAAATGACCCCCCCCCAGTTCTAAAGTGCATGTTCTGAAAATATTTAGTGCGCTCTACCCTCCCCCGCAATACTTTAAGATATATCTTTTTATCCCCTCTCCTCTAAAAATCCATAGAAGAGTGGCTCTTCCATACACCCTGTGTAGTGGGTCAATAGGGAGCCAGCTGTCCATAATAGGTACTAGTGGTTCCATATATGGACATTTGTAAACATTTTTTGTTTTTATCATTTAAATTAAATCATAATAGTTACAAGGTCGCTAATTTTAATAATGACAGTCAACAGTCCAGGGATCATGGTCATATATTTTTGGAGCCCTATCACGTGTACATGATGGTGAAAAAAATACATTTTCCTTAGGGTGTGCATATTAAGCACAGGTACCTTACAAACACATAAAAATTATGTATAAAAACAATAATAATATACATCTAAATAAGCTGTTTACATATATAAACATAATGTACATACTGTATTTACTCGTGTATAAGGCGCACTTTTTTTTTCAAAAAATTAGGGCAAAACTCCTAGGCCCGCCTTATACACGGAATAATTTTTTACTGTTGGATTCAGTCGAACGATATACATATGAAACAAGAAATTATTCAAAGAAGAAATTAAAACTCGGAAAATGTTACTTAATTGCAGTATTACTGCATATTTATTTCACTCCTTGCAGTTTTTTATACAACAGAGCTAGTGACATTATCTAAACGCTAATTAGCAATTCTCTTTACAGTTACTCATTCCTATTTCCCGTCATTCTCTTACAACCCGAAGTCTAAAAATGCATTTTCGTCTTGTTTTCTGGTCTGGGGTAATGTTTGTTTCGACCTTTTTTTTTACTGAAATTCATTTGGTCAATTTTCATTAGCGTATCAAATTTATGGTGCGCATTATATACGATATTTTAAGCAATCGTCATTTTTAACCGACTTCAAAGAGGAGGTTATGATTTCGACCTGTATGTATTTGTTGTTCACGCATAACTTTTGCAAATATGAACCGATTTTGATAATTCTTTTTTTGTTTGAAAGCGTATGAGGCCCATGTGGTCCCATTCGAATTTCATAAAAATCTGATAATTAGAACTTTTTTAAAAATAAAAACTTAAAATTTCAAATTCATTTTGAAGCAATCGACCAGTTAGAAGTGTTCATTTTGCATGCTTTTATGTTACACTTACATAGACACACGATCTTTTCACTGTTAAAAGTTTGAAGTTTTTGCTGCATCGTCACTCCACCGCTTTTATGGAATATCTCTATTTTGACCAATGAGAATTCACCATAATACAATAAGTAATCATTTTCTATAAAAGCGATGGATTGACGATAAAGTAAAAGTTTTAAATTTTTAATAGTGTTCAAAGCGCAAAATCCTAACTGGACGAGGGCCAGGATTCGCATAAATTTTGCGCTGTTTGCTAAACGAGATTTATTAACAAGAAAATTTATTTAAAACATTGAAAAATTTGCTAAAATTCAGGCTTCTGATTCGTTAATCTGGTTTCGCTAACAGCGCAAATTCTACCTGGATTCCGGACAAGTTCTCTTATGCAAGAAACCGGAAATATAGCATTTAGGGGATATAGTGTGGAAATCGGCTATCTCAGGGCGTGTTCAGAGCAACTTACAAAAGTAACCAATGTTACCGACCGATTGTAGGCCAGTACGAAAGCAAATTGTGGCATCAATGGAAACTATTCTCTTGAATTGTAGCTGACGTCACACTTCGCTTTGATTTTCATTTCGTACTTGTCTACAATCGGTAAGTGGTCGGTAAGTAACCGGTAAGTTGTGCTGAACACGCTCTCTGTAACACTTAAAAAAAGCGCTAAAATGTTCTATTCTTTAAATGTGCAACAATGCTAATGAAATTTAAAGATAGAAGCGACATCTGCAGAACATTTTCTAAAAATGTAAGAATTATTGCTAGTCTAGATAATGTAACACGAAAATGCCGCAGATGTCGCTGTGATCGACACTTTGGAATTCAGTAGCATCGTTGCACGTTTAAAAAATAAAAATTTTTAGCACTGCTTGCATTGTAAAAAATTGAACCCTTTTGCTGCATCGTCACTCCATCGCTTTTATAGGAAACGATTACTTCGCTCTATTATGGAGCATTCTCATTGGTCAAAAAAAAAGAAATTCTATAAAAGCGATGGAGTAACGATGCAGCAAAAAGGTCAAATTTTTTACAGTGTTGATAGCAGATTTTCACTCCATGTATTCCAGACTCTCTCCTTCGAACAATGAAAAGTTTTCAAAAATGAAGGCTTATGATTGGTCAATCTTGTTTTGCTTAGCAGCGAATAATCCTTTTGGATCCTAATCACTGTTGCAGAGATGCTAAATTTTTCCAAAGTACGAAATAGTCTTAGCTGGAACAATTCTCGTATTCACCAAAGTGAAAGATCCACATCGATCCAGACATGAGAATTTGATATCGAAAAGCTGAAAATTCATCTCTAAAGAGCCTTACACGTTAAAGCAAGAGTGTCTGTGTATCAGGGTGCTTGTTATGCCAGATTCACAAAGTGATTAAAGTACATTGCTATGTGCTAGATTTACATTTGGACAAATATAAATGACGAAAAATTTTGATAAGCTTATCATTAAAGTTAAGATAGTTAACTTCTTTCACCCATAAAACAAACTCGTTCAGGTGACTACCGCCAAGTTCTGGAATGAAAATTCTTAAATTTTCTGTACTTTGGAAAACCGCGTTTATCAAAGAACATTCTTAACTTCAAATATTGCTACTTTCATATAGACGCATGTTGAATCATGGTGTGATTTTGATAATATCTTCCATTTTAGTTTTTATGACTGAAAAGGCTATTTTAATACATACGAACATTTAAAATTAATTTGCTATGCATTGAATCATAGAAGCAACTTGACGCGCTCTGATTGTGTACGCGTACTTTAAACTGTAAAAAATCTGACCCTTTTGCTGCATTGTCACTACCCCGCTTTTATAGAATATCTCATTTTTGATCCATGAGAATGCTCCATAATAGGCTGAAGTAATCGTTTTCTATATTAGCGGTGAAGGGACGATGCAGCAAAAGGGTCAAATTTTTAACTGCTTTTAAAGACTATCTATTTTCTGACCAATGAAAACGCTCCATAGACGTTTTTAGATCGCTCTCATTAGTCAGAAAATAGATATCTTTAAAAACAAAGGTATTTTTTCACAATAATTTTAACGTGTACTGATGGATTGTCAGCTTTTCAATGCCCATTTACGAAGTCTGTAGATTTCAATGTGGACCTTAAGGCACTACACTAGTCTCAGAAAAAGACCCGGATGCTAGTGTAAAGACTATGGGTGTGTTTTTTTTCAAATATCTCGCTCAAATTTTAATATATTTACATGATTTTTTTTGCATAGGATAGCCGAGGATGATCTACAACCGGCCTAGTTTTTACTTCTTCGATTTTGCTTATGTATGTTTTATATAATAATAGTTTCAATTTCAAAACCATTTAAACCGGTTTTGAAATTTTAAATAATTTTTTTTAAAAATCTGAACCCAAAATTGAAAAATAAAAAAAAATAATTGTAATTTAAGAAATTACCCCAACCATTTGAAAAATGTTTCACTCGATACATTCATCTATCATTTTAAGCTAAATACCAGTTGTTTTATTGTGTATTATCCGTGCCACTGCTATAAATGACTTTATACATGCTGCAATTTGAAGGTACGGTTCGTTTAAGTTATATCACTCTATTGTCGCCAAGCATAAAAGTTGGCGACGAAAGAAACATTTCAAACTATTTAACATTGTTGGTGCAAAAGTAATCATTATTAAAATACAGCTTTGGCATATACTGTTATACTTGTAAGACTTTGGCATATATTGTTTGATTTTACAGAGCAGAATTTTGGTGATGGAGGTTTTAAACCAAAATCGATCGCAGCACATGCATCTGTGAATGGGTCCATCAGACATCGAATCAAAAAAGTTTTTTCCCAGTTTTTCCCAAGCCGATTGCTTTTTAGTTTTCTTTTTAGGTGGTGGAAAATCAAGAGTAATAGCTATAACATTTTCCGGCTTGTTAGAATCACTATTGGCACTCAAATTTTCCTGGTTAGAACCGACCGATAGTAAAACGCCATGGCTAGTGGATTGGTCGCCCTGGCGACATGATGTTTTACAATTAATCGGTTCGGCATTAAATTGCTTCCTTTTTCGTGATCGCCTTTCAACACGTAATTGGTTTTCAGCGGCTCAATAATCTTTTGATTTTATCATTTTCTGCATTGAAAGACGTTTTTGCGCCAAACCAAATACAGTATTACTCAGTTATCCCGTCGACCAATTTCGCCAAATGATACGAATCGCCAAACTAATAAGCAACTTATACATGTTGACTGTGTTTAATATCATTGAATGCGATATTCACGTTCATTCATTTCTTTGGCTTCGGCTTTTTCCGTATCTGTTAATTTCCGTCTACCCATTTTTAAATTTGTTAGTTTTCTCCTTTATTACAATGATTTTAACCATTTTAATTTACTATTCAAATAAAAATTCTTCTAAAAGTAAAGAATTTAATTTAAATTCAAATAAAAATTCTTCTAAAAATAAAGAATTTAATTTAAATTCAAAAGTGGTAACATCATTCAAAAGTGGTAACATCATTCAAAAGTGGTAACATCATCGGGTCCATTCTCCCGAAAACAACAACCATTTTTCAAATGGTTAAAAAGTAAAAACTAGGCCGGTTGTGGAATATCCTCAGCTATCCTATGCAAAAAAAATCACGTAAAAATTTTAAAATTTGAGCGAGATGTTTAAAAAGAACGCCCCCATAGACTTCATATTCTCATCCTGTTCTTTTTCTGTGCCTAGTGTGCGGCCTTAAAGTTTGCTGGATGCGATAAATTTCCGAAATGTTAAAGCTTAAATGGACAAGTTCTCGCATCCACTAAAGCGGAAATAGACATCGATACCAATCGACATCCTTAAGTTGTAGAAAAGATGAAAATCCTTTAGTATATATTTTGCTCCGGAGGAAAAAATTATCTCTACATATCAATGCGAAATAAAGTGCATAGATATGTGTAACAAAATTATCTTTAGATTCAGATTTGGTTACCGGATTAGACACCAGAATGATTTCAGATTTTGTTCATGTAGGATTCCTCGATGTGAATATGACGACACATGGAGCACAGTATACGACTGATTGAAAAGATTCTGGACAAAAATGAGTCTTAAAGGGGATCCTTGTGGCTGAGTGGTTAAGACACCACGCTGCTAATCTCTTGAGAGCGTAGGAGATTGTGGGTAATAATAACTGACTGGTAAATAATAACAACACAGCTCGCATCGCTCTCCTTATATATAGTCTCGCCGCATGCGGTGGAAATTTCTACAAACTTCTAGAAAAAACTGGAAAACCACGGGACAACATTCAATGTATCAGTAGACCTAAGGGGGGTTACCATAAATAGGGAAGGGTTACCATCGCCAACAATCGCCAAGTTTGTCGCCAACTTGGCGATATATCGCCAAATTTGGCGACCAAAATTAGTCGCCAAAAGTGACGCACACTTGGCGATATCTCTAATATTTCGCCAATCTGCCGTAGACATGAACTGAAAATAATAGACAAGTTTGCTTGATAACAGAGACAATGTAACAAAAACTAATATTAGTAAAGAAATGGAGCTTAATAAAATTATTTACATCATTTTACAGTACAAACACTAACTATTTACAAAATTCGTAACACTACCCCCTCCTCAAAGACTGCACGTCCGGGCAGTGCAATCCTTGAGTTACAGGAAAACACTTAAACTAAATAAACAAATAAATAAATAAATAAATAAATAAATAAATAATAATAAGATTTACATAAATAAGAACTAATTACTATTTACATATTTACAAAAAGCGACTTTCATGACCATGGTCTGAAATTCCAGTTTTGAATTTTTAATCACTTTGGCCAAAATAAGGGGCTAGCCGGTTATAATGTACGACCTTGGGTTTGGTGTGTGGCGATTTTCGTATGCGTACGACGACGTCATTCAGCCTGTTGACGACTGTGTAAGGACCGTCCCAGTTTCTTTGTAGTTTTGGCGACAGTCCCTTACGATGTATCGGATTCCACAACCAAACTTTGTCACCTTCGTTGAACTCATGTCCAGTTGCATTTGTGTCGTACCGTGTCTTCATCTTTTCTGATGCCAGTCCAATTCGGATCCTCGCTAGACAATGAATCTCCTCAATCCGTGCCTGGAGTTCATCGACATATTCCTCAGGCGATGAAGGAGCATCAGGAGGACGGCCAAACAAAAGATCAGCAGGCAGACGAAGATCACGACCAAAGAGCATTTGAGAAGGGGAGTAACCAGTGGCCTCATGAGTGGCACTCCTGTAGGCAAGCAGGAAAAGAGGCAATTTCTTGTCCCAGTCCTGTTGGTTTCTAGACACCAGGAGAGAGAGGCTATTTAGGATGGTACGATTGAAACGCTCCACCATGCCGTCCGATTGAGGATGTAGAGGTGTAGTTCGAGTTTTGTCCATGCAGAGTAGTCCACACATTTCCTTAAACACAGTCGAATCGAAGTTTCTTCCTTGATCAGAGTGGATTTGAAATGGAACTCCGTATCTGGAAACCCAGTGTTGAACCAGTATCTCTGCTACGGTTACCGCCTCTTGATTAGGTATGGCGTAGGCTTCAGGCCACTTGGTGAAGTAATCCATGACAATGAGGATGTACTTGTTGCCATCAGATGTTCTAGGAAGAGGACCCAGGATGTCTAGAGCAATTCGTTCGAAAGGAGCTCCTACATTATAACGTTGCAATCGTCCACGGGTGCGCCTCTTTGGACCTTTACGTGCTACACAGGTGTCACAAGTTCGACACCACTTCTCCACGTCACTACAACATTATTCCAGTAGAAACGCTCTTGAATCTTCTGCAGGGTCTTCATTACACCAAAATGACCTCCTGTGGGACTACCGTGCAGTTCTTGAAGGACCATAGAAATTCTCGACTTGGGGAGTAGTAGTTGCCATCTACATGTCTTTCCATCGTCAGACTCCCATTTTCGGTACAAAATACCGTTCTTCAAATGTACTTGTCTTATTATAGGACCTTTGGCATTAAATTTCTTCTCAACCCGGTCGCAGTATCTACAATTCTCTGAGCAGGGTCTTCTTGAGAGAGCATCTGCATTTCCATGTGATGAGCCTTTTCGATGGCGTATCTCCATATCGTACTCTTGAAGCTTTTGTATCCACCTGGCTATCTGGCCTTCAGGGTTCTTAAAATTCAATAGCCAAGTTAGAGAAGCATGATCAGTTCGGATCAGGAATTTTCGACCGTAAAGATAGTGATGAAAGTGGTCTATGGCTTTCACTACAGCAAGAAGCTCTTTTCTTGTGACGCAGTAGTTTCGCTCTGTCTTTGATAAGCACTTGCTGAAATAGGCGATAACACGCTCCTGGCCGCCGATTTCCTGGGACAGTACAGCGCCAATGCTTTCGTTACTTGCATTCGTATCAAGTATAAACTGTTTATCGATTTGAGGATATGACAGAATTGGAGTGGATATTAAGGCCTCCTTAAGCTTTTCGAAAGCAGCGTCACATTCCTGTGTCCACATAAATTTTTGATTGGCTTCTGTTAATTTATGAAGTGGTCTTGCAATCATCGAGAAGCCTTTGACGAATTTCCTGTAATAGGTGCATAATCCTAGAAAACTCCGAAGTTGGTGAATATCTGCTGGACGACTCCAATTTTTCACAGCCGATATCTTCTCCGGATCTGTCCTAACTCCTTCCGCCGAAATGATGTGTCCAAGGTATGCGACTTCATTGCGAAATAAGCTGCACTTCGAAGGGCTTAACTTCAAATTAGCTTCCTTTAACTTTTGTAGCACACGCCTGAGGTTGTTCAGATGTTCATCAAAAGATTTTCCTATGATTATGATATCGTCTAAATAAACAAGACATGCCTCATATGACAGCCCCCGGAGAACCGTTTCCATAAGGCGTTCAAAAGTTGCAGGTGCATTACATAGACCAAAAGGCATTACCTTGAACTGCCATAATCCTAGTCCCGTTGTAAAGGCAGTCTTCTCGTGGTCGTCCGGATGGATCTCTACCTGCCAGTAACCACTCTTCAGATCCAGAGTCGAGAACCAGGTGTTGCCCGCAAGTGTGTCAAGAGTGTCGTCAATCCTTGGTAGAGGGTAACTATCCTTTTTAGTGACGTCATTCAGTCGGCGGTAGTCTACACAAAATCTTGTAGAACCATCCTTCTTTCTTACTAATACAATGGGAGACGCCCATGGACTTGTCGATGGTTCGATGATGTCATTTTCTTCCATATCCTTAATTAAATTCTGCACCTCTTTTTGCTTGGCAAAAGATAATCGTCTAGGGTGCTGTTTAATAGGAGAGTGATCTCCCGTGTCAATTCGGTGTTGTGCCATTTTAGTTCGTCCAAAGTCTTCAGATGTTTGGGAGAATAAACTTTGGAATTCCCTAATTAAATTTTCCGCGGCGTCCATCTGTTTTGGATCTATGTCTGTATTTTGTAACAAATCCTTGACTAAATTATCTGAAGATTTCTCAGAGTGACTGGAATTTTGACTTATGCACGTCACAGGAGCACACGATGCTATCACCTCTCGTTTCTTGATAGTCTTCGTCTTATCACTGATGTTAACAATTCTGACTGGAATGGTCCTTTTCGAGAGGTCTACTACAGAAGAAGTCACCAATACTCCTGCTTGTGTACTATTGTCTTCTGGATAATCTATATGGCCAAATCGGTAATTAGTTTCATTTTTAATTTCAGCTGGAACTAAAAATTCTGTTCTTGGATCTAGATTGAAGTCTTCTTTGGCTATTACTGTTTGTTTACATTCAATTTCATTATTTAATCCAAAAAGACTTATTTCTTCAAATTTTGAGAGCATTTTATTATTTTTGAAATCAAGCTTGAAGCCAAACTTCTTCAGAAAATCTAGCCCGATTAAGCAAGGATCTGTTATGTCAGCCACATATGCCGTATGGTAATATTTCGTTCCTCCAAAGTGTATGGTTAAATTGGCCTTTCCATATATGCCAATCTTGTCGCCCGTCACAGTTTGCAGGGTAACGCAGTGTGGAGTCCAGATGAGTTTAGATTTCAATTTTCGAGCCAAATCTTCTCTTATTATTGTCACATTGGCTCCTGTATCGACAATCATACGGCATTGAATTCCGTTAATAAAGCCTATCACATATAATTCATTATCACCGCCACTCATTTTTGATATCTGGAGGATCTTCAGGTGGGGCTTTTCATTCTCTGGCAACCTCCGACCCGCGAGATGGCCAAAATTTAGTTTCCCTGCTGACTGTTTGAATTTATCTCACGTTCGTGGATTTTGGGGCAATTTCTTCGGAGATGTCCTGTATCACCGCATCCCCAGCACGTGAGATTCTGTCTTCTTGAACTTGTTCTTCCGTATTTTAAAGCTTCCAGCTCTTTATTTATTTTCCTAATTTCTTTCAAGACGTCGCTCTCAGTGTCTGAGCTTTTGTTCACCGTTGCCCCTCGGACTGAATGACGATCTCTTCGGCTGGCTTGTGTAGCTGCTTCCAACTTTAAGGCATATAGTAATGCAGCCTTTAAATCCTGTACATCTGCCATTCGTACCGCTCTCTGCACTTCTGGATCTTTTATTCCGTCTATAAAATATTGCAGTGAGAGCATTTCCCGTACATTTGTTGGGCAGTCAATGAATGCTAAATTTGCAAGTCGTTCAATTTCCGAGGCAAACTCTTGAAGGGTTTCACTCGATTTTTGATGGCGGCTCTTCATTTGTATTCTCGTATAATCCTTGAAGAATTTTTCGCCGAATCTCATTTCAAGTGCACAACTTAGTCTCAAAATTGAGTTGCGTCATATCGGGCAATGTTTGCAGCACGTCGGCGGCTTCTCCTCTTAAAGATGCTGCCAGTTGACAAGCTTTCACCTCGTCACTCCATTTGTTCGCTTCGGCTACAATGGTGAATTGGGTCTTGTAAACTTGCCAGGAACTCTTTCCGTCGTATGTCGACAGCTTGATGTGCATGGGAGAAGCAGACAGATTCCTAAATTCTTCATAATTACCACTGGACGCTAAAAGCTTCTTCTCAAGATCTTGTACTTTTTTATTTAGCTTTTCATCTACTTCAACTATTTTCTCTTCAATATTACTAACTTCATTTTGAATTTTCTCTTCTACTTTACTAATTTCATTCTCTATTTTCTCTTCTACCGAATCTATTCTTCTATCTACCGACGAGAACTTTTCTTCTAAAGTTTTCTTCATTTCTTCTTGACTTTTATTAACTTCTTTCTTCAATTCTTCAGTCAACTCTTTCATTCTTTCTTTGTTTTTATTCATTTTATCCGCCAACTCTTCTTGGCCTTTATTCATTTTGTCCGCCAACTCTTCTTGGCCTTTATTCATCTTTTCCGCCAACTCTTCTTGGCCTTTAATCATCTTTTCCGCCAACTCCTCTTGGCCTTTATCCATTTTATTTGATAATCCATTAATAGCTATCAACAACTCATTCAGTTGCTCTTCCGTTGCTCTCGTTTTCGCCATAAGATTCCAAATTCTGACACCAAATGTTGCATTGTATATAGGGTTCTTTTGATCTTATGGTTAGAGAACTTCAAACTCTTGTCTCTTAGAAAAGTAGAAAATAATTTATTTACAGATCTCCAGAACAACAGAGTCTTCGAAACTCACAAATATTGCTAGATATTCAAAAATAACTGCTCAAATCTATCGTACAAGTATAGCTTTAGATCCCAGAGACTCTTTATACAACGTCTCAACACTTAATAACATCCAAAACAACATAAATGAAACTCAAGCAAACTCGCCTAACAAACGCCTTGTTCACTCAATGACTGACGTAAATAATAACAACACAGCTCGCATCGCTCTCCTTATATATAGTCTCGCCGCATGCGGTGGAAATTTCTACAAACTTCTAGAAAAAAACTGGAAAACCACGGAACAACATTCAATGTATCTGTAGACCTAAGGGGGGGGGTACCATAAATAGGGAAGGGTTACCATCGCCAACAATCGCCAAGTTTGTCGCCAACTTGGCGATATATCGCCAAATTTGGCGACCAAAATTAGTCGCCAAAAGTGACGCACACTTGGCGATATCTCTAATATTTCGCCAATCTGCCGTAGACATGCACTGAAAATAATAGACAAGTTTGCTTGATAACAGAGACAATGTAACAAAAAATAATATTAGTAAAGAAATGGAGCTTAATAAGATTATTTACATCATTTTACAGTACAAACACTAACTATTTACAATATTCGTAACAATAGAAAATGCCTAGCATTGCGATGCATTGTTAAAAATTTAACTTTTGCTGCATCGTCACTCCATCCCTTTTATGGAATATCTCATACATACACCGCAAAAAATTTTACCCTTTTGCTGCGTCGTCACTCCCCCGCTTTTATAAAATATTTGTCTTTTGACCCATGAGAATGCTCCATGATAGGCTGAAATAATCATTTTCCATAAAAGCGGTGGAGTGAGTTTCAAATTTTTAACAGTTTAGTTGGGACAAAAGCGTCCGTGAAAAAAGTATTTGGGCATCGAATGCTGTCACTCTCTTATAGATGCAGCCAAGTACAGGTTATGATTTTCGGATTCCTCGTCGAATCATCACCGCTTATTTCTGATGCCTTTACTGCATTTATAGGAATTAGATTGTTGTTGTTTATCTATTGAATCATAGAGCGATTTTTGTTAAAATCTTTCTTTTTGCTTTTTCTGATTGAAGGGGGAGTACTTTTGACTACACTAGAAAAGCATTTTACTATTCATTGATACATGGAATCATTTTGCTGTTTACTCATATATGGAAGCGCTTTGCCGCGAGTTTATGTGTAAGGACACTTTACCGGAGGCATTGTCACTTTTCAATAACCACTTCCGATGTCCGTACGATTAGGTGTTGACTTTAAGATTTCATGAATGCGGTAGCTTTTCGTCGTGCCAGATCTGAAGAAGTTACCACATCCAGAAAACCTAAAGATTCACAACGATACTAACCGATATTGTAAGTGTCTTTTGAAAAGTTGACAAACAAACAGTGACAAGTAAAGCGAATACATCAGAACTCAGCAAAGCGCGTTCATTAGTAATGCGTTGCAAAGAGCCATCATATGTCAGTACACATAATTATGTATTGCCATTATATGTCAGTACACATAATTATGTATTACGGTATAAATAACGCGTAATTTTTTTTCCAACCACCTTCGTCCTTCCAAGCCCAAGCTCGCACTCTGATTGGTTGTTGCTCGCGGCACTGTTTTCACGTAACTTGGCGATAATCATACTTCGCGTAGCGATAGATGCTTCCGTCGAGTTTGATTTCCTTTGGAGCCGAGTACAAAGTAAAAATTTGTGTTTAAAAACTTTTAAAGAGTACAGCTTTCAGTAAAACACGTTCCATCCAATCCAATGCTGCAAGAGAAAAGTTACTTTGTACTCGGTTCGGAAGGAAATAAAACTCCTTGACGGAAGCATCTATCGCTACGTCAAGTATGATTATCGCCAAGTTACATGAAAACAGTGCCGAGAGCAACAACTAATCAGATTGCGAGCTTGGGCTTGGAACGACGAAGGTGGTTGGAAAAAAAATTACGCATAAATAACTAAAAAGTAGGAAATAAATTTAACTTTTTCAAAAAAATGTATAACCGACTCCAAAAAAAGCGCTAAAAGAATTAAATAATTCTATAAAATTCTCTAATGACAAATCGTTATCCAATAACCACACATTGACTATCATGTACCGGTATAAAACGGTTAAATTTAATATATAGAATTTAATATCCACCAAACATATATTTTCCAGAGAATATTTTTTACAAGAGATTAATTTACATATTTTTGATTTAATTTTTGAATATATACATATAAAAAGTAAGGAATTACTTTTTGAAGTTGGTGCCAAATTATCTTAAGTATAGTAAGAATTGTGGATATATTATGTCTAGTACCATAAATAAAATAGGGAAATCATTATCGATTATGATTGTTTGAAGAGCTATTTAATTAACTGTAAGATAATTTATTTTTCTTTAAATGATGGTAATATCATTGAAGAATTGGAAGGTAAAACGGTTTAACCACTTAATTTTCGCATTAAATTACGGTTTAAAAATTCAAATTCATTATTGCCACCACTTTAAAAAATATATACAAGGTTCGCACACTCCGTGGAATTTCCAAGAACTCTGTCACCACTATTAAAAACAAGAAAATTTACATTTAATTTTCAAACCACAACATTCGCAATCCCCAACTTCATTCACAGATTTTACGATATTTTTCTGCAGTGAAACACTTCGAAAATATTCTTGAAATTTAGTGGTAGAACTGTGCGAACCCTGATATATTAATCGTATTTAATGACAAGTAAAATTATCCCAGAATAAAACCAATTACACTATTTTATAAAACTGATGGAAATCAAACAATTCTTAATAAAAGTCGTACAGCTTGCAGCCCGTGAATATCTCGGGCACGACGATTAAGTGGTTAAATATCGAAATAGATTTCCATTTTATTATGTATTACTTTTCTTTTATTGGTGTTATCAATAATAGTACAGTTTTTATAATAATATATTATAGGTATAATAAATATTATTTATAGGGGATTTAATTCCTCGTTCAACCCCATTTTTTGTAACCAATAAATTCCCAAAACTAATCAGGAAAATGCCTTATTAGGATAAATCTATGCACCAAATCTGCAGCAAATCGGATATTTTGTTCAAGAGTTACGCACATACAGAAACTGGAAGCACATTAGCTCTCAAGATACGATAGCCTGTTATCTAAAAATAATTTTTTCCCGTATTTGTATTATTTTGGATTGTATAATTTTGGTTTAAATATATTAAATTGTGTTTTGTTTGCGCAATAAAAATAAAAGCAAAAATATGTGGGGTTTTTTTCCTTTACTGCTAGATATAATTAACTGCCGATTTCTCCTGTTTCTTGTTTCTTTATCAGCTAATATAAAGATTTTTTTTTTTTTTGCTTCGTTGCATCTTTCTCAAATCCTCGTGTGGGTTGTGGGAAAAAAGAGTTATTTAATTAACTGCAAGATAATTTATTTCTCTTTAACTTGTTTTAATAATCATGGATTAGTTGAGGATATAATGGTCTAACCCCTAGAGGAGCAAACAATAATATCTTTATTATATTGAATTCTCATCGAAAAAAAAATCGAAAAAAATTCTTTTAAAATAAGAAAACACCATTTTTCAGCATTTTCCCGCCAAAGTTAAAAATATGAAATTTCGTTAAAAGTTTCTGATACGAGTCTCGTTTAAATTAGGTGGGATAAAATATATCCCACCGCCCCTCAAGGGGTAAAAAATCAAAATAGATTTTCATTTTATTATGTATTACTTTCCTTTTAGTTATGTTATCTATAATAGTTCAGTTTTTATAATAATATAGTATAGGTATTATAAATATTGCTTATAGGAGGGTTAGTTCCCCGTTCAGCCCCATTTTTTTATATCTAATGAACTCCCAAAACTAATAAGGGAAGAGCCTTATGAGGATGAAACTGTATACCAAATTTAGAGCAAATCGGATAATTTTATCAAGAGTTATCGTGTTACATACAAACAGAAACTGCGGGCACATGAGCTCTAAATTTTCGATAGCCTGTGAGCTAAAAATATTTTTGCTTTCTTTTCTTATTTATATTATTTTGTATTGTATAATTTTGTTTTCATAAATATAATATATTATGTTTTCCTTTCTCACTAAATATAAAAGCAAATATATGGATCAAAAAGTTTTTTTTTCCTCTACGGCTGTATTTATTAACTGTCGATTTCTTCTATTCTTTGTTTCTTAATCAGCTAATAGTAAGATATTTTTTCTGCCTGTTTTCATCTAACTCTTATTTTCATGTGAGATGTAGTGAAAAAAAGAGTTATTTAATTAACTGTAAGATAATTTATTTCGGTTTAACTGGTGGTAATATCATGGATTAGTTGAGGGTAAAACGGTTTAAAGATCGAAATAGATTTTCATTTTATTTGTATGCATTCCATTCCTTTTAGAGATGTTATCCACAATAGTACAGTTTTTATAATAATGTGGTGTAGGTATTATAAATATTGTTTATATGGAGGTTACTTCCCTGTTCAGCCCCATTTTTTATAACCAATGAACTCCTAAAACTATTCAGGAAACTGCTCTCAAGATACGATAGCCTGTGATCTAAAAATGATTTTTTTTTTCCGTATTTGTATTATTTTGGATTGTATTATTTCGGTTTCAATATATTAAATTGTGTTTTCTTTACGCAATAAAAATAAAAGTAAAAAATATGAGTTTTTTTTCCTTTACTGCTAGATTTAATTAACTGGCGATTTCTCCTCTTTATTTGTTTCTTTATCAGCTAATACTAAGATATTTTTTCTGCCTCGTTGCAACTTTCTCTAATCTTCGTCGAAGATGTGGAAAAAAAAGTGTAATTGAATTAACTGTAAGATAACTTATTCCTCTTGAACTGGTGGTAATATCATGAATTAGTTGAGGGTAAAACGGATTAAAGATCAAAATAGATTTTCATTGTATAATGTATTACTTTCTTGTTAGAGATGTTATCAATAATACACTGTAAAAAATTTTTGTAAAATTCCAGTAGATGTACCGTAAATTTCACGGTACTTCTACAATTTTCACTCTTTACGGTATGAATACCGTATTTCTAAGGTATATTAAGTGTAAAAAACAGTTTTTTGTACTGTTTCGATTAAAAACGGTATTTACACAGTAAAATTATTATTTTTCCGTAAAAACTCGGTATTTATGCCGTAAAATAATTATTTTTCAATAAGGAAAACGACATTGTAAAAATTTTCGTAGAATTTCAATGGATGTACCTAAATTTTACGGTACGTCTACTGTTATCATTCTTTACTGTATGAGTACCGTATTTCTAAGATATATTAGGCATTTAAAAAACCATTTTCTGTGCTATTTCGATTATAAACAGTATTTATACCATAAAATGAACAATTTCTGTGCTATTTCAATTATAAACGGTATTTATACCATAAAATGATTGTTTTTCAGTAAAAAGGCGATATTTATACTGAAAAAAATTATATTTCAGTAAGGGAAAATATGGTATCCTCGCCTCGGTGTACGGCATTTTCTCAAGCGATCTTCTTGTTGTTGCTAGGTAAATGCGCGCAGGTCTGAGGATATGGGGGGGGGGGGGAGTGCAGCCGTTAACTTATTTTGGAGTCCAAAAATCTCAAAGGGTCACAACTCCTGCAATACACACTGTTTATTATAATTTTTATGGATACCATAATGTAACAATAAAAAAAGAGAAAGGACTATATTTACTTTTGTTAAATGGTATTAAAGAAGAATAGATAATTATTAGAATAATTATTATTATCTTTAACTACAATTATTATCTTTAACTACAAGAAAATAAATAATGTAATTTATGAAAGATGACTAAAGTAGTCTACAAAGTAGACGAGGCTTTATTAAAGATTCACATGCATTTTATGTGTCTTGCGTGTCTGTGTAGGGGGGGGGGGACTGATTCTGGGCCCGTCACTGTTCACGACGGCCTGAATAGATGTTGTTTTTCTAGTGGGAACTTTTAATCTATCATACTGAATGATGTCAAATCCATCCTTAATTTTTATTGGAGAATTATACAATTCATAGAAGTGAAATTCTAAGATTTTAAACTAGTTTAATTAATCACTTATTCATAGTCATGCAATTGGAATTGTAATATTATGTACGATTGAATATATATACCAGTGATATTCTTATATGTTAAAAGGGTTTGTTCACCTTTGTGTATGCTCTTTGTGTTTCATTTAGTTGGATCCTCATACCGGACGTGCAGGACAAAGAAGTATGTAACATTTTAACTATTTTTAAGTGAAAGTAACTATTATGCATGTATTTTTATTACATTTTTAACTTGCATTGGTTCTTAATAAACTTCTTCTTTACTGTTATATATTTGTCTTATTAATTTATTTTGGGTTTAAAAATTATGACATTAATAATTAATATTTTTTTAGGTATGACAAATAACAAATTTTTCAGCTAAAAATTATTTGAAATTAAAAGTTCTTTCAAAAAGAATCTAATAATACAATGTGAAAAATTTCCGTGGTGGAATTTCAAAGTGGAGTCTATTCATGAAGTAAAATAAAGAGAAGCACCGAAATATGGTACTGCTTATTTTTTGAAAACTCCAAGCTGGGCAACACGAAGCGTTTTACCTTTTTCTTTTTCCTTATTCAGCGACACACTAGTAACACGCATGTTCACGTTCTCTACAATTCTAATGTATTGAACGTCGCCTCTCTCAAATAATGAAGATCGGCGGCTAGTAAGTTGTCTGTTAAAAAAATGATATGGTATAACGTATCGTGTGTGCTCAGATGGTAAAATTTTGGGGCCTATAAAGACCCATCCCCCGCGAATCCCCACGTTCAAAATTTAGACAAAATTATCATAAAACTAGAAAAAAATACATCCTTATCAGAAAAAAATAATAAAATACCAAACAGTCAGTTGGCTTAGATTTACGCTTAAACCACCGGTAAAACTGCAAACACCTGTCCTCTTTCCTCTACCAACCTCATAAATAACTAAAATTCAAAAATCTTTTTCGCTTACGTTGTTAGAATTTTATCGAACTCAGACCCCAATCTCGATGAGCTCAGGAATTTCGTAATTAACAATTCTGTTGATCTAATCCTTAAAAAGGTGGTGAAGTTCAAAAACTCTAAAAATCGCAAATCAAAATTTTAGAACCTATCTCACTCGACGCTCTTTCGCCATACGGCTCAGTATTGAATTCAGACACTTTTCTCCGGGAGGGACTTCTGTGGCTCCGGGGGGTGGGGGAATGAAACCTTTTTCCCCAGTGAAAACACAAGAACTCTATTTTTCCGGGGGCGGGTCATTTCATTGCACTGGGGGGGGGGGGGTTCCCCTCTGGGGCACCCCATTAATTCAAAACTGATATGGCAAGACTGTTATTTTTGTTAAAAGAAAGGTCTCTCATTCGGTAACTCAATCTCACCCCTCCAAATTTTGGAAAATTAAACACTAAAAACCATTTAGTCAGTTTAAGTTAATTCACAGTCTCATCCATATGTCTTCAAACCTTGGACAATCCCCCCTCCCCCGATCTCTCTTCAGTCCGGCTTGGATAAATTATTCAGACTAGATGTTGAATGATATTTTCAGGTTACTTCAGTGGTCATCAGTGGAATTTTGATGCAAACACTACCACTGATGTTTTTAAAAGAAATAGTCGATGCCTCCTACCCGATTCAGTATGATCCATCGGATGGATCGACCTTGCTCAGTTAAAGATGTCTGTAAAATAATGATTCCCTATCCCCTGATTTTGCACTCACTTTACCATATTTCAATTAAATTATAGAAACACGGTTAATTTACAAAAATTCCATTCTACCAGTAAGGGGCTAAGTGCAAATATAACGTTATTTACTTTTTGGTAATTTTGGACCCTTTCCCTCCCTTTAAATATCATACGTTACTTCCATGAAACTCCCTGGCCCGGTAATGATATCGTTATCAAAGTGTAAAAATTTTTTTTAGAATTTAGTTCTTTTGTTTTGATTAACATACAAAACGGGTTAAATTTATTTTTCGCAAACTTTATTGATTCAATTGAAGATAATTTAATAAAATATCGCTTTATTCAAATAAAAATAGTTAACAAAATAAAAAAAAAGATACTGTATTATTTTAAACAAAATACCACGTTACAGAGAAAAAGAGATAATTATAATTGGGTCAAAAATGATATCGATATCAAAAGGCAAATCCCCCCCTTCCCCTAGAGATATCTTACGATATCATGTGTCAGACCCTCCCTCCCCCCTAAAAGAATAATGTTATATATGCACAGCACCTAATAAAAAAAGTTAATATATCATTCTTGTTTCTAGTAAAACCATCGTAAATATTGACTGAGCAAAACATTTTCTTTGAAAATGTCTGATTATACACAAGATAATACAGAGAGTGAAAGTTTGCTTTCGGCCGAAGTAATGGTGTCAGATTTTCGACGCAAAAGCTTTCTTTACGGGTAGCAGCATAAGTTTCGTATTTACCAACCAACCAACAAATTTAATGGCGTCAGTTTGTTGATTTCGGGCAATGGAGAACTTGAGATCCAGTCATTCATATTTAAGTAAGTTAATCGGCTGTATTTCTTGTTTTCCTTTAACTTACATAATTAGATAACTAATTTGAGCTATACATGTTTTAAATTGTTTTTTCTTAAAAGTAGGTTATTCATTTCTTTGGCTAAGTTATATAAAAATTGGAAAATAAATTACTTTGTTTTTGAAATGTGCGTGTTGGATTAAATTGCGTTAAAAATAGCAAACTGACATCTATAAAATTTTGAATATTTTCTGTTCAATATTTCAACTATTTCCTTTTAAATTTAATCATTTTTACTAGAATATTTGCGTAATATTAGTAATTTACATTTATCTTATTCAAAAGAAGGAATTCGACTTATTTCATTCCTCCTTTTGCTAGACTGTCCCACGCCCCTCCACTATTGTTTTTATGTTAAACTGCTTATATAAACAACAGTGCTGCTTTTAAGTTTAGTTAAAATTATGGATAATGTATAATATTAGGTTTTCTAAAGATAGGAACTATTACAGCTACATGTAAACAAGTCATTAATATACAGCAAATATTAAAATTATAGTAAGCAAATTTATTTTTTAATAAACAATTTTTTTATACAAATCTAAGTTTATTCTGAAAGCAACTTTTTTCAACTGAGATTTGGTTGTTATTGCTCCATCTCAGTGGCTTAGCTAGGATAGGTGATACCCAGAGCGGATGTAAATTGTGTTACCGCCAGCCACCATGGTGTCACCCCCCCCCCCCACACCAATCCGTTATATTTTTTCATTCACAATTGTACGCTATTATAACAAATGGCCATATCATTTCTCATTTACCTTTTGCCCTGCATTGAGAAAAAAAAACAGAGAGGCGAATTTTTACTTAACCCATAATCCGCTTAAATCAATGTGGTGTCTGTATGTCGAAGAAAATTCTTTCTTTTAAAGTTTGCTTTTGTTATCCACTCGTTGGATATATTAGATTTTTGTTCTCTGGTGCAAATATCTTATTTAAACACACCAGTCTGCATAAAATTTCAACTTCTTTTAGAAAAGAAAATTAACTCTATTTCGTCGTACGCTAGAAATTTAATTTTATTTCAGAATTCTTTTTCCCAATGGTGTAAGATTATACATATTTATTTTCAAATAAATATTGTGTGACACCCGGGTTGGACCGCCCCCCCTGCCCCCCACTAACTACGCCACTGCCTTCATCTAGTATTGTGATTGATGTTTAGAATAATACGTAATGAGGAAAAATTTCTGTCCCATTCTATCCCATTCTCCATTACTAACTAATATTGTAATGAATATTAGTACTATTTATTACTAATATTAGAACTAGTACTAACTAATATATTCCGTACTTGAATAACATTAATTAATTAAAGTTTGAAAACATAGTATATTAACACACGAAAAAAATCATAAAAACCTGATTTAAATAAAAAGAATCTGATTTAAACAAAGATATACATATATATTTTTTAAACTATGATTGTTTTGCTCCTTAGTTGCTATTTAAAAGCATGCATATTCATGCATATTCCATTCATAATACTAATTTTGAAAATAGTGAGAAAATGGTGTTTATATTAAGACTTTTTTGGTTTTAAATATTTATAAAAAAAAGACTTGTGCATTGATTGCTCTTAACCTGGGAGAACACGCCCTTACCCAGTGTTTGAATGGTTTTAACTTTGTCACCAATAAAATCAAAATATAACAACTACCGTAATTTCGGGTGTATAAGCCGCGGATCAAACAATTCTTTTTCGACCCAGAATTTTTTTTTAAATAAATGTTACTACTTAGATCGCCGTAAATATTTGTGTTCAATCACTAAATAAGATTTCTGGGTCCAAAAAGAATTGTTTGAGCCGCGGCTTATACACCCGAAATTACGGTACTTTATTTAGACGGAAACAATTCATACAAATTTTGTGATAAAATAAGTTGAAGATTACTTTTAAAAAATTAGTGGTTACAATTGTAAAAACCATACGCACTCAGGGTCTTTTAGGCCCTGCGCGCGTCCTTCTGAGTTAAAATTAGAGTCATCGTCTTGTTTAATTTTATAGAACACAGTAAAAAGAGGGGGGAGGAGGAAATTAAGTCAACGTAAATCAATAAACCAGTTGATATGGCCCTTTTAAAATTCAGCTGGCATATTTGCAAATCTGATTAAAAAAATTCACTGGCAACTCATATCTATGTGTCATTACAGTATTTATGTTTTCACTAGTGAGAAACTGGGTTATTTATTAAATTTTAAGTCAATTAAATGTCATTAAAACTAGTGTTTGATTAAATAGTCGATTCGGTATTTTGTGATTCCGCATGTTATACGATTATAAGTGTCATTAAACTAATTAAAAAATAATTAAAAATGTGTAGCCTATAATTCAAATACTTCGCTGAATAAATGCGAATTACGGCGTTTCTTGATCCCCCCCCCTCCTCTCTAGAAAAAGAAAAGCACCCAGTTAAAGTCAAATTTCTGGAGTGATACTTTTTAGCTCACAGGCTATCATAGCCTGAGAGTTTATGTGCGCGTCCGTTCTGTATGTTCGTTCGTGCGTAACGCGATAACTCGAGATAAAAATACCCGATTCACTTGAAATTTTGTATGTAGGTATATCCTGACAAGGCGCTTCCCTGATTAGTTTTTGGAGTTTATTCGATATGTATAAGAGGGGGAACGGGGGGCTCATACCCCTCCCCTTAGTTGATATAAATGGGATTTTCATGCAGAATTAAGTGTTCGTTCAAAATTTAGATTAGGATCATTCTGATGAGGCTATTCCGTGACTGTTATTAGGTGTTCATTGAATAAGTATAAATAGGGGGAACATGGGTTCTAATGCCCCCCCCCCCTTAATTTATATAAATGAGTTTTCAACCAGAATTTTCAGATTTCGTTCAAATCTCTCAATAGTTTTGGAAGGTTAATGGTTAAGTATAAAAGAGGGGGATAACTCCTTTTAAATTATATAAATGCTAAATGGGTTTTTATTAAGAATTATCTCATTTGCTCTGAATTTCGGATATAGATTTTTTATATGATAAAGCATGTCTTTGATAGTATAGGAGGTTCAATGATTAAGTATAAAAAAAAGAGGAAAGGGGAGAGCTGTTTCCCCTTTTAATTATTTTTCGAAAGGAATTAACCCTTGAAAATATAAGGCTTTAATGTACAATTAGTATTTGTAGCCTGTGAGCTCAATGCCATCAGTTTAACTGGGCAGTATTCTTTATTTTAATTTGTCTTTTTTGCACACAGAGTTTATTGAATCGGATTTAGGTCTTTGTGTTAAAAATTTTCTTTCTGGTGAACTGTTTTAATTTGGATGGTAAAAATAATGATGAAATGTCTGATTTTGTGAAAGAGCCTATTATTCAATGAATTTTTTTTAAAATAGGCCCCAAATTTCGCTTTGATTGTGTCTGATTACGTAAGTTTACATTCAAAATTTACATATTTAGATTTTAGTCCATTGGTGTAAAAATCTAGGCACCAGCGGGGAGCAATCACTTAACACGGAGTAAAATTTAATAGCATTCTAGCAAGAAATTTATACAAATTATTAGATGATACAAGTCGAAAAAAATTAGTAGTGAGAACATAGGACCAACTGACGCAAAGTCTTGTGCACTTCTGTCTTAAAACAGAGAGGTGTACCTACCAATCCATATTTTATCACATGTTCTCAATATTAGAAGTTTTACGGGAAGTGTAAATTATAATTATCATCTATTTGAGATCTTCGAAATCAGCCTGCGTAATTTTTGTGATAAAATATTAATAACAATAAAAATCATTGATTTACAGTATAACTATTTAGTTTCTTACGCGTCAAAACCTTGTGCGATTTCTTTGTTTTTCAAATTGATTACTTAGAGAAATATAAGAATATCTATACTAATAAAAGAACAAAACGCTCTGTCTGTCTGTGTGTGTGTGTGTCTGTGTGTCTGCGATGGCTAGCAAAATCTACAGCACGTACGAAGCTCAAAATTTTTTTGAGAGTAGCCCATTGTCTCTCCTGATGCACCTGAAGCTCAGAATTTCAAAATTCTATTTATTAACTGAGTAATTAATTAAATTCCAAAGCTCACTCTCATAAAAAATCGCCTTTTTCCGCCTTTTTTCCATTTCATTTTCTTATGGTTGATTGGTTGCATAAAATTTTCGAAGAAATAATTAAAAAAGCTGGGACAGACCTTTAAAATTCATAGACTGGCAAACTGTCAGTTTAAATGAGGATTTTTTTTTTTAAATCACAGCTGCTGTACACCATGGAGAAAAAGATAGGTGGAGGCGAAGTAAACCGAAAAAAGGTTTGCAACAGGGAGTAAGAAGTGTCTTACTTCGTGGTTTGCAATATTAAACCATTTATCGCTGAAATTTTAATGTCTCAAAGAAAAGCACGAGGAAGGAATTTTGTATTAATAAAACGAATTGAAAGAAACGAATTACAGCTGAAGCATATTTTACGAAGAAATAGTAATTTTTTAAAATAGTTTTTTTCTATTATATTATTCAGGTTAAAGTTAAATTGCATTTATGTTATGGTTAGAATAAGGATATGTTACAATAAAGTGAATACATTTAAGCTAGGTTACATTTCTGTTATATTTAATTTACGGTAGGGTACTGTTAAGTCGCTGTTAGGTTACAGACAAGTTCCGGTTACGGTATAAAAGTTTAAGGTTAGGAATTTATACACAGAGTGAACCTATACGCAAGATTTGATTAAAAATAACCCTTTCTTTTGTTAAATAGCTCTGAAAATATAGTACTATATACCAACCTTTTAGCTACCATCGTGTATCGATTTCATTCATGGTATGGTCGGATTTAAGAGTGATATAATTAGTTTGAAATTCAAAATATTTCACTTGGGATTTGTATGTGAAAATAATAATTAGTTACGTGACTTAACAGTGATTTTTACGGGTAAATATCAACATTTTTACACGAAAATCATGCAATCGTTGGATACATATTCCCTCCCGCGTTTTTCATTGCTCATTTTGAGTATTTTTAGAGCTTAATATTAGTTGTTTTTAAAACCGATTTTCACACAGTCAGTGGCTACGTATTTCAGACAATGCATTTCTGCATGTAACGAGTTAATGATAAAATCATACAAATTTTAAGTTCGTTTAATATTGTTAATACGGACCCGGGCAACGCCGGGCGGGTCAGCTAGTAGTTATTATATTTTCGGGGTTTTTTTTAAACATTTACTTTTTGATATTGAGTAATTTTAATATGACGGAAAAGCTAGGGGTCTTCCTCTGGTATTTTGTTTTTTTATTTATTTTCGTAGTCATTATCGTCCAAACTCTTCAAACATTTTTGGAATTTAAACATGTTTTCACAGTTTTTGACAAGCAATCCAGAAAAAATATTGATATATATTAATAAAATGGCTGGTATAAAGACTTTTTTTCATTTGGTATATTTAAATCGTTAAGAAATAATATATGTTTATTTTCAATAACAGAAAATTTGGAATGGAGAAGGAATATGGCTACCCAATTTCATTTTTGAAGTATAATGGAGGAGTAGACTTGGAACTAACCCTTGGAACTTGGATTCCCAGTACCAAAAAAAAATTCTCGATTGTCTGCGGCAGATACTACAGAGGCAGAAAATAATCCATAGGTAAAATGTTTTGCAATTGCAGCGTTAATTAAACATTTACTTTTAACGATTTTACGCGTTTTATTCAGTTCTGTTAATAGCTAACTCACATTTTTGCATTCAGTAATAAAGTGTTAACTATAACTTAAAACAAAAGAAATGTTTGATGAAAAAATAATCTAAAAGAAGAAAAGAAAATCTGTAACACCCGTCTCCATTCTTTACCTTTCTGCTATAAGGCTTGCAATATGAATAATGATTGCAAAAATTAGTGGATATGACTGAGTATCAGCATTTTTTATTGCACAGTCTTGATCATAGTTTCTTATTTTAATTTTTGAAAAACAAATAAAATCAAACACAAAGTCGATATTTGATTTTTTTTTTAAATCAAAGGCTTGATACATTTCTTGTAATATTTCAAACCCATAATGGTAATAATAATATAATGACTATTAGTTATTACTAATAGCATAATTTTATTTGTAGGTACATTTAACTCACACATAATCTAGCTAAAATAGCGTCTCAGTATTATCATTGTTAAACGCATGCTTTTTACTTATTTCTAGTTAGAATTTTTTTTAAACATTTTAACCTCTCTTCCATTCTCCAAATAAACAGAGTTTTTTAATTGACTTCTTTTTCATACCCTGCCCTTCATTATAATTACAGATTCACTGTCGCGAGATGCCACACGCGGCTAATTTTATGCTGCGACCTGTAACTTTCGGTGCTTAAGGGGGTGCGGGAAACAAAAATATTCAAATTTTATTAAACAGTTTTATTACATTAAAAATTCTGCTTAAAATCATGTTTAAAACCTTGTTTCTATTTTAACTGTAACAAGAAATATTATTTTTTTCTTTTTGGTTTCTTTTTAAAATCTAGTTTTCAAAGCAATCGTTCTCATAAAAATGACTTTCTGTTAAAATGCTTTTTTTCTTCATGAGTTTTTTCACCATTTCTTGTATTTAAATTACTTTAACCCAATAGCGGTTAAAAAAAATCTTGTTTAAATTTGGAACAAATCTTTTTCAATTGTTTTATATTAATTTTGCTTCAGCAAATTTAAAAAAAATATATTTAATTTTAAAAATATGATTTTAAAAAATTTAATTTTTTTTTAATTTTTTACTTTAAATATTTTTTAATTTTATTCAAATTAATGCTTTTAAAATTTCTAAATCAGAATTAAAGCTTATATATTTCTGTTTATATAAATGAAAAGAAATTCTACAAATAATATTTCGAGTAATAACGATTTTAAATTACCCCACTTTTTAATAACTATTAAATTTAAAAAAAAATTATGAGAAATTATGTCACGTGCTTTTGTTTCAAAATGATATGGTAAACAATCGAAAAAAATTTCAAAATTTTAACTGAATAAATAACAATTACTTGATAATGTGTGCATTGTTGAGAGAATGTATTAAATTACGGATTTCATTTCCGACAGTTCCATTTTTGTTTAAACACATAGCCTACACTAGGCTCGGTAAGAAGTTTTCAATCTAAATATTAATTATATGGTATTGTTATTTACAGACCTCTTGCCCCCCCCTTTTAATATTTTTAAATGATTTTTTTTTCACACAGGGTGCAGTACGTAAGTTTTATTGTGCATTTCTACTTTTTCAATTGTTTGTTACAGTTTTAGGTAGCTTTCATTAGAAAAAGTAAAAAGCTATCTATATTGCAACCGTCCGGAGAAAAGCACTTCCGGAAAATTTTGGTATATTTTCATCGATCATGACCCCCAGACCCCAAAACTACCCTCCGTTCAAATGTTGACATATATATGTTACAGGCCAAACCCGATTTTAGGCCAAACTAGATTGGCCTAGTCCAAACTAGTCTATCCTAATGCCCATCGGATAGACTAGTTTTTCCTAGGCCAAACTAGTCTATCCTAATGCTCATAGGAAAAACTAGTTTTTCCTAGGCCAAACTAGTCTATCCGAACGCCTATCGGATAAACTAGTTTTTCCTAGGCCAAACTAGTCTATCCGAACGCCCATCGGATAAACTAGATTTTCCTAGGCCAAACTAGTTTGGCCGAACGGTCATTAGGATGAACTAGTTTAGCCTGCTATTCATTGGTTTGAACTAGTTTATCCTAGGCCGAACTAGACTGTACTAGGCCAATTCAGTTTGGCGTGATTTTATTGAATCTAGAGATCGCCACGGCGCCAACTTTCTAGTTTTGATCTAATTTATCCTAGGCCGATGCAATTTGACTCGCTTTTAGCTCACATACTATCAAAGCCTGAGAGCTAATGTGCTCGTAGATTCTGTGTGTGTGTATGTAACCATGTACGTATGTACATACTTATGTACGTACGTACGTACGTACGTCGGACTAATATATAGCGACTAATATAACGGACTAATGTGGAATTAATATAACACAAGCACCCAAGTGTTGGAATTTGGAATTTGGATGCGATTTAGTTCAAATCAGACGGCTTCGCCCGCTATCGGGCCCCTTGTTTTATATAAAATCTCGAAACGGGCGTATGTTGAAGCGAATGAACCTCGAAGAGAAAAAACATGATGATAAATTTAAAAAAAAAAAGATTCCGCATCGAAATACCACTATTTCCTAATAGTAATTTTTGTAAAAATGTTATATTCTTGTTGGAACGTTTTGAAACTTACAGTTTATGAAACTTACAGTTTTGAAACTGACAATTTATGGCATCTGATATAAATTTATAAAAAAAAGTCACATTTCGGCGTGAAAGAGGGTGTGGATGCGAACAAAATCGCGAAATATAACGGAAATTCTAGCTTTTACAGCACCGCGACCTCAAGTAACATATCTACTATTAGGTTGTTTAACGAAGTTTCATTCAGATACAGTTTTGTTAATAATAGAGTGCACTCCTTGGTGTTCGAATGAGAAACTAATATAACGTGGCTTAGTTAAATCTTGCTGGCTTCGCCCGCTATCTGACTGGCCTATGCAGCGGGGTTATGGTTGGAAATTCGTTCGCTTCGAGGCTCTTTCGAAAAGGAGGATTACATTCGGCGGTGCGTACTCAGCACGCTTGCTACGATTTGAATTTCGTTCGCTTCGAAGTTCGTTCGAAAAGAAAGAGGGTATTCGGCAGTACGTGTGCAGCACACCTGCTATACGCTGTCGCAAGCTGTAGGGATGCGGTTGGAGAACTAATGCACGAAATTTAATAAAAATTTACATTCAGGTAGTCTCCGATCTAAAGTGATGCTGATTAGTTATTGGTGTAAATCGCTTATCAAGTGGAGCTGCTGTTTTGCATTTTTTATGATTTACGCATTAGCTTTATCTTAACTGATACACGAATTTCCATCAAACATCAGATTCAGTTCGTCCATGAGATGAGTAAGTGTTGTTTCTATTTTGAAGTAAATCACTCAACATGGCTATGCTATGCTGCATTTTTAACAATTTTTACAATAGCTGTATCTCAAAAACTAATGAACGGAATTTAATATAAATTTTTATTCAGATAGTCTCTGATATAAATTGATTCTGATTACAATTTTATGTAAATCGTTCAAAAATCACTATTCGTCAATAGTGGCATAAAATGCGGAACATATTTTTATAAATTTATATCATGTGTCATAAACTATCTTAAAGTTTCAACTAGATCAACCTAGAATTTCCTGATTTTCCGTTATATTTCCTGATTTTCTTCGCCCCCCCCCGTCTTACCGTTTCGTAATGGGACTTTTTTTACAATTTTTATCATGTATTATAAACTATCACAAAGTTTCAAACAGTTCCAACAAGAATTTAACATTTTTACAAAAATTACTAATAGAAAATAGTGGTATTTGACCCGCCATCTTTTTTCTTAAATATTTAACATCATGTTTTATTATGTTTCTAAAAGTTTCAAATAATGGTAATATTTAATTATCAGCTAAAACCTTAAAAAGTGCTGAGATAAAAAAAAAAAAAAAAAAAAAAAAAAATCTAGCGTCCTCTTACTCTACTCCCCCCCCCCATCCTAAATTTCAAGTGTCATGCTTTATTTAAGCTTTTTCTTATTTTTAAAAGGATTCGGATATTTAGTTTCTTAATATGAACAATTTCGCCTGAAGCGATGTGTGCAAAAACCAATATCTGTTACGAATTAAAAATCTTTTCATAAAACCGAAAGTCTCTATCCGATTGAAAAAAAAAATCCGTTCTACGTTTATATCTCAGAACTCCCCAAATTAATCAGGTAAACGCCTTATCAGAAGGAACATACATCCAAAATTTGAAACAAATCGGTAAATTCTCTGTGAAAAACCTATTTACATAAATTAAGAGTGTTACCTCCCATTGCTCCTTTCTGTATACGTAAACAATGAATACCCACAACTGATCATGGATGTACCTCATCAAAATGATATTATACCTAAAATTTTAATAAAATGTGATCATTTTGCATGGAAAACTGACTTAACTAAATTAAGGAGTTGTGTGTGTGGGGGGGGGGGCTGCGGATTAGCCTTTTGTTCTCCTCCCCTTATTCTTATTCAATGAACCCCTGAAATTAATCAGGAAAATTCATTATCAGGATAAATCTATGTCCAAAATTTGAAGCAAATTGGATATTTCTATCAAGAGTTATCGCATTACGTACACACGTACGTACATACGTACGTACATACGGCCATACGTACGTAAATTGTTACATACACATATACAGAATCTGCGAGCACATTAGCTCTCAGGCTTTGATAGTCTGTGAGCTAAAATCGCGTCAAACTGCATCGGCCTAGGATAAAATAGATCAAAATTAGAAAGTTGCCGCCGTGGCGGTTTTTAGATTAAAAAATATCACGCCAAATTGAATTGGCCTAGGACAATCTAGTTCGGCCTAGGATAAACTAGTTCAAACCAATGAATAGCAGGCTAAATTAGTTTATCCTAATGACCGTTCGGCCAAACTAGTTTGGCCTAGGAAAATCTAGTTTATCCAATGGGCGTTCGGATAGACTGGCCTAGGAAAAACTAGTTTATCCGATGGGCTTTCGGATAGACTAGTTTGGCCTAGGAAAAACTAGTTTATCCGATGGGCGTTAGGATAGACTAGTTTGGCCTAAAATCGGGTTTGGCCTGTAACATATATATATATATATATACAGGGTGTATCTAAACTATTGGGCAAAACTTTAAGAGGTGATAGTACACATCAAGACAAACAATATTGAATAGGAAACTAAGGGACCCAAACGTCTTCCGAAGGAGATAGGTGCCATTAAAGTTTAGGAACTAAAATTTCAAATAAGCATAAAAAACGGAAAAATTTGTCGATTGATTTGTGGTTTTCACTAAAACTACTCTTTGTGTCAGTATTTTCTTTAGAATAAGTTGTAAAGATAAATTTCAAAAAATGCCAATAGAGGGCGCTGTAGACTTTGGAGAAACAAACAATTATTTTTTGCCGTTATTTTTGCATCTCATTAAATGTTTTCGGAAGCTTAGACTTAAACTTAAATTTTGAGCTCAAAATCTGAACAGTTGTGAGTGTTTAAGTAGCGCAAACTGAACTGTGTTTAGAGGTTCAAATTTCAAATGATTATAAAAACTGGAAAAATATGTCGATTCGATTATGGTTTTTGCTAAAACTACTCTTTAAATCAGTCTTTTCTTTAAAAAAATATTATAAAGATAAATTTCAAAAAATGCCGATAGAGGGTGCTTTAGACTTTTGAGCAACGAACAAGTATTTTTTGCGGTTATTTTTTGCATCTTATTAAATTTTTTTAAAAGCTTAGACATAAACTTGAATTTTGAGCACAAAATCTGAATCACTGGGAGTGGTTAAGTAGCGCAAACTGAACTGAGTTGAAGTGGAGGGCAAGTTCAAATTTCAAATGATTATAAAAAAAGAAAACATTGGTTGATTCGTTAGCGGTTTTCCTTTAGAGAAAACCGCAAGCAATTTTCTTCAGTATTTCCGTGAGTATTTTCTTAAAAATAAATTAAAAAAAAAAATTCGTTAGAGGGCGCTTTGAACTTAAGAGTAACCAACAGCTATGTTTGACCGTTATTTTTTGTATCTAATTAAATACTTGCAAAAGCTTAGACTTGAATTTTGAGCTCGAATTGGGAGGGGTTAAGAAGCGCAAATTGAACTGTGTTCAGGAGTTGAAATTTACATCACCCCCACCTCAAACACAGTTCATTTTTGCGCTACCTAACTACTCCCAACGATTCGGAATTTGAGCTCAAAATTTAAGTCTAAGATTTTGCATTTAATTAGACACAAAAATTAACGGTTAAAAATAGCTGTTGGTTACTCTTAAGTTTAAAGCGCCTTCTAACAAATTTTTTTGAAAGTTATTTTAAAAATTTATTTTCAAATAAACATTTACATATTACATACACATTGACATAAAGAATAGTTTTAGCGAAAACCGCAAACGGATCGACCAATTTTTCCTTTTTTTATAATCATTTGAAATTTGAACCCTCCCCTCCCCTTGAACTCAGTTCAGTTTGCGCTACTTAACCACTTCCAGTGATTCACATTTTGTGCTCAAAATTCAAGTTTATGTCTAAGCTTCTAAAAAAAATTAATGAGATGCAAAAAATAACCGTAAAAAATAGTTGTTCGTTACTCCAAAGACTAAAGCGCCCTCTATCGAGATTTTTTTAAATTTATCTTTCTAATTTATTTTCGAGGAAATACTGATTTAAAGAGTAGTTTTAGCGAAAACCGCAAACGAATCGACCAATTTTTCCGTTTTTTATAATCATTTGATATTCGACCTCTAAACACAGTTCAGTTTGCGCTACTTAACCTCTCCCAACTATTCATATTTTGAGCTCAAAATTTAAGTTTAAGTCTAAGCTTCCGAAAACATTTAATGAGATGCGAAAAATAACGGCAAAAAATAATTGTTCGTTACTCCAAAGTCTAAAACGCCCCCTATCGGCCTTTTTTTAAATTTATCTTTACAATTTATTTTGATGAAAATACTGACATAAAGAATAGTTTTAGTGAAAACCGCAAATCAATCGACAAATTTTTCCGTTTTTTATGTTTATTTGAAATTTTGGACCCTAAACATTAATGGCGCCTATCTCCTTCGGAAGACATTTGGGACCCTTAGTTTCCCGTTCATTATTGTTTGTCTTGATGTGTACTATCACCCCTTAAAGTTTTGCCCAATAGTTTCGATACACCCTGTATATATATATATATATATATATATATATGATTTTTGTCAGGCTGTAACTATCGTATTTATGAACTGATTTGAATGAAACTTGGTATGTCCATAGTACATAGAAATGGCTCGACCGAGTTCGTTGGGCAGCATGAGATGCCATCTTGTTTCAAAATGGTGTCCATTTAAGTTTATCAAAAATCTTTTAAATGTATAATGATGTACAAAGAAAAATTTAGAAAATGAGGAAAGATTCTTTCTAAAGTGTTTGATCTTAATAATGAATTACGGAATACTTTTTGCTTTGTCTTTACCTTAAAAAGCGCGTGAGATATAGCAGTTTGGATTTTTAATGTGGATGACATTTTTTTTTAATCAATTTGCCAGCGACAGCCCTTGTGCATATAATCGATTTCGATGTGAGTGTGCGTGTGTACATGAATTAAGATTTCGACCAAGCTCATTGGATTGTTTTATCCATTATATTGTTTTAAAATGGCATATACTTCATGATATCGTGGAATTTGGAGACCCTATAAATCGCTTAAAATAAAACCAGCTTCAATAAAAGATGACTAATTTATAAAAATTCCCATTAATATTCAGTATTGCCAAAAACGAGTATTCAATCTTATATAATCGGACTCCACTAATTTGAGCTTCGTATGTTTGAATAACATAACTTAATTTAAAATAAAAAAATAAATAAATAAGGTATATGAAAGCTACCTTTTCTTCCCGGCACTGCCGGAAGGACTTTTTTATGTGCAGATGCTTCTACTTTGAAAGCAGTTCTGAAAAAAAAAACTATTTTCGCCTTAAGAAATGGTTACAAAAGTTGAAAAAGTACAAACACACAACAATATATATCAATTTAAAATTTCACATAAAAAAAAAAAAAAAAAAAAAAAAAGTAAAAATAAAAATAAAAATACTAAAATACAAGTTAGAAAATTCTAAGAAATTTCCCCGTGAATTTAACATTAAAAATTGGCATTTAGCCACGGGACTGGTGTAGGTTCTTAATATAGGGATGAGATTTCCGCTTTTTTGAACACCAGTAAAATTTTAGAGAAAATGCTATATTATTTAATCGGAACATTTTTGCGATTTAACAGGCCAACATTTTCTCTTAGATTATACTGGTGTGTGAAAAAGCGGAAATCTCATCCCTGTTAATAGTCATGGGAAGAAACGAACACACTAATGTAAATTCTATGGGAGCGTTATTTTATAATATTTAACATGGATATAAATATTGTTTAGTAATTTCTATGTAGGATAACTGAGGGCGATGTACCTGCGGTAGTTTTTTAATTTTTAGATCTTAGTTTTAGACTTTTTTTTTTAGTTTTCCTTCATTTACAGAACTGGTTTGGAAATTGAAACTACCCAAATATATATAAAAAATCTATAACTAAAATAGGAAAATGAAAAGTAGCCCAGTAGATCATCTATTGTATGTATATATGTATGTATAATTTTGCTATTTCATGGCTAATACGTGGATGAAACCGCACACTTCATTTGTAGTTCCAGAGCATTTGGGTCCTGATGATTCTGCTTTTGGAGCTACAAATTCTATTTCCATTCATTTTATTTATTTATTTTTTCAGATTTACTCGATACACTATTTTTTTATTTTATTATAATTCAATTCAATTCTAATTCTTCGTTTTGGTTTATTGTTTTATTGATAAAATCCATTGGTGAATTTTGTCTACTTTTAATGGTATTATATATATATATGTTACAGGCCAAACCCGATTTTAGGCCAAACTAGTCTATCCTAACACCCATCGGATAAACTAGTTTTTCCTAGGCCAAACCGGTCTATCCTAACGCCCATCGGATAAGCTAGTTTTTCCTAGGCCAAACCGGTTTATCCTAACGCTCATCGGATAGACTAGTTTTTCCTAGGCCAAACTAGTCTATCCTAAGGCCCATAGGACAAACTAGTTTTTCCTAGGCCAAACTAGTTTGGCCTAACTCTCATAGGATAAACTAGTTCAGCCTGCTGTTTATTGGTCTGAACTAGTTTATCCTCGGCCAATCTAGTTTATCCTAGGCCAATCTAGTTTATCCTAGGCCAATTCAATTTGGCGTGATTTTATCGAATTCAATGACTGCCTCAGCGCCAACATTCTAGTTTGTCCTAGGCCAGTGTTTTTAGTTCACGGGCGTCAAAGCTAGCGAAATAAAGGGCTCACAGGTTCTGTATGTATGTACGTGCGTATGTGCGTACCTAAATAGTTTTGAGGGTTTAATGGTAAAGTATAAACGGAAAATGACGGATTTCCCTCTTACCTAGTAAAAACTAGTTTTTCCTACGGGCATATAGATAAACAAGTTTGGCGTAGGAAAACTAGTTTATATAATTGGCGTTAGGATAAAATAGTTTGGCCTAGGCTAATCTAATTTGACTCGAAATCGAGTTTGGTCGGTAAAAAACATGTGTTTCACTAGAATAAGTATAAATGTGTGTCAAGAGTAATTGCTTATAACATCAATACAGGAATTTCACATGTCCACCCTAAAGACATAATGCATTTTACATGGTTTTTTTTTCCTGCAGACTCGTGCCAACTGAGATCAGGCTTGCATTTATTATTATTATTATTATTATTATTATTATTGCATATTCGAGCCAGATTGGAGGTGAACATAATTTGGAATCGAACAGCGTTTTCCATTTTTTAGAAATTAATTTCTTGTCGACATATAAGCTATTCTTGTCACGGCGTCAAGTTTTTCTTTTCCGTGAAGTTGTAACCGAAAATTCGATTCAAAACGTAGCTTTAATAGTATTTTCTCAAAGGTAAATCGCTTTTATGGAAAAAATGGTTAACGCCATTTGATTACATATTTTCTGAGTGAGAATGCCTGTTAATCTTATGCCTTTCCGAAAATGAATTAATTCTTAAATATATTAGGATGTAGCTCTTTTGGATTTGAGAAAAGTCTTAAGGAATGACAGAGAAACATATTCACAAATTTACTTTTTACTGATCAGTTTAATTATGATGTTTATAACTCTCCTTTTTTTCTTTTGTTCTAAACTACATTAATTATTTAATGAATCCCCATTTCAATATTGAAAGGTCTATGAAATTAAATAATCAATAATATATTGTGTATTTTTCATTCTGTAAACACCTCGTAGTTTAAAAATACATTGTAAATTTATCCAATATGTATGTGTGCAGTATTTTTTAAAGGAATCCTAATTGTATGTTAAGTAAAATCTGAATTTTCGGCAGAAATTGAGTAGGGCCAGATTGATCGGAACTGAGTTTTTTTTCACATATTTTTGTAGAGGCAGGGCTCGGGCTGAACTTTTAATTTTTACACAGGGTCATGGCAAAATAACTTTCTTTCGGGAAAGGCGGGGCCCGGAACTCGAAATTCTGGCCCGTGCAAACCTCTAACAGTATTCTACAATGCATCGAATAATATACATTATAATGGTGATGACAAAACCACTTTAATTATCCAAAATTTGAAACAATCAGATAATTCTGTTCAAAAAACCATTCATCTGATTTAGAGACAGTAATCCCATATTCCTCACTTTATACTTAATCATTAAACCCTCAAAACAATTCAGGGATTCACCTGTTAAAGAAAAAAACTATAAGCTATATTCAAAATTTACGACAAATCGGATAATACTGCATAAAAACCCATTTATCTAAATTTAGGAAGGCGATAAATCGTCCACTAACCCATTATACATAACCATAAGAAAAGACCCAAATTAATTAAAGAAGCGCCTGATCAAATGAATTCATGTCCAAAATTTTAAGCAAATTGGATAATTCTGTATTATAACAAATTTATATATTTTAAGGAAGGAAATAAATTGCTGGTTCAGACCAAAATCCAAAGAACCACCAAAATTAATCAATGAAACGCTTAGAAAGAACAAATCTAAGATTTGCAGGAAATCGGTTAATTCTGCATGAAAAACCCTTTTAACAAAATTAGGCGGGATTCCCCCGTTCTTCCCTTTGTTCTTATTCAATTAATCCCCAAAATCAATTAGGGAAACGCCTTATCAGAATGAATCTATTTCTAAAATTTGAAGTAAATCAGTAAATCCTGCGTGAAAAAAGCATTTACATAAATTATGGGGCGTTACCCCTATTATCCCCTCCCTTTATACTTAAACAACTGACAACCACAACTAATGAAGGCGCTTCAACAGAATACTTCTATATCTAAAATTTGAATAAAATCTGCTAATAATCCATAGAAATCCATTTATTTGAATTAAGGGAAGGGGCGAATCAGCCTCTTGTCCCCTCCCCCCCCCTTATTCTTCTCCAATGACCTCCTAAAATTAATCAGAAAAGCTCCTCATAAGAATAAACCTATATTGAAAGTTTGATGCAAATCGAGTATTTCTATTAAAAATTATTGCGTTACGTACTTACGTACATACATAGATACTGAACTCACGGGCACATTAGTTCTCAGTCTTGGGTAGCTGACGAGATAAAAACATGTCAAATTACATTATTTCTATCAAGAGTTATCGCGTTACGTACATACGTACGTACATAGTACATATATGCGTACATACATACATACAGAACCTGTGAGCCCATTTTTTCTTTGGCTTTGACGCCCATGAACTAAAAACACGTAAAATTACATTGGCCTAGGATAAACTAGATCAGCCTAGGACAAACTAGAATTATGGCGCTGAGGCGGTCATTGAATCAAATAAAATCACGCCAAATTGAATTGGCCTAGGATAAATTAGATCGGCCTAGGATAAACTAGTTCAGACCAATAAACAGCAGGCTGAACTAGTTTATCCTATAAGAGTTAGGCCAAACTAGTTTGGCCTAGGAAAAACTAGTTTGTCCTATGGGCCTTAGGATAGACTAGTTTGGCCTAGGAAAAACTAGTCTATCCGATGAGCGTTAGGATAAACCGGTCTGGCCTAGGAAAAACTAGTTTATCCGATGGGCGTTAGGATAGACCGGTTCGGCCTAGGAAAAACTAGTTTATCCGATGGGTGTTAGGATAGACTAGTTTGGCCTAGGCCAATCTAGTTTGGCCTAAAATCGTGTTTGGCCTGTAACATATATATGGGTGATTCTCAAAATAGGGGACGATTTCAAAAATGAAATCTTAAAAAAATTACTGTTAGCAGGATTTCTGAAAAAAATAGGTGTTGTTAATATAGTATTAGGTATACTTTCCATGTAGTCAGCAGAGCTAAATATTTAAAAATTAACTTAAAAAAATAATTAGTATTTTTTGAGGCATGCTAATGATAAAACGAATTGTATGGAATAAATATATTAAGAAATTTTTATTTTCTTCCTGTTTAAATATTTTTTTTCTATATTTATTAGCCTTCTTTTTCAGCAAATGGTTTCCATTTTTACATATATACATATAAGGAGAATAAAAACATTATCAAAGAGCAAACTTTGTTTACATGAGCAACATTCTGACACTAACAATGTAAGAAGCTGTCTTAGTGATTTTCCTACAGATTTAATGCATATTTTAGGGATAATAAATGTAATACCTAAATTTATACGTAAAATTAAACTTTATAAAGGATACAATATAAGCACTGGTTACATTTATGTACATAGGAGTCTTTAGCATGGACAGAAAAGCCATGCTAATAACACTGACATCTGCTCATGCTAATGACAAATTTTAATTTAAATAAGATTATGAGCCATAATATAATCACAATGCAATATTCCTTTCTGGGGCTTTTTAAAACACGAAAGTTCTATGCAAATAAATAAAATAAAAATTTTAACTATAAAATAAACATGAAAATTATTATCCATTCTAATGACATACAATTGATGTAACCCCCTAATATTCAACTTCTATTCTTAAAATACAATACATGCTTCTATTTTCTGGCTGGTTTAAAATGACTACTTGTTGCCATGGAGAAACTTTATATTTTCAAAATATTATCATATGTGAAAATGAAATTTTGATTAATAACCAGCTGCTTTAGTATGACCTTGTTTTGAAAATCGAATATGGAGGACAAACTTTAATTCTTTTTTTATGTACTATAATTTTACTTTTAAAAAGAAATTTATTGGATAAACCCTTTCCTTGATTAATTTAAAGAAAGAATAACATTTGTTTTATGTTATAAACATGATATTAACTCTTGAAAAAGATAGTATATATAAGGCACAGCTGCTGTGGACATCCATGCTAATGACATTTTGAACATTTATTCTGTTATTTTAAGGTGTTTTTAACTAAAAAGTGAGTAATTCTTGAGTGCAAATAATGAATAATATTAAGACAAACATATCTAAATATAAAAACATGACAGAAAACCTCTCAATTTTTTTTATATGCCGAAAGACATAAATTGTCCCCTATTTTGATAATCACCCATATATTAAAATCAAAGCGAGAAAATTGAAAATAACGCTCCCATACGATTAATATTAGCATTCTTGTTTCTTCTTGTGAATATTGAAATAACCTCTTAAGGTGATTTTGTGAAACCATTTCTACAAATTACTGTAAAAATGCTTATACCCATGTTGAATGAATCTTTTTCTTTAAGGTACTTGATGTTGGTCAACCTTGTGTGTGGTACAAACTACAAATAATCAATTGGCGGATAATCAAAATGCAGCAAGTGGGCAAAACTATTGGAATTTTTATATAAATGTAAATGACACACTGTGTAGAAGAAAATAAATTGTATACATAAATATTATAACAATGCATCATGATATAGTGTATTAATGTAATTTAATCGTTCTAATAAATATCTTTTTATATTTTAATTGCTTGTTTTAAATATGTCTGAATCATAATGATATTCATTTATTTTGTAAATGTTCTAAAATATTTATATTTGTAATTTTAATATGATTCTTAAACCCTCTCCTTAACAATGCAAAGTTTTCATACAATTTTAAACTTATTTTTAAGCATGAATGTATAAATTTAGTCTTGACTATTTAAATATTTGGAAGGAAAATACATTTTTCATTTTTTATTAACTTTTTTTCGCGTTATAGGCAATTTTGCCCACGACAACTAGTTTTTACTTTTCTTGATCTGTAGGGAGAATTAAAGTTTGTTATTAAGATTATAAGCTATAAATTACATATCAATATAGAATAATATAATAGCACATTTCCATAAAAAAAATTAAAAAGTGGTGATTTGCTAGACAGTGACATTCTTAAACTTTTAAATGAATGTAAGAAATTTTAGATTTGTATGTTGAGAAAATAAAAATAAAAATCCCAATTTCCAAGTAAGTAACAAGAATATTAATGTATATGTATAATTTTGACCACTTTTATTAATTTTACTTTATTTTTTTAAAGTGTATGTGATTTGTATTCTCTTCACGCCCTTCTGATCCTTTAGTTTTTATAACTATGTCTGTGAAACAACAAAAGAAGTGTGAAATAATTTTTCGGCAGTCAGTACTCTTGAATTATTTGTTAATATTTAATAAAATTTAATAAAATTTAATAAATTGTTACTATTTAAGAAAAATAATATAAGATCAATTAATTATTTTCAGTTTTAATAATTTATAGAAATGTAAGAAAGTAATTTAATATTAGCATTTTATTTTATCAGAGATCATCTCACATTATCATAGCGGTCACAAATGTAAACACTTTTTTGTGATTTTTATTTTTAATTCACTAAGTGCATACTACTTTTACAGCATCTTTATACCTCTATTTTAAAATAATTTCGCTGTATATTTAAATCTGAAATGTGACAGCAGTAACTATTTTAAAATAGTAGTATAAAAAATAAATGTAGAAAAGGTGTAGTAATTGGCAGCTATGTAAGTATAATTCAAATTCATTGTTTTTAGTTACATTTTACCATATTTTTTTTTTTTTTAACAATTGTACGTAATGACAAAAAACAAAAAGAAAAAAAATATTTCTTAAGAAATACAGAAAATTTAATATTTATGAAAAATAATATATATATATATATTGTTTTTTACCAGCATGCATATCATTGCACAACTTGATGATCTACAAATTGTTTTATTAAAATTTTTATCAAAATATTTAAATGTATCCTCACATGTCTAATATTTCTCGCCAAAATAAGTTTTTATAATAAGAGTCAGACTTGTGCTTACCATGTATATTCGTCGATTCTGATTACAGAATAACACATAAGAATATCCCATGTTTGACAGGATAATATAAAACAAAAAAGGACTGCAAAGAGAAACTTGTTTGTTTTAAAATATGCAATGGGTATGACAAGAGTTTAAAATGACTATGTTTTAGAAATGATGCTTGGTAAGTGTTATCCATTATAAGCAATATAAATTTCTAGACAATATCTGAAATATATCATCCCCTAACATATTATGTCTTGTGGAAGCGGCTACCTCTGCTTGAGACAATCTTGAGACAAGACCTACATTCATTCTCACCTCAAGAGAGTAGAAGTAGCAATTCTCCCACAAGACGATGCGTTCATGATGATAGATTCCAGACATCGTCTTGAAATCTATATTGCTCGCAATGGAAGACACTTTCAAGAAGTCATTCCTGAAAAATAGTCATTTTAAACTCTCGTCATATCTATTCTATATTTTTAACAAATAAGTTTCTCATTAGAGTCGTTTTTTTTTTTTTTTTTTTTTTTTTTTTTTTTTTTTTTACCTGTCAAATGTGGGAGGGTTTTTTTTTTTGGATCATCCTGTATTTTTACGGTATATATACCGTATATTTCATTTACGGTACACATACTGATTACAAATGTTTTTACGGTACATATACCGCACATTTAATTTACGGTATATATGTTGTATAAATATTTTTTACGGTACATATGTCGTACATTTAATTTACGGTATCTGTGCTGTAAAAATATTTTTTACGGTACATATACCTTACATTTAATTTACGGTATATATGCTGTAACGATATTTTTTTAAGGTACATGTACTTTAAATACTTTACGGTACATATACCGTCCAGTTAAATTACGGTACATATACTTTAAATATTTTACGGTACATATACCACAAAATATTTAAATTTATTTTCAGTTAAATTACGGTACATGTACTTTAAGTATTTTACGGTATATATACCGTCCAGTAAAATTACGGTAAAAGGAAGTGTCACAAAGTTGACGGTATAACCACCGTGATTCGAGAGCTAAATTTTTTACAGTGTAGTGTAGTTTTTATAACAATATAATTTAGGTATAATAAGTATTTTTATAGGGTGTTAGTTCCCCACTCAATCTCATCATTTTTAATCAATAAATTCCCAAACCGAATCAGTGAATCACCTTATCAGAATAAAACAATATACCAAATTTGAAACAAATCGGATATTTTTATCAGGAGTTATAATGTTACGTAAATTGCAGACACATTAGCTGTCAGGGTTCGATAACATTTTGGGATAAAATTTCATTGCTTTTTTTCTCATGTATACTATTTTCGATTGCGAAATTTTTGTTTCGTGGAATACATTAAATTGTGTTTTTTTTTTTTTTTTTTTTTTTTTTTTTTTTTTTTTTTTCGCATTAAAAATAAAACCAAAAATGTGTGAATTTTATTTATTTATTTATTACTGTATTTTATTAACTGCCGATTTCTCCTCTTCTTTGTTTCTTAATCAATTTATAGTAAGATTTTTTCTGTTTCGTTGCAGTAAGCAAAAAACTCAAGCATTTTTAAATTTACTTATTGTACTACATACAATACTAAGTTATTATAGGAACAAAATTTATTATACCTATACTATATTATTATAAATACTATACTATTATAGGTAACATAATTAAAAGGAAAGTAATGCATAATAAAATGAAAATCTATTTTGATCTTTAAATCTTTTTATCCTTAACTAATCCATTATATTACCACCAGTTGAAGAAAAATAACTTATCTTACAGTTAATTAAATAAAACTTTTGTTCCCTACATCCCACATGAAGATTAGAGAAAGATGCAACGAAGCAAAAAAAAATATCTTACTATTGGCTGATTAAAAAATAAAGAAAAAAAAATAGAAATCGACAGTTAATTAAATACAATATATATATGTGTGTGTGTGTAATTAAAAAAAATTTGCGCCATTTTGTTCTGTCTGAGCTTTTAATTCTAAAATTGTGGAACATATTTTAATCTTAGTTTCGTAATATATTAATCTTTTAACAGCTAAAATTCTTTTTTCTTATTTTATTTCAGTTATTAATAATTTATTGATTGTTTCTCAAAAAAGACAGGGATTTTTACTGGATTTTCATAAAAATATCAGTACCAGAAATTTTATTTAAAATTACTCAGGTTCTTTTTTGAAAAACAAGCAATAAATTATTAATAAGTAAAATGAAATAAGAAAAAGAATTTTAGCTGTTAAAAGGTTAATATATTACGAAACTAAGATTAAAATATGTTCCACAGTTTTAGAATTAAAAGCTCAGAGAGAACAAAATGGTGCAAAATTTTTTATTTTATTACATGTATATATACAAATATTTTCTTTTAATTTTTGTGCAAAAGTAACACACAATTTAATGCATTTATTAAACAAAAATTAGACAATCCAGAATAATATAAATAAGAACAAATCAGAATTTTTACATCAAACGTAGCAAAAAAAGTTCGTTCGTACTATAACGCAGGTGTGAAAGTATACTATACTTCGAATACAATACAATAGCCAAAATCTATTATGTGTCCCTCCAAATACTATCTGCTTTCTATTATATAGGAAGTAACTTATAGTAAATCTCAGCAACGTATATAAATTTGATAAAATGTGAAATAGTTTAGTATAATTTAAACCAGCCCCAAACAATATTCATTGAAAAACAATTATGTAATAGAATACTTTTGTTTGGCCCTGTATATTAATTAAAAAATTCCTTGCACCCCATATTGTACAGAATGTATATTTCACAGATGTATATAAATTGTATTATGTTCGAAAGAGTGCAACATAATTAAAATATGCTTGAAACTACTTTTTTTCCCAAATGACCTTAATGTAACGGAAAACTTTTGATTGTCCACCAAATTGAACTATGCATCCGATTTTTATAAAATTGGTTTAGACCCGATAAAATTATGTAATTATATATTTTAAATTTTAAACGATTGAGTTGCGTACTTTTTGCGTTGTTATATACAGATAGGTGGACGGACAGATAGAAAGACGGATTGAACAACGAATATGTGTGATACATTTTTACATAATTACGAACCCACCTAAAAAAATCTAAAATATTTTTACCTCAGAGGCAAATGAATAATGAGAACTAGTGTGTCTGCCGTTTCTGTATGTATATAACACGATAACTCTGGATAAAAATATCTGATTTGTCTTAAATTTGGTATATAGTTTTATCATGATAAGGCACTTCCTTGATTTGATTTTGGAGTACATTGGTTATAAAAAACGGGGATGAATGGGAAACTAACCCCTCTATAAACAGTATTTATTATATCTATATTATATTATTCTACCGTTTTACCCTGAACTAATCCATGATATTATCACCAGTTAGAGAGGAATAAATTATCTTACAGTTAATTAAAATCTCCTTTTTTCCACACCCCACAAGAAGATTAGAGTCAGCACTATTTTTAGAACTATTTTAATGATAATTGATAAAAACTTGTCTATAAGTGAATTACAAAATTTTTTATTTTTTGAACCTTGGGGATAGTGGTGATTCTAGATTAATTATAAACAATCGTACATGTCTTGTTTATAAAAGAAGAAAAAATGTTTTGAATTAGACAATTGGAAATTTTAAAAGTGATATTGGCACAGAGTGAACGATAAACTTAAAACTTTTTTGATCGATTACATATAAGTCAAGAACTGTTTATGTATATGGTAATTGTAAAAGACTGATGTAAAAATGATTTTAATTGACTTATAAATATTGAACTTTTGGGGCATAGTGGTGACACTATCTTAAAACTATGAAACTGATCGTGCATGCTTTTTATGTGAAGAGAAACTGCACATTTTGTAAGATAAATATCTAAGAATACAGTTATTTAACGAAAAAGTTGTTTTTTAAAAGATAAAAATAAATCCCGTTCTGTTTAAAAATTAAGATTATAAATAAGAAAATTTGTCTATGCTTGTAGATTTTGTATTGAGAAAAAATAATGCCTGAAAATAAGGAACTTAAAATTACATTTAAATATTTTGTCAAATTTTGGCATGTTAGACATTTTCTGACAAATTAAAATTTGTTCGTTTTAAAACACTTTCTGTATTTGGCACCAGCATTCTTACATGACATATTCTGATCACGAATAAAACCCTCGCAAGAAATTCTGTAACTTCCTGGGACAACAGCTTGCGACGTTATGTATACATAACTTGATTATAAATGGCATGTCGTAGGAGAATTATAATATGCTGAAATAATTTCGAAATTCACAGGAGGAAAGCCGTATAAGTCTGTAACTAAATTATTAGATAACGCTCAGAAATCAGTAGAGTGCCTTAACAAATAATATAATATGATAATTTTATCCTTAACACATATGCATACTAAATGACTACAAAAAACCAATAGAATTAAAGCATCAAAATGGATAGAAATTGTAAAAGAATTGTGATTGTTGCATTTAAACCATTAACGCCCGAATTATTTTCTTCGCTAAAATTTAAATTTTGTATTTCCCACCACTTTTAAAATCAAATTAACTTTTATCTACATTTATCGAGGATTCTGTCTCGTGAAACAAGGTATATATTTATCTTCCTTTTTACTGGTGGGAAAACCGTTTTCGTGCTGTTTTTGTAACCGTCCTCAAACGAGGACGCTGGGCGTTAATGGGTTAAATAAACAGAAACACTTATTCATTCAATAGTTCATATTAATGAAAATATTAATTATTTTTATACGATTGAGTGTAATCATAGCTGCCAACTGTTACGAATTTTCGCTACCACTAAAATTGTAGAGAGATTTTCCATTTGTTTAATAATAAGATTTCAACGATTAAATAAGATAATATTTACTATAAAATGTTTATGGTACGGAAAATTCGAAAAAGTTGGCAGCTATGGTGTTATTTAAAAATCAAATATTGATATCATTGTATAAAACCATAAATTGAGATAATCATATAACGAAAACTGATTAATTATAATATTATGCGACTTCACATTGTACTTGGGAGCAGGGCCTGATTACTAACGGGGCACTCTCCCACCAGGAAAAAGAAATAAAGAATTTTTCCTTATTCATGACAGTAATCTTGTATGAAAAGGGCGTTTAAAGAAGACGAAAATTTCTATAAATTTTTTCTGGTGAGAGAGTGTCCCGTTAGTAATCAGGCTCTGCTTGGGAGCAGTATCTTAAGCCTCAATTTTTTTGTCTGTTTCAATACATTTTTTTTTTTTTGAATGATTGTTTTATTTAAAGTTTCATTGAACTGATAAAATGATAAATATATTCTTATATAAACGGAAAGGCATATAAAAAAATTCATTTATTACAATTTCATTGATTGATATAATGCTTTATAGATATATTCTCCCCCAATACAATATCCTGTTTATGATATGCAAAACAAACAAAAGAATTCCCTTAATGTCAGCAATATATTTTTCTATTCTTGTTAAACCCTCATCTGAGAAGAAAATAGATGTTATGAGTAGGAATAACTGTGATCGTTTCTAAAAATAAAAATAATATTTCTCCATCCGTCTGCTTAGATTCACTTAGAAGAAAAAGAAATATTTATACAGGAAAAGGAAGCTAATAGTCTGATAAAACTTATTTTGATCATGGGTATATTTTCTTTAGTATCATTAGGTGTGTGGCATATTAATGTAAGAAATAGAAACGTTTGTGTAATAATATAGAAAATTGAGAACTGAATTTCTTCTGCTTATTTTGGAAAGTTGGTACAGAAAAAAATTCAGAGAAAAAAATTTTCAAAAGATATAGTTCATCTAAAAAATCATTTTGTAAGCACAAGTCAAATTACAAAAATAATCTTATTCCAATTATGATTCATAAATAAATTACTTTTCAAAATCTCATAAAAAAATATATTTTCCAGACATACAGAAGCATTTATAATATTGGGTCGTTCTGAAAGTCGTATCCATTTGAAAAAATTAATTCGTGACGAAAATCATTTAATTATTAAGTATTGTTTCCGATATCTAACGTTTAGTAATTAACCCCTTGAAGACGAGCGAGTCATATACATGCGACAAAAGGCTTAAAAATCCTTGTTTATTCTCACCGGTAAAATTATACTGGAAAATTTGACTTATTCAATCGGAACTTATTTTCGATTTAAGAAGAAACGAAGTTCTCTTTTTAAAAAGCGATGACAAAACCAAGTATTTCGTAAAAAGCTCCCATCTCGAAGGGGTTAACGGACAGAATTTTCTGGTACGAATTCATTTTCCTTAACGGACACAACTTTTCAATCAACCAAAACTAGTCGAATGTCACACTCCCAATTTTTTTTTTTTATCTCGCACATGTTAAAACTTCGAAATTCGCTATCACTGTGCCAAAATTAAATAACAAATTTTGCCCATCATGAGGATTCATTGAATCGCATTCCTTTATAAAGGAGACACAAGGCTACATTTTCCAAATTAATCATTCAATTTCATCAACAACCTCACAGATGTCCACAACTAATATTTCCAACAAATAAACCAAAAAAAGCACAGGTAGCACAGTATATATTAAATACACTATTTATTTGAAAGTGTAACATCAAATAGAATTTAATGGAATTTCGTATATTAGTTCTTGATATAACTACCGAAAAAATTGTATGAATCCAATAACATTCAGTATAGCAGCATTCTTAGGCGATTCTTAATCAACAGATCTTAATGACCAACATCACGCTTTCAACAGTTAATTTCTCCACTCACACTAGGCATGCTTTCTCTGGGCAGATTAGCAACGTTACAGTCTTTTATACCTGTCATACATTCTCTTTATTGATTTTGTATCAGGACTTTTGCTTCATAACAACATAAAAATGTTCGCTGAAGACTAATGGGCGATTTCTTTTCAACCAAAGCCAATATTGTGCTTACTCTTGAATCGATGCCATTTCACAGAAAATGTCTTCTTTATAAAGATCTCCTTCACTAAATCACTCTTTAATTAGCAATCGCGCCATCTATTGAAAAAAAAAATCTTACTAACACTGACCTATCTATTCGTAGAATAAGTTACATTTTTATACAAACGCTTCATTCGTTATGAATTAGTATAATCAAGCCAAGATTTTTGGTTCACTATGTATATTAATACGAGCTCAAGGAATTTATGCAATCAGTAATTGTATTTTTATTTGTATTTTCTCAGATAATGTCTTAATATAATGAACTATTCTAGTTATGTGTAAAATTATTTGTGGGATTTTTAAATTCACTCTTTATTTCACGTCGAAAAGTACTCGAGTATTAAGAGATTTTCCCATTGACTCTGCTAAATATATCACTATTTCTGTGTAAGTCAAACACATTTATTTTATTGCTGTCCTGAGATGTAGTTAGTTCAATCAATCTGGAGCTCAACTGCGTTCTGGCAAAATAAGTAAAAATGGATTTTTACTTGTTGATTTCTTCATTATTTCGGAGATTACATCAAAAGATACAAATGTAATTTATTTCAGTTGTATTTTTCATTTATTTAGAGCTTGCATTTCTAGATATCTGTTTTTTTTTTCAGAAAAGCGATGAAAGGGAATACCTAGATGTATCTGTGGAACATATACAGATGTTTTTATACTAATTTGTCTGGTAACCCCTTAATTCCGTACTTTTTCTAAAAGACAGGTTGCTTAAGTTATTTTCTTCACCGTTCATTTGACGTTGAAAAGTGCTCACGTATTAAGAGATTTCCACTACCTCTCTGATAAATAGATCCCTATTTTGATGTAAGTCAAGCTCATTTATTTTATTGCAGTCATGAGATGTAAGAGTTCAACCAATCTTCGATGCAACTGTGTAACAAAGCAAAAAGAAATGAATTTTTCAATTACTGTTCCTGCATTAATTCTGAGGCCACAATCAATATTTTTGAATGACTATTTTTTATATCTTTTACAGAATTTTATATATTTTATCCTCACAAGGAAGGTCTCCATACGGGCATACTCCGAAAAATGTGAAAAAAAAATACAGTATGTTCTTCTCATGAGGATATATACGTTTTTAAAAAAAATTTCGGCGGAACCTCTATATTTTATTTTTGAATACGCTTAAATGTATCAAAATAATTTTGCTGAATAAGAATTTTTCATATATGAAAATACTTTTTCCAGAGGTAAATTAAATAACTACAGCAACTAATAATATATATCGATCCAATTTAATACATATATATACGTATATAATATATTAAACTCTCTCAATGTTTATGTTTACATTCATTTAATACCATTTACACGAATTCTAAAAATCCAAAAGTTTTTAGTTGCATTAAAATCGTTTGGCGGGGAAAAGTGCTACTCGCCAAATCGCGTGACACTTTGGTCTTTTCACGCCAAATATTCGAAAGTATTTTATTTTTTTTGCATGTTTTCTGATGCAATTCCGCCGCTAATTTTCACTGATCCTTTATTACCTACATAAGTTGTTTAATTAGTATTTTTTTCAAAAAAATCTGAGTATGCCCAGTATGGAGACCTTCCTTGTCAGTTTTTCAAAACAGAAATTTTTGCTTAATTGCATAGCTGCCAACTTTTAAGCATTTTTCCTACCTCAAAAGTTTTATATTAAATATTGTCTTATTTAATCGTCGAAATCTCATGATTAAACAAATGGAAAATCTCTGTACAATTTTAGTGGTAGCAAAAATGTGTAAAAGTTGGCAGCTATGTAGCTGGATCAAAAGAATTCTTGTATTAAGTAATACAACATTTACAAGAACAATTTACTGGTGAGAATAATAAATCATGATTGTAAAATGGATATCCGTACGTGATACGGGCAAATCATGATTGGCAAAAACACGTTGAAAGTATGCCGTATTGACAAATCACCGAAGAGGTGAAACAGTACGAATATAATTTATTCCAATTGTCATTTTGTTTGATTTAAAACTATGCATTTTTAAAAAATCTGATTTAAAACAAACGATAAACGTGGAATAATAGATTGATCTATGATTTCTATAGACGATAAAATACATGTTCCTGGACGTTGTCTTTCATTTGACGTTGAAAAGGGCCAACGTATTAAGAGATTTCCACATCCACTCTGCTGATTGTTTCCCTATTTAGACGTAAATTAGTCTCATTTATTTTATTGCCATCGTGAGATGCCAGAATTTAATCAATCTTCGATGCAACGGTGTAACAAAGGAAGTAGAAATGATTTTTTCAATTACTGTTTCTGCATTAATTCCGAAGCCAAATCAAGTAATACAAATATAATTTATTCCAATTGTATTTTTATTTGATTTAAAACTTGCGTTTTTAAAAATCTGACTTGAAACAAACGGTAAAAAAGAACTAATAGAGTGAATAATATGTATAGATTATAGTTTTTTCTAAAAGATGTGTTACTGGACTCCTTCCTTTACCGTTCATTTGATGTGGAAATGTGCTTGCGCAGTAAGAGATTTTCACATTCACTCTGCTGAATATATCGGTATTTCGATGTAAATCAAACTCATTTATTTTATTGGCGTCATGAGATACAATAAATTTAATCAATTTTCAGTGCAACAGTGTTCCATTAAAAGCAAGTAAAAATGAGATTTTTAATTACGTTTCTGCATAAATTCCGAGAACACATTAAATAATATGAACCTAATTTATTTCAGTTTTGCTTTTGTTTGATTTAAAACAAACGATAAAAGTTGAAGAAAATAAGTTTCGGGAAGACACGCGCATATCAGAGTATGAATGTTTTTTAGTTTGTCACCAATAAATGCAAATAACAATCGTCACCTAATTTAGTCAAAGACAATTGTTACAAATTCTGTGCTAAAATAAGTTCAAGAGTACATCAAAAAATAGGTGTGACACTTTTGAAGACCATACACATTCTGGGTCTTTCAGGCCATGCGCGCGTCCTCCTGGGATAAAATGAAGAGTTTAAAACTTCTTAAACACACCATAAACAACTGAAAATCGCTAAGCTTTTCGAAAGAACCGAGACTTTCTTCGTCAGGCGCAAAGAAGATGTGAGCCTACTATGAAAGCAGCAGCACGACTGAAATGAAAAAGAGGGAAAGGGAACAACTTGAAGGAACGGCCAATAGGAAATCAGAAGGCAACAGCCAATCACGGAAGAGTATAATCAAATGTGTCCGCTGTCCATGTTGAAGCTTACCATGCAACAGATTGCTAAACTACTATGGAACGTTTTTGCTCCTGTAAGCCATCTTAAAGAAACTATTTCGAACGGTTTAAACGATACTTAACTATTTAGTATTATTTTATTAAAAAACCGTTTATTTCAAAGAAATTAATAATCCTCTGGATCATAAACCGTCCAAGATATTTTAAGATATTTTAATTCATATATGTTAATTCCCACCAGAGAATTAGAACAGCAATATTTGTTTTAACTAATAACATAAATTCCTTGTTTAAATAAAAAGAAATTAGCTATTGATTTTTTCTGGTGTAAAATCAGATTTTCTGACCTACATAATTTCTAGAACGTGTTTTATCATGGGATTTAAAGTGTTAAATACTTGTCTGTATATAACATTATCTTCTGTCATATTTTTATGCAATAATTTTCTTAATATTATCCAAGAAGTCTTTCTGTCATGAAATACATTATTTACGACAGCGTTAGTTTTTTTTCTTTTTTTATAGATTAGTATAGAGTTTCCGCAGAGTAATCGTTTTTCTGTTGAACTTGTAAAAATGAAAATAATTGATTTAAGGGATAAAAGCACGGCACCACAGTGCGACAATCATAACGACTACAATTTATATATATTCTTTGCGTTATTAAGTTCCCAAAAAATTTATCATAAAAAAAGGTAAAGAAAACTATTAAAATTTAGCTATGATAATCATTCAGAAACGCTTTTATTCCACGTAAACATAGTTACTACATCTTTTGCGGGGTTACATTTAAAAAAATCGAATGTAACATATTTTATGGGTGGCAATGTATACACTTATTACCACATCTAAATATTTTTTTTCGTCACAATTCCATAACGGGGACGCTAATAATTTTCACTTAGTGGAAATAAAGACTCAGATACATTAATATTTAGATACATTTAAGAAAATCCCATCAATTTATAAATAACATATTCTGTTTTTACATGCTTTTATCAGAAAGTACCTAAATTTAATGCTATTTCTCAGATAGATGTTTGACGTTAAAAATATTATGAGGATTATCAAGTCACTCTTCATTTAGCGTTGAAATGTTTTCGAGAATTAAGAGATTTTCACATCGACACTGCTGAGTATATCACTCTTGTCTCCATATGTTAGCCTTTTCCTTTTTGTTGCTTCAACAAATAGATTTACTTTAATGCCTTCGCAATGCAAGTGCTTTGAAGTGTAAAAAAAGAAAAATTTATTATACCTTACAAATTTGTAAAAAACTTCTAGAATGCTAACTGAACAGAATAATTAACGCTTGTAACTGATATCGTTTTTGCTTGTCTTGTGAATATGTTGGGAAAACGTCTGTGCTAAAAGTGCTGTTAAAATTTTCATAATTTCTCTAGTTATTGATATTTATTGGCAAAAAATTGTACATTTTTTAACACTTCAAATGTGGACTTTTCACGAAGCTCTGGGATAAATATTATTACTTCTATTAATTACTTAATAATTTATATAAAACTTTCATATAGTTTTTAACACATAGTATAGATTTTAACCCTTGGCTCTCCGTTGTCTCCGATTCTACATAATCTTTCCTTTCAAAATTCGTTTTTGTCATCAGTAATAAAGGAAAATATAAAGCATTTATATAATTTAAGAGGAGTTATCCCCCCTCTTTTATACTTAACCATTAAACTTCCAAAACTATTCAGAGATTTGTACGAAATCTGAAAATTCTGTTTGAAAAACCCATTTATATAAATTAAGGGGGGGGGGCATTAGAACCCCTGTTCCCCCTATTTATACTTATTCAATGAGTCACGGAATCGCCTCATCAGAATGATCCTAATCTAAATTTTGAATGAAAACTTAATTCTGCATGAAAATCCCATTTATATCAACTAAGGGGAGGGGCATCAGCCCCCTGTTCCTTCTCTTATACATATCGAATGAACTCCAAAAACTAATCAGGGAAGCGCCTTGTCAGGATATACCTACATACAAAATTTCAAGTGGATCGGATATTTTTATCATGAGTTATCGCGTTACGCACGAACGAACATACAGAACGGACGGGCACATAAGCTCTCAGGCTATGATAGCCTGTGAGCTTAAAATTAGCCGTATTTAATCAGAGCATTTTTGAAGTTGTGTACTTGAAGGAAACTTCTTTTAAAAAAGGTGGAGCTGGCCAAATAAAATTTCTGTAAGAGACGTTGCAGTCCGAAGGGTTAAAGAGTAGGGGACGTCAAATTATGGGTCGGGGGAGGAATAATTATTGTATGGAGGGTGTGATCAAATATTTAAAACTGTACCGGTTTAGATGCGGATTTTTCAGAGCTTTGTTATAAATAATACTTATTAAATATAAAATTTTAAAAGTCTGCTTACCCCTATTTTCGAATAATAATTTCATCAAATATCTTTGTTACGTCCAGAGACAGTTTTGTTAAGAAAAGTGTTTGCCCCCTGGTGGTGGAATATAAAACTAAAAGATTGCAGACACCCCTCCCCCTCTTTTTTGTGTTTGTGCGCAGCGCTTTTTCTAAACGGTACCGTAGGCAGCAGGAATTCTGTTCGAGATTGGGTCTTTTAATGACGTTTTGCAGTACCAATTTCAGGTTTATTTAAGAATATTATTACGGGCCTGGGCGACGCCGGGCGGCTAAGCTATCTTTTAAAATGTAGTGGTGTGCGATTTGAATTAAAAAATAGAAATAGGCATAAAATGGTTAGCGTACAATTAATGTGAACGGAGGAGGAATCTGAGTCGATCTCGTCCCTTGAATTTTTACGATTATTTCCAATGGTCAGAAAAATACAGGTATACCAATGAATTTAGAATGGTTCAAAGAAACTTATTGAACCTTCCTAAATATTAGGACTGTTGATTGATATTTTACATTGAATTACAGTGAATAAAATAGAGTCCTTCATATTTATATATTTGCAGTATACTTTAGAACATATATCTCAATGTGATATTTTTGTAAACTTCATTGCATCTTATTTTATTGCAAAACTTTTAATTTATTAGATTGTATTAATTGTTTGTGTTTTGAGTTTGCTTCTAATTTATTTTATACTGCCTGGTTTATAATTTATTATTTAGAAATATGTAATTTTTATTATTGCACGGAAAGTCATAAATTATTGGCCACTTATGGGTAAAATTCCAATTATCTCGTACCACAATAAACGCTCTTTAATTTGTTTTGGCAATTTAAATAATTTTATGTTAACTTAATTTTTAATTACCCCCATGAGTATCCAGAACCTAATATTTACGGCACATATGTTAGCTAAATTACTAAATTCTAACTTATATTTATACTGGGATTAGTCTATTTATTACACCAGAAATTTTTTCTACAATAAACAATATGCACAAAGCATTTCAACAGTTATAAAATGAGTCAGAAAAATGCTTAATAAACCTTAAATTTTTTATTAGGATGAGCGAAGCGAATTCTCTACTAGGCCACTCAAATGACACTTTGCGTACACTTTACAAAAAAACTATACAGTATTTTCACTTGAAATTAAATACAAATATAAATTATGATCTGTAGATTTGCAGAATATTATTTTTTTTTTTTTACAGAAATACTTTTCAAAAAATTATTATTTTAATTTATTTTACATGTTTTTCCATTACGAACGCATTTTTTCAAATAAAAAGTGAAACACGTACGTTTTCAGAAGAAAAACTTAAATCATGGGGTCAGTAATTATAGCTAGAATCATCATTAAATAAATAAATAAATAAAATATATTTTCATTATTCTGATAAAATATCTCAAAAACTGCTTTCAGATTTTCAAACTATGCTCATTCCTTTAACTATGTATAGTTTCATGATTTCTTTTATAAAATGTATAAAATACTTTTTTTTTAGAAGTCTTGTATTAAATAAAATATAGCACATTTTTAATGAATTAAAATTTGTGAAAATTCTCTTATTAACATTCAATTATAAAAGTATTTTTCTGTGTTAGGAATTCAAATACACAATTTATTCTTATTTTGTGAAATCATTTAAGCAGACGATATTTATGAATTTTAAAAGAATTACATTATGTTTTTGTGAAGTGGCAATAAAAGAATTGTAAACAAATAAAATTAATTAATATTTTGTATAATTCTACTTCGAAAATATTTTTATTTATACCAGTCTTATATCATAAATAAACAATCTGAGGAAATTCTTAGTTATTTGGTTGAAATGCATTTTAAAATTAAAATGCGCCGAAACATAAAATTACATTTTTGCTTAATAAAGATGCAAAAATAATTTTAAAAATATATTATTATTTTCAAATATTTATCTTATAGCATAATACTTCGCGAATCCAAACAAAGCATGGCTTTTGCTAGTTCTAATTATCATACTTTATAAACCTTTGTTAACCTTATTTTTGCAATCACCCGTCATGCTTTTTTCAGATGGGTAATTTTATAAAGTAACCTTTTTAACACCATTATCTATTGTTCGTCGATTGTTATATTGGTAGTTAAAATAGATATTCTAATATATAGTTAATACCATGAGGAAATTAAAAAACAGAGTAATTGATGTTTCTAAAAATATCAACTATTATATTTAATAAGAAAAAGCATACTTTTTGGAAATCAAAAATCATATATAATTTAATAAATATTTTAAATGTTATTGTGCTCCAGATATAATTTTTAAAATTCTGTTTTCTGTTTAAGACCGAGAGGCGGCAGCACAAACAATCACTTCGTCAAGTTCACGTCTGAGGTTCTAGAATTAGTTAAAACTTGATTGGCATATTAAAACGCAATGAGTCAGCCAAGTCGTATCTTGTTCAAAAACACCTGAAAACCCGATTTTACTGTTGACTCGTAGGTTTACTATTTGTGTTTTCCTGCACCCCAAAGCATTAAAACATTGAGGACTAGATGCAGAAAAACACTGAAGTAAACTTACGAGTGAGCCATTAAAATCGGTTTTTATTTGATTTCCACTGATACACAACTTAGCAGACCAATTGCGTTTTAATATGCGAATCGAGTTTTAACTAATTCTTGAATTTCAGCCAATAACTCGATGAGGAAATTGTCTATGCTGCGGCTACCCGGCCTATTACTCTTGTATTAAATAAAATATAAATTTACTATTATTACAAATCTCTTATTTTTTATTAAAACCTTATAAGATATTAAATAGGATATATTTATCTGTATAATGTTATTTATCATGCATTCCTTTAAACTGCTGCAACTTTCTGATTTTTTTTTAGATAAATGATTTCCATATAACAGTTGTCGAACAAATCACTTTACTTTTCTTTATTTCATTATTAAAGGCTTTTCACGTCGAAGTTGTTGAATATATCACCCATAAGCGTATAAGTCATTCCATTACTATTGTAACCGTCGTGTCGTTATCTTCAATTAAGTAAATTCTTTCCAAGTGGATTTGCATGTTTGTGGATTTGACCGAGAATAAAATTAATGTATCTACTTCTAAAGTATTTTATTTTATATCCTTTAATTGTTTTATGTGCTTTTTTTGTCACAACCTATAATTCAAGGATTTTTAAATTAATATTATGAGTATTACTAAGATCCAGAAAACATTCAATGACTAAGTTCTATATTGTTCTTATATTAAATAAAGTGTATATTTACTATTAGGACTAATCTCTTATTTTTTGTTATAATCTTGTAATTTATTAGATAAGATAAATATATCTAAATAACGTTATTTTTCATGCATTATTTAAATCGTTTCAATTAACTGATTTTTTTAAAGATAAATGATTGCCGTAGAACAATTGTCGGACAAATCGCTTTACTTCTCTTTATTTCAATATTAAAGGCTTTTCATGAAGTTGTTGAATATACACTGTTCAAAACAATTAAAGGATATTGCAGTTTTAGGTGGATTTTGTATCTGGGAAATTTTTTAGCTGATTGATACATGGTCGACAGACATAGTAGGTTATATGAAAATAAATTACACATGTTTGGCAGAAAAAAATGCATTTTATTGAGCATTTGTGTACAAAGGGAAAAAAAACACAGTTTGTGCACATGAAAAAAAAAAGAATAAGAAAAGGTGTTTTCTTCAAAGAAAATCATTTTCAGTAGGGGGTATGGTTTCCACGGGCGGCCAGCAACGTTGAACACCTTTGAGGCATGGACTCAATGAGGCTATTAATGACGAGTTGGGGCATTCTGCCCCACTCTTCCAGAAGAGCTCTTTCCAGTTTTTGGAGAATTTGTGGGGGTTGTTGGCGGCCAGAAACTCGTCTTCCTAGAACGTCCCAAACGTGCTCGATTGGATTCATGTCTGGAGAACACGCTGGCCATTCCATTCGAACGATTCCCTCCTCGAAAAGGAAATCCTCCACCAGGTTTGCACGATGTGGCCTGCAGTTATCGTCCATTAAAATGAAGTTATCTCCGATTGCTGCAGCGTAAGGGACTACAATAGGTCTGAGGATCTCATCCCTGTATCGGCGACCAGTCAGAGCTCCATCTCGAATGATGTAGAGGTCAGTGCGCCCGTCAATGGAGATGCCACCATACACCAACACTCCTCCACCGCCAAATCTGACACTTTCGTGCACGAACGCAGGATTATTCTTACTACCACGGTCCCTCCAGATGAAAATACGCCTATTATCCGGATGCACAGAAAAACGGGATTCGTCAGAAAACAGAATATTGCTCCATTCATTTCTCCTCCAGTTGACATGCTCGGTTGCCCACTCCCTGTGGTCGCGACGATGCCTTGATGTTAATCTAACACATACTATCGGTCGGCGAGCATACAGACCTACAGCATGGAGCCGGTTTCGGACAGTCTGAGTTGAAATCGTGGTGCCTGTAGCCGAGCGAAGGTGTTGTTGGAGAAGAGTAGCGTTCATGTTTCGCTGTCTCCGAGCTGTTAACGCTAAATACCGATCTTCATTGGGCGTTGTTGCCCGTCTACGACCTTGCCCTGGTCTTCGGCCTGCACATCCACTCTCCAAAAAACCGTTCCAGATCCTGGAAATGACACTTTGTGACACTCCAATGGCTTGCGCTACTTCGGCTTGAGTTTGGCCCCCTTCTAACCTACCCACAATTCTCCAAGCTTTTGAATCTGTCAAATGACTTCGCTGAGACATCGTACTCATCGAAACAAAGCAATCACTGAATGCCGATCATCATTGTCTTCATTTTCTTTTATCTAGTTGAAAGTCAAATTTCATTCGCTGCCGCTGAAGCGACGTTTTTGACGCCGAACTCAAAATTTGCATACTCCACAGTTTGAAAACCAGAAAAATTTGCATTTGTGATTTTCTTCTTCTATTTTCGGCAAAAAAAAAATTCGTTCATGTCTTTATTTTATATAAAACTTCAAATATCCTTTAATTGTTTGGAGCAGTGTATCACCCATATCCGTATAATTCATTCCATTACTTTTCTAACCCTTCCTGTCGTAAGCTTCAATTAGGTGAATTCTTTCCGAGTGAGTTTGCACGTTTGTCGATTTGACCGAGAATAAAATTAATGTATTTTCTTGTAAAGTAATTTATTTTATATCCTTTAATCGTTTTATGTGCTTTTTTGTCACAACCTGTAATTCAAGGATGTTTAAATAAATATTATGAGCATTACTAAGATCCAGAAAACATTCAATGACTAAGATTTATGTTGTTCTTATATTAAATAAAGTGTATATTTACTATCATTACAAATCTCTTATTTTTTGTTATAAATTTTTAATTTATTAGATAAGATACATTTATCCAAAAAATGTTATTTTTCATTCATTCTTTAAATCGCTTCAATTAACTGATTTTTTAAGATAAATGATTGCCGTGGAACAGTTGTCGGACAAATTGTTTCACTTCTCTTTATTTCAATATTAAAGGCTTTTCAAGTCGAAGTTGTTAAATATATCACTCATATCCGTATAAATCATTCCGTAACTTTTGTAAATGTCCTGTCGTTAGCTTCAATTAAGTGAATTCTTTCCGAGAATATTTGCATTTTTGTGCATTTGACCGAAAATAAAATTAATGTAGTTTGTTGTAAAGCACCTAATTTTTTTTTCTTTAATTGTTCCTATATGTTTTTTTTTTTCACAATCAGTATTTGAAGGATTTTTATAATAAATATTATTAGTATTACTAAGTTCGAGAAAACATTCAATAATTAAGTTTTCCATGGTTATTAAATTAACCGATTGAAATTAATGAATTGAACCGATATTAATTTTTATGGCTTTTAAAAATTTATTATATATATATTTTTTAAATATTAACTGTTTTTAGTTCAAATATAGCTAGAAGACAAAATAATAAGTATAGTAGAAAGAAGAAAAAACATTAAACATATGGCATATGAAGTTAAAAATTTTAGGAAAAACTAATTTTGCTCGAATTATTTAATGTACATTATTATGTGACTGTATACTTATGTCAATGTTTTTTACATTTGAAGAGATTTTTTTTTTTTTTTTGCCTTTTTATAAAACGGATGAAAATAAATGTAAAAAAAAGAAGAAGTTGTAATTTTAATTTCAGGTATCCACGATTTATCTTCAATCAATTTCTGCCATTTTTGCCATTTCACACTCTTTAAAGATAAGTTTAAATGTGTATTTTTATATCTTTCGAATCCTCTCAAAGTTTTTTAACGTTATTTTTCGTAATACAGTTCATAATCATACTTCTTCCTTAATGAATGATATGACCAGAGGAGAGATCCTGCATTAACTCCTTTTTTAGATGCATTTGTAATTTCAAATTTTATGAAAATCGGATGTAGGGATTAATTACAAGGAAAATCATAAATATTGCAGCCAATGGAAAGAAGTCTCAAGTGCATTTTAATTATGTTACACTCTTTCGAACATAATAAAATTGATGTGCCTCTATGGAGTGTGTAATAAAATATACATTCTGTACTATCTGTTGTGCAAAGAACATTTGTAACTAATTTACAGGACCACACAAATGTATTCCGTTACATAATGTTATAGGGGAAACATTGTTTGGGTTCGTTTTAATTATATTAAATTTTTTAACATTGTATACAATTGGTATAACGTTTCCGAAATTTATTACAAGTTACTTCCTGTATAATAGACAGCAGACAGATTCTACAGTGAAACGCAAAAGATTTCGTATAGTATATTGTATACAAAGTACTGTTATACTAATACACGAGGATATGAATATTTTTAATGCTATGTAAACGCTTGCTTTCGCCTTTTTATTCAGTTCATTAGCCAATTAATAATCGAGGATATAACCGACGGGTTCTTTGAACCCATTTTATTTTATTTATTTTATTTTATTTTATTTATTTTTTATTTTATTTATTTATTTATTTATTTTTACACCGAGAAAGGCGATTGAAGAATCTTCGAAACGACCATGTATGATGTTTTGTGTGTCATGTCTATGCGTATTTCTGTCTTAAAACGTTGTAAAATATTTTATCATATGTATTGAGATTCGCACAACTTGTCTGATTTATGCAGAATAGGTAGTATTTGAAATTATATCTTTTGACACGTTATTCATAATATTAATCTATGAAATTAAACATTCGCTGAGCACGAAAATAAATTATTAACAATAATTTGTAAAAGAACTGAAAATTTAATGAATCTCTTATGTAAATGCGACGAACACTAAGTCTGAATTTACAAAGAAAATATGCGAATAAAATAGTTTTTTTTTCATGAGATAAAGCGGTTTTAAATTGCAAATTAAATGTTATTCTTTAAGTTTTACTGGTTTCAAAATATCTTGGGAATTATAAGATCCTAGCAAAACCAGATGGCCCCCTTTCATAAAAAAGTTATTTGTTTGCAAAGAATTGATTAATTAACCTTCTTTGGATGACATGATTTATTGCACCTTTGCTACGTAACTGGGGCCGATATGACACAATCACCCTTACAATCAGAAAGTTAAACGGATTATAATGCGAATTTTTTTTGTTACTACTTATTATATAAGATGTGCGCTAACTTAAATGATTAATTAATGTAATTAATAAAGATGTACATCTGCTGATGTATGTTTGTATTTAGATTGCTGGATTTTAAATTACTCATACTTTACTTTTAAATAACTCATACCTTAAAATTTTCCATAAAAAAGAAAAGGGACCGTTCAAGTATTACGTAAGCACTAAAGGGGGAGGGGGGGATCCAGAGTCTGCTTATTTTTTCTGACAAGGGGGAGGGGGGTCACAATAATTCTTATGTAAGCATTAAACAACGAAGCAACTGCAGTTCAAATTCAACAAGCAAACAAAGTATGATGGGGAAAGAGCATTCTACAGTCCGTTCGAAATTCGCCATTTATTTTCGATTTTATCCTTTGCTTATCCATCGGCAATCATGTGACCCGCATCACCCACTCGCCCTTTGTCTTCATTGTTATCTGTTAAGTTGTGTTCCAAGTCAAGTACATTGATAGACTATAAAACACAGGAACCAGTGTTGCTGGGTTATATTGCCAGGGTAACCGGTTAGTTGACTTTATTTTAGGTAAGTCCGGTATTTTCTTTTCTCCCGTTCAATCGGTCATGAAATTCCGGGAATTTTTGCAGAATTTCTGGAAATTTCTGTCTTTCCGCTCCTATTGTCGAACTTCCTTCTCTACAGGTTTTGGAACTTTAGAAAACAGAAAACCTACTTGGGGGTTTTCTTGTCTCTGATACATAGCACAGATATTTATTGTTTTAGCTCAGTTGCATAGTGAATTTACATAGTGAATTTTTAGTGAATGAGTATTGCTTTTAGTAGCATAGTGAATTTAATCGGATTAAATTACGGATACTAATATTGACAAAGAACAAGGACCGGAAACCTGCAATACCCCAGGCCACTGTTCCAGTGAAAACTTTATAATAGACAATGTTGAAACATGGGTCAAGGATCCTGGACATCAAATTAATATATGAACACCAAATTGAACTCCAACGTTTATGATTCATGTCAAAAATTTTAGTTATGATGCCTAAATAAGTTAAGACTTCTTGTATATCTTGCTTTATTATTCAATGTGGTAAATAACAATATATTTAAACCATTTTGTATTCTGTGGTTTGTTTAATGCAGTAAGCAACAATATATTAAAACCATTTTATATATTTTGATATCACAATCCCTATATGCCTATATAAATTTGTAGGATTAATAATGTAATTGATTGGTAACTTTTTATAAGTCAAGAAGTATTGATGTATAAACTGTCATAAAATCTTACGTAAGCAAAGGGGGGGGGGTCTAGCATTTGCTTATATTTTCTTACAAGGGGGTGGATGGGGTACAAAATGACTAAAAATATGCTTACGTAATACTTGAACGGTCCCAAAATAATTGACTAGTTTTCATAAAGAGGCCTTTACTTTCATTTACAACCTGTCACTATATGAGTTGTAAGTATATAAATTGTAATTGCAAAATTACAAGTAGTGTTTTTTCTTTTACACTTTCTTATTGTTAACTACTTAACTGATTAATATTTTGAAAAGTTTTTAAATAATCTCTATTTTTTTCAAGAGATTTTCAAAATAGAAATTTTTCCTAACTGAATCAGAAAGATTCATTTCGGATTAAATAATATAAAATTTACAATAAAAATTTACTGGTGAAAGTTACAATAAAATTTTAATATAATTTTAACCATATATCTATTCAAGGCAATTCAAAGCTAAACTCCTGCAGATTGGCTACTTCAGAATTTTTTTAACTCATAATACATTAGAACCTCGATCCATCGTTTTTCAAGGAGTACGAGTAAAAATACGATGAATGCGGATCAACTTCAAAACACTAAAAAACACAATGCTTATGCATTAGTAATGCATGCAATAAACAGTATACTGATAAATACTAATTTGTTGCTTACTAAACTGTAAAACAAAATAAAACACGAAGTTATATAAAAGTGATATTTATTTTTAAAAATAAAAAATTTATTTGGTTTTCATTCATTTTTTTTTAAATAAAAAAATAAATTTTCAAGATATGCAACATTTTTCTGGATAATTTCTGTAAATACATATGCATATACAAAAATCCATACAATTTGAAATGCCGTTGCTTGGCAGACAAACATAGTAATGGGGGCACAGCTTCATCAACAAGAACGTTATCCTTTTCTTCTTCGCCATTATTTTCATTTTTCGCATTATCACATATTTTTCATATATTTAGGATATCATTTGTGCAGGGACTGTAGAAATAAAACGATCAATGCGGGAAAACGATGGATGCAGGAACGATAGATCGGGGTTTTACTGCAATATAAAAAGAATATTTCTCAGTTAAACTGCTGGCAATGACTTCACGGGCTATTTACACTAATTAGAGCCTTTTTTTTCAAGGAATGATACTCCTCGTAAAAAGGAATTAAGGAAGGAATTAGCTCCACCATTTCCATCCTTTATACTTAATAATTGAACTCCCAAAACTAATCGGTAATATGCCTTATACTAATGAACCGATGTCCAAAAATCAGAAGAAATCGGTTAATTCTGCATAAAACCCCATTTATTTAATTTAAGAGATGTCACCCCCCGTTTTTCCCCTTTATACTTAACTAGTACATCCCCAAAACCATAGCTGCCAACTCTTCTGATTTTTTGATCCGGATAAATTTAATTGAAATTTTTGACTTATTTAATCAGCAGATTTTGGCGGTTTGAAATAGTAAAATTTACTGTAATATTTTTCTGGGCCGAAAAGGCGGAAGATGTTGGCAGCTATGCCAAAACTATTTAGAGATTTGCCTTATCAGGCAGCACCTATAATCAAAATTTAAAGCAAATCGGATAATTCTGCATAAAAACACATTTATCTAATATAAAGGAGCGTTCTTAATCGCCCGTATCTCCCTTTATACGTAACAAAAGTCACCAAACTTAATCAGAGAAGCTTCTTTTCAATAAAAACTTATATCCAAAAACTGAAGCAAATTGGTTAATTTCGTATGGAAAATCCATTTATCTAAATTAAGAGATCATGATTCTCCCCATTCCCATGCTTCTACTTACCAATGAACTTCTAAATTAGTCAGGGAAGCGCCTTCTCACAATAAACCTATATCAAAAAATTGAAGTAAATCGGATATTTTTATCATGAGTTATCGCGTTACACACATACATGCATACTGATATACAAAACGCTCGGATACGCTCAGGCTTTGATAGTCTGTGTGCGAAAAAAATTGACTGCGCTTGTTACTGAACCTAAACTACTCAGTGTTCGCTGCCTGAAAAAAATGGTTTAATAAACTTGTATTAACTAATTTTAATAATGTTTTTATGTATATTTAATGAAGTTTTTATTTATACTCTCGAAAATGTATCACATTTACATATTATTATATTCATATTTAATTAGATTTCTGTAAATTTGATCTTACTACTGAAGGAATATCGGTATTTAAATGCAAGTACCGTATATCCCTTTGCATTTTAAATACTATTCAGTGAATACTTTTTTCGTTTAATAAACAAATTGCATGTAACTTTCTGTAAAATTATCGAATTCATGAGTGTTGCTATTTACAAGTAAAGTTTAAATATTATCAAAAATAGAGTTTATCAGAAATCTTGCCATCAATGACATTCAATTAGAATAAAATCTAGCTAGTTCCTAAAGAAAAGGCGTCAGTAAATTCTCTTTACGTAATTCTACTTTCTTCTATTCAACATTTGAAACTTAATTGCTTTAGGGCTATGCTCTTACAAAAGACATGCAAATCTTACTCAAATACGGTTTTCGAAGCTCTTATTATGCAACTTAAATTGACAAACGGTTTTTTCAGAATAATTCCACGCATCAATTGTTAAATATTTTATTACCGTAAATTACTAGCAGACATCAGATTTTGTTAAATAAGGTAACATTAAAAATAGTTACTAACTCTTTTAAGGAGCAAGTAATTGCGTTTGTGTAATGCTGAATTCCCTCTGAAAATTTGAAGACATTTTATTAACGGACTTCAAGGAGGAGGTTATAATTTCGACCTGTATGTATTTCTTGTCCACTCTTAACTTCCTTAAATATAAACCGATTTTGATAATTCTTTTTTTTTTTTTTGGTTGAAAGTATAAGATACCCATGTGGTCCCATTTTAATTTCATTAAATTCGGATGATTAAAAAAAATATGAAAAAAATATGGATTTGATTAAAAAAATGATTTGTCGGAAATCATCTTTCATTGTTGCAACCGTTTTCAAATCATAAGCACATAAAAACTATACAAGCTTGATTCTTTTTTTTTAAGTCGGTTAGTATTTTTTAAAGCATATTTTATCGATATATGATGTCATAATCGCTTGTTTTCGTGCCCTAAACCTTTACCTTTTATTATTTTAAAATAAAGAAAAGAAATCTTTTAATTATTTTCCTCAAGAATTATAAAAATAAAACTTAATTGAAAGCTTATGTTGCAAGTCTTGCTTAAACTAAGGTGGAATATAACATATTCCATTGCCTCCTAAGGGATTAATAAACATATCAGGAAGTTTTTACTTTCAGTTAACCCTTTTCGTCACAGAAAGATTATATTCGTAAAATTACAAACGACTTATTTAGCAATTAAAAAATCATTACTTTAAATTTACGCTGTAAAAGCAAAATTTCTTAAAAATATTTTCCATGCCGCTTGTAAGTTTGGAATTAAAATTAGGTGATCCCAACTTAGGATCTCTGCACTGGAAAGTGTTAAAAAATTTACAGACATTAACAAACATTTTTTTTTCACACATAAAAAGTAAGTAGAAACCCTTTCTGTGACAGTTGTTTTGTGTGTTAATGTCTTTAAGTAAATAAATTGGAAGTAAAAGCAACATGATGAAATATTGACATAATTGTGACTTGTTTTTAAAAAAATAATAAACATAATTTGTATTTTCATTTCTTTTTACAGAGAAATTCGGTACTTCTTTACTCTGCAACAACTGTTTATGAAAAACAAATTTATCACGAAACAGTGTGACTTTAACCTTTTGCGGCGCAAGGCAAATTCATTGCTTAAGTGTTGAAATTAATGACTGACACCTTATTTGAAAACAACTTTATTTATAAATAAGAAAAAAACTAATTTTCACGCATTCAATAAACAGTAATATTTTTACCAAAATTTCGGTGCCAATGTGGCGTTTGGGAATAAAAATTTAGTGGTTTCATAGATATACCATCGCGTCGCAAGGGGTTAAAATACTAATGCATAATTCGAATGTCAGGTTTAATCAACTGCTTGCTGTGTTTCGGAAATGATGTAAAAACTCAAATTTTATTAATTTTTACATCATAATTCAATTTTTACATAAACAAAAAAAAAAGCATAGAAAAATTTGATAGCAAAAGAAATTTGGATAAAATAGTTGCATTTTCTGAAAACATGTATCATTAATTGTGATTCCAATGCTGCTGTATTTATCTATTTACGCCGTATTTTGAAAGGAAGTTCTGCAGTAATTACTTTGGATATTACACAGTGAATTTTTAAACGTCTCATAGTTATTCCAACAAACAACATTCATCAAACTGAATATTTCTAATCCTAGTTATCTTGCTAACTATGTTATGGCTTTCAGAGAATGCTGCGAACTCTCATAATTATTCTAACAATTAGTGACATCCATCAAACTGAAATTTTTCAATCTTACCAGGAAACTCACCCATAGTGTAAAAATGAAGAAAAAATCTAAATAAGCAACAATCGAAAGAATATATATATTTTTTTACTAATGGGTAAATCTTTTGCCTTCGTCTCCACTTTACAGAAATATCAGGCTGCCGAGTGGTCAGGAAAAAAAACTCAATCAAAAATGTATTACATTGCTAAGGATAAATTCGTCTTCTTTAATCAATTTGTAGTATTTCCAGTATTTTTTTTGAAAGAAAGTACTGGTGGATTCCTCTTTTTTTTAAAGTCTTTTTCCCTCACCATTCGCCTCCCTGAATATACAGAATTAACATAAAGAATGGTTCTATTTCTTTTCTGTAATATAATGATACCCGGACTTTAAAATTTAGTCGGTTTCTATTTATCTATTTTTTATTCCATTTTAGGTAGATTTCGTAAGAAATACCAACTATTGCAATCGTTACTATAGTACGACTTTTAAAACATTTTCTTCCAAACTTTTCATTATATGCTTCAAAAACCCTAAAACACTCCACCTAAAAAGTTTATATGTATATATGTTGCGGCCAAAACCCGAAATCGGCCAATTCTAGAACTGGCCGGCCAATTCCCGAACTGGCCAGTAACGTTTAAAAATGACTGGCCAATTCTAGAATTGGCCGGCCAATTCGCGAACTGGCCAGATGCGATTAGCCAATTCGCGAACTGGCCAGATGTGATTGGCCAATTCCCGAAATAGATAGAGGCACTCGGTTTAATCATTTCTAACACAGTTGAAAGTGTCTATGAATTCAAATAGTGTAGTCGTCTACCTGGCCGTTCTCTAACTCGAGTAAAGGCTCGGGATGACTTGTATTTGTTATCTTATTTCGTTTATCAATTTATTTTGGCACTGATAGGGAATTGTGTACTGTTTTTTGTTAATTTACTGGGATATACAAAAATATTTCGTTTCAATATAATCAATAAGAATCGTTTTTACGGTACATTTTAATGTTGTTACATTACAATAAAATTGGTACCTATGTATCATTAATAAAGACGACAAACAGTTATTTATTACAGTGCATGAAATATAGCAATTCTAGATTTTTTCAGAAACACTGAAAATTTTATTACTAAGAAAATGATGAAAGAATTTTTTAGTGCCTTTTAATGATGTTACACTATTTCAAATTTAATGAAAATCACATGCTTCTCTAGTGTAGAAGAACTTTTTTTATAGAGTATATTGATTAAGTAGCCATTTTAGTTCGTTTATTGGGACGCCAAAATGAATTCCGATAAAGATTATGATATTGCCAAAAAATCCTTTTTAGGGCATTTTTATAATGTTACATTATTTGAAACATAATGCAATTTACAACCCTAGCTTATGTAGGAAGCAATATATATTTTGTAGAGTATTGGTTAATTAGTAATCATAGTTCGTTAATAGAAACATCAAAAATGACTCCAATGAAGAATTATGATACATTTCATACATAATGAAGTTTATATGCCCTTCTCATGTGGGAAGCAATGCTTTTTTGTAGAGTATTGATTATGTAGTCAATATAGCTCATTTGTAGGGACGCAAAAAGTATTCCGATAAAGAATTATGATAAATGCAAGGAATCTTTCATAAAGTATTTTAATGATGTTACACTATTTCAACATAATGCATATGTGGGATGTAAATTTTTTGTAGCATATTGAATAAGTAGCCATTCTAATGTACGTTTATAAGAACGCCAAAAAGAATTCCGATGAAGAATAATGATGTATGCCAAAATACCTTTTATAGGGTATTTTAATGATGTTGCACTATTTCAAACATAATGCAATTTACAAGCCTGTCTCATGTGAGTAGCAATATTTTTTTTTAGAATATTGATTAAGTAGCCATTATAAGGAAATATAATACATGCGAACAAATCTTTTATAAGGCATTTTAATGATGTTACACGATTTCGAACATAATGCACATGTGATACTTTTTTTGTAAAGTATTGATTAAATAGCCGTTACAGTTCGTTTACAGGAACGCCAAAAAGAATTCCGGTATAGAATTATGATGTATGCCAAAAAATCTGTTATAGGTTATTTTAATGATATTACACTATTTCAAACATAATGCAATTCATGAGCCTCACTGATGTGAGAAACAATGTCTTTTGTTGCGTATTGATTAAGTAGCATTTGTAGATCATTTATAGGGGGGCCAAAACAATTCCAATAAAGAATTATGGCATATTTCAAACATAGTAAAATTTATATGCCTCACTCATGAGGGAAGCAGTAGGTTTCTTTGTAGAATATTGATTAAGAAATCATTATAAATCGTTAATAGGGACTCCAAAAAAGTATTCCGATAAGGAATTATGATATATGCGAGAAATACTTTTACAGAGTATTTTTTTTTTTATATTTCACAACTTCAAACATAATAAACCCTTTATACATTTCTAATATGCTCTACAACATGTTTTCTATAGATTATTGAGTAGGTGGAATTTACCATTTATATTCCGATTGTTTTTCATGTGCATTTCCAGCTGCAATAAACTTTTAATATTTATTTGTAAAGCAATTTGTAGATCATAGAAAGCTTTAATGAAAGATAAAATAAATAGATTATGCGGAACCTATTGCTGAAATGAAATTTTACTTTTTTTTTATGCTTATGTGGATATCTCTTTACATAAAAAGAACCGGAGTAAATTCTCTTAACAACATTGCGATAGAGTTGCATGATATTTTGTAATCTACACAGTGATTCATTTCCTTTCTTGTTTTAAGTTTAAAATTGCATATTTGTCGATGAGTTACGTTTATTACTTTAAAAAAATCCCCCTTCATGTTTATTTTAATTTGTAAAGAATCTTCTGCAGAATGTAGTTAATCAGGTTCAAAAGAATTGGAAATAATGCGAAATACTATAAATTTACTGAGACCATTTTTATACAAATAAAAAATAATATTTCTATTAGAAAAAATGGCAATTTAGACCACTAAGGTGGCATATCAGAATAGCATGGAAATATCCTTTTCTGTCACGTGTGCATATCAGTGCCATCAAACGGAACCGTCGCTAATTACGTTCTTCTTTGAATAAGAAACAATTTCTAAAAGAATTTCATGACGGCGCCGCATCTACTGGGTAGCCTTAAATCCCCAATTCGGGTGTTGGCCAAGGCTTCTCGGCCAGTTCGCGAATTGGCCGGCCAAAACCCGAAATACGCTATTCATTTCATGTATTTCGGGTATTGGCCGGGAAGCTTGGCCAGTTCGGGTATTGGCCGGCCAGTTCTAGAATTGGCCAGGCTTCGGGTTTTGGCCGCAACATATACACACACATATGTATATGTGTGTGTGAGTGTGTGCATGTGCGTATGTATGTATCTATGTATTTAATTTTGTCCGATAAATATCGCAATTATGCAAGAATTAAACTCGCCAAATACAATGAAATGATTATCTCGCCGGGCATTGCAAATGGGCAAAATCGGCCCAAGGGGATTGAAATGGGAAGGCTTAAAAAATTAAAATGCCGCCTTAAAATGGCTCTGACAATACCAGCTCTTCAAAAACAATGGCTGGAAAAAGTAAACATTTTTCGTTATACAACCCTACAATTTAAAAAAAAAAACCATAATAAACTTTTTGTTGCAACAATTTATTTACTATTGCAAGAGTTGTATGTTAAAAATGATTAAAAAAATAGTTTCACGAATTAAAAAAATATTCAATCATAATTTTTCTATACCAAGATTTCCACATGAAAACGAAAAATGTAATAAACAGCTTGATGATTTTTTTAAAAAGCTGATAGTACGCCATATTGGAAGTATAATGGAAGAAAAGCAGTTGAAAATATAACGTCATGTGAGTTTGTAAAATCCAGAATATCGAATTTTTGGCATTTTTACAAATTTTGAAGTAAACTGATATTATTTTCGCCATTTTTAAATTTATTCTGTATGCCTATACATGTGTGTATGCCTGTATATTAGAATTCTTACAAAGGTTTAGTTATTTAGAGCTCATTCTTAGTGATGAAAATGGGGTTATCCCTTTTAGTTTATGTTGATGAAATCTGTACCTAACATCGAAATCTACATCCGCCACTTCGCCGAGACGGCAGGGGTTATTTTTCTAAGCATCTCGATGAAAAATACGTATTACGTACTTTTCAAATTATTTAATTTTTTTTCTACAGAATATCTAAATGAAACTCTGTTATGTTTTTTCTCTTCATAAACGTCAGATTATACCTATTCGTCAAAATAACATTGAGAGAAAGTATTCTTAAAATTAACTTTGAGATATTATATAGCAATTACAAATTATATATATATGTGGGATTAAAGAATAAAGTATCCAGCAATAAAAGATAATAAACTCAATGATTTAATGAACGTGATATCCAAAATGAGATTCGTGTGATGATGCGTGGAAAGAACGAGGTGTTCTATAGATTTCAGCGATGGCGAGTTGGATGGATTTTTAATCCAAAGCTCAGAGAAGCTTATTTATTTTAAATATTATTCAGTTCTACTGTTATTTTTGAATGCTACGTATATATTTTATGTCTAGTAAACCTTTTTATCTTATCAAGAATATTTGTTTTGCTTAAATCATAAGCTAATCACTCAATATTCCCACATATATATATATATATATATATAACAAAACCAAAAGAAATTCCATATCCCCAAAATACATGGAAATGGAATTTTGGGGATATGGAATTTCTTTTGGTTTTGTTATATACATTTTTTACATTTCTTTTTGTAGCATTTTGCGCATTGGTCTGTAAAAAACTGTTTATTTATTTGTTTCTTCATTTTTTTAAAATTAATTGAATGGTTTTAATAAAATTGTGTATATATATATATATATATATATATACAGTAAAACCTCCAAATAACGGACACCTCGGAAGCGCGGAAACTGTCCGCTATTCAGAGGTGTCCGCTATTGGGAAAAATCTCGGAGATTCAAAAATTGCTAGGAAATGCTTAAAGTGTCATTAATTGACTTTTATATGTCCTAAAATTCTAATATCTGATCAATCAGAAATTAAAATTATTTGTTAAGTAAAAAAAAATAATAAAAATGGTACATTGCTTTATACACTGTTACATTCATGCAAAAAAATGTATTTTAAAAGTTTCCTTTAGCATTTAAAGATTACATTGTTTTTTTTTTTTTTTTTTTTTTTTTTTTTTTTTTTTTTTTTTCAATGTGAAGTTTTAACCATGTCAATAGTTTTAATTTTCCTGAACCATCTTTTTTTTTTTTTTTTTATGTCACTGCTGACTGTATTTTGGCACATCTTAAAAGCTTAACATCTCAAATCTTCCGGAGGGGAGTGTGGGAGGGGGGGTATTGTGATGCTCCGGGATGTAATGTCCCTCGGACCATCCCCTGAATTTAATACTGGACGTGGGACGGAAGGACCGAGTGGAACTCGTTCCACTCTCTACATTTATCTGTGATCACAAAATTTCGATAAATTGCCCTGACAAATTTAGAGGTATTTTACTTTTTTTTCTTTATTAAAAAACAATTTCTCATACTTTATCGCAAAAATTACTGTCCGCTATTCAGAATGTCCGTTATTCAGAGGTTAAACATACAAAAATTTAGATTTTGGGAGTGGGGATCGGTAAACTGTCCGTTAAATAGAGGTGTCCGCTATTTGGGAGTGTCCGTTATGGAGGTTTTACTGTATATATATATATTGTTTTTGAGATTGCAATGCATAAAACTTGTGTTCACATTTATTAATATTCATTTATTTTATGAACAAAAGCAATACTAATCATCTTATTGTTATTTATTTTTCTTTGCTTAAGTAATTTCACAAAGCCACATGAATCTAAACTGTTAAAGATGAAAATTGTGAGGAACTAAACTTTTTTGTAGTTACATTGTATTTATTCATATTGTGCAACAACCAAATAATTGTTGATGTTTTAAAAATTAGGAATGTAGAATTAATTCTTCATTCTTATAATTTATGGAATATTTGTTTCTTTTGTTCAGAATAGCTAAATGAAACTGATTTGTGTTTTTTGTCTTCATAAATTTCGGATTAAACTTGTTCGTCAAAATAACGTTGAGAGAAAGTATTATTAAAATTAACTTTGAGATATTACATAGCCAGGGGTGCAAAAATCTAGGCTCCAGAGGGCAAAAATCTAGCTCTCACCACTAAAATTTTAAAGTTTTTTTCGCTCAAAATTTAATAGCATTCTAGCAGGAATTTTACACGAAATATTAGACGAAGAAAAACGAAATAAATTTTGTGGTGAGAAACTGCCTGCTGGCGCCTAGATTTTTACACCCCTGTACATAGCAATTACAAATTTTAGAGAAAAAATTCGGAATTTGCAATACTTGAAACTTGCGTTCATAGTTATTAATATTCATTAATTTTAAGAATAAATACAATACTAATCACTTTTATTGTTATTCATTTTTCCTTATTTAAGTAATTACACAAAGTCACATCAACCTGAACTGCTACAGATGAAAATTGTGAGAAACTAAGCTTTTCTGTGTTTACTTTGCATTTATTCATACTGTGCAACAATCAGCAAATTGTTGATGCTTTTAAAATTTAAGAATGTAGAATTCTTCACTCTTTGAAAGTGTATTTCCCGAACGCTCCAAGCTAAAATTATATGTCTCTAACAGTTATTTAAGAAATTTCTGAATTTCTTTTATTGTTTCAGCGAGTTTTCGAATGGAAGAATGTCTATTCAAATTATATTAGATATATTCAAGAAAGTAGAAGAAAATATAATTAAACTTCATGTAACAACTAGTGAATTTTTTTAGTTCAATTACTATATGTAAACATATTCCTTGAACTTGGTACAGGGCTCCCAAATGGTCCGCGAACTGAACACAAATATTTTTTAACAGAAAATTTCTTAGTATGTGTCTACAGAATTTGAGCTATAATTATCCTCCAAAGGCGATTTCAGCGCAATTTGCAAGAAAAACATAAAACGAAATTATTTTTAAGAAAATATTGATATTCAGTTGGAGGATCATTTGGGAGCCCTGACTTGGTGTCAAAACAAATTAGAATGGATACAATTTTCTATTAATGCTTTTAGAAAATTCGAAGATTTATTCTTAAAGCGAACTTTGAGTTCTTGTTTAACAGTTACTAATAGAAAAAAAGAATTTTCAATACATGAAACTTGCGCTCACAGTTATTATAAGGTTCGCACACTCCTTGGAATTTCCAAGGACTCTGGCACCACTACTAAAAATAAGAAAATTTACATTTAATTTTTAAACCAAAACATTCGCAATCCTCACCTTCATTCGCAGATTTTACGATAGAATTCTGCAGCCAAACACTTTAAAAATATTCTTAAAATTTAGTGGTAGAACTGTGCGAACCCTGGTATTATTATTTATATTTTGAACAAAAGCAATAGTAATCATCTTTATTGCTATTTACGGAGTGTCCAGCAAATAACACTCTGAGTTCAAATTTAAACTTCTCAAAAACAAAAATCGATAGAACTATGCGGTAAACGGTTTATTTATTAAGTAAGCTGTAAAAATGTTATACTAAAGTTTCGAACTGTGAATATTTTGAAAAGATTATATTCTGATTACAAAGAATGCTCGACTTGATGTTTTTCTTGATTTAGATTGCTTGTACAGAACGAGTTTTTCGGGGTACTTAGCCATATTTTTAGAACCAAATTTTCGAAATTTCTGAACTTCCAAAAATTTTCTTCCAAAAAACTTTAAAATATGACGTTGTCTGCCCAAAATCTCATTCAAACCAAGTAATTTAAAACAAGAAAAATGTTAAGTCAAGAATTCTTTGCAATCAGAACATAATCTTTTCAAAATATCCACCCTTCGAGACACGTATAACACGTTTACAGCTTTCCTAATAATCAAACCGATTACTGCATAATTCTATCGATATTTGTTTTTTTGAAATTAATTTGAAGTCAGGGTGTTATTTGCTGAACACCCTGTATTTTTTCTTACTTAAATAATTACACAAAGTCACATCAACCTAAACTGTAACGGATGCAAATTGTGAGAAACTAAACTTTTCGATGTTTAATTTGCATTTATTCATTATGTACAACAATCAGCAAATTGTTGATACTTTTAGAAATTAGAAATGTAGAATTCTTAACTCTTCGAAAGTGTATTTTTCGAACGCTCCGAGCTAAAATTATGTTTCTGTAACATAACGAAAACTGACACTATCAGTTATTAAATGAGTTGTTGATTTTCTTTCATTCTTTCAACGGATTTTATAATGAAAGAATGTCTCTTCAAATTATATCAGAGATTATCAAGAAAACAAAAAAGCACCTAATTAAACTATCTGAGTACTTGCGAAACTTTTTAGTTCAATTACTATGTATAAATTTTGTACTATATGTAAATTTCTTGAATTTTATGTCAAAATAAATTTGAATAAACAGAATTTTTTGTTAATGCTTTTTAAAAATTCAAATTAATATCAATTTATTTTTTGAACAAATGTTGTACTATCCATCTTTTTTGTTATTTATTTTTGCTATTGTAAGTAATTACATACACTCACAGTATCTTTAACAGTAACAGATAAAAATTGTGATTAAAAAAAAAACCTTTCCGTTTTAGTTACACTTTATTCATTATGTGCAATAATCAGCGAATTGTTAAAGCATTGTAAAAGTTAGAAACACGGAATTATTCATCATTTATAAATGTATTTGCCAAAAATTCCAAGATAAAAATAAGCTTCTGTCATATAATGAAAACCGAAATAAACAGTTAATATGCAGAGCGCTGATTTTTTGCTTCATTCTAGAAACAAGTTTTTTAATGGAACAATGCCATTTTAATTTTTTTGAGAAATATTTTGAAAATACATATAATGAAACTTCATCTGAAATTTACGAAGTTTTTAAATTGAATGAATGGACATTTCGGGATGAGGCGTGTACAAGGTGGGTCATAAAAATCACCCTAATTTGCCACTGCCACTGCAGCAGCGCTAGTATAGATGACATGTCCGAAGTAGCGCTGTTATATTTACCTGGTTATGCTAGTTTAGTTGGCAGTATGTCTTGTACTAATGAACATCGTGCATTCGTTGTTGAAACTTACTTTAAGAATGCGGATTCCATGATTGAAAGGCAAGATTATTTCGTAGGCACTTTGCAGTAAGCAGGGAATGGAAACGTATCAGACAGAATAACAATATTCTTATGGGTTGTTAATTTTAGACAAACAGGTTCGTGTTTACAACGAAAGTCGCCAGGTAGACCGCGTCATGTTCTAGCATCACGTCATCTTCTAAGACACAAAGGAAAACGTTTAGACGATAGCATTTTTCGTACAACAAAGCTTCGAAATTAATTAATAGCAAAAGTTGTTTCAAATTGTAAAAAATAATAAATGGCATACATTATTCTTTCCGAATCTACACATAAAATATATGTTATCAATGTCCTATATATTTTTATTGACCTCTTAAATGGGAAGATCTTTATACCCCACCCTGTATATAAATCTGTTGTTTGAATTTTCTGTCAGAACAAACGTGAAGAGAAGGAATTTTCTTAAATCTTTTCGAAAATTCGAATTAATATTATATCTTTTCGTGGCTAAAAGCAATACTAATCACGATTACATAAATATTACATACAATCACAGCAACCTGAAGAACAAGTGATGAAAATTATGCTAAAATAACTTTCCGGGTTAGTTATATTTTAATTATTATGTTCAATAATCACCAAATTGTTGATGCATTATAAAAAATAGAAACGTAGAATTATTCATAATTTATAAATGTATTTGCCAAAAATTATGTTTAAACCCTTAACTGGTTAGTAATTCCTTTCTGATCAATAAATTGAAAATAGCGGATTCACACTACTATTATTTAAATAAAATATGCGTAAAATTTAGTCTAAACATTTCCGCCTTTCAATACTCTGAAAATTTTCTTAAAAATAATAGTGGTGTCAAAAAGCTTTAAATGATGCAATAAGCAAATTCGTCTTGCCCGAACGGAGTTCGGGCAAACCATTAAACCCTTTTCGGCGCACTACTCTTTAAAGTTGGAATTTAAAGAAAAAAAATTAGGCAATCTATGTAGGCCTAGAGGAGTACACAGGTATTGTTTTGTAAAGATTGCACTAACCATTTTAATTATACAGCTGTTGCCGAAGTGGTAACCTCCCATAAGTAAAGCATTAATAAGCGCAGTGAGAAGAGCATTGCTGTGAAGCGCGTATTACAGTAAAGCATTTTACCTATTATTTAAAAACAGTAGAGTTTGATCTCTGTGGTGCTGCCGTCTAGAACTCATAAGAAAGATTTAAAGTAGCCATTAGAGTAGTTTTTGAATTATTCACGGAGTTTTTGTGTCTCTAAATAGGGAGAAATTTAGGTGTTGCCGACCCGGCAACACTGCGCGTTAAAGGGTTAAGGGATTAATAATATAATGACAGCAAAAATAATTACTTATTAAGCAGGATGCTGATTTTCTTTTATTCTTCCAACAAGTTTTCTAATGGAGCAATATCTTTTTAAATTTCATGAGAAATATTCAAGAACATTTGAAAATATACATATAATTAAACTTCATCTGAAAATTTGCCAAACTTTTAAAATTGAATTACTCTATGCAAATCAATTTCTTGAACTTAGTGACGAAACAAACTTGAATAAACACAACTTTCTGTTCATGCTTTTTAGAAATTCGAATTAATATTAATTTATTTTATGAACAAAGGTTGCACTATCCATGTTTATTTTCATTTATTTTTCCGTTTTTAAGTAATTCATACAATTATAGCAAAATGAACAGTAACAGGTGAAAATTGTGATAAAATAAACTTTCGAGTTTAGTTACTCTTTATGTATTATGTGCAATAATCACCAAATATTGCTGCATTATAAAAATTAGAAACATAAAATTATTCATTATTTAAAAATGCATTTGCCAAAAATTCCTAGGTAAATATATCTTTCTGCAATATAATGAAAATCGAAATAAACAGTTATTACGCAGGCTGCTGATTTTCTTTCCTTCTTCCCATGAATTTTCTATATAATCTAACAATGTCTAATCAAATTTAATGGGAGATATTCAAGAAAATGGGAAAATGTATATAATAAAACTTCCTCTGAAAACTTACAATGTTCTTAAATTTAATTAATGTACAGGAATCTGATTTTTGAACTTGTTTGAAAACAAACGTGAATAAAATGAAATATGTAAACTACAAACAATATTGTCTCTGTAATATTGAATTCTCACCGGAAAAATAAAAAAAAATTTTTTATGTTAAAAAAAAAAAAAAACAACAAAGAAATTTCTTTCGTCATTTTGCTACTAAAGTCAAAAATATAAAATTTCGCTAACAATTTCGAATGAAAATCTATTTTAACGTATGCGGGATGGAATATCACCCCCCCCCCCAAATTCTTTCGAAAAATCGCATTTATATTAATTTATTTCGTGAATATAAGCAAAACTATTCACCTTTCATGCTATGTATTTTTTTTCATAAATAAGTACAATTAGTTACAGCAACTTCAATAATAAAATGAAAAGTGTTATAAAATAATTTTTCGGAGTTCACTCTGAATTTATTTAGTGTGTGCAAGAATTCCAAAATTGAGGATGTTTTTAAAAGTTAGAAAAATAGAAATTTTTCTAAAACTGTATTCGCCAAATGTACCGAGGTAAAAAAATATCTGTGTAATGTAATTCAAAGCAAAATTAACAGTTATTTTGCCGGTTACTGTTTTTCTATAGTTAAAAAAATCGCACTTTTTTTTGGTGCGTTTCATTGAAAATTATACATCGTCCGATTATGTATACTTTTTAAATCATTGAATATTCATTTCTTTTCTTCATCAAAAAAAAAAAAAAAAAAAAAAATTAAATTTAGAATTTCATTGTAGATGTTAAGCGAATATGATTTGTTGAAGACTTTTGGTTTAAAATGTTGGTAGAAAAGTGCGAAAATTTTAGGGACGCTGAGACCCCTGTAAATATTACATTATGCTTGTTAATCAGCATTAATTTGAAAGAAAGTATTTCTAAAATCCACGTTGCGATCTTATATTATAGAAGTGGCCAACTATAGGATGCCGCACGCCACCATTTGTTTAAAGAAATAGCCGATTTCTTGAATCTAATAAATTCGTTGATTAGACAAGGCAGTGATTACTATAAAAATTCATATGGTGTCGATCGTGCCATAGTTGGCCACTCTTGTTATATTACAATTACTAATTATAATTTTTTTTTTAGAATTTTTAAAGCACGAAACTTCAGTTCTAATTATTACATTAGGTCAACCTGAAATCTCTATCTTATAATGTTATTTCACGCCTACTTTTTAAAAATTCAGATTTCTTCATTGGTACCACTTTTTTGAAATTGTAAAATTCAATTAGTTTTCACGTTTCACATTAAGACGAAAACAATGGGAACTTTAGTGTTTCAAAAATTGATGCCAAAAAAAAAATAAAATAAAATAAATGGTGTGAAATAACATTATATGACAGAACTTTCAGGTTTACCTAATATTTATTACTTTTAACACCTTAACTGGTTAATTCTTTTCCGTTCAATAAATTGAAAATAGCGGATTGACACCACTTTTATTGAAATAAAATATTCGTAAAATGTAATCTAAACATTTCCGCTTTTCAATAGCATGAAACTTTCTTAAAAATAATAGTGATGTCAAAAAGTTTTAAATGATGAAATAAGCAAATATGTCTTGCCTGAACGGCGTTCATGCAAACCAGCGAACGGGTTAAGAACAACAGCAAAATACCCATCTTTATTGTGCTTTTTTCCCCTTTTTTAAGTTATTACTCATAGTTACAGCAGCCTGAATTGTAACAGATGGAAATTGCAATAAAACAAATTTTTCGTTCTTTACATCGAATTTATTCTCCGAGTACCTTAATCGCGAAATTGATGATATTTTTAAACATTAGATATGCAGAATTCTTCCCTCCTCGAAAACTTATTTGCCGAAAGTTTTAAGTCAAATCTGTGTTTCTGTAATATAACAAAAGCTAAAATTAAACATTATTTAATGCTGTTAATTCTGGTTGCTGTTTTTCTATTAATAAAAGAATTCCAATTTATTTCTGTGTATTTCTATGAAAATGTATTTCGTGAAATTGTATATACTTTTCAAGTGTTTGAACTTCTTTTCTTCCTAATAACTACATGAAACAGTTTTGTTTGTCTTCATGAACATTGGATTTTGCTTGACCGTCTGCAGAAATTCGGGAGGAAATATTCTTATAATTATATTTGAAAACTTATAATTAGTAATTGTGAAAAGAATTTGCGGAATACGTAACACATGAAATTTACATCCATACTTATTAATATTTATTTATCTTAAGAATGATAGAAATACTATTAATCTTTATTGTTATTAATTTTTCCTTTTATAAGTAATTATACAGAGTTACAGAATCCTGAACTGTAACTGATGAAAATTGTCAAAAAAATAAAGTTTATTCATTATGTGCAACGATTACCAAAATGATAATATTTTTAATAACATGAAATGTAGAATTCTCTCCAGAAAAGTGTTTATTTTTCGAAAGTTCCGAAATAAAACTATGTTTCTGTAATATAATGAAAACCGAAATAAACAGTTATTAAGCAGGTCGCTAATTTTCTTACATCCATGCAACGTATGTTCTAATGGAAGAATGTCTTTTTAAATTACATCAGGAATATTCAAGAAAATGGGAAAATACATATAATTAATCTTCATTTGAAACTTAAGAAAGTTTTTTAATTGAATAACTGTATATACATCCATTTCTTGAACTTTGCGTCGAAACAAACTAGAATGAACATAATTTTATGTTAATGCATTTAGAAAATTCGAAGTTATGGAAACATTTTAACCACAATTGACCTTTGGGAAATTATAAAATTTGTCATTCATAATTATGGTATATTTATTCTGCAAATACTTATAAAAGTTTGAAGAAGTTTGAACGCTTTCATAAGTGTATTTGTATTCTTTTTTAAATGACTGTACACGGAGATGCATTTTGGTTCAATTTATCAATTAGGATTTATCAATATCTATATCATTAAAAAGAAAGGGATCGAAAATTTGAGTTTTTATTGTAATAAATATAAAATGGGTACGATTCTAATACAATTTTTAAATAGAAAATATGACTTATTTATTGACAGAAATATATTACAAATTCGGTAATTTACTGCAGTATTACAAATTCTGTTATATGTATATATATATTAAACAGGAGTTTTCTAATCTAAATAGTGGTGCTAGACATTTTGTAAATTCAAAGGAATTTAAGCACTTTGCTTGTAACACCATCTTCTTTTTTGGTATTTTTATGGGTAGTCTGTAATGTATATAAACTCTCAAGATCCAAAATAGTATGACCTACCCCACATTTTACAATGAATTCGCAATGAAATGATGTGGAAGTCACATAATAAAATGGAAATGGTATTTAAATGTTGCTTGGTAGTCTTAGGAACTATTTTTGCGTTTATGTCTGGTTGTAAAGGGAAAGCTGATCTAAGCTATTTTGACAGATGGCAGAAATCAGTCGCTCGACAACTCAGAAGGAATAATTTAGAAACTACACGTCTCATGAGTTATTCGGAACATGTCATTGTTTATAATAGACGCTTTCAGTCGTGACGTCAAATATGACGTTTTGCTTGGATACTGACTACAAACAAACCGTTGCTATGCTGTTTTTTCTATTTCTATTATAATTTATAGCTATATCTTGCAGTTATATCTTCTAGACATATGTATTAATATTTAAAAAGCAGTGGTAAAATTTTCTACGATTTATATTTAATAAGAAATGAAACATAGCAACCTTTTGTTTGCGTCAGTTTCCAAGCAAAACGTCATGAATGACATCACACTGAAAGCATCTATTGTACAAAGAGGAGGAAGAACGGTGAAACAGTCAGTAAAAGACACTGCGTTTAATGCTCAGGCGCTATCAAATAAAACGAACGTCGGAGACTACCCCCTTGGCAAAGCAAAATCGGCATCTATTAGAGAATAAGCAAAATCAGAGACTAGCTCACTTTACATCCCAAAGCGAAACAGATGCAAATGGAATTCTTTTGGAGAACTCAGTTCAGCTTACACTGTTGAATTTGAGACTAGGGGCTAACGTCCCATTTATGTGCCCCTGTTGACCAAGCATCATCGCCAAATATTCCAATACTATGCCCGGTGACCAGGGCCTGATTATCAACGGGGCACTCTCCCACCAGAAAAAGTAAATAGAAAATTTTTCCTTACTCATGATAGTAATTTTGACTGAAAAGGGCGTTTAAACAAGGCGAAAATTTCTATATAATTTTACTGGGGAGAGAGTGCCCCGTTAGTAATCAGGCTCTGCCGGTGACATCATCAGTGGACTATGGAAGAAAGGGAGAGGGTTACCGCGTAGTAAGGAAAACTATTTATCCTTTAACCCTTTCCGGCGCACTACCCTTTAAAGTTGGAATTTAAAGAAAAAAAAATTGGTAATCTATTTAGGCCTAGAGGAGTACACAGGTATAATTTTGTAAAGATTGCGCAAGCCATTTTAATTATACAGCTGTTGCCGAAGTGGTAACTCCCCATAAGCACAGCATTGATAAGCGCAGTGAGAAGAGCATTGCTGTGAAGCGCGCATTAGAGTAAAATATTTTACCTATTATTTAAAAACAGTAGAGTTTGATCTCTGTGTTTCTGCCATCTAGAACTCATAAGAAAGATTTAAAGTGACCATTAGAGTAGTTTTTGAAATATTCACGGAGTTTTTGTGTCTCTAAACAGGGCGAACTTTAGGTGTTGCCGACCCGGCAATACTGCGCCGGAAAGGGCTAACATGTCAATGGCGTCGTTTGGGTACACGGTCTTCTATACGATCTTTTATTCTGCTTTATGCAACAGGTCATATATAAGCCAGTTGTGGCAATATTGAGCTTCGGGGAAAACGTTCTCACGAGTGCCATTGGCATCTGTAATTGTTGTAGAACAGACCATTAACGCCGCGGACTATCTGAACATCGTTGCACATTATTTGCACCATTACATGCTATCTGTCTTTCGAAATGGAGAAGGAGTCTTCACGAAGGAGACAATGCTTGATGGTAGTAGTGAAATGCAGCGATTTATAAACGATTTTTCCCCATATACCAAAATGTAATCGAATTCTTTAATTTCCCTGTAAATAAAGCATGAATCGTACATAATTCGTATTCAATATAAAACATTATTTGGTGCCCTTAAATAAGCAATTGCATGAGAATCCGAGTGTATTTAAGAGAGTTGGAGCGTGATCAGATGGACAGACAAACCGAATACATAAGCACTTTTAAATTTTGTTGGAAAGTGCTTATAAATTATAAAACAATATCAAAAACAGATTTAAATAAGATTTAAAAAGTTGCAATATCTAATATTATTTAGGCTTAATATCTGTTTAAAAATTTATGACAATAGATGTTCATACCTTTTTAGTATATATAGCTATAGTGAACTCTAATTAGTATAGTTTTTGACAGAGTCTTCTTATTCGTTTAGCAATGATTCTTATATTTATTGTACAGAAACCTCTGAGCGCCAGTAATAGTCCTACTTCACCGTTTATTCGTTTTGTCATCACATTTTACACAAAGTAAAATTAATCTCTTTGGTATTTAGATAAAATGCAATGGAATTCTCTTTGTGTGAACGTCCATAGAAGTCCGTTTTATGTTCGTACTACCTGAATATATGCATTAAACGATGTTTGGCAGTTATATCTTCTTACCAAATTTTGTAATTCCTAGTCGAAACTTTCTTCATGGACGGAGGATGGACGGCTATTCAGAAGAGGGACAAAGAATTGGCGCCGATGTATTCGAACCAACGATATCATGATCAAGAGGCGAGAACATAAGCATCGAGTAAAAAACCAAATTAGGTACTCTAAGCTAGTTTTATACTCGTTTTATACTTATCAAGTGAAATGAGATCGCTAGACACTCAATCCATAGTGAGAAAGACGTATTGCTGACCTCTGACAAGCGATATGCATCCGTTATTGATGATGCTGTATGCACGTGCTTTGAGCAGGATAGCAGGTGGCGCTGTGGGCTTTGTGGGTTTGAGCTGTGGACATTTCATAGGCTTTGGGTGTAAAAGAAGATTTTTTTAACACTGTAATGATTGCTGTTGGTGTTAGTGTTATTTATGACGACCGAATATCTGCACAATGGATACAGGGTCTATGAGGAGTGCCTTCTGTGGGGATTCTCTAAAGGAACCTAACCCGTATTTATAGAAGATACAAAGAAAACCACGAAAACTCGTCACGATTACGCCGACGGTACTCGATTAGTTTTGAACCCAAAACCTCCAGTCCACCAACTTCGACAGTAGAACCTCTCAACTACTGCAGGGGCAGATGATGATTGCTGTTGCACTCGTGAAATGTTGTGTGTTTGTCTGGTTCACCAATGAGGTGTGTGGGTGGATTGGTGCCTGTAGGACTCGAAACAAGGATCTCTTGTTCAGGAGACCAGAACGTTAGCATCGAGCAAAACGTCAAGCCAGTTACTCTAAACTAGTAACTCACTTTATACTGATCAAGTAAGATGAGATCGCTACACTATCATGTCATTTAAACACAGAGAAAAAAATATATTTCTCGCATCTAAAATCTAAATTGTGGCTCTAAAAATATTTGCATGCCATTCTTATAAATTCTATTTTTCTTTGCAAAAAGTTCTTGAGTCTCCTAGTAAAATTCAAGAGAGTTTTCCATTATTTTCTTTGTTAAATTTATTTAAAAATCTCTGCAAATAGATGCGAACACTGGAGGTTTGATTTAGTAACAAACCATTCCAAAAATCAAGCGATAATTTATTGCTTTTGAAAAAAATTAGCATCATTTCATCACCTAGAAAACAAGAGACCTAAAACTCTTGATCATTTAGTCTATCCAGCTTTGTTTTTTACCCTATTTGTATAGTTCAATCATGTATATTTCTAGTTTATATATATAGGAAGTGTCTCACTGTTCATTCTAGATGAAGGACGTATATATAGTTAGTTACATTACATTAGCTACATTACATAGCTTTGTAATTTAGGATACAATTATTCTAACAATAGACTATTCGAAAGAAGGATTTTTTATTGTGTAAATATTTTTTAAATTGTGTTCTATTCATGTAATTCGTGTTCTTTACTTATCGAAAGTTTGCTTGGGGAAAATTTCAGTTTGAAAAACAGTTTCCATAAATTAATTATATTAGAATACAAGCTGTTGAATATCTGTGGTTTATCAGAGATATTGAAATAAACGGAAAAATATAATGAATAACAGGTCTGGGATTAAATTTATTTCTTGAAAATGACTGAATTATAGTAACGTTTATACTCATTTATGATGTTTACGATAAAAAAATGGTACTCGGTATGAGTATTTTTTTAGAAACAATCTCTAATTGAATAAGACGAAAATTCGCACTGTTGAAATATATTTATTTTTTCACAGAGAAATGCTGATATTTCACCTGAAAAATGACGGCAATCTTGGGAGCCATGCATTAAATTGACTTTATAAATCATTATTGCCCAAATAAACCAGAGATACGTCTTAAGCATATGCACTTTAAAGATTGTCCGTTGTATATACATTATTGTTAAAGCCATGAAAAAGAGTCCAGCAGAAGATTGAACCATATTCTCGGCTGAATGTGATTCAAATAACTTATCTATAACAAACTCATCTACAGTGGCGTAACCAGGGTGGCTACCCAAAACCAGTAATTTTCTAAAATATTCTATTCCTTTATCGATGACAGAATAATTTATAGTTAGATAAGGTGCACAGAACTTTTAAAAATTACCGGCATTCATTGCACTTGGGCACCCACCCTAGTTTCGCCACTTATCCATGTAACTGAAATAAGCAAGGAGACTTTTATTTACTTGTTTAATTTAGAACAAAATGCTTTCTAATTACAGAACAGTAGACATCATTTAATTATCTTTAAAGAAAATTTTACTAAATTGAAAAAACTAAATACAGTAGAATAAGAAATTTTCACGAAATTCTTTAATACATTTAAAAAAGGATTTAGTTTTAGAATGCAATTATTCTAACTATACAACATTTATTGTGTAAAATTTGTTATATCATGTTCTAGTCATGTGATTCGTGTTCATTACTTCTCGAAAGCTTGCTTGAGACGAATTCCTGTGTGAAAACTAGTTTTAGTAGATTAATTAAAACAGAATGCAAGCAGTTGAATATATACACTATATTGCCATTGATTATGGGACACTTGCGATTTTAGACATTTTACTAAATATCTAGGAAAATACATGAGGTATCATCTCGAAACTCTTAGTGTATAAATATAATAGTATACGTCATACATCTCCGTGAAGATTTTTTACCGAAACTCCATAGGGGACCGTAAACAAATTAAAAAAAGAATGAATATTTTTTGAATAACCCTGTCAAAACTAATGTAGCAAAAGCGCTCAAACTCTAGATTGTGATTGAATGCCTTATTGTAATACACTGTGTTCATTTTTATGCAAATAGCATGCATACTCGCAGAGTAATTAAGGTTTTTATAAAAATGGCCCCAAATTTTTCTAAGTTTTTCCCTTATAATTTTAAGAGTTCTTAATATAAAATAACATTGTTTTCAGAAAATATGACAAACAATATTGCACACAGTATCCTGTAATCAGAATTAAAAAATAATAAAAATTGTATGAAAAATGAGTAGGTTTACTAAATAATTTTTTACTGCGTATGCGTCAAAGATATCAAAATTTCATTTGCATATTATGTTAGCTAAATGTATAGAGCAACATTTGTAAAAGTCTCAAAATTATAGCTTGAAAATTCTGAAAGTAATCGTCTATAGAAAAAGGACAAAATCCGTTGTTTCCAAAATGAAGCAAAAAAATGAGGGATTTTATCCAAAACTAGTTGTAACATCCCGTATTGTGTATTCTATATTGACACTAATCAATGAATATATGAATACAAACCCTCTTGTTTTTGCTTCATTTTGAGAATAACGGATTTTCAACTTATTCAATTGACGATTTTTTTCAGAATTTTCAAGTTATGATTTTGTGACTTTCACAAAAGTTGCTCTATACATTTAGCTAACATAATATGCAAATGAATTTTTGATATCGTTGACGCATGCGCAATAACAAATTATTTAGTAAACCAACTCATTTTGTATACAATTTCAATTATTTTTTAATTCTGATTACAGGGTACTGTGTGCAATGTTGTTTGTCATATTTTTTGAAAAAAATATTATTTTATATTAAGAACTCTAAAAATTATAATGAAAAAACTTTGAAAAATTTGGGACCATTTTTATAAAAACCTTAATTACTCTGCGAGTATGCATGCTATTTGCATAAAAATGTACAAGGCGTATTACAATAAGGCATTCAATCATAATCTAGAGTTTGAGCGCTTTTGCAAGATTAGTTTTGACAGGGTTATTCAAAAGATATTCATTCTTTTTTAATTTGTTGACAGTCCCCTATGGAGTTTCGGTAAAAAATCTTCACGGAGATGTATGACGTATTCTATTATATTTATACACTAAAAGTTTCGAGATGATTCCTCATGTATTTTTTTAGATATTTAGTAAAATGTCTAAAATCGCAAGTGTCCAATAATCAATGGCAATATAGTGTACAAGAGATATTGAAATAAAGGAAAAAACTTATTGAACACATAGATGTGGGTTGAAATTTATTTCTTGAAAATCGCTGAATAATAATAACTTCTAAACTCATTTATGCTATTTGCGATAAAGAATAATATTCGGTACGAGAAGTTTTAGAAAAAAATATCTCATTATAAAACATGAAATTTCGTACTTTTGAATTATGTTTATTTTTCTATAAAGAAATGCTGGTATCTTAATTTAAACATTACGGTGTCTGTGCGCACCATGTATATGTACTGACTTAATAAATCTTTATTGCCTCAATTAATCAGAGATACGTCTTAAGCATGCACACTTTAAATAGTGTCCGTTGTATATTCATTATTGTTAAAGCTAAGAAAAAGAATCCAGTAAAAGATTTAAGCATATTTTGGGGCTAAAATGATTGAAATAACTTTTCTATAACAAACTCATACAAGAAGGCGCAACTAGGGTGGTTGCCCAAATCTGACATATAATAAAATTTTCTTCTCCTTAATTCATAGCCGAAAGTTTTATGGTTACATAAGGTAAACAGAAATTTAAAAAACTATACATATTCAGTAGATTTGGGCACCCACCCTGGTTACTACACTGATCCATATAATTAAAATAAGCTTGGGTACTTTTCTGTACTTATGTTAATTTAGAACAAAGCATTTTCTAATTACAGAACAAAAGGTATCATTTCATTCTCTTTTAGAAAAATTTTATTATATTCAGAAACGAATTACAATGGGATCAGAAAATTACATTGAATTCTTGACAATTACAATCAAAGAAGAGTTTGAGTTTTCGAATTCAATTATTCTAACTATACAACATTCGCAAGAAGGATTATTTCTTGTTTTAAATTTGTTAAATCGTGTTCTATTCACGTAGTTTGTGTTCATTACTTCTCGATAGTTTGCTTGAGACAAATTACAGTTTGAAAACCAGTTTCGGTAAATTAATTATATCAGAATATTAATATAAATTTCCTCCTTTTGAAATATATTTGTTTTTGTATAAAGAAAGTTCACATGGTAAATGACGGTACCTGTACAAACCATGTGTACATATATTGGCTAAATAAATCATTATTGTCCCAATTAAAGTGAAGATACATTTTAAGCATACACACTTTAAAGAGTGTCCGTTGTATATTCTTTATTGTTATAGCTGTGAAAATAAATCCAGCAGTAGATTCAAGCATGTTTGCGGCTGAATATGATTAAAAGAACTTAGTTATAATGAACTCTTCCATGATATTGAAATAAGCTGGAGGTATTTTCTTTAGATATGTTAAATTAAAACAAAATGTTTTTTAATTACATAACAAAAGATATTAATTTTGAAAGTTTTACTAAATTGAGAAACGAATTACAATAGAAAGAGAAAATCACAGGAAATTTTTTAAAAGAAAATTCAAAGAAGGTATTGAGTTTAGAATGGAATTATTCTTGCTATAGAATATTCGTAAAAAGAATTATTTGCTGTTTAAAGTTTGTTAATTCATGTTCTATTCATGCGATTCGTGTTTATTACTTCTTGAAATTTGTCTGTGACTAATTGCAGTCTGAAAATGAGTTTCAGTAAATTAATTATACCAGAGTGCAAATTGTTGAATATATGTCAAAGTTATCTATATTATAAAGGCTAAACGTATGTGTGCGTAACGCATATGTCATTTTGCGAATGAAAACACACTTAAAATATGAAATGAAATTTAAGTTTTGTATTTTTTTTCTTTTACAAATTTTTAAACTTCTTAATACCGCACATTTTCAAATTTTATACCATCGTATAGGAAAAAAAATTTACCTTTTAATGCAATTTGTTTGAAAGCTGTATCTTTATTTGTTTTTGAGTTATTAATTTTTTCGTAGTTTTTTATACCGTTTTTGAGTTGTGGCAACACACATGCTCCATTTTTATTAAAATGAAAATGAAAAAAGCCGAAGAAAGCAAATTAATGTAACTTTTTGTTGCCATTTTTTAAAAGTAAAAAAAAAATCGTTTTAGTTCATTTTTATTTATTACTTAAAGGATTTTTAGTTTATTAAAAACTTTCCTTAAACTCGATACAACACTTTCTTTTTGCACTCTGACGTCACAGGAATATTGTATATCGTATTTATTGTATGCGGGTTATTTCGGAAATTTTCGTCTATACTTAATAGAATATAAATAAATTAGTATCTGTTTATAGCTAATAGCAATCGAGATTTCAAGTTTTGAATTAAAGTGATTTTGAAATGATCAAATTAAAATACCATTTTTTTAAACGGGAACACGGATAGGAGAGGTGCATATGTAAATTTTGAAGTAATAAAAATAATGTCGGATTTAGATTTCATGGGGAGAAAAATTCTATGGTTAAGTCAAAATGGAATACATTTTGCTATTTTACATTTTGGAATACCGTGCATAATAGCCGTAATTGATAACTTAATAATAATATATAATCTTTATTATATTTTATTGTTTACATATCGATTAAGTTTAATTTTAATAATTTCTACAATTTAGTTTTATAGATGTAGTATTTTGTTAATTTTAGGTTAAATATTATTTGTTTAAGAGTTAGACTTAAAATAGACAGTTCCTTCTTAAAATTTTCTTTCGTCGAAATTTGACTGGTTCTACCTAGTTGAAATAAATGAAAAAATATATTGAATACACAGATCTGGGATGAAATATATTTCTTAAAAATGACTGAATGATTGTAACTTTTATACTCATTTATGCTGTTTAAGATAAAAAAAAAATAGCATTCGGTATGCGAAATTTTATAAAAATCTCTCATTAAATAATATGAAATTTTATACTTTTAAAATATATTTTTGTAAAAACAAATGCTAGCATTTCATTTAGAAAATAATGGTACCCGTACAAACATTGTACATACATAATCATTATTTTCCTTATCAACCAGAGATAAGTCCTAAGCACACACACCTTAAAGTGTGTCCGTTCTTCCTTATTGTTAAAGCTATCAAAGAGAATCGATGGATTCAGCATATTTTTACACAATAAATAAACTCAAAGATGGAAAATGACAACCATCATTTGTCATTTTCCATCTTTGTGTTTATTTGTATTTTGTTTTTCTAATGATGATTGAGTAAATTCAATCGAAACATGTAAAAATTATTAAGATCTTTTAATGTTTTTATTAGTATTTGACGTCCTTTATAGCAATTAAATATTTTAATGCATATTTTTGAAATGTTTTTAATGGACGTATAAGAAAACTTCTATTTATAATTAATGCCCTGCATATGTTTGAAATAATTTACCTATGACAAACTCATCTACGTAATTGAAATAACCTAGAAGTCTTTTATTTACATATGTTAATTTACAACAAAACGCTTTCTAATTACACAACGAAAGGTATGAATTAATTCTCTTTCAGGAAAGTTAAACTACATTCAGAATAGAAATACAACTGATTAAGAAAATTACTTAAAATTCTTAAGAAGTACATTCAAAGAAAGATTTGAAAAAATTGTTAAATCATGTTCTATTCATATGATTCGTTGTCATTACTTCTCGAAAGTTTGCTTGAGATGAATTTCAGTTTGAAAACCAGTTTCGGTAAATATTTTATTCACATTAATAAGTTAATTTTTTATATTGACTTATTAAAACAGCATTTTTTTAAATAACCAGAGACATGTCTTAAGCATACACACTTTAAAGAGTGTCTGCTGTATATTCATAATTGTTAAATATATGTAAAAGAATCAAGAAGGAAATTCAAGCATATTTGCAGCTTAATCTGATTGAAATAACTTACATATAACAAACTCATTCCTGAAATTGAAATAAGCTGACAGTGTTTTCTTTAGATATGTCAATTTAGAACAAAACTTCTTCTAATTACAGAACAAAATATATACAATTACAGTAGAAAAAGAAAATTACATGAAATTATATAAAATTAAATTCAAAGAAATGTTGAGTTTAAATGCAATTATTCTAACTGTATAACACTCGTAAAAGGATTATTTATTATATAAAATTATTTAAATCATGTTCTATTCATGTGGTTCGTGTTCATTACTTCTCGGAAGTTTGCTTGAGACAAATTTAAGTTTGGAAACCAATTTTGATAAATTAATTATATCAGAAAGCAAGCTACTAAGTATATATAAGAGATATTGTGGTAAATGGAGAAATCTGTTGAATAAACACACAGGTCTGGGACAGAATTTATTTCTTGAAAAGGACTGAATAATAGTGACTTCTTCAATCATTTAAGTTATTTACGATTTAAAAAATGGTATTTTGTTTGATTATATTTTTAGAAAAATATCTCTCATTAAGTAAAACGAAATTTCGTACTCTTGAAAGATATTTATTTTTGTACAAAGAAATGCTCGTATTTCACCTGGAAAATGAGTGTACTAGTACGAACCATGCATATATATTGATTTAATAAATCATTATTGCCCCAATTAACAAGAGATACGTCTTAAGCATGCCCCTTTAAAGAGTGTTCGTTGTATATTTATTATTGTGAAAACTAAGTAAGAGAATTTAAGAGAAGAATTAAGCATAATTTTCTGAATATTATCGGAATAACTTATCTATAAGATCCACAATGGCGTAATCAGGGTGGATGCCCAAACCCAGTAATATTCTAAGATTTTCCTTTATCAGGGTGGATGCCCAAACCCAGTAATATTCTAAGATTTTCCTTTTCTTGATTCATAGCAAAAAATACACCAATTCAGCGCACTTGGGCACTGGTTTCGCAACTGGCTTTCGACCCTGGTTTCGCAACTGATCCATAATTATGAAATAAGCTGGGAAATTTTAGGTAGATTTCGTATGAAATACTACCTATTGCATTGTCTCCCATGTTGGAATTTCTGAAAACTTTTTGCGGATCTACACGAATCATGACTCCTAGACCCCAAAACCACCATCAGTAAAAAAGTTTATCTATCTATCTATCTATCTATCTATCTATCTATCTATCTATCGGTGTATATCACTTTCTTCTAGACACGATAACTTCCATAATTATGCTCAGATCTTCTTCAAACTTTTACATAAAATCAAGGAGCCTAAAATCTCGGTCGAGTTCGTTAATGGGCAAAATCGGACCAAGGGGGTGGAAATAGGGAGGATTTTTGTGAAAACAGAAAAAACGCGATAACTTCTTAATTAAAATAGATATCGAATCAGTTTAAAGTTTATATTACTTCTAAGAAATGGGCAAAAAGTTTATTCATGACAGATTTTTGATAAAGTTAAAAATGGGCTCAAGGGGCGAAAAAAACATGGTTTTTGGGAGAAAAAAATTCATAACTTCGTCAATTCTCCAGAGATTAAATCCAACTAAATTTTATATAAATGTACTCAATATTATCTAAAACTTTTGTATTTACAAGTTTTTGATAGGACCAATTTTTACCGAGGAGAAAAATTAAAAACGAAAAGAAAAAGGGGGGAGGAAAAAGAAAAAAACCCATAACTTACTCAATTCTTAAGCAATCAAATCTAATTAAATTTATTTTACATCTTCACAATAAGATCTACAACTTTTATATTGACAAGTTTTTCATAGAACCCATTCTTAGCAAAAATAAATTAAACAAAAATAGGAGTTGGAGTAAAAACCTTAAATCCAAACTGCTTATATTCTGACTCATTTTAAAATTCATTTTTGATTTTAAACGCATCCAAATGACAGATCCTCTTATTTAGGAGCTATATAATGCGACGTTTTGGCCAATTTTTTGATAAAGGCAGAATATATTTTTAAAAAGGCTGCCAAAAAAGGTATTTTGAACAGATTTCCCGAAATTATCGTCATTAAAAATTGATTAAGTATAACAAATTGCGTTTTTTCTGAGTCATTTTTAAATTCATTTTTGTTCTCAAACCCATCCAATTTACAGGTCCTATTATTTAGGAACTATATAATGCGACGTATTGGCCAGTTTTTTGATAAAGGCAGAATATATTTTTTAAAAAGCTGCCAAATAGGGTATTTTGAACAGAATTTCACGAAATTATCATGATTGAAATTTGAGGAAATTAAAAAAATTGCGTTTTTACCGAGTCATTTTTAAATCTTTTTTTGTTCTCAAACGCATCCATTTTACAGGTTCTCTTACTTAGGAACTATATTATGTGACGGAGTGGCCAGTTTTTTGATAAAGGCAGAATATATTTCAAAAAAAGGCTGCCAAAATGAGCACTTCGCACAAAATTTCCCAAAGCGACCATGATTAATGAACTGTGGGTATTCAAATAACAAATTGTTTATTTTATGACTCATTTTTAAATCCAATTTTGCTCTGAAACGCATTCAAATGACAGTTTTTTGTTACTTAGGAACTATATAATGTGCGTATTCTTTGATTTTTTGATAAAGGGTGAATATACATATTTTTAAAAGCTGTCAAAGTAAGCACTTCGCAAAAAAATTTCCCAAAGCGATCATGATAAAAGAATTGTGGCTGTATTCAAATAACAATTTTTTTATTTTATGACTCATTTTTAAATTCAATTTTGCTCTCAAACGCATTCAATTGACAGTTTTTCGTTATTTAGGAACTGTGTAATGTGCCGTATTGGTCAGATTTTTGATAAAGGCTAAATATATATTTTAAAAAATCTGTCAAAGTGGGCACTTCGTACAAAATTTCTCAAAGCAATCTTGATTAAAGAATTGTGGATGTATTAAAATAATAAATTGGTTATTTTATTACTCATTTTTAAATTCAATTTTGCTGTCAAACGAATTTAATTAACAGTTTTTTGTTATTTAAAACTATATAATGAGCATATTGGTCAATTTTTTTAATAAAGTAAGAATATAATTCAAAATATGTTGCCAAAATGGGCATTTGAGTAGAATTTCGTTTAAGAGGATTTCGATAAAACCAGTTCTTACAGAAAAATGAAATTAAAAAATTTTTAAAAGTGGTTGAATAAAGTAGTTAAACTGGGTTTATCTCTAATCATTTAATTTTTTTTTTTTTTTTTTTTTTTTTTTTTTTTTTTTTTTTTGAGATGAAAACTTTTCGAAATCTACCTCCGCCTATAGGCCATGCCGAAAGGGATTATTTCTTTACTTATGTTAATTTAGAACAAAGCGCTTTCTAATTACGGAACAAAGAGTGTCAATTAATTCTCTTTTAAGAAAGCTTTGCTACATCCAGAAACGAATTACAATAGAATAAAAAAATCAAATAAAATTCTTTAAAAGTTCATTCAAAGAAGGGTTTGAGTTTTAGAATGTAATTATTCTAAACTATATATTTTTCGCAAGAAGGATTATTTATTGTATAAAATTTGTTAAACAATGTTCTATTCATGCGATTCATGTTCATTTCTTCTCGAAAGTTTGCTTTGAATGAATTTCAGTTATAAAACCACTTTCGGTAAATTAATTATACACATTTTAAAATTAATTATTTGTAATGGCTTAATAAATAATTATTTTCCCAATAAACCAGAGATATGTCTTAACCCATTAGTGCCTAGCGTTCCTTTTTAGGGACGCTTCAAAAGGTGCATTTAGCACAGTTTTTGACACCGGTAAAAAAAAAAAAAAGCAATAATTATTTTATTTAAATGATGCGTTTTCGTGATTAATGAACTAAACTTAAATCTTCTAAAAATAGCGGTTCCAACCAGATAAAATTTCCGCAAAAGATGATGGGCACGAATGGGTTAAGCATACAAACTTTAAAGAGTATCCGTTGTATATTCATTATTGTTAAAGCTATGAAAAAGAAACCGGGGGGTGATTTAAGCATGTTTTCGGTTGAATGCAATTGAAATAACTTACCTATAACAAATTTCAGTTTCAAAACCAGTTTCGATAAATTAATTATATCAGAGTGCAATCTGTTGATTATATATCAGAGATGTTGAAATAAATGGAAGAATATATTGAATACACATATCTGACATGAAATTTATTTCTTGTAAACGACTGAATGATTATAACTCCTACATTCATTTACGATATATAATGTTACAAAAATTCTCTTCAGTATAGTTTCGACTCATACCGATATTTTTACCTGCTTGGTAAAATATATTATTAAACTTGAATATAAAACACTTACAATTGGTAACATTTAAAATTTAACATGTTGAGGCGGGAGGAAACGCAGGACTGCCACACGCGACTAATTTTACTTACCCATCATACGTAGTATAGGGTAAGTCTTGCACTCGTTTTGAAAAGCGAAATTTTTTTTTGACTGATTTACACGTTTCGGACACTGGAGATTCCGAAAAACATATTTTTAGAAAAAAAATTTTGCCGTCCGTCCGTCTGTCTGTCTGTCTGTCTGTCTGTCTGTAAGTCTGTCTGTCTGTCTGTAAATGCTCTATCTCCCGAACAAATTGAGATAGAGACTTGAAATTTTGTATGTAGTTAGTATGTAATAATGGGACGAACCCTATTTAATATCAGCAACCTCGATTATCCGGAACTATTTTTTTCGGACTCTCGAAAAATTCGTTCTGATGAAAGGTATATAAAAATTTTCGAATTTTTTTGTTCTAAGGAATGGACGTAAAAGGCAATAAAATACTACATATTTTGCATATAGAACGAAGTCGATCGGATTATAAGTTGCCGAGATATTTGTAATCCTGTTTTCCACATTCTTCGATTTTTCATGACCCTGTATTTCATTCGAATTTCAATTCAGAGGTATATTTTAATTGGAAATGAGACCCTTAATCCGATGCAGTTACTTGTTAGTTAATAGAGTTATTATTTTTGGAGTTATAAGGATGTTTCTTTTACGCAGTTCGGTACTACTTGAGTAGTTTGGCGTTTTATATAATTTGTCGATATCGGTAATCAGCAGTTCTTTAATAGAGCATTACTATGTATATTAACGATATTTAAATTTTGTGTATGAATTGCAATGCATTGTATAAATAGTTTTCACATGTTTTATTTTCATATCCATTTCTATGATGGGTAAGTATTACGGTGGCCTCCAACGACTAGTTATTATTCTCACCCGCATCACTTTCTCAAAACAGAAAATCTTAACAGACACAAAATTTTTCTAAATAGCTTTTCTTTATTTTAAAATAAAAGTTTTCGTCATTACAGAAACATATACATGATAAAGCCTGAATAACTATTATTTATACGTAAATTGTATGACTACATACTTACATAGATAAAAATAGTAAAAACAATTAAAACAATTAAAATTCAACTTTCGGCTAAAAAATATCGCAAAATATGCAAGAATCACGACAATTGAAAACAGTTAAAATTACGATTAAATTAATATAGCAAATCCGTCAAAACCTGAAAAGCTTTGTTTGTGAAGTTACCCAGTCTAGTACAGTCTCGACGTAGTCCAGAAATCTATTTGTGAGAATATGATATAAGTTATTTGGTTTATTATTTATAAAAGTTATCATATGACGTTTTACCGATGTCGTTTATTTGTCGGCTGACGATAATTTCCCCTGTTTGGGGGGGGGGGGGGGTGAGGCATTATTAATGGAATCAGAACATTTGTAGTTTTTCATATAAAATAAAGATTTTATTACATAATATTATCTTACAAATATCATGAGTTTATTATTATTTTAAAGAAAGCAAAAATAAATAAATATTCGTAAAAGCAATCTTAGTTGAAAAAAAGAAGTAATTTCTTCAATTTAGTTCATTGGAAACAAACATCTAGTTAGATACAAAATAAAGGGCATTAATTAATACTGCTTACAATTAATATTACTCCGTTGAGACAAAATTTGTCATATAATCAGATAATTACAGGACCTACATTGAAAATTACATTCAAATCGGGTATTGATGTTTAAAGAAGAGAATGTCTACATGTGTAATAACTGTTAAAGTGATATTTTCATCGAGTGAAAAATTATCCAGGATTTATTACGTTGAAATCCTTGTAGAAATTGTATTTCGATAATGAATTAAATCTGAAAGAACAATATTCAGGTAGGTTTTTAATTCCATTTGCTTTAGATTTCTATTAATTGCATGTTCAATATGTTAAGATACAGTCAAGGAAATGGGAAAATATAGCATCTCTAATTAAGAAGTTTAAATATAAACATTTTACAATTTTTTATGGTGCGTAAATCTATTACAAGAAAAACTAACAAAATATATTGATGTAAACTAAATATGTGTTTACGTTTTTCGTATATTTGAGATTTTTTGGAATTTGAATTGTCCGCAGACGGTAATTTGTTATGACGGGAAAAAATCATTTTAATCGAATGAGAACGTTTGTAATTTTTCATATGAAATAAAGATTTTTTTACATATAAATATCTTACAGATATCATGTTTTTATCATTATTTTAAATCAACATTCAAAAATAAATAAATATTGGTAAAAGCAATCTTAGTTACAAAAGGAAAATAATTTATTTTATTTAGTTCATTAGAAACAAACGTCTAGTTAGATGCAGAATAAATGGTACTAATTAGTACTGCTTACAATTAATTTTTACTCCGTTGAGACAGCATTTGCCATATAATTAGAAAATTATACGACATACATTGAAAATTACATTCAAATCAAGTACTAATGTCTAAAGAAGAGGAATTCTACATATGCAACACCCAGAGTTCTCGCTGTCACTCGCCATTGCGCCAAATTGCGACTAAATTCTTCATTTGGCGAGTAAACAAGCTATTAGATTCGCCAAATTGCTAGTGCTCAATTTTTGCTTTTTCTTTCTTTTATTTTACGTTTTTCATATATATGCATATATAAATATTTTTAATGTATATAAATTTTTAATACACTGCTCAAAACAATTAAAAGATATTGCAGTTTTGGGTGGATTTTGTATCTGGGAAACTTTTTAGCTGATTGATACATGGTCGATAGACATAGTAGGTTATATGAGAATAAATTACACATGTTTGGCAGAAAAAAATGCATTTTATTGCGCATTTGTGTACAAAAGGAAAAAAACACAATTTGTGCATATGAGAAGAAAAGAATAAGAAAAGATGTTTTCTTCAAAGAAAATCATTTTCAGTAGGGGGTATGGTTTCCACGGGCGGCCAGCAACGTTGAACACCTTTGAGGCATGGACTCAATGAGGCTATTAATGACGAGTTGGGATATTCTGCCCCACTCTTCCATAAGAGCTCTTTCCAGTTCTTGGAGAGTTTGTGGGGGTTTTTGGTGGCCAGAAACTCATCTTCCTTCTCATCTTCCATCATCCACGCTGGCCATTCCATTCGAACGATTCCTTCCTCGAAAAGGAAATCCTCCACCAGGTTTGGACGATGTGGCCTGCAGTTATCGTCCATTAAAATTAAGTTATCTCCGATTGCTGCAGCCTAAGGGACTACAATAGGTCTGAGGATCTCATCTCTATATCGGCGACCAGTCAGAGCTCCATTTCGAATGATGTAGAGGTCAGTGCGCCCGTCAATGAAGATGCCACCATACACCAACACTCCTCCACCACCAAATCTGACACTTTCGTGCACGAACGCAGAATTATTCCTACTGCCACGGTCCCCCCAGATGAAAATACGCCTATTATCCGGATGCACAGAAAAACGGGACTCGTCAGAAAACAGAATATTGCTCCGTTCATTTCTCCTCCAGTACACATGCTCGGTTGCCCATTCCCTGCGGTCGCGACGATGCCTTGATGTTAATCTAACACATACTATCGGTCGGCGAGCATACGGACCTACAGCATGAAGCCGGTTTTGGACAGTCTGAGTTGAAATCGTGGTGCCTGTAGCTGAGCGAAGGTGATGTTGGAGAAGAGTAGCGTTCATGTTTCGGTGTCTCCGAGCTGTTAACGTTAAATACCGATCTTCATTGGGCGTTGTTGCCCGTCTACGACCTTGTCCTGGTCTTCGGCCTGCACATCCACTCTCCAAAAAACGGTTCCAGATCCTGGAAATGACACTTTGTGACACTCCAATGGCTTGCGCTACTTCGGCTTGAGTTTGGCCCCCTTCTGACCTACCAACAATTCTCCAAGCTTCTGAATCTGTCAAATGACTTCGCTGAGACATCGTACTCATCGAAACAAAGCAATCACTGAATGCCGATCATCCTTGTCTTCATTCTCTTTTATCCAGTTGAAAGTCAAATTTCATTCGCTACCGCTGAAGCGACGTTTTTGATGTCGAACTCAAAATTTGCATACTGCACAGTTTGAAAACCAGAAAAATTTGCATTTGTGATTCTCTTCTTCTATTTTCGGCAAAAAAATTTCATTTATATCTTTATTTTATATAAAACTTCAAATATCCTTTAATTGTTTTGAGCAGTGTATATTTGTAACGGATAGTTGAAATTAGATTAAAAACAATCGTTGTCGCAGTTGAACAGATTGAATAAAAGAAGGAACAGTAAAAAAATAGGGTTTTTTTTGTGTGTACTACAAGACGAAATTATTTTGCTAATACATTTTTCATTTGGCGAATGTTTTTGTTTTTAATTAGCCAAATTATAAACGTTGGTCAAATGCCAGCGAGAACACTGGCAACAACTATTAAAGGGACATTTTTATCCAGTCAAATATTATCAAGGTTTTATTACATTGAAATCCTGGTAGAAAGTATGTTTTGGTAATAAATTAAATCTGAAAGGGATAGTTATCTGATAGTTTTTTAATTCTACTTGCTTTAGTTTTCTAATTAAAGCCTGTTAAAAATCGGGAGTCTATACTCATTTGAAAACTCCTGCTCCGGAATGTTAAACCTATGGGCAAGTTGATTTCGATTTTCTCGTTTAAATCTGAATATGTTTAAACGATTTTTTTTTAATGATAGGATAACTATTTTCGATCTCTGTATTTTTGACCTTTTTGATTTTGGTTACAGATATTTTTTAATGTACTTTCATTTTCGGAACCGGTTTTGAAACTGAAAATACCTTTTTAAATAAAACCTGCAACCAGAATAAAGAAGGTAAAAAACTATCATATTAATGATTGAGTTTAGCCATACTGTGCAAAAAAATCGTTTAAAAATATTCAAATTTAAACGAGTATGTCGAAATTAACCTGCCCATAGGTTTGACATTACGGAGCCGGAGTTTTCAAATGAGTGAAGACTCCCCTTTAGACATAGTCAATAAAATGGGAAAATAAAAATAGTGAATGTAATTAAGAAATTTAAATATAAACTTTTAATAATTATTATGGTTCGTAAATCCATTACAAGAATAGCTAACAAAATCTTTGTCAGCTTGGCCTATAAGCGGAAGTAGATTTTGAAGTTAAGCGCTCATTTCAACAACAAAAAATAAAATATGATTAGATATAAACCCAGTTTAAAAATTTTATTTTGCCGCTTTTGAAGAATTTTTAATTTTATTTTTCTGTAAGAGCTGGTTTTATCAGAATCAACTTAAGCAAAATCGGGTCAAAATGCACACTTTTACAATATTTTTTGAAATATATTCTAAATTTTATGAGAAAAACAACTAATATATGGCACATTAATAATGTTCTTAAATAAGAGAAACTGTTCTTAAATAAGAGAAATAAGTTTGAGAGCAAAACTGAATTTAAAAATCAGTCAGAAAACAAGCAGTTTTTTATTTGAATAAAAACGTCAATTCTTCAATCACGATCGCTTCGGGAAATTTTGTTCAAAATACTCACTTTGAAAGTATTTTTTGAAATATATTCTGCCTATATAAAAAAAAAAAACTGCCAATACGGCACATTATACAGTTCCTAGATAAGAGAACCTGTCAATTGGATGCGTTTCAATGCAAAAATTGATTAAAAAACGAGTCAGAAAAAAACGCAATTTCTTATTTGAATACTTCTTCATGTTTTCAATCACGATCGCTTCGGGAAATTTTGTTCAAAATACTCACTTTGAAAGTATTTTTTGAAATATATTCTGCCTATATAAAAAAAACTGCCAATACGGCACATTATACAGTTCCTAGATAAGAGAACCTGTCAATTGGATGCGTTTCAATGCAAAAATTGATTAAAAAACGAGTCAGAAAAAAACGCAATTTCTTATTTGAATACTTCTTCATGTTTTCAATCACGATCGCTTCGGAAAATTCCGTTCAAAATGCCCATTTTCACAGCATTTTTTTAAAAAATATATTCTGCTTTTATCAAAAAACTGGCCATTACGTCACATTATAAACATTATATCACTGTTCCCAAGTAAGAGAACGTGCCATTTGTATGCGTTTAAAATAAAAAATGAATCGTAATATAAACAGTTTGGATTTGACAATTTTTCTTCAACTCATATTTTTGTTTAATTTATTTTTACTATAAGGATTGGTCCTATAAAAAACTTGTTGTGGTAAAAGTTGTAGATGTTATTGAGAAGATCCTAATAAAATTTAATCGGATTTGATAAACTAAGAATTTACGAAGCTATAGATTTTTTTTTCTTTTTCCATTGCTTATTTCTTAACTCATTTTTTTTCTTTTGTGACAGTTCGTTCTATCAAAAACTTGTAAATACGAAAGTTTTAGATAGTATTGAGAATATTTATGTAAAAAAAAAAAATAATAATTCCTTTTGATATCTTGAGAATTGACAGGGTGGCGAGTGGTTAGATAAAAACACAGTCAATATAGAAGATTAATACCAGTATTTTATTAAAAATAAATTCAGTTTATATAATCTCTTTATATTATTGGAGGTATTTTCTGTAAGAAAATGCTGGTAGTTTTCTCCTTTCTTGACTGTGTTTTTCCCGGTTTTCCCTGACCACACGCCACCCTGAATTGAAGAAGTTATGATTTTTTTTTCTTCCAAAAAACCCATTTTTATGTCCTTTGACTTTTGGAACTTTCAGAAACATTTGTGTTTTCCTGTAAAATAAGTAAACCTGGTAACCACCGAAAATAATTTTTGTACATTTTGCACATTTCTGCAGCAAGCCAATTTAATACATCACCTAACTCGTTAAAAGCGCTATGAGAAATAAATTGCTATTTTGTATTGTTCTGCTATCGGTTTAGCTCCATCCACAACAGTTTCTTATTTTAAACATTATTTTTATTCCTCAAAATATTGCAAAGATGTGTATCTCGTAGAATACACCGAGTCTGATGAGATTTAAATCCTTTTATGGTTAGAAAACGCTTTAAATCTTCACTTAAAACAGATTTACTTCGATAATTTGTTACTGGCTTAATCCCTAGTTTGATCTAACATAGGTATGTTAAACTAGAGAATGTAATGTATTTGTAGCTAATTACCTTCATTTTCTAATAACTTCTGAAGTTACGTAGGAATGTTGTTAATGAAGATATTGTAAGGCATTTTATGGAAAACTTATAAATTGTTCTTAGTCTATAAAATAAGGATAAGCGGTTTCTAATCTCCAAATGGCTAAACTAAAGATTTCGTCAGAATAATTAAGAAAATTATCGTTTCTAAATACTCTCAAATTTTCAAAATGCTTTCTCGATAAATTTATGCCTTTTCGATAGTAAAATATTTAATTTTGATTTAACCAATAACTGCAACTTTGTGTATTGCAACAAATTTTTTTTATCATCAGAATAAAAGCAATATATTTTATAGCTGTTGTGTTGTAATTTATAACAAAAACAAAGTTCTGAAAAAACGCTTACGTTTTTTAACATATTAAATTTAAACATTTTTTAAAACATTGAAATGCAGTAATTTCACGATATAAACAATACAAAAAAAATGTAATTTAAAAAATTACAACGACCGATTGAAAAATGATTATTTTTTAGCTAATCGTAAGATAGACTAAGAGATTAAACTTTTGTCCACGAAAAGAATCTAAATTGCTAAGAAAAATATTTATGCGTAAATATTAACTGCATTTTTAAAGACTCGATTATTTGGCCAAACAGAATACTCCAAACGCGTTTATTTGGCTCTGGGGTCGCAGCGTCTCTAAAATTTTCATACTTTCCTACCACAATTTTTGAACGATAATATTTTTTCTAATATTTCATTGTAGATCTTAAAGGAATATGAATGGGAAATATTTGATTTAAAATACTGGTAGAAAAGTGCGAAAATTTTAGGGACGCTGCGACCCCTGTTTGGCTTTCTCACTTTTCGAAAGTTGTTAGTTTTTTAATTAACAGCTAATTTTTCGCTATGCTTTTAACAGTATACTAGTTCTTATATAAAAAAGGAAACAAAATTTTAAATCACATGTAATTCGTCTCTCAATAAATTAAATTAGTTCAAATATTTTGTTACATTCAGGATAGAGTTTTTTTATATAAAAAATAAAATAAAATGCGAGTATCAATTTTCCAAAGAAAATATTTAAATGGTTTTCATTGAGTTGATCAAAATCGGTAAAGCATAATTTTTATGATGATCGAAATGTGGCTTACATAAAAACAATGTCAAATATTACGTACGCCATGGATTAAATAATCATATTTCTGAACCATCGAGAAAAAGAATAAAATGAGGAGTCGAGATTAATCGGAGTATTTTCTCGATTTAATAAGATACAAATTTCTGTTTTTAAAAACCGATGACAAAACAGTTAAATTTTGGTAAAATTCTCCCGTCGCGAAATAGTTAATCTGTATTTTACTAAATATAGAGACTTCACTAAGTAACGAAATTAAACGCCACAGACATCTCTATTCTCGACCGAAAACAAAAACCATTTTCTAAATGGTTAATAAATAAAATTATTGAAAGGTCCACATAACAATATCATACATTGTTGTCTGACAATTTTATTTACATTCAATACATTACTAAACAAAATCATAATTTTTATGTAATTTTTGTAAAACATTACATTTTCAAAAAGCAATTTTTAATTATTTTGATTTACTGTCCTAATATTCCACTTCGCTGGTTTCATTTTTAAACAAAGAAATACTCAGAAGCATATTAAAAATATTTTTGTAACGAGTCATTTTATTCTTCAATTAATCATAGAAGTTTTTATTCTGAAGCTTTTTCAACTTATTTTTTTAGGTCAAGCAAGAAAACTTTTGTTTTAATTTACATTTGTTTTATATTGTGTTATATTTTGTTTTAATTTACATTTTGTTTTATATACATTTTTGATGCCTGTGAATTTTCTTATGCAGCATTGTTTGTATTATTACTTTCACTTTAATGTATCTACATGTTCTTTTTTACTAGATAACAAATTACCATGCTTATACAATACATGATTTAATTCGTATACATACTATAAATCATAATAATTCCTCATTTATTTATGTGTCATTAAAGGAACTTTTTCTTCATTGCTAGCCAGCCATAGCAGTTTTTCCGATATAATTGGTCAACCCTTTCAAATTTCATCTCTATTTGTATATTTCATTCAGTTACATTCAGTTCATTCATTTCAATTACATTTCCTTTTTTTTATACTTGCTGCTCGCTTATTTTCCATTTTTTTTTAATTTATGAATACCCCTATCTTTTTTCAGGTTTTTTTTTCTTACCGTTACATATTGTTTCAAAAATATTGTTGAAGTCTACGCACTTTTAGCTGAGATTTGTGCAATTAACAAATAATAATTACTTTAAATTTAAATTAGTTTTGTTAAAGATTTGAGGAAGCGTTGGAAAATGTTTCATAATCTTCGCTTAACGCTTGATATTTCTTAGTTGGTAAATTAATATTTTGATTTACTGTGCTATTATCTAGCTTCGTCTGTTACATTTTTAAACAAAGATATACTCGAGAATATATTAAAAATTATTTTGTAACGAGCTATTTTACTCTTCAATTAATCATAGGATTTTTTATTCTGAAGCTTTCATTTTCGAACTACAGTTGACTCTCGTTAATTCGATCTCGTCGGGACCACAAGAGATGTTCGAATTATGGAAAGTATGAGAGTAATCACGTTTAAAGAGGTACTATTACAAAGGAATTAATTTATAGTATTTTTTCAACGTATTTCGGCTGTTATCATTAGAAAATGACTTAATATTAAATTAAAAGATATAAATACATAAACTTGTAACCCCTTGAGGGGCAGTGATTTGTATTTATCGCATCTACGAATGAAAAATGTTTTATTAAATTTTTCTTTTCTAACTTTGTTGGGGAAAAAAAAAAAAAACGAGAAATTGCTCTTCTTTATTTAAATATATATTTTTTCAATTTTCCAGTGCGGATTCAGAAGTATGCAAACACAATTGCTTGCCTCTAAAAGGGTTAAGGGATTAGGAACAAACGCAAACGAATAAGGTGTGGAGGTGTCATTGATGGACAAACGAGTGCTAAAAAAGCGGATAATCAAATGCGTGGGACTATATGTACACTTATCCAGAACAATTCTGACAAAAATGAAAGAAAGAAAGCTATCTCAAAGATCTGAAGTCCTGCAGAAAGTAAGGAAAAATGGAAAATCGGGATCACATTAGTTCTAGTTAAACGAAGTCAAGAGAAAGTGAGTTTCAATAAATGAAATTTTTTAACGTTATTCTGCTATTGAAAATTTCGGCTCTTCATGATTAGTTCGAATTAAGCGAAGATTCGAATTATCCGATTTCGAATTAACGAGAGCCGACTGTATTTATTTCCCTTAGAAACAAGACCAAACTTTAGTTTTATTAATTTATCTCATATATATGCTTGAAACCTGTGAGTTCTTTTATGTTTTTTTTTTTTTTTTTTTTTTTTGTATTGTTAATTTCTTTTAATATATCTACATCTTTTTCACTAGATAACAAGCTACCATACTTATAAATGGACTCGGAAAGATACTGTAAATCCTAATAATCCCTCATTTATTTATCTCTGTGTCATTAAAGAAACTTTTTCTTCATTGTTAGCCCACAGCGGTTTTACACAGCAGTTTTTTAGATATAATTGTTGAACTCATTCAATTCTTGTCTCCATCTGAATAACTCAGAGATTAAATTCGCCCTTTTTTTTCTAATTGCTGCTCGTTTATTTTCCCTTTTATTATTTACAAGGTAGAACCCGTCAAATTTTGACCAAAGAAAATGTTTAAGGAGGAAATGTTTCATTAACTTATAATAAACCTACAAAATTATTTATAGTAAAAAATGCATTTTATATTGGTACGTCTAACACTTAAACAAACGATATTTATCGTCAAATTAACGAAATACTATTTCTATAAAACGCAGTTGTAGAATTTGTTAAAATTATACTTCAATCGTACAGATAACCAGTAAAAAATAATAAACATATGATATTGTGATAAAGTTATCAATTAAGGTTCTTATGCTAGTATACCAAAATGATAAAAAGTAAAATTTATTCAACTTTGACTCAATTTTAGAATTTTTTTGCCGTGAAATCTAAACCCTGCATCATTTTCACCATATCAAAATTTACAAATGTGCATTTCATATCTGTATTCACGCTTCAAAAAAATTGGTATTTTAATTTGATAATTTTGATTCAAAAGTTGAAGTCTCAATCCTTACAGCTGTAATAGATATTAAATTGCTGATTTTCATTTACGTGTAAATCAAATTTTGTAAATGAAGTCAAAATTCACCGGGTTTTATAACAGAAGATATTTAAATTTCTATTTATTCCTTTTTAATGAGAAATTGGCAACATAAAGATACAGCACTCAATTTTGTCCCTTTTTTCCTTTGCTTTAAATAGAATTGGAGTACTCCTGTTGCCACGATTAGGAAAAGAGGTATTGAAAGCTACAAAAAAATTAATATTTCAAAAACAAATTAAGTTACAAATTACAGTTTTCAAACAAATTTCATTTAAGAGTAAATTTTTTTCCAACACGATGGTGTAAAAATTGAAAATGTGCGACATTAAGAAGTTTAAAAACTTTTAGTAGCAAAAAGTTGCAATACCGAAATTCATTTAAAGTTTGAAAGTGTTGCCATGCGCAAAATGCCGTATGAGTTACGCACAGATGTGTTTCGCTTTTATAATATAGATAATTTATTATTATTATTCTTATTATTATTTAAAAAAATGCAATACCGAAATTCATTTAAAGTTTGAAAGTGTTGCCATGCGCAAAATGACGTATGAGTTACGCACAGATGTGTTTTGCCTTTATAATATAGATAATTTATTATTATTATTATTATTATTTCAGAGAATCCAAGTCTTCGGCTTTTTCGATACCGGTATTTTAATGCAGAAAATCTTGTTTTATTTTATTGGAACATTTCGCCGATTTAACATAATCAGATTTTCTCTAAGATAATAACAGTGTGCAAAAAGCTGGAGAGTTGGCAATTCTGCTATTTTGAAAATAGTTCTTGTTCTCGGTAAAGAGCTGGGAAATCTGAAGTATACCTTTATCTTTTGATTGGTTTAACTCTTTGCTGCGCAGGGCAAATTCGTTGCTTAAGGGTTGAAATTAATGACTGACACCGGAATTTGAAAACAACTTTATTTGTAAATAAGAAAAAGCTATATTTCACGCTTTGAAATAACTGTAATTTTTTTAAACTAAAATTCAGGTGCCAATGTGGCGTTTGAGAATTGAAATTAAGTGGTTTAATAGATATATCACCAATCTGCAAGGGGTTAATTCCGCAGCATTTTTTATTTTATTCGTTTTCTTATTGATCCATATTTAATTTCTACAAATGGAATACTTCTGGTTTTTTACTTTCTTCTATCTTCAATAGAAGAAAGTATTGTAATCGAAATTTTTTCCGACTTCCGGTTTTCGACGGATTTACACGTTTTAGGGGTCAGAGATTCCAAAAAACATGTTTTTACAAAATGTCTGTCTGTCCGTGTGTCTCTGTGTCTGTCTGTATGTCGGCATTCTACCATCAAAAAGTGTATGAAGTTATCCATAGAATTGAACCAAATTTTTTGTGAGTGTTTTTGGCTGTGGCAAGCAGGTCCTTCTTCAGTTTTGAAATATTCCGCCGGAAGGGGGCGCTGCAATCGCGATTTTTGTGCCATTTTCAATATAGTACCGACCAAAAGTATATGAAGTTATGCATCGAATTGAACCAAATTTTTACTTTCTTCTATCTTCAAGAGAAGAAAGTATTGTAATCGAAATTTTTTTCGACTTCCGGTTTTCGACGGATTTACACGTTTTAGGGGTCAGAGATTCCAAAAAACATGTTTTTACAAAATGTCTGTCTGTCCGTGTGTCTGTGTGTCTGTCTGTATGTCGCCATTCTACCATCAAAAAGTATGTGAAGTTATGCATCGAATTGAACCAAGTTTTTTGTGTATGTGTATGACTATGGCTAGTTGGTCCTTCCTGAATTTGAAAAAAATTCCGCCGGAAGGGGGCGCTGCAATCGCCATTTTTGTGCCATTTTCAATATTGTACCTACCAAAAAAGTATATGAAGTTATGCAACGAATTGAACCAAATTTTTTGTGTATGTGTATGACTATGGCTACCTGAATATAACTACTGAGTATGACTATGGCTACCTATAGTTGGTCCTCCCTGAATTTGAAAAAAATCCGTCGGAAGGGGGCGCTGCAATCGCGATTTTTGTGCCATTTTCAATATTGTACCCACCAAAAGTATATGAAGTTATGCATCGAATTGAACCAAATTTTTTGTGAGGTGTATGACTATGGCTAGTTAGTCCTCCCTGAATTTGAAAAAAATCCGCCGGAAGGGGGCGCTGCAATCGCCATTTTGTGCCATTTTCAATATTGTACCGACCAAAATATGTGAAGTTATGTATCGAATTGAACCAATTTTTTTTTGTATCTGTATGACTATGGCTAGTTGGTCCTCCCTGAATTTGAAAAAAATCCGTCGGAAGGGAGCGCTGCAATCGCGATTTTTGTACCATTTTCAATGTTGTGCCGACCAAAAGTACATGAAGTTATGCATCGAATTGAACGAAATTTTTTGTGTAAGTATATGGCTATGGCTAGTTGGATCGCCCTGAATCTCGAAAAAATCCGCCGGAAGGGGGCGCTTCAATACCGAATTTTATGCCATTTTCAATATTGCACCACATAAAGGTGTATGAAGTTAATTCTAGAACTGAACTAAACATTTTGTATATGATTATTTTTTGGTAAGGCAAGAAAGTCCTCCCTGAATTTGAAAAAAAAATTTGCTTATCTTCTATTGTCCATCTTCTCGTGCAGAGACGGAAATTCGTTTTTACTCCGATTAATTGATTGAAGCAGAAATTTAAGATGAAAATCAAAGTTGGTAAGGTATTGAATTAAAATTATTAAAGCATTAAAATGAGTAACTATTTTTTTTTAATATTAAAATGTATGTATGAGATAGAAGAAAGTTTTGGGATTGGCACATCCAACTAGTTTTTTATCGCTTTCTGATTGGTTCATGTTAATGTGCAGAAATGAAATACTTCTGTTTCCACGATGACAAAAAAAATATTAAAAAAACTACAAAAAATTAATAATTTAAAAACAAACTGAGATACAGCTTTTAAACAAATTTCATTTAAAAATACATTTATTTTCTCTACACGATCGTGTAAAAATTGGAAATTTGTGATGTTTAGAAGTTTAAAAATTTGCAGTACCGAAAATTGTAAAACTAAAATTTCATTTAAAATTTGTATATGATTGCTACAGGAATATAAATTTTTAATCCATGGCGTACATAATATAGGACTCTGTTATTACATAAACCATATTTTGCTCATCATAAAAATGTTGTTTATTATTATTATTATTTTAAATATATAATTTATTTATAATCCTAAAATTTTAATTTTTAAAAATATAATTTTCCAAATAGTCGTTGTAATTTTTTAAATTACATTTTTATTTATTTATTTATTTATTTATTTATTTATTTATTTATTTATTTATTGACTATAATCAATTGTTTCAAATTTATTGTTGAATTCTAGATATTTTTAGCATATAATTATGCAATTAACAAAAAAAGGATTAGTTTAAATTCAAATTTGTAATATTAAAATTTATTTAAACAATTATGCATAACGTTTTAGCTCAAAATAACTAGCGAGTCCACATATGCTACCATACATTCTTATCTGTCCATAATATTTACAATAATTGCATTATTAAACAAAATTATAATCTACATGTAATTCTTGTAAAAGACTACATTTTCAAAAAGTAACTTTTAATTAGTATTTTTATTTACTGTGCTAATATTTAACTTCGTCTATTCCATTTTTAAGCTATGAAAAACTCAAGAACACATTAAAAGTATTTTCTGTAACGAGCCAATTTATTCTTCAATTAATCATAGACTTTTTTTATTCTGAAGCCTTCAAACTATTCTGCTTAGTACAAGATAAGAAAACTTTTGTTTTATTAATTTATATCATATATATTCTTGAAGCCTTAGAACTCCTTTATGTTGTATTTTTTGTAATATTACTTCTGTTTAATACATCTACATCTTTTTACTAGATAAAAAGCTACAATATTTATAAATTGTTTAACTCGTAGAGAAATTATAAATCATAATAATCCGTCAATTTTTTCTCTCTGTGTCATTAAAGGAACTTTTTTCAGCATACTTAGCCATGGATTTTACGAGTACATAGCAGTTTTTTAGATATAATTGGTGAATCCTTTCTAATTTTGTCTCCATTTGAAAAATGTAGATATAAAAGAAAATAAATTTTCCCATCATTTAGAATTAATATTAACAGCCAGATCAAATACAAGCCTAATCAAAAGTATTCGAATATTATTTGGCTGTAGATATCAACCATATTTCCCTAAATAACGAAGTTTTGTTAAAGATTTCAGGAAGCATTGGAAAGTGTTTCATAATGTTTGCTTTATACATATTTTTTCTTACTTGTTTAATTATTATTTTGATTTATTGTGCTAATATCTTGATTCGTCCACTTCATTTTATGCTATGAAATACTCCAGAACATATTAAAAACGTTTTTGGAACGGGTCGTTTTATTCTTCCAATTAATCATAGAAGTATTTTTATTCTGGAGCTTTCAATTTATTCTCCTTGGAACAAGACAAGAAAACAATTGTTTTCTTAATTTACATCATGTATATATGCACGCGCAAAAAACTGTTCTGCGAATCCTCCCCCCCCCCCCCCATAGAGAAAACTCGATTGGGGCTCAAGGAGGAAATTTTCATATGACACAGAGTCAGTACACTAATCTCTGATTACAATACAGATCGGAGAAACTAAAACTTTTATTTTGATTACACATTTTCCACATGGGTGTCATCACAGGCAATTAATGGTGATGGCACCCATGTGGAAAATGTGTAATCAAAATAAAAGTTTTAATTTCTCCAATCTGTATTGTAATCAGAAGTTAGTGTACTGACTCTGTGTCATATGAAAATTTCCTCCTTGCGCCCCAATCGAGTTTTTTCTATGGGGGGGAGGATTCGCAGAACAGTTTTTTGTGCGTGCATAACATGTCCGTTTCTTGCGATACACGTACGGTTCCAACGCTCTTTAGGGTTTTCGCATGCGCTGAGCATTTTGCGATGAAAAAAAATGGGTGTTGCCATTGGAAATTTTCGAGTTTCTGTAACTATAACCGTAACCGTGAGCGCCATTTTGTTGTCGTTCACAGAATCTCAAGCTCATACCTCTGAATAGCTATATCTGAAATTTCATTTCGATCGGTTGAGCGGACTGGCCGCTAGAGCTCCGTATATCGGCAAAGTTTTTTTATGACCACCCTGTACTTTAACTTTAATATAGCTACATCTTTTTTTACTTGTTAACCAACTACCATATTTATAAATGATTTAACCCTTTGAGGGGCAAGCAATTGCGTTCGTGTAATTCTGAACTCCCACCGGAAATTTGTAAAAAAGTTATATCAAAAGAAGGAAAAGCAATTTCACGACTGTTTTCCACCAAAGTTAGAAAAAGGAAATTTAATGATATTTTTCTGGTGTAAAACTTCATCGATCGTAGGTGGTATATAATATATACCGCCGCCCCTCAAGGGGTTAACTCATACAGATACAATAAATCATAATTATCCCTCATTTATTTCTCTCTGTGTCATTAAAGAAACTTTTTGTTCTTTGTTAGCCAGCCATAGCTGTTTTTTCGATATAATTGGTGATCCCTTTCAATTCATATCGCCATTTGAATAATCCAGAGATAAAATTCCCCCTTTTTCTAATTTTCCCTATCGATACTTCCTATCATTTTCAGGTTTTTTTTTTTAAATTTTTCTGCAATTACAGTCATTGTTTCAAAACTATTGTTAAAGTCTACTTATTTTTAGCAGGAAATTGAGCACTTGACGCATAATAATTAATTTAATTTCAATTTGTAACAGTAAAATTTATTGAAATAATTATGCATAAAATTTCAGTTCAAAATAACAAATTAGTCCACGTATTAATACCATACATTCTTATCTGTCCATTTTAATTACAATAAATATATTATTAAATAAAATCATAATTTGTACGTACTTTATGCAAAACACTACACTTTCAAAAAGTTTTAAATTATTATTTTAATTAACTGTGTTAATATCCAACTTCATCTGTTTCAATTTTAGACTGAGAAATATTCAAGAAAATATTAAAAATATTTCTGTAACGAGCGATTTTAATCTTCAACTGATAATAAAACTTTTTGTTTTGAAGTTTTCAAACTATTTCCCTTAAAGCAAGACAAAAAAAATGTTTTACTATCATACATCATATAGATTCGTGAAGCCTGTGAGTTCTTTTTTTCTAACATATTTTTCGTATTATTACTTTCTTTTTAATATAACTGCATCATTTTTACTAGATAACAAGCTACCATATTTATGAATGATTTAACTTATATAGATACTATAAATCATAATAATCCGTCATTTATTTTTCTCTGTGTCATTAAAGGAACCTTTTCTTCATTGTTAGCCAGCCATAGTAGTTTTTTGTTTCGGTATAATTGGTGAACCCTTTCAATTCTCATCTCCATTTGAATAATTCAGCGATAAAAATTCCCCTTTTTTTCTAATTGCTGCTCGTTTATTTTCCCTTTTCTTTCTTCCCTTTTTCCCATCTTTTTCAAGCTCTTTTTCTTTAATTTCTAATGTCACCAATTGTTTCAAATTTATTGTTGAAGCCTACGTATTTCTAGCATAGAATTATGCAATTAACAAATATTAATTAGTTTAATTTCTAATTTAAATTACTAAACTTTATTGAAATATTTATGTATAATGTTCAACATTAGCTAATTACTTTAAAAACATACCTCTTATCAAAATGATTTCGGTATGGTGAGGTAATTAGATTATAAATTGCGTTTTCGTTTAATTAAACACATAACACTATTTTTTTAGAGTTATTTAATTTATATGACGTTTCTCATTGATTCATTAAAGATAGGTTGTTGATAGCTAAGAGTTAACTGGCATTTCATCAGAATTTTTCTTAGCGACAGCATAATTTCAAAAGCAAATTGTTACAAAACTACCTGATTTACGTCTTTTTAATTCAGATATGTTTACCTTACAGTTGTGTACATTAAGTTGACATAAAAATTTTATTAAGTGGTAACTTATAGTATATAATTTTAACTTTTTGAAATTCCGGTTAATTTGTGTACAATTTGTGTTAATTTACATCAAATGTGTTCTTGAAGGCTGTGAGTTTTTTTATGTAACTTTTTTTGTATTATTACTTTCTCTTTAATATATCTACATCTTTTATACAATCTACCATATTTATAAATGATTTAACTCGCATAGATACTATAAATCATAATAATCCCTCATTTATTTCTCTTTGTGTCATTAAAAGAAATTTTTCTCCATTGTTAGCCAGACATAACAGTTTTTTTACATAACTGGTGAAACTTTTCAGTTCTTGTCTCCATTTGAACAATTCAGAGATAAAATTTGACTTTTTTCCTAAATGCTGCTCATTTATTTTTCTTTTTTATTTATGAATATCCCTATCGTTTTCAAACTTTTTTTTCATTTTTTTTACTGTCACCAAATGTTTAAAAACTATTGTTGAAGTCTCGAGCATCGAATTATGCAATTACCAAATATTAATTATTTTAAATTCTAATTTGTATCATTATTAAACTTTATTGAAATGATTATGCATAGTATTCAGCAGTAGCTAATTTCTTTTAAATTATACCATTTTCAGAAAAATTTAGGTATGCTGAGGTAATTAACCCATTAGTGCCTAGCGTCCCTTTTTAAGGACGCTTCAAAAGGTGCATTCAGCACTGTTTTTTACACCGGTAAAAAAGAAAAGCAATAATTATTTTATTTAAATGATGCATTTTCTTGATTAATCAACTAAACTTAAATCTTCTGAAAATAGTGGTGCCAACCAAATAAAATTTACGCAAAAGATGCTGGGCACGAATGGGTTAAATTTTAAATTGCGGCTTTGTTTTCTTTAAAACCAAGCATTATTTATGATTTTATATAATCATTTAATTTGTACAACGTTTCCCATTCTTTCTTTTCAAAGATATTTTAGTTAGTCAAGATATAGTTTGTATTTCATCACATGAGTTTTTAGCAGAAGCATCATTTTAAAAGCACATTTCTGCAAAATTATCTGACTTTAACCGTTTTCATTCAGTTATGTTCGCACTTCAGTTGTTTACTTTAAGCTGTCATATAAGTTTTATTTTAAGTGGTAACGATTAATATATACTTACATGAGAATATATTAAGAATATTTTTGTAAAGTCACTTTAATCTTCAACTAATCATAGAAGTTTTTATTCTGAAACTTTCAAGTTATTCCCCTTTAGAAAGAGACAAGAAAAATTTTGTTTTGCCAATTTACGTCATATATATTCTATATAGCTTTTTTTGTTATTACTTTCTCTATCTTTTTTACTAGTTAACAAGCTACCATATTTATAAATGATTTAACTCATATAGATACTATAAATCATGATAATCCCTCATTTATTTCTCTCTGTGTCATTAAAGGAACTTTTTCTTCATTGTTAGCTAGACATAGTAGTTTTTTTTCTATGTAATTGGTAAACCCTTCCAATTTTTCTCTCCATTTGAATTATTCGGAGATAAAATTTCCTTTTTTTTTCTAATTGCTGCTCATATATTTCCTGACATTTTTATAATTGTTTTTAAAGTTCCCTATCTTTTTCAGTGTTTTTCATTTCTATTTGTACTGTCACCAATTGTTTCAAATTTATTGTTGAAGACTACGTATTTTTAGCACAGAATTATGCAGATAACAAATACTAATTAGTTTAATTTTTATTTTGTATTAATAAACTTTATTGAAACGATTATTATGTGTGATATTCAGCATTGGCTAATTTCTTTTATACTATATTTCTTGTCGGAATAATTTTGGTATGGTTGGGTAATTAGAATATAAACTGCATTTTCTTTCTTTCTTAAAAATCTAACATTTTTATTTTTTTAAATTATTTAATTTTTACCACGCATCTTATTCCTTCATAAAAAAGTCAAGGTATTTAATCACGGTTTATTTAGCAGAAGCACGAATTCAAAAGCAGATTTTTACAAAAAATCTAACTTAAATCTTAGGTATGTTTGCAATATAGTTGTTTACATAAAATTAACGTAAATGTTTAATATATGATTTTAACTTTCTTGAAATGTCGGGTAATTTATGTATAAAATTAAATTCTAGAACAAGGCATATAAACTAATAGCTGATGTTTTCCAGATATACCTCAAATGTATATAAGGAAAAACCCCTGTGAGGTAACTATTCTCATAACGGACGTGTCCCATATAGCACAAAAGCTCCTCAGTACCTCCCCAGGAGCTCCAAGACATCCCATATATTCCTCCTAAAACTAAAATGACAAGATCAGGACGTCCTGGGGAAAAGACTTTTACGGTGTCCTCAGGAATGAGCTCCCAGTAACGTCCCACGGAGCTACTTCCCAGGGACGCTACTCCTGAGGAAATACCTGGGAAATCACTCCTGGGGAAGTACCCGGTTATTCATTCTTGGGGAAGTGCCCAGGAAGTCACAGTGCTGGCGCCATCTTATGAATGATTCTGGAGTACAATACTCAATTTTTTTTTAATTAAAATGTTGAATACAATTTAATCGGTATCGATTATTAATGAGTTAATTTTATTTTATTAAATATTCGATTACTTATTTTTAAGCAAATTAGATAATTGTTATTAAATTTTTATAATTTTTAATTACTGCTATAACTTTTAATCTTTTTTAGTTAAATTAAAAATTTTAATTTATTATTTTAATTAAATCCTTTTTTATATACTAATCACTATTATGTATCTTCTAAACCAAATTTGGTTCATTTATCAATATTTTATTAATTATTAATAAATAGCCTATTGCGTTTCGGTTTTTTATTATTATTCCTTTTTATTAATTTAGAAATTAATATAACTTGTTTAAATGAACTAAATAGTAAGCTTCTAAATTAATACTCTAAAATTTTTAAATAGAAGACAATTCTAGTTCATATATTTTTTTCTGAAATTCAGAGGTAAATGTATTTATGGAAAGAAAAAAAAAAGAGATTTTTAACGCAAGTTTGATCATAAGTACCCGTTTAAAACTTTGTTATGAAAATTATCTAAATCGAGTTCTGATGCATTTTAATATCAGATATTAAATATTTATATATATATATATATATATAATTAGATAACATATTTACTAAACTCTATTTAAATAAATAAATAAATAAATAAATAAACAAACAAATTTGTCGCGACGAAACTAAATATTTTTATCCCAACACATAACATCAGCTCAAAGATAGTGCAGCAATTCATTTTAAAATGGTATATTTGGATTTAAAATATATAAATATTGAGCTGCACCCCCCCCCCCATTTCCGAAATATATACCGATACGTGGTTTATTTGAAAAGATTTTCTGTTTAAAAAATGTAAATTCACGCAACTTAAAAGTTTAATTCAGGTTATTATCAATTACCTACCGAATGCTTAGCCTATTTTGTTTTATTTATCATTAATTAATTTTTTTTAAATCTAAATAGGACTGATTAACAATTTATTTTTCTAATTTATTTTATAGATTACAAAACATAATATTATTATTGTTATTTAAATTCTGAAAGATAAAATGAAGTTTTCATTAAGAAAACTTCTGAAATATCAATAACATTATAGATTTTGAAATTACAGATAAATATTTATCTGTATTTCATAAACATATAGTTTAACACAATTTTTAATTGAAGAGTATTTTGACATCACTTAAAACTTTCATTTAAAAAACCGATTTTCTATTCTATTTCTTCGGATATCCTTAGTTAGGTGACGATGAATGCATAGCATACAATACTCAGCATGGACATAGTTACCAGTCCAACACTCAGGCACTCAATAGGCTAATCACGCCCCTCCAATCAATTTTGACAGCGAGGAATTTTCGTGGGAAATCATTGAATGAGAGGAAGAAAAAAAAGAGTGTTTTTCCAAGAATTAGAAGTGAAACTGTGAGTTAGTAACACAAATTTGTTTGTAGGTGTAAAAGAAAGTATATGTATACATGTATTAGTTTGGGATTTTTTTAAAAAAAATAGTTGATAAAAACATCTTATATTTAAAAAAAAGTTATCAGTTTTTTCAGACTTTTTAAATTGCCTAAAATCTTAGTTTCTAAAATTACATTTCAAGTAATCAACAAAAATATTTCCCGTCGTTAATTAAATGAAAAATGGTGCATATTTTATTTTTTATGATCACAAAAATTTTATACAATTTTAAAGGCTGCTAAATGGAGATTTAACTGTAAATTAATTTTATTTATAATAATAAAAAAATAAAAAGGTTTTGTAACAGATTAAAATTTTATTAATAGTTTCTATTTTATGCCATTCAAATTCAAGCAGTGTTTCAGTGTAATGATGGAATTTTACAATTGATTTTCTCACCAAATCCTGTTACAATTAAGTTATACAAATTTGTATAATGGTGTGTTTTCAATGACAATGCAGAATTTTAATATTTTTACAATGTTATAAAATAATACTGTGCTTTAACCGTATTTTTCAATCCCGCGACAAGTGATATCCAAACATTTGTAACTCGTACCGTCGTGTAAGAATTTCATTAGTAACGGATTTGATTATTCGTTAATAAATACTCGCCAAAACATACCTAATCACTTTAAAACGTGTTTGTTCATTGGTTGTATTTATGACGGCCAATTATCAACATGAGGGACATATCAAGGGAGGGGGGGTTGCCCTCAGTGAAGGTCTTTCTAAAGGAACCTAACCCGTATTTACGCAAGGAAATCCAAGATTCGAAGAAAACCCCTGGAAACTCCGAACGATTAGGCAGATGGGTGCGATTTAGCACCTCCTATCTACCAGTTTCGAGATCAGAATCTCTTCACTGCTAACTATGAAACGAACTAGAAACTATCCCACTAGGAAAAAAAGACTAAGCAAATTTATATATTTTTTTCATAAATTTGTATAATAAGAGTACCTTTTACCAAGCGTAAAAAAAATAAAATAAAATAAAAATAAAAATAAAAAATCGATAAAAATTTCTGTAAAAAAAGTAAGAGCGAGAGAGAGCAAAAAAAGTTTCATTTTTGAACGGATTTACTTAGATTTTATTTGTCAATCATTTAAAAAAAAAAAAAAAAAAAAAAAAAAAAATCAAGGGACACATTAAGGAGGAGGATTGCTGCCCTCCGGAGGGTCTTTCTAAAGGAACCTAACCCGTATTTACGCAAGAAAGTTTAAGATTCGAAGAAAACCGTGGAAAACTCCGAACGATTAGGCCGACGGGTGCAAACTCAGCACCTCCCATCTACCAGCTTCGAGAGCAGAATCTCTTGGCCGCTGGTGGGGTTCTCTATGAAACTGAAACAATGAAATATTTCAAAGAGTAAAAATTAGGAAAGAAAAGACTAAGCAAATTTATATATATATTTTTTCATGAATTCATTTAATAAGAGCACCAAGAGAAAAAAGAAAAAAAATCGATTAAAATTTCTGTGAAAAAGGTAAGAGAGAGAAAGAGCAAAAAAGTTTTATTTTTGAAAGGATTCACTTAGTCTTTATTTGTCAATCATTAAAAAAAAATTCATAATTTAAGGAAACTATGTGTTTTAATCTCTTGCTATTTTAATCTCTGGAAATAATATTTTTACTAACTAAAATTAAATTTTATAGGGGATATCATCAGAAACGTTTTACATCATTCGTTGTGTGTTAAAATATATAGTTCATAATCAATTTTCTAATTACAAAACGATCTTAATGGATTTGTAGTATTAAAAGCTAAAAGGATATTTTTATCATTTAAAAATACAATTTCATTTAAAAAAATTAAAATTCGAAAACATTTATGTTAAAACAAATAATTATTGATAATTTATTTAGAGTTATTAATTTAAATTTATGTCGAATGTATGAAAAAGGCACAAAAAATGAAGACATTTCCTAGTTTTAAGTTTCAAAAGCGGAGTAAAAATGCATCTATACCTCAGAAACCTTTATTCCTTACTGGCCCTACAGCACAACGGTGAGAGCGCGCGTCCAGAATACCAAGGTACTCGGGTTCAAATCCAGCAGGAAAAATGAAGGTAAGAAATTTGTTACTGAATAATCTCTGTTTATGTAAATCCGTCTGAATAATAGAAAAAAAAGCATTCGTGTTTTCTTCTAAAAAAATTTAAATTAAATCATAGCTCTAATTAAAATTTTTTTTGAACATATTAGTGACCTTGAAGTTTCCCAAAGTCCTCCTATATCACTTCCTCAAAACTTCCCCAGAACCTCCCGGGGAGGACCCTGAAGGAGGTCCTGGGGAGCGTGCCAGGATGCTGTAAAGCGGACATTTTCGGTTCCTGAGGACCTCCTGGTGACAATTTTCTGCATCCTCAGGGATGCCTGGGGGATGACGGTCCTGGGATGTGAATCCTCCCCAGGACATCCTGGGGAGGCAAGTGTGCTATATGGGGTTTAACCTTTTAATCCCCCCGGTAAAATTTATGCTGCCATCAGTGTTCCCAAATTCGTGGATTTTTTAATCAAATCTTACGTATTCTCACCAGAAATTTAAAATGCATATTTTGCTCTATTCAAATGTTTATTCAAATGAAAAATCTTTATCATCTATGCTGGAGCATAAGTTTTCATTATTGTTTTACTTCTATTTATTTCGCTTTTTTTCGGGTAAATATAGTTGAAATAATTTATTTTTAAGGAAAGTTAGTTAACTAGCTCACATTTCAAATCGCAATTAGAGTGATAAAGACTCATTATATTCTCGCTTATATTTCATTTTTATGAGTTATGTCAGATGTATTTCTTTTTATTTAGCTTATGTGTTTGTTCACAAACATTTAGAAAATATTAACTAGAAGAGAGCTTGCAAGCTGATCAAAAACATGGAATAGGTGAAACTTACCTATACTTAATTTTCACAGATACATTAACTTCTTCATATAATCACATAAGGGCATTTTTTTGTATGGTGGTATGCTGCATTTTCTACGTATTGTTATTTTCATTTCAAATAGAAGAATTTCATTCAAATCCTTTAAATGACTGCCATAAAATATTGAAAGAAATATATCTGGCATAATAAATAAAAGCTACAATATTTTTAAAACTTTATCACTCTAATTGTGATGTGAAACTTGAGCTACTAAGTTTTCTTTACAGTCATTACAATACTTAAGACGACTGATTCCATTAACAAGTGTTTCATATAAGCTGCATATGCTTCGACATTTTCTCAAAAGAATGCTTGGTACATTACAATATTGTTACATAGTGTTTGTGGATTAGTGACATGTGCAATTAAAAAGATTAGCTCTGCCAATGGTACAATGAATTACAATTTTTTATTATGTGTTAGAATGTTTCAGTGCTATGAGTAGCATTTTTTCTAGAATATAAAACATGACGAATTTAAAGCGATATGAATGTAGATTCAACTTTGTATCTCAAAATGTAATCCTGTAAAATTTATTCAAATTTCCAAAATATTGTCTATATACTATGAATTTTCTTTTTTTATTATCATGTACCACTTATTTTTGCTTCCACTTATTAAAGGGAACTTGTCAAAAGTAGTACATATCTTTAAAAATGAAAGACTAAAATTCTTTATGCATGAACAAGTGTTAAAGCTCTTAGAGAATAGGAATGCTGAAACCCCAAAAGAGGTATCGCTTCGTCTTCTTCGAATTTTCGGAAGTGCAAATTTTTACATATTCCTTAGTACGTAATATGAATATATGTTCAAAGATATTACAAAATTCTCAGAAAAATCCTTTATATGAACATCTAAAAACAGAACAAAATTTTTTTTCTTAGAATTCTACAATTGTAATTTATGAAACAATATAAAATCTATTTCTTGCATAAATTCTAAGATTAACAGCACTAAAATAATTACGCATTTCTTTTTCCCTGGATTAAAATCTTATTTAAAAAAGAAATTCCGAACTTTTTATATAAATTTTTTAGAATTTTTATTGTATGAAAAATGCCATGGTTTATAGGTATCTACGCTTCAAGTAGTTTGAAGCACGTATTATCAGAATTTTTAAAATATAGTATTTGCCTTATTGTGTGAAAACAAATTCCATATTCAGATCTTAAGACCATTATTTTACACAATTTATGGTGCTAAAACACTTAAAATCCCTTGAATTCCTTTATGCACTAAATCTGTCTTTATATTTCAGTTTATATTTACCTATTTTTTAAAAATAAATTGTAATTTGAAAAAGGCTAATTTTTACTGTTTCGATTTTGTTTAATATATGTTTTATATTACGATAGTTTCAATTTCAGAGTAATTAAAAAAAAAAATCTGAAACCAATGCTGAAAAAGTAAAACCTAGGCTGGTTGTGGATCGTCCTTAGCTATCTTGTGTAAAGCAATAATGAAAAATATTAAAATTTGGCCGAAATATTTGAAAAGAAGGCCGCCATAGACTTTACATTATCATCCGGGACTTTTTCTGTGCCTAATGTTGCACCTTAAGTAAGCTTTCTGGGTCGAATCGTGATTAACCTTGTTCAAAATAATCCACATATTACGAAACATTAGAATGAACTTGCTAGCAACGAATAAATAATGGACATGAAAGCAGATCATAAAAATACAACATTAACTATTAAACTTACGCTGTAATATTCAATGATTGACCTCTTAACTGATCAATATTTAAAAGAGAAATTCAAATAATGCCTACTTGTTTCAAAATTTTTACATAATATTCAATCTTTAATCGTTTCTGGTGTTTTTTAAAAACCGATTTTTTTTTTTTTTTTTTTTTTTTTTTTTTTTTTGTGTGTGTGTGTGTGTGTGTGTGTGTGTAATTTAATCAGAAAAATGTTTAGATTAAACAATGCAAAATTTACAGTATTTGTTTGCTTAAACTTCGCGATAAAATCAAACAAAAGTTGCTATCTTTGAGCGCCTAAATAAATACAAATTGCAATGTCGATTTAACTATTATCGAAGAAATAAAACGAATATAAAAGAAGATCGGTGTTTATAGTCTAATATAAATCGTATACTTGATTTGGCTTCCCGCAAAATGAATTTTCTAGAAAAATGTGGTTTTACCACAGCGCACGATCTATCAGGCTAAATTTTCAAACTCCATGTTTCACGATTTTAACTTTTTCTAGAAAATTACTCTATGCGATTAGTTCAGTATAAGGTCTCAATTATAGTTTGTTTATACTTTGATGTTTATTTTTGTACTTGCAACTTGTTTTATATTATCTCTGAGTGTACTCATTCTTTTACCCTTTGTACTACCGTGTTACAGATCTGCACTATACCCAAAAGTCAATAGTACACAGTGAATTTTTAAGAACGATTTTATTTGTTGTTCCTATTATCCAATACAAAGGTGTTGCCAGTGCGCTACTTTTTTTAATTCAGATTTCACGATTGGCACCACACTTTTGATACCGTAAATTTGGCTTTGTTTTCATTTTAATTAGTATGAAATTAAATAAGTCGAATTTTACCATTTCAAACAGTGGTGCCTATCAGGAATCTGGATTAAAAAAAGTAGCCCATCTGGCAACACTGCAATATACCAGCTAATACAAATGGATCATTAGATTTCTCAACAGACAATAATATTGAATTAATTTCTCATACCAAAGTTTTGTTTTTCATTTGAGAAGCTTCAGATCGATATCGCAAAAATTAACTTTGTAAATTTTGTAAAGTTGGAGGAGTCCATCCGAAAGTAGATTTCTTTTAATATGCTTTTGAATACTTTACAATTTTGTATTATAATATGTACAATATTTATAAAAAATAAGTATGTCAATTTCTGCTTTTTGTAGATGTGAAAAGAGTACCTTTTATAGCCAGGGGTGGGGAAATACATCATTTCGCTTGCCAGTGGCGAGGGAATTTTCTGACAAGGCTAGTACATTTTTAGTTTTTGAAAAAATGAAGGTGATAGAGACATTATCAGAGACACTTTTTTAATCTAGATATTTTAACTTTCCAAATCATTACAGTGTAAATTCGGTACTAAGTTCTATCTTGTATTAAGCTTACCTCTGTTGTATATATTTCTTAATATTACAGAAAAAAAGAATTACGAAAATTCATTGTAGTAACAGTAATTTCATTTGTAATTGCATGTGATTTTGTCATAACTATTTTCAACTGCATGTGTGTTGCATCTTCCAGGCTGGTGAAATAAATCCTTGGCTGCTAAGATTTTTGAAAAATTCCCCACCCCTGTAGCAGATGTAAATTTTCCAATTTGGTGGAAAAAATCCGAGCCAGGATTCAAACCAAGGATATATAGGCTGAAGCCGCCAATGCTCTTGCAATTGAGCCATCCCGGACAAGAGCACTGGTGGACTATTTCACCCAAATAACCTTAACGATTGCGTAATCTGGTCTGATTCTATGGATCATCTCCACAGAATAAATCGAAGGTCAATATACCTTTTAGTCCATTTCTAAATTTTTTAATTATTTTTTACATGCTCGAAATGACGTATAACATCTGAATCAATATTTTTAGAATCGGAATTGCTGAGCCACAAAAGGGTAAACTATAATGAAACATCCGTATTTAAAAGTTAAATGCAAATATGCAAATAGTTAAGAAGGTTATGAACAAAAATACAGATACAAATATACAAATACTCTTTTTTTAAAGTTAAATACTTAGTTAATATACAATAAAGAAGTCGATCAAATTATAGGGATTTTGAAATAAACAGTTCTGTCATATTCTTGATATACAATCGAGTCTCTATATAACGAAATTTATGGTTTCAGTAAAAAATTCGTTATATAGAGAAATTCCTTGTATAGAGAATGACGTTAAAATTCCTATTTAATGTGTAAATTTTGGAACAAATATTATTTTTGATATGTTTAATTAAGAATTTGAAATGTTTAAATATAAATATCAACCTAATATTTTATTTCTTAATTATTTAAACATTTTCATAAAAAAGAGAATAGACATTTATTTGAAATCTTAATGAAGATCTCATAAGGAAAACTTGCAGTAATTTTAGACTGGGAAGAAGACTGCCATTACTGGAAGATGCCTGGGAAGGGGAGAGTGTGAATTGGTTGGCCTTAAAGAACAAGGAAATTCAAAGTAGAGAAGTAATATAAAAAACTTAGCTCTGGACAATAAATCAGGAATAAGTGATGGGAAATTCATTTCATGGGATTTTGAAGCTTATTAAATATTGAATAAATAAAGAATATTTTATGGAAAAATTCGTTATATGGAGATAGCTATTTCGGTATATAGAAACTGTTTTTAATGTAATCATGAGAAAAGGGGACCGTTCCTACTAAAAGTTCGTTATATAGAGAAATTCGATGTATGGAGTTCCGATGTAAAGAGACTCGACTGTATTTTCTATAAAATTATGGTATGAACGATAGTCTAAACAAAACTGTTTTTGTGAAATAATGTACAATCTTTCGTTACGCAGAGGGACCGTTCCTACTAAAAGTTCGTTATATAGAGAAATTCGATGTATGGAGTTCCGATGTAAAGAGACTCGACTGTATTTTCTATAAAATTATGGTATGAACGATAGTCTAAACAAAACTGTTTTTGTGAAATAATGTACAATCTTTCGTTACGCAGATCATTTAAATATTGCTCTGTATGAGTGTGTTCTATTTGGAATCGAATAAAATTCATACATATTTATGTAAATTTGTTTTATACATTACTAGCTGACCCGCCCGGCGTTGCCCGGGTCCGTATTAGCAATATTAAACGAACTTGAAATTTGTATGATTTTATCAATAACTGGAAGCATGCAGAAATGCATTGTCTGAAATACGTCGCAGCTGACTTTGTGAAAAATCAGTTTTAAAAACAACAACTAATATTAAACTCTAAAAATACTTAAAATGAGCAATGAGAAACACGGGAGGGAACATGTATCCAACGATTGCGTTAGTTTCGTGTTAAAGTGTTGATATTTTCTTAGCAGACGATTTTTTGTGATAAATACATTATCTGTTTTATATTTCTTAATGATATTCCTCTGGACCGAGTTGGCGCATTGCCAAGATTTGCTTCCTCTGGACCGAGTTGGCGCATTGCCAAGATTTGCTTTCCCCTGTGCCTCAATTAATTAATTATCCTCGGAATTCCTTTTATTTATAGAGATTCACACTCACTTGAAAAATAGGTTTTATATATTTTTGAAAAGAAAAAGAAACTAGAAAAAATTAACCACTGAACTGATCAATATTTAATTTTTTTTTAAGTTTCATGTCTTTTACAGCGTCTTAGTTAATTAAAAAATTACTATCCTATTAAGAAAAAAGTTCATAAATATCTTGTAAAATAGTTCTCAAACATTAAAAACACCAAAAACAAATTTATAAAAGATTTACTTTGAATTTATTTTTAAAGTAAAATATAATGCATCTTTCTTTGAAGATCATATATAGAAATATCCATTCATTTTTAGAAATTTTAAATTTTCACTTTAGTAATTTCAAAATGATACATAGTACCAACATTTTTTGAAATTTTAAATTTTCTCTTTAATAATTTCAAAATGATACATAGCACGAATTATACCAGGCAATTTAACTTTCCTTTGTGAATTTAATTAGATTTTTTTAGGGAAGCAATCAAGCATATTAGTTTATTAAATTTATATCTTCCTAGGTAAAAAATAAAAGAAAAAAATGTCACATGGGTTTAAGAAAGTTAAAATATAATTCTTGAAATCTTCACCGAATAAAAATCATATAAGTAGTTTAATTAACTATTTAAATCCATTCAATAAAATTTGAAAGTACTTTATTTAATTGTTCAGCAGTTAAATTTTTAAAAAAAACATAGAATAAAAATCTTTTAACAGCTTAAACAACTTAGACAAAATTAAAAATAGATTATTCAATTAAAAAATTGTTGTTTAAAATTTCCCAAAGGTTTATTAAAATCTGTTTAAGTAACTAGAATTGATCCTTAATGTTTTGATTAAAATAAGCTTAAGAAAGGGAATAGACTGCACATCGGAACACAATATTAACAAATTATTTAAAGCTTACCAGACTCATCCATCTCATTTTATTAATTAATGATTTTGTGTTTGTTTGTAAATATTTTTTTTAAATTACTAAATTTGACTGTTGAGTTAATGAAATTCTACGTTGTTATTCTTAATATAAAAAAGATAAAATTCGTTATAGATAATTATAATAATTTCATATTTTTATAATTAACTATAACGGAAGAGGGGGGGACGTTGGAATATATTTCTTTTAAAGAGGGGCGGTGGTCCAGAAAAGGTTGGGAACCTATGGTCTAAAAAGTTTTATTTTTTTTTATTATAATTTATTTAAAATAAGATTTAGTTCTTTTTACAAATTTTAATCTAATTTCTGCCTATTGCAGTATAACAATGAAGTCTAGTCAAACTGGCTTAAATGATAATTTTGAATTATTCTTAAAACTATAATACAAATATCAAATGGCATATTTCAATCCATATACGAGAACAAAGCCAGGGGTTTTGCTAGTTTGATAATAATTTTACTTTCAACAAAAAAAAAAGAAAAGTCTGTAATTTAACATGTTTTAATGAGGCGCCAAAATGCAATATCATAATCGACCTTAAGTTAATCTGGCATTTTTAACACATTTCCAATACAGATGGATATTTTTTTATGAATTCAGTATGTCTGTCCGTCTGCCTGTCAGAGCTCTGACTTCGTAAATATAGTCCGATTAAAAAGTGCTTATGAGCTATTGTACTAGAACGCCCTAAAGAATACTTGAAATGCTTATGTGATTTCAAACTAAAATTGTTCAGTCATTTGTGTATCTTCAGCTTTTAACTCTTTAACGTTTATTGCTTTCTTTATGAAACCACAAAATTTTAATTCCGATATGCAACAACGACACTGGAATTTTAATTTTAAAAAATCCATTTTATTATGTATGTAAAAAAATCACCTTTTCTCCTTTACAAATATATTTGTTCGCAATTATCGATGTTACTCATTTATTTCAACATATTAGCAATGAAAATGCTTTGTTCGTTAAAGGGTTCATGAGCACTTCAAACGTTTTAGTCATATATGCATTGCTTACTTTATAATTTGAATTTATGTCTTGAATCAGTGATGACTGATAATTATTATCATAGAAATAAATAAAGAATATCTCATTTGATCTAATACACCTAAAATCAATGTAAAGATGAAATTTCCGAAGGATCAAACGAGATTTTTGCAAATGAAATAGTTTTGGCTCGCAAAATGTTCGTCGAAAGTTTTGCAAACTCAGATTTGAGACTGAAAACGAAAACATACAGAATTATTTTCGGTCAAAAAAAAAAAAAAAAAAAAAAAAAAAGAATGTCACATTCGAACTAATACAGCTAAAATCAATGAATAAAAATGAAATTTTTGAAGGATGAAATGAGATTTTAGGAATAGAGATAATTTTGGTTCGGCCAAATGTTCGGGAAAAATTTTGAAACCCAAATTTTGGATTGAACACGAAACCAAACAGAATTTTCAGTCAATAAATAAAGAATGTCTCATTTGAGTTAATACTGCTAAAATCTATGAGTGAAAATGAAATTTCCGAAGATTGCAATGAAATTTATCGAATAGAATTTGTTTTGGCAGGAAAATTTCGAAGGATGAAATGATATTTTTAGAAAAGAGATAATTTTGGTTCGGCCAAATTTTCGGCGAAAATTTTGCAAACTCATGATTTGGACTAAAAACGAAAAGAAACAGAATTTTTTGTTTTGTTTTATTAGGATAAACATTATTTTTTTTATTAGTTCTGTAAAATGCTAACAAAATACTTAATATTAGTAACATTAAAAATAATTAAAAAGTTAATATAATTTATTTCAAAACGAAAAGTATGAATTTTTTTCAGAGAACTTTTCTAAATTTTTCATATAAAATATCTAAATGAAATTTAAACTTCATATTTTGATAGCATTAAATAGAACAAATAAAAATCAATAACTTTTTTTTATCTAAAACTTATTTCTATCTTTTACAATTAATAAGTTAATCTTAAAATTAATGAAACGATGCAATGAAAGAAATACACAGGGAATAAAAATTTAAGTCAACAAAATATTTGAATTTTGAATTTTTTAGGTGAGTCCTTCACACCTTTTAACCCTTTTAGGGGGCATGAGAATTCTATTCATAAAATGATAGCATAATTGATTGATATCCGAATATTCAAACGAATTCCTTAAAAAATAAAAACCCGATATTTTGTATTTTCGTAGCAAAAGCAAAATTTTATTAAATTTTCTTTATGCCAGTCAATTTTGTAAATAAAATTACGAGTCTAGACATTCTAGCCACCGCCCTTTAAATCGTTAAAATTTCGTAACATTTTTATGTTTTGGGTTGGGGATAGTTTATGACTTATCTCTGCTTTCTTAACTTTCGTGCTTTTACGTTCCGCAGTCTAGTCAGGCCATAATCAATCATATTAATTTATTTACGCTTTGTTAGTGGGTCTACAAACGGAAGTAAGTTAAATATTATTGCATAATTTAATTTCGTAAAGATTAATCTCCACTTAAGAAATATGCAAGATTTTGTTCTTACATAATTACTATTAATAATTAGAAAAATATCTAATCTTTATACATTATAATTTTGTACCATCTACAAAATACATTTTTATCTCAGGTTTTATTTTTTATTTTAGTGTTTTCTTTGAACATGTTTTTTTCTTCTCATAAAATATAGAAGGACAATTGTTTTTCAGAATGATTTATTACTTGCATTATAATTTAATTGTTCTACTTATTCTTCTTAATGTATATACTTTTTCTTAAAAAAATAGATAATATTACTCACAAGGAAAGTTCTCATATGAAAATATTCCGAAAAATCTGAAAAAAAAATGAGAGAATGTTCTTCTCATGAAAATAGTTACGTTTATTGACCGCTTTACAGATCAATATTTTTGAAAAAAAAAAACTTTCAAATAGTGCCAAAATTAATCATGTCTTTTACAGAAGTTTTAATCTTTTTTCACCGGTTTTTTTAACCCATTAACGCCCGAATTATTTTCTTCGCTAAAATTTAAATTTTGTATTTCCCACCACTTTAAAAATCAAATTAACTTTTATCTAAATTTATCGAGAATTCTGTTTCGTGAAAGAAGGTATATATTTCTCTTCCTCTTTACTGGTAGGAAAACCGCTTTCTTGCTGTTTTTGTGACCGTCCTCAAAAGAGGACGCTGGGCGTTAATGGGTTAATACAGAATATTTTGCCTAACTGATTCAGAAAAATACACGGATTAAATAGGCAAAATATGGAATAAAAATTTTCTGGTAAGATTAATAAATTATGATTAGAATATGCATACCCGTACGTAGTACTGGCAAATCATGATTGACAAAATCACGCGGTCCGTATGACGTACGGGTTAATCAAGGGAAGCAATTAAAAGTATTAGTGCATACTCCATAGAGTGTCCGTAACAAAATATTGAAAATTTCGATATCTGATGATCTTATTAAGAAATGTTGATGGAATAAAACTTCAAAAAATATTTTATTATGTCAAATATTCTTTAAGGTTATATTTTATGTTCAACTTGTTTAAGTAGATTTAATTTAAACAATTTCAGTTTTGTCAGTTTTAGTTTGTTTTTCAACCTATAAGATATAGGTTTAAGTTTCAAAGCAACAATAAATAAGCACAAACAATCTCACTTAACCCTGCCTGAACAAAATCATATCCAGCAGATTTTGTACCTGTAAAGGCTGGAAGCAGTGTCCATTCTTGAAATTCAAGAGAGGCGCGTAGGAACTCTTACTACTCATTATTACGCATAGGGATTGGTATTGAAAAAGTCCTCCTTTCATCCCGTTTTTACTCCCAGTACAGTTAAAGAATCAATTTAAACTATGGCGAGCATTAAACTTAAACGGTTCTCCATTCACGATAAAATAAGCATAAGTAAGAAAACTTGAAATTGATGCAATCAAGCCGGTATAAATTATTCAAATAGGTAATTTATAAATTCTTACATAATTGCTAAAAAGGCGTAAGGAAAATTTAAAAAATTAAAAAATAGCTTTATCTAAATGTTGACAAGAGTTTTATGGTTCATTTTTTTTTTTTTTTTTTTTTTTTTTTTTGAAAATGGCTTAGATATGAATTTAAACATATGTAAACAGTTAAATAAAACTATTTTCCTATTTTTAAAATTTTCCTTATGCCTTTTTAGCAATTAGGTAAAAATATATAAATACAAGGCGTTATTTCATTATAAATCTATAGTTTGTAAGGTGTGGAAAAATAGGCAATTAATGATAAGTCAGTCCCTCATAATTAAATTTTTTTTCCATGAGTAATTTAATTTAAAATATAACTTACAAAATGATCTAGCGTCGATTCTTTTTCTAAACTTTTCTATAATTAATGAATTAAACAATAAATTATTTTTAGGAAAAGATAAGTAACTAATTAGACACTAGACCAATTAATCCGTGACCATTTCAAAACTATAATGAGAACTTCCAAGATTTGTTTTTTTCCAACCTAAATTATATTTTTCATCATCTAATTCCCCGAGTGTGCTTAAAATTAGCTACATGTTTAAAAATTAATCACTTAACCCTTTCCGGCACACTGTGCCCGGTCTGGGATACCTAATTTTAATTACATACTTGCAAACGGCATCAGTAATATTTTAGTAGAAATTTGCTTTTACAATAAAAACTTGAATTAAGGAATTCAAAATATTAAAAAAAATCGTTTTTGAATTCCGGTGTCAGTCGATAATTTCTTATTTTAGAACAGAATTTGACCGTGCCGGAAAGGGTTAACTGATCAATGTTTTTGAAAAAAATGCTTATTTTATGGCGTTTTTTACAGAAGTTTTAAACCTTTTTTTAACCGGTTTTTCAAGACAGAAAGTTTTAACTAAGTGAACAAGAAAAAAGCTTATTAGGATGAGCGAAGCGAATCCTCTACTAGGCCACTCAAATTACATTTTGTCGTACACTTTACAAAAAAACTATTCAATATTGTGACTTGAAATTATACATAAAAATAAATTATGCCCTGTAGATTTGCAGAATATTATTTTTTTTTACAGAAAAACCTTTAAAAAATTTATTTTTTTAATTAATTTATTTTACATGTTTTTCCATTACGGACGAAATTTTGGAAATAAAAAATGAAACGTGTGTGTTCAGAAGAAAAGAAATCATGGAGTTGCAATTACAGGTAGAATCATGATTAATTAAAAAATAAAATGTATATTCTTTATTCCATCAAAATCGTTTGCGCTGATAACACTTACGCTTATTAAAATAATTATGTTATGATTTTTTTGTGAAGTGGCAACAAAAAAAATAGTAACAAAATAAAATTAATTGTTATATTCGTTATATAAAGAGTTGTTTGAATATCAAAAGTTGAAATTTGAACCAAATGAAACATATATTATTTTGTTACATGTAATATTAGTTTTAAATAATTCACCGTTTTATTTTAAACAATTTGCCGTTTTAAACAATCTATGGAATATATTAGCTTTGTTACAAAAAAATGCCAAGAAAGCGTACACTCACTGGTTGAAAATAACGCGAATATGATATATCTCTAAGGCAAGAGGCTAGATATCAGCGTAAAAAACGACGGTACAGATGTCATATACACATCACATTGGCGCAATTTTTTTCCGACACCAATTTGAAAAAAATTCGTTTTCAAATACCAGTTACCATACATATTTTAAAAAAGTGAATACCAATACATTTTGAAAATTTTAATTTATATTTATAGAACAAAACAATTTATATTATTTGAAAAAAGAAAATAAAAGTAAATAAACAATTTATTAATAAATAAGCAACGTCCGGGTTACCATGTGAAGCAAAATAACAACATTTTATCGCCAGTTAAGTACTCTGGTGCGTATATGTCATTGCCGTCTGAAAAGAGTATAGCACCTATGTGATACGTATATGACATCTGTGCCAAAACGACGACATGACGAATCTATTTTGACAGTGAATGCATGTGCTCGGAGAAATGCTTTAAATTTCGAAGATGCACAAAGAAATTTAAAATTATATTTTTGATAAATTTGCCATCGTCATTAATTTGGCATGCATGTTCAATCTGTCGGATCTTGTAAGACTTGCCATGAATGTATAGTAAAGAATGAACGAATTATTCTTTCTGTAACTAACAATATGGTATATAGATCCTGGTCCACATGCCTAAATATTGAAGATTTTAACTTTCGTTGAGGAGAAATTAATCGCTCAATTTCATCCAGTTATTACTGTTTATCGCATTAAATTCGTCAGTTTTAATACAGTAGGCATTTAATCAAGATATTACAGAATTTTGTATTTTATTGCCTCATTCCATTGTTACTGTATCATAGTACATTTTTGGGTACTACTTGGTTATCCCGTCGACCAAGAATCCTACGCCAAATTTCAGGATTAAACTCCATTCGGTTTTCCCATCGACCAATTTCGTCAAATTATACAAATCGTCAAACTAATAGCCAAATTATACATATTGAGAAAAAATTATTTTAAATAACGAAAAAGCAAATAATTAGTAGAATATTAATAAAATTACCAATAAAAAAAATGAAATAAAAATCACTTAATGATGTTTCAAACACTTTTATCGTGTTTAATGTCATTGAATTAGACATTCATGGTCATCCAATGCTGGCATTTACTCTTATAGTTTGGCGATAATTTTTTGGTCGACGGAATAACCAAGCAGTATCAATTGGTATCTATTATTGGTTGGTACTACTTGGTTATCCCGTTAATCAATTTTCGCCAAACTATTCGCTAAATTACACAAATTGGCATAATTTTTATTTTAAATAACGAAAGAACAAATAAATTAATAAAACATTCATAAGAATACAAATAAAACTTCATATTAAAAATCAATTGATGGCCAGGGATGAACTGGAGGATATACGAGGGTATCAACCGTATACCTTCTGGATTTTTTTTAAAGGAAAACCATATACTCTCTGCTGCTCAAGAAAACTTTAGTACAAATATTATAGGATATACCCCCTGTTTCTCCTACAACTTCGCCACTGAATCATGGCGTAACGTACACGTGATACGAGTTTAATGTTATGTGAATGTGACCATTTTTATCATCATTATTGGTATTTAATCTTTTAGTCTGGTGGTACCTCTTTTTAGTCGACGGGGTAATCAAGTAGTACACATAATATAAAAAAATATATATTGTTATTTTCAAATATTTATCTTAAGAAATAATGCTTCGCGAATTCAAACAAAGCATGGCTTATGCTAGTATAAAATAATACAAAATTTACAATAAAGTTGTACCGGTGAGAATAATAAATCCAGACTAGAATTCATTTGATGTACATGATACGGGCAAATCATGGATGGAAAGAACACCTTGTCTATATGACATACGAACAAATCAGAAACACGGCTAAATCATAAAAGGATGAAAGATGATTAAGAAAATTACTGTTTGCAAATGATTAACCCTTTCCGGCAAAGACAAATTCTGTTAGCAAAATGAGAAATTATCGACTATCACCGGAATTTACAAACGACTTTTTTGTAAGTACAACTTAATTAAAGCTTTCATCGTAAAAGCGAAATTTTATTCAAATATTATTGGTGTCGTTTGGAAATAAAATTAGGCTTCCCGGGACTTGGCGCATTATGCCGGTAAAGGTTAATAAATGAAACATCTATACGATATATCTTTTTAAAATTTCCGCTTATTTGGTTCATTAATAATTTAACAATTAAAATTCCTATGATTACAGATATGTATTGTGATTAAACATTATTTATCTATTCCGATTATAAAACTAGAAATATAAAATCTTGAAAAGTCACTTAGATTTCATTATATTTTTAATTAATCTATGTAATTAAAAAAAAATCTGAAATATTAATTTTAATTATCATTTGAAAAAAAGTCCATTTCTTTATTTTTTTTTCCTTATCATGATAACTTTCTCCTTTAGTACTCCATTAGCATGAATTGAAAAATCACCAAATAAAATTGCTCTTAATAAGGAAAATTAATCTTCAGCTCAGACAAAAATTCGATTAGTTTAAAATTGAGTTATTTTTCCCTGAGTAATTTAATTAAAACAATATCAGCTTCAAAATTATCTAACTCTTCTCAACTTTTCTGTCTTTAATGAATGAAAGCAACGATAATGAATTATTTTTTGCAAAAAATGTAACTAATTAGAGAAAGTACGTGACTATTTCAAAAATTTAATGCGACCATCCAAGAATTGTTCGTTCGAACTTAAATTATATTTTTCCTCCCATAATTTCCCAGGTGTACTTAAAATCAGCTTCATTTTTCAAAGTTAATTAGAAAGGAACAAATTTATGATTAAGAAATTGTAGCTTACAATTGATTAATAACGAAACATGTAAGCGACATTCAAAGAAATGTCGTACATTCATAGTGATTTTACAGTTGAAATTCATGTATTGTAGATATTTATTGCAATAATGGTTAGATATTATCCGCCTATTATAACAATAAATAAGAAATACAAAATCTAGAAAAAAAAATATTTAGATTTTTTTTAGCCATTTTAATTATCCATCGTCGCATCCGAACCATTCACTGGCTGCAAACGTCACGACTGTTAACCCCTTCGCGACGGGAGCCTTTTACGAAATTTTGAATGTTTTGCCACCGGTTTTAAAGATCAGAAATTTGTTATTTCTTTAATCGAGAAAATGCTCCGATTGAATAGCACAATTTTTATGGTATAATTTTACCGGTGGGAACAAACAAGGATTCTTAAGCCTTTTTTGCGGCACGTATACGTGTCGCTCGTCCCCAAGTGGTTAATCAGAATTGTTTGATTTCCACCAGTTTTATAAAATAGTGTAGTTGGTTTTATTCTGGTATCATTTTAATTGTCATTAAATAAGAAAAATATTTTTTTTTTCAAAAAAGTGGTGGAAATAATGAATTTGAATTTTTAAACCGTAATTGAATGTGGCCATTAGGGTGGAGCGAAAAAAATTTTTTTTTTGAAAATCAAAAACGGGTAGGTGCCAAAAGTTGCCTTTATACTAGTACATCAACTGCGTGAAATTTTACAGCTGAAAAAAAATAGCTTGAGTCTGCGCTTTTGCTCCAAAAATCGAAATTTTGGGTAAAATTTGTCATTTTTTGACATTTTTTCAAAACAATTAAAAAATTTCTACAGAGCTGGTTAGTATTTAAAAGTGTTGCTTAGACCTTTAAATTTATCTGCTTAACATATTTAAACTATAAAATAATATCTGTAGTCTGTATAATTGGAGCAAATCTGACAACTTTTTGTGAAAAATCAGCGTTAACCTCTCTATTGGAGCATACAACGAAATGTTCTTTTGAATGCATTTCTTACCTAGCTGCTTTCAAAACTACTGTGCATATAACTAATAGAGGTGGTTGCATTATCCCACCCGTCTCAACCACCCAATCATCCATGCCCAGTGTTTTATTTATGTATTGAATTGTTATTTTTTCCCGAAGACGAGTATAAGTTTTCTATATATCAAAGTAATTTATCTCTTCTTTGTATTCTCTGACTTTGGATGATTTGGATCATGCTGGTGTGACCTGCTGCACGTATATTTTTATACCATGTATAACAGAAGAGAAGCTGAGTAATGTATTGGGTATGTTCTTAATTGAACCTATTCAGCAGTCTATTATTTTCATTAAAATTTCATGCAATTAGTACATTATGATTAGAAGTTCTGTTATCACAGCATTCTTTCAATCAATACACATTTTATATGCAATGATTTGCCTAAAAATTGATTGTATGAATTCAATTTCTAGTATGTCATCATTTATTGAACCTATTACATTGAATATATGCTGCGAAGCTAGCTGTTTAATATTATGACGATCGTCACAAATGATTGCAAACAAAATTTGCGTGTAAAACAACAATATTTCTAAAGAAGTTTTAGTATGCTTTATGTCGTTTCCTGTTTGTTCCGTAGTCTAGTAATTTCTAATAAGATTTTAGATCTGCTATTTAGATGTGTAGTACATTTGGTATAAAACATACCGCGGTATAAACTTGGATTATACATTTTGTGAGTGAACATATAGACGCTGATTGCCAATCTGTGTTTATATAAAGCGAAAAATTTTATTAACTTTATGAGCTGTCTTTTGTGTGAGATGTTTTCTAAATTCCTATTCCCTATCCTTTCTGAGAAACAGCTTTCCTTATGAATTAGCTTTGCAATCTCCGACGGAAATTTCTAGTCTGTCCTGAGTATCTTTTTCTCAATTTGAGAAAATAATTTTTCAAAATTATTCTCTATTTTGTAAAAAAAAAAAACAAATTTCAATAGGAAATGTATAGTACGTAGTACAATAGTACGTAGACAAAGATTTTCCTTATTGATCCAGTGAATCCATGTAGCTTAGAACGTTTTATATTGACTTCTCTAATAATTGACGCAGAGGAAATTCACTGGAGTTGAAGTAGCGAGTGATTCAATATTATACACAATTCTAAGCCTACAATATGCAAAATGTTTCACAGTGACAAATAAAATTCTCCTAATTTTAAATGAGCACTTATAGTCGATTAGAATCCATACATTCCCTCATAAAGTAATATGCATTATAAGTTTATGCCCAGGACATTTCACCATCAAATGTTGTCCACTCATAAAAAGGGGTTCTAAAAGTTAATAGGAAATTACCTGGATACGAAAACACTTAGAAAACGGCATAAAATTAATGAAAAAAAAAGTTATTTACAACAGCGGTTGCTTTACACATGGAGAACAAATTTTCATTGCAATTCTCACTGACGATCACCATCACATTAAGCAGCTCGCTTCTCAAGATATAGAAAATGCAAAAGTAGAATAAATGATGGCATACTTATAGTTGAAATATCTGAAATCATCTTAGAAGCAGATCATTATGTAAAAAAATATAATTGACTGAAAAAAATGTTGTGGTAACAGAACTTCCAATCACTATTTATCAACTGGATGTAAGTTTGATACAGATGATAGACGGCCGAATAGATTCCTTTAATAATATTCCGTGCATTACTCTGCTTCTCATTTTTTTGTATAAGCTGTAAAAATATACATGAAGGAATGTCACAGCGGCACGTGGATACAAAGAACAGATAAACTAGGTGGAAGCATCGAAAACATGCCAAATTTTTATAAAGAAAATCACAAATCAATGCATAAATAAAACACTGTACTAAGATGATGGAATAGTTGGGCCGGGTGGTATAGGAAATATAGCCACCTCCACGACGCATGTCCAAGGTAGTTTTGAAAACAAGAGCTGTATTAAAAACAACAATTCGTTGTATGACCCAATAGAGTGGTAATGCTGTTTTTTTACTAAAAGTTGACTGTTTTGCTCCAGCTATAGGGAATAAACATATTATTTTATAGTTTAAATATGCTAAGCAGATAAATATAAAGGTCTAAGCAACACTTATAAATATTAACCAGCTCTGTAGGAAATTTTTAATCTTTTTGAAAAAATGTCAAAAAATGAGTAATTTTACCCAAAATTTCGATTTTTAGAGCAAAAGCGCAGACTCAAGCCATTTGTATTCAGTGGTAAATTTTCACGCAGTTGATGTACTAGTATAAAGGGAACTTTTGGCACCTACCCGTTTTTGATTTTCAAAAAAAAATTTTTTTCGCTCCACCCTAGCGGCCATTAAGGGGTTATCTATTTGATAGGAAAAAATCTTTCTCTGAAATATTTTTTGTTATCATTTTCAAAAATTCCATTTTTTTCTATTTATCATAAATTCTTTCTCGTTCAACCTCTTTAGATCAAGATTTATTTTTATGTTTTCTTAAATTTCAGTAATGAAGTTATTTTAATAAATTATTAACTAAGAAAAATTAAAAAGGGGAAATAATTATTATTTGTACATAAAATTTGATGAAACTTAATAAATACATTTTTTTATAATTCGTTAGGTTTTTCTTTTATTTAGTTTGTTTATTAATTTATTTATTTATTTTGCATTGCAGAACCATTGACAAACATAAATTATATATATATATATATATATATATAAATTATATATATTATAAATTTTTACTACTAATGGACACTAGAAATATATCTTAACGCAGTGTTAAATTATTTACGTCCTCCATTTTTGTTCATTTCGTACATTTTTGCTGCGAATCGTTGTGTAATACGTAGCTCGCTAAAAGCGCTAAACTGCTATTTGATTTAGTTCTTCTATCTCTTAGGCTCCATTCACACCATTTTTAACGTTATTTATATGCGTGATTTTGTTTAAAGATGTATATCCTGTAGAAACATCGGATGTGAAGAGATGGATACTAACTTAACATGAATTTAAAATCATTAAATATAATTGTTCTTAATGAGAAAAAATAAAAGAGCTCAGAGAAAAAATCGATTATTTTAAAATTCAGTTATTTTTCCGTAAGTAATTTAATTAAAATAATATAACCTTCAAAATGATCTAGCTTTAGTTCTTTTTCTAGTTTTTTTTTATATTTTTGTGAATGAAAGCTAAAATAACTTATTTTTAGATTAAAAAAAGTAACTAATTAGTGAAAGTACGTGACTATTTCAAAATTTTTCAGATAACTCCCAAGAATTATTTGTTCCAACATAAATTAACTTTTTCTTTTCTTGATTTCTCAATGTGCCTAAAATCTGCTACATCTTTCAAAATTAATTAAAAAAGGACAAATAATGATTAAAAATGTGCTGCTTAAAAGTGATTAATAATGAAAGATATTAAGCAACGTTATTAGAACTTTTTCGTCTTGGTTGATTCATTGGTAATTTAACAGTTGAAATTGATATGGTTATAGATATATGTTGCGATAATGATTATATATTATTTTTCTGTTACGTCTGTCATCTAGAAACACTAGATGAAAAACTAGATTTGAATATTAAGTTTAAATTAATATTTTGATCTTAAAAAGCACTGTTCTGAAGCAGTATTTTTTGTTATGTTTTGAAAAAAAATCATAACTTTTTTCCTATTGATCTTGAAAAATTCCCCTCTGCATTCACATAAATTGAAAAATCATTAAGTCTGATTGTTATTAATAAGGAAAATTAATCTTAAGCTCCGAGAGAAATTCAATTTACTTAAAGTTCAGTTATTTTTCCGTGAGTAATTTAATTAAAATAATACAACCTTCAATATGATCTAGCTTTGATTCTTTTTCTAAACTTTCTATGATTAATGAATGAAAGTCACAATGATAAATTATTTTTAGAGTAAGAAAAGTAACTAATTAGAGAAAATACGTGACTAATTCAAAATTTTAATGAAAATTTTCAAGAAGTGTTTGTTCCAGCTTAAGTTATATTTTTTCTTCCGTTATTTCCCTGTCGGACTTTAAATTAGATACATCTTTCAAAATGTCTGTTCTTGTCTTAAAAAAACAAACGATGATTAAAAAATTACTGTGTTGTAAATGATTGATAAAGAAACATATAATCACATTATTACATGTTTTTTTTTCGTTTTAGCTTATTTATGTGTAATTTAATTGCTATCGTTCATATGGTTATGCATATTTTTTTCTATACAATTAAGTACGATTTATCTTTTACGGCAATACCAAAAACGGCAGCTCTGTATAATTATTTTTTTTGGGGGGGGAGAGGGGGAAGGTCTAACACAATTCTTCACATATATACATATTATATGTATATACACATAAATGTTTTATTAATTCAATATTCGACCATATGTCTGGCATTGACAGTCATTGCTATTCAAACATATTTAAACTTGTTCAGTGTAAAGACATAGATATGTATAAAGTCATGTAATATCTTTTTAAAGTCTTTTGTATTTTGTAAAAAAATGTAAAATAAAAATCCTTATTTAACAGAGTGAATAACTATTATGGTTACAGCCTGCTTTTGGTGTTTGTTTTCGTTTAAATAAATTACTGAATTATACTTGAAAGAAATTTAAAATAACTTGACTCTCAATAAGAATATGTTCATATATAATTATTTCCCATAAAACCTGAGTTTTATCAGTAATGCTATTACGAGTAACGTAGGCAGCTGCAGAGAAATTTTTTTTCCAAGCACCTTCGTCGTTCCAAGCCCAAGCTCGCACTCTGCTCTCGGCATTCTTTTCACGTAACTTGGCGATAATCATACTTGGCGTAGCGACAGATGCTTCCGTCGAGTTTTATTTCCTTCCGAACCGAGTACAAAGTAAAAAGTTGTGTGTAGAAACTTTTAAAGAGTACAGCTTTCAGTAAGACACGTTCCATCCAATCCAATGCTTCAAAAGAAAAGTTACTTTGTACCCGGTTCGGAAGGAAATCAAACTCCTCGACGGAAGCATCTATTGCTACACCAAGTATGATTATCGCCAAGTTACATGAAAACAGTGCCGAGAGCAACAACCAATCAGAGTGCGAGCTTGGGCTTGGAACGACGAAGGTGCTTAGGAAAAAAAATTACGCGCCGCTGCAAATTTGTGTCACTGCTCAGGCTTAGTATCCAGGAGAGGTGGTCAATAACTTTCTATTAAATCGAATGAGTTGAATCATGTCTATCGTCTACTATTGAAAATATCTAAAAATTCCTTCAGATTCTGAATGTTACATTTGCAAAAAATATTGTGGAAAATTTAAAAAAATGTCCAATTTCGGGGCCTTACTTTCATTTACAATCAAGCATGTAATTTTGCATTGCCATAAAGTCGATTTTTCTGCCCATCTATTCTCAATATTGGCATAATTTTGTGAAATCTCAGCAAACTTGGCAAGATATTACCAAAACGCTTTCGTTTAATACCGGCTTTTTAAAAATTTAATAATTGTTACAACCTTCGTTCATTGAAATAAACTCATATGTACAGGGTGTGCAGAAAATAAGACCCCGATTTCAAAATTAAATTTCTCAAAAATGAAGGTCGATAAAACTACGCGGTAAATGATTTATTTATTAGGTAAAATTAAGTTCGAATACAAAAGTTTAGAACGGTGAATATTTTGAAAAGATTTTGTTCTGATTGCAAAGAATATTTGACTTGACATTTTTCTTGTTTTAGATTAGTTGCAGAGAACATGTTTTTCAGATTACGGTGACATATTTTAACGAATTTTCAAGTTAAATTTTTCAAACTTTGGAATTCCAAAAATGTACATTAAAAAACACTACAGTAAAAAACTTACTCAAAATTGTTAGGCAAGTTCTTAAAACCAAATTATCTTGTCCCTGACTCATAGTGAACAAAAATGAATCTCCAAGAGGTTTTTTTCCAACACCTAACGATCTTCTTGTAATTCAAACTTGTAGAATACAAAATTTAGTCAAAATTGTTGGAGCTAATTTTATGATCAAACTAGCTTTATCTGACCTGCAGTAATCTAAATGACCCACTCTTCGAATTTTCTGGAGCATGTGAGCTAACTCAATGACCTTCTCGCGATCGAAAACGGTAAAATATAAAATTTAGACAGAATTTTTTAAGTAAAGATAGCTTGACACGAAGTGACCGTCTTAACAAATTTCTCGAAATATTGATGTAACACATAATCTTTTCGTGCCCGAAAATGGTTAATTAGAAAATCTTGGCAAAATATTTTCATCCGATTTTTAGATATAACTAACTCGACTATTATTCTGACCCTATTGACCCAAACTGCCCCGCTGATTCAAATTTCTCAATCATGTGACCAAGCCCATTGGTCTTTTCGTTTCCAAAAACAATAGGATACAAAATTTAGGCAAAATCGTTAGAACAATTTTTAAGATAAAATTTATATGCACACACACGAATTTTAATCGTATTATATTATATTTCCCGATCTACGCGTTTCAGTGAAGTGGCACCGCAAGAACATTGAATTTCATTTTTAGCCATTAATATGTAGGAGATATGAAGACAACTAAATGAAAAAATTTCGCCCATGATTGGTCTATGAAGAAAATGAGAGGTTTGGAATATAAAAATTTGAAATAGGAGTAAATATATTTTTATAAGAAATGTTCCAATTATTTTATGGGGAATAGTTTGGATATACAGTCGACTCTCGTTAATTCGAAATCGGATAATTCGAATATTCTCTTAATTCGAACTAAACATGAAGTCCCGAAATTTTCAATGGCAGAATAACGTTAAAAATTTTCATTAATTCGAACTCATTTTCATTGACATCGCTTAATTCGAACAAACGAGAATTCCGATTTTTCTTTTTCTTTTTTCTCACGGATTTCAGATCATTTGAATATTTTTTTTCTTTGATTTTTGTGAAACTTGTCCCGAACGAGTATACATATAATCCAATGCATTTAATATACACTTTTTTTTACTGCCCAGTCTATCCATCAGTGACGCTTTAAATTTTTTTTCTATTGTGCTTGTATCTAATCTTTTAATTAATTTATGTATTTATACATTCTAATTTAATATTAAGTCCTATTCTAATGATAACAGACGAAATAAATTTAAAAAACACTATAGCATTAATTTCTTTGTAATAGCACCATATTAAGCATGTTCTCATTTCATACTTTCCATAATTCGAACTTCGGATAATTCGAACATTTCTTGTGGTCCCGACGAGTTCGAATTAACGAGAGCCGACTGTACCCGAGTTTTGGTAGATAATTCGATGCCTTCTTCCAAATAATAAGGACTATAAATTTTTACATAAATTAGCAAGTCTATGTATATTTAATTATAAAAATATGAAAGCATTATTATGCCCATGCTTTTAAAAATTTAATCATTACACGATAGTTTTGCATTAAATTAATTTACATTTGATTTCAGAATAAAGATTTTCGGGTTTTGTTCGTATTCGTGGTTAAAGCGGAGTCGAGCCGGGTTTTCGGTTAAAGAAAAGTTAGGATTCGGGTCACAAGCAACCAGTATCATTTCTCAGATAACATAGAATAAAATCAACATGATTCTTGGCAAGAGGAACTTATTTGTATCCTACGTTAAAATATTATAGTGTGTCCATTATTAGCTACAGAGTTATTAATTATATTTGTTGTATTTGCAATCTAAGTTTTTACGAAAATGCGACGCAGTTTCAAGATGTTTCGTTATAAAATATTAAAGCAATACATATGTTTTTTAACTGAATAATTTATTTTCTTCCATTCTCTTAAATATTATAAAATAGTAATTTATATATATATATATATATATATATATATATATTTAAAGCTAGAATTTGGATGTCTGATAAGAAAAAGAACCTTAATAATATCATTGAAATATCACTTTGCAAAATTACAAGTTAATAGATACACATTAATGTAACAATTCTCATTTTTCTTTAAATTTTTATATTTATGTAAAGGAAAATACTTTAATAAGATTTGAATGTTACCAGTCGTATTAAAAAACTAATTATGCTCTTTCAAATATCAGAAAAGAGCACAGTACGATGAAGATTACGCAAACTTAGTTATTTTAAAAAAAAATTTACAAAATATTTAAAACAAATTTTATAAAGAAGTACTTGAACAGTAAAAGTTTATAGTTCTCTGTGAAATGTGATTTGTTTAATAAACTCACAACTGCACAATGGTTCTTTTGTCTTCTTTTTTGAATAGTAAAAGACATTACATTTTCTTAACATATATTGTTTTTTAACAGGAATTAATTTAATATGCTTTTTTATATAATTATACAAAGTGTATAAAAAATAATAAAATGTTATATTTATTTTTTTATCCACTACTTACAAAAAAGCACTTAAACAATATGTGAAACCAGCTATTTGACGAATCTAATTATGTTCTTCAGAGTTTGTTATTATGAAGATCAAACAGAAACAAAACACAGGAGCTCAATGTGTTCTCCTTAGTGTAGATTTTTTAACTTTTGTACTTAAAAGCAAATTTCTAAAATAAGTATAGGAGGGGTCATCAGACAAACTTTATAAAATTAAATTATACGCATTACGAAATATAATTAATATAAGACAAGCGTTTTTCTTTTTATGTAAAAATTAAATAAAGTCATACTGTTCATAAAATTTATATTTTTATTTTAAATGATATACATATATATATTTTTTTAGAATACAATGTGAATACAAGTAAAGGATGGCGGGTGGAAAGAAACAGAAACTTGCCCTTCCTCTCCCCCAATTACAATTTCTGAAAAATATTGGAAATAATCACACTCAAATAACAAGAGTATGTAAAAAGAAGAGATAAAAAGTCATACGTACGGCTTAAATTACAACCCACTTTTCAATGCATTCAGAATATTTCCCCAATAACGTATGTGGCCGCTGTACTTATTTAACTAATATCTTGCATAATGTAACCTATATTCAAGTTTTAAATTCAGAAAGGTTTAAAATGAAACAATTAAACGTAACACTGGATGCTACCTTGCAAATGCTCGAAGATTTGTATTCTCATATTGTTTTTCATAAATGTCGTTGAATAGCAAATATTTCTATTTTTTTTATGACTATAAAGCACGCAAAATACTCTTTATTTCTTTTAATTATGTATACAGTCGACTCTCGTTGATTCGAACTCGTCGGGACTACAAGAAATGTTCGAATTATGGAAAACATGCTTAATATGGTACTATTACAAAGGAATTAATATTATAGTGTTTTTTAAACAAATTTCGTCTGTTATCATTTGAATATGATTTAATATTAAATTAGATTGTATAAATACATAAACTAATTAAAAGAATAGAAACAAGCACGATGGAAGATAAATTTAAAGCGCACTGGTGGACAAACGGGGCTCTAAGAAAGTGGATATCAAAGGCATTGTATTATATGTATACTTTTTCGGAACAATTTTCACAAAAATCAAAGAAAGTTATTCAAATGATCAGAAATCCGTGAGAAAGAAAAAAAAATGAAAAATCGGAATTCTCGTTAGTTTGAATTAAACGAAGTCAAGAGAAAATGAGTTCGAATTAATGAAAATTTTTAACGTTATTCTGCCATTGAAAATTTCGGGACTTCATGTTTAGTTCGAATTAAGCAAAAATTCGAATTATCCGATTTCGAATTAACGAGAGTCGACTCTATATTAATTTATGTGTTTGCAACCGTAAGCATTATTTTTCTATCTTGTGGAAGGCTCACCAATTTTGTATTTCACGTATCTGTCTACAAGATTTGTTCAAATAATGATGTGTGCGGATGATATGTGGTACATATATTACTAGTCACTCACACTGTAAAATATTGTAAAGTACAATAGATATTTGTACGAAATATGAGTGTTTCTACGGATAATTGTGTAAACATTATCCTTAATTTTTGAACTAATACAGGGTTGCGAGTGGTCAGCAAAAAAGGTGTTAGCTACGAGAAGTTTTTCAAAGGAAATTCCTTAATTCCTTTATATTATTTAAAGGATTTTCTATAAGAATTTACTGGTAGTTTTCCCTCTTTTTGACTGTGTTTTTTCCTGACCACTCGTCACCCTGTGTCATATCAATAAAGACGATCTTCTAAAACCATGGAAATATTTTTTTATCACTTGAAAAAATTTCATTACTTTTTAACACTTTCCGACAAAGTTGAAAAGTGTTTATGCATTCGGTTTGTCTGGCCGTTTGTCCGTCTGGCCATATGCTGGGGTCGGAGCATATAGGACAAATTTTATTGTTCGTACCAGTATATTTTATCAATATTTTTCATGTTATATTCATATTGAATGTATTGTAGCAATGACTTTTGAAAGTTTAGTCATAAAAAATACTGGTATGAACAATAGAATTTGTCCTATATGCTCCGACCCATGCGTATGTCCGTCTGGCCGTATGGCTGGATGGCCGTCTGACCGACTATCCGCGCTCTAACTCTCGTATATATACGCGGATTGCTCTGAAATTTTTATATGTTAATGATGTTTACCCTAGCACGAATCCTATTGAAAATGAAATTTCTACTATGATTAGTGTATTTACAGGGATAGTCAAAAGTTTTCCTATACATTACGGCCAATGGGAAAAAATCGTTTCAAATGAATTTTAACCCCTTCGCGACGGTAGCCTTTTACGAAATTTTTAATGTTTTGTCACCGGTTTTAAATAACAGAAAATTGTGTTTTATGAATTCGAGAAAATGCGCCGATTAAATAAGGCGAGTCTTATAGTAAAATTTCACTGGTAGGGATAAGCAAGGCTTCCTAAGCCTTTTTGCTGCTCGTCTACGTGTCGCTTGTCCCCAAGGGGTTAAAGGCATTACACCCTGATAAACTTATTCAATTTTAGATGGATTCGCAAAATTCACTAAAATACGCATTCTGTAAAATATGCTGCCAAAATAATAACTATTATTCATTTACAGGGCCACTCAAAAGAATTCCATTACACAATAATTAAGGAGGGAATAGTTTGCAACATATTTGAATAATGTTAATCGGTTTCAAGTATCATAAAATTAATATACGCCGTTGATACTTAATATTTAACGCATAATATGAAATGCATAGCTTTTACAAGGGCACCCAAAATATTTCAAATCTTCTATTTTTATCTGAAATATTGTGTATTATCGATGATAGCTGATGGATGCTTGAATGCTTTTTCAATTATGATATGAGCTTTTAAGTTTTACAAAATGTCTGCAAATTATATGGTGCATATAAATGTTATAGTTGATATACAAGGTTACACAAAACAGCTCATAACGATTACTGAACATGACAGTAATTAACTTAAAGGTGGTAGTTATGCATTTTTACGTTGAATTGTTTTCAGTTTACTTAGAAATGTTTGTAGAATATAGATAAAATGATATACAGGGTCACGCAAAGAATTAGCAACATGATCATCCATATGTGATAATTTCTGGAAATGTGATCTAAGTAGCTTTAAGAATGTGTTTGTTTGAACTAAATTTTAACTAAATACTGGCGTGGAGTACAGATACTGGATAAAATACAGGGCTCAACAAAATTATTGAAGTATTTTCCATCTATTATAATAAAGTGATGCAAGAGAAATTTCAGCCAGTTAGGCATTTTCTTGCTAAACTAAATTTCCCCATTATATTGTATATATATATATATATATATATCAATCGACGGATTAAATACAGGGCTGTTCAAAAGTATTTCAATACATATTTGGCTATGGACAGTAGCATCTTATTTCCCTAAATAACAAAAAAATTTTAAAGATTTCAGGAAGCGTTGGAAAGTGTTTTATAATCTATGCTGAACGCATGATTTACTTGTTTTCTATTTATCAAGGAAACTTTCCCCTTTAATATTAAGTTCACATGAATTGAAAAATCATTAAATCTGATTGTTATTAACAATGAAAATTAATCTTCAGCTCAGAGAGAAATTCGATTAACTTAAAATTCAGTTATTTTTCCGTAAGTAATCTAATTAAAATAATATAACCTTCAAAATTATCTAGCTTTGATTCTTTTTCCTAAACTTTTATATGATTAATGAATGAAAGTCGCAAAAATAAATTATACTTAGCAAAAGAAACATAACTAATTAGTGAAAATACGTGACTATTTCAAAGTTTTAAAGAGTACTCCCAAGAATAATTTGTTCCAACTTAAATTATCTTTTTTACTTTCTTCTATCTTCAGTAGAAGAAAGTATTGTAATCGAAATTTTTTTCAACTTCCGGTTTTCGACGGATTTAGAGTTTTAGGGGTTAAATATTCCAAAAAACATGTTTTTACAAAAGGTCTGTCTGTCTGTGTGTCCATATGTCGACATTCTACCATCAAAAAGTGTGTGAAGATAAGCATAGAATTGAACCAATTTTTTTTTAATGCTTTTGGTTGTGGCAAGAGGTTTTCCTTCAATTTTGAAATATTCCACCAGAAGGGGGCGCTGCAGTCGCGATTTTTGTGGCATTTTCAATATTGTATCGACCAAAAATGAATGAAGTTATGCATCGAATTGAACTAAATTTTTTGTGTAAGTGTATGGCTATGGCTAGTTGGTCCTCCCTGAATTTGAGAAAAAGCCGTCTGAACGGAGCGCTGGAATTGCGATTTTTGTGACATCTTCAATATTGTACCGACAAAAAGTGTATGAAGTTATGTCTAGAATTGAACTGAAATTTTTGCGTATGATTATTGTTTAGTATGGCAAGTAAGTCCTCCCTGAATTTGGAAAAAAATCTGCCTTTCATTCGATTGTCCATCGGCTCGTGCAGAGATGGAAACTCGTTTTTTCTCCGATTAATTAACTGAAGCAGGAATTTAAGATGAAAATCAAAGTTGGTATACTACTGAATTAAAATTATTAAATCATTAACATGAGTAACTACTTTTTGAAATATTAAAATGTACGTATGAGATAGAAGAAAGTTTTGGGATTGGCACATCCAACTAGTTCTTCCTTGATTTCCCAGTGTGCCTAAAATCAGCTACATCTTTCAAAATTAATTTAAAAAAGAACAAATAATGATTACAAATATGCTGCTTGCAAATTATTAATAACGAAACATATAAGCGATATTAATAGAACTTTTTCGTTTTGGTGGATTCATTGGTAATTTAACAATTGAAATTCATATGATTATATACAGGGTGTCCAACAAATAAGACCCCGATTTCAAAATTAAATTTCTCCAAAACGAAGATCGATAGAAATATGCGGTAAAAAATATTTATTAGGTAAGCTATAAAAATCTTATACAGACGTTTTGAATGGTGAATATTTTGAAAAGATTGTGTTCTGATTGCAAATAATGCTTGTATTAATAAACACACAAATGATAACATCTTTTAATAACTCCGGAGTCTGATCCAAGCCAATTTTAAACCGAAAAAAATATGTACAAATATTATCTTCTTTTTAATAGAGACATTTTATATTTCTTTTCGAAGCATTTAATTAAATAAAATTTCTGGTTCAAAATCTTTTCGTCTGGGAACACTCTCCAGAATAATTAAAGATGATAGAATCTGTGATGTAGGGGATCTGACATGTCCTTTGAATGATAAAGCTTCAGCTCTAATATCTTTCATAATATTTGATTACCACTGTGGTAAACTATCATCAATAAATGTAAATAGTAATTTTCTCCTTACTTAAACGCCTTATTAATTCAAAATTTTGCCATCAATACTAAAAAAATATGCATTTCTACACAATGGTCGGCACGTCCTGTGTTTCAACCATAATGTGACAACCTAGACAAACACTTACCAGTGTCAATGGAAAAAAAAGAATGCCCAAGCAAACTACCGCCAGTAAAAACAAATAGGAATTTTCATTATATTTTTGAGAAAAATTGTCCGCGATTTAATTACAGAGCATTTTCTATTGAAATTTACCTGTGTAACTTTGCTTCCGTGGTAATAAAAAGCTGTTGAATAAACATAAAAATACAGATATTAAGTTTTGTTAACTTCTTCAGTTACTTTACTGGCAATTGGGAGTCAATACACTATATGTCTTTTCCTCTTTATTCTTAAATCCTTTCGCAAAACGGCAGTTATCTGGCGTTTTCACACTTATTAAGAAATCTTAAATTAACCAAATTATATTTCATTTAATAATGCATAACAAAGCATTTTATGATTAGTCTCTACAAATATATCTTAAAAATACACTATATAGAATGTTTTATTCTTTTATTTAAACCGCTTATTGGTCATAAAGGAGTTTTAAAGATATTTCTTAAATTAATCTCACCATTACCAATCAGATTTTTCCTTTATTTTTTAAACATAAATATTACCTCTGACAATAGGGTTTGGCGAATGAATTCAGAACGACCGATCTAGCAACACTGGGGAAACAAAACGCTGCACCTGCATGGAGGCAAGTGTTGACCATCTTCCCCATCTGACCATGTTCAGTTGGGCGTCCTTTATGTTTTGTATAAGACGTGCTTTACAAGGTGCTTGATCAGTTTGTTGGTTCTTAGCCGAGAATAGGAAAATGAACGAACAAAAGATCAGTTTAAAGTTTAGTTTTAAGATTTACAAAAGATCGTAAGATCTCAATCCTCCAGACTTCTTCCAATTTCGACGACTCAAACTCTCTTTGAAAGAGATTTGACATTATTGCGTACATCCAACGAAACGTGACGAAGCTTTTGAACTCCATCCCAAAAGAACACGTCTTGAGAATTTTCCAGGATGTGTACAGCAAATCTCAGCGGTGCATAGTTATGGGAGGTGACTATTTCGAAGGATGGTATGGTAACTTTTCTTTAATATTTAATCTACATTAATGTTACAACCTTTTTGCTTGAAAATCGTTTGCCACCAGAATATTTGAAAAGTGACGATTGTTTTATTACATAGCAAAGTTCCTGTCATTATTATATGGAAAATTATTCTGCATAAAATTAGTGGTATCAGTTTGGCCCGCGGGCCACAGGTTGTGCACCCCTATGTTACACCACTATTCACGGAACTTTATTGTCAGAGATAGTAGATACACTTAACCAGGACCTGACTACCACGCATCGAGTCAATTTTAACTTTCAAGAAATAAAAGAAATTTTGACCCATTTGTTACTAAAATTACACACAAATAAGAATTTTAAATAAAACAAACATTTCTATTAAAAAAATTGTAAAAGTTTTTTCCGGTGTTAGGTTGCTCTCTTCTCTTAACACTAGAAAGACAGCGAGGGGCTAATTTAGATCCTACTAAGGGAATTTCTTTCGTTTCGAACCATGAATTTCTTTCTAAAATATGATTAAAAGAAACAAAAAGAAAATGAGTTAATTAAAATAAACTTAAACAGTTTTAAATAAAAATTTTGGTGTTGAGTATTCTTTCTAAAATTTGTTTAAATAGTACATTTCTTTTACAAATTTCGCCAAATTGTCTGTCAAAATTTTGAAAAAAAAAAGGTGCGAGGTACAATTGAAAAAAAAAATCCCAGTTCTCTAAAACGAAATAATAAAATTAAGACTACATATCTAATGAAAGCAATGGATTAAAAACTAACACTCAATACGTGCTTAACCCTTTAAATCCTATGATAGAACACGTTATAGAAATTATGTAGTTCAGAAAATCTTATTTCAAACCAGAAGAAAATCAATAGCTAATTTCGTTTTATTTAAATGCGGAACCTTCTGTTATTAGTAAAGCAAATATTGCTGTTTTAATTTTCTGGTGAATATTAAGATATACGAATCAAAATGTATCGGCTGGTTTAGGATCCAGAGGGTTAAGTGCTGACCCCGAAATACACAAGGCCAGAGAACACGAGGCGTGACGTCATCACTAATCGATCAGATTCTAACTAGTGTTATAACTCACACCGAAAAATTTTGAATAGCAATTTTGTTTTATTTTATTTGTGGTTTATCTATCACCTCATAAAAGAATAATTCTATTTAATTCCTTCTTTGTTTTGTCCCGTTCGTCGTACGGTAAACGTGTTTTTGCATATTATCATTTGTCCGTACGTGGTATTGGTATCCATAATCCAATCATTATTTATTATTCTCACCAAGAAAATTTTATTGTAAATTTTGTAATATTTAATCTGATTTAATTAGATTTAATTATTCTGATTTTATCTGTTTTGTAAAACCGTCGATAAAAGATAAAAATTCTGTAAACGACATGACAAAAATTGACATTATTCGAAAATTTTTCTCAAAAATATTGATCAGCTAGCTAAAAAAATATCTATTTTTTTAGCTATTTTTCGTTCACAATTTTTATCCGGAACGCATAATAGCGTAATAAGAACGTCATTAATCCGTCTCAATTTAAGAAGTTTTTATTATCCAAAAAATATGTTAATCCTTTATAACTATTTAAGTCAATTAAACAAAATAACGAGAGAGAGTTAAGGCTACTGCACACCAATTAAAATTTTGCAAGAACAACAAAATTTTGTTGGAATTACAAATTGAAAATACAAGACTTTTCAAAACTCAAATAAAATTGGTGAAATTTTATTAACCCATTAGTGCCTAGCGTCCCTTTTTAGGGACGCTTCAAAAGGTGCATTCAGCTCTGTTTTTGACACCGGTAAAAAAGAAAAGCAATAATTATTTTATTTAAATGATGCATTTCCGTGATTAATGAACTAAACTTAAATCTTCTAAAAACAGTGGTGCCAACCAAATAAAATTTACGCAAAAGACGCTGGGCACTAATGGGTTAAAATTTTATAAAAGTGTTAACAATATTTTTTTGTCAGAATAACAAAACCGATTTTTTACTTTAACTAAAAAATTCGATTAAAACCACCAAAATATACTTAACAAAATATGTTTTGTAGTTTTAATAAATTCCCTTTTCTGGGTGTATCTTTTTTACAAACCGTTGGAGTTACGTGAAGCTCAAATGAACCAATGGAAAGAAACGTACAAAAAGAGTATCACGTCACTCCAGCGGTCTGTAAAAAATACACTTAGGATGCACCGCAGTAGCCTGTCTTTTTCGTTAGCCTCGTCGCGTCCTCTGGCCTTGAGTATATCGATGGCAGCGGCTTAATTGCATACATATGGAATATAATTATTGTGTATAAAGGGAAACCATTATTAGAGTGATATCGGCAGGTATTTGACACGATACCTCGGCTGACATTCTTAAAAGTATCTTATTGTCATCTATAAAAAGTATCCATCTTCGGAACCTTTTTCATAAATAACACTGATAAACAAATTTTAACGCATTTTCTGTTTCTCTATATACGTTGGGTGTTTCTTATTGTAGATTTCAAGCTGCTGAAAAAGAATATGTTTGTAAAAATTTTCTATCACCCTCCAATATTGAGAAATTTCATTTATACGTTTTGGAGTATGTAGACATCGTATAGACATTATAATTATACTATATTATTCTCTTTCATGTATTTGATTCACACAAACATTCCTTTTTCTTATTACAACGATAGAAGATACAACAAGAGAGTAGAAACAGATGTCCCCCAAATAGATTTCATGTTAGCGACTTTGAAAAGACAGCTCTAGCCACCCCCACAGTATTTGACTTTAACGCAAATCCATGACAGTTGAAACTTTCGGGGCGAGTGAACTACTATTTCTTTGTTCTGTAAGACTTTTTAATTAAATTTTGATTATAATTATCCTATTTTCCTCTACAATATGTAAAACATGTCTAGAAAATGCATTAATGAACCCGATTTTTTTTTTTTTCTATGTGTGCGGGAAGCTAACTTTGAAAAAGCATCGATGCGCTTTTACGCCGTTAATAAAGACTGCTTATCATATGTACTTTGAATATAAAGTAGGTGAACAAGATAAGAAATGGGCACCTAATTCTTGTTGTACACGATGAGCTACAAACCTCCGGGCGTGGATGAAAGGTACAAAAAAGTGTATGTCCTTTGCTATACCCATGATATGGCGCATGCCGAAGGATCATATAACTGACTGCTACTAATGTATTACAAAAATTAAAGGATTCTCTGTGAGAAGTAAACATAAAATTAAGTACCCGAACTTAGATTCAGCAATGTGACCAGCGTTACATAAGGATGATTTACAAATACCGAAACCTCCACAGAATTTTACATATGACGATGCAGCAGTAGAAATGGAAACTGAAACTTCCTCTACAAATCATATGAACTATTATCCTGGCATAAAAGAAGAACCACACCTAATTACTCAAAAAGAATTAAATGATTTTGTGAGACACTTAAATTTATCAAAGAAAAACTCAGAATTACTTGGATCAAGATTGCAAGGTTGGAATCTCCTGAAAAACAATACAAAGATATCTATTTATCGAGATTGCCATAAAAAATATTCGACATTTTTTTCAAAAAAAGGTGATTTATGCTATTGTAATGATATAAGTGTCTTAATGTCTGCTTTAAATTGTCAATATAACTCGGAACAACGGCCTATAATAGAATAGCTACAGATAAGACATTTACCGCTACATAAAGTGTGAAATGTTTTATTAATTTCATTTCTTTTTACAAAAATTCTTCTATATTTTTCTGAAACTTTATAAGCAATACATACTTTCAGTGTTTTAAATATTAATTTTAAGTTTTATAAGTGTTTATTTAAAAGTTTGTCATTACTAAAATACCAAATGATAAATTTCATATGTGTTGAATAAATACTACAAAATTCAGATTTTCAAGATTTTGAATTTTTCAAAAATCTATGGGTGATGGAAACTTTTTAATGGTATATTCTTTCACAGCACCACCTAAAATATAAAAGTCACCTCATACTTAGTTAGAAACAGAAACCTTGTTTATCAGTGTAATCAAACATATCAATATATGTTGATGGCAACACGAAATATTCAGCGTCACTGATCGTGTATATAGATAATTTCATAATCATTATTACATTTCTATGGCATTTAAGGTGTTAGAAGACACTATTAAATGCAGTCCTTTTTAATGGCATGAATTTACGCGGAATTTCCCATGTTCCTTTTTTTTAATGCCAGCATTTTTGAAGAAAAATTTATGCTAGTTTTTGTGTATCATTTATAACAAAGAATATCGTTAATCGATTTTACGAAACATTCAAGGGGGGGAAAAAAGATTTTTTTAACCGTTTCCTTTATTTGCCCTTCCGTCATACGGTCAGCATATTTTTGACAATCATGATTTGACCATACGGGCATTCATATTCAAATCATGATTTTTTATTCTCACCTGTCAATTTTTATTGTAAATTTTGCATTATTTAATCCGAGCATTTTCCCGATACAATTAGATCAGTGTTTCCCAACCTTTTTCAGGCCATGCCCCACCAAATCATATCTAAAACCCTGATAACTCCCCTCCCCTCTCTCTGAAAAATAATTCTTATTATATAAAAATTGAGCTGTTATTCCATTTAAAGAAGTAAAAGAAAATGTAAACATATAAACTGTATAGTAATTCTTTCCTAGACCGACTAAAATTTTCTATCATTAACTATCAGCCAGATTAAGATATTCACTGTAGGATCCTAAAGTTAAAATCTCTAATACGACTCGTTTTAATTGTTGATCAAACGTCCAGTGTCTGGCGATAGTGGCTTGATTTTTTATACTATCGAAAATCAATTTGAAATATATTTTTTTAAGTTTTAAACCGGAAAATTTATATTGCAAAATTATTTTTAAAATTATTTGTTACTATAGTAAAACAGAGGTAGTTAGCAATATTTTTATGATTATAAGAGGATGACCGAATTTCATAGAAGTCTCAATTTGTTCCCCAGTGGGGCGCGCGCCCCACGTTGGGAAACACTGAATTAGATAAAAATATTTGTTTTGAAAAACTGGTGACAAAACATTAAAAATTCTGTAAAAGACATGTAAGAATAGGCATTATCCTCCTCAGTTCTGAGACAATTATTACAAGGCACCACAAAAACCGGTTTAAGATTACTATTAAACATCTCCCAAGTTGTATCACCTTTTATATCGATACTTATATTATGCACACATTAATTAATATGGTTTAAAAGTAATTTTAACAATTCTAGAAGCATTTAAATTAATTTAACCCTTTAACGATCATAGCATTTTCATTGCTAAGATGTCGAAATAAATGAATTACACCGGTAATTAAGAACAAATATATTTCTAAATAAGAAATCGTGATTTTTCACATACAAAATAAAAGGGATATTTTTAGATAAAAATACCGGTGTCAGAGTTGCGTATCGGAATTAAAATTTTGTGGTTTCGTGGCGAAACCAATGAACGTGAAAGGGTTAAAGGCTGTTATTTAGTGTCTCCTTCAGGCGACATCAGGACTGATTAGGTTATTTGAAGTTTTTTTCAAATATAATCATCAGTTAAATAGTTAAAATAGCAGTTGGTATTATTTAAAAAAATAAATGAAATGGGAGACCTTCTGTCATAGAATAAAAAAAGAACTGAGCATATAATCTGGAATCCAGCAAGGGGAGCACACTCCTCGGAATTTCCAAGGACTCTGGCACCACTATTTTAAATAAGAAAATTTACATTCAATTTTTAAAGCACAAGATTCGTAATCCCCATCTTCATTCACAGGTTTTACGATATTTTTCTGCAGTGAAACACTTCGAAAATATTCTTAAAATTTAGTGGTAGAACTGTGCGAATCCTGTGGAAGAAAGTCTTACATCTGATAATGTTCTAATCGCACAGAAAGTAGGAATCTATAATTTACTACGCTCAACCGAGGCTTTGCACAGCTGAGTAACATGATCGAACAATCATCAATATCCTTATAATGTAAAGATTCGAATGAAATTAAAAGTGATATAATAAATTCTTGATTTTTTATGGTATTAAAATTTTTTTTCTGGTAGAGACTATTGGTACATGAAAGCCTTGTAAAGATTTAATTTTAATGTCTGATTTGTTCTTATTATCGTATAAACATAATATAAAAATATTTTTAATTACATAATTAAAATTTAAAAATACATATATTAGGCAAATCGAGAATGCATATTTAGAAGTTTTTGTTGATTGAGATAAATAAAAATTAAAAATTCTAATAGTAATTTTAAAAAAGAATAGAGCGATGATTTAGGAAAAGTTCTAACAGAAAAAATTAAATAAACACTAATTTAAAAATTTCAAAAATTCATTTAAATTTGCGAAATTCTTGGATAATACACTTGGTGATTAAAAATAAAGAAGTAGTATTTAAATGAAGTGCTTAAATTTAATGATGTGACTGTATTTTACCGAAAATCATCTGAAAAAAAATTTTAAATTTAACAGATGTAAAAATAGAGTGATCTGGCTAACTTGAATTTGGATTAAAAGAAAAATATGTTTACATAGTCGTGCACATATCTTCTTTCTTTGTTCTTTGATATTTCTGTTGCCTGATTGGATAACAAATAGTATAAAGAACAAAACATATTTTAATAAGTGATAAAAATCAAAAGTGTTTCGAATCTAGATAATGTAAAACATGTAATAAGAATTGTCTGTCTTTGGCTTTATTGTTTTTAGGTGAACAGGGACAAAATTCCATAAGTCTAAAATGACTCAAATTGTTACTTCCGTATTTGATTATTCAAAGAAGGATCTAATTAACTCACGTTCCTGTGTGTACTTTAATTTTATTATAAATTAGTCGAAAATAAATGAGGACCTCAGAACCACCTCAAGGGGTACAAGTGTGAAAAAATCGATTTGGAGTAATTGACTTCAAAGATAATTGACATTAAATTTGAACATCAATAACAATTAACTAAATTGAAATAGGAACTGTCCATGTTTTATTGTGGTCTTTAAACTCTTATTTCAATAAATGTGATAAAAGTAGAGTACACATTCAGTTAAATTTATAATTAATCAATATTGATAATTATCCGCCCAAAGTGGTTGATCTCTAGAACGCAGCACATGTTTAGAAAATCAATTATATTTCATTACCTGAAAAGAAAGAAGCATATTCCCAAGTCGTCTGTGCTCTTAGTTCATTTCTTAAAATTTTGTCACTTTTAACACTTCCTTCTAGGGTCCTCAATTAAAGGTCCAACCTTTATATATACGAGGTAGAGCCCGCCGAATTTCGACGAAAGAAATTTTTTAAAAAGGAACCGTTTCATTGATTTGTAATAAATCTACACAATTAGTCACAATAAAAAATGCACGATATATTGGTAAATCTAACTCTTAAAGAAATTGAATTTAACATAAAGCTAACAAAATACTACTTCTAGAAAACTCAGTTGTAGAAATTGATGAAAGTAAACTTTAATCGCACATGTAAACAGTAAAAAATAATAAAGTTATCAAATAAGGCTCATATATCAGTAATCGTATTCCAAAATTAACAAAACCAAAAATTTATTTCACTTTGACTGAATTAAAGACCACCCTCCTCCACGTTAAATCTAAAACTGACATCATTTTCACCATATCAAAATTTACATATATATCTTTCATGTCTGTATTCACCCTTTTTTTTATCATTTTAGTTTAAAACTTGAAATCTGGATGCTATTACTTGAAACAGATACTAAACTATTTATATTCTTTAAAGTGTAAAGGAAATTTTATATATGAAACCAAAATTAACCGGGTTTTATAACAAACAGAACGAATAACAGTACGTCTTGAAACAGTACGTATTTTAATTTCTTTTTTTTTTTTAATTTCAATGAGAAAAGGGCAACAAAAAGATAGACTAATCTACTTTTTTCTTTCTTTACTTTGCTTTTAATTGAAATTGAGTACTTCTGTTGCCACAATCAGTAAAACAATATTAAAAACTACAAAAAAATTATTATTTTAAAAATCAAATATGATACAGTTTTCAAATAAACCGCATTTAAAAGTACATTTTTTACTGTATACAGTGTAAAAATTGAAAATATGCGAGGGTTTCAAGTTTAAAAATTTGCAGTAGAAAAAATTGCAAAACTGAAATTGCATTTCAAATTTCCAAGTGTTGCCATTCGCAAAATGACGTATGCGTTACGCACAGATACGTTTGGCCTTTATTATATATATATATATGTAATAAAATAAAAAAATTGCGCCATTTTGTTCTCTCTTAACTTCAATTCTAAAATTTGTGGAACATATTTCAATCTTAGTTTCGTAATGATAAAAGTAGAATACAGTTACAGAACTTGTAAGAGGTAAAATTCTTTTTCTTATTTTATTTATTAATAAATTATTGCTTGCTTCTCAAAAAGGCGGGAAGTATTTTGTAACCTTTTTACTTTTTGGAATATTCCCGGGATTTTAATTTTATATTTTTATTTAACATCGCGTGACCGGTGTTAATGCGCATTGTTAAAGGGCTTGTTATTTGCGAGGGAATATATAGATCCTGCCCGAGGACACGCCTCCTTAGACCAATCAGAGCTGATCATCTTTTGACGTTTAGACTCGAGTTAATCCTAATTGGATTTTTAAATTGATTGACGCGGAGTATGAGGGAGCTAGTTTGTCGTGAAAATGTTCCTTTTTTCATTTGGCTTTTTAGGAGCGTTAGAATGCATCTGTCTTTAAAACTAGTAAGACGTTCGTTTGGTTTGTCCGGTAAATTGGAATATTTAATGATGTCGATTATTTCGCGAAGTTTGGAGTACTCGATGTGTGCAACGCTTAATGCTGGAATGACTTCGTTTGCCTTATGACTTATAATAAATATGAATTGCAAAGACTTAGTTGTTTGATTTTTTACGGGGAAATTCCCAATAAAACTTCTCCGATGCTTGAAAATTTACACTACGGCTACAGAACCTTGCTGCTGAGTATTAGATATTAATAAATGTAATGTATCAATCCTGGTTATGCACGGGAGCTTGTACGGTGTTGTGGAATCTCGACATCTCGACGTTGTCGCCGTTCTCGTTACACACACACACACACATATATATATATATATATATATATATATATATATATATATACATATATATATTAAGTGTAAGTTTTAATTGCGACCTGCATAATGTCTTAGAAAGCAACAATAAACTGTACACACATGGATTTTCTAAAAAACAGAAAATACCTTGTATCCAGAATTGTCAGTTACGAGTCATTTTTAAAGCAAATGAGTTTTATTATTTCCAACAGTACTACTAGCCTTATTTAAACTGTTATTAAATAGCGAATAGAAATAACCGAAATAGTACCATACGAAAATTATGCCTACAATGTCGGAGGAAAAAATTTCCTTCTCTTTTTTTAGATGCGTTCCTCATAATGTAAAATGTAGCGTCTATAGTCGTCATTCAGTCCGTCCGTTTGCCTGTCAGTCCGTATGTAACAGAGCAAAAACTACGCAATGGAATCGTTTGAAATTGAAAATATATGATTGTTGCATTATTTTGTCGAGTCGTTTCAAATTTTATGAAAATCGGATGTATAGTTTAATTACAGGGATAATCAAAAATATTCAGTTAGGCAGTTTAATATGGTCAGTATGCATAGCTGCGAAAATTTACAGTTTTGTGCTATTACTATAGCTAAATAATAACAATTCATCATATTGAATTGTAGAATTGTTAAAATTAAATTAGGCAAAACATGGAAAAACTTTCTTTTTCCTCCAAAACATTGCTACTAAAAATTGAACATTCTTATCGTGTACTGTAGAATTCGGACGGCGTGGGTGGTCCGCTAAAAAGTTAGGTAAAAACAGAGCACTTCTTGCCCTGCACTTAGAGAGTGAAGAAGCTATAAATTTACTATTCTCAGCTGAAGATTTATCCAGCCGAGTAACAAGATTAAAACTTTTATTTTACTGAAAACTATCAACGCACCTGCGAAAAATTAAAAATATTGAAATAAACTGTTTTTTTCTTCTGGTTTCAATCTTCTTTTTTCTAGTAAAACGTATTCAATACCAAAATAACAAATATACGACTGCTGAGTTAATGCCTAATATAATGCCTGATATCAGCTTATTTTTAGTTGCGTTCGCAGGACTCCCAAATGGTCCGCCAACTGAACATCAGTATTTTCTTAGAAACAATTTCTTTTTATATTTTTCTTGCAACTTCAGAGGTTAATTTTATCACACATATTGTAGAAACCTACAATGAATTTTTCTGTTAAAAAATATTGATGTTCAGTTCGCGGACCATTTGGGGGCCCTGCGTTTTAATTATGTAAATACGTAGAATCTATGGTCGTCGTTCAGTCTGTCCATACGTTTGTCTATCTGTCTGTCTGTCCGCCCACATACAACAGTGCAAATCTACCTAACCAAATCTTTTGAGATTTAAAATATATAATTATTGCATACTTTTGTCGAGTCATTTCAAATTTTATGAAAATCGGATGTATAATTTCATTACAGAGACAATGAAAGATATTCCATTACATTACAGACAATTGGAGAATATAATTTCAAATACATTTTAATACTACACTTTTTGGAATATAATAAAACTGACATGTATCTGTGAAGTACATACTAAAATATACATTATGTACAATCCGTGATGCAAAGAATATTTTTTATTAATTTACAGGGCCACACAAAATTGTTTCATTACTTAATGGTGTATTGGAAACCTTTGTTTGGGGCGTATTTTAATTATATTAAACTATTTCACATTTTAGGAAATTGATGTATGTGGCTGAAATTTAATGCAAGTTCTTTCCTGTATAATAAAAAGCAGATTCTATTTACAGGAACACACAAAGACTTCGACCACTATACCGTATCCGAAGTACTTATACGATAACAGCAAGATCTGGATATTTTTAAAACTTCGATATAGTACGAACGCATCTCATTTGCTATGTTTCATATGCTACTTCCAACTTGTTTTAGTTCACTTTCATAATTGCGCAGAGAAAAAAAAAATAATGAAAAATCGGAATTCAAAATAAAAAACTTCCAGTTTATTTGTGTTTACTGCAAAGTATATTTTAAAAAAATACACAAATGTTTTTTAAAGAAAAGGTATTAAAGACAGAAGTTAGTGACAAATTCTTGAAAGTTTGATGTTTGCACTCAAATTAGCGACATTATTGAATAATATGCATGGTTATTAAAAATAATAGTAGATAAAAATATAAAAATATATGACGGAATGAAATTTTCGCCTTGCTTTTAACACAAAATATGTAATATGAACTTTAAAATGTTCAGGTTTACATAAAATGCGATTAAAATAATCAAATGCAGATGTTGATAGTTAATTTTAATTAAAAACATCTTACAAGGAAGGTCTCCATGCGGGCATACTCCGAAAAATCTGAAAAAATTACAGAATGTTCTTCTCATGAGGATATATACGTTTATAAGAAAAATTTCGGCGGAACCCTCGTTCCCTGTCCGTAAAAAAATAATGAAAATTTCGTTATTTGGCGATTTATCTTCGGTTGGCGATAAAAAGCAATTTCAAAACATGCTTTTTTTTTTTTTTTTTTTTTTAATGTCAAATGCATTTTAAAAGAAAAAAGTTTCATGTTCAACGTGTTTAGATAAATTAAATATCTTTGTTTTTGTCAGTTTTAGTTTGTTTTAAGTATAATATCGTTATATTGATATTTATATATATTTAATTTAAATTTAATCATCAAAATTTAAGATTTGAAACGAAATTCAGATATAAATTAACTAAAATTGTTTAAAATTCAAAGTCCATTTGAGCATTGTCAATTTGATTCTGTTGCTATGGAAACATTTAGCTTTTATTTTTTAATACGCTTAAATGTATGAAAATAATTTTACTGAATAAGAATTTTTTATATGTGAAAATACTTTTTACAGTGGTAAATTAAATAACTACAGAAACTAATAAAATATACATATGCAATTTAATATACATATATATGTATAAAATATATTAAACTCTCTCATTGTTTATGTTTAAATTCATCAAACACCATTTAAGCGGATTCTAAAAATCCAAGTTTTAAGTTGCATTGAAATCGTTTGCTTTTGGCGGGGAAAAATGCTGCTCGCAAAATCGTGTGACACTTTTGTCTTTGCACGCAAAATATTCAAAAGTATTTTATTTTTTTACATGTTTTCTTCTGGAATTCCGCCGCTAAATTTCACTGATCCTTTATTACATACATGAGTAGCTTAATTAGTATTTTTTTTTTTTCAAAAAAATCTGAGTATGCCCAGTATGGAGACCTTCCTTGTTAGTACTTTCAAGACTTTAATCAGGCTCTTCCTCAGATAATATTTTTACTTACCCATCATACGTAGTATAGGGTAAGTCTTGCAATCGTTTTGAAAATCGAAAAAATTTTTTTGACGGATTTACACGTTTCAGATACTGGAGATTCCGAAAAACATATTTTTAGAAAAAAAATTTTGCCGTCCGTCCGTCTGTGTGTCTGTCTGTCTGTCTGTCTGTCTGTCTGTCTGTCTGTCTGTCTGTCTGTAACCGCTCTATCTCCCGAACAAATTGAGATAGAGACTTGAAATTTTGTATGTACTTAGTATGTAAGAATGGGACGAAGCCTATTTAATATCAGTAACCTCGATTATCCGGAACTATTTTTTCCGGACTCTCGAAAAATTCGTTCTGATGAAAGGTATATAAAAATTTTCGAATGTTTTTGTTCCAAGGAATGGACGTAAAAGGCAATAAAATAACACACATTTTGCATAAAAAACGAGGTCGATCGGATTATTAGTTGTCGAGATATGTGTAATCGTGTTTTCCAAATTCTTCGATTTTTCATGACCCTGTATTTCATTCAAATTTCAATTCACAGGTATATTTTTATTGGAAATGAGACGCTTAATCCAACAGAGTAAATATTTAGTAAATATGATTATTATTTTTTGAGTTATAAGAATGTTTCTTTTACGCAATCCGGTACTACTCGAGTATTTTGGTGTTTTAAATAATTAGTCAAAATTGTCTCATCAGCAATTCATTAATGGAGCATTATTGTATGTTAAAATTATTTATTTATGCGTTTAAATTTTATTTTGAAGTTGCCATAGACATGCGTTTTATTTTCATATTTTATATTATGATGGGTAAGTATTACGGTGGCCCCCCAACGACTAGTCTTTATTTATACAAGCACCTAATTCCGCGGGGAAAAAAAATACGGAATTCGGTATTTGTATAAATAAAGAAAATATTATCTAAGGAAGAGCCTGATTAGAATCTTGAAAGTACTAAGATGTTTTTAAATAAAATTAAATATTAACATCTGTATTAATTATTTCCAGCTGAACGAAAAATTTCCCAGGCCGGGAATCGAACCCGGATACTTGGCTTACAAGGCCAATGCTTTACCTGTTAAGCTATCTGGGCGATAGTCGGCTGGGATTTTTCGCTCAGATAACCTTATTGGTCGTAACATCTGGTCTGTCATTTGAAACAGCTCGCAGAATAAACCGCAGGTAGTGGAACTCCAGGTAGTGGAAAATAGTATATCTACGTATCCATCGTTATATGGAGTTCCACTACCTGCGGTTTATTCTGCGAGCTGTTTCAAATGACAGACCAGATGTTACGACCAATAAGGTTATCTGAGCGAAAAATCCCAGCCGGCTATCGCCCAGATAGCTTAACAGGTAAAGCATTGGCCTTGTAAGCCAAGTATCCGGGTTCGATTCCCGGCCTGGGCAATTTTTCGTTCAGCTGGAAATAATTAATTCGTATGATAACTTTACCAATCAGTTTGATTGTGTTAAAAATAATAGTATTAACATCTGTATTTGATTAATTTAATAGGCTTTTAAGTAAACCTGAACATTTTAAAGTTCATATTATATATTTCGTGTTATAGTAGAAAATTTAAAGAGAGTTGTTGAATTCAATGATGCGAAAGTATTTTATGGGAGGACGTTACTGACAAATTTCTAAGTTTTATAGAAAGGCGTGCTTTGGTACGAAAATTAAGTTTAGGGGATGCTAGGAATGGTTGACCCACTTTTTATTAAATGATTTTAAACTTTTTTAAATACTGAAACGAGAACAATTTTTATGTATCATTTTATTCGTTACACACTCAGCTGTTATAATAAAAAAATACTACTAGGTTATCCCGTCGACCAAAAAATTATCGCCAAAGTATAAGTTTAAATGCCAATAATGGTATGTCACATTCAATGACATTAATTACGATTCACGTGTTTAAAATGTCATTAAGGGATTTTTATTTCGACACTTTATTTGTATTTTTATGAATATTTCACCAATTATTATTATTATTATTATTATTTGTTATTTAAAAAAATTATGTCAGTATGTATAATTTGGCGAAATTGGTCGACGGGATCTCAGAGTAGTACCGAATAAAACTATGACATAAGTGTAATATATATGAAATTTGTTAAAAAATCGATTTTAATTATGAGAAAATAATAGGTCAGGGTTCCCCACATATGGGAGTATCGATCCACTGTGTTTTATATTGTAGTATTGGCAATATTAAACAAATATGCGTATAAAATAAGTTAAAAAATACAAAATCCTTTATTCCGTAAGATTGAAAGTAATATAGAAAATTTAAAGAGAGGTGTTGAATTTAATGATGTGAAGGTATTTTATAGGAAGACGTTACTGAAAATTTTATAAAACTTAGAAATTTTCAGTAACTTCCTCCTATAAAATAGATAATTTAAAAACATGAATTCGTTTATTCCTAGTAAAATGGAGCCAAAGATATTTTCTGATTGGTGTGTCTGCCCGCGAACGGCCTGTCGCGTCGGCTGGTTCAGTGGCTTTCGAACACAAAATTAATTTAGGCGATTCATATTCAATAATTTCAAAACGGGCATCTTCTTACTTCTTTTTAATTGGAAGAAAACATTATACATCTTATTTACACATTATACAAATACTGTACATCTTCTTATTTACACATTATACAAATACTGTACATCTTCTTATTTACACATATCATACATAATTTACATGAAATTCAATATATTTTAGAATTATTCTTCTATCAAGACTGTCATAACACCATCGCGTATTAATTCTTTTCTCTCTCTGAAACATAAACGAAAAAAATATCTTGAGCCCAGGAGGGGGGTTGCCACGCGTAACTAAGATCAGGATTCATCGCCCTTTTGGCGTTAAAACATGATTCCCCACACACTCCCCACCTGGACTCATGAGAGTATATAATGAAAAATCAATAAAACTAAATTCTTACAATAAACATTAATTTAAATCATAACTCAAATAATAAAACAGAAAAAAAATTTCAATCTTCAGATACTGACACATAAAGCATTAAACAATAAATAATATCATGAATAATATAAATAAAAAATGACACTTCAATAACATGTCTACATGAACGTATCTGGCCAGATATTTACCTGAATAAAATAAACTAAATATATATACATAATATAAACAAATTAAATACTATTATTAACATCTCAATAATCCTTTCAATTTGAAATAAAGCATAATTATACACAAATGAATTTTTTTTTTCAAAATGGATAAATTAACAATTGCAAAATACACACATAAAAAAGATATTTCAACTATGAATTTATAATAAGAAATAAATCACATTTATATATTCAAACAATAATAGAAAAAAAAGTTATAAATTTAAATTTCAAATATTGAAATCAATTAACATTCAACAATCTAGTTCAAAAGGATACAAAAGTTGTACTGGTTTTCTCAGCAGGCCTTTCGCAGTCTTTACCATGCTAGCTCGAATGAGCTGATCTCTGCCAAGAATAACTTCTTTAACTACTCCTAAGTCCCACAACAGTTTAGATTTAGCACTACCGTCCACTAAGACAACATCTCCAATCTTTAGATTTTTGTGTCTCTCAGGAGTTTTAAATTGATGGATCGATCTTAAGTTCGGCAAGTATTGTTCCTTCCATTTAGTCCACAGCTGTTCCAACGAGTCCACAGCTGGTTTGATATCTGTTTCTTCTTAATAATGTCTCTCGGGTAGAGATTTTATTCTCTAATTCGGCAAAATGTAGTGGAAAACTAATATTTTCTCTTCCGCGTTGAAGAAAGTGAGCCGGTGTAAGTGGCTCTGGCTCGCCGAAATCACTTGTTGTATACGTAAGAGGTCTCATGTTTATTACGGCTTCTATTTCTGTCAAAATTGTAGCCAATTCTTCAAATGTGATGAGAGCTCTTCCCAAAATTTTTCTTAGGGGTTCTTTTACACTTTTTACGAGTCTCTCTTAAAATCCTCCCCACCATGGGGCACGCTGGATGATAAATTTCCATATAATGCCTTTGTTTGATATGAAGTCTTGAAGTTCTTGATCTTTAATGATTTTTTCAAATTGTTGTAGTTCTTTGTCGGCAGCTTTAAAACTTAATGCATTATCAGAAAAAATTATTTTACAGTTTCCGCGTCTTGAAATAAATCTACGAAAACTCATCATAAAAGACCTTGTAGTCATATCCCTGGCTGCTTCCAAATGTATTGCTCTTGTTGCGGCCCAGTGAACAGTACAATGTAGGATTTTGACGTCTCTTTACTATCTGTTTTAATGATTATTGGGCCGGCAAAATCCAATCCTATAACGGTAAACGCAGGGGATTTTGAGATCCTTTCCGTCGGAAGTTGCCCAGTTAGCTGGTCAGCTGCCCTTGCATTGTATCTTCTACAAATTAGACATTTTCTTAGATTCTTTCTGATAGATTGTCTTCCTTGTGGAATCCAAAATTTCTTCCGGATTTGTGCAAGCGTTAAAGAAACTCCACTATGCAGCAAATTTTTGTGTTCTTGCATTATTAGCAATTCTGTTAATTTTTCATTCTTCGGCAATATGATTGGGTTGGTCTCATTCGAATCAAAGGAGCCTTCATTAAGTCTGGTTTTTATTCGTAAAATTTTATTTTCATCCAAATATGAACACAGGGAATAAATTCGTGATGTTTTCTTAACAGAATTTCCTTTTTCTAATGACTCAATTTCTTCCTTATAATTCTTCATTTGTACTTCTCTGATTAACAATTCTTCAGCCCCTTTCAACTCCTCAGCAGATAATGTATCTTTACGCTTGATTGAATTTCTTAAATTAAAAATAAATCTTCTAACTCTGGCCAATGTTCTAACTGCCTTCAAGAAGGAACTGAAGCGCTCAATTTCTATAAGTGGCTTCTGATGTTCTGATGAACAAACATTTTGGAAAATCACATTTCTTTTAGCTTCTAGTTGTTTCATATCTTCATCTATTTCTCTGTCTTCTTTGGGCCATAATTTTTGAATCTTTAACTAACCATGGAGGCCCTGACCACCACAGGTCACCTTTTTCGAGGTCGAGAAGGGATAGTCCTCTTGTGAGTCGATCAGCAGGATTTGAGCTACCGGGACAATGTCGCCAGTTCTTCGGATCTGTTAAACTTTGTATTTCGGATATTCTGTTGCTTACGAATGGCTTCCAAGTACTTGACGAACTTTTGATCCAGTGAAGCACGATATTTGAATCGCTCCAATAATGTACTTTGTCTTCACTTATCTTGAGAACAGACATTACCCGCTTTCCAAGTCTAGCTCCAATCAGAGCACCCATCAATTCGAGGCGGGGCAAGGTTAACTTCTTTATGGGAGCTAGTCTGCTTTTTGATGTAACAAAACTTGTCTTTATACTATTATTGTTGGTATATCTCAGATATATAACACTTCCATAGGCCTTAATACTTGCATCACTAAAACAGTGAATTTCTACATTGTCGTAAATGTCTATTTCCTGAAAATAATATCTTGGAATTTTTATTTTACTAAGATATGGAATCTGTGCACACCAGTTATCCCATTTTTTCTCTAAATGTTCTGGCAAATTCTGATCCCATTCGATACCATGTTCCCATAATGATTGAAAAATCATTTTAATTAAAATCGTAAATGGTGATAAAAACCCAACAGGGTCAAAATTTCTTCCAGCTGCTCGAATTATGGTTCTTTTGGTCTTATCTTGACAATGAACAAATTCTAACAGACTTTGATTATCTAATCTAAAAATGTCTTCTTCTGTGTCCCATATTAACCCTAAAATTTTAAATGGGGTTGTGCCAGTTGATGTATCAGCGCAAACATTCATATCTAAAGATTTTAAATGTTCCTTTAAAATGGTAGAATTACTTTGCCATTTTCGTAAGAGCATATTTGCTTGTTGAAAAATAGCTAAAGATTCCTTTGAAATTTTTAAAGCTTCATTAACCGTATGTGCTCCTAACAATAAATCGTCCGCGTACATGGAAGAGTCAATTTTAGAGCAAGTTTCCGGATATAAAGTTGCATACCTCTTCAAATGATGTTTAATTACAGCTCCTAACAGAAATGGACTCGAGGTGACGCCAAATAATACACGACACATTTTCATAATTATAAATTAATTTGAGGAATTTTTATCTTGAGGGAGTTCTTCGATCCACAGGAAACGCGTCATATCTCTATCACTTTCAGCAAGACTTATCTGTAAGAAAGCTTTTTCAATGTCTGCCACTACGGCAATTTTATTGCTTCGAAATTGCAAAATTAAATCAAATAAATCTGACTTCAAATTGGGACCTGGGAAGAGTACATCATTTAGAGAAGATTCAGAAGGAGCATGAGATGAGGCATCGAAAACAATGCGTAATTTGGTTGTTTGTTTATCCCTTCGAATTACAGGGTGGTGGGGTAAATAATAGGTCAAATTACCATTCGGTGAATTTATTTCTTGCGGTTCAACAATTTCTACTATTCCTAAAGCATTATATTCATCAATAATTTCTTTATATTCCTTAAATAATGCAGGATTATTTACAAATCGTTTAATTAGACTATTAAATCTCTTTTTGGCAACATCATAATTATTCGGAAGATCAACATTGTCATATTTCATAGGTAATTTAACTTCGTACCTATTGTTCTTAAACTGAATAGAATTTTCAAATTGTTCTAATATTTCATTATCACACAAATTTTTATTTGTATTATCTTCCTGAATTCCTAACCCTTCTATAGTCCAAAATTTTTCAAGTTGAATGGACATTTTATCATCTTCATTATTATCCCAAATAGATATATACATTGCACCCTCTAAATTATTTTCATTAACTTCATCTGAGAACTTCCCATGAAGTATCTAACCTAGTTTAGTTTCATTCAAAACAAGAGTTGGTGAAATACGTTTATATTTCCCTGTCATAACTGACCAATAGTAGTCGCTACCAATCAACAAATCTATTTTATTCTCCCCATCACTTAATTCATTTGAAACATCTGACAACTGTATACCCATTTCTTTTATTTTTTCATTTAACTCTGAACTTGGGGCGCGTATTATATCTGAACAAATTTTCTCTGTTTCTAATGCTTCGAGATATATTACAGTGTCAGAAAATTTATCCTTTAAGAAAATTTTAACTCTATTATGATTATTAACAATAGGTTTCGTACCAGCAAATGTATGGATTTTTAATGATTCCTGTCCTGTCACCTCTAAATTTAAATGCTTTGACAAATTCTTTCCGACAAACGTACGCTGCGACGCACTGTCTAGCAAGATACGAACATTAATATTTTTATCTTTCCCAATCATTGTTCCCTTTAAAGTTTGAAAATAAACATATTCATCTGGCTTGCAACAAAGTGAAAAAACAGTTATTTTTTCATACTGCGTATTTTGCTTTCCCCCTTTTTCATCCCCTTCAGTTGAAACAAGGTCAATTTTATTTTCCTTTGATGATCTTTCTTTTACTTTTTTATTACAAAGAGAATTTTGATGAGCTTTTGAATTACAAAGAGTGCAACGAATATTAGAATTTTTACAAAATTTACTCTTATGAAATCGTTTGTAGCATCGAAAGCATTTCGCTTGTTTCGATAAAGATTGTTTTCTTTCTTCAAAATTTAAGTTACACAAATTTGCTTCATGTTTCTGAGAACAAAAAGGGCAAAGATTTTCTGTAATTGTATTTAATGTAAATGCTAAAGGATTTTTATTTTTTCCTTGAAGAAAATGTTTAGAAGGATTTTGTTTAAATTTATTTTCATGAGATTTAATCTCAAAACTGACAGATGTAACATTAACAACCTTTTCCCGCGCTTCGATTTCACGCTTAAGGAACAATAATAAATCATTTACGTAAACATCTTTTTTCTCGCACTGTTCTCTATGAAATTGCAATAAAAGGTCATTAGGTATACATTTATAAATAATAGGTAACAATAAACAACCATATTGGTCTGATTTCACATCCAATGATTCTAAACTTCTTATTTGTATCGCTATTTCATCATACAATTTTCTTAATGAATAAATATCATTTGATCTTCGTACTGCTTCTAAATTTAATAATTTATTTGTGTGCGCAGATATTAAAACTTCTCTTATTCCAAAACGATCCTTTAATATATTTATTGCCGTTGCGTAATTTTCACCAGTTAATGGAAGCCCGTTAATAGCGGCAGCTGCTGATCCCGAAATCAAAGATTTCAAATAAGTAAATTTTTCTATCTCTTGAAGGGCTTCATTTTCGTGAACAGCGACTTTAAACTGCGGCGAAAATTCTTGGAATACGCAAATGTCGCCGGTGAATTTGTTTAAAGAAATTCGCGGCAATTTAGTGTTACACTTTAACTGAGTATCTGATATGGGGGGCGTAATTACTTTTGGTTCATTTGTAATATCAGAAGTTTTCTTTAAATTATTCAAAAATCTATTTGCTCTCGATTTACACGTAATAATCGATTCTTTATATTCTAAACAAGTTTCAATTTCGGTTTCTAAATTAGAAGTTTCAATTTCAGATTGAATTAAATCATCTAAGTTTTCTAGAGAAATCTTATGTTCCAGCAATGTTGCTAAACAATCCTCCACAATTTCCGGTTTCAAATCACTTTCTTTCAAAATTTCGTTATCAATTTTTTTTATCAATTTAGCTATTGTGGATCTAATTGATCCGCGTTTAGTATTATTTCTTTTCAAATTTTCACCGGTATTCATTTTGTATAGTACTGTTTCTTCCAAATCATTCATAAATCAAAGAAATAACAATAAAAAACTTACCCGTTTAATATATGCAATCGTCCTAATCATATTCTCATTCTATTATTTACCGGCCGATGCACCATTGTCGAGTCGGCTGGTTCAGTGGCTTTGGAACATAAAATTAATTTAGGCGATTCATATTCAATAATTTCAAAACGGGCATCTTCTTACTTCTTTTTAATTGGAAGAAAATACTATACATCTTATTTACACATTATACAAATACTGTACATCTTCTTATTTACACATATGATACATAATTTACATGAAATTCAATATATTTTAGAATTATTCTTCTATCAAGACTGTCATAACACCATCGCGTATTAATTCTTTTCTCTCTCTGAAACATAAACAAAAAAAATTTCTTGAGCCCAGGAGGGGGGTTGCCGCGCGTAACTAAGATCAGGATTCATCGCCCTTTAGGCGTTAAAACATGATTCCCCACACGGCCTGTAATTTACCATATACAGGGTTGTTATAATTAAAGTTCGCCTATTCAGAAGGCTCTGGAGTCGGTTCTATTGCTCCAAACGAAACAAAATTCCACTAGTACATAGTTAAAGAGATGCGCTTTGCGAAAATCGAAAAAAAATAAGTTAAAATTTTTATCACTAGGTGGCGCTGCGCCAAAATTTAAGGCGATGTTTGCAGATTCATTATATCAATATCAGTCAATCCAGACGAAACACACAAATTTAAAAGTTTCAACAAACTTCAACGAGCTGCGAATTGTTATAATTAAGTTCACCTAATCAGACAGCTCTAAAGCCTGCGACTCCAAACAATCTATGACTCCAAACAATACAGAAAAATGAATATCATTTCATGTGATGTAATCTGAATCAACAATAATAAAACATGTCGCTCGGCAGTAAGGAAATAACGAAGAATAACATGATGCATGCTCAATGAATCCTCCGCCATTTTTAATAATGCATTCCATTCTCAGAATTGTGCTTTCTACAGCATTGCGTAAACTGTCCTGTAAGATTGAGCGAATGCGAAGTCTAATGCTGTGTTTCAGATCAGAGATTGTCTGACATGTGTTTTTAAATACAGAATCTTTCAAAAATCCCCAAAAAATAAAGGAATCTGCAAATATTGGCTTAAATATTGGCGCAGCGCCACCTACTGGCAAAAATTTTAACTAATTTTTTTTTTCGATTTTCGCAGAGCGCATGTCTTCAACTACGTACTAGTGAAATTCTGATTCGTTTGGAGCCATAGAACCGGCTCTAGAGCCTTCTGAATAGGCGAGCGTTAATTATAACAACCCTGTATATAACATATTAAACTCATTTAACTGATTTATGATAGTATTTTGCGTGGGTAAATCGTTTTATCTATATTCAGTATACATCTTTTAGTATGCTAAATGTAATTCAGCATTAAAGTGCATAACTAATTTAAAAACACAAAATCATTTATTCCTAGGAAAATAAAGATACTTTTTGTTTTGTTTATCTGTCCGCGAACGAAATACCTGTCTTTCACTGTTTAGTTAAAATTTAACTCAGACTAAAATACTCTTAAAACTAGTAAAATCACACTTCCAGAAATTGTCATTTGTTGACGGCCATGTAGCTATTTTTCTGCGTGGTCCTGTAAATCATTTTATCTGTATTCAGTAAACACGTTTTAGTATGCTAAATATGATTCAGCATAAAAAAAATGCATAATTAATTTGAAAACACAAATTCATTTATTCCTAGTAAAGTGAAGAAAAAGATATTTTCTGATTTGTTTCTCTTTCCACGAATGAAATGCCTGTAGTTTATTATTGATGATTATAGCTGGTTAATATTAATCAGAAGGCCATCTTTTCGCATTTGACATTAAATTCTAATGTACCCAAATTCGTTGTTAGAATCCAAAATTGTTGCTTTTTCAGACATTTAGATAGCAGACAATTCCGTACTTAAATACTGATGTTGAAATTTAAAAATTTTGCCCAGTTTTTGGTATTCTATATGGTATTGTTGGATGGTTAAATATTGGTTAGAAATTTGCGTAAAATATGGAAAGATGGCCGTAAATTGATATGATATAAAATAATATTGGTTAATATAATTGTACAAAGTTGGTTCGGTTGGTACAATTGGTTCGGTAGTTCGAGATATTACCCTCTTTAAATAAACATTTTATGGTAAAATCGTATTTCATCATACAATGACATCAAAGTATGTTGATTCTTTGCTCATACACAAAGCGAAAATCGTTTGCCATGTTTCTCTTTTGATATAAAAATCACGCTTAACTCAGTTTTTTTTTTCAAAAGTTTTGTTTACATTAGGAATGAAATTTTAAATGCTAATAATTTTAACTGACTGCACTTTAGAAGATATCTCTTCCTTCAAAAATTAATTTTATTTTAAAGATCTTTCTAAAAATGAACTTTTACACTGTTTTATTCAAAAAAGTATTCTCGAAGAAAAATATCTGATTGGCATATGAAACTTAAAATGGCAGCATTTAAAATGATTTACTCTACTATAATGTAGCTAGTACACGATTGGCGGGTTTATCATACTTTGGCATAATTTGTTAAGCAATTAGCAGTTTTTTGCTTATTAAGGATAGAAATTTTAATTTTTTAAAACTGAATTTTACAAAAGCACGTAGCTTGAATAATTACCTGTCTGAAAATGCATTCCATACTTCTTTCTGTCCCTTATTTAAGTCTGTACCTTGATTGAAAAAAAAAGTTTGACGAAGAAAAAAGTGATCATTTTCAGTATCTCGACGTTTTTTTTTTTTTTTTAAATCTTGTATCTTTCGTTATAGTTACTTTATAAAAAGGAGTTTGATCTAAAATTAAAGCTTTTCTTCACTAGATTTTTCAATTTTTTGTTTTATTTTTTGTGATAATTGATTTTTTAAACATCTAAACTTTTAAAATGCCATGTTTGGTCGATTTAACATGGAGAAGTTGTCTCGAGTATATTAAGCAGTTAAGCGGCCGTTATGTTCTTGGCGTTTGTTCGTTTGGCGGGCATATTATTTTTTTCTAGCTTGGTTTGGCAGAACGGCCGTCCTGCTTGATAATTCCATTTATCAAACATATTGTAATCTAAATAGTGTAAATGTGTTAATATTTTGTGATTATTTATTTATCAATAGTTAATGTAAAATAAGAAGCACGCTATCATTTTACTCCATTTTCAGCATAACTTTGACCAGGCGATTTCTTACAAATCAGTATTTAGACGTTTTTACATTGTTAAAAACCTGCAGCATTTGCTGCATCATCAATCTACCTCTTTTATAAACTATCTTTATCCAGACCAATTAGAGTGCTTTAATATATAATCAAGTAATCGCTTTCTATAAAAGCGGTGGCATGATGATGCAGCAAATCGTGCAGATTTTTAACTGTGTAGGAAGATTTTTTCTGCATTTTCACGACTTTTAAATTTTGTATGTTTAAGGAAATAGAAAACAACATTTATATTTCATAAGTAACTTCCATGCTAAATTCCATGCTTCTGGGCCCCTCAGTAACAGAAAAATTGCAGTTTTAGAGAGTTTTTTTTCCTCATTCTACTTGGCGTAGTGTCATCGACATAAGATATAGCCTATTGTGGAGAAAGGATTGCCACCATCATTTTGACATCATTCTTTGTTTTTTACAGTTTGTTACTTCCCGAGAATGTTTAAAAATAACTATTATAATGTTTTCAAAGCGCTTTTCGCGCATTTTTACCCATTTTAAATAGTGAATTTTTTAGCAAATGTTCTAAGTGATCAATTATATCTTATAAGTAATTTACATACCAAATTTCATGTTTCTAGAACCTTCAATAATACAAAAAGTCGCATCTTTAGTCAAGTCGCTCTCTATCACACCCTTTATGAGTTTTTCGCATAGACGTAAGAAATAGCCTATGTTTGTTTCCGGCCGAACACCATCATTTTGGTACCATTACCTTTGAAATCGGTTCGGTAGTTCTGGGGATTATCTCTTACAAACAAATTACTCTTTATAGGTATAAATATAGATTAATAAAAGTAAAGATTTGGAAAGAGGCCAAATGATTTAGAAATGGAACAATGGAAATCTTTGCAGATACCGCAAAACCGCAAGGGATTACCATCGGAGTCATTCGATTCTGCCGTCAGATGTCGCCATGTTTGTCTCGAATTTGGAGATAGATCGCCAAATCTAGCGACCAAAATTACTCTCCAACAGCTTCCCCAAGCAAGATTGGTAACAAATCACAATTTAAAACGTTTTTAGGACGCTTTTCGCGAATTTTTACCACTCTTAAATTTCGAATTTTCGAGGAAATGGTGTTAGAGAAAATTTTATCTTATAAGTAGCCTGTATTCTCAGTTTCATTATTCTGGGCCCCTCAGTAACAGAAAATTACATTTTTTAGAGCAATTTTTGCTCCTCATTCCGTTTGGGGTAGTGAGATCGACATAAGATATAGACTATTGTAGAGAAAAAATAGTCAGCATCATTTTCACATCATTATTTCTTTTTACGGTGCGTTATTCTTGAGAATGTTTTAAAATAGCTAATTAGAACGTTTTCAAAACGATTTCCCCGTTTTTTCACCTGTTTTAAATTTTCTGTTTTTTAGAAAATGTTCTTAGTGATAAATTATATCTTATGAATAATTTGCTTACCAAATTTCATGATTCTAGTATCTCCAGTAACACGAAAATCGCATTTTTAGAACTTTTTTGCTCCTGCATCCCCTATGAATTACTGGTATCGACATAAGAATTAGCCTATGTTTGATTCGGGGCGAACACCATCATGTTCGTAGCATTACTTTTGAAATCGGTCAGGTAGTTCCGGAGATTATCTCCTACAAACAAACAAACATTACCTCTTTATAGTAATATTAGTATAGATTTATATTATGGTGCAAAGTTACCCTACTTAGCTGGATAACTATGAACCAGGTTAAAAACTTATTTTTATTATTTATATTATCATTAGTTTACATCATTGTACCATGTTTATCAGAGTGGGGCATTTGAAAATAGAGAAAATGCGGATCAAAGTTAGCCTGAATGAGTGTCCATTTTTTAAGTAAAAAATTATGATATGTTTCCGGAAAAATAACAGGACCCGTAAGAACTGTGTTACACAAGGCTACCACAGAAGACTATTTTTTAATTCTAACTGGCCCCACTTTTATAAAACACAAATTATTGTTTATAGACACTTTGTCAACAATTGTAAGAAAAATATAGTAAAAATTTTATATTATAAAAGTTCTGGTAGATACAGAATATAAAAATGGTCGCCTGTGGCAATCCTTCTTACATGGGTAATTAAAAAAAAGATTAAAGAAGGTTTAAAAATGCTTTAAATATTGATAATTTTGCAAAGAAAAAACTCGATTTACAATATATAAGAAAAAATGCATTTACCATTTTCCAAATAAATTTGGTCGAATATTCTTGTGCCATTATGACATTTCGGAATTAAAATTAAATGGTAGAAAATTCAACCATCAGAGCTCAGAGTCCAAAGGATTTTTAACGCTTCGACGTTATGTAGATCAATACAGCGTTGCCAACGTCTCCGGGTTTTTGAATACCAGTATTTTATAACAGAAAATGTTCTTATATTAACACTAGAACTACCGATGTTTCATATATACCTAGTTTTACCGCACCCGTTAAATTAACGGATTTTTGATCCTGGCTTTTATTGTAGCTTTTTTTTCAGTTAATGTAAATAAAAGAATATAATCTAACAAAAATTACATTTAATATAATAATTCATTAACTATTATTAAAAAAACAGTTTCTGTTTGCATATATAGTATATCACATTAGATATGTATGAAATAACTATGGCTATATACTTTACAAGTACATGTTATTTTAGATGAACACTTATCATAAGCATATTTGTGACATACATTGCAGGTATAAATCGCTCTGTTTTTGTTGCACAATTAAATTTGAGAAGATTTGCGTTTATAATGATTTATTTTTGTAGTTTTCTGGAGTACAAGCCAATGCTTTTCGTTCTTGTTTTCGGGAAAGACTTCTTTCCTACAACACCTATATACACTGGAGAGTTCTTCGGATAATTGAAAAAAAAATCTAGTTATATTTTCATTACAAGTCTCTTTATATAATATCGATTGATTGCTGCCAAGTCCAAAATAATATAAAATATCTGCAAAGGCCATCTACGTGACGCTGTTTTTACGCTATAATTGCGGGCCATTTGGTCAACTACTTCTACTTCAAACTTAGTCTCATAGTAAAAAGACACAGTTGCAGGAATTTGTTTTCGATTACAAACAATTTTTACGGATTTATGTTTTGGGCTAAGAAATAGTATTTTTTTAGAGACTTCCTTTTGTAAATTGCTTAGAACAATATCGTTTGATTTGTAGAGCTTCGTGGAAATAAGAGTCATGTTATCTTTTCTAATTTTAGCTATTTTTGGTTATTCTCTCGGCTCGCATATTTGCAAAAAGACTTTTTTGTGGCCAGTAGCTTCTCTGCGAATTGTATACTTTAAACAAATGATCCGTTGTTATATTTCTCCCAGAATTTACATGATTTATTTACAAGATTCAAAATTAAATTCATTCAAAGGTATTCCTGATTTTCTAAGTTCATCTTTGCTTAAATAGGGAAAGCCATTTAAAAGATGGAAGTCTACCAACACAATCATTTCCTAATTCTTTCTATTGAATACTGTCAAGACCAATGTCTTTTCTCTGTCTTTCTTTTTGGTTTCTGTTTGGCTACCCGATTCAGTATCTGAACATATTCGCAATCACTTTCTGCGTTTGCGGATCTTTATGGGACTATCATAATCACTCCCTGAATCTTCACTTTTATATTCCTTTTCTGTACTTTCTTCAATATATTGTACTTCAATTTCATCTTCAGAATCTGAAAAATCTGTTTTATTTTTCGCGCTAGATATTTCCAAATTATTTTTACTTGAATTAGTGTCTGAACAATTTTCATTTATACTAGTGAGTTTTTTTGAATTCTTCGAATATATATTTTTTTTCTCCTAGAAATCATTTCATTGTTGTCCAGAATTTACATAAAATAAATTAAAATTTTTTTATAAAAATATATTCATACAATTTTCCGAAATTCGACTTTTTACAGGTTACTTTTTGCAAAGATTGCTTTTTTCGCAAGAACTTTATCACGTTACAAGTACAACTGATAATGATTGCGTCCTGATTACATTTACCAATCATTGATTTACCACATTTTATAGAAACCTAGAGTGAGCTGGGCATGGGCGAAAAGGACTTGTCCATGTCGAAAATGGGAAAATCCGTACCACCTCGGGATACGTTTCTTAATTGTCAAAGCCGTCATTTTGACGGTCTTGGTATAAATAGGTATAGGTCATACTGATTATGGAAATTAAAATAGATGAGAAGAAATTGAATATGAATATTTAACTGTTCTTATATTTCATTAAAAGTCGTATCATAAAATTCTTGAACAATTCATAAATTATATCAAAATTTTAAGCATGAAATTTGAAAACCGTCAAAATGACGGTCTTGGTCGTTCTAGTGTTAAACCAGGGGTGCAAAATTCTAGGCGTCAATAGGTAGTGTCTCACCACTAAAATTTAAAAGGTTTTGTCGTTTACAATTTAATAGCATTCTTACAATAATTTTACACGAAACATTAGACAAAAAACAATGAAATAATTTTAATAGTCAGAGATTGTCTACTGGCGCCTATATTTTTGCATCCCTGTCTTAAGCTCAAACATTTGATCTACACTGCTCAAAACAATTAAAGGATATTTGAAGTTTTATATAAAATAAAGATATAAAAGAATTTTTTTTTGCCGAAAATAGAAGAAGAGAATCACAAATGCAAATTTTTCTGGTTTTCAAACTGTGGAGTATGCAAATTTTGAGTTCGACGTCAAAAACGTCATTTCAGCGGCAGCGAATGAAATCTGACTTTCAACTGGATAAAAGAGAATGAAGACAAGGATAATCGGCATTCATTGATTGCTTTGTTTCGATAAGTACGATGTCTCAGCGAAGTCATTTGACAGATTCAGAAGCTTGGAGAATTGTTGGTAGGTTAGAAGGGGGCCAAACTCAAGCCGAAGTAGCGCAAGCCATTGGAGTGTCACAAAGTGTCATTTCCAGGATCTGGAACCGTTTTTTGGAGAGTGGATGTGCAGGCCGAAGACCAAGGCAAGGTCGTAGACGGGCAACAACGCCCAATGAAGATCGGTATTTAGCGTTAACAGCTCGGAGACACCGAAATATGAACGCTACTCTTCTCCAACAACTCCTTCGCTCGGCTACAGGCACCACGATTTCAACTCAGACTGTCCGAAACCGGCTCCATGCTGTAGGTCTGTTTGCTCGCCGACCGATGGTATGTGTTAGATTAACATCAAGGCATCGTCGCTACCGCAGGGAGTGGGCAACCGAGCATGTCAACTGGAGGAGAAATGAATGGAGCAATATTCTGTTTTCTGACGAGTCCCGTTTTTCTGTGCATCCGGATAATAAGCGTATTTACATCTGGAGGGACCGTGGCAGTAGGAATAATCCTGCGTTCGTGCACGAAAGTGTCAGATTTGGTGGTGGAGGAGTGTTGGTGTATGGTGGCATCTCCATTGACGGGCGCACTGACTTCTACATCATTCCAGATGGAGCTCTGACTGGTCTCCGATATAGGGATGAGATCCTCAGACTTATTGTAGTCCCTTACGCTGCAGCAATCGGAGATAACTTCATTTTAATGAACGATAACTACAGGCCACATCGTGCAAACCTGGTGGAAGATTTCCTTTTCGAGAAAGGAATCGTTCAAATGGAATGGCCAGCGTGTTCTCCAGACATGAATCCAATAGAGCACGTTTGGGACGCTCTAGGAAGAAGAGTTTCTGGCCGCCAACAACCCCCCCAAAACTCTCCAAGAAGTGGAAAGAGCTCTTCTGGAAGAGTGGGTCAGAATACCCCAACTCGTCATTAATAGCCTCATTGAGTCCATGCCTCAAAGGTGTTCAACGTTGCTGGACGCCCGTGGAAACCATACCCCCTACTGAAAATGATTTTCTTTAAAGAAAACACCTTTTCTTATTCTTTTTTCTCATATGCACAAATTGTGTTTTTTTCCTTTTGTACACAAATGCGCAATAAAATGCATTTCTTTCTCCCAAACATGTGTAATTTATTCTCATATAACCTCCTATGTCTGTCGACCATGTATCAACCATGTGACCCACCTAAAAAGTTTCTCAGATACAAAATCCACCTAAAACTGCAATATCCTTTAATTGTTTTGAGCAGTGTATTTAAATGAACGATATTTTCTATAAGATAACAGTGGTGTGCAAAGAACCAGGAACTCGACAGCTCTGTCAATATCTATATAATTTTTTAATTCTACTTTTATATTTTTCCGGTGAGAAGTTTTGTGATCGTATCGCTCTTTCTGTAAATTAAAACAGCCTGATCGGTGAATAAGGATAGAGTAGTAATAAGCAAGTACTGAGCAGGACCAAAAAATTAAGAGTTTAACCCCTTGAAGGGCACCGGTATATTATATATACCAGTTAATTTTAATTCCCATATGCCCCATTGGCACCGGAATTTTAGTAGTAAGATTTGCATTTTACAATGTACGCGAAAACCAGCGTTTACTTTCTGTCATATAAATTTGTTTGTGAATCCCGGTGTCAATCAATCATTTGAACATTTTAGGAACGGAAGTGCTTTGCCCCTCAAGGGGTTAATCCAATTTTCTGCACTACTGAATAGCCAAACGAAAAAAAAGTTTTAAATTTCTTTTTGCAGAAACGTGTCTTTCAGTGATCCTGATTTTCGACATGAGATGTCAAAATTTTCGTAAAATGTTGATGAAGTCGTTTTTACTTACCCATCATACGTACTATAGGGTAAATCTTGCAATCGTTTTAAAAATCTAAAAATATTTTTTGACTGATTTACAGATTTCAGACACGGGAGATTCCGAAAAACATATTTTAGAAAAAGAAATTGGCCGTCCGTCTGTGTGCCTGTCTGTCTGACTATTTGTCTGTAAACGCTCTGTCTCCCGAATAAATTGAGACTTGAAATTTTCTATGAACTTAGTATATAAGAATAAAATGAAGTCTATTTAATATCAGTAACCTCGATTATACGAAACGTTTTTTTCGGACTCTCAAAAAATTCGTTCTGATAAAAGGTACATTTTTTTTTTTTTTTTTTTTTTTTTTTTTTTTTTTTTTTAAGGAATGAACATAAAAGACAATAAAAGAACACAAATTTTGCATAAAACACGAAGTCTATCAGATTATTAGTTGCCGAGATATTTCTTTTCCACCCTCTTCGATTTTTCATGACCCTGTATTTCATTCAAATATCAATTCAAAGACATATTTTAATTTGAAATGAGACGCTTAATCCGACGCATTAAACTGTTAGTTTTTTTTTTTTTTTGAGTTATAAGAATGCTTCTTTTACGCAATTCGGTACTACCTGAGTAGTTTGGCGTTTTATGTAATTTGTCGAAATTAGTTTATCAGTAATTCATTCATAGAGTGTTACTATGTATATTAAGAATATCTAAACATACGTTTAAATTTTATTTTGGATTTACGATGCATTTTATAAATAGTTTACACATATTTTATTTTCATATATTATATTATGCATATCCATGATGTTTAAATACTACGGTGACCCCCAACGACTAGTTTTGGTGTGCAGTTAAATTTCTGTTACATTATATTCAAATGATAGCTGCAAAACTGTATGGATTTCTACTACAATAATATTTTATAGTGTAATTTTGGACAATGGTTTAGAATTTTTTTTAGTTCTCATTGATTTACGTCAGATTCATTATATTTTCATTTCACAATATTATAGTTAAAATCTCCGCTTTATTTAATGCACTAATTTTACAATTATGAAAGATAAAATTTATGATTAAATTATAGCGATAATATAAAGCATAAAACTCGACAACACATGCAATCAACTGATATCATTAATAGTTTTTTAAACTACCTTGCATTTTATTTTAATTAAGTATTATCTAAATATTTGTTCAGTGTCACTTAAAACTCTCTAATTAGAAAGTAATTAACTTAAATAATAAAAATTCCAATACTTAATTAAAAGGTTGTTCCTTATATAATTTTGTGGTTCAGATATTCTTCATTTAAAAGTTTTCTAATACCGAAAACTTGAATAGACAGCATTAGCTAATTTTAATCGCATTATAAATCAATGTAGTTAATGTTAGATTTTTACAGAATAAATTCTCTAATAATCACAAAATATAGCAAAAAGATAATTTTGTGGCAACTTATAAGAACATCTAAAATAAATTGTTTTTAGATGTGATTTAATAGCCAAGTACATAATATTGAACGAAATTTTACTCTGAATACCGAATATTCGGCACCGACAACAATATTTATTTTTGAAATACATTTTTGGTACTTTGTTATTTAATTTCAATGGAAACAGCTGTACTTTTTCAGTGTGTAATTGAATGAATCTTTTTTAGAAACATTTATTTCGTAAATTAGAGAAAATAGGCAGTGCAAATATAATGTTATCGTTTTAGGCGAGGGTGTCCGGGAAATGATAACGTAGCATGTCTCTAGAGGGTGGGGGGTTTGTTTTTATATATCGACAGCAATTTTGATTCAACTAAAACTTTCTTTTTCCATATGTAACATGCTTTTTGGTTTAAAATAGTATGTTATCGTTTTTTAGTCTGCTATTTATTTTTTAAGAAAATAACAACGTAAACATAATTAATATAAATAAAACTTATTTATTATAAAAATATTTAATTCTAAAATATGAAATAGTTCAATTCTTGGCATTCTTTTTCTTCTTCATATACCCATGCATATACAGATTCAGATTCAGCAACGCGGGATAACCCACCAATCGACATAGGTTTCCAGATTTTCCGCGTTGCAACTTAAAAAAATATTACATTATTTAACAATGTTTGAACATGGCATAATCTTTTTAACAAAATTTACAGTTTTTAATGTTGTTAAAAAAAGACTATTTTCAACTCTATAACTGAGTTATTGAATATTCTATTTACAAGTCTATATAATAGTTGATAAATGTTCTATTTACAAGTCTATGAGTAATTTGTTGAGAGTTGTTTTTATAAGACAAGTGAAAGTTGTAGAAATTTTTGTACAGATTACCGTAGCTATAGTTCGGGATCAGAATCCTCATAATTATTGTTTGTATTTGAAAAATATGTTCATTATTTTCTATAATCTTGACACATTCTATTATTTTGGAATAGAGGGATGGAGTTTTTTGCACAATGTTGAACCACTGCTGTAGTTGTATGGTTCTGGATTTTCGAATATGAAATAAGGAAGTTAATGTGCATTCAGTTAGATAATGAATTGAAGTACCTAATTTGCCACATGTGCAGAATGGAGTCGGAGCTTTTTTAATTTTATGAAGATATGTTGGAAAAGGCCCATGATTGGTTGCAAATATATAAAGATTTCTATGCGGTAATATAGTGTTTAAATTTGCTTTTGGCTGAAGGGCATATGTTGCACTACATTGCAATAGTCCCAGTTCATTTGCCATTGGGCAAGAGCTTTCTGCTTTAATATATTTTTAAGAAAAAAAGCTGTGAGTGGATGATATTTTTCTTACACACCTTCTTGTGTTATTGCGTTCTTTGCTAGTGCATCCGCATGATCGTTGCCATATGATCCTGAATGACCTTTAATCCACTGGAATTGAATATATTTCTTTGTTTCTTGAAGCTTTTTAATTATTTGTGAGTTTATGAAATCTGTTGTAAAAATATCTTCCATTAGGTGCTGACTTGATTGATTATCAGTGAAAATGATATATTTCTCCATTATGGAGGAGTCTTCCCATTCTATGGCATCTAGTATAGCTAACTGCTCAGCTTGAAAGATCGAGTTATTATGCTGTAGTTTAACCTGATGAGTGTGAATGCATTTTTTATTTTTATATAAACAGAAGGCATAGGCAGTTAGTTGATCAGATTTAGAGCCATCTGTAAAGATGAGAGTTGAAAAGGTGTCTGGATTCCCTTCTAATATGTGTAGATAATTAACATATAGTGCAGTTAACGAGGACGATATTTCTGGTTGAAAAAAATGCGTTGAAAAAAGCTTGGGGTGCTTTTTAAGAACTGATAGATGGAGCATGGTGGATGGAGCACCCCACGCTTTTTTTCCAAGACAATTTTATTTATTGCTTATTAATTGATTTCTATAATAACAATAATTTTATAGTAATAAAGTATTTTTCATCTATTTTCGTTTTCAGCTTATAGTACGAATTATTTTTCACTTTTTAGTTTGATATACTTAAAAAGCGTGTTTTTTAGTTTTTTTAAACTATATTTATTTTTTACTTTTTAGTTTGATTACTTTAAAAGCGTAGTTTTTAGTTTTTTTTTTTTAAATAATTTTATATTTATTTTATAACTTTCGCAAATGTAGTTGGATTTTTATGTAATTTTTATTGTGTTTGTTTCTAGAAAACTCGATATTGAAATTGAAGTGTGTAGCATTTAATTCTCTAATGCCCATAGTATCATGTAACCCATCACAATTATTTCCAATTTGATGGACGTTTTAAATCAACTATTCCATATTCACACCAGAAATTTAAAAGAACAATATATGCTTTACTTAACCCCTTCGCGACGAGAGCCATTTGAATAATTATTAATTTTTTATCACCAGTATTTAAAAACGGATTTTTTTTTTTTAAATCCTGAAAGATGGACAGGCTAAATTAGGTGAACATTGCAGTAAGAAATAACTGGTGAGATAAATAATAAAAAAATATTATTATTATTATTATTATTTGTGTGAATAGAAAGTCTTTGAATTAAGGAATTTCTAGAAAGTTTTCTGCTGTTGATAATAATTTTGTCAGTTAGTAATTTTGAAAGAAAATTTTATCTGCATAAGCTCAATCCAAGGCACTGCTACTTATACTTACAGCTATCATAATAATTAAAGACTATTCTATTTCAAACGAAATGACATATTTGAATGAATGAAACAGCAATTAGTAAAAATGTTCCCTGACGATGGCTGCGAGCTGCAGACCAAACGTACTAGAAAATTAAAAAGAATTAACGTATAGCATCTGTATTATTATTATATTTGCCACCTTTTAATTAAAACGTTGATATTTTTAAAGTTCATATTTCATATTTCGCGTTTGCTTAAAGGGGTGAAATGCAGTTTACACTCCTTCGCCAAGGCGACTTTTTTTGGCGCGATAAATGCTCTAATATGGCAACACTTGTATTTTCATTTTCTCCTCTCGCATCTTCAATGTGGCAACCCTAAGGAGTCTTTGCTTTTTAAACCGTATCCTACCGTTTTCTAAGCCGTTTCCTGATTGGACGTCCTTTTTGTTACATGTTTTCTTATTGGACGAAAGAAGAGAACTGAGAGAAGGAGCGTTTAAATTTTTGGAAAAACGTTAACCCTCTCATGCATACGGGCCTCATATGAGGACAGATAATTATTGCATTATTAAGTAAAAAAAAATTGAGCATTCATTTATGGAGATCTGATTTGTGGAAAGATAATAGCTAGCATGCAGCACAATGATAAAATTATTTTAGATTGGGTCTTTAATTTATCATAATAAAGATTTTTTGTGAATAATGCAAAATAACGAAAAATAATTTATGTATGAGAGGGTTAATGTTGCAATGGATTCCACGTTGAAAAGTTGTCTATTGCAGTTGCGTAGCGAAATTTCTATTATTTGTTTTCTCATCTCGTATATTTTGGAACAAGTACCGATATGGATAAATGCTTGACAGGTGAGAATAAATATTCGTTCGTTTATTATTTTTTTTTAACCTGTATTTTTGAGTTTTGATTGAATTATGTGTGAAAGAGAGGCTGATTGTTTCAAGATATGAATGACTAAAAATAATAGATTGAGTGATGGATTTGAATGACATCCTAGAGTAGAAGATAAAACTATGAATAAAAAAAGCGGGGGGTTCAGGGGGGGGGCGGCAGCCCCCCTGATTAAAAAAAAGGCCCTCTGAATAAAAAGACTACAACTCCTCTACTGTTTTACTCCTCTTACTGGTAACAAACATTCTTTTTTAATAATTTGAGTAAGTAAAAAATTTGTGTTTTGGTGTATTTGATAAAATGTATTTTAAAATATATTAAATGTATCTTTAAAAATGTATTTCGAAAAAATTTGAAATGTCATGTATTTTTTATTTTTACTCAAAAATACAGGTTAAAATACGAGAAAAATAACTAATCAAATATTTATTCTCACATTTAAAGCATTTGTCTAGATAGGTACTTGTTTAAAAATGCATGAGAAGAGAAAACAAATAATAATTTTGTGTACTCTCTCTCGGAGATGTTGCAGCTCCGGGAGTTAGTACGCAAAAATGCGCCATTTGGCGATTTTTGAAAATCGCGCCAAGAAGGAGAGCAAACTGCAATCGCACCGAATAAAGGTGAAATATTGCGTTTCGTGTTATAATTTTATTTAAAAATAAAATAATAAAAATTGTCAAATAAAACATAATTTTTGAATATATGATAAATACAGTGAAAATAACTACATTTTTTTAAGCATATATCTGTCGAATGAAAAAAGATATATACCGTGTTTGACATTGTTAAAATTATCTTCAACTGTTATAACTGCACTAAGCACAATTGTTGATAATTAATGTTAAAGAATTCTCGCTGCGATTTGTACATTCTTATATTTCATTTATAAGATAATATCCGTTAAATTTAGAATCTATTTTGATTTTTCAGGAGATGAATATATTTTGCATTCAAATTTGTTTTTATGCATATAAGCAATATCTCTCTAGCAATTAGAATGAGCATTCAGTTGTAAAGTTTACTTTCTAAAAATAAAATTTTAAATTCAATATTTTTCCCAAAATACCGAAATAATCCAGATGATTAATAAAATGTTTGTCATAAAAATGTCCCAATTAAATTAAAAATTGTAACATCTTTTATTTTACAGTTAAAGTAATAAATTACCCGCATTTATACATTTTTTCACTTTCAATAATTTTTTTTATTTCAAATGCTCTGAATCGAGCAAATAATAAATACTTAAGCTTCCCCCATTTTAATAAACGGACTTCGGATTTGTAAAAGGCAAATTTTTTCTGGTTTCCTTTTTCATTACTATTTTTCTGTATGTCATCGCTTTTTAGCACTTTCCAACAAAGTTGAAAAGTGCTTGTGCATTCGGTTTGTCCGGACGTCTGTCCGCGCTCTAACTCCCGTGAATATACTCGGATTGCTATGAAAATTTTATACGTTATTGAGGTTTACCCTAGCACGAACCCTATTGAAAATGAAGCATCTAACATGATTAGTTTATCTACAGAGATAATCAAAAGTTTCCCATGACATTACAGCCTATCGGGAAAAATCGTTAATATACTCGGATTGCCATGAAATTTTAGGACGTTATTGACATTTACCCTAGCACAAGTCCTATTGAAAATGAAGTTTCTATCATGATTAGTTTATCTACAGCGCAAATCAAAAGTTTCCCATTACATTACGGCCTAAGGGGGAAAATTGTTAATATACTCGGATTGCCATGAAATTTTAGGACGTTATTGACGTTTACCTTAGCACGAACCCTATTGAAAATGAAGTTTCTACCATGATTAGATTATCTACAGGGCGAATCAAAAGTTTTCCATTACATTAGGGCCCATGGGGAAAAACCGTTAATATACTCGGATTGCCATGAAATTTTAGGACGTTATTGACGTTTACCCTAGCACAAGCCCTATAGAAAATGAAGTTTCTACCATGATAAGTTTATCTACAGGGTGAATCAAAAGTTTCCGATTACATTACGGCCTATGGGGAAAAATCGTTTCAAAGGAATTTTAAAGATATTATACCCTGTCAAACATATTAAAATATGCATTCTATAAAATATAAGGTGAAAATGTAGCTATTATTCATTTACAGGGCCACACAAAAGAATTCCATTAGATAATGGTAAAAGGGGGAATTGTGTGTGACATATATTAAATATATTAAGCGGTTTCATGTATAATAAAATTGATATATGTCACTGAAGCTTAATATAAATTATACGCTACTGTCTTGTATAATATGAAGTGCATAGCATTTACAGGGCCACACAAAAGATTTTAAATAGTATATTCTTTCCGAAGTACCGTATATGTGTCCGATGATGGCTGATGGAGGGATGAAATGCAATTCAATTGTGATATGCGGGTTTATATTTTGCTAAATATATGCACATTATATGGTGTATATAAATGTTATAGTTGATATACAGGGCTACCCAAAAGAGCTCGCCAATGTTACTGAATTTGAGCGTAAATTATTTAAACGTGGTTCTTTAATAAGCTATACATTTTTACGCTGAGCTTCATTCAATTTACTGAGAAATGTTTGCAGAATATAGATAAAAGGATATACAGGGCCAAGCAAAGAATTCGGTACATGGACGCCTATGAATGATAATTTATGAGAATGTGATTTCAGTTGTTTTAAAACAACTTTAGTTTACAATAAATTTTAGTTTAGTTTTAGTTTCCAATAAATTTTAGCCTAATGCGGACGTGTAATAAAGGTACAATGTAAACTACAGGGCTGAACAAATGTATTCAAGTATGTTTCCATCTAATAGTATGAAATGCTGAAAAAAGATATTTCAAGCTACAGGGTATTTTCTTGCTAAACTAAATTTTCCCATTATATCAGCTGGCATATGAAATATAGAGCTGTTCAAAAGTACTGGAATACATATTTGGGTATATTTGACTATACACTATTATTTCCATAAATAACAAAGTTTTCTTAAAGATTTCATTAAGTGTTAGAAAGTGCTTCATAATCTATGCTTAACGCATGATTTTTCTTACTTGTTTATATTTAAAATGTCATTCTTCTTCAATTTTATGTTTGATTTTTCATATATAACCCTTATTTCTGTAACTTTTTATGTCAGGTTTCATAAACGATAACTGAAATTTTAAACCAGCTTTTCTACGCATCATGAATTGTTTTAAATATATTTATATTTTTAAAAATGTTTAAGTTTTTGCGAAGATTTTGAATACTGAACTGCAGAAGTTTTTAATTTGTTTAATTTTTCTTTCTTGAGCAATAGGTTAAATGATTTAATCCTTTAAATCCCGGATTTAGTTTTAAGTATAATTAACCCTTTGGGGACGAGCGACCCATATGCTTATTGAAGAAGGTGCTCAGATTAAAAAAATCCTGGATTATTTTAACCAGCAAAGTCTTTTTATAAATTTTGCTTTATTTAATACAAGCATTTTCTCGATTCAATTAGGCAAAAATTTCTGTTTTGGAAAACCGGTGATAACAGATTAAAAATTTTGTAAAAGAATTGCTGTTGTTCGAGGACTACTTTCAAAAATTATTACTGTTCGTTGAAAAATAAAAAGATTGATATGAATGTATTTAAGTTTTATTAAAAAGAGTCATTTTCATTTTCAACTTTCATGGGAAAACACTAATTTATTTCAGTTATATTTACACTTTTAAAGTTTCTTTCGTTTGAAACATATATACATATATATACACTGCGCAAAACAATTAAAGGATATTTGAAGTTTTATATAAAATAAAGATATAAACGAACTTTTTTTGCCGAAAATAGAAGAAGAGAATCACAAATGCAAATTTTTCTGGTTTTCAAACTGTGGAGTATGCAAATTTTGAGTTCGACGTCAAAAACGTCGCTTCAGCGGAAGCGAATGAAATTCGACTTTCAACTGGATAAAAGAGAATGAAGACAAGGATGATCGGCATTCAGTGATTGCTTTGTTTCGATGAGTACGATGTCTCAGCGAAGTCATTTGACAGATTAAGAAGCTTGGAGAATTGTTGGTAAGTTAGAAGGGGGCCAAACTCAATCCGAAATAACGCAAGCCATTGGAGTGTCACAAAGTGTCATTTCCAGGATCTGGAACCGTTTTTGGAGAGTGGATGTGCAGGCCGAAGACCAGGGCAAGGTCGTAGACGGGCAACAACGCCCAATGAAGATCGTTATTTAGCGTTAACAGCTCGGAGACACCGAAACATGAACGCTACTCTTCTCCAACAACACCTTCGCTCGGCTACAGGCACCATGATTTCAACTCAGACTGTCCGAAACCAGCTCCATGCTGTAGGTCTGTATGCTCGCCGACCGATGGTATGTGTTAAATTAACATCAAGGCATCGTCGCGACCACAGGGAGTGGGCAACCGAGCATGTCAACTGGAGGAGAAATGAATGGAGCAATATTCTGTTTTCTGATGAGTCACGTTTTTTTTGTGCATGCGGATAATAGGCGTATTTTCATCTGGAGGGACCGTGGCAGTAGGAATAATCCTGCGTTCGTGCACGAAAGTGTCAGATTTGGCGGTGGAGGAGTGTTGGTGTATGGTGGCATCTCCATTGACGGGCGCACTGACCTCTACATCATTCGAGATGGAGCTCTAACTGGTCGCCGATATAGGGATGAGATCCTCAGACCTATTGTAGTCCCTTACGCTGCAGCAATCAAAGATAACTTCATTTTAATGGACGATAACTGCAGGCCACATCGTGCAAACCTGGTGGAGGATTTCCTTTTCGAGGAAGGAATCGTTCGAATGGTATGGCCAGCGTGTTCTCCAGACATGAATCCAATCGAGCACGTTTGGGACGCTCTAGGAAGACGAGTTTCTGGCCGCCAACAACCCCCACAAACTCTCCAAGAACTGGAAAGAGCTCTTCTGGAAGAGTGGGGCAGAATACCCCGACTCGTCCTTAATAGCCTCATTGAGTCCATGCCTCAAAGGTGTTCAACGTTGCTGGCCGCCCGTGGAAACCTTACCCTCTACTGAAAATGATTTTCTTTGAAGAAAACACCTTTTCTTATTCTTTTTTTCTCATATGCACAAATTGTGTTTTTTTCCTTTTGTACACAAATGCGCAATAAAATGCATTTTTTCTGCCAAACATGTGTAAGTTATTCTCATATAATCTACTATGTCTGTCGACCATGTATCAATCAGCTAAAAAGTTTCCCAGATACAAAATCCACCTAAAACTGCAATATCCTTTAATTGTTTTGAGCAGTGTATATTGATAATGTAAAATAAGAAAATTCTGCAAGCGATTTATTCGTTTTGTAATGTCATTATATCTTCATATCTTAAACGATAGTTATTTTCAATTTTACGTTTGATTTTGAATCTCATCTGTTTCTATCAATTTCTTCATACATCGGTTGACATTTAAAACATTTTTTTAAAAGGTAGCAATATTTAAATAATAAATATCTGTACTTTTATTGTTAAATAGTATTTTATTTTGATCAACACATTTGAAATACATGATAATAATTCAACATATAAAGATGTAGCAAGTTATCACATTGAGTAAAATTAATAATGATGTTGCTCTTGTACTATTCTAATATTTTTATGCTCATGAGTGTTTCACTGAAAAGCTGATGTATTTCTTTTTTCAAAATATCGTCTCATTTTAAATAAAGTATTCCAAATGAGACACGTGTAACAAAGCAGCTATTTATCATATTGAATACGATTCATAATTTTGTTAATATTCTAATATTTACACTTATATTAAAATGCGAAATAAACATCTTAAAAGGATATTAAATATGTTTCTTGCATAAGATTTTAAAAAAGGTGTATTTAATATTTAGGTGTATTACATTTTCCATCTGTCCTTTTTTTATCAAAAAAATCCTGTAAAATGCGTTGTACCTATCTTATGTTATTTTAACTTCTTTTACAGATCTTTAAAACGTGTAAGTTGCTATGTATAATTTCAAATACACATTATATTTTAATAATATGTTTATATAATATTTTTTTCTTATACAAGACTAGATTGAATATGATGCATTTATTGCGTCGAAATTTTTTACGAAGTTATATATTTTAAATGTAAAAAACATATCAGATTAAATATGCTTAAATTAGCATCTAAGATAAAAGTGGTATATTATATCCCACATTAGTTTAATTAGGATTTGCACCACAAATTTTTAATTAAGTGAAAATGGAAAATTCAATCTGACAGTTAGTTGAATTTTTCGTCATTATCTTTTACTTAAAAGTGTACAAAATAAACAAAATTGATATTTTTTTTTCTCGATCAATCATAATCAATTTCTATTAAGTCTGGTATTTATTTAAAATTTAGAAAAACTTTTAAGATCGCGATTTTAACATCAGTTTATATTTTGATCTAAACGAATATTCTTAAAGTAATATCATCAAAAATATATTTGGGTATCATGGAGAAATATTTATAACATAATCTCAAAAACATTTTTTAAAAAGCGATAACCGTATTGGAAGAGCCAAATGTCCTTGATGCATTTAAAAATCAAATAAAATGTAAATAAATTTGTATACGGGAATGCAATTTTAATAAAAAATGCTTCTAATAAATACAAAGTTTTGTTTAAGAAAGATTAAAATAATTAGTCCGAAAATTTGCCGATAGATGTCTTTGAGCCTTAATGTTTTGAAAAAGCATCAGAAACATAAATATATTTTATTCTTGAAAATGTTTTTCTTATTCTTATTTCAAAATCATATAATGATCATTAAATACGACGCCATAGCTTATTATCTTTTGAACGTAATAAAAGTTAAATGAACATCTTAAATTGCACAATAAATATATTTAGGTGATATTTATTATATTTACAGATAAGTACCGTTTTTAGGGTGAATTATAACTTGTTTTTTATCCCCTTAACTGATCGATATATATTTTTTAATCTGCCAAAAATGCCTATTTTTTAAATTTTAAAAATAACATTTTCGTGTCATTTTTAACCTTTTTGAGACCAAATTTTTTTTCAGATTTTAGAAAAAACTATTTTTACGTTATTAACATTATCATTAGCAGAGTTCGCACAGTTCTACCACTAAATTTTAAGAATATTTTCGAAGCGCTTTAGTGCAGAAAAATATCGTTAAATCTGTGAATGAAGGGGGGGGGGGGGTATTACTAATGTTGTGGTTTAAAAATTAAATGTAAATGTTCTTTCTTTTAATAGTGGTGCCAGAGTCCTTGGAAATTCCAAGGAGTGTGCGAACCTTGATTAGTAATCCAAATAAATAAATTAGTGTTTAACGATTATTTCATTGCCTGAAAGATAACGAATATTGTTGTTTCGCCTACTATTCAATTAATATTTATATGACAATAGACTAAGGAAGTATTTTCGGAGATGTTTAGAAAATATTGCATTATAATAAGATTTAAATTATATTCCAACTTTCTAATACTTTTTGCGCTTTATTGCAGATGATTCTTTCAGAAAGTAACTTTTTTTAATTTAAAGAGTAAAATATATGTTTAAAATAAAAGAATCGCAAACGGCGCAAAGAGAATTAAGCAAATAATAATAATCAGTATTATTACTAAATGCATAATCATAAATGAAGTCATATAGTAAATGCATAGACATATATTAACATTACAACATGTAAATAGTAGCAAAAATATTTTTAAATACAAAGTAACATTTTATTAAAAGATATGTACTTACTAGGGGACTGCAAAAAGTGTAAGTCATCGATTTTGCCGAAAGTGGTATCGTTGGAAAGATCTGATCGTGAGCAGTAAAAAACTCACTGGAACTACCCGTCGCAAATGAGCCGTTTTCGACATATCCCATAATTTATGTGACGTAGCTAGTGGATACTGGGCTAGTGCACACTTAAAGGGATACCGTAAAAAATTGTTTTCTTAATTTTGGCGAAAATGGTGTCGTTGGTAAGATATCATTGTGAGAAGTAACAATCTCAATGGAATTACCTATCGGAAACGAGACGTTTTCGAGATATCCGGCAATTTATGTCACTTAATGTAGTTTCTCAGTAAGTGTGCATTAGCGATGTGACACAAATTTTCGGATAGCTCGAAAACTTTTCAACGATGCCACTTTCTTCAAAATCGGCGACTTACACTTCTTGCAGTTCCCTAGTTAGTACACCAGACCTGAAACTGTTAAACGAAATATAGGAAAAAAATGTCATTACAGATCATAAATAAAGATTATATATGCATATAAATTTGTTTATTTCCGCCTTAACTCATTCGGGACGAGTGTCTTTTACAGAATTTTTAAAATTTTAAAGAGAGTTTGATTAGATTTTACAGAAATTTTTGTCTTATTGAATCAGAAAAAATGATCCGATTAAATAATAAAAAAATATAATAACATTTTACTGGTGAGAATAATAAATCATGATTTGCCCGTACATAAAATGGACAAATCAGGATTGGGAAAAACGCGTTGCACGTATGGCATACAGGCAAATCAGAGAAGCGTTTATAAAGCAACCCCAAAGACAAGACATCATAACACTTTAAAAACGTTTATTAACAAAAAAACAATCTGCGTCAATGCTTGAAAAATCTTCCTGCACGTTATAGAAATTAAACTTAAGAATCAATTATTTGATAATACTATACATCCTTTAAATAAGCTTTTCAAAATAACCTTTTTAACATTTTCAATAGCAAATAATTTGAAGCGTTTCATTAATTCCCAAAAGGCAAACAGTACCAGAAGTAATTTCAGATTAGGAGCGTAGGACGATTTTAATAATCATCAGTTCCTTATTTGAATTTGAAAAACCTTATTTCTTCCTTATCATTTCCTTATTTGAATTTTCCTCGTTAGATTTAAGATTTGAAACAATTTATTTTATTGAATTCATTTAATTACACTACACCGAACAAGTAAGATCGAAAACAATAGAAATTCTAACTTTATACCTGGTAGTAAAATAGCTTATTATAAAATCTTCATTTTTTAAAAAATATATTCTTACTAGCAGGCTAAGCCCGCTGCGCTGGTCTATTTTTCAAAACAAAACATGAATCAAACAAAATATTGAATATGATTGTGTTTTTTAAAGCAACTTCACCTCGAATGCTCCTTCACATTTCTGAAAATCATACAAAACGCCATTGTATTTAAAGATAGAAAATCAATGATTATAAATGCACCAAAAATGTATTAAAAGTTAGAAAACAGCTGTTTCGAATCTACTGTCGAGATTCTTCATCAGTGCAAAACTCAGCGAGCTAGAAAAAAAAACTGAGCCAAAAATAAAAACAACAATGGAATCAAAGCCCGTTGACGCCAAAATATATTAAAATAATAATAAAATATTATGTTGTTGTATCAGCTTATGCTTTCGATAAAATTCGGGCTTTTAAGAAAAAAATATTTCAGTTGACCGTTTATTGTAGAGATTGATAGATAAATAAGGCAATTATGAAAAGAGCAATTTAAATATTGTCTATTCACCATACTTCTAAAATAGCGAGCATTATGATTGCAGAGATTCACTATTGAATTTAAACAATTTTCAAGTGATTCATTTTCATTTGGTAGTTTTTGAACTCTAAACCTCTCAACTTGAGAATATGGGTAACCTGTGGAAACCTTAATACATCCTCTATCAATATTATATTATATTTCGCAACGTACATCTGCTCTTGACAAATCTATTACAGTGTTCCGTTTTTGGAATGCAGCAGAATAAATAAAGTTAAATAAAGTTTTCCTTAGAAAAATAAGGTGAATGTTTTTTGAATGTGTGAAATTCATTTTTTGATACAGATGTCATATACGCATCACGTTGGCGTGATTGAAACAAAAATGAACATTTTATGCCTCTTATGGTAATCCAGCTCTGTTTTTAATTTATTAATGAACTATTTATTTACTTTCATTTGCATAGAAAAGTAAAGTAGAAAATAGAATTGAATCTGTCATTTGAAAACGAAGTTTCCGTTAAAGTGGCGCCAGAAATGTATCACCCCAACGTGGTGCATATATGACATTTGTGTCTCTTTCTTACAACATGGGTGTGTGCCGTGTGTGCATTTGCACCTAAATTTAGTTATTTAGCTCTATTTTTGTAATATTAACTTGAGTTTGTACAATGTACGGTGCTACTTGATTATTCTGTCGAGAAAAAAAATTAATAGCAGATTGTAGGAATAAATGTCAATAATCGATGATCGTAAGTATGATAGCAATTGATATTACACGTGATACACGTATTTTTTTTTACGTCATAAGTGCTTTTTAATTCGACTTTTAATTAGTATTTTTTATTTATGTTTATTGTTCTTTCGTTATTTAAAATGAATTTATGTAAATTTGAATAGTTTGGCGAAACTGGCCGACGTGTTAATCAAGTAGCACTCAATTTACATTTGAAAATATCATATTTCACAAAAAACTCCGCACAAACCCGGATTTGCAAGATTTCCTTCCAATACCAATGCGGCAAAATCCTCGTTTTAAAATAGCGAAGAAATGTGCATTTTTAAAAATTATTTTCATTATTTTAAAACGAAAATAATAATAAATAAAAAAAGTTTCTATAGCACAAAACAATTTATAGAATTTCTAAAAAGAAATTGAAGGTAAATAAACAATTTATTAATACAGAAACAACTATTGCTGGGATACCATATAAGGCAAAATAACACCGTTTTGGCGGCAGTGACATACCTCAGTGTATATATAATATCTGTGCTAAATATGTTTGGAAAAAACAATAATCGTTATTTATACAGCATTTGTAAGTACTGTAGTATAGTAAAAAAAAAAATGTATACATGACATATACGCACCACATTGGCGCGTTTTTTTTTTTTCTTTTCTTCTAAAGCCGATTCGGAGAAAAATTTGTTTTCAAATACCAGTTACATATATAGTTTACAATTATTTTCTGTTATTTTAAATAGAAAATAACAATAAATTTTTAAAAGTTTAGATATTAATTATAAAAGAAAACTATTTATATCCTTTAAAAAATAAAATAAAATAAAATAAAAATTTATTAATAAATAAACAACAGCCAAGTTACCAAGTGAGGCATAAAATCGCCATTTTATTGCAGCCGCGCAAATGTGGCGCATATATGACAAATGTGCCTAGATTAAAATAGTTTATATTGCCTATTTACAATTTTTTTCTTTTTTTCCCAATTATATAAACCACTACAATAACATCCGGTTTGCCATATCAAGCAAAATAATGACACTTTGGCGTCAGTTAATTACCCAGATGTATATATGGTATTGGCGTAAGAGACAAATCGCACCAATGTAGTGCGTGTGAGATATCTGTGCCAAAAATTTTTTTTAAAGTTGCAGTTAAATTATTTTACAATATCTACGTATGTGGAAAGACATTTGCTCTAAAATTTAAATATTATTCATTTTTGTGGTATTAACTGCTATATATGTATTTAAGTTAAATGTAAAATTTTTTCCTAAAAATGCTCTCACTCATTAAAAGAGAGAGAGAAAAAAAATAGTTCTTGAGAACATCGTTCCATCTTGTGCTTTTTTTGGTTTAGAATAGCATTGATTGGCGACAAAAGTAGATTGAAACACCCAATTGAAGAAACAACATACAAATAACAATTAGAGCCTTTTTTTTTAAAAAAAAAATTAATTCTGCGAGTTTCTTCTGTAAAACACATAACGGGAAAATTAGATTTAAAAATAGTTTTCGAAAAAGAAAGAAAAAAAAAAAAACACTTATCTTTTACCTAATGAAATTTTTGAGATGTTGTTTTCCTTTAATCTGGCTCGAAAGAAATAAATAGCCAAATATTGTGTCACTTCAATACTTTCTTTCATATTGAGTTACTTTTTAAATATTATAAATATTCCCTTTTTTTTCGTTAAAGATAATTATTTTTCCTTTCATAATATTATTTTGCATTAAACGGATTTTTTTCTTTTTATCATTATTTATTTTAAATCAATACATTAACAGGTTTTTTTCGAAATATTTATATTATTTTCCATTAGAGAGAGCATTTCATTTCTTTTTTGAAATATAATTATCTCCAAAAAATTAATTGTTGCAACCCTTCCGTCAAAAATAACCGAAAAATACGAAATTTAGTACGAAAAATCAGAATTATCCCTGTATATTTGTATCATAAACCTCCGCAAAAATATTTCCTATCGAATGATATAATCTGCAAAAAAATCCATCGGGTAGTTTTTGAAAACACCCGTTTGGAAGTTTCAGAACTTCTGCTTTATAATATACATGATAATTAAATGTAGCTTACATAATCACGTTAACCTGATTATAGAACTCACTTTCAAAATTTTAGGTTCAATAGATTTTTTTGTACGATAATAAATACGAAATCCAGACTTTCTTTTATATATATATAGGTTGAAAATTACAGCTTTTTTGCGCCGAAGACATCGCCAAATCAAAAAATATATAAGGGATCTCACGAACTACTGAACTTAAAAGAATTTGCTTAATATCATTCGATACAGCATGAAAAAATACACTAAAATATGGTATCAGTTGAAAAATAATTTCAAAAGTCGATTTTTAAGGAATTTTTTAAAAGTTCGTTTTTTTACCCCCCCCCCCCCCTTAGGCGTGGAATTTTCGAAAATTCCTTCTTAGCGGCACTCGATGTTATAAGAAGTATTTTTAGCTCACAGGCTATCATAGCCTGAGAGCTTATGTGCCCGTCCGTTCTGTATGTATGTTCGTATGTACGTAACGCGATAACTCATGATAAAAATATCGGAACCACTTGAAATTTTGTATATAGGTATATCCTGATAAGGCGCTTCCCTGATTAGTTTTTGGAGTTCATTCGATATGTTTAACAGGGGGAACGGGGGGCTCATGCCCCTCCCCTTAATTGATTTAATGGGTTTTTCATGCAGAATTAAGAGTTTTCGTTCAAAATTTAGATATAGGATCATTTTGATGAGGCAATTTCGTGACTTTTATTAGGTGTTCATTGAATAAGTATAAATAGGGGGAACAGGGGTTCTAATGCCCCCCCCCCCCCCCGTTACTTGACATAAATGGGATTTTCATGCAGAATTAAGTTTTCGTTCAAAATTTAGATTAGGATCATTCTGATGAGGCGATTCCGTGACTGTCATTAGGTGTTCATTGAATAAGTATAAATAGGGGGAACAGGGGTTCTAATGCCCCCCCCCGTTAGTTGATGTAAATGGGATTTTCATGCAGAATTAAGTTTTCGTTCAAAATTTAGATTAGGATCATTCTGATGAGGCGATTCCGTGACAGTTATTAGGTGTTCATTGAATAAGTATAAATAGGGGGAACAGGGGTCCTATTGCCCCCCCCCCCCCGTTAGTTGATATAAATGGGATTTTCATGCAGAATTAAGTTTTCGTTCAAAATTTAGATTAGGATCATTCTGATGAGGCGATTCCGTGACAGTTATTAGGTGTTCATTGAATAAGTATAAATAGGGGGAACAGGGGTCCTATTGCCCCCCCCCCGTTAGTTGATATAAATGGGATTTTCATGCAGAATTAAGTTTTCGTTCAAAATTTAGATTAGGATCATTCTGATGAGGCGATTCCGTGACTGTTATTAGGTGTTCATTGAATAAGTATAAACAGGGGGAACAGGGGTTCTAATGCCCCCCCCCCGTTAGTTGATATAAATGGGATTTTCATGCAGAATTAAGTTTTCGTTCAAAATTTAGATTAGGATCATTCTGATGAGGCGATTTTGTGACAGTTATTAGGTGTTCATTGAATAAGTATAAGTAGGGGGAACAGGGGTTCTAATGCCCCCCCCCCGTTAGTTGATATAAATGGGATTTTCATGCAGAATTAAGTTTTCGTTCAAAATTTAGATTAGGATCATTCTGATGAGGCGATTCCGTGACAGTTATTAGGTGTTCATTGAATAAGTATAAATAGGGGGAACAGGGGTTCTAATGCCCCCCCCCCCCGTTAGTTGATGTAAATGGGATTTTCATGCAGAATTAAGTTTTCGTTCAAAATTTAGATTAGGATCATTCTGATGAGGCGATTCCGTGACTGTTATTAGGTGTTCATTGAATAAGTATAAACAGGGGGAACAGGGGTTCTAATGTCCCCCCCCCCTTAATTTATATAAATGGGTTTTTCAAGCAGAATTTTCAGATTTCGTTCAAATCTCTGAATAGTTTTGGAAGTTTAATGGTTAAGTATAAAAGAGGGGGATAACTCTTTTTAAATTATATAAATGCTAAATGGGTTTTTATTAAGAATTATCTAATTTGCTCTGAATTTTGGATATAGATTTTTTATATGATAAAGCATGTCTTTGATAGTATAGGAGGTTCAATGATTAAGTATAAAAAAAGAGGAAAGGGGAGAGCTGTTTCCCCTTCTTAATTTTTTTTTCGAACGGAATTAACCCTTGAAAATATAAGGCTTTAATGTGCAATTAGTATTTGTAGCCTGTGAGCTCAATGCCATCAGTTTAACTGGGCAGTATTCTTTTTTATTACCCCAATTTTCAAGATTTTGTGTTCTGTAGATTTTTTGTGCTGTGATTAATACGAAATCCAAACTTTCTTTTATATATATAGATTATTTATTTAAACTAAGATCCGCCTCAGGTGACCAATTTGGTCTCCCTTAAATTTATGCTAAGCTTTGAAATATTTTACTTTTATTCATAATTTTATTTACTTGTGTAGCTTTACTAAATCTGCAGATTCTGATAGAGAAATGAACAAATCTATGCGATCAAGGCAACATTTAGAGGAAGATTCTGTTAATATTTTGTTCTGGTTGGCGCGATTAGCGAAGAAATCCCAAAATAGCGCCGAAAAACCATTTTTCATTTGTTAATTTAATGAAAAAAAATGTTTTGAAAAAGATATTAAACGAATCCCTGTGTGCGATTGCCAATCATACTTACCCACTTTTTTTTAATACTATTCTGCTATTCCGTCAACCAATTTCGCCAAATTATACAAATCGCCAAACTAATAGCCCAATTATACATATTGACGTAATTTTTATTTTAAATAACGAAAGAAACAAATAATTAGTAGAATATTAAGAAAAATATTTATAAGAAGTCGAAATAAAAACGATTTAATGCCATTTTAAACACATGAATCGTATTTAATGTCATTGAATGCGACATTCACGATCATCCATTATTAGCATTTAATCTGATAGTTTGGTGATAATTTTTTGGTCGACGGGATAACCTAGTAGTACCGTTTTTTTATTAGAATGAATGATAAATTAATTGCAAATATTTTTTCATGACAATGATTTTTCCTTCACATTCAAAATATTTCCTTTTTATTGATGGTAAAATAATTGCAGATGAAAAAGATATAATAGTAAGGCTAAAACTCAGATTTAATGACTGCTTGGCATATGACTTGGCGGAGGCTCGATAAGTACGATAATTCTATCAACCTAAATATCCAGATAGAGTGCAAACAAACAATTGGTACCATTTGATTATTCCGTCGATCAATTTCGCCAAATTATACAAATGGATATAATTTTTATTTTAAATAACCAAAGAATTAATAAATTACTAAAATATTAATAGAAATAGAGATAAAACATCGGATTAAAATTAGTTGACGACGTAACAATTATGCAAAACATATTTAATGCCAAAAGAATATGATATTTAAGATCATCCATTATTGACATTTAAAATTATACTTTGGCGACAGTTTTTTGGTCGACGGGAGATCAATATTGCCAAATAATGTAAACAAATTATATAGATAATAATATTGCCAATAATATTTAGGTGCAGATGTCATCTACGGATCACGTTGGCACGATTACAATAAAATTGCGATTTTATGCCTCACGTGGTAATCCAGTAATTCGCGTTTGAAATGAAATAGACGCCCTCTCGCGGACAAAGTCTGAAACGAAATAGAACTGATACCGTGAGCATCTTCCGCTGAAATCAATGTTTGAAAGGCTGATAAATAAATAAACAGTTCTATAATAAATAAATAAATAAACAGTTCTATAACGCATGCAACGTTGGGTTCTTTGTATTGAAATTATCTAAAATCAAAATTTTATACACAAAGTTTAGATCTATAATATAAAAAAGTACATTTGACTTATTCATGGCAAAAAACTGCACTTTAAATAGCTCTTTAAACGGGTTTCGTACAGCATGGAACAAACAGCATACGTAAACAAACGATTATCCGGTCTATACAACGCCACCTTTCGGTCATTACAAACGCGAATAGTCGTTTATTTAACAGTAAACTATTTGATTATTTTTCTTTTCTATTTTAAAATTATACAAATTGTTTTGTTCCATAATTACTAAGACTTAATTTATTTATTATTATTATTCCAGATTACATTTTCTTGGCAACGGGAAAGAAAAATGGTTATTTTTTATCGGAAAAATTTTAATTGATTCTGTACGAAAAATAATGAAATTTTGAATTAGGAAAAATATTTGAATAAATCAATTAAAAATTAGCCTATGTTCACCGGAAATAGCGTAGCTTTCCAACAGTGAAAGAATTTTTCAAATCCGTCAAGTAGTTTCGGAGCCTATTCAATTCAAACAAACAAACAATCAAATCTTTCCTCTTTATAATATTAGTATAGATTACTACCTAAATTACATTTTCAGAAATTATCATCCGAAGACAACTTGTATCCAGTTCTTTGCGGGACCCTGTTTATCATTTTATATATATACTACAAACATTTCTTAGTTTACGAAAAGCAGTTCAAAATAAAAATGCATATTTTATTTAAAAACCACCTTTAAGTAAATTATGCTCATATTCAGTAACCTTTCCGAGATCTTTTGTGTAATCCTGTATATCTAAATTTAACTATTTATACTATTACCATTTATACTCTCCATTTAATATGCATACATTTAGCGAAACGTAAAAGCACATATCATAATTCAAAATGCATTTCATCCATGCAACCGTCATCATCCATGATATACAGTACTTCGGATAGAATATATAATATTTGAAATCTTTCGTGTGTCCCTGTAAATGCTATGCACTTCGTATTATGCATGAAATAACTTACATTAAGCCTCAGCAACATATATCAATTTGATTATACATGAAATCGTTTACCATAATTAAAATATGTCGGAAACTGTTCCTCCCTTTATTCCTATGCAATGGAATTTTTCTGTCTGACCCTGTAAATGAATAGTAAGTGCCCTTTTCACTACATACTTTACAAAATGCATATTTTAGTGCACTTTGTAAATGCATATAAATTTGAATATGTTCTACAGGCTGTAACATCGTTAAATTTAATTAAAACGATTTTTCCCCATAATGCCGTAATATAAGGAAATTTTTTGACTATCCCTGTAAATAAACTAATCATGGTAAGAACTTCATTTTTAATAGGTATTCGTGCTAGGTAAACGTTAATAATTTCCAAAAGTTTTATGGAAATCGGAGTATATTTATGAAAGTTGGAAAGCGACCAGACAGACAGACAAACTGAAAGCATAATATCTTTTCAACTTTGTTCGAAAGTGTTAAAAAATCGAGCCAAAAATATATTAATCAGTGATTTTATTTTCCACCTTTTCCCCACAAAAAATTTCTTCCATTGATAATTATGAGTTTTGAATAAAAATATTCATTTGTATGTAACTTATAACTTTCTGATTCATTTTAAATATGACGTCATTATTTATCTCGCTCCATTAGCTACTGATATTCATACCCCTTGTATTTTTAACGACTGCTATAAAGTACCTGTTTTATTTCAACTATGACGTCACATTTTCATGAGTGAAACATTTTATTAGAAATATAATTCTTTTTCATTCTTTTTACTTTTAATTTATGTCACCATTTTTTACACAAAAATTCCCATTAACTAAACAAAAATCCTTGTTAAATGTATTATAAAAAATACACCTTTTATTTTTATTTCAAACATGACGTCATATTTATTTTCTTTTAAATTATTTTATTATAGTTTTTCGCGTGGAAGTTTTCTATTAAAAATTCATTGCCGCTGAAAAATTATTATTCCATTTTTTTATTTTCTTGGCAACAGGAAAGGAAAATGGTTAAATTTTATCTGGAAAATGCCTATTGATTTTGTATGAAAAATAATTAAATTTTGAATTATTAAGGAAAATATTTGAATAAAAGAAATAAAAATTACCCTATTATTTAATCCGGACTTCTAACTTTACGTCTGCAAAATTTCAAAGCAATCGGTTCAGTAGTTACGGCGTGAAAGCGGAACAAACAAACAAACAAACAAACAAACTCACTTTCCGATTTATAATATTAGTAAGGATTGTTTACAAAAGATTAAAATCCGATTATAATTTTTTTTTCTGTCTGTCTTTTTACATTATTTATAAGTCAAATAAAGAAAATGAAATGTCATTAAAGAATTAGGTACAAAACACTGAATAATTTGGAAATTTTAAATTCATCGTGTATAAATTTTGTGTATCATTAGATAGAAAATTTCAAATATTTCATCATTAATTTAACATTTCTTTTCTTTTTCTGTAATTACACAAGTTGACAAATTGCACACACATATACTTACATACAGTTTCTGAGTTGTCATAAACTTCTTTAACGATAACAACTTTTAAAACTTCGTTAATTACTTTAGTTAAATTCTGTGAATTAGAGTTCGTATCAACAGTTTAAGCAGAGTTACAATCTTTAACCCAATGAGGGGCAAGCAATAAAGTCTGTGTAATATTGAATTCTCACAAGAAAAGTCAAAAAATGTTGTTTTAAAATAAGAAAAGGAATTCATCATTTGACCGCCAAAGTAAAAAATATAAAATTTCTTTAAAAATTCCTGGTGACAATAGCATTTAAATTAGGTTAGCATTTAAATATATCCCACCTAGTTTCAAGGGGTTAAATAAATGTTTAAGTAACTCACTTTCTTTCGATATCTCGTTTGTATGCTACAATAATAGCCATCTCAACACTATGTTTAACACAAAGTTATTTGAAATTTTATTTTCAAACATGAACTTTAAGAATGAAGCGACAATAACCCTGTCAAAATTTTAAGTACATTCTTCAATAGAAATTTTACAAAATAATGTAAAGTGCTGCGCACGCAAGGAACTTTTAAATGCATAAAAAGCATTGAAACTGTTGTTTTCGTGTTAAAGTTCACCTGAACTATTACACCTGAAAATTTCAAGCAACAAAAAATACCTGCGACTCATCTGTTTATCCGGAACTGACGTACTCCCTTTTTTTTAACGTTTTCCACGAATTTCATGGTCTGTTCGATAAAAGGCTTTTTTATCGTAAATTTTCCAAGCATTTGATTGACTGTTAATGGAGATTCGCTCCACTTCAGCCCCGTTAAAATTGCTCCGACAAAAAATAGTTTGCTTGTTTTTAGTTCGATTCCCTTGAAGTCATAGTTTAACACCGAGTTCCTGAGATTTAGTGGCACCTTTGAAGCCTCGTATAGTAACACTTTTAACGACAATGTCGATAGTTTGCTGATTCAGTGCTGATTCAGTGAGGAGAAGTTAGAAATCTAGAGAAGGAAATTAAAATATGTGTCCGATTCTGACATTTCAAATGCATTAAAATATCAAAACGGAGAATGATCACGTTTTATTTCGTAGTGACGATTTTAAACGTAAATACCGTTCTGAATGTCCACGAGTAGTTACATGCAAATATATACAATAAACTTTTCCGAATTATCGATTATTCTGAAAACCGTTTTTTATCTTTAGAAACTTCACTAATCAATATATTCCCAAGATTTAAAGAAGTATTTTTAAAAATAAACTTCTCTTCGTTGCCGCTGATATTCGAAAACCTTTTCTAGCAGTTTTTTATAGTACATTAATCAATTTTCGCATTCCACACTGTTCGCTTTTCCGATGCTATTCATTCTCAGTTGAATATTTTCATGCTGAATAAACATGTTATAACCAAACATAATACAGGGTGGTCATAAAAAAACTTTGCCGATATACGGAGCTCTAGCGGCCAGTCCGCTCAACCGATCGAAATGAAATTTCAGATATAGCTATTCAGAGGTTTGAGCTCGAGATTCTGTGAACGCCAACAAAATGGCGCTCACGGTTACGGTTATAGTTACAGAAACTCGAAAATTTCCAATAGCAACACCCATTTTTTTTCAGCGCATGCGAAAACCCTAAAGAGCGTTGGAACCGCACGTGTATCGCAAGAAACGGACATGTTATGAACGCACAAAAAACTGTTCTGCGAATCCTCTCCCCCATAGAAAAAACTCTATTGGGGCGCAAGGAGGAAATTTGCATATGACACAGAGTCAGTACACTAATCTCTGATTACAATACAGATCGGAGAAACTAAAACTTTTATTTTGATTACACATTTTCCACACGGGTGTCATCACAGGCAATTAATGGTGATGGCACCCATGTGGAAAATGTGTAAACAAAATAAAAGTTTTAATTTCTCCGATCTGTATTGTAATCAGAGATTAGTGTACTGACTCTGTGTCATATGCAAATTTCCTCCTTGCGCCCCAATCGAGTTTTTTCTATGGGGGAGAGGATTCGCAGAACAGTTTTTTGTGCGTTCATAACATGTCCGTTTCTTGCGATACACGTACGGTTCCAACGCTCTTTAGGGTTTTCGCATGCGCTGAGCATTTTGCGATGAAAAAAATGGGTGTTGTCATTGGAAATTTTCGAGTTTCTGTAACTATAACCGTAACCGTGAGCGCCATTTTGTTGGCGTTCACAGAATCTCGAGCTCATACCTCTGAATAGCTATATCTGAAATTTCACCTCGATCGGTTGAGCGGACTGGCCGCTAGAGGTCCATATATCGGCAAAGTTTTTTTATGACCACCCGGTATATTAACAAGATTAACAATCCTATTAAAAGTGATATCATTTTATTCCTTTTATATGTATATGTTACTGTTAATTTGATAAATCCGGTAAATAATAATAATCGGTCATTAATAATCATAACCACGAGGTTGGTAAATTTGATAAATGTTGTATATTAATCCAATTTACCTGTTATTATTAATAATTACGGATGAAGCTTCGGTTATTATGATTACTTAAGCTTAGTAACTAATATATTTATATGATAGAAAAATATGCACTATCAAAACTGTTTGAATGTAATAATAAAAATAATTGTTAAGACAGAATAAAACTAGCAGAAATGTGTTCTATACATTCCACAGTTTATGTAAAGTTTGTGAACAGCGGAAAAATACATTTGCCTAACAATTTTGAATTTTATACATTTTAAAAACAATTTACTTAGAATAAATCTGTTCATATTTTGCTTAATTTGGGAGTTTCGCGGTGTAGTTTAGTTGAAAATGAAAGTGGATATTTCTCTTTCAAAAATTATCAAGGTTCTCTCTCTTTTTTTTTCTTCTATTATTCTGCGTTATTTAATAAAATGCAATTTAGATCTGAATTGTATTTTAAGGCGTTTTTTAACTTTTTTTTATAAAATACATGATTTTAAATGTAATTTTTTACAAAGACAGCTATTAAAAATACTATTCCATAAAACTGGCTGTTTTCTGTTTTCCCTTTGGTATTGGATAAGAGAAACATATATTAGAAGTATAATGTGTATTATGTATGTGAATGTATATTAGAAATGCATAATCATATTAGAAGCAATCCACCGGGGTCGGTAAGCCCACTAAACTATTAAAACGACTTAACATATTCCAGTTGATTTTCCTGAAGATTTTTGCAAAATACCGGATTTAAACATTATATCCTTCATCATTTTTCATAGAAATTGCCCAATTCTGACGTCAGATTTGCATCTTTAACAAAGGAAGTTAGAAAATATGAAGTCATTTACAGGTCTCTTAAGAGCTATAGATCCATATATATGAAAACATGCCTTTTGTCTTATTGCAGGGGTCAGATCATATAGGAAAATTTCTAGAATTCTTATTCGTCATTGTTCTTCATAAAGGTGTTTGGTAAAAGATACCTTTAAAAATAAAACAATTTGCTCCATATTCTCTGCCCCTTGTGACTGTGAATCATTTGTGTTGATGTAAAGGACACTTTTTCTCACTTTCTCCGTTTTTTTTAGATAAAGGATTTGCCCTTATAAGGTTCTATTAAAACTTTTCTCAGTCTCGAAAAACTTAGCATTTTTTTTAATAATCGCAATGCAATGGCATCCATCTGTGGGCAGTAGAACCAATGCTGTCTAACGCATCATCTTTTTTGAATGATAAAATTTAAGAAACTTGCAACTTTATCAAAGCGAACACATCAAGTAACAATAATTAATAAAAGTGGTATCTGTTAAAATTTAAAATAAGTAGTCTATATAACAACACTGAGCAGAACTAGGCTTGAAGATATCTGTAGTAGAATAATTTGTATTTGAAATGAGCAAAATACATATTTCGAGAAATTTTTGAATAAATGGCAATACCCAAATAATGAGACATTATTTTTTCCCAGTAACATTTCTGTCTTGTCTGAAATATTTTTCAAAATCAATGTAAAGACCAACATATTTACCTTTTACTAAAATAGAGATATATTAAAAAGTAATAAAATTAATTAAACAATTAGTCATATTAAATCAACGAAACACATCAGTTATTATTTTCATTTTAATTAATTTCATTATATTTCTGTACTAAGAAACTATTTTCATATATGAAAAGAGAATCTGTAAATGAAAAATGGCAGTATTTTTTATCTCTTTAAGTTCCCTTTCTTCAAATTCTGTTAATTATTTTGTGTAATTATTTTTATGTCATTAGTCTTAAGCAGAAATTCTTTTTATGTCAAAGGAACGTTTTTACTTACTTATAAAAACAAAATACAATTTCTATAACTTACTTCTTCATTTGGAACGCACTTGTCTTTAGAAACGGAAGAAGCATAAATGATTTTTACAAAAGTCATTACAATTATTGTCTGACATTTTATTTTTATTATTAAGAATGCTCACTTCGAAAAAAAATTGGTTGCCTGTAAAGTCGGTATACGGGCGAAAGTTTTACGTGACAACGACTTTGAGTTGTAAAATAATTTTAATGTGAATATTCATTCGTATAGTAGGAAGAAGGATGAAATAATAGTAACAATTTAAAACATTTATTTATACAAAGAATTATATTTAAAACATTAATTTATACAAAGAATCTCGCACTGAATTTCATATTAACAAAATTTTATTTTTACCTTTACACATACATACGTATTTATATACAAATATACATACAATAACTTGCAATACACTGTGTTTGTTAAACACATTTTACTTCATGTTTATTGATGTCAAATGTTGAATTTTGTAAACAGCATATTAAAGAATTTTTCAATGAGCAGAATATAACTAAAGTAAAATGGCTTTCACTAATCACATATCATTAGTTTTCCATAATATACCACCGAATTACGAAATAAACTACACTTATTTTCTTTGTACTTTATACTAATAACTAATACATAACGTATTTCGTCTTAGTTTGATACTATCTAAAATTCCTATTAAGCACCGCCCCTTCCTTGCAGCGAATTCACATTCACGTTCAGAAAATGGTCCCACAAGTGACCGGAAAAAGTTAAGAGAAAAGTGAGCGCGTATCGTGAGCGGAGCGTAAGGTAACGTAACGCAGTTTCTTGAAGTGTCTCCCGGCAAACCAATTTTCAAGACGTTGTCACGTCAAAAGCTTTCAAATTTCTTTCAAAGTCAGAATAAGCACAAATGTTCAAAACTGGACATAAGATAATAGCAATGTTAAAAAAAAAGCATGAAAACTCATTACTCCGCTATGAAATAAAGAATTTAGACAGCTTAAGTAAGCTATGCATAACAGCAGGTTATTGATTTTCAAATACATTTTGAGTTAATTAAAAAAAGAAACTGTAATACATCGAATTATATATTTTAATAATAATAAAATTTTCAAAAAAAACTGTTTTTTTTTTTTAAATTTTTCTTTCAAAGAACGAAATAATATTTTTTTCTCAGTTCGAAGAACATTTTTTAAGATGACGCATTTTGTAAAACGCTGAGATAATCTATGTATGAACGAATATGCTTTTTCTCCACGGTATGTTAAACTTTGAATTTTCGAAGAAAATCCATTTATATTGAGCCCCAGGTGCAAAATTTTCTCAAGATGGCACGAAGCCACCAAAGCATTTTTAAAGATCTTATTGCTTTTAATAAAAGAGAAAATGGAAAAACGATATAGCATAAAAAAACTATTACTTTTTATTTCGATTATCGGGAAAATCTTTGAGATCATCAATTTACATATTTTGAAATAATAATATTGGAAAAGAAAGTAAGGGATAATACAACTAGTGAAAAATGCTCCAAGGATCAGTGCAAAAGCAGAATATGATTTTAATTGAGCATTAAAAAGTAATGGACAAGTGCTTCTGTTAATTACTGAGCATGAGGAAGGATAAGGGATCCCTTCTTGGCTACAACTCACTTCAATGCCAACTTTGAAAAAATCATATTTGCGCTTTTTCCATGTAAAAGAAATTTGCGGTTCTTTAGTAGAATTTTCCACCGTGCTTTAGATGTTAACCAGGGGTGTAGTCATAAAAATAACATAAGATATATGCTCTAAGCAGAGGGATATTCTAGAATGTGTATACTATAAGCTTTCTTGAAAAACAGAGGGTATATGGTGTTCTATTAAAAAGTCCAGAAGGTGTACGACGTATAGCCTGTACTACATCTCTGATGTTAACTGCACTGTTCACTCTGCACTATACTACAAATCAATTTTCTGTGCAATTATACACTTAGGGTATGCTTGGTGGCAGTGCATGAATGTGATACCTGCAGGAACTAGGTATCTGGCATTATGTCGCCTTCCTTTACATTTATGTCTAATTAAGCTGCATCTTTACTGGTTACGTCTTTACACTATACATTTTTATAGTAACTGCGACTGATTTGTTTTCTCGGAAAAAGCGCAAATATGATTTTTTCAAAGTTGGCATTGAAGTGAGTTGTAGCCAAGAAGGGATCCCTTATCCTTCCTCATGCTCAGTAATTAACAGAAGCACTTGTCCATTACTTTTTAATGCTCAATTAAAATCATATTCTGCTTTTGCACTGATCCTTGGAGCATTTTTCACTAGTCCTTCTATTTTTCCATATTCCATAGGGATACTGCACAACTTGTTTTGTATTTTATATATAGAAAACAAAATCTTATTTGTATTGAAATTAAAAAATGCTACATACTCTAATACTCTGGTGTTACAAATTAAAAAAAAAATTTAAACAGGTTTTTCTATACCACAAAATTCTACGGTGGTTTTCAAAAAAAAAAAAAAAAATCAGTTTTTTACTAAAGTGAATAAAATAATAAATCCTTTCAAAGAATAGATTTTTCATTCAAATATCCATTATTTTTGCCAAAAACAGGAACTTTTTTTATGCAAGAGTAAAGTTTGATACAAAAACCATGCTTCTTTTTTTTCTTAATCCGTATTTATTACTGACTTATTAAAAACGTACTCCACCGCTTTTATAGGAAACGATTGCTTTACTGTGTTATGGAGCATTCTCATTGGCCATAAAGAGACATTCTATAAAAGCTGTGGAGTGACTCTGCAACAAATGGGTCAAATTTTTAACAGTGCACTGTTAAAAATCTGCTGCATTTTGCTGCAACGCCCTCCACCACTTGTATATAATATCTCTATTCCAACCAATGAGAAAGCGCCATTTCACGGCCAAGTAACCGTTTTCTATACAAGCAGGGGAGTGCGTTGCAGCAAAATGCAGCAGATTTTTAACAGTGTGCATATCTCTGGCGCTATAGTTTACAGAAGTGGTACATTGTTCAAAATTTGAAACTTTTGCTGCATCGCCACTCCATCGCTTTGATAGAATATCTCTATTTTGATCGATGAGAATCCTCGATAATGCATTTAAGTAATCGTTTTCTACTTATCTACTACACTGTTAAAAATCTGCTGCATTTTGCTGCAACGCACTCCCCTGCTTGTATAGAAAACGGTTACTTGGCCGTGAAATGGCGCTTTCTCATTGGTTGGAATAGAGATATTATATACAAGTGGTGGAGGGCGTTGCAGCAAAATGCAGCAGATTTTTAACAGTGTATATCGTTTCCGTATATTTATTTTTTCAATCAGCACCAAGGTGCGCACTTTATTAGAAGACGCGCTCTATTAGAGGGCGCATTCTATTAGAATAAATACGGTATATACTTATAATAAATACACTTTGTTAAAGTACAGGGCCCCAATATTTGACAGGTATGCCAGGCATTTTTGCCATTGATGCCATTGTGCTAAAAACAAAATATAAATAAATGAAAAAAATGGATAAAATATAAATTTGGCATGGTGCAAAAAATTGCCTAATTTAAAATTAAAAATCAAATTTGACAGCCACCAGGGCTAGACACCGTGCATAATTATTCAGTAAATGATTCATTAACACTAGAACGCCCGGAAATTCTACTCAAGTTTGAAAATAATATTTCTCACCAGAATTTTTATTCAAAATTATTTAATTGATTTATTTAACGTAAATTTGCGTGGATTAGATTTAAATTATTTCAAGAAATTTTTTCTGGTTCGAATTGAAATTTAGTTACATGATTGGAGTCGAATCGACTCCATCCGGGCGTTCTAGTGTTAAAAAATGACAAAAATCAGCATGTCAAAAATTTCAAAAAAATTCATAATTCGTTAAAAAATTAAGTTAAAAATAAGAGAAAAAAAAGCATTCTGTATTTTTTTATGCTTAATCGAATGGTGTAACTGGTTTTTCTCTCCGATGATCACAAGTACCTTAGATTGATGACTGCTATTCTTTTATTTCATCTTGTAAAAAAACTGTTTAACGTAAAGCTATGAATTTTTGCAGGATTAATTAGCATCGCAAAATCTTTAAAATAAACTTTACCGCAACATTCTATCTGCAATAGAACGTTAGATATACCCATTTATGACCAAGTTTGGAAAATACGCAATTTCAGAAAAACCGCCCAGCGAAATAACGTTTTCTCGATGACTACCTCGGGATAAAAAGTTTGTCTTTTGTTTAAAAAAAAAAAATTAAGTTTTTATCTTTAGTAGTTTTCAAGAAAAGTGCTGTGACACAAAATTTTTGTCCGATTTTCAGAATACTCTACAGTACACCTACAGTATGCCATAAAAAAAAAAAAAAAAAAAATTGTGCTATGTTGTGCTTCTTGGTCAGACGAACATTTAAAAAAAAAATCATCAAAATTGGATAAGTATTTAGTTAGTTATTGCAAAAAGAAAAATTGAAAAATCCGTGTGCATTATCGCTCAATCATATTATTGTTGCGCGCTGCCGCGCGCACAATGATAGTTTTCTTAATTTAAACTGTTTTGGTTTCTTCGTCACCAATAAGGTATAATAAGTTAAATCCTTTGAAATGTACAGAGGTATTTCAAATATACGTATGCATTGCATGAGGGTGACGAGGGCTCAGGGAAAAACACAGTCAAAAAAGTATTTAAATAACAATATTTTGCTAAACAGAATTTCGACTTGTTTAATCCCTTTACATTATTCATAGCTGAAAATTTTTACACATTTTTCCTGACACAAAAATTTTATAATAAATATTGCCTTATTTAATGACTAAATTTTATGATTAAAAAAGTAGAAAATCTCTGTACAATTTTAGCGGTAGCAAAAATGTGTAAAATGTGGCAGGTATGCATTATTGGAAAGTGATTTCGATAAGAAATGTTGGTGGTCCCCATTTTTATATTGCATATTAATGTTACTGAAGTTTTCAAAAAAACCTTTTTTCATTTTATTTTATCTATTTATTTATTTATTTATTTTGTGAACGAACGAATTTTTATATATTTTCTCAGTTCTAAGAACATTTTTTAACATGAAGCATTTTTAAAACGCTGAGAAAATCTATGTATGAAGGAATCTGCTTCTGCTCGAGGGTATATTAAAGTTTGAATTTTCGAAGAAAATTCATTTATATCGAGCACCAGGTGTAAAATTTTCTCAAGATGGCACGATGCCACAAAATCATTTTTTGAACAATTCATTGCTTTTAATAAAGGAGAAAATGGAAAAACGATAAATCATAAAGTAATTCTTATTTTTTATGTTGATTATCGAGATAATCTTCCAGATTTTCAATTTACATATTTTGGAATGATGATATTGGAAAAGAAAGTAAGGGAAAATAAAATATATATATATTTTTTCAGTTAAATTGTTTTGATATTGGAAATTTAATGTCTTGAAATGTACATATGTACAGTCGACTCTCGTTAATTCGAAATCTGATAATTCGAATCTTCGCTTAATTCGAACTAAACATGAAGTCCCGAAAATTTCAAAGGCAGAATATTGTTAAAAACTTTCATTAATTCGAACTCATTTTCTCTTGACTTCGTTTAATTCGAACTAACGAGAATTCCGATTTTTCATTTTTCTTTTCTTTCTCACGGATTTCGAGCATTTAAATAACTTTCTTTCTTTGGTTTTTGGAAAAATTGTTCCGAAAGAGTATACTTATAATCCAATGCATTTGATATACACTTTCTTAGTGCCCAGTTTGTCCATCAGTGACACCTCAAATTTTTCTTCGACTGTGCTTGTTTCTAATCATTTACTTAGTTTATGTATTTATACATTCTAATTTATTATTAAGTCATATTATAATGATAACAAACGAAATATATTTAGGAAACACTATAACATTAGCTCCTTTGTAATAGTATCATACATATGTATTAATTGTTTTTATTTCATATTTTCCATAATTCGAATTTCGGATAATTCGAACATTTCTTGTGGTCCCAACGAGTTCGAATTAACGAGAGCCGACTGTATTTTTAATGTACATATGTATTATATAAGAGGGGCGATCGGCGAGGAAAAACACAGTTTAAAAAAATGTGTTAAATACCAGTATTTTGTTAAACAGAACTTCGGCTTCTTTAATCCCTTTTTATTACAGGAAGTGTTTTCTATAAGAAAATATTGGTGGTTTCCCTATTTCTGGGCTGCGTTTTTCCGTGATCACTTGCCAACCGATACATATGTATTTTTGAAGAAAAATATTGCATCCAGGAAACAAAATAAAATGTACTTTTAGATATGCCAATGTGTTCTTCTACCTTGGTATCGTGAATGCGAAATTGCTTATACTTGTTAACCCCTTGGGGACGAGCGACACGTATACGTGCCGCAAAAAGGCTTAAGAACCCTTGTTTATTCCCACCGTTAAAATTGTAAATTTTGCCTTACCCAATCGGAGCATTTTCTCGATTTAAGAAAGAATAAATTTCTATTTTTTAAAACGGATGACAAAACATTAAAAATTTCGTAAAAGGCTCCCGTCGCGAAGAGATTAAAAAATAATTTAGCAGTATAGTATTTTAAAGTTTGTGAGATTAATATATATATTAAAATATATGTCTATATGTAAATTTCAATATAATGCTCTGAGAATATGACAAATTTTCATCTAAGACGAAAATAAACTATTCACATGAAGCAAAGGATTTTATATGCCACACAATTTCAAAATTCAAATGAATTTTTCAGACTTTTTTTAACACTAAAACCGCCGGCTATTTTATGAAAAAAATTATAAAAAGTGTTTGACACCAGAATTTTTATTGAAAACTATTGAATTTTTTTAATTATCTTAGTTTTGTGTTTCACCTATTTAATAAATCCCTTGAAGAAATTTGTGGTTCGAATCGGCCGTTTTCAGTTTGGCAGGGGGTCATAATGACCCCTAATGGCGGTTCTAGTGTTAAATCTATAAAAAATTTAAATTGTCGTGATTTGTTTATTAAATTTTGAGAAAAAACTGAAATAATCAACGAAAAGCACTTATTATATCTTTATATTTTAAATAAGTAAATTATCATGATTTTTAAACCTTTAGTTAAATTTGTAAAAATCGAATAATTCTTTAAACGAATGAATATGTTATAACTAACAAAACTAAAACGTTAATTTCTGTTTGAACATCTTATTTGCCTATCTTTCTCTTTTCATTACTTCGAAAATTAAAGTCGCCAAAACATTATTCTCTAGACATGTGACTCTATGACTCTCTCTTGACTATCCTCATGTTTGAAAATATCACTTAAATCATGCAAAAATGCAACAGTTTATTATAAATAAATAAAATGGCACAATTTCGGATGGAGACTTTAATTTTACCTATATCCAAGGTGCCTACGCTCTTTAGTCTTAAAGTACCACTATATCGGAATAATAATCTTCTTACTTAACCCTTTTAAGAGCGGTAGCAAGAGGATCTAGCCACCTAATTTTAACCCATTAGTGCTTAGCGTCCCTCTTTAGGGACGCTTCAAAGGGTGCATTCAGCACTGTTTTTGACACCGGTAAAAAAGAAAAGCAATAATTATTTTATTTAAATGATGCATTTTCGTGATTAATGAACTAAACTTAAATCTTCTAAAAATAGTGGTGCCAACCAAATAAAATTTACGCAAAAGATGCTGGGCACGAATGGGTTAATTCCAAAACTGGTAAATTGCACCAAGAATATTTTAAATAAATTTTATTTTTTAAATAAAAGTATTAACAATAGGATCTCATATTCTAAGAATTTCGTTTGAATATTCAATTATTCCATTGTTTTTCGAAAGGGTTAATGGCGGAAACTTTTTACTAGTCAGACATTGAATAAAAATTGAAATTATTCGAAAAAATAGCATTATTGCACTACTTGGATATAATGAGGAGTATACACACTCTATCTATAGTGTACAAATGTTATTTAATTTGTTATCAGAAATATAATAACATCACATTTTTAATTATTTTCTAGTTGTAAGCTAGATAATTATTTCGCAGAACCGAAACATCTTATGTAATCAAAATGCAAAAGCAGTAGATTTGCAACTTAACTAAGGTATCAAAAATATTAATTACTGGAAATAAAGTAGTTTTTTAGTTTGTTAAATTTTATATGCTCACATATTGAACTTTTTAAAGACTTTTTTAAGTACAAAATGCGAGCTGTAGCCTTTTTGATTATGATAGTTTCAACGTATTGGTTGACTTGTGTTTTACTTATTTTATTCTTTGATTACATTTATTTATTGATAAGATATTTGATATCATCTTCAAATATTCTCATAAATAAATATTAGTTTTTTTAGATAACCTTAATTGCAATCAAGTAAACATTTTGTCAAAGGGCTATACGCAATAGAAATAAATCTTTCAAAAAATTATGCTTGAATATTATTTTTAAATGAGTAAAAATTCAGTAAAATGATGTACAATTTTCAAACAACTGTATTTGAAAGAACATTAGCCTCAGATTCGACGATGTAAACATTGAAATTTAAAAATGTTTAGAAGTTGAAAAAATTGAAAAAAAAAAAAACACAAATTGATAGTCAGTGTGTTACCATTTTAAATATTAAATCAGTGACACTAAAGAGCATTTTTTGTTTTATAATTTAAATCCTATTAAACCGCGAGGCGGCAGCACAGATAATCACCTCATCGAGTTCACCGCCAGAAATTCTAGAATTAGTTAAAGCTCAATTTTCATATTAAAACGCAATCGGTCTGCCAAATAATATCTTGATGGAAAACACCTGCAAACCCAATTTTAGGAGCTAACACGTAAGTTTACCATCATGTTTTCCTGTTCTCAGTCCTCTACGTTTTCATATTTTTGGGTGCAAGAAAGCACAGTGATAAACCTACGAGTCCACCGGTAAAATTGGGATTTCCACCAAAATATGATTTGGCAAACCGATTGCGTTTTAATATGCGATTCGAGTTTTAATAATTACTGGGATTTTAGTTGGGAATTTGGCGTGGTAATTGTCCATGCTTCGCTCCCCTGTCTGTTAACTCCTTAACTGTTTAATTCTTTTCCGTTCAATAAATTGAAAATAGCGGATTCACACGACTATTATTTAAATAAAATATTTGTAAAATTTAATCTAAACATTTTCGCCTTCCAACAGAGTGAAAATTTTCTTTAAAATAATAGTAGTGTCAAAAAGCTTTAAATGATGCAATAAGCAAATTCGTCTTGCCCGAACAGCATTCGGGCAAACCAGTTAGGGGGTTAAGGTAAAAGTTTAAGTAATATTCAAAAACCTATACTTAGAATGAAATCTTTAGCAAATACTTCTAAATTTTCATTTGGTCGTGAAATAAATATAGTAGATATGATCTTAACAACTGAAAAAATGTTATGTAACATGAACATGTCTCCTTTATGTCTAAATATTTTTCTCTTGGGATATGTATAAATTTGACTCTCTTTCAGAAGGAATACTAACATCGAATGGTCTGGTGCATAAACTTCTGAAAGATGTTTTTTCTAAATAAGCAGTTTTAAAGACCTTCTTGCATGTAATATCATGACAAAATTATTTTAAAAAATAGCAAATTTTACTTTAAATTTTCATTATAAAGAATATTTTGAGTTAACAGTTTATTGTTTGTAAATTTTATATGTTATGAAGAATATATTAATTTATACTTCAAAGTAAAATGAAAACTATTTTACACTCATTATTTGATCAAATTGCACATAATAACCTACGTTGTAACTTGTATATTTTTCTTGCGAATCCTTGTCAGCAAAAAAGAGAACATAAAATTATGTATTAGGCATAGATAATGAAACACTTTCAAGCATTCTTAGAATGTTTTAAAGAAATTTTATTTTTTGATTATTATTTTTATTATTAATATACAGGGTGAGCAAAAAGTCCGTAAAAACTTTAAAAATTCATAAAAACCGAAAAAATAACCGAAATGAAAAACGGTTTGCAGGGTTAGCATCCGTAGGTCACGGGGATTTTTTTAAGACAGAAATAAAAAATAATTCAAAAAACAGCCGACAGATGGCGCTGGTACTTGCGATTTCCGCGGAAATATGCAAATGAACCGGTTATAAGAGCTTGCGCTCCTAATCCACAACTAGTTCACCGTTGTGAGCCGTGAACTTGATCAAGGATGCTCACTGCGAAGGACAAAGCTTTGTTGGTGAAGTTATTTTACATGAACAAGGAATCAGCGACTATTGCTTTGCGTAAATTCCGATTTCAAAAGGATTTGAGGTCGGGAAGGGGGCCTTTAACAGCGGCAGGCCTCATAAAGCTTGTTCGGCGGTTTGAGGAAACATTCTGTTCTTTATTTGGGTATCTTTTCTTTGATTTGGGTACGTCAGCGCCACCTATTCGCTGTTTTTTGAATTATTTTTTTTCCATGTCTTAAAAAAAATCCCCGTGACCTATAGATACTAACCCTGCAAACCGTTTTTCATTTCGGTTATTTTTTCGGTTTTTATGAATTTTTAAAGTTTTTATGGACTTTTTGCTCACCCTGTACATAGTACATTTATGAGAGTTTCAAAGCAGAAAGTACAAAAGACAGTGAAGTTATGAATAACAGGGGTAGACATATAGAGTACTGTGTTACAGTTGTGAGTGAAGTACTAACTGAAGAAGTTGCCGCAATATTGCGTCAGTTTCTTTTAAATCCGATCAATAGTTTCTGATTACCACCGGAAAAAATTTCCACCAATAAATCTTCAATAGAGGATTTTTATTTATTTTAGCGGTTTTTTTTTTTTTTTTTGGCTCGAAATATGACTAAAATTTCTATTTATTTTTACTGGTGACTGTTTTTTTACATGTATTATAATATTTCATACTGATACTGAGAGGAGGTTGTCATTATTTGGCGGAAACGCAGAGTCCGGCTACCTTCAAATTTAGCTTTAACCAGTAGAATTTAATAATTGTTTTTACAATTATTTATGACTGAAATTTCGTACTAAGGCGTTTATAAGGATAAAATTTCTATTTAAATTTATTCGTAGAAGTTTGACCTGACAGCAATCATCGCAATCAAAATCGGTCCCATTGAATCTTCACTAGTTTAAGGATATGTCAGTACTTCCTTATTAATAATTACATGCTAAAGACAGACAAATCGAATTAATGAATATTTTTCAACTGTATTGGAGTTTTGAATGTGTCAAAAATAATTTGTAAAATTTTAATAGATTATTATTATCATATATATATATATTTTTGCAAAACTCTGTTATAGTGATTTTTTAACTCACCAAAAATATTTGAAGAAAAAAAATATTAAGATAAAATTCTGTGTAACTTACTCGTTCTTCTCAAATTCAGTCGTAAAAAATATATTTTAAAAGTGACAAATATTTTTATAAAAAAAATAAGTATATGGAGATATGTGACAATATTTTTTATTAAACGTTTTTAGTTTTAAAAAGCAATCCTAATCAGCTTACAATATTCTACATATTTAAGCTTAATGTCATGAATATTATATGATGTAACATTTTAAAAATTGTGAAGATGCGTCAAATTAAAGCCATCTATCCCGAGAGATTATAAAAATTTCTTCCTGATATATTTTTATTTCTCTCATATGTAATATTTTGAAAGTAATCTATATTTCTCTGCTTGTAAAAAAACGACGGATTATTTTTTATTTAGACTTTTATTCATGCTTAAAAAATCATTTCACTTTTATTTGGATTTTTTAATATTTTTGTGACATTATGAAAATAAATGTATTAAAACAAATGGTACGGGAAAATGCGTAAAATATGAAACTGTCAGACAACGAATACACGGTTAAAACTGAGCATTTCCAAGCTTGTTTACGAATATAAGTTTTAAAAGGACTCAGTATCCATTGAAGAGCTTTAAGGAATTTCGTTTTACTGATCTACATTTACTTATAATGTACAAATCTATATTATAAAGGCCAAACGTATATGTGCGTAACGCATACATCATTTTGCGAATGGCAACACTTTCCCATGCAATTCGGTTTCGTAATTTTTGCTACTGCAATTTTTATACACCTAAGTATCACACATTCTCAATTTTTATATCGGCGTATAGAGAAAAAAAATATACTTTCAAATGCAATTTGTTTAAAAGCTGTATCTCAATTCATTTTTGAGTTATTAATTTTCTTATAGTTTTTTGTGCGAATTTTGTAATCGTGGCAACAGAAATGCGCCATTTTCTCTTAAAATGGAAAAAAAATGAAATTAAAATTTCGTATGTAAATTTTGAGAAGATAAAATGATGACGGGTTTAGATTTCACGTAAAACTTTATAATCGTGTATTTTTTTTTTTTTTTTTTTTTTTTTTTTTATCCAAGCATAAGAGCCTTAAATGATAACTTCATCATAATAACTTATCTTTATCATGTTTTACTTATTACAAATGCGATTAAAGTTTAATTTTAATAATTTGGATAACTGACTTTGATAAAAATGGTATTTTGTTAATTTTAGCTTAAAATAATATTTCTTTTAGAGTTAAACTGATCAATATAAAATGCATTGTTTTACTGTAGCAAATTTTGTACGTTGTTATAAATCATTGAAATAGTTCTTACTAAAACATTTTATTTCGTCGAAGTTCGACGGGTTCCCCCTCGTATTATTAAAGGTAGTACTTAGAAAAGTTTTTTATGGTTTTTAAAACAAATCATTTTATTGGTAGAAAATAAGAATTTTATCCTTTTTTTTAAAGAATTTTAACCTTCGCTGTGATTTGATACATAATGTGTTTCGAACACTAAACCTTTTACAAATATTTGTCAACTCACATTATTTTTTGGCATCCTCAATATATATATATATATATATTCCAACAACTTTTAATTTTTCTGGAGTCTTATCAAATATTTGCATTCTCAAACTCGAAAATGCATGTAAGAAAAAATATCTTGTTTGAAATTTTTTATTATGTAAATCTTTCAGTTGAAATTTTATTCCTCATGGATATCCGGAATAATTGAAAGATGTTGGCATCTGATAGTGTATTGAATAAAATTAGTAGTCGATTTTACAATTAATAAATTAGTGTCCGAAAAAAAAAACTAGTTGTGGGGTCCACCGTAATACTTACCTATCATGGATATGAATAATATAATATATGAAAATAAAACATGTGTAAACTATTTATAAAATGCATTGCAATTCCAAAACAAAATTTAAACGGATATTTAAATATTTTCAATATACATAATAATGCTCTATTAATGAATTGCTGATGTACCAATTTCGACAAATTATATAAAACGCCAAACTACTCAAGTAGTACCAAATTGCATAAAAGAAACATCCTCCAAAAAACTTCAAAAATAATAATCATATTAACTAACAGTTTACTGCGTCTGATTAAATGTCTCATTTCCAATTAAAATATATCTTTGAATTGAAATTTGATTGAAATACAAGGTCATGAAAACTCGAAAATTGTGGAAAACAGGATTACAAATATTTCGGCAAATGATGACCTCATTGACTTCGCTCTTTATGCAAAATTTGTGTTATTTTATTGCCTTTTATGTTTATTCTTTAAAATAAAATTAAAAAATCGAAAATTTTTATGTACCTTTCATTAGAATGAATTTTTCGAGAGTCCAAAAAAATAGTTTCGGATAATCAAGGGATTGAATAGGCTTCGTTCCATTTTTACATACTAAGTACATAAAAAATTTTAAGTTTCTATCTCAATTTGTTCGGAAGATAAAAAGTTTACAGACCGACAGACAGACACACATACGGACGAAATTTTTTTCTCTAAAAATATATTTTTCGGAATCTGTGTATCTAAAACGTGTAAAACCGTCAATTTTTTTTTTTTTTTTTTTTTGGATTTTCAAAACGATTGCAAAATTTACCGTAACTACGTATGATGGGTAAGTAATAATATTCAAATATGGGAAAAAACGAAGCAAAAAATTATGATTTCTTCAAAGTTTTTATTATTATTTTTTTCATTATGTAGTAAAATTTATTAAAAATGTATAACTTTAAACGTTTTGGATTTTAAATTTTACAAAAAGAACATTTAATATATATATATATTATATATATATAGCATAGTACATTTTTTTCTAATTTCAGGTGTATGTTTATGCAAAAAATATTTATATTCCAAAATTAGACAAGTAATTGTTAATGTATCATAATCATCTCTCTGATTAAAGTAAATTTTACAATCTCTAAACCAAAAACCGAAAATAATTATCTTCTTTTAATATAAAAAAATCTCAAAAAAATGCAACAGTGTTACAGAAAAGTAATCTATTAACTACGGAACCTCACTAAACTTACATTTTCAGACAATTCCAACAAAACTAACGTAATTGTTTTTTAGCAGTGTAGTTTAATTGAATTAATTTGGAAGAAAACTTTTGTTCATAGTATATTGGAACTGAAATATGTTTTATTTCGAACTGAAAGAAAATTAAAATGTTTTATTCCAAATTGAAGGTTTAGAAAATATAATGGTTTAGCTTTATTTTTAGAACATTTTCGTTGTCACTTTTAAAATCTATAAGATTACCAGAGCTGCCAACTTCTACGCCTATTTAAATCATATAAACGTGTTTGAAACCACAAAAATGTTTTAGTAAAATATATGCCAAATATATTCAGTGACATGTTTTACAATACATATTGTTAATTATTTATTAAATTTTCTGTTTCAAATATGTTTATTTGACTTTAAATAGGCGTAGTAGTTGGGAGCCTTGAATTACTAAGATGATCAAAGAAAAATCATGCGCAAAGCATAAATAAGAAACACTTTCAAACACACTAAGATAAATGTAACAAAACTTCATCGTTAAATAAGTTGACATATGATGTTTAATTAAACCAAGTGGAAACGCATATCCCATTTAAAAATTCAATTTCAGAAAATTTCATCTACAGTCGGAAAATTAACCGAAATTTTTCAGCAGTGCTGTAGATGCACAACCTTTTTACCAGAAAATCGTTTCACACCAAAATATTTGAGAAGAGTAGTTTCTTTTCTTTAATAGCCAAGTTTCTGTCGTTACTGTAAGGAAAATTATTCAGCATAAAAATAGTGGTATTTTCGTGGCCCGCGGGCCAAAGGTTGTGCACTGTATATGATGTAAAGATTTGTGCCTATAAACTACGTAGTTATACGAAATGCATACAGTTAAAAATACCCCTTCAGAAATTTTGCCTAATAAAGGGAATAGTACCTGAATTATTTTGCACCTCCCTGAATACGAGGTATAAAATTTAGACACATAAAATAAGAAGCAAAATGATAGTTACATTGAAAAGCCATACCCTGTATCATATAGTCGTACCATAACTGTACTTCCCGCCAGGGCGTCCGGGGCCTCGGTCCTGGGCCCACCAATTTCAGGGGCTCACATATTATGTGGCTGATATTTTTCAAATAATCAAATACTTTTCAAATAATATTGTTTTATAAAATATGAAATGTAAAATATAAATATTCTGAATGACCCAATAATTTTTAGAAGCTTTTTAACTAGGCACTTTTCACACAAACAACTTTGTAAACTCATCAAATAAACGTTTTTTTTCTGAAAGTGTCGCCAAAAATGGTTAAGTAGGGAGGCCCAACTTTTAACAGGCCCTGGGCCCAACTTCAGCTTGATCGGGCTATGCTTCCAGCAAATTTCGCAATAAGACAGTATTATTATCGAGATTTCATGTATCTGTAAATAAATCATAAACAGCATTAGAAATCTATGGTGGTCCGCTGGTTCGAGACCACCAAAAATTACATAGAACTTCTAATTTAACACTAGAATGCCCGGAAGGAGTCCATTGGAATCTGACCATGTGATTAAATTTTATTACGAATCAGAATTTTTTTCTTGGAATAAGTTAAAATGAAACGAAATACATTTGCTTTAAATAAATTAATTAAATAATTTTGAATAAAAAATCTGGTGTAAAATATTATTAACAAACTTGAGTAAAACTTCCGAGGGTTCTAGTGCTAAAAAAATCAATGGTCCGAGGACCAGTAACTTTAACCGTCTGACAAATAAACGTAATTTCTTCCATCCCTAAAAAAACTGAATCTAACACAAACCACAAAATTTTATTACAAAATTTGAAAAAATATACAAGAAATTTACATTAATCATTACAGTCTAAATAAATGACCAGAAATATAAATACATAATTAATAATTTAACAGTTTTTTTATGTACAGTATACTTTTTTTATACTTATGTACTGTGTATTTTTTGCAAACTAAAATTTTATATTTTATTATTACGAAAAAATTTAGGTAACAACAAAAGAAGTTTGGTTTATATTCTATAAGGAGGGTGGTGGTATCACTCAGTGGGTTAAATGTACTTAATAGAATTTTATGTAGGGGGGCAGTAAACTTTCATGCATATTGGTCTTTGATACAAATAACTTTTTTTTATCAATTCAACCACTGATAAATGAATGCCAAATTCTGTAGTAACAGGCACGAGAGTGTTCTGACCCAAATGGCCGTTTACTATCAATAAACTTTAAAAGTATACTTTGGTTTATAACTTCTGATGAATTCTGTCATTAAACAGTACCAGAATTTTTAGTAAAATTTAGTGGTAGTAATCGGTCATTTTGTTCGGAGCTCTCTGATCCCTGTAGTAGTCATCTTGCTAAATTCAGAAAATTAAAATATTTTTAATACAGGGTCTTTCAAAAGTGACCTTTATATTTGAAAAATATATAAAAATTAAACGGGCAGTGATAGAAATATAACGTTTGTTGCAATACGTGTGGAACAACAGTAAATTTCCAGGCAGACAAACTTTCGAAATTAATTACAATTTTCAACAACAGATGGCGCTGCAGGCGATTTGAAATATATAGATAAAATCGCAGTCTGAGTTCGCCATTCTGTAAGTCGTTTTCCTGCTGTAAGCGTGTGCTGTTCACACATTGCAAATTTGCTGTGAAAAAATGGTTTATTCCTTAGAACAGAGGATTTTTGACTTGAAAGACCAGGTGTACCGCCACAATCCAGATACAATTGAACATTTGGAGCAGAAAATCTCTTCTTCATGTGAAGCCATCCCGCCTGACACGTTTAGAAAGGCTTTTGGTAATTTCGTTCAGAGACTACGCCAAGTTATTGTTGCGCATAATGGATATGTGGAAAATATCGTAATTTAGATTTTTCCAGACTACAGTGCCATCTGTTGTTGAAAATTGTAACTACTTTTGAAAGTTTGTCTGACTGAAAATTTACTCTTGTCCCAAGCATATTGCAACAAACGGTGCATTTCTATCGCTGCCCGTTTAGTTTTTATTGATTTTTCAAATATATCGGTCATTTTTGAAACACCCTGTATATTTGAAGTACCGCAATGTCATTTAAATACTCTGCAAAAGATTCTCCCTCTTGGACCACTATACCTTTTGAGTACTTCTCTAAATAAACTATAAATGCTACATACTTTATATTCAATACCGAACATACCCTCGTAAACATCATTAGCATTTTCGGATCCGAATTTTTTTTCTGTTTTTCGAAGAAAATACGTTTACGTCAATAGCATAAACACTTTCTATCCAAATAGTGTTTAACGAATATTTCATTGTCTGAAAAATAACAAATGTTGTTGTTGTTTTTCGTACTATTTGATCCACATTCATATAACAATAGGTTAAGGAAGGATTTCTGGAAAATATTGCATTACAATAAGATTTAACTTATATTACAACTTTCTCATTGTTTTTGCGCTTTACCACACATGATTCGTTCAGGAAAATAACCTCTTTTTTAAATTTAAAGAACAAAATATACGTTTCAAATAAAATAGTCAAAAACAACGCAAAAAGAATTAAACAAATGATGATAATTTTTATTATTACTAAATGACTAAAAATTAATTAAGTCATATAGTAAATGTATAGACAGATATTAATATTACGACATGTAAATAATTGCAAAAGTATCTTTGTAAACAAAATAATACTCCATTGAAAGATATATCTATATTATAAAGGCCAAACGCATCTGTGCGTAACGCATACGTCATTTTGCGAATGGCAACACTTTCTGATGAAATTTCGCTTTTGCAGTTTTCGCTATTGTAAATTTTTAAATTTATAGAGATCGCATATTTATAATCTTTACACCGTTGTATAGAGAAAAAAATGTACTTTTAAATGCATTTTGTTTGAAAACAGTATCTATATTTGTTTTTGAGATATTAATTTTTTTGTAGTTTTAAATTCAATTTTTCTGGATGTGGCAACTTTAGTACTACATTTCTATGCGAAGTAAAGAAAAAATAGCCATAAAGTAAAAAGAAAATGTAGACAGGATTTATAGTAGCTGGCGAGGTAGCTGGGAGTGATGCAAAAAAATGTAAACCTGAAATTCTCTACAAAAAGCCATTTCCAAAAATGAAGAAAACTTTTAGTACTACGGTTTTTAGTTTATAATTTACGGTTATTTACAGTTATAGTTTATAATAAAATGCAATGCTACTTTAAAATTCTTTAATATAAACAGATTGTTTTCCTTTTGTGAAACAAATGCACATTATTAAAGAATTATTATGGAGATTATTATTAAAGAGATATTAAAGAATTCGGTATCTGTTCCATGCGATTGTTTTGTTTGGATCGAATGAATGCATTTAAATTTAGTCATAACGAGCATCATATTGCAAACTGTTTTTACATTATACTGCACCTCCATCTATCTTTTTCCCTTATAGAAAACAGCAGATTACCATACATTTTTGTTCCAATTTTCTCATTTTAACATAAAAAAATAATAATTAAAAGATCTCTATTTCAAGCGTATCGTCTGCTTTAAAACCCCGTGTAGTTTGGTTTTATTTCGTTTATATACATCAGTTAAATGATTTTTAGTTTATTGCAAACATATCTTTCAAAAAAATCTAAATTAAAATTTCTCTTTACAAAAATGCGTTTTGATGAATATTTTTGTGGATTATTTGCTCAGCATTTGTTTAATTCACATCAAAAATCTGAAGGAATACAGTTTCATTAATTTCTGTGAAATAGCATTTTCCGAATTTTGAAAAAAATAATAATAATGACATCTGATAACACATGGAACTATTAAAAGAAAAAATGAAGGCATATGAATAATTTTACTATCGATATGTCTTGCTAAGTTTTTTTAAATGATGAAATCGCATTTTTTGGATTTCTGATGTCAGATGCATATTTTTCTATATATGATGCATAAGACTTGACCGTAAAAGTCGAATGCTTTAGCGGAAGCAAATGACGTCATTATATGTTTATATAAACGTGTATTTAAAGTCTTAAAACTAAAATATATTTTGTAGAAATATATCATTTTCACTCCAGTGACTTTGAAATTCTTCACAGGTGGAAATGTTTTATTCTTGAAAATAAAATAATTGAAATCATACACTTAATAAAGGCAATGTTTTAAAAAATTAGTCCGTGTTTATGGAAAAGCTGTGAACATGCAGTGTGCGTCATCAGATTGGAAATCTTTGTCCAAAATACAGCAATTTTTATTGCAGAACTTGGCGATATTCTCCAGGTTGAATTTTCACTGCCAAATTAGACAAGCAAACAAAGGTGATCTTGGCAGTAATTAGAGGCTTAAAAAATATCAGGGTCTCTAAATTTTTGTCCAAAAACTTCTCAACTGCAATAAAATAATATTGCTATTCTTTAAACATTTTGCTGTAACTTTATCAAAAAACATAATTTGCATAATGTAATATTTTATATTCAGTTAAACTAACTAGAGCATACGATTTTTTTAATTCTTTTTTTTCCTGTCATTTTACCAGAAGGAAAATGCAAAACAAAATTTTTATTATTATTATTATTATGCAATTTATTTTTTTCTTTATTTATAAAACCATTTTTATTTTTCAAATATGTTTTCAGAAACGAAAAAAAAGAGGTATACATTTTTCCCATAGAAAATTTATCCGAAATGGAAAAAGAAAGATGCAAATGATGAAATGAGAGTTTATAATTCATCATTATCTGAGGTTTAAATTGTAATAAGAGAAATAATAATGAATTTCATAACTATATCTCTGATTAAAATATACCACAGATTTCCTGAACCGGAAATTGAAAAAGCAACAAAATTATTATCCTCTACTAATCACAAATTTTTAAAAAACCTCTATAGAAAATGTAACATTATTAGAGAAAAATTCATCATTAACTACGAAACCTCACTAAAATTGAATTTCCAGACAATTGCTACAGAAATAGCGTAATTGCTTTTTAGCAGTGTCCTTTAGTAAAATTAATTTGAAAGAAAACATTAGTTCATAGGGTATTGAAACTGAAGATGCTTTATTTCAAATTAAAGACTTAGAAAATATTCTGTTTTAGCTTTTTTTTTAAACATTTTTTCGTTGCCATTTTTAAAAACGATAAAATTACAAACAAGAACTAAAACAAATCATGCCTGAAGCAGGGGCGTGCAAAGAGAAAACTGCACCCGGGACAATGTTTCAATTTAGCGCCCCCACCCTATCTTTTTCTTGTGACGGGCCAAAAATGAAGGTGGTAATATAAATTTAGCGCCCCAAAAATTTCCTCTCCTGGGGCAATCGCCTTTATCGCCCTCCTTTCGCACGGCGTTGGCGTGAAGCATAAACACAAAACACTTTGTATTACTTTCAGAATAATTCATAGCTGACAACTTTTACGCATTGTTCCTACCACAAAAATTTTATACTAGATATTGTCTTATTTGATCTTCGAAATCTTATGATTAACCTTCCGTCTACCAGACAAAACACCCATTTATCTACGGCAACACCTAATTTTAATTCCAAACTTGCAAACGGCACCAGTAATATTTTAATATAATTTTGCTTTTACAATGAAAGCTTAAATTAAGGAATTCGTAATATCTAGACAAGTCCTTTATAAATTCCGGTGTCAATCGACAATTTCTCATTTTATCATTGACACCAGAAATATTGCTGTCGGGTCCAATGGACCCGTCTGGTAGACGGAAGGTTAAATAAATGGAAAACCTCTGTAGTGGTAGCATGCGTAAAATTTGGCAGCTATGAGAATAATGTAACAAAACTTTACCGTTTAATAAGTTGACATATGATGTCTAATTGAAACATTTTGAAACGCATAACATGTTTAAAAATCACATTTCAGCAATTTCTATTTACAGTCGGGAAATTGTATAAAATTTTTTAGCAGACTTGTATATTATATATAGATGTGTGCTTATAATCTTCATACTTTAACCCGGGAGAACACGCGCCTACCCCAGGATAGAAATGGTTTTAACTTATTCACCAATAACATCAAATTATAACCGTCATTTTATTTAAGCGGAGAGAATCCTTACAAATTTTGCGATAAAATAAGTTCAAGATTACTTTTAAAAGATAAGTAAGACCCAGCACATGTACTCCCGGATTAAAATATTTAGTTCAGTTACGAAATACATACAATAATTGAAAATTTCCCTACAGAATTTTCCACTAATAAAGAGAATAGAACGTGAATTATTTTGTGCAGGCCTGTATACAAAATATAGAATTTAGACACAAAGTGTAAGAAGCAAAAATTTAGTTAAACTCAAAAGTCATACCATGAATCACAGATCATTTAAAGCCATACCAAATCCGGGCATCCGGAAATTTTTAGTCATACACACTACTATAACCGATTTTTTTCTTGTTTCTGAATATGCTACGAATGCCCTTCTGAATAATAATCTTATAGAGAAATTTAGTTATTTATATCAATTTCAATTTCGTAATGTCATTAAAATGCACTGTAAAAGATTTTCCCTCATAGACTATAATATAACGACATTCTTTTGAGTACCCCTGTAAATAAACTCTAAATTCTACACACTTGGTATTCATCACTGTATACGCCGAGATAAACATCATTAAAAAAAGTTAAATCGCAGGGAACTCCGAGTGTATTTATGCGAGTTAAATAACATGGACAAACAGACAGAAAGACGCACAGACGAGCAGACAAATCGAATTCTTAAACACTTTTCAATTGTGTTGCAAAGTATTAAACGTGTTTTGCTCCAAATGTTCCGGATTTTAATTTTAAAGCCTTTATGCTCAAATTACGATATTATTTTTTTTTTCTGATTTCAGGCACTTATCTATACTAAAACTACAGACCATTCAAATGGATAAATGTGTAAGCATAAAGAATTGAAATTGCAAAATTAGAGAAAGAATGGTGAATTCCATAAGTATATCTCTGATTAAAATATACTTAAATTTTTCTAATCCGAAAGTTAAAAGAGCAACAAAATAATTATCCTTTACTAATCAAAAATATTTTAAAAATCTTTCTAGAAAATGTAACATTGTTATAGAAAAACTCACTATTAACTATGAAACAATTTCTATCCAGACAATTTCTACAAAAATAGCGTAATTGCTTTTTAGCAATGTCCTTTAATAGAATTAAATTGAATTTGCTACTTTTGTTCCTATTATATTAAACTTTTTTTTTCTAGAAGATTTCGAAAATATAGTGTGTTATTTTTCTTTTAGAATGTTTTTTGTTCTCATTTTTAAAACAGATAAAATTATTAAAAATGCATTAAGTAGCAAATTGAATATAAATGAATGAATATTTGACAATATGTTTCCTTTTATTTTATTCATGTATACATTAAAACAAAATATTAATTAGAACTGTATGAAAGGTTACATTATTGTTTTATATTCTCAAAAACAAATATATGTGTTTTAAATGAAAAACAATAACGACAATCTGAATAAATACGTATAGGTTTTTAATTTTTTAAATTCTAAAACTTTTCTTTAAATTTACATTTTTATATGTGTGATGAAGTAAAAAGTTCCTTGGCTAATAAACTGTATACAGGGGATGCACAATTATTAGGCAAAACCTGTTTAGAAGATATGAACGCACTTCAAAAAGCGCAAACCATCATATACATGCAGGGAACTTTCCGATTAACCCTTAAGTGGTAACCATGGGTCACTAGTGCCTCGGTCAAATTTTCTTTCCTTGCTAGCTTAGAGGAGAGAGTGGGGAGCGGGACTAAACTACCCTGAAAAAAAATAGTACACTAGTAGGCTATTAGCTCCCGAAACGCCGATGTTTTAGTGTGTTCACAGCCGACGTAAGAGGCAGTCAAAATTTCGCAAAGGCACGAGTGACCCAGGGTTACCATTTACGTTGACGAAAAGTGTAAGGCAAGAAAAAATTTGTTTGGTTAGGAATTGATGTTTTTTCCATAAAAAAATCGATACATTACACTCACTTGGGTTTCTGAACCTTACTTTTTATGCAAACACGTGTTTATGAAATTGTTTGGTGTGATTGCAGTTTGCAAATCTGTTTCGATTGTTTATAAATGATGATATCATTGTTGCTGTAATTTTTCATTATTGAATTTTTTGTTTAATTAAATAAATTTTGATAATTAACATCATTTTCATAAATGAAATTGATTAAAAACTAATAAAATTTCTATTTCATTGTAAATTGTAACTATTTATAAGTTAATAAACGTCATTTTTATGCTCAAAACTTAAGCATTTTTTAAATTTACACCGGCTATTTTTATTTTATTTTTTAAAAGTATCATTCTTGATCTTCAATTTCCCGTTTGAAACAGTAAAAAATGTCACTTCTATCCAAAGTTATGATTTTTTAAAGAAAATGTGCATTTTTCACATTTTTATTTGTTTATTTAAACATATTGTTTAAACAAATTAATAAATCAGCAATATTGTGACTGATTCTTATTCAAGGGTAGTTGGTGTGATATCATGAATTTTTTTAGAATTTTTAAAGTACTTTAAACCACTTTTTACAGCGCTAAGCACGAGTAACCCATGATTACCGTTTAAAGGTGCCGAAAAACACGTTACCGTTTAAGGGTTAAACATCCGTAAAATCAGAGTTAATTTAAACCGGAGTTTTAACCAGAAATGTTTTTGATTATTATAATTTAAATAAGCCTGGAAATGTTGAATCATTAACTGTTAAACTAACATTAATTTTGTATTTATTTTCTAAATTTCTTTTTCCTGTGGCCACCAGCCACTCCTAAACATCTTAATGGCTCCCTTTGAATTCCAAAATACTCTACCTTGCCATACTGGATTTTAAGTTGCTCCGCAACTAGGGAATCCATTGTACTGACTACATTGTTTCATTGTTCCATTGTCTTTTTAACTTTTCATAATTAGTTTTAGGTATTTTTTGCAGTGAATGTGAAATGATCTTCACTTTTAATTATCATGTCGAGATTTTTTACAAAATGTATATTTCAAAGTTTAAAAGTAAAAAACAAAGAAAATCTTATGCTACAGTATAGATAAAATTGCTGTACTTTTAAATTTTTAAATACTGATTTTTTTTTTTTTTTTTTTTTTTTTTTTTTTTTTTTTTTTTTTGTACTTTTTAGCGCATCCAGGATGGTATTCTATATTAGCCATCTTGTCAAAATTTTTTTGCAAATTATAAATGTCAATGTTAAAAAAGGTCGAATGTAGCAAAAATCTGTTAATCCTTTCCGGCACGGGCAAAATCTATTAGCAAAATGAGAAATTACCGATTGACACCGGAATTCACAAACGAATTTTTTAGGTATTTTAAAATCCTTAATTCAAGCTTTTATTGGAAAAGCAAAATTTTACTAAAATATTATTAGTGCAGTTTGCAAGTTTGGCATTAAAATTAGGTATTTCAGACCGGGCATAGTGTGCCGGAAAGGGTTAGAGCAAATTGTCAAAGCCTTCCCAAAAGAAGACGTGTTTTAAACACATCTGCAACAAATTTCAAGTCTTTTCAATCTCCAAAATTTAAGAGGATACCGAGATGGACCCCTAGGATTATCAGTGGCGTTTGACCAACATTAGTGATTTGGCGAATAAAAAATAAAAAAAATTGCAAAATAGATTCTGCATGAAACACTGAAAAATTTACCTCGAACAACTTATTGCATCCGTTTCATCGTCAGTGTGCTCTAAAATAACATAATTTTTTGTCATTGATTAGTAAATAGAAATTCTATTATACACTACAGAAAAAGACTGATAGAAACTATAATACACTAATGACTAATAGAAACTATTAAAAACATGTACATTCTAAATGTCTCCGAAATTTGTAAATATTTCAAACATTCTTTTGGCTATAAATTATTTTAAGACTACAATCGATAGAAAAATTTGAGGATTGGCGTATGATACTTTGCATACAACTAACTAACAAAACGGTAAATGGCAAATTCAGTGCCGCATCAGAAAAACTTTCTTCGATTCTGAGAATGATGCGACTAATTTTTTTTGTGACTTTACCGGCGATTGACAACAGAGAAATCGTGTGGTATCGTATGGTAAAATCCTTTCCGTGTCTTTGGCTATTACTAAACTTATTTGATATTATCAATATCTGTATAAATAATAATGTATGTGTCACGGTGCGATTGAAAATTGAAAGCGACATCAATCTTGCAGCAATGTGGATAAGAATCACAACTGTAACCACACACAAAAAAAGAGAAGAAATTGAGCACTCGCTATTTGGGGAATCTGATTGTCTATTTATTCGCCAAATGAAGCATTTTGTCGCGATTTGGCGCAATGACGTATGAGAGCGAGAACTCTGAGAACCCCATAAAAAATATAAAAGAAGAAACATGAGACACAGCATAAGAGGTTCAAAGAAATTTCCATTCATGGAATGAAATTGACACAATATTTTATATGTTAACCTGTATTTTTTTTTATTTCCTAAATAAATATTTTTGCTGTTTCTGTTATTAAGAGAAATTTAATTATTATTTCAGTTCAAAGATAATTGTGTTTTAGAATAAATCTCAGGAATCTTTTTCTAGAATTTATGACAGAAACACGTCGTTTAAATGTCCTAAACAAAAACATTTTCACTAATAATCATGAGACTCGGTATTTGTCATACATGTCTTACATTAAAGAAATTAAAAACATAATTTTTCGTGCTTTAATTAACTTCATTTTTGATTTATTAATTGTGTGTAAAATGTGTTTTTTTTTTCTTTTCTTTTCTTTTTGATGTATTTTACATTTACTTGACATTTTTACGATTGCTGACAAAGAAAATAAAAATCTTCCTGAAAGAAAATTCTTGCTGTTTGATATCAATAACATCCTCTGTGATTCATAAAAATGCTCTTTAATACAAGATTTTTTTTTCTACTCTTAAATCAAAAAGTTTAATGTCATGCGTTTTTTATAAAAGACATTTTAGAAAAGTTAGACTTCTTACGAAATTTTTTGACATGAATATGAAAAGATGAAAGAAAAAATTTAATATTACAAGGGAATAAGCGAATTATTTACTTGAATTATCATTTCACTCTGAATATGTCTTATATTAAAAATTCCTTGTAATTTATACAATAAAATAATGTTAATGGTTATTCTGAAAATGTCAGTTTTTAAATTAATCTTTGTTTATCTTCATCCCTTAGTGACATTATAATAATAATAATAAATCATTTGAATTATATTTAAAGTTTGCTCTTAAATGTGACATTGCGTTATTTAAAAATTCGAAAAACAATTTGTGTGACAATTAAATTGCTTCTTTTTTTTACGAAATTCTTACAAATGGGAAACACGTTGTAATGTAGATTGTACTACATTCAACAATATTTTAAATTTAATTATAGTCAAATTTGCATTTTTATGTTTCTCATTTTAATTTGGTATGTCAAAAATTTCCCAAATGGGGGTAACGAAAGCTTATCTCAGAATATTTAATACAGCTAGATAATGAAACTAAAACTACGATAACATTTAACTCTTTCGATCCAGTGATTCTTTTACACACTTTATTCGGTTGTTATCAGTTTTTAAAAAAAAAGTTATCATCAATTAACACAAAGTCGCAAATGTTTTAGTTAAATAAGGAACATTTTATTTTCCTTTATTACAGTCGTGAAAAGCAAATGTTGTGAAAAAAAATAGAAAATCCCATGTCAGACTTGCGTTTAGATTGCAGATTGTAAGAAATGATAAAGGAATTAAAAGATTGACACCAATGTTTTGTTAAATTCTAATTTTTAAAAGTTATAGATAAAAATCTTTCAATATTTTTACCTTTTATGTTTACAAAAAAGCTCATTGCTGCGTCGGTTCTATTTCAAACAATAAGTAATGAAACCATCATTATGTAAAAGAAGGATTATTATAGCAGCATTGGTTAATTTAATATATATATTTTTTCAAAATTAAATATGAATTGCTGACACGAAATTGTTTAAATTGTAATATATCCATGCTGAATTATTAATAAAGAGTGAAAGTTCCATTTAAGGAAGTCTCATCGTCACATTCAAACACTTCGTTTATAAAGTGTATTTTGTATCGGCCGATTATATACTCGAGGGACATAGGCCTAGAGAGGAGTGCCCTTCGTGGGGGTCTTTCTAAGGGAACCTAACCCGCATTTACGCAAGGTTCGAAGAAAACCACGAAAACTCCGAACAGTTAGGCCGACGACCGCGATTGGGTTCGAACCCAGCACCTGGCCGTCTACCAGTTGAGAGATCAGAACGTCTCGGGCACTGATGGAGCCTTCGTTATAAAGAAAATTCGTTAAATACAAATCGACTCAAATTCATGAATACATACGCATAAAATGAGAAATAAACATTAAATGGAAATATTTTAAATGTGTATTTTAATTCAGGCAGTAACTTTTTTTCTTATGTGATGTAGTTTTATGAGAAAATTTTAATTAGAATAATGTTTTTAAAAAACGAAAAAAAAAAACCAGATAATAAAGAGAGTAAACAAGAACTAAAGCTCAACCACAGACTTCTAATATACGTAGACGCCACATTCCATTGTTCTCTCGGCATGGTTTCAAATCCAACATCTTTGGCGAAAAGATGTCGTTTTTTGGCGGTGATCGGTTTGTTGGCAACTTTCAGATTTCACAAAGAAGAAAGCAGAAGTGCGGTCAACACAACACAAATATAACAATATGAGTTTCCGTGGGAGAAAAATCGGTTTGTCGCACTAAATCTGCCCCATTGACAATCTAATATACATAAGGCGCCACATCCCATTGTTCTCTCTGCATGGTTTCGGATCCAACATCTTTGGCGAAAAGATACCGTTTTTTGGCGGTGATCGCTTTATTGGCATTTTTCAGATTTCACAAAGAGAAAAGCTGAAGTGCGGTCAGCTCAAGACAACCATAACAATGTGAATTTCGGCGAGAGAAAAACCGGTTTGGCTCGCTAAATCTGCCCTCCGTCACGTGACGGAAGGCAACGATGTCGGCCTAAGAAAAGGTTGCCGGTGTGGTGTCTAGGTATCTTAGGTCATTGATCTGCCCTCAGTCACATGACGGAAGACAAAGATGCCGGCGTAAAAAAAAGGTTACCGATGTGGTGTCTATGTATCAAAAGTCATTGAGCTCAATGTACCTTATCTCTTTTCTCTCACAGTATTCCGATTCCTTAAGGGTTGCTAGTCATTCAGCGGTGGAATTCCCAGCGGTAATGGGCATTCTATGGGCATTTGATACATTTTTATATTCAAAATACATCCTGAGAGAATTAATATTTTAAAGTTCTTTTTTTCAGTGTTCTCTTCTTAAAGGATGCCACCTTTCTTCATAATTGTCTAAATATTTCTGAAATTTATGCCCAACTTAATATTTTACGTTTGAAAACTGACGAAATGGGGATTGAAATTTTATTACTTCATATTAAATTATGCGTAAATTTTAGAAATATTTTGAAAACTAAGAAAAAAAGAGACATTCTTTAAGAAAAGAATACTGAAACAAGAAGTTAAATATGTAAATTTCCCGAGGAAATATTTTGATTATAAAAATGCAACAAACGCCCATAGACTTAACTTTACTGAGGAGAATTCAGCTGCTGAGTGACCAGAATACTTAACCTTCAAAAAGTTAGTAATATTCCATTGTACCAGGGCTGACATAGCCGATTTTTAGGTAGATTTCGTAAGAAATACTACCTATTGCAATCGCACCAGTTTATATATGTATCTATCTATCTATCTCTCTCTCCCTATATATATATATCTCACTTTTTTATGAACACGATAACTTCTATAATTCTTCACCAATCTCCACCAAACTTGTACATAAAATCAAAGGGGATAAAATCTTGGCTAAGTTCGTTAATGGGCAAAATCGGACCAAGGGGGTCGGAATAGGGGGCGTTTTTGTGAAAACCGAAAAAACGCCATAACTTTTTAATTAAAGTAGATATCGAATCGGTTTAAAGTTTATATTACTTCCTAAAAATGGGCCAAAAGTATATGCATGACAGATTTTTGATAAATTTAGAAGTGGGCTCAAGGGGCGAAAAAAACAGAGATTTTGAGAGAAAAAAAAATCATAACTTCGTCAATTTTCAAGATATCAAGTCCAACAAAATTTTTTGTAAATGTTCTTAAAATTATCTAAAACTTTTGTATTTACAAGTTTTTGATAGGACCAACTTTTACCGATGAAAAAATTAAAAACGAAAAGAAAAAGGGCGCTGAAAAAAGAGAAAAATCCATAACTCCGTCAATTTTTAAGATATCAAATCTGATTAAATTTATTTTACATCTTCTCAAAAATATCTACAACTTTTATATTGACATGTTTTTCATAGGACCAATTCGTATAGCAAAAACAAATTAAACAAAAATAGGAGTTGGAGAAAAAACCTCAAATCCAAACTGCTTATATTCTGACTCATTTTTAAATTCATTTTTGATGTTAAACGCATCCAAATGGTAGATCCTCTTATTTAGAAACTGTATAAAGTGATGCATTGGTCAATTTTCTGATAAAGACAGAATATATTTCAAAAAAGGCTACCAAAAAGGGTATTTTGAACAGAATTTCCGAAAGTCATCGGTACTGAAAATTGAAGGAAGTATTCAAATAAGAAATTGCGTTTTTTTCTGACTCGTTTTTAAATCCATTTTTGTTCTCAAACGCATCCAATTTACAGATCCTTTTATTTAGGAACTATATAATGTGATGCATTGGTCAGTTTTTTGATAAAGACGGAATATATTTCAAAAAGGCTACCAAAAAGGGTATTTTGAACAGAATTTTCTGAAATCATCGTGACAGAAAATTTAAGGAAGTGTTCAAATAAGAAATCGCGTTTTTTTCTGACTCGTTTTTAAATCCATTTTTGCTCTCAAATGCATCCAATTTACAGATCCTCTTATTTAGGAACTATATAATGTGATGCATTGATCGGTTTTTTGATAAAGACAGAATATGTTTTGAAAAAGGCTACCAAAAAGGGTATTTTGAACAGAATTTCCCAAAGTCTTTGTGATTTGAAAATTTAAGGAAGTTCTCACATAGCAAATTGCGTTTTTTATGACTCGTTTTAAAATCCATTTTCGCTCTTAAACGCATCCAATTTACAGATCCTCTTATTTAGGAACTATATACTGTGACGTATTGGCCAGTTTTTTGATAAAGATGGAATGTATTTTTTAAAATGCTATCAAAGTGAGTATTTCGCACAAAATTTTCCGAAGCAATAATGATTATAGAATTAAGGATGTATTCAAACAACAAATCGGTTATTTTATGACTCACTTTTAAATTCAATTTTTTTCTCAAATGCATTCAACTGACAGTTTTTTGTTATTTAGGAGCTGTATAATGTACTGTTTCGGTCGATTTTTTTAATAAATTCAGAATCTATTTCAAAATATGTTGTCAAAATGGGCATTTGAGCTGAATTTTTCTTAAGATGATTCTGATAAAACCAGTTTTTTCAGAAAAATGAAATTAAAAATTTTTCATAAACGGCCAAATGAAGTTATTAAACTGGGTTTATCTCTAATCATATATATATATATATATATATATATATATATATATATTTTTTTTTTTTTTTTTTTTTTTTTTTTTTTTTTTGTTGAAATGAGCACTTTTTGAAATCTACCTCCGCCTATAGGCCCAGCCGACAGGGATTTTTTAAATTCTAACTGGCATCGGTTTTTCAAAACAGAAAGACTTAACACAAACTTAGACACAATTTGCAAGAAAATATATTGTAAATTTTATTAAGAATAATACCGGTGTGAGCGTAATACAAAAACAGTCGGTTGTTGTAGACCAGTTGTACATGCTTCTTATAAAAAACTAGTCGTTCGGGAGCTATAGTAATACTTACCCATCATTAATATGCATAATATATGAAAATAAAACGTGTGAAAACTATTTATACAATGCATTGCAATTCCAAAACAAAATTCAAACGTATATTTAAATATTGTTAATATACATAGTAATGCTCTATTAATGAATTGCTGATGAACCAATTTCAACAAATTATATAAAATGCCAAACGACTCAAGTTGTACCGAACTCCGTAAAAGAAATATCCTTATAACTCCAAAAACAATAATCATATTAGTAACTAACAATTTTCTGCGTCGGATTAAGCGTCTCATTTCCAATTAAAATATATCTTTGAATTGAAATTTGAATGAACTACAGGGTCATAAAAATCGAAGATAGTGAAAAAAAAGGATTACAAATATCTCGGCAACTAATAACCCGATAGACTTCGTTTTCTATGCAAAATGTGTGTTGTTTTATTGCCTTTTACACCCACTCCTTAAAAAAAAAAAATTCGAAAATATTTACATACCTTTCATCGGAACGAATTTTTGGAGAGTTCGAAAAAAATAGTTCCGGATAATCGAGGTTACTGATATTAAATAGGCTTCGTTCCATTCTTGCAATCTAAGTACATACAAAATTACAAGTCTCTATCTCAATTTGTTCGCGAGATAGAGCGTTTACAGTCACACAGACAGACAGACGGACGATAATTTTTTTTTTCTAAAGATATGTTTTTCAGAATCTCCACTATCTGAAACGTGTAAAATTCGTTTTTCAAAACTATTGCAAGATTTACCCTATACTACATATGATGGGTAAGTAATAAACTGTTCATGAAAATTTTCGCTCTTTTGTAAGGATCTTAACAATTCATCTGTAAAAGATTTGTGAAACTGGAATTTCCTTCCTACTGTATTGAAATATAAAGGTATTTTTCTTTTAAATAAAAATAAAATAAATAATTTCATTTTATACAATCCGCTGAATTAATTTCATATATCTATCGCAACAGCAAGCTCTCCGTTTTCTTTTTTCTTTTTTTCTAACCGGTATTCAGGCTCTTACTTACCGGCAAGTAACCCAGTCTTACGGATTTGAATACCTGAAATTGGGAAGGAATCGCGTAATCCGAAAAGGAGAAGAACGTACCTGAAAAGGGGAAGAGGGCATTTTTCTGAGAAGCGCTTATGCTATGTTAATAGCAGTCCTCTTTCAGTTTGTTTTGGTTATAAGTTGGTTGGTTACTTATAGTGGATTTATTTTTTAAAATTCGCGCTGCATGCACTTCTCCGTACGCTAGTTGGTCTCGTAATTTACAGCCTGATCAGGTGACGAGACTTTCACCTAACATGGCAGCTCCAGAAGCATAATTCTAAGGTAATTTAGAGAACTTTACACCCACTTCGGATTTTATAAGCACCAGGTTGTATGGTGGATTTTAGCTGCCAGTGAGTGACGAACTCGCGACATTTCCGCCACTACTATCATTGAATGTAGAACAGTATTACATATTTTTTTTTTTGCTCTTGCTGCGTAATTGAATCGGTTCTTAACCTTTTGATTACGGGCTAGGACAGCGACTATATTTATATTCATTCGTACCACAATTTACAAAAAAATTTCTTTATACTATGTTTCTGTTGAACTTGTTCTGTTATAAGTATATCGGTTGAGAATAGTTTACAAAAAGTGGTGCGAATAGAATATATTAATAGTCTCTGGGACGACGTATGTCCCAACCCCGTAGTCAAAGGGTTAAGCTTCCGCGGTACACTTAGCTCATGATGTTTAACCCCTTCGCGACGGGAGCTTTTTACGAAATTTTTAATGTTTTGCCACTGGATTTTAAAAGCGGAAATTTGTGCCTTTTTAAATCGAGAAAATGCTTCAATTAAATAAGGCAAATTTTACAGAATATTTTTACTGGTGGGGATAAAAAAGGATTCTTAAGCTTTTTGCGACATATATACGTGTCGCTCGTCCCCAAAGGGTTAAACATCCAGTAGCGATTTTCATAAGTGTTGTCAATTTTGTACTTAGTCTCTATCAATGATGATGTCATATTACTTATGTAGACTCTGCCATAAGAGTTGTTCTTTTGGCTTTCTCGCGTCAGTCTCGCCGCTTGAATGCTGTACATGCAGGAATGTGGAATAAACTTCTTTACATCGAACATAATTTTCGTAATTTGTAGATAGATTTACATGTCTGTGCTGTTCAAAATCAAGGTTCCGTAGAAAATTTCTTTCATGTGTCAGCACACACACTGTGATAAAATCTATCTCAATTATACTGTGAATCCAATGTAAAACTGTAGGGTCATGTACTAACGAGTCAGGTAAAAAGATGAATTAAATAACGCTCCGTTGACCCCTTAACTGGTTTGCCCGAACGCCGTTCGGGCAAGACGAATTTGCTTATTGCATCATTTAAAGCTTTTTGACACCACTATTATTTTAAAGAAAATTTTCATACTATTGAAAGATGGAAATGTTTAGATTAAATTTTCTAATATTTCATTTAAATAATAGTAGTGTGAATCCGCTATTTTCATTTTATTGAACAGAAAAGAATTAACCAGCTAAGGTTGTAATAAGGTTTTAAAGGAATGTTCAGCTGTATTTACTGGGATTTAAATTGAAATGAAATGTTTAAAAATGAAAAACAAAATGCCATAAAATATTTTCAATATAAACAAATACTGCTCATTAACAAAAATTCCATCCACTCAATAACAAAGAATGCATTAAAAAAATTCCTTTTTCGACAAAATTCTAAGTTATAGACCATGTAGTTGATACTTCCTTTTAAGATAAACTTTCAAGAGGATTTTTTTTTAAATATTTTAAATATTGGATAATTTCCGGAGTTCCATTAATTATCAAACATACGATTTATTTCAGAAGTAATTTCGGATCAGGAACATAGAATGGTTCTTTTTAATAATCATTAGTTCCTTATTTTAAAATCTAGTTAGATCTGAAAAAATTAAACGATTGCTTTATTGAATTCATCTAATTTCAGTATTTTCAACAAACGGGATTTTCAGTTGGAAGTAAATTAGCTTATTTAAAATTTGTAATTTCTACAGAATACATTTTTATTATTTAATTAAGATTTAAATTAGTGCAATAGTTATTCGGCCTTTTCTTCATTGTCTTTTTTATGTATTTATATAACTCAAGTAAAAATAATTTTAATTGAAATTACTAGTAGAAAAATGTTGAATAAAGGACTATTGGTTAATTGTATAGAATCTACTTTTTGTAAAATATCGTGTACTGATAAAAGAACAAGTAATAAGATGATTAATTAAAAATAATTTTCGCAAAGAAAAATTTCTGATTCTAAGGAGATTGCATTGTCTATTGGAAAATTCTTGTTTTACTTTCGTTTGTTCGCTGCATTCTCGATCATATTAGTAGACTAGTCTTATCTAGTACAAAAAATTTCTTTAAAAAAATGTTTACGTTGTGTTAATAGTCATAATTCTCTTTTATAATCGAGAAAAAATATGAAAAGATCAGCAGTTGAAAAAACCGAAAGATTAAATTTGGATACAATGTTGATAAATACCTTGGAAAGCAGAGACATTGCCTATATTCAAGAATTCCTGCGAGTCCAGCAATTTTCCAGACCAGGAAATTCTGCTGCACCAGCTGCACCGCTCGTTTAACCCCTTACCCGTAAAGCATGGTGACGTCACTGCAACGTCGTTGTGAAGTTACATTGTGACTTTGTGACCATCGATTGTCAATGTGACGTCACGTGACGTCGATATGAAGTCACAGTGACTAAAATGTGAAGTCGTTATGGCCGTTTTTGAGCTTTTTTGTGACGTTTCACAAAGTGATCACAATGTGACAAATTTGTGAAAAATGTGTCATTTGTGACTAATTTGACATTAACATTGTGACGAAACTGTGACAAAAGCGACAAAAATTAAATTGCCAGAAACATGTTTTTAAAGTAAATAACATGTTTTGAAGGATAGTTATAAATTTCTAAAGATTTTTAAGAAAGTCACATCTCAGTCACAATGTGACATCACTGAGTGGTGGCATTTTGATCACAGATGTGATGTGACCAAAGTGACTCACAGTAACACCATGCATGCTATTAGGGTAATGGTCGCATTAAATTACGGTTTAAAAATTCAAATTAATTCCTGCCACCACATTTTTTAATAAAAATAGTCATGTTATTTAATGACAAGTAAAATGATACCAGAATGAAACCAATTACACTGTTTTATAAAACTGGTGGGAATCAGAAAATTCTGAATAAAAGCCGTGAAGCTTGCAGCCCATGAATGTCTCGGGCGCAACAATTAAGTGGTTAAAAATGGTTGTGGTGCGTGTTTCACGAAGTAATAATAGAGATGCTGAAGTGAGTACAGAGTACGGACAGAGCCTCAACTCGGCTTGAAAAGAGCGCCCTCAGTGGATCACTTCTAAACATCTCGTTGGCGATTTTTATCCTCGTGATTTCTGTTTAACTGTAACCATATTCTGGCTTGGCACTTCTTGCTGGATGCTGATTTGATTATCTTTGCACACGTGCTTATGCTATTTGATCTTAGATTTCCGCGCTTATATTGATTCGTAATTATTACTGTTATCGTTCTTGAATTTTCAAGTTTAAATTATTAGGTCGTTATGTTAAGAAGAGACACATATATTGTTTGCAAGACGAATGCGTCAAAGTTATATCATATTAAAATAATTCTTTCATAAATTTCAAAACAAGAAGCAGCAAGCCGTCGCTGTATTTTTTTCTTTTTTCCCTTATCATTTGTCGCCAGGGAAGCGATTTTTTGCCGAATTAGCAACCTCTCTTATGTTATGATCGTAGTTTCAGAGTGGTCCGCTCGTGTAGCTACTGTCTATGCGTAATCCCATGTTAAACAAGTTGCCATTACAGTGTATGAAAGTTGATTCTCTGTTCCGTACTCTGTGGAAGTGAGGTAGCAACATTTTCTGTAAAATAATAGTTGTGTGCGAAATGGCGAAGATTTGTAAACACTGGGAAAGCAATGCACTTCTACTGTGACGACACTACTAGTTCAGAGCCATAACTTTACAGAAAATAGTTGTGGTTTAACTTAGATTTATTTTTACATATAAAAAAATATTGGTATACATCTTGAAAAAACTACCTGATCCGTACGAACCCTGTGTATTGGAATACGGATTTCTAATCTATTATACAAATTATATTATTAAATTTATAAATCTTTTCAGAATGCCGAATCCAGTACTTTTACCTGAATAAAACATTTTACGTAATGCAAATGCAACATATCGTGTTGACACTAAGCTAGGTTATATAAAAAAAAGATTAGACCAAAAATATATATGTATACGTTTTTAAATGATTTATGTCTATTTATTAATTGTTTCTAATTAAATTGCTTTTTTTACACTTCGTCTCTCCTTTTAGAAGCGTCGTAAAACTTGAGAAAAAATATGTAACTGTTTAATTTTTTTTTGAAATAACATTTTATAATATAAAGAGTTTTAATGTTTTGATTTAAGATAGAGAGAATGAATTTCATAGAAAAACTTTATAAATTAACTTTTAGTGCAAAGCAAAGGAAATTCGCAGATACAGTTACGTAGGGCTGTCACAGGCGCCAACTTTTATATTCTACTCACGTTACTATTTTAAATAAAGAAATTTCGTGATATATTTTTGTGGAAAACAGAGTTAGAAATAAGTCGAAAAAAGCATCTCTGCTATGTTCCTTTTTGTTTATGGTATTTTCATATTCAAATGATTAACGTTAACAAAGTTATTTAGTATTTATATTTCAAGAATATATTTTAAGTTTTCAGCAAGCAATCATACTGATAATATGTGACTTTGAGTTTTGTTAAATATTTATGTGGAATATAAAGTTCAATCATACATATATTGTATGCCCGTACTTCATACAGTCAATGTGTTTTTGCCATTCATGGCAAATGATTTCAAATCATGATTTATTATTATCACAAGTAAATATTTATGGTAATTTTTTCATTATTCCAGCATTTTTCTGATTCGAATAGGCATTAATTGAAAGTTTGTTAAAAAAAATATTGATCAGTAAACTGGTTAAAACGATTAATGAAATTACCTAAACTTTCCCAGATGCATATTTAGTTTTGTTCTTATTGAACTCTCTTTAACACTAGAACGCCCGGAAATTTTACTCAAGTTTGACGATAATATTTCTCACCGGAATTTTTATTCAAAATTATTGAATTGATTTATTTAACGTAAATCTGCATGGATCAATTTTAAACTACTTCTAGAAAATTTTTCTGGTTCAAATTGAAATTAAATCGCATAGTTGGAGTCGAATCGACTCCTTCCGGGCGTTCTAGTGTTAAATCTTTAAGTATCATGTATTATTTTTCATTCATGTCTAACGATTCTTAAAACATTACTTATGAAAAATATCGGTACAATTTTTAATTGGTAACATTACATGTTTATTTACCTTATTCACTTCAAAAAATTAGCTTAAAAATCAATTTTGTGTGGAATAAAATTTTGATTGAAAAACTTATGCGGCGTAAAATACGGCTATGACTTGGTTAAGAATTAGGTACTCATTGTATCATCCAATTAAAACTACTCTTTGGAAAAACCTGCAATCCAGGATTCAACTGAACAATTTATCGCTTAATTCACAGCAAAATTTGTTTTACAAAAATGTACTTTAACCCTTTAACGACCAAAGCATTTTCATTGCTAAGATGACGAAATAAATGAATGACACCGGTAATTAAGAACAAATATATTTCTAAATAAGAAAACGTGATTTTTCACATATATAATAAAAGGGATATTTTTAGATAAAAATATCGGTGTCAGTGTTGCATATCGGAATTAAAATTTTGTGGTTTCGTGGCGAAACCTATGAACGTTAAAGGGTTAAAAGTGTATGTATTTAAAAGCATTACATATAGAGTGCGTGTATTTTTTAAAATACTTAAAACGAAAAATTAAATGTTTAACCCCTTGGGTGACAAGGAACTATGTCTCTAAAATATTGCAATCTCACTGTAATAATCAAACAATTTTGTTTTAAAATAAGGAAAGGCCTATTTTAACATTTTGCCCCCAAAGTTAAAACTAGAAAATTTCGTTAAAAGTTTGTGGTGCAAATCTTGTTTAAATTAGGTGGAATAAAACGTATTTCACCGCCTCTCAAGAGGTTTAAATTACGTTTAGAATGATGAAATTTCCATTTACAAAAAAATATTTAATCGTAGCTATAAAATGATTGTATATCCTTCTCTGCATGTAATACAGAGCGTAATGTAATGTGTTATCATACACATTTCCTGAAATTGACCATTTATCAGTTGACAATTTCCTTCCGTCCCATCATAAAATTAAAAAAATGATACACTAATATAAATTACTAATAGCCTGATTTACAATTTTCGAACCATATTTTAAAAACTGTCTTTCAATGTAACTGGTTACGTAGAAATCTTGATAATATGTAGTGCTTAAAAATCCCTAATGATACAGCAGCAATTTACATAATTGCCTTTTACTTCTCCATATTTTCATTCTTCTTTAAAAACTAGATAAAACTAAAATATTTTCTTAATATCGAAAACGATTTTTTCTACAAATGTCTCCGGATGATTTACCTCTTAAATTACTCTTTTGAATAATTCCGCGTTTTGAATTATTCAGCAATCATTTTTCAAATTAAAAAAGAGATTTATCTTTTCATATCTTCGCTTTTATTATTATTAAGTAGTAAAAAAAGAAATTCGTGAATATTTTTTCATTTTATCTTTTTTCAGTGTGTAATTTATGTATACTGAAACTTTAAATTATACTTTTTTCTGATCTGTATATTCCTTCTCTCTTTAGAGCATTTTAATGACAAATTCCTTTTAATCTGAGAAGGTTTTTTTTTTTTAACAATATATATTTATAGTCTGCAAGCTTTTTCTTTTATCTGCTTTTAAAGTTACTGAATCCGGTGACTATTTCATTTTTTTAAATATTGCTTTTAAACCAGAAAATTTTGGGTATCAAATTTTTATATTACTCACGGAATTTGTATTAAGAAAAGGAAATCAAAAAATAATTATCAGAAATTATTGGTGAGAATTCGGAATTCCTAAATAAAAAAATCAACCAGGTGTAGCAATACTTCCGCTATACTACATGGCCGAAGGTCACCGGTCGCTTGCGATTTTACACGATTTGTTATATATTTAAAAGAAAATATGACGGATTAAATATATTGAAACTACCAGAGTGACACAATAGTACAGGTCATATACTTCCGCGCAGATTCTTTTTCTCGAAACCCCATAGGAGATCGTCAATAAATTGAAAAGAAATGAGCATCTTTTGGATAACGTTGTCAAAAATAATGAAACAAAATGTATAATAATAAATAATGTAGCACTTTGTTTTCACGGAAATAGATGACTATTTTGCTTTTTTGATGATTATTTTGAAATCATTTTAATTCAAAACTTGAAGTCTGGATAATATTGGCTGGAATAAATACTAAACTATTCTTTTAAGCATAAATTAAATTTTGTAAATGAAATCGGGTTTTATAGCAGACGATAGTCTTGACAATAGCAATTGGCAACATAAAAATACAGTAATCTGCTTTTTCCCTTTACTTTTAATAGAAATGGAGTACTTCTGTTGACACAATTAGATAAACGGTATTAAAAACTACAAAAAAATTAATAATTCAAAAATAAATTAACCCTTTCCGGCACACTGTGCCCAGTCTGGGATACCTAATTTTAATTCCAAACTTGCAATCGGCACCAATAATATTTTAGTAAAATTTTGTTTTACAATAAAAGCTTAGATTAAGGATTTCAAAATATCTAAAAAATTCGCTTATGAATTCCGATGTTAGTCGATAATTTCTAAATTTACTAGCAGATTTTGCCCGTGCCGGAAAGATTTAAGATACAGCTTTGAAACAAATTGCAATTAGAAGTGGATTTTTTCCCTATACGATGGTGTTAAAATTGAAAATGTGGGATGTTTAGAAAATTAAAAATTTGCAGTTGCTTAGAAGGCCAATGCTTTACCGTTTAAGCTAACTGGGTGACAACCGTCGGGCCTTTCTCACTCAAATAACGGTTATCTGAGCCAGAAATGCCCGTCGGTTGCCGCCCAATTAGCTTGGGTTTCTAACACAAGTATCTGGCATCGATTCTCGGCCTGAGCAATTTTTCGCTCAGTTAGAAAAATCTTCAATTCGTATGATAAAATTATCAATCGGTTTGATTGTGTTAAAATAACATACAAGCTCCAGCTATTAATTTCCAGGACTCATGGAATAACTCAGAAGAAAAAAAGGTTAAACACGTAGCCATTTAATATTATTCGAAGTAATCCCCATCAGCCGCAATGCACGTCTATGCTCGGCTGTACAAATTTCGGAAAGAAGTTTTAATGTCCTCATTTGAAATGCTCTTTAATAGTGACGTTACAGGTTTTTTGATGGCTTCAACATCCTAAAATCGTGTTCCCTTCAGCGAATTTTTCAGCTTAGAAAACAGGAAAAAGTCTGTGGGTGCTAGATCTGGAGATTATTTTGGATGCTGCCTCTCAACCACACCATGCTGGGCTAAGAATCGCCCAGCGAATGTTAATTCTTTGCTCCATTTTCACTTCGACAACAGGATTTTAAGAGCTACGTAATAATGCGCCTTTTCACGAGAATTATTTACTTCAGAATGGCGCCGAGTGTACTGCACATGCGCAAGAAAACACTCTTCAATATGCAATCATTAGCGCCATCTTCCAGATTGTCGTTCTCGTATAGTTATGTCAGTCCTAGAAATTTATAACAGGACCTTGTAGTATTATACTGGGTATTTCATAAAAGATCGGCAATCCATAAACATCCTTGAATGGCAAGCTACAATGTCTCTGTGTAATTGAATTCGCACCGGAAAAATCGAAAAACTTTATTTTAAAATCAGAAAAGACAATTTTTGAACATTTTATAGTCAAGGTTTAAAATATATAATATAAAATATTTCTGGTGACAATCTCGATTAATTGGGTGGGATAAAATATATTTCACCGCCCTCAATGAGTTAAGAGGTAATAGTTCACAGTGAAAGAAAACAGTTTTATTTTTTTTAAAGCATGGTCGGAAATAAAACACAAATATGCTGGCCCATTGGGGAATTTAATCTTTGATAACGTTAACACCTACATAAGTTTAACTAAAATATAAAAAGAATAAAATTGAATTACAAATATATACCAGGTGTCCCAGAAGTAATGCGACAAACTTAAAGGGCAGGTAAGGGACATCACAAAGATTCCGAATTGCATAGCAATTCATGGTCGGAAACATCAAGGGAAGGTAGTATGACAGGTACAAGGGACGAAGAAACACAAGACAGAGATCATCTGAAATAATTTGTTGGTCAACGATATTACCTTTACTGTGGTAGACGATATGTGAAAATGCTACAAAAGATGTTCAAAGTTACCACCATTGCTAGCGATGCATGCCTTACACCGACGAAGCATGGATTGGCGGACTCGCTCAAATACACTTGGATTTTGTTGGATATTTGCAGTAGCAGAGATGATCTTGCGAACAGATCCATTGCAGATTTCACAGACGTTATGTACACAGCGTTTTTCAGTGCACCCTAAAGAAAGAAATCGATGCTGCTTAAATCAGGTGAGCGTGATGACCAAGGATACGGTTCTCCACGGCCAATCCATTGGGGGCCAAACAACCTACCGACGAACGAAGACGTTTCCGACGATGGGTTGCTATGCAATTCTCAATCCTTGTCTTGTCCCCTACCTCCCCTTTAAGTTTGATCCACTACTTCTGGGACACCCTGTATATTTAAGGATATTTTTCTCTTTTATAACAGCAGGTATCGTCCAACACATATTGAACCCTTTCCAGCACGAAGTAAATCTGTTTGAAATAATTAACATACACCAGAATTTATAAACGGATTTATTGAAAATACAAACTTGCTCATGTTATAAATGGGAAATTTGAATTAAATATTCTTTGTGCCGATAAAATTCAAATTGTGTGTCCTTATTTAGGGGCTGGAAAGGGTTGACCACTAGCCCTTCAATGACAAACTCCCTCTTTATGAGGCAGGATCATTCCATTTTTTTAGCAGGCGGGGAAAGGTAGGGAAAGATCACGGCATGGTGTACGAAGGGAAAGAATGTAGTAGGATCCGTATTTGCCTCGTTTTGATATTTTGATTAACCCATTAGTGCCTAGCGTCCCTTTTTAGGGACGCTTCAAAAAGTGCATTCAGCACTGTTTTTGACACCGGTAAAAAAGAAAAGCAATAATTATTTTATTTAAATGATGCATTTTCGTGATTAATGAACTAAACTTAAATCTTCTTAAAATAGTGGTGCCAACCAAACAAAATTTACGCAAAAGATGCTGGGTACGAATGGGTTAGGCCTGAGATATGTCTGATTTTATTACCATTATTTTGAATTTTTAAATAAAGGAGTACTTCAACATAATTATTATTTAGGATTTATCTGCTTACAAAATAAAATCAAAACAATTCGAAAGCTCGTAAATAAAGTTGGCCGATCATTAATTTATCTACTTTTTTTTGAGTTGGGATATGAGACACAAATTACACAATTTTAAGATAATTTAAAGAATTATGAAATCTAATAAAAAAAAATTCAGTAATATGGCTTTATGTATGTTACTTACTTTTCTTTTTCGCCAATTTTAAGATAGTTTAATGATTGATAAAATTAGATAAATTAGTGTGATTTGAATTTTAAAAGTCCGATTTCAAGAAAAAAATATTTTCCTTATTTTATTTAATAACCAAATAATACATAAAATATAAAGCAAAAATGATATCTTCAATGTTTCGCTAATGTATTTTAATTTGAAATTGATAAATGGGTTCAACATTTCAAATGACTGCTCTACCTTTCCCCACCTGCTAAAAAAATGGAATGATCCCGCCTCATAGGGAGGGAGCTTGTCATTGAAGGTCTAGTGGGTTAACCCATTAAAGCCAAAATTAGTTTCCTCTTTAAAATTCAAAATTTGTATTCCACATCCCTTGTATTGCCCCACATTTTATCACAAAGTTTAAGTTATCAAATAAAGAAAATGCTTCCATTAAAAAATAGTGGTATTTCAAGAAAAAAAATTAAAATGAAAATGTTCTGGTAACAACCAAATGGAATCTCTAGGCTTTAATGGGTTAAACATATTTAAAATTTTAATAACTTACATTATTGTATAAAATTATTTTAACTACCGTAATTTCGGGTGTATAAGCCGCAGCTCAAACAATTCTTTTTCGACCCAGATTTTTTTTTAAAACAAATATAACTAGTCAGATGGCCGTAAATATTTGTCTTCAATCACTAAATAAAATTTCTGGGTCCAAAAAGAATTGTTTGATCTGCGGCTTATACACCCGAAATTACGGTAAATGCACATAAATTTCTCTTTTGAATTTGCATTTCAGAAAGTAAACTTTCTGGGAAATACCTAACTTTTATGTACTAAAATGCAATTAAAAATTATATTTTTTAATAAGCAAAGTATTATAAAAGACAGTCGATGATTATTTGATTTCAATATAATTTTAGAAAATATTTACTCGAAAATCCTTAAAAATATAACCACATTCCATATTAAAGTTTTCTAATTAGAATTTCACTTACACTAAGTATCTAATTCCACAAATAGAATTTTGAATGCGAAAAGAAATTTAATTTTGAAATTCCAAATTTGTTCACTTAAATAATTTCTGATACCGGCAACTTCAATAACATACAGATAACAAGCCTTGCTTGATTTTAAGTCGGTTACAAATGGATATAGTACGACATTTATTACTGAATAAATTTTCTTTTAGGTAGAAAATCTAACTAAAATCCAATTTTCTGGTGACTCATCCAAATTCGAAATAATTGTATTTTAAATGGGATTTCAGAGAAGGAAATTAAACGAACCTGTTCCATTGTACAATAACTTAACGAATTTTTCCAAGCCATTTCTTTTTATAATGTTCGGAAGATCTAATTTTTCAGTTTGTTTTCAAATTAGAAAAACTATTCACCTTTCGTTATATTAATATATAAAGTTAGTAAAAATATTAAATAATTAAAAATGAACTGTAAGTATTATATCATACGTTATATTCTGCGAGAAAGGTATTTAAATTAGAACGCCCTGCAGGGCTCCCAAATGGTCTGCTTTTTAAATAATACATTTTTCTTTTCAGAAACCATCTTCGAAGATTAATTTTAACAAAAATGTTGTAGAAACCCTCCTTGGACGTTACTGTTAACCCGTTGAGGGGCAAGGAATAGTATGGTCTGTAATAATTATCTTATACCAACATAATAGAATTTTTTTTAACACTAGAACCGCGGAGACGGGTCATTTTGACCCGTATCATATGCAGAAATGTCGATTCGAACCAGAAAACTCTTTATAAAATAAGCTAAATATAATCTGATAAAAAAGAATTTCAGTAAATAACTTAAACAGTTTAAAATAAAAATTCCGGTGAAAAATATTTTTCTAAAATATATAGGAATTTTCCCGCGGTTCTATTGTTAAAACAAAGAAAAGCAATTTTAAAGTAATTTGCCACCAAAATTAAAAGTATAAAATTCTGTTAAATGTTTTTGGTATGAATCTTGTTTAAATTACGTGGCCATGTGGGATAAAATACATCCCATCGCTTCTCGAGAGGTTAACCCCTTGCGGCGCGGTTGTATATCTATCAAATCACTTAATTTTAATTCTCAAACGCTTAATTGGAACCGGAATTTCGGTAAAAAAAATTCGGTTTGTTGAATTTCTGCAGAATAGCTTTTTTTAGAATTACAGACAAATACGAATTGAATATTTCCAACTGAGCGAAAAATTCACCAGGCTGGGGATCGAACCCAGATACTTGGCTTACAAGGCCAATGCTTTACCTGTTAAGCTACCTGGGCGATAGCCAGCTGGGATTTTTCGCTCAGATAACCTTATTGGTCATAACATCTGATCTGTCATTTAGGCAGCTCAATGTTGAGCTGTCTAAATGGCTATCGCCCAGGTAGCTTAACAGGTAAAGCATTGGCCAACTTGTAAGCCAAGTATCTGGGTTCGATCCCCAGCCTGGTGAATTGGACGCTCAGTTGGAAATATTCAATTCGTATGCAGGGCCTTCGCGAAGGCGTTTTATTGGTGGGGGAGAGAACCTAAAATTGCCAAGTCAAAATTCAGTATTTGCCAACTAGTTTTATAATTTTACCAAGTTATCACAATTTGAAAATGCAATGTAGTTTTTATTTGTAAAAAGCTTAATAATTTTTCTAATTATATTGATAACTTTCGTCAAATCTATCAGAAATTGTCGTTTATTAAAGTTCTGAACTAATTTGCCAGTTATGTTTGTAAATTTGGCAACTATAACAGCATGCGCAAATGTTTGGGGGGGGGCTCCCCCCTGTCCCCCCCTTAGCGAGGCCCCTGTTCGTATGATTACTTTACCAATCTGTTAGATTGTGTTGAAAATAATAATTACAGTTAAAGTTGTTTTCGAATTCCGGTGTCAGTCGTCGATTTCAGCACTTAAGCAATGCATTTGCTTCGCGCCGAAAAAGGTTAACCCTTTCCGACGCAGTGTTCCAATGTCGGGACCACCTTACTACCATTCCAATCTCACAAACGTCTCCAAGAACATTTAGATAGCAATTTGCTTTCATTAGGAAAGTTTAAAGTAACACGTTTTTATTTATTTATTTTAAGTACTTTGCATATTCCGTTGGCACAAAATCATTTCATCATTTTACGAACAGATTTTTTCTGACCGGAAAGGTTTAAAAAATATTGGTAATCAGTTGGCGGACATTTGGCAGTTAGTATGTTTCTGTTTGTTTCTGCCAGAGTTGACTAAAATTTTCAACTTCATCATTATTTTAAATATAATTTTATATTTCATAACGTTATTGTATCTGAAATTCTAAATGCCTTTTTTTTCCTTTTTTTCAGAAATAATATTAATTATTTTTTAAAACATCCATGCTTTAAAAAAATACTGATTTTTTTTTTTTTTTTTTTTTTTTGCGTCAAAAATATTTATTACGGAAAAAGAAAATGGATGTTTAAATGACAGTATTTTGCTTCCATTTTGAATATTTACAAATGCAAAATAATCGCATAATTATCCTGTGCTTCATGGCGATGTATTTTTGTTTCCTGTTTGTTGTTTAAACGTCAATTGTCTCCAATTCAAAATATATATGTAACAATAAAATCTGTATACTGTCACAATAGAAACAATTAATTTTAATTAAATATTCTTCTATAAAAGAAAATCTCCAGTATCTAAAGAATTAATTAAAGAATAAAATGCTTGATATGAATATGTTACATGTAAACTAAAATGTAAAATGTTTTGAAAACAGAAAATGTATGCATAACTTAGTGTATTTTACTTCCATTTTGATTTTTTACAAGCTCTAAATAAGAATATAAATATCCTATACTTCATGACGATGTATATTTGTTTTCATTAAACACCAACTCTCCGTAACATAAAAAGATACTTCCATGTATAAAAACTATATGATATCACAAAAAAAGAAATGTAATTATACATTCTTAGAGAAAAAGGAAATCGCCAGAATCTAAAGAATAAATTAACGAATAAAAAAGTTTGACGTGAATAAATTTCACCAAAACTAAAATGTAATATATTTTATTTCCAAAGGAAAAATAAAATATATTAATTTACTTCAGTTATCCTTTCAGTTTCAATAAATCTTTCATATCCTGTCAATGATTCTGTGAAAAAATATATCCTGTGAGCTAGCGCATAAATGATCTAAGCTGATAATACGAATTTTTAAATGTTTATTATTCATTTTTAATGTCATTATTTTTTCATATTTCAAATGCCATTCAATTTCAACTTTCATGTTTGATTTAAATTTTTACGCTGTCAGTTTATTTCAGATCAATTCATATTTCAAACTTGCTTTTGAATAGAATAGTAATTATTTCTAAAAATTTGTATTTTAATTCTCTCTCTCTCTTTTTTTTCACAGAACATGATTTAATTTTTGATCAAAGTAAACTATTCTGAAGTTTATTACATTTATTACGATTTTAAATATTACTACTGTAAGTATTTTTATATTTACATTTATATATATATTCATCTAACAAAATGTAAACATTTGAAAAGAGTATTAAATATTTTGTGCAAAATTCGTCTGAAAAGAAAAATTATTAAAATTTTATTATGTATAACATGTTTACTACAATTGTTATGCATGGAAGCAATGCAATTATAACTTGTTTATTATCAAATACAGTATTTAGTTCATTGTCACATTCATTCAAAATTATACAAATATATTTCAGCTATATTCTACTATTAGCAAAAGTCATGCTTTGTTTGAATTTCGCGAAGCAATAAATTTTGCATTTTTATTAAACAAAAACTTTACTTTATGTTTTGGCGCATTTTAATTTTAGAAAAATTTCATTTGCCCCTCATCTTTTTCCTTCATTTTGGGAATAACGAATTTCGATCTTATTTTATCGACAATAATTTTCAGAATTTTCAAGCTATGTTTTTGAGACTTTTACAAAAGTTACTGTATACATTTAGCTAACACATTATGCAAATTATATTTTGAATATATATTCACGCATGCGCAGAGAAACTTTATTTAGTAATCCTGTTCATTTTTCATGCAATTATTAAATTTTTTAATTATGAATGCATTGATTTAACACTAGAACCGCCAAAAGGGGTCAAAATGACCCTTGCCAGAATGATAACAGTCGATTCGAACCAGAATTTTTTTCATAAGATATGTTAAATATATGTAGCACAAAAACAGACCAATTAAATAAATTAAATAGTTTGAAATTAAAATTCTAGTGCGAAACACTTTTTATAAAACTTTAGTAAAATACCCGGCTGTTATAGTGTTAATTTTGATACAGTGTTGTTTGTCATATTTTTTGAAAAGCACATTGTTTTTTACTAAGAACTCTGCAAATTATAAGCAAAAAGTTTGCCGAAATTTGAGAACGTCTTTATAAAAATCTGAATTTCTCTTCGAGTATACATGCTATATGCATTAAAATAAACACAGTTTATTACAATAAGCCACTTAAACATAATTTGCAGTTTGAACGCTTTTTCTGCATTAGTTTTGATAGGGTGTTTCAAAAAATCTTCGTTCTTTATAAATTTGCTGATGGTCTCTTGTGGGATTTCGGGAGAAAATCTTCGCGAACATAATGACATGTTCTATTTTGTTTACACACTTGGAGTTTCAGAATAATTCCTTATGTATATTTCTAGATATTTAACAAAACGTCTAAAATCGCAAGTGTATTTTTTTTTTTTTTCTGGCACTCTATTTTGCTTTAATATGTGAACATCAACATACATTTAAAAATAATATTGTAAATTTTTTTTTCTCAGCGTTTAATGTTAAATTTTATATTTGACGTTTATTTTTATTTTCAGTAAATTTGTGACTGATTCTTATTTTGCAGCAAAAAAAAGTGCTTCAACATTAACCAGCTATTACTCGGTCAGTTTTAATCGCATTGGAATGGAACTTTTTTTGTCTTACTTCTTAGAGTAGTGGTAAAAATTTATTAAATACAACTTATAGGGCCGGGGATTGTATAAAAATTTAATTCTCCTAATTTTTTAATAAAAACATTTTTTGACCTAAATTGCTTAAAAAAATACTTCTTTACTTAAAAAAAAAAAAAAAAAAAAAAAAAAAAGAAAAAAAAAAGTTTTTGCAATTGGAACTATATGGCTTTACTGACCGTTTAGAAATTAGCCATTGGCCACAATTGAGAGCGGACACCGTGTATAGCTTATAAAGCCCATTCAAGGCTCGTCTGGTTGCTTGAATTCTTCGGTAAGAACGTTTTCAAGAAATAATTGCTAAACAGTTTTAAAAACTAAAACGCAAATTTTTATATCAGGTCGGACAAAAAAGTTTAAAATGTTTTTTGGTTGCATAGTTACGGTTTTTATGTGTGCTTAGGCTAATTATGGATATTTGAACTACACTCATTAGAAGAAAGTATTGTAATCGAAATTTTTTTCGACTTCCGGTTTTCGATATAGTATTTATTTTTCGTGTATTATATTTTCTTATCTCTCATTATAAAAAGCAATTGTCATGTGTCTTGGATGTCACGTGACTGTTAATTTCTCAAATTGCTTTTGATCTGTTTATCCATTGTTTTTAATTTTGATCCTTTAAATCGACGACTTTTCAAATTGTTAAATTGGCATCGATTCTGAATAAATGTGCAAATTTTCAGTTAAATCTGATGTCTTAAAGTGGATGAAAGTAACGTTCAAAGATTCCGTTGCATACACACACACATACCGGTGAAGCTAATAAAAGCGTGTAAAAAATCTTCTTAAATGAAACGTAATTTTGGGTTTTTGGACTACATTCATTACTTTCTTCTATCCTTAATAGAAGAAAGTATTGTAATCGAAATTTTTTTTCGACTTCAGGTTTTCGATATGGTATTTATTTTTCTTATGTAGTATTTTCTTATCTCACATTCAGGGTTCGCACAGTTCTACCACTAAATTTTAAGAATATTTTCGAAGTGTTTCACTGCGGAAAAACATCGTAAAAACTGTGAATGAAGGTGGGGATTACGAATATTGTGGTTTAAAAATTAAATGTAAATTTTCTTTGTTTTAATAGTGGTGCAAGAGGAGTGTGCGAACCTTGCTCACATTATCAAAGGCGAAATTTCGTGCGTTTGAATTACATTTGTTTGCTTTTTTTTCATAAAAATTATTGAAATTTCACTTTAAAAATAACAAGATCAGTAAGAACCCAATTGCATTGTAAAATAATACCAATGTCGATTCGTAAAATCTTGACAAAAACTTATTGAAAGTTTTTCCCGACACACAAAATTTTTTTAAAAGAAATATTATGAAATAAAATGAAACACCGATATGTGATTTTAAATTACCTAAATCTAATTTTTGTAGATCACAAATTATACGGTATTTGTATTCTGTTATTTGACAGTAAAAGAAAAAAATTCATATACTGAACAGGTGCAGACTTTATTTTTCTAAAATTAATGTTCCCTATTCTAAAACTCCAAAAGTTTCGCAGTTCTGTGAATTGAAAGAAATCCATTTATAAATGGATTATCCGTCTGGATTTTATTTTGAGATTTTCGCTTCAAATGCCTTCGGGATGTAGAAGATTTATATAACTTTCTCCAACTTACAGTTAGACATCCATCGATAATGCAAACTATTATACTCTCGGGGGATACACTTTATTTATTATGCTATGCACATTTTGAGTGTCGCCCTTTTTTATACAATATTTTATAACGTATTTATATTCCCTGACATATTTATAAGTTAAAATATGTTTTATTTGTTTCCCTTTCGGATGTTTTATGGAAAAAATCAGAAAATTGATGTATAACATTTCTTAAACCTTTAAACTGCTTCAATTATGACCTTAGAACCGTTATTTGTCACCGTCAATATTTAACCCACAATTAGAACTTTACCTAACATCAAAGTGCTAAATTTCGTGCATAATCTTATACAGAAGCTGTTCATTCATATCAGAATTTTTAATTAATTTCTTTTCTTTTATTTTATTCTCCATTTTTTTCCAATTTACCGATTGGATTACTATATGAATAAGGACCCGTCGCGTCGTTAGTTTATCGAAATGTTTTAAGCGAAAGATCATTGAAGTGCGGGTAAGGAGGTTACTCAAGAGTATTTTTAACATCTTCTATCTTTACAAGAAGGAAGTATTGGATTCTTGAACATTTTCAAGTTCCGGTTTTTGACTGATTTGCCCGCTTTAGAGATCATAAATTGCAAAAAACATGTTTTTACAAAATGACTGTTTGTGAGTCTGTAACTCTACTGTCTGTGACTCTTCGAGTCTGTCTGTATGTTACATACATTTTGTCATATGTGCCAACATCTTCCGCTTTTTTGGCCTGGAAAAATTTTATTTACCATTACAAATCACTGTAATCTGTCGATTAAACAAGTCAAAAATTTCTATTAAATTTTTCCGGGCCAAAAAAACAGAAGAGTTGGCAGCTATGATTTTGTGGATGCTGTATCTAAAGAACTAATCCATGGTATTTGACAAAAATTTATATTCATGTAGTCCATGATATTAATTGTAGATTATAGATTGGTGTTAAATGTAAATCGCTCAATCAGTAGCGCTTCTATGCTGTATATTTTTTTACGATTTACGCAACAGCTATATCTGAATAACTAATGCACGGATTTTCATAAAACTTCATATTCTGCTAGATGTTATTATGAATTGATGGTGTTTACATTTTGGCGTAAATCGTTTAATAATTGACGCTCCTGGGCCGCATTTTTCACGATTTCAGCAATAGTTCTATCTCAAGTACTAAAACATGGAATTGAAAAAAAAATTATATTCAGGTAGTCCTTAATATAGATTGATGATGATTAGTTTTTTGTGTAAATTGCTTAACAATTGGCACTTCTATTCTGCATTTTTTACGATTTACGCAACAGCTTTATCTCAATAACTAATGCACGAATTTCCAATAAAATTAAGATTTTGTTAGTCCTTGGCATGAATTGATGTTGTTTACATTTTCGTGTAAATCACTCTACAAGTGATTCTGCTATGCTGAATTATTCCCGATATCCGCAATAGCTCTCTCTCTGGAACTAATTTACAAATTTTTATTAAACTTCAGATTCAGGCATAGCTCGATAAATATTATTGCTGTTTGCGTTTAGCTATAAATCGCCCAACAGGTGATGCTTTCCTGTTGCAATTTTTCTTATAACAATAATAGTCCTATTGCAAGAACTATAACACTGAATTTCATGCTGTTAGAATCCTCACAATGAGCATAAATTGTCGTTTAATTTTTACACTGTGATAACGGATTTCGAAGTATTAACATGCATGAGTTTTGGGATTGCCACATCCGACTAGTTTTAAGTTGTTCTCGAGCAAACGTATAGCATCACTTTTGCTACATATGTTAAACTCTTGAATGGAAAAGGGTATTTCTGATGTTAATTTAACATTACAGAAATATAATTATGCTTGACCCTGAAAAGAATTAAAGACAGTTCAATCACATGTGATTCAATAATTTTTGAAGTTGCCATTTCATTTTTGAAGCATTAGAAGAAAAAAATGTAAAAAAAAACGCTTTATTTTAATCAATATTTATAGTGGAATTTTTAATTAAATTTTACTTTTATGACTTGTGAAAAAGTGTGGAGAAATGGCATTTATTTAGTTTCATTTATTTATTCTTTTATTATTTCAAAATTTCTGATGGGAATTCAAGTAGCCCCAGTAACGTGATCAGTAGCGGCACCTGCTGCTATGTTGAAGGGTACTGGTTCGAGTCTGAGTAAGACATGGATGATGTGCTGTCCCTTTGTAGTTAAACTAATACGTAATGGAAATGCGAATAAAAGTAGTTCTGAATTGTCGTTGTTTCTGTGTGTCATGGATCATTCGTGGCGAAAGCCATAGCGGCTATAGGTCTCAAAGTAATGTCAAATCAAATCAAATGGGAATTCAACATTATACGGGTGTTTCAAAATAACGTGAACAAAATGATATGATAAATCAAACATACAACAAGGATCAAAAATCACATAAGAACATAGAGTCGCAAACTATTTCTTGAGTCACAAATACAAGGTGTTTTATTCCAGCTACATCCGGTTTGAGAGTAATAATTTCAAAAAAAAAAAAAAAAAAAATATTGTAATGAAAATGCAACGATATGTACCTTATTTTGTGTGAAATGTGATAACATTACGAAAAGATCTCGAAAAACGTATTGCTCAAGCAATCGATGATACCGCATAAACTGATTATGACAGTCCAAAATGTGAGGTGTCAAGTGCATATTGCTGGTGTGTAAAATGCAAATATCTACCACTTTTGTTCGGTGTAATCACACTTAAAACAAAGGTGAAAATGTCTGTTAAATGTTTTATCATAATATACTTCACTTTTCTGAAATTTATTACCGTCAACCCAAATTGAGTTAGGATGAAACACCCTGTATTTGTGGCTCAATAAGTAGTTTGCGGCCCTATGTTCCTATGTGATTTTTTATCCTTGTAGTATGCTTGATTTGTCATATTAATTTCTCCACGTTATTTTGAAACACCCTATAGAAACAAGGTGGAACCCTTCTAAATTCGACGACAGAAAATCTTCAAGAAAGAACTATTTCATTGATTTATAATAAATCTACAAAACTAGTTACAGTAAAAAATACATCTTATATTGGTCAATATAACTCTCAAACAAATATCATTTTAAGTTAAAATTAACAAAATACTACAAAACTCAATTATTCAAATTATTAAATGGAATAAAACCGAATATCACCAGATTTTATAACAGACAATATTTTTAAAACAGTATACGCATTTTAATTTCTATTTTCTATTTTTTCGAATTTTAAGAGAAAATGGAGTGAAACTGTTTCCACAATTGCAAAATTGGTACTAAAAACTATAAACAAATTAATATCTCGAAAATAAATTGAGATACAGCTTTCAAAAAAATTGCATTTAAAAGTACATTTTTTTTATCTATACAACGGTGTAAAAATTAAAAATGTGCGATGTTTTGAAGCATAAAATTTACAGTAGCGAAAATTGCAAAACCGAAATTCCATGTGAAAGTGTTGCCATTCGCAAAATGGCGTATGCGTTACGCACAGATACGTTTGGCCTTTATAATATAGATATAATTGCTTGACCCTGAAAGGATTAAAGACAGTGATTCACATGAGACCCAACACCTTTTGAAGTTACCATTTCATTTTTCAATGTTTAGAACAAAAAGAGTATCTTACCAAAAAAAGAAAGAAAGAAAAGAAAAGAAAAGAAAAGAAAAGAAAAAAGTTGAATTATTATGCTCTTGCAGTGAAATGCAGGCATCTCTAGATGATTCTATCAATGTGATATTTTTTTTTAATAGACTTAACTGATCGGTGAATACGATCTTCGCACGATTAACAGAAAATACCTTTTCTATTTTATTCGAAAAACAAAAAATATATAATTATTACAAAAACTATAAAAATTTAGAAGTACGAAAAAATTAAGTTTTTAACATTTTTTAGAAAGGTTGGAGTTTTTAAGTTTTTAACTATCACAAAATGTGAGATTTGTATCATCTGAGATTTTGAAATAATCCATTTAAAACAAATCAAAATTTCAAGAGGTAAATTTATTTTCTATTAGAAAATAAAGAATTTTCTACGCAAAATATCTACATTTTGAAGAACTGAAATAATAAGTTAATTTTTAGTGTTCAGTACTTAAAAAATACTTCAGTGTCTGTCTGTCGCAGCCATTTTACTTATAAACTGTGAAACATGGAAAGTTCATATTGGGGGAAGTAATTAGGACTATTAACTACATATTTACAGATTACTAAACATTTACAAATGTATTTAGGAGGAAGGTAGGGGGCTAGTTAATTACTTGAAGAAAATAAATCTTTTCTTTACATATCGTATGAAAGCTTTCGTTAAGCTGTACTCAAAAATACATTTCTTTTGGTTTCAGATATATTTTCAGAGATGTCGCCAAAAATGTAGTGCTAAAATACGCCCCCCTCCTCCTTTTTATTTCGAAATCTACTGAAACTGAAATTAGGAAAAATTTAGAGATAGTACACATTAATTTAAACCTTGCAGGAAAACTATAGCGGTTACCCTAGGTCTCATAAATTTCGAGAAAAAGCGCTTTTGTTTTCTTTACACATAAATTTCGATTTACTGGCATCCAACAAAGATGTTAAGAAGCGTTGGAAGTATCTATCATTGCCGAAGTACAAAAGTATTGTTAATAATGGATTTTGAAAAAAATTGTCGATAATTAGAGGATATATCAATTATTAAATATACGGACTGTTTGGAAATAAATATTGTCAGGGGCAGCGTATAATGTGAATCATCCGCTTTTAAAGTCTAAATTAAGTCTTATTAATGTGGATAGAGGTTGAATCTAAACTCTTGGGCAAAAATTTCAGGGCTGATAGTACACATCAACAAAAAACAATATTAAATACAAAACTAAGGGTCCCAAACGTCTTCCTAAGGAGATAGGTGCCAGTAAAGTTTATGGTACAAAATTTTAAATGAATATGAAAAACTGAAAAGTTGGCCAATTCGTTTCTAGTTTTAATTAAAACTATTATTTATGTCAGTTTTTTCTTGAAAATAAATTTTTAAGATAAAGTCTAAAAAAAGTCTAAAGAGGGCGCTCTAGACAATGGAGTAACGAGCAACTATTTTTTACCGTTATTTTTTGTATCTCATTGGATGCTTTCTAAAACTTAAGATTAAATTTAAATTGTGAGCTCAAAATATGAATCGATAGGACTGGTCAAGTAGCTGTGTTCAGTAGTTGAAATTTCAACACCCCCCTCTCCCTAAACGCAGTTCAGTTTGCGCTTCTCAATCAGTGTCAACGATTCAGATTTTGAGCTTAAAACATACGTTTAAGTCTAAGTTTTTGAAAGTATTTAATGAAAAACAAAAATTTACTGTAAAGAACTAGCTGCTTAATCCATTTTAAGCACGGAAATTCATAGACAATTTCAAAAGAAAACAATAGTATATGTAAAAAATTCACATCAAATAGACATACTAATAATAATGAAAAAAGAAACGATAATCAGCATAAAACGCAATGGCAAAAAACCAATTTAAAATATCTAAATAAAAAATACGAATTCTGTTTTGAAGAGTTGAGTTGTTTAACAGCTATTCAATTAAAAAATATTGTTCTACTACTGTGCATTTTTTAATGAAATTTAGAGCGTGTTCAGCACAACTTACTGGTCACATACCGAAGTAACCAATGTTACGATCGATTGTAAACAAGTACGAAATGAAAATCAAATCGAAGTGTGACGTCACCTACAATTCAATAGGATATGTTTTCATTGGTACTACAATTCGCTTTCGTACTGCCCTACAATTGGTCGGTAACATTGGTAACTTCGGTAAGTCGCGCTGAACATGCCCTTAATTTATCATGTTGCTATGGTAGCAGACGATAAAACGATATCGTTATAATAAGGAAGTAGAATAAAATGTTTTGCTAATGATTGTGATAGAATGTTTTTCCTTATTTATTTATCTACTTTTTTAAAGGTTATAACTAAGCGCAATTAAATAATCTCTAATTATTAGAAGACCAGGTAAAATTATTAGCATACGAGGAGGACCTATTGCAGCATATTGTACGTAATATGTATAGCTCACATTGCAGTAAAGATTTAGAATTGGTAAGAATTCGCGCAATTACAAGTTCAACGTAAAAATAAAATTACAAGAATTACATGAAAATACTTCCAAGGATTGTTTTTATTAGAATATAGCAAAAGAAATCGCATTGTATAACGTTTAATAAAAAGTTTATTGTGGTGACTCCAATTTAGGTATTTTGTGATATTCACCCTTATCGCCGCATTATGAAAATTGTGAAGAAAACCCAAGTAAAATTATATGTCATTTCCCTAGTTTTCTTGTTTCTTTTCTAGAAATGTAATGTCTCTTTAAAATATTTCCAAGGATAGTTTTCATTCGAATGTAACAAAATAAATCTCATTATACGTTCGCGTCGGGAGCCTTTTACGAAAATTTTAATGTTTTGTCACCGGTTTTTAATAACAGAAAATTGTGGCTTTTTAAATCGAGAATATGCTCCTATTTAAAAAGCCAATTTTTCTGTACAATTTTATTGGTGAGGATAAACATGGTTTCTTAAGCTTTTTTGCGGCACGTATAAGTGTCGCTCGTCCTCGAAGGTTTAATAAGAATTTTATTGAACTGACTCTAATTTAGGTATTTTGTGATATTCACCCTTATACATCATCGCATTAATGGAATTATGAATAAAAAAAGTAGGAGACACATAGTGTACTATCTTAGAGGTCTGCACGGGCCGAAATTTCTAGGCCCGGGCCCGGCCCGAACGAAAAAATAATGACCCGACCCGATCCGGCCCGGCTCGAAAATTAAAATTTCGGCCCGAGCTCGGCCCGGTCCGGAAAAAAGTTTAAAATTCGGCCCGAACCCGGCCCGGGTCGAGTGAATTTCTACAGAACATTGATCTTTAATCTTATGGAAGAGTTCTAACAATATATATATATATATATTAGTCTTTTTTTTCCATGTTTATAATCTCCATTTATGCAAAAGTGCCGTAGGCTGCGATATTTATACTTTTAAATGAATCTTTGTTTGTTGTATGTAAATGTTTCAGTTATCACTAGTATTATTAATCCATATTCCCTGTAATGGAGACAAAAGATCGGAAAAGCGGTATATGGTAAAATTTCCAAAGACGAAATCGCTTTGGAACGAAAAAAATGCATTCACTTCTTACAGATGTAAATGTTTAATATATTTTTTCCTCCCGTATTGTTGTATTCATTTTGCATGGAAGAACATTTTAAAAGAAACTTTCAGTTTTCAGTTTACAAAAAATTCCGTCATAATCATGTTTTTTTTTTTTTTTTTTTTGTGTGTGTGTGTGTGTGTTTAATTCTATTTTAAAACGCCTAGTAATCTACGATTCTTTAAAAGGAATAAATTCTAATGTTTAGTTGTAGAACAATGACGGCTTAAAAGTATATGCTTTTTTTTTCAGAAATTTTTGGACAAAGCCAAATATTACTCATTTATAAAAAGTCGAGAAAAGGATTTTCATATAGGAAGATTCAATAGGAACTGATTATTTTGGTCCATGAAAACTAGGAAGAATGGAATCAGTCTCGGCTTCGTACGGAAAAAAAAGTTAGGCCCGGCCCGATATTCCAGCAAAAAAATTAAGGCCTGAGCCCAGCCCGGCCCGAAAGGATTAGTGACTAGGCCCGGCCCGAGTCTTCAGAAGTAAGGCCCGAGCCCGGCCCGGCCCGAAGGCCATTATTGGAAATCGGCCCGAGCCCGGCCCGTGCAGACCTCTACACTATCTATCAGATGCGAGAGAAGTAACTGAGGTGGCTGTAAAAAGATGGCTGCTGTTTTTTTTAATCGGGTCCAAAGTTTCTAGTTACCACATATGAAAACTTCCACAGAAAAGCTTAAATAGAAAATGCAATCTTATTTCAGCACTTTATTACAAAATTTCTCTCACAAATGTGGTAAAATTTTCTATTTATTTTTACTGGTATTAGTTTGTCCAGGTGTTATAATTTTTTCCTTACACTGACAGGAGATTGACTTTGTTGTCACGATGTGACGGAACTATTATCACCAAATTAAACTATTACCAGTAAAAATAAATGTCGGTTTTGTCTTTATTATGGATTGAAAAGTTATTGAGACGTTTAAATAAAAAAACTTTTTTGCATAAATTTACTGGTGGTTGTTTGCTACCGTGGTAATAAATTCCTGTGAAAACGGTTACAGTTGAAGCTTCAATTTTTTAAGGCAATGTTAATTCCTCCTTCTTAATAGTTCCATGCTCGCATTATGAAAATTAAGAAGAAAACCGAAGTAAAATTATATTTAATTTTCCTAGGTTTCTTGTTTAAATAATTTTATCACAATGCAGCAATACAAAATTCAGATGATATTCTTGTTGGTTAAATATTAAGAACTAATTGCATTTAATGTCAATATAAAAAGCTAATGCTTTTTATAGTAGAAAATTGAAAATATGCATACTCTGAGCAATCTCGAGTATTTCTTTATTCAACGAAGTGTTAAACAATAATTAATAATAAAATAAAATTTTATGTTAGTTTATTTTTTAAATAAAAATTACAGCCATGTCGGATTTCAGATCTTAGAAAAATAACTTTAATAACAAAAATATTAGAAGACATAATATTAGTACAAGACAAAAATGTGATTAAAAAAAATCATAAATTTTTAAAATGTCAAATGATCAATGATCAATTTTTTCACTTTGCAAAAACATTCCGGAACAGCTTAGAGAAGACAAAATTTTTTAAAACTCTTTTAACATTTATTAAGCGTAGCAATATGGAAATCGCGAAAATAACAAACGTAAAACTACATTTTATTTTCTTAGCTGATATTAAATTATTTTTTAGTTTACGCGTTGATATGCATTTTTATTACAAAACCTGCAAAGAAAAAAATCAGATGATAGTCTTGTTGGATAAATATTTAAAAAGTAATTACATTTAATGTCAAAGGGGAAGGAGACTTTATAAAAGCCTGTATTTCTTCCAATATGTCATAAGAGACTGTACACAGCGTTCCATTTTGGAAAGTGTGTAAATAACCCGCTTAAAATTGTAATTCACTTTCGCAAGCTTCGTTATTTAATTTTCTGAAATTCTCTTACTGGAGTAATTTTGTCACAAACTCTTCTATGTAAAATTTTAGAAATAATCTTGCTGCATTAATATTAAGAAGTAATTAAATTTAGTATCATAAGAGCGAAATTTTCGAAAATATTGAATTTTAAACCTTTTTATTTTTTAGTTTTCTCTATGAAAGTATTTTGAATCAAAATTGTATATCACTTAAGAAAAGTACGTATCCTGAAAGGCCTACCCTGAAATCACCTTTTTTGCAAAAAATGTCGTTTTTGTTTTTATTATTTTTAATAAAAATTATTGTTCAAATGTTTGAAATTCCAAAAATGACTTACTTTTGATTCAGTAATAATTAAAGCAAAATTATTCCTCAAAATAAAAGCTTTTATTCATAAGTGTTTGTGATATTTTAAAATATAATTTATGTTTTCTTGAAAACTGAGTTTTTCATTGTTTACGTTTCCAAAAAAATATTTCTTAAAAAGTTTTCAAGATGTTGAAATGAAATTTGGTCACAAGGTTCTGCTCATCTACTTGTACTACATGAAGCAAAATATACATCTTTTAAGCATGTATTTATAAGTTTAAAAGCTGTTTTTGTAAGAAAAATATACATTTTTAAAGGAAAAAAAATAAAGTTTTTTATAAAAAAAAATTTTATATGTTAGTGAATTCAAGAGATTTGTAAAATATTTTGCTTCATAACACAGGTACGTCATTTTCTAATATACTGTAGAATAAAAAGAGAAATACGTTGAATATATTTCGTTATAGAAAGTTTGGCAGAAATGTAATTCTTTGCTAAAATTTCACGTAATATTGCTTAAATTAAAAAATCTTCCAATTTCATTAAAAAGTTATTTGAATTCATAGTTTAATTCCGAGTTTTAATTTTAAAAAATGTGCGTAGTAAAAATGTCATATTTTCAGGGTTAACCAAATGGTCCACCAACTGAACATCAATATTTTCTTAGAAAAATTTTCGTTTTGTATTTTTCTTGCAAATTGTGCAGGAAACAACTTCGGAGGTTGTTTTTGGAACAAATGTTGTAGAAACCTACTATGAAATTTCCAGTTAAAAATTATTGGTGTTCAATTCGCGGACCATTTGGGAGCCCTGTATTTTTCAAAAAACGTCCCTCGCAGGTATCCATATACCATAAAACAATTCGAAAATGTTTTCCCAACATTAGCAGGAAATGATGCTATTAAACAATATTATTTAAAATATGAAATTCGGTGCTAGTAGTTAAAATACTTAAACGATCACAAAATAATGTGGAATAATATACAGGGTGATTAAAAAAACGTGGTTAAATTGATATGACAAAATAGGCATACGACAAGGATAAAAAACTTATTGAGTCACAAATACAGGGTGTTTCATCCTAACTTAATTTGGGTTGAGGGTATTAAATTTCAGAAAACATAAGTATATTATAATAAAACATTTAACAGACATTCTCACCTTTGTTTTAAATGTGATAACACCAAAAGTGGTAGAAGTTTGCATTATGCGCACCAGCAATATGCACTTGGCACCTCACATTTTGGACTATGATAATCAGTTTATACAGTATCATCGATTGCTTTAGCAATATGTTTTTCCAGATCTTTTCGTAATGCTATCACATTTCACACAAAATAAGGTACATATCGTTGCATGTTCATTACAAAATTTTTATTTTCCTCGAAATTATTACTTTCAAACCGGGTGTAGCTAGAATGAAACACCCTGTATTTGTGACTCAAGAAGTAGTTTGCGACCGTATGTTCCCATGTGATTTTTTATCCTTGTTGTATGCTTGATTTGTCATATCATTTTCTCCACGCTCTTTTGAATCACCCTGTATTTATAAAAATTAAAAGGTTTTATTGTACATTTACTTTTTATAAAACGTAATAAGTTGATTTTTTTACGTAAATGTATTTTACATATTTAATTTTAACATTATGCTTAAATAAATGCAATATCCCTTTAAGTATAAATAAATAAATGTTATTTAATACAAGAATATTCACGGAAATTTCCTTTAGCACACAGGTATTCTAAAGTTTGATTTCATGATAAATATACAAGGTTATCAGAAATAAAAACTAATGGAATTATTCTATGAAAAACTGTTCAAATACTTGCAGTATTACATACACCATTACAGAGACTCTTTTAACCTGTTCTAAATAAAGCTTTATTATTGTTGTTATTATTATTAATTATTGTTTACATCCTCTTGCATGTTATTTTTTAAAGTTATGTTTGTTGACAAATTTTAAAAAAATGTTTAGATTAGGCAGATTTATTCGTAATAAAGTTTAAATTATTTTGCATTTTTTTTCTAATAAAAGAATTTATTAATACCAGATGACATTTAACTTACAGTGAAGTGGAATTTTGTGCAGCCCTCAAGTAAAATTATATAATAATCTAACAAAAAGAATTTTTTCAACATATTTTTATTACGTGTAATCATAAAGTGCGATTCCATTTAAACCTATGGGACACAAATTATAAGAAAATAACAAAATTGTAATTTAACAAATTACAACGACTATTTGGAAATTGATATTTTAAAAGACTAAAATTTCAAAGACTTATAAAAAAATTCTATAATTAAATTTATAATAATAATATATTATAAATATATATATATATATATATATATATATATATATATATATATATATATATATATATATATATATTATATATATTTATAAATATATAATAATATATTTATAAACATTAATATTCTTAGAGTTATTATATAAAAAAAAATTGTTCATAGACAACTTTAACTGTTTAAAATGTGTATATTTATTTGATGGAGGTATACTGACTTCTGAACGCCACATATTAAAGTACGACATGGTTTAAACATTCATATTCCTGAACTCACCACAAACAAATTTTAAATGAAACTTCAGTTTTACAATTTTTGAAACTGCAAATTTTTTAACTTCTAAATATCGCACATTTTAAAGTTTTACACCGTTGCGTAAAGATAAAAAGCGCACCTTTTAATGAAATTTGTTTGAAATTTCTCTCACATTTTTTTTTAATTATTAATTTTTTTAAAGTTTTCATCACTCTTTTTGTCATTGTTGCAACTGAAATATTCCATTTTTGGACATTAAACTTGGGCCGATCAGGAAACTAATAAAATCAAATAGGTTGCGGAATTCAACCAATATAAAGATTGAGACATACTTTAGACTTCCTAATAGTCTACCAAAATCAACAACTACTTTTTTTTTCCAAATAGTTAAAAAATATTTAATTATGCTTATTAATTCATGTTGTTATTATTTACCTCGCTTTTACAAGGTAAAATACATATTTTTACTACAAATAATATAATTCATAAAAGCATTAAAAATAATGCGATTATTTTATTCGTAACTTAAAACAACAGCATTTTAAGTAGTTATTTTTATTTCTTTCAAATTTTCATCCCACTCAAAACAAGAGGTAAAATAAAACAACTTTTTAGACAGAAAAAGGCTTTTTTTATGAATTTTCAAGGAAACATTTTGCTTTAAAATTATTCTTATGAATAATTCAGCAACGTTAAATTGTTCAGTAATAATTTTTCCAATTAAAAGGGAGATTTAGCTTTTTGAGTCTCTTCTGTTGTTGATGTTTAATACTTAAAAAAATAGGTTACGATTCTAGAATTTTAAAGTGTTTTGCTTTTGTATGATTGCCAAGCAGATTCAGCTTATAGAAACGTACTATTTGGACATTATGTTTGTATATGCAGCTCATGATGTGCAGACTGCATTGTTTTTGACTCATTTTGTGAGGATTTTTTTTTTTTTTCATTTTAAATCCAAATTTTCAGCATTTTGAGAGACATTTTTTGAACAATTTAGAAAATGTTATAACTTTAAACTGTTGCCAAATGGTCAAAGAATAATAGTTCCTTCAAATAATAAAAAAATTATTTACACGCGGCTATCACAAACAGAAAATAATTTTCAAATGAGAATAAAATAATTAAGAGCCATTATTTTGAAATTCAGACAAAAAAGTGATGTTTCGATAGTTGTATTTCTGGATTTGCTTGATTTTTTTAAGTTAAAGTAAATTATATTTAATCAAAATTGTGCAATTTTGAAGCCCTGAGAAAATTTCAATGTCGATGATCGATTAAGAGCTATTAATTAAGAGCGATCGAATAAATTTTAATAGCTATTTTTGATTTATTAATAAAAAACAATATTTCATAAATAATATAAAATAAATGTGTCTTTCAAAATTTTCTGATTTGAATTGAATATTTCTACATACAAAGTCCGTGATATGCGGTAATACTGTGTATAACATTAGGAAACATCGCGTATTAAACTGGATCAATGAAATGTGTCAGAAAAATTAAAACCACGTAGAAATAAGAAAAAATTAAAACCACGTAGAAATAAGAAAAAATATGTCTCTTGTCTGTCACATCTATTAAACTGCAATTTAAATAAAACGTATTTTTTCTGCTCCGAAATCGGCAGCGAAAAAACTTCTTTGATTATCCTTTTGGAAAGAAAAATATTTTAAATAAAAAATGTGGAAATTTTCGAATTAGAAAAAAAAATTAATTGCATTCAAGAATTATTTTTATCTGTTAAATTTCTCATTGATCGTATTTTAATGAAAAAGCACTAAAAGATAAATAGTGCTATAAAGAAAATCCTTGAAACTAGATATAAATGCCTTAAAGTAACAATCAGACATTAATTAATCCTACTTATTTGACAGTATTAAACTGGCGCTTAAAAGATTTTTTTTTAATAGAATACATTATTACAGTTAAATGTTACTGATTCAAACCTATTAATTTTTATTGTGATTTATAATGCATTATGCTTTTAAAGTTATCAGACATTAAATCAATGATAAAAGAAGTTTAAAAACTGAAAAATCTAAGAACTATGTTTGAGAAATAATGGTGATATTAATTAACCCTTCGGACTCCGGTGCCATTAACATAAATTTTATTCGATTAGCAAAACTTTTTAAAAAGAACTTTCCTTGAAGTAGACAATTTTAAAAATTTCTCTGATTAAGTAAGAAAAATTTTATTTTCCTTTATTACTGTTGCAAAAAATAAATTTTGGAAGGAAAGATGATGTCTCCGCAACGTAGACAACTGAGTACCAAGGGTTAATAATAAAGGAAGATTGGATTTATACATCTTTTTGTAAAAAAAAGCTAAATTATTGAGTCACACAAGAAGCCTATTTTGAAATACAAAAAATATATTTATGTTTTATTCACACAAGCGCCAAAATGAAATAAGTATATTCCGCAGCACAAATATCACTTGAGATTAAATGATGCTTAGTGATTAGAATATATAATTAATAGATAATTATAAATATTCTAGCAGGAAAAGCGTAATAAACTGAAACAATAAAATGTGTCAAAAAATTTTAAAAAACGTGGAAATAAGAAAAAAAGATATGTCTTTTTTCTGTCATATCTATTAAACTGCAATTTAAATAATACGTATTTTTTTCTGCTCCGAAATTGGCAGTGAAAAAAAACCCTTCGATTATCCTTTGGGAGGAAAAAAAAACATTTTAAATAAAAAATGTGGAAATTTCCGAATAAGAAAAAAAGGTTTAATTACATTCAAGAATTATTTTTATCTGTTAAACTTCTCATTGATCGTATTTTAATGAAAAAGCACTAAAAGATAAATACTGCTATAAAGAAAATCCTTGAAACTAGATATAAATGCCTTCTTAAAAGAACAATCAGACATTAATTAATCCTGCTTATTTGACAGTATTAAACTTGCGCTTAAAGCTCTATTTCAAAGGGTTTATTTTATTTATTTATTTATTTATTTATTTATTTATTTTTTTTTTTTTTTTTTTTTTTTTTTTTTTTACAGAATAGATTATTACAGTTAAATGTTATTGATTTATAAAGTTCATGCTGTTGATATGATTTAAACCTGATAATTTTTATAGAGTAATTTATATTGCATAGTGTTTTTAAAGTTAGAAATTAAATCAATAATAAATGTACTTTAAAAAATGAAAATTCTAAGAAACCATGTTCTGACAATAATGGTGATATTAATTAATAATAACGGAAATTAGATTTATACATCGTTTTTGTAAAAAAAAAGCTAAATTATTGAGTCACACAAGAAGCATATTTTGAAATACAAAAAAATATATTTATGTTTTATTCACATAACGCCAAGTTGAAATAAGTATATTCTGCAGCAAAAATTTCCCTTAAGATTAAATGATTCTTGGTGATTAAAACATATAATTAACTAGTGAAAAATGCTCCAAGGAGCAGTGCAAAAGCAGAATATGATTTTAATTGAGCATTAAAAAGTAATGGACAAGTGCTTCTGTTAATTACTGAGCATGAGGAAGGATAAGGGATCCCTTCTTGGCTACAACTCACTTCAATGCCAACTTTGAAAAAATCATATTTGCGCTTTTTCCATACAAAAGAAATTTGCGGTTCTTTAATAGAATTTTCCACCGTGCTTTAGATGTTAACCAGGGGTGTAGTCATAAAAATAACATAAGATATATGCTCTAAGCAGAGGGATATTCTAGAATGTGTATACTATAAGCTTTCTTGAAAAACAGAGGGTATATGGTGTTCTATTAAAAAGTCCAGAAGGTGTACGGCGTATAGCCTGTACTACATCTCTGATGTTAACTGCACTGTTCACTCTGCACTATACTACAAATCAATTTTCTGTGCAATTATACACTTAGGGTATGCTTGGTGGCAGTGCATGAATGTGATACCTGCAGGAACTAGGTATCTGGCATTATGTTGCCTTTCTTTACATTTTTGTCTAATTAAGCTGCATCTTTACTGGTTACGTCTTTACACTATACATTTTTATAGTAACTGCGACTGATTTGTTTTCACGGAAAAAGCGCAAATATGATTTTTTCAAAGTTGGCATTGAAGTGAGTTGTAGCCAAGAAGGGATCCCTTATCCTTCCTCATGCTCAGTAATTAACAGAAGCACTTGTCCATTACTTTTTAATGCTCAATTAAAATCATATTCTGCTTTTGCACTGCTCCTTGGAGCATTTTTCACTAGTCCTTCTATTTTTCCATATTCCATAGGGATACTGCACAACTTGTTTTGTATTTTATATATGGAAAACAAAATCTTATTTGTATTGAAATTAAAAAATGCTACATACTCTAATACTCTGGTATTACAAATTAAAAAAAATTTTTAAACAGGTTTTTCTATACCAAAATTCTACGGTGGTTTTCAAAAAAAAAAAAAAAAAAAAAAAAAAAAAAAAAAAAAAAAAAATCAGTTTTTTACTAAAGTGAATAAAATAATAAATCCTTTCAAAGAATAGATTTTTCATTCAAATATCCATTATTTTTGCCAAAAACAGGAACTTTTTTTATGCAAGAGTGAAGTTTGATACAAAAACCATGCTTCTTTTTTTTCTTAATCCGTATTTATTACGGACTTATTAAAAACGTACTCCACCGCTTTTATAGGAAACTATTGCTTTACTGTGTTATGGAGCATTCTCATTGGCCATAAAGAGACATTCTATAAAAGCTGTGGAGTGACTCTGCAACAAATGGGTCAAATTTTTAACAGTGCACTGTTAAAAATCTGCTGCATTTTGCTGCAACGCCCTCCACCACTTGTATATAATATCTCTATTCCAACCAATCAAAAAGCGCCATTTCACGGCCAAGTAACCGTTTTCTATACAAGCAGGGGAGTGCGTTGCAGCAAAATGCAGCAGATTTTTAACAGTGTGCATATCCTTGGCGCTATAGTTTACAGGAGTGGTACATTGTTCAAAATTTGAAACTTTTGCTGCATCGCCACTCCATCGCTTTGATAGAATATCTCTATTTTGATCGATGAGAATCCTCGATAATGCATTTAAGTAATCGTTTTCTACTTATCTACTATATCGTTTCCGTATATTTATTTTTTCAATCAGCGCCAAGGTGCGCACTTTATTAGAAGACGCGCTCTATTAGAGGGCGCATTCTATTAGAATAAATACGGTATATACTTATAATAAATACACTTTTTTAAAGTACAGGGCCCCAATATTTGACAGGTATGCCAGGCATTTTTGCCATTGATGCCATTGTGCTAAAAACAAAATATAAATAAATGAAAAAAATGGATAAAATATAAATTTGGCATGGTGCAAAAAATTGCCTAATTTAAAATTAAAAATCAAATTTGACAGCCACCAGGGCTAGACACCGTGCATAATTATACAGTAAATGATTCATTAACACTAGAACGTCCGGAAATTCTACTCAAGTTTGAAAATAATATTTCTCACCAGAATTTTTATTCAAAATTATTTAATTGATTTATTTAACGTAAATTTGCGTGGATTAGATTTAAATTATTTCAAGAAAATTTTTCTGGTTCGAATTGAAATTTAGTTACATGATTGGAGTCGAATCGACTCCATCCGGGCGTTCTAGTGTTAAAAAATGACAAAAATCAGCATGTCAAAAATTTCAAAAAAATTCATAATTCGTTAAAAAATTAAGTTAAAAATAAGAGAAAAAAAAGCATTCTGTATTTTTTTATGCTTAATCGAATGGTGTAACTGGTTTTTCTCTCCGATGATCACAAGTACCTTAGATTGATGACTGCCATTCTTTTATTTTATCTTGTAAAAAAACTGTTTAACGTAAAGCTATGAATTTTTGCAGGATTAATTAGCATCGCAAAATCTTTAAAATAAACTTTACCGCAACATTCTATCTGCAATAGAACGTTAGATATACCCATTTATGACCAAGTTTGGAAAATACGCAATTTCAGAAAAACCGCCCAGCGAAATAACGTTTTCTCGATGACTACCTCGGGATAAAAAGTTTGTCTTTTGTTTTACAAAAAAATTAAGTTTTTATCTTTAGTAGTTTTCGAGAAAAGTGCTGGGACACAAAAATTTTTGTCATATTTTCAGAATACTCTACAGTACATTTACAGTATGCCATAAAAAAAAATAATTTTTGTGCTATGTTGTGCGTCTTGGTCAGACGAACATTAAAAAAAAAATCATCAAAATTGGATAAGTATTTAGTTAGTTATTGCAAAAAGAAAAATTGAAAAATCCGTGTGCACCATCGCTCAATCATATTATTGTAGCGCGCTGCCGCGCGCACAATGATATATAATAAATATTCTAGCAAGCAGAGCGTAATAAACTGAAGCAATAAAAGTGTCAAAAAAATTAAAACTACGTGGAAATAAGAAAAAATATGTCTCTTTTCTGTCACATCTATTAAATTGCTATTTAAATAAAACGTATTTTTTCTGTTCCGAAATTAGCAGAGAAAAAAAACCCCTTCGATAATCCTTTGGGAGAAAAAAAATAATAAAAAATGTGGAACTTTTCGAATTAGAAAAAACATTTTAATTGCATTTAAAAATTATTTTTATCTGTTAAAGCTTTCATTGATCGTATTTTAATGAAAAAGCACTAAAAGATAAATACTGCTATAAAGAAAATCCTTGAAACTAGATATAAATGCCTTAAAGTAACAATCAGACATTAATTAATCCTACTTATTTGACAGGATTAAACTGGCGCTTAACCCTTTGCGGCGCAGGGCTAGTTCATTGCTTAAGTGTTGAAAATAATGACTGACACCGGAATTTGAAAACTACTTTATTTCTAAACTAGCAGGCTATGCCCGCTGCGCTGGTCAATATTTCAAAATCAACCGTGGATGAAACGAACTGGTGAATTTAAATTTGTATTTTAAATAATTTGGACCTCTAGCAGCACCTTGCTCATTGCTGAAAACGATTTAGACAACATCGTGATATCAAATTATCTTAAACGTTGGACAAAAATCAGCTATTAAGAAGTAACCATTTTAGTTTATTACTAACAGTACAAATTTGGAAGCGAAATGAGACCATTATGGCAACAGGATTTTCCCTTATCTGAAGAAATATTAATTACTAGAATTATACAAATTACGCTCACAGTTTTATTTCTGATGACTATACAACATTTTAATATTTTCAAAAAAAATTTATAACTTAATATATTAATCCACTTTCCTGTTAGCTTGCCAGAGGTTATCAACCGCCAATAGTCTCTGTAACCTGTACAGTTATACGAGAGCTGAAACAAAAGTGAATTTCATGATGCGAAATTAAACGATCGCAAAAATTGACTAAATTATTGTGAAACTGCATGAAAGAAAATGAATCAATGAAGCACTTTAATAGCTAAAATGTAGAAAATTATAAATAAAAAATGTAGAATGCAGTATTTAAAAATATATATTCTTTTATCAACTAATATTTTAATATTAATTAATTTACGATTATACATTGATAAATCAATTTACAAATTTTAAAATATAGCTAAAAAATGTTTTTTTTTTTTTTTTTTTTTTTTACTTTCAAGTTGCCCTATCTTAAAAAACAAACAGAACAACCATTACGTATCTTTTAATAAATCCACTTGTTTGCGTTTTGTGCAAGATGAAAAAAAAAATCACAAATTTTTTATAATGGAGTTAGTTTGGTGTCCATGCCAAGTGAATATATTATAGAAAAAAAAAAAAAAAAAAAAAAAAAAAAAAGATTTTTGGGGAAAAAATCTAGATGTGATTTTCCGGATGAACATTGAATATTTATAATTAAAAAGAAACTAATTTAATTTTATATTTATCTAAATAGGAAATAATTGCTAGAAAGTAATTAATTTTAATATTTTTTCTTTAAAAATCATCTTATTGCAGCCATTTTATTTATATGTATAAATAATGCGAATCTTACAATCATAATAAAGCCTAAAAAACTAAACAAATTTAAATCTGATTTGGATAATATATATATTTATTTTTTCTTATCTGAAATTTTATGCTATTGTTACATAATTTAAAATATTTCTTTTTATTTAACAAAGCAATAGTTTAATAGAGAGGAAAAATGTGTGAAATGCAAGCATTTAAATATTCCTCTAATTTTAATATGAAATACAAAAAGTGTTATTGCATATTTAAGAACAATATTTCTCCTTATTTAAATAAACTTTGTTAAATTATTTAATAGTAATACTGACCAAGAGAGTTAATAAATAGTATTGTAATAACTTAATGGAAATTTAAAAATGGAAATTTAAATACTATATAATACTCTATTTAAATATTGTGTATAAATTTAAATACTGAAACCCAAGCATTTAAATATTTCTTTAATTTTAAAAAGTGTGAAATACCAAAAAAGTTGTTACGTATTTATGAAAAATAATTCTCATTATTATATAATTTTTTACTTTAATCATTCAAGAGTAACATTGATCATGAAAGTGAACAGTCATCATAATAACCCAACGCCCGAAATAGTGACAAACATAAATATTTCAAGTATCATTTTAATAATTTTATGCAAAATAAACTCAATACGTTTAAATCCCATTTCTTTGTGCTGGTTCCTTCAGCCAGCGTGAAAATGACTACGTCATCACGGGCAACTTCCTGTTTCACTCTCTGAGGCTCGATGACTTAGCCCTTCTTTTCTCTAGTCCTGGTTTGTGCTAGGGTAAACGTCAATAACGTCCTAAAATTTCATGGCAATCCGAGTATATTAACGATTTTTCTCCATAGGCCGTAATGTAATGGGAAACTTTTGATTCTCTCTGTAGATAAACTAACCATGGTAGCTACTTCATTTTCAATAGGGTTCGCGCTAGGGTAAACGTCAATAATGTCCTAAAATTTCATGGCAATCCGAGTATATTAACGATTTTTCCCCATAGGCCGTAATGTAATGGGCAACTTTTGATTCTCTCTGTAGATAAACTAATCATGGTAGAAACTTCATTTTCAATAGGGTTCGTGCTAGGATAAATGTCAATAACGTCCTAAAATTTCATGGCAATCCGAGTATATTTACGTGAGTTAGAGCGCGGACAGACGGTCATCCGGACATACGGCCAGACAAACCGAATGCATAAGCACTTTTCAACTTTGTTGGAAAGTGCTAAAAAATATCGACACAAAACTTGCTAAACATTTTATGAAAATACACAAAAAATCTGAATCCTTGATGTCAAAATTTTCTACATTAAGCTAAAATTATTTAAAAATTTCTTTTCCAATTGTGAAAAAATTGCCGTGGACTCGAAAACATCTAAAAATTGTATTCAAAAATTCATTACAAATTGTTTCAAATTTAAAAATAGCGGGGGACAACATTTACATTAATAGAGTTAAATAGTGTAATCTGAATTATTTCTTAAATACGAATGAAAAAATCGGCGGAAAGCGTGAGAAATAATGAAAACATTTCTAAAAATTATTGCATTTAAAAATCACTAAATTTCAAAATTCGTAAATGAAGTGTAAATGTTTGAAATTAATTTCCTTTTCGAAATTTCAAAAAATAGCCGTGAGATTCAAAAAACCAACACAAAACCATTGAAAAATTCATTAAAAATCGCTAAATGTAAATACATCCCGTGAATAAAAAAAATATTCTAGTCGTGTAAAACGTAGCAATCATTCTTTTTTACATGAATTATAAAAAATTCGACGCAGAACACAAAATATATCAAAAATCACATTGAAAATCGACAAAACTAAAAAAAAGTAAATGGTGAAATTTACTATATTAGGCTAAAAATTTGAAACCAAAATAATTTTTTAATTGTTAAAACACCACTGTGGTGGGGATCGAAAAAAATAGTACTAAATCGCATTAAAAAGTTCATTAAAAACGCATTGAAAAATGCACTAAATATCGCTAGTTATTTTTTAAATCGCAGTAATCAGAACGGATAAAACATTGTAATCGGAAATCTGAACTATTTGATTATCCGGTTGACCAAGAAACTATCTGGGTCAAACCATAAGATTAAACTACAATAATGGCGGATCGTAAATTCCATATTCACTTGACATTAAGCGTAATTTTTTTTCCAACCACCTTCGTCGTTCCAAGGCCAAGCTCGCACTCTGATTGGTTGTTGCTCTCGGCACTGTTTTCACGTAACTTGGTGATAATCATACTTGGCGTAGCGATAGACGCTTCCGTCGAGTTTGATTTCCTTCCGAACCGAGTACGAAGTAAACCGAGTACAAAGTAAAAAGTTGCGTGTAAAAACATTTAAAGAGTACAGCTTTCAGTAAGACACGTTCCATCCAATCCAATGCTGCAAGAGAAAATTTACTTTGTACTCGGTTCGGAAGGAAATCAAACTCCTCGACGGAAGCATCTATCGCTACGCCAAGTATGATTATCGCCATGTTACATGAAAACAGTGCCGAGAGCAACAACCAATCAGAGTGCGAGCTTGAGCTTGGAACGACGAAGGTGGTTGGAAAAAAAATTACGCTGACATTAAACATGTTACATATGTTTGTTACGTCATCAAGTGGTTTTACTTCTTATTTTTATATGTATTTGTATTAATGTTTTTCTAAATTATCTCTTCTTTCATTATTTAACATAAAAATTACATCTATTTGCATAATTTGGCTTGTTTCACGATTGATATAATTTGGTGAAATTGGTCGACAGGATAATCACGTAGTAAAAGGAAATCCTTTATAGATAATAAAAAATTACACGGAACACAACAATTCTTGAAAAATCGCGTTAAAAATCTCAAAAATTATATTAAATTAAAAGTTTGAAATCAATTTTTACTTCCGAATATCAAAAAATCACCATAAAACTCGAAAAATTTCTTAAAATTGCATTGAAAAGTGCATTAAAAATCACTAATATTAAAAAATCACAGGGGTCAAAATTTACTCTAATTACCCTAAATAATTAACGTTGTAATTGGAAATATCTCATGAATGACAAAAATCCGACATCAAACGCAAAAAATCTCGAAAAATCGTATTAAAATTAGCTGAAATTCATAAATCTTAACAGCTAAAATTTAATACATCAGCCTGAAAGTTTTAAGCAAAATTCCTTTTACTAATGTCGAATAATAGCGGCAAAATTTACATTAAATAATTCACTAAAAATCCAAACATCGTTGCACGAAATCCAAATAAATTATATTGAAAAGAGAACAAAATTCACTAATTTAGGTCGAAAGAATGAAACCGCTTTCCTTTTCGCTAATGTGGAAAAATCGCCTCGAAACCCACTAAAATTCGCATATGAATTAAATTTAAAAAACTGAAAATCGGCCTTCAAGGTGTAAAATTTCATACATAACTTCGTGCAGCGGTCTCTCCAGAGCATCGCCAGTACTTTAAAAATTTTAACATGCGTTATAAACTACCTTAAAGTGTAAACAGATCTCCTTATTACATTTCCTAATTTTGTTCGCGCCCCACCTTTCACGCACCCTGAAATGTGTCACACCATTCTTTGTTTACATTTTTTATCATGTATTATAAACAATTTTAAAATTTAAAATAAATCACATTGTTATATTTCCAAATTTTAACAAAATCGCGTTCTGTTAGTTCCATTTTTCACCACCAGCTAGCGCACTCTATTCTTCAAAAACTTTATCAAAACGATATTCTGTTAAACAACCTATCAAGTGATATATTACTTGAGGGGGTAGCGGTCTTAAGCAAGAATTTAAGATATTTTATGAAATTGTTATTCGAAAATAGTGGTAACTAAATTTTTGACATTTTAAGTAAATTTCGCAAAAAAATACTACTTATTGCATTCTCAAAAGCTCAAGATTTTGATAGAACAACTATGAAAAAAATAGATGCTAAACGCAAAAAATCTTGAAAAAGCGTTAAAAATTACATTGAAAACCGCATTAAAAATCGTTAAAATCTAAAATTCATAACAAACACAAAATTTAGGGCTAAAAGTTTGAAACGGTTTTCTTTTTATCAATCTCAATAAATAAATAAATAAATAAATAAATAAATAAATAAAATAAAACCGCAAAATGAGAAAAAACATTAAAAATTGCGTTAAAAATTCGTTAAAAATTCAAAAATCGCTGTAAAAATTCCAAATAAACTTTGCTGAAAAGAGAAAAAAAAATTGCTATATTGGGTTATAAGAATGAAACCGTATTTCTTTCACTAATGGAATAAAACATGCTAAAAATCGCCTAAAAATATTATAAAAAAAAATCTAATCAAAAAATTGAAAATCGGGCTTCGAGGTGCAAAACTACATGTACTACAACCACATGTACTTTCCCTCCACATTTTATAACTCTACGTACAGCAGACTCTTCAGAACAGCGCTGACACACACACAAACTTGTCTCTTTATTATTATAGATTTTAAAAAATAGCGTTCTATTAGTTCCATTTTCCACCACCAGGTAGAGCACTCTATTCTTCAAAAACTTTATCAAAACCATATTCTGTTAAATAACCTATCAGGTGATATATAACTCGAGGTGGTAGCGGTCTTAAGCAAGAGTTTAAGATAGTTTATGAAATTGCTATTCGAAAATAGTGGTACCTAAATTTTTCACATTTTAGGTAGATTTCACAAAAAAAATACTACTTATTGCATTCTCAATAGCTCAAGTATTTGATAGAACAACTATGAAAAAAATAGATGCTAAACGCAAAAATCTTTAAAAAACGTTAAAAATCGCATTGAAAATCGCATTAAAAATCGTTAAAATCTAAAAATCGTAACAAACACAAAATTTAGGGCATTAGGCTAAAAATTTAAAACGATTTTCTTTTTATCAATCTCAAAAAATAGCCGCAAAATGAGAAAAAAACACTAAAAATCGCATTAAAAATTCGTTAAAAATTCAAAAATCGCTGTACAAATTCCGAATAAACTTTGTTGAAAAGAGAAAAAAAAAATTGCTATTTTGGGTTAAAAGAATGAAACCGTATTCCTTTCACTAATGGGATAAAACCGCAAAAATAACGCTAAAATCGCCTAAAAAAATTATTTAAAAAAATCTAAACAAAAAATCGAAAATCAGGCTTCGAGGTGCAAAACTACATGTAAAATAGTACCTTCCCTCCAAATTTTGTAACTCTACGTGCAGCAGTCTCTTCAGAACAGCGCTCACAGACAAACATCCTTCTCTCTTTATTATTATAGATTATAGTCGTTACCATGGTACAACTTCTGAAAAATTTCTTCACAACTTTTTATTATGTGCAGCCAGGAACCCAAAGCTACTCCCACCTAAAAACTTTATATATATATTAAATTTTGTCCGCGCGATAAAAGGCACAATTATGCAAGAATAATCTTCAAACTCGTCAAGTACATTGAGATGGTTAATATCTCAGTGGGAATTGCAAATGAGCAAAATCGAACCAAGGGGTGGTAATTGGGAAGGGTTCAAAAATTTGAATACCACCTTAACATGGCTTTGACAAAACCAGCTCTTACAAAACAATGGCAGGAAAAAAATGACCATTTTTCGTTACAGCAAGATGCCAACGATAAAAAAAAACACACATTAAAATTCTCACTACAACAATTACTTTATTATTGCAAAATTTCCTCCTGAAAAATGAAAACAAAATTTTTTGCTCTTTCGTATTTAAGCATTTTCTCTTTAATTATTTAAGATATAGTTATGTAAATTTGCATAATTTGGCGAACAATTTGGTGAAATTGGTTGACGTGATAATCAAGTAATAAGCCAATTTACACTTTTCATATTTCACGAAAGATTCCTACACAGACATCACTACGCAATAGGTTTAGCACGATTTTCTTGCAACTACAATATGCCAAAATCCTCGTTATGGAATCCAAAGAAATTTATATATATTTTATTATTTTCTATCATTTTAAACAGCAATTAACAATAAATAAAAAAGTAACTGTAGAACAAAACAACAAATATCATTTCAAAAAGGAAAATGAAAGTAAATAAACAACTTATCATCAGATAAACAACTATAGCTGGGTTACCATATAAGGCAAATAACACCACTTTGGCACCATTGAGATACCTCGATGAATATATGACCAAATTTGTGACAAATTTTCCATATTTGGAAAAAACTTTAATCGTATTTATACTGCATTTTTCCTACTTCTGTATAGTGAAAAAACTTTGACACAGATGTCATGTATGCACCACATTGGCGCAATTTTTTTCTGGCGCCAATTTGGAGAAAACTTGGTTTTTAATTACCAATTTCATAAATATTTTTTAATTATTTTGTATTATTTGAAAAAAAATAATAAATAAAAAAATTTAATTAATAGCTATAGAACAAAATGATTTATATTATTTTAAAAAACAAAATGAAAGTTAATAAATAGTTTATTGATAAATAAACAACCATAGTCGGTTTACCATGTGAGGCATAAAATCGCCATTTTGTTGCAATCGTGCGAATGTGGTGCATATATGACATCTGCGCCAAAGCTTTAAAAAGTTGCAATTAAATTATTTTACAGTTTGGATGAGGAAGACGTTTATACTAAAATTTAAACATTATACGCATTTTTTTTCTTTTTGCTATAACTGCTATTTATATATTTACAATTAAACAAAAAAATATCCTAAAAAAGCTCTCACACATTTAACAGAGAGTGAGAGAATTTAGTAACTGCGAACATCGCTCCGGCTTATGCCTTCTTGGTATAAAATCGCATTGTTTGATGACAAAAGTAAATTCAAATACCCAAATAAACAAATAACATACAATTAACAGATAAAACCATTTTTAAAAGTAATTCTGCTATTTTGTCCTGTAAGACACATAATGGTAGAATTAGATTTTAAAAATATTTTAAAAAAATAGAAAAATGTTATTTACGTTTTATCTAATAAAATATTTAAAATACATTTTTTTAGCTTGCGCGAAAGAGAATAGAGAAATATTGATTGAAGAAATATTGAAGAGGAAATGGCCAGCTAAAAAAGACTTGTAAATTCTATTCAGAGAGAATTTTTTATTTCAAAATGTTGAATTTATCTATAGTAATAACGCATAATTGCATAAATATTCTTTAAATTGCAAAATTTTTCCTTCAGTACTGCTTTGGTTATACCGTCGACCAATTTCGCCAAATTATACAAATCGCCAAATTATAAGCCAGATTATATAGATTAGCATAATTTTTCATTTAAATAACGAAAAGCAAATTAGTAGAGCATATATAAAAGTAGAAATAAAATGTCGAATTAAAAATCACTTGATGACATAATTAATATTAACATTATGCTTAATGTCAAGTGAATGTGACATTTACGATCATCCATTATTGACATTTAATCTTGGAATTCGGCAGTAGATTTTTAATCGACTGGATAATCTTTTCTTTTTCAGTTTCTAAATTTTAAAACTGTAATTTTTCCTGTAAGTGAAATTGACGAAATTGAGCAAGAAAAATTAAATTAACAATAAAAACATTTGCAAAAAGAAATAAAAGAGTTATACTCATATCTATATAATTTACGATTAAAATATACTCTAAAAATTATCTTCACTTGGAAAAAAAAAAAAAAAAAAAAAAAAAAAACATTGCGTCCATTAAGAACCTAAGTCAGTAGTGCATTTTCGGCTTAAAAACACATTCTTTGGCGACAAAAGCAAGATGAAAATGGTATAGAAACGAATAGTAACTCACAACTTACAGTGTCTTTTACAATCAGATCTGCTTTTTTCTGCTGTAAGTTATATTATACGGAAATTCGATAAAAAAGAGAAAGAAAATAATAAAAAGGGAAATAACTATCATTCAAAATTCATTTAATCAATTTCTGAAATTCATGTTTTTATTCTAACACCAGGGATAAGTCGCCAAAAGTTGAACCAATTGTTATATTTCGCGTTAATTTATTTTTTATGCATTACAAATATTTTTTTCATTATTAAGATAAATATATTTTTATAATATTACGCCTCATTTAAGCGGTCTTTCTTTATAATTATTAATATTATCAGTAGTTATTTTCTACTATTATTTGCAAGATATTTATAATATTTCTAATAGATATAGCCATTTTAATTCTTTTAGCAATTATAATTTTCACCAAAAACAGCTACTGGCAACCCTTTTGTCAAAAATAACCGAAAAATACGAAATTTACTACGAAAAATCAGAGTTATCCCTGTAAATTTGAATCATAAACCTTCGGGAAAATATTTCCTATCGAATGATACAATCGGCAAAAAAATCCATCGGGTAGTTTTTGAAAACACCCGTTTGGAAGTTTCAGAACTTCTGCTTTATAATATGATAAGAAAACGCTATACTTCACGCATTCAATAAATAGTAATTTTTTAAAACAAAATTCCGGTGCGAATGTAGCGTTTGAGAATTAAAATTAAGTGGTTTATCTATGAAACCACTGCGCCGCAAAGGGTTTATTTGAAAAGTTTTTTTAATGATACATTGTTCCAGTTAAATGTTATTGATTTATAAAATTCAATCTGTTATATAATATAAACCTGTAAATTTTTATAGTGTAATTTATTATGCATAATGCTTTTAAAGTTATTAGAAATGAAACAATGATAAAAGTAGTTCAAAAAACTGAAAAATCTAAGAAACTATGTTCAGGAAACAATGACGATATTAATTAATAATAACTGGAAGACTGGATTTATGCTTTGTTGTTGTAAATAAAGCTGAACTATTGAGGCACACAAAAAACATATTTTGAAAAAAAAAAAAAAAAAAAAAAAAAAACATATATATATATTACAAATTTTAAATTTTTTTTCGCCAAAACTAACCTTTATACTATTTTAATTTTCTTATAATAATATTCCGTACTTACTTCAAATTATTAAATTAAAATCTTGTTTCTAGATCTAATCTGTTAATCTTTATGCAGACGATATAAATTCTTAATTTGCCTTAAAAAACATTGTTCCAGTATGCGTAAATTTAAAAAGATGGCTCTAAATTAAAAATATTGTTAATTAAACTTTATTTCTTAATATTCCAAATAAAACTCATTTCTTCTATGTTTTTATCAACCCTTTTTAAGAAAGTCTTATTAAATTTATTCCAAAACCATACCTTTCAAAAAATATCATTATTTTATTTTATCTATTTATTTATTTCCCCTCCGTCAACCTTTGATAGTGTGCATATCAATATATTCATTTCTTTTCTTTTTCTCTTAAAATTAATCATCTATAAAAATCGTCTGCCTAAGAAATTCTGAGTCGATTATAAATTGGTTAAATAATATTTTTTTTTAATAAAATTATCGTCTGTAGAAAATAGTCTCGTAGCTGGACAAGAATTCTGTTTACATAAAAGAATGATGGTTTGTGGTTAGAGAATGTTCTAGAATTTTCTTTTTAGATTTAAAAGAGGAAGCTCGAGAGGTGGTAAGGGAGATGAGAAGAGGGATTTCTTGGGTGCTCTCTTGCATGAGTCCGGCTCGCTGAAATAATGATGGAATTTAATGATGGAAATATCGTCTGCAACAGGAGCTTTTCCCTCTATTATAACTACAGTTTAATAAAATGAACTTGCAGCAGCCAAGGAGTGATTATTTTGACCTTCTACATTTATTTATTTTGTTTTTTTCTCGCTGGCCATGACTTCTGTGCGGAGCAAGGGAAACCTGGCGATGATGGTTTCTACCCCCCTAACTTTAAATCGTCACATATATTTACGTCTAATTCACATGAGCACAAAGTAGAACGGAGTATTTTCTTCATTGAAAATATCATTTAAGATTCCTATTCATAAAAGCGAGTGAAAACACTCGCGAGCTAATGCTCTTCTTATGGGGTGGTTATTTTCTAATAACTCATGTGCATTTCGATAATTTTAAATAATTTACTTTGCATTGGTTAGCCCAAACTCCTCCCCGCACCTTTTTTCATTTTATTCAATTTTGGTTGTTGTTGTTTTTTTAAATGACACTTTCATTTTTGAACCGGTTTTGAAAGTGAAACTAACTTTATAAAAAGTATCTGCAACCAAAATTGAAAAAGTAAAAAGGAGCGATATGGAGAGGGATCTCAGCTATCCAATGAAAAAAAAATGCCAAAATGCCATCGAGTTATTAGAAAATAATTAGAACTCCCCATAGGGAAAGCATTATCTCGCGAGTGTCATTACTAGCAGGGACAGGAGCAAGAATAAATAATTATCTATTATTAAAATACATATATGAGCATATTAAAAACTGATGGAACTAAAGTGAAAAGTAGAGCTCGATCTAAAAAAGTTACAGTAAAAATTGTCAAATATTTCAATTTAAAAAAGTACGTAGAAAAGAAATGGAATGAGATTATCGCTAAAGCTCATGAAATAACCCAAATTTTTGTTAGCTGAAAATGTGGACTGAGCCTTACTGGTGCCTTAAAATCTGTTAGGGAAAAATGGAAACTTCATATCAAATCATCCATAACAGTTTAAAAATTTAGATTCATAACTATGGGTTATTGGCTGATGTAATTAAGAACGAAGAATCTGAGCAGTCTGTTCAGTACAAAGTGTGGAAAAAAATTCCATTCCAGGAGTTTTTGATAAGGATAAGGTTAACCCCCTGGGGACGAGCGACACGTATACGTGCTGCAAAAAAAACTTAAGATACCTTCTTTATCCTTAACAGTAAAAGTTTACTGTAAAATTTATCTTATTTTAATCAGGACATTTTCTCGATTTAAAAACGCATACACTTCTGTTTATAAAATCCGGTGACAAAACATTAAAAATTTCGTACAAGGCTCTCTCGATGGGGCTAACCCTTTCGGGCACACTGTGCCCGGTCTGGGATACCTAATTTTAATTCCAAACTTGTAAACGGCACCAGAATTATTTTAGTAAAATTTTGGTTTTACAATAAAAGTTGAAATTAAGGGATTCAAAATCTTTATAAAATTCGTTTGTGAATTCCGGTGTTAGTCGATAATTTCTGATTTTGCTAACAGAATTTGCCCGTGCCGGAAAGGGTTAAAGCAACAAGTAAACCTAAAAACATTAAACAGATACGATTCGACCATATATTAAATATTTGTGTTGAGAAATATTTATCTACATAAATACATCAACAACCTGATTATATTAATGTTTTACTTTAATTATTACTTCGTGGTTTATATTCGTTTAACGTTGTGGGGCTTATCTGTTTTGACTCAAATTAACTATATACATTCTATTAATCCCTTGGGGACGAGTGACACGCATACGTGCCACAAAAAGGCTTCAGAATCTGTGTTTATCGGCAACATTAAAATTTCACACTAAATTTTGCCTTATTTAATTAGAGCATTTTCTCGATTTAATAAAACACAAATTTCTGTTTCTTAAAACCGGTGGCAAAACATTAAAAATTTCGTATAAATCTCCCGTCGCGAAAGGGTTAATTATTTTGCCCATTAATCGTTTTGAGTGGATAATAGTATGATTCTGAATATAAGGCACCAGAAAAGCTCAGTCCACGTTTTAAGCTTACAAAAATTTGGATAATTTCATGAGCTTTTCATATAATCTGTTTCCATTTTTTTAAAATTATTATAATTTTTAAAAATTAGAATACTAACATTATTTTAGATCGTTCTCTACTTTTCTCTATGGTTCCACCAGTTTTTAATACAGTTTCAAAACTTTTTGAGATCCTTTCAGTAACTTGATCAACCAGCTTCAACTAAGAAATCTAAGCTAATATTAGTATTATATTAAAGTTATTAGTATACTTATTAGTTTGACGAAATACGGGAAATAGAGCTAAGTGTGATGTCATATTTGGAGAATAATTTTGGTTGCCAGATTTTGGCGATGTATCACCAGGTCGGATAGAAACTTGGCGATATTTGGCGACAGAACCGATGGTAGTGTCTTTACACTTTCTCGGTGTGTACACAAATTTTCATAAGTCCATTGATATCTACATAGATATTCATTGCTCCGATTCCAAATCGTTACTTTATTCAAGCAATACTTGAGAAAAATGTTAAATTAACTAGCATATATTACATTTTCACAGATTTTTTCAGACAAATCCATTGATCCCTCCAAGCCAATTATAAATTATCCGTCTTAGAAACAAAAAGTAAACTTTCCAGAAAATAGAAAATGGGAAACGTTTAAGTATACTGTTACGGTATTAATTTAACATTTCAATAAAAGAATATTTCTTCAGTTACATTTCATCCCGATTAAACTTTTAGAATTAGTTACTTAAAGTACTTAAAAATATTTCTAGCTTCTCATTTTATTACTTTCTTCTATCTGCAATAGAAGAAAGTATTTTAATAAAAAAAAAATGCGACTACCGGTTTTCGACGGATTTACACGTTTTAGGGGTCAGAGATTTCAAAAAACGTGTTTTTACAAAATGACTGTCTGTCCGTGTGTCTGTGTGTCCATATGTCGCCATTCTACCATTAAAAAGTGTATGAAGTTATGCATAGAATTGAACCAAATTTTTTGTGAATTTTTTTTAATGTGGCAAGCAGGTCCTCCTTCAATTTTGAAATATTCCGCCGGAAGGGGGCGCTGAATTGTTATTTTTGGGCCATTTTCAATATTGTACCACTTAAAAGTGTATGAAGTTATGCATAGAATTGAACTAAAATTTTTGTGTAAGTGCATGGCTATGGCTAGTTGATCCTTCCATATTTAAAAAAAAATTCGCCTGAAGGGGGCGCTGCAATAGCAATTTTTGTGCCATTTTCAATATTGCACCACTTAAAAGTGTATGAAGTAATGCATAGAATTGAACTAAAATTTTTGTGTAAGTGTATGGCTATGGTTAGTTGATCCTTCCTTAATTAAAAAAGAATTCGCCAGAAGGGGGCGCTGCAATAGCGATTTTTGTGCCATTTTCAATATTGCACTATCTAAAAGTGTATGAAGTTATGCCTAGAACTGAAGTAAAATTTTTGTGAATGGTTATATTTTGGTATGGCATCCTGCCTAAATTAAAGAAAAATCTGCCTATCATTCTATTGTTCATCGGCTCGTGCAGAGACGGAAACTCGTTTTTACACCGATTAATTGACTAAAGCAGGAATTTAAGATGAAAATCAAAGTTATTATAGTATTGAATTAAAATTATTAAAGCATTAACATGAGTAACTATTTTTTTAAATATTAAAATGTTCATATGAAGTAGAAGAAAGTTTTGGGATTAGCACATCCAACTAGTTTTCTTGTTTGATTTCATTATAACATTATTCAAGCCATTTCAAATATTACATTTATAACCATTTCATCATATTTATTTTCGGAATGAGATTAGAATCATCAATATAAATATAAATTTCTGTGTTTTTGCATTTTGGTTTAAAATATTTCCCTTTGCTAATGCATGGCTTTTGTTATGCAGATAAAGAGATACAGGTTAAATTTAAATTACTCCTGGAGAATATTTATTTATATATATATATTTTTTCAAAATAACAATGTTGATTATTTAAGAAAAAACTTTTATATTTTAGATAAAGCACTGAATAATGGGTTTAGATATCACAATAGAAAAAAATAATTAAAGCTTGCATTTTGGGTTGAAATCAGAGTTGACAGTTTGGTTTCTAATTTAAACCGCAATTTCAAATACACTCCGAAAAGTTCGAAAGAAGAATTTTATATACAGGATAGCGCTAGGGTAGCCTAACATTTATACACACCATATAATGTGAAACTTATACACGCATATCATAATTAAAATGCATTTCATCCATCCATCGGCCATCATCGGATACATATACAGTACTTCGGAAAGAATGTACTATTTGAAATCTTTTGTGTGTCCCTGTAAATACTATGTACTTCATATTGAGCAAGGCACAGTATCATATAATTTATATTAGCCTCAGTTAGTACATCAATTTTAATATACATGAAATAATTTAATATATTTAAAATATGTCACACACAATTCCTCCTTTTACTATTATCTAATGGAATTCTTTTGCATGGCCCTGTAAATGAATTATAGCGGTATTTTCACCGCAAATTTTATAGAATGCATATTTTAATGCACCTCGTAAATGCATATAAAATCTAATATGTATGACAGGGTATAACACCTTTAAAGTTCCTTAGAAAAAGTTTTTCCCCATAGGCCGTAATGTAATGGGGAATTTTTGACTCAACCTGTAGATAAACTAATCATGGTAGAAACTTCATTTTCAATAGGGCTTGTGTTAGCGTAAACGTCAATAACGTCCTAAAATTTCATGGCAATCCGAGTATATTTACGTAAATTTGAGCGCGGACAGACAGACGGCCAGGCAAACCGAATGTATAAGCACATTTCAACTTTGTCGGAAAGTGCTAAAAATAAAATTCTCAGTAACTGTAAAAGCAAATCGTTTAAAGAAAATTTTATGCTGTTAAATTAACCTTTCGTGATATATATTTTTCGATTATTACAGTTTATAAAACCATTCAGAAGTACTTATTGACGGTACTTAGGATATCTCCCGTTTATCTTTCTCTTCTCTTATTTATTTTTATTCTATCATTCTCCAGCTTTTCCAAATATTCCTGGAAAATTGCTTTCGGTATGGGATTAATGTCATCTGGTTAAATATAAATTGCGGTGGAATTGCATTATGCTGTGAAATATTTTTCTTTGTTAATGACTGTTGTTATGGAGAGGAATTTTTTCAGATATAGTTCAAACAATATATGAGGAATATTTTAAATTAGGATAAATAGAATATTTCAAGTACTCTTTAAAAAAATAAAGATTAATGTACCGAAATTAATTAATAAAAATAGTGAATCTCAAAAATAAAAAGTAAATTTTTTAGAAACTGGAAAATGGAAGACGTTTAAATAAACATTTGTCCCAAATATCAAATTATTATTATTATTATTATTACTTAGGGATGAGATTTCCGCTTTTTTGGACACCAGTATAATCTTAGAGAAAATGTTGTTCTCTTAAATCGCAAAAATGTTTCGATTAAATAATATAGCATTTTCTCTTAGATTTTACTGGTGTGCAAAAAAGCGGAAATCTCATCCCTAATTATTATTTTGAAATATATCATTTTTTTGTTACATTTTATGAAATATGCAAATTTAGAATTATTTACTGGAGCTAGTTAGAATTATTTCTAGTTTTTCAGTTAATTTTCTTATTTTTTATTATCTTCCTAATATTTTCCAGGTCCTTCCAAATATTCCTTCATAATAGCTTTCGGAATGAAGTTAGAACCATGAATTTTAATATAAATTTCCAAGTTTAGTTAAAATATTTCCTTTGGTTAATCTTTTGTTGTTGTTATGTATATGAAGTGATACAGGTTGATTTATATAACTACTTAAAAAAAAATTAAATTACTTTTTTCAAAATAATAAGTTTAATCATCTTAAAATACATAGGAAGGAAGAAACCTTTTCATTATATATTTTAAATGAAGCATTTAAGAATGGGTTTAATACTATCACAATCGATACAAATTTCTGTAGGTTTGCATTTTGAATTGAAATAATTCTCTTTGTTTAATGACTCTTATGAAAATGATGGTTGATTCACATCATTTTCATAATTAAATAACTTAGAAAAAAAAATAAATAACACAGAAAATTTTTATGTTTTTTTGTAGCATGACGAAATAAATAATTTACAAATAAACAGAAAGAAAGAAAAAACTATGATTCTATATTTCAAAACAAAGAAATATGATATATACATTCTGAAACAAAAAAATATGTATTCACATATAAATTATTAGAATGATAAAAAGTTTCATGAAGTCAAAGATAAATGTGAGATAAATTTCGAAGAGCTCTTTTATATAAATATATCTTGAAACTGAATGCTGTAAGAAATTAAACTCAAAAACAAAGGGAAAAAAAATCCTCTCAGTAACTGTAACAGGAAATCGTTTAAAGACAATTTTATGCGGTTAAATTAACCTTTCGGGATATAAATTTTTATTTTATTGCAGTTTATAAAATCATTCGGAATTATTTATTGAAGGTGGTTAGGATTTTTCTTTGATTAGCACTCATTTCTTTTGTTTATTATAATCATATTATTCTCCAGTTTTCCCAATTTTATCAGGAAAATTGCTTTCAAAATAGGATAAGCTTCATCCGGGTAGATATGAATTCTAAAGGAATTGCATTATGGTATTAATTATTTCTCTTTGCTAATAACTACTGTTATGAAGAGGAAGTTATTCAAATAAAATTTAAACAGTATGCAATAAATAGTTTGAACTATGAAAAAAAATCGAAGAGCTTTTTCACGAAAATATAGATACCTCTTTAAACTACTGAAGAAAAAAAAACTTCACAGTAACAGGGCACCCAAATGGTCCGCGAACTGAACAACAATATATTTTAACAGAACATTTCTTGCTAGGTTTTACAGAATTTGCGCTAGAATTAACTTCTAAAGATGGTTTCTCAAAAATTTGCAAGAAAAATCTAAAAAAAAAATTTCTCTAAAAAAAATTCTGATGTTCAGTTGGCGGACCATTTGGGAGCGCTGCAATCGCTGAAAAAGTAAATCATCTGAAGATAATATTACAGTAAAACCTCTAAATAACGGACACCTCGGGAGCGCGGAAATTGTCCGCTATTCGGAGGTGTCCGTTATTGGGAAAACCTCAGAGGTTCAAAAACTACTAAGAAAAGCTCAATGTTTTATTAATGGACTTTATGTGTCTTAAAATCTCTATTATATGATTAATCAAATTAAAATTATTTCTTTAAGCAATAAAATAAAATTAAAATTTTGTATAACTTTATCCACTGCTTGTTACGTTCTTACGGGAAAAAAAATCAAAGTTACCTTACGCGAATTCGAAACGAAAGAGAAAGTGGTGTGTGTATTATAGAATTCTACAGAACTAGAAATTTGTACTTCTAGAGATTAATGAGCAAAAAATCCTAGATCTTTCTCGTATGTGTGCAGTGTTGAATTAAGATATTTTTCTTCAGGAGAAATTTCTGTGGCTCCGGGAAAAGGGGATATATTAGATTTCCAGGTAGAAATGGCACTTTTGACCATTAAAAGCATAAAATCTCAAATCTTAATGGGGAGAATTTTTAAAGCTCTTCAGGAATGTCCCTCCCGAGATACCTCCTGGATTCTGGAATTAAGGGGGATTTTCCCCAGTCCATCCCGTACATTTATCTGTAATCACAAAATTTGTGAAACATTGCTCTGTTAAATTTAGAAGTTTTTTCACTTTTCTTCATTTTTTTTCTCGTTAAAAAATAATTTTTCATCAAATTTTTCCTCGCCAATATTACTGTCCGCTATTCGGAATGTCCGTTATTTAGAGGTCAAACATACAAAAATTTAGATTTTGGGAGTGGGGATTGGAAAACTGTCCGTTAAATAGAGGTGTCCGCTATTCGGGAGTATCCGTTATGGAGGTTTTACTGTATAGGGTATAACCTCCTCAGCTCTGAGACAAAAATTACTTGAGATTACAAAAACCACTTAAAAAATGTTATAAAACATTCGAAGATGCATCAGTCTGTATATCGATGGGTTTAATATGCATATATGGTATTTTGTATTAAATATACAAAAAAATATTATTCAATTAATGAAATGCATAACTGTGGCTCTTTAAGAATAAATGTTTAATTAAATAAAAAGAATACTGCCCAGTTAAACTGATGGCATTGACCTCACAGGCTACGCATACTAATTGCATATTACAGCCTTATATTTTCAGGAGTTATTTCCGATCGAAAAACAAATCAAATGAGGGGGAACTGCTCCCCCTTTCCCCCTTTTACACTTAATCATTGAACCCCTAAACTAATCAGGGATATGCTTTATCATATAAAAAATCTATATCCAAAATTCAGAGAAAATCGGAAAATTCTTAATAAAAACCCATTTATATAATTTAAGAGGAGTAATTCTCCTCTCTTTTATACTCAACCATTAAACTTCCAAAACTATTCAGAGATTTGAACGAAATCTGATTATTCTGCATGAAAAACCCATTTATATCAATTAAGGGGAGGGGCATTAGAACCCCCGTTCCCCCTGTTTATACTTATACAATGAACACCTAATACCAATCACTGACGCGTCTCATTAGAATGATCTTATACCTAAATTTTGAATGAAAACTGATAATTCTGAATGAAAAACCCATTCATATCAATTAAGGGGAGGGTCATGAGCCCCCGTTCCCCCTCTTATACTTATCCGATGAACTCCAAAAACTAATCAGGGAAGCGCCTTATCAGGATATACATGTATACAAAATTTCAAGTGGATAGGATACTTTTATCATGAGTTATCGCGTTACGCACGTACGAACGTACATACAGAACGGGCGGGCACATAAGCTCTCAGGCTATGATAGCCTGTGAGCTAAAAAATCGAAAAGTAATCTTCTTAAAAGATTAAAAAAAAGCATTAATTTTTCATAAATATGGTGATTTTTTTTTTAAATTTCCTTGGAGGAAAATGAATCGAAAAAAAAATTACTAAAATATTTCTTGAATATTGAATTGAACACTTCATGTCAGTTAAGAAAATTAAATTTAAAAATAATAACAATAACGCACTGACATAGAAGGACAATAACTAAAACAACTTGCCATCTCATATGTTATTTTGTAATTGGATCAGGCACATTGACTATACTTTATGTTTACGACATCACAAAACAAATCTTTTTTGTCAAACAAATGCTGTACTCCTTATTAAAAGAAATGTTCATAATTTGGCTCAAATAAAAGAGGTAAAAGAAAAATATGTTACATGAAAAAAACTTTTTACATGAAGAAAAACTATCATTATTATCAAATTATCATTATTATTATTATCAAATGGTAAAACTATCATCACTATTTTGAAGGGAAATACAAGACACAATTTTAACAACGAAAAAAACAAATTGAACAAAACACATTTTTTTTTTTAAACTTGTACTATCTCTTGAAGACATTTTGCTCATTTTCAACGTAGATGCGCGATCTCCATGAAAATATCTTCTCTATTATCTTATATGACCGTTCAATCTTCAGTTGAAAACCAAAAAATATTTTGAGTGGATGCCGGACTAGTTTCAGGGCAAGGCGATCTTCTTCAAAAAATCTTAAAATTAAGCATCAATAGGAGATACTGAAGGGTTCTTCAAGAAACCGAACAAACACTTTAACCCCCCCCCTCCTCATTGCTCCCAGAGCAGACGCTTTTTTATCCACCCAAGCGTACGGAAGACAACAACCAACTCCCCTGCCAACGTGAATTTCAAGAAAGCAAGAAAGAAGAAGGGTTGCTGAATAAAATCAACTTGCCAACAGGCGCAAAAGAAGGCAATAAAAAAAGATAACCCCCTTGCAATATAAGATGCTATGCTGCAGACAGACGAACAGAGCTTATTAAAAATAAAATTTTATAGGTATATTTATGATACGAGGTCAAACATTGGGGAAAGGTAAACAGATTATCAATTACGGATAAATGTGATTTAAATCTGATCAGCGTTGAATTCAGACACTTTTCTCCGAGAGGGACTTCTGTAACTTCGGGAGGGACATGATAGAGTTCCGGGGAGGAAATTGCACTTTTTGACCACTGAAAACCCAAAATCTCAAAATTTTCGAAGGGAACATTTCATTGCTCCGGGAGGGGGGAGAGAATGTCCCTCCCAGTCCCCACCCGGGGAATTCAACACTGAATCTGATTGGACGAGGGCGAACCCCAAAAAAGGATATGACATGCGAAATGGAATGTTGTAGGAACTTCCGGAAAGATTATTTTCCTGAAGTACAGATACTAAAACTTTCTTTTATGAAATTAAAATAAACAAATGTTAAGTAAGCAAGAAAAGCTTACAAGGGAAGCAATTAAAAGTAAGGGAAACAAAATAATTTTAGAATGAGAATAATAGCATTAAATGTATAAAATATCATTTGAATTAAATTAAATAAAAAAAATATGGCTGTGAATATTGAAACCACGACGTACAAACATTTGTTAAAAGGTCTAGATACAATTCTGACAATACTAAAGCATTTAAATTAGCTTAAAGAGTGTCTTTTTGTGACACCTCCAAGCGACATCCAGACTGAGAAGGTTAATTAACCTTTCAAAATATATATCGTAATATACAATATATTACGTATAATCTACGAATGAAACAATCATTTTCAACCCCAAAAATTCTAAAAATAAAAGGTAACATTTGAGGTCGCGGTACATATTTGATGTCTTTTTTGACATCAAATACTATATTATTTATTAGTACCATTCTTCTGCGTCATAGACAGAAATGTTTGAGTTGCGCATTATACAACGGAAAGAATGGTACTTTTCTGTTATTGCCTTTTGAAAATCATTCAAAAATTCCATTATGGTTTGAAATATTGCTCTTTGTTAATGACTGTTGTTAAAAAGAGAAAGTTATTCAAATAAAATTTAAAAAATATGCAACGAATAGTTTGAAATAAAATAAATAATATTTCCTAAGAGCTATTTTCTGAAAAACTAAATATTTCTCGAAACTCAAACTAAAATCAAACTAGTTTGATGCGCCATTCCCAAAACTTTCTTCTATTTCATACGTGCATTTTACTATTTCAAAAATTAGTTACAGATGTTAGTACTTTAATATTATTAATTCAATACTATACCAACTTTGATTTTCATCTTAACTTTTCTGCTTCAGTCAGTTAATAGAAATGTAAACGAGTTAATGCGGATCATGACATTTATTAATATCAATAGTTTTCCCTTATATTGTTATCCTCAGCTGTTTACAAATAATCGGTTTAGCACGATGCGAGTTTCCGTCTGTGCACGAGCCGATGCAAAATAGAACAATAGGCAGATTTTTTTTTCATTCAGTGAGGAAATACTCGCCATACCCAAAAATAATTATACACAAAACATTTAGTTCACTTCTATGCATTACTTTATACACTTTTTCATGGCAAAATAATGAAAATGAAACAGACATCGATATAGGAGCGCCCCCTTCTTGTGGATTTTTTTCTAATTCAAGGATAACCAACTAGCCATATCCAATCACTTACAAGAAATTTGGTTCAATTATATGCATAACTTCATACACTTTTGGGTGGTACAATATTGAAAATGGCGCAAAAATCGCTGTTACCGCGCCCCCTTCTGGTGGATTTTTTTTTAATTCAAAGCAGGCCTACTAGCCATAGCCAAACACTTAGGCCAAAAAATGTGGTTGATTTCTATGCATAGTTTCATACACTTTTTGATGGGAAAATATTGAAAATGGCACAAAAATTGCTATTGCAACACCTCCATCCTGTGAATTTTTTTTTCAAAATCAGAGAGGACCTATTATCCATAGGCAAACACTTACACAAAAAATTGGTTCAATTATGTGTTTAACTTCATGCAATTTCAGTTGGTACAATATTGAAAATGGCACAAAAATCGCTATTGCAACATCCCCTTCTGTCGAATTTTTTTCGAATTCAGGGAGGACCAATTAATCATAGCCATACACTCACATAAAAAAGTTTGGTTCAATTCTATGTATAACTTGAAACACTTTTAGGTGGTACAATATTGAAAAAGGCTCAGAAATCACTATTGTAGCGCTCTCTTCCGGTGGAATATTTCAAAATTGAAGGAGCACCTTCTTTCCACAGCTAAAAATATTCACAAAAAAATTGGTTCAATTCTAGGCATATCTTCATACACTTTTTGATGACAGAATTTCGACATACGGATACACATGCAGAAACTTTTTAAAAACATGTTTTTTAGAACCTCTGATCCCTAAAACGTGTAAATCCGTCGAAAACCGGAAGTCGAAAAAAATTTCGATTACAGTGCTTTTTTCTAGTAAAGATAGAAGAAAGTAAAAATGCACTTCCCAGTAACTGTAAAATTAATTGTTTAAAGACTAGTGTATGGGGTTTTATGAATCTTTCAAGATGTCACTTTTCTGATATTGCGCTTTAAAAAATGATTCAGTAATTGCGTTATGGTTTGAAATATTTCTGTTTGTTAACGATTGTTGTTATGAAGAGAAATTTATTCAAATAAAATTTAAACAATATGTAACGAATAGTTTGAACTAAGATGAATATAGTTTTCTAAGTGCTCTCTTATTTAAAAAAATTAAATATATCTTGAAACTAAAGACTATAAAATGCCAAACTAAAAAACAAAAAATAAACTTCCCAATAACTGTAAAAGTAAATCGTTCGAAGACAATTTTATGTGGTTTAATTATTCTTTCAAGTTATATACTTTTCTTTTATTTCACTTTATAAAATCATTCAGAATTATTTATTGACGGTGGTTAAGATTTCTTTTAGTTTATCACTCTCTTCGCTTCCTTATTATCATCTTATCATTTTCGAAACATTCCTGGAAAATTGCTTTCGAATTCGAAATGGGGTTAACATCATTCGAGTAAATATAAATTGAGTTGGAATTGCTTTAAAATGTTTTTCTTAGCTAATGACTGTTGTTAAGGAGAAGAAGTTATTCAAGTAAAATTTAAACAATATGCAACGAATATTTTAAACTAAGATAAAATTTTTGGTGAATTCTTTGGATAAAATGAACAATCTAACGAAATTATTCATTAAAAAAAAGCCAATCTTAGAAACGAAATGCAAACTTTTAACAAATTGGAAAATTGAAAACGTTTATATACAAATTTATCCAAATATTAAATAATTTTTTAGGAAATTATAAGTGGCTTCTATTACCGTTCATACACTAAATGGCCAAAGGTGACAGGCCACTTGCGATTTTAGACATTTTGGTAAATATCTGGAAAAATACATAAGGAATTAACGTGAAGCTCCAGGTGTGTAAACGTATTAGTACAGGTTATATCGTGCCATGAAGATACAGTAGAACCCCGCTAATTCAGACCCCGTTAATCCAGATCTCCGGATAATCCGGATCGGTTTGGTCATTTTTTTTCTTTTCAAGTTTGAGAAGCAGTTGGCTAATTTCCATACCATTAGCTTGTTCCATCGTCGTATTCCGAATTAAAAAAAACTTTTTTCTGAAATCTTTACGGAAGAATACCTTAAACTTTCTTATTTAAACTCTTTAATGTTACCTTTTAAAGAAACAATGATGTATCACTAAATTTGGCAATTCCATTTTTCCCAATTTACTATTTAAACTACTTAGAAATGTCATAAGAAATCACTTCACAATAAAATTTTACTCAGAACATTGCAAAAAAGCAAGGTAAAATAGGTAAAATCCCTATAAGATCTATATCCTGATAAGGATCACTTCTTTGTCAGCCCATACGTCTGCTTCCTTCTTGTTGTGACAAAACGCTTCCAGAATATCACTTGCAGAAAATTATTTATATTTATAAAGCATGACTGTACGGCTCGCTAAACGTATAAAAAACAGGAACAGCAGAAAATTACAAACTTTTTTATTACAAAGTAAAAATTTTTACTGTCTGTAAATATTCAATAAGTTTAACATAAAGGCGAATTTATGCAAGTATGTTTTATTTTATTTAACTTTTTCTAATTCTCCGGATAATCCAGATTTTCGATAATTCGGATTGGGTCTGGTCCCAATTAATCCGAATTATCGGGGTTTTACTGTTTTTACCTGAAACCCTATAAGGAGAAATTAAATTCTTTTAAAAAAAAGCCAAAAATTTTACCAAGTTATTTTTTTATAATTTTCAGAGTTCTCAATATAAAAAAAAACATTCTTTTCAGAAAATATGACAAACAACATTGTACAGAATACCCTGTAACTAGAGTTTAAAAATACGAAAAATTGTATGAAAACTGAGCAGATTTACTAAATAACTTTTCAATGCGCATGCATGAACACTATTAAAATTTTATTTTCATATTGTGCTAAGTAAATGTATAGAGCAACTTTTGAGAAAGTCTCAGAAACATAGTTTGAAAATTCTGAAAACTATCGTCAATAATGTAAGCTAATCTTTTGTTCCCAAAATGAAATAAAAAAAAATGAGGGGCTGTATCCAAATATATTGGTACGTGCAGTATTGTGTATTCTATATTGATACCAATCAATGTATATATGGATATAGCTTCCAACTATCCATTTTGCTTCATTTAGAAAATAAAATGTTTTGAGCTTATTCTATGGACGATAATTTTCTGAATTTTTATGCTATAATTTTGAGACTTTCACAAAAGTTGCCATACACATATATCAAACACATTATATAAATTATATTTTGATTGCATTGAAGCATGCGCAATGAAATGTTATTTAGAAAACCTGCTCATTTTTCAAGCAATTTTTATTGTTTTTTAATTTTTATTATAGTAAATTAAATACAATGTCGTTTGTCATATTTCCTGGAAAGATAATTTTCAAATTATAAGCAAACAACATGAATCTACAAATAAGCTCTACAAAATATGAGCAAAAAAACGTGACAAAATTTTAGACTGTATTTATAAAAACTTTAATTTTTGTACGAGTATGCATGCTATCCACATAAGAAGAAACACACTTTATTACAATAAGCCACTTAATCATAATCTACAGTTTGAACGATTTTGCTACATTAATTTTGACAGCTTTAATCCCAAAAATAATTGTTCTTTATCAGTTTGTTGGCGGTCCCGTATGGGGTTTCGGGAAAAAACAATCGCAAGAACCTTAAGTTCATTTAAAAAGGTTACTTATTTTAAAAGTTACTTAAAGTTATTTATTTTATCCCCAGAACTGGGCTAATTTCAAAAGGGTAAAAGATGATATCAGAAAATCGTGAAAAGCAGCATACCAATGCCATTTATTGGCCAATATACTCCAAAAACTAATCAGATCCAGTTTATATTGGGCAACGGAATCGAAAGTTTTGTGAAATTCCGTGTATTAGTTCTTAAGATAGAGCGCCCACAATATTTATGTCACATACAGACAGACAGACTCACAGACAGACATTTGGTAAAAACATGTGTTTTGGAATCTCTTACATCTAAAACGTGTAAATCTCTCACAAACCTGAATTCAAACATTTCCCCGAATCCTTTCTTCTTGTATAGAAAGAAGAAAACGACGATGAATGTTGAATATTTTACATCAATTAAGTTAAATAAAATTTTCGAAAAGCTCTACTGATAAAATGATTAATCTCTAGAATTAATTATTAGAAATAATCAGACGGAGAATAATAAACTTTTCTGAAACTGGAAAATTACAAATACTTAAGTACAAATTCTACCCCATTAAATTACAATTCGGGAACTACAACTTTCTTTTATTAAAGTTCGTTAAATCATACACTTTAAGAATTTGGCATTTATTGGCCATAGTTAGGATTCCCGCCTATTTTCTCTCATACTTCACTTATTTACTATCCCCATATCAATCTTCAGTTCATTCCAAAAAACTGTTGCAACATTGCTTTTAGAATGAAATTAACTATACAGAGTAAATATAAATTGCAGGAAAATTGCATTATGCTATAAATACTTTTCTTTGTTACTGTTTGGCTGTTATGTAAAGGAAGTGATTGAGGTTACGTTTAAACAATACCCGAGAAAAATTTTAACCCTTAACTGCTGTGACAAAAACTGCCGCATAACTACTGTGAGCGGTCTGTCAGACCGCTTAATCTAATGGTGAATAAAATGTTAAATTAACTCTCAAATATAATTTATGCATTAAATTTTATATACAAGATTATTATTAATACAATCCAAGTATTCAAAGTCTTTAGAGATAATAATAGGACTCCAAATGAAAGAAAATTTGACCAGTATCTATAGTTAAACTAAAAATTCAGAGGTAAACTCTGAAACTTGAAAAACTCAGCGGTCTGTGACACCGCTAACAGCAGTTAAGAGTTAAATTAACTAATATATCTTATTTTTCATATTTGTCTTAAGATAACTTGATTAATCTCTCGAAAATAATTATTAAAAAAAAATCAATCTCAGAAACTAAAAATAAAATTTATAGAAATTGCAAAATAGAAGACGTTTATACATAATGTTATCCGATTTAATTAATCTTTCAGGAAATTTATGTTTTTGCGACTAAAAAGCCTCAAAGCTTCACTTTGAGAAGTATATATTGACCGTGGTTCGTATTTCTCCTAATTTCTCATTGTGTTTGTTCTCTTGTTTAATATTCTCCTATTATTCTCTAGTTCGTGCCAAACATTTTTACGAAAATTACTTCTATAATGGGCCTAACATCATCTTCATATATATGAATTGCAATGCATTATGCTTTGAAATATTTTACCTTGTTAAGGACTGTTGTTATGAGGAAGAAGTTATTCAGGATAAATTTCAGAAACTTACGAAGAAAATTTTTATTTGTTTTTCTAGTGCAATATAATCTTAGAATTTATAAAGAAGCATAAAGAAGCTTTAGTTCTATGATTTAAAATACCATACATTAAAAGATCACAAAAAATGTGTATAATTTAATTCATTTAACCCTTTCCGGGACAGTGTGTCCGGTCTGGACACACCTAATTTTGATTCCAAACTTGCAACTGGCACCAATAATATTTTGATAAAATCTTGCTTTTGCAATAAATCTAAAAATAAGCAGTTTCTTGATTTCTTAAAATGTCATTTGCAAATTTTGGAGTCAGTCGATAATTTCTCATTTTACTAACAGAATTTGTCTGCGCCGGAAAGGGTTAAATGAGAGGTGGCTAACTTTGTCACGTTCACACCACTAAAATTTTAAAGTAAATATTATTTTATCTGATCATCGAATCGTTGCGCTTCCAGAAATCTGCTACTTCTCTAAAATTTTACTGGTATGCGGCATGCCACAGTTGGCTATCCCTAGTTAAACAAAAATATTATCGTAGTATCTAAGACAAAAGTAACTTTTGATTACACTAATTAACCTCTCAAAACCAACTCTTATAAATATCCAATCGCAGAAAACATACCCCCAAAATTGGAAACGGAAGTCGTTTACAAGCGCTTTTATGGCGTTAAATTAAGCCCTTAAGAAATATACCTTCCTTTTTTTACAGTTTATCAAATCATTGAAAGTCATTTACTGTCAGCATTTATATAATTTCATGTTTCTTAGTTTACTTTATTACTTATTATTCGTTTATCATTCTCCAGTATATTCCAAACATTTCTGGAAAATGATTTTCAGAATGAGGTTAACGTTATCCGTGTGAATATGAATTGTGGTGGATATGCATTACGCTTTGAAATATTTTTCTTTGTTAACACTTGAACGCCGGGAGATTCTACACAAATTTTATAAAATATATATTTAAAGCCAGAAAATTATTTAAAATTATTTAGTTTATTTCTTTAGCTCATTTCTTTGCAACATATTTTTATCTTCTTTCTTAGAGATTTTTCCTATTCGGATCGACAATTAGGCCACTGATCGGTGTCCAAGTTGTAATGACTGCTCTTGTAGGGACAACGTGATTTATATTAAATTTAAACAATGCCCGATGAAATATTTTAATTAACTAGCAGGAATAAAATTATCAGAGGGTTCTTGAGATTGATCGGTTAACTACTCTAGGGATGAGAATTTTCCGCGGTTTTCCGCGTTTTTTCCCACCAGTATAATTTTAGAGAAAATGTTGTTTTACTCAAACGAAAAATGCTGCGATTTAACAGAACAATATTTTCTTTAATATTATACTGGTATGTAAAAACGCGGAACACTCTCATCCCTACTACTCTGAATTAATTATTAGAAATTGTCAATTTCAAAACAAAAAATAACCTTTCCAGAAATTGGAAAATGGTATAAGTTCAAATGTAATTTTATCCGATTAAATTATTTTTTTGGAAAAAACATCTTTCTTTTATTGCAGTTCAATTGTTATGGTGAACATAGTGATTCTTGTTAAATTTATAAAATACCCGATGAAAATTTAAATTAACTAATTTAAATAAAATTATCTTCAAGATAAATCGATTAATATCTCGAAATTATTAGAAATAGTCAATCTCAGAATCGTTCTTCAGATAAATCGATTAATATCTCGAAATTATTATAAATAGTCAATCTCAGAAACGAAGAGTAAATTTTCCTGAAACTAGAAAATGGAAGAAGTTGAAATGTAATTTTATCCGATTAAATGAATGTTTTGGTATATATGTATACATATATATTGCAGTTTATCAGTACATTTACTTTCAGAACTATTTAATGAGAATAACCAGGATTAATACAGTTTCTTGCGCCATTTTCTTTTTTATTAATATCCTGTCTTCTCCAGTTTATTCTAAAAATTCCTAGAAAATAGCTTTCATAATGATGTTAACATTATCCGGTATGAATTATGGTGGAATTGCATTATGCTTTGAAATGTTTCATTGTTAATAACTGTTTTTATGGAAACAAAATGATTCTGGTTAAATTTAAATACCTGATAAAAATTCTAAATTGACTAATTTAAATAAGGTTATCAGAGTTCTTCAGATAAATCGATTAGCGTCTCGAAATTAATTATTAGAAAAAGTCAATCTCAGAAACGAAATGTAATCTTTTCATAAACAGGAAAATGGAAAAAGTTCAAATGTAATTTTATCCGATTAAACTAATCTTTCGGAAAATATATCTTTATTTTTCCAATTCATCAGCGCATTCACATTCAAAATTATTTACTGACAGTAGTAAGTAGGATATTTTAAACGAGAAAATTGTGCACGAAACTATCTTCTACCAGTTTATTCGGAAAATTTCTAGAAATTTATTTTCAGAATGAAGTTAACCACTTAACTAATTTGTCCGTACGTCGTCCGGGTAAGACGAATTTGCTTAATTCATCATTTAACACTAGAACCGCGGGAAAATTCATTCAAGTTTTTAAAAAAATATTTCACATCGGAATTTTCATTCAGAGCTGTTTCAGTTATTTATTGAAATTATTTTTTCTTAGCTTATATTTAGCTTATTTTATAAAGAGTTTTCTGGTTCGAATCGACATCTCCCAGTAAGATACGGGTCAAAATGACCCGTTGCAGCGGTTCTAGTGTTAAAGCTTTTTGACATTATTTTTTTAAGTAGTTTCTTACTATTTAAATTCGAAAATGTTTAGACTAAACGTTACGAATATTTTATTTTAAAAATTGTGGTGTGAATCCGTTATTTCAAATTATTGAACGGAAAAGAATTAACCAGTTAAGGGGTTAACGTCATTTGGGTAAATATGAATTCCGCTGGAATTGTATGATTAATTAGTTAGTATAGTTAATTACTATTGTTGTGGACACGATTGAATTTAAACAGTAACCAACAAAAATTTTAAATTAACTAATATAAATAAATTGTTCGAGTTGTTCTTCACAAAAATGGTTAATTTCGTCAAATAATTAATTATGTCTATTTATTTTCTAAATTTTGTTTTCAGAAACGGTAAACTGAAAGTTGTTTAACCCTTTGTACCGCGGTGGTATACCTATGAAACCACTTAATTTTAGTCCCCAAACGCCACATTGGTACCAGAATTTTGTTAAAATAATTCGTTTAATTGAATTCCTACAAAATAGCTTTTTCTTAATTACAAAAAAGTTGTTTATGAATTCCGGTATCAATAATCAATTTCAACACATAACCCCTTCGCGACGGGAGCACTTTACGAAATTTTTAATGCTTTGTCACCAGTTTTAAAAAACAGAAATTTTTGACTTATTTAATCGACAAAATGCTCCAATTAAATAAGAGAAATTTTACAGTAAAATTTTACTGGTGGGGATAAACACTGATTCTTAAGCCTTTTTGCGACACGTATACGTATCGCTCGTCCCCATGTGGTTAAGAAGTGAATTTTCTCTGCGCTGCAAAGAGTTAAATACATTTTATCTGATTAAATTAACCTTTCGGGGAATATATGTTTATGTTATTCTTCATCGAAGAAGTAACTTTAAGTATTGTTTAAATAAAATAGTAAGAAGAATAGTAATAATGATAGAACACAGTTTCTCATGTTCTTCTTTCGTTTATTATTTTTCTATCATTCTCGAGTTCGTTCCAAAAATTTACGGAAAATTGCTTTCAGAATAAGTTAACGTCATCCGGGTAAGTATGAGATGAGGTGGAACTGCATTATACTTTGAAATATTTTTCTCTGTTAATGACTCTAGAAGAAGTGTTTTAGGTTAAATTTAAATATTAAGCAACAAAAATTTTAAATTAACTAGTATAAATATTTTTTTTCGAGTTGCTCGTTAGATTAATTGATTAATCTCGTCAAATAAAATATCGATTAATCCTCAAAAGCGAATTTTTTTTACTGAAATCAGACAGTGAAGGACGCTTAAATAAATCCTATTAAATTAACCTTTTGGAAAATGTATGTTTATATTATTCTGGAGATGAAAGGTAGGCTGGGATTGTCTAAACACATATGATCTTTTTCATTAAACAAATATTTCTTTTATTAAACATATAAAAATCTCAACTGGAACTATAAATAGCTTAACATATTATAAAAAACATATTAAATATGATACTTCACATCTGACAAGCAGCCGTTCCCACGCCACACTTCATAGATGAGCGTCGTACAGCAAGTGACCGAAAAGAGTTTCACTGAGTCCTCCAGCAAGCTGTGTTCTCGCGAAAACCATGCCACACATTCGCCAAATAGGAGGATGTCTTTGTCCCGTTCCTCTTGCTCTCCACTAAAACTCTAAACTGAATTATGCTTCAGTTTCCACTTTTGATCATGCGAATTAACGTCGCCACATTATTATTCATGAAAATATTCAATTTCAGAATTATTTCAAACAATCGTTGAAATTCACACATTTACGCATTTACAATCTTTCTTCTATTATTTTCCTATAAATTTTCAACTCATTCTAAAAATTTCTGGGAAATGGTCTTCAGAATGAAGTTAACGTCATCCGGGTAAATATGAGATGCAGTTGAACTGCATTATACCTTGAAATATTTCTCTCTGTTAGTGATTGTAGTTATGGTGAGGATGTCTTTCAGGTTGAATATAATTAACTTCCGGCGAAAATTTTTATATTACTTTTATACTGCAAGACAAATTATAAATTTAATAAAAACAGAAAAAGATCTTTAGTTGTATAATTTAACTCTAGAACTACTGGAAATTTGAGTCAATTAAAAAAAATTACACTAGAATTTTTATTTAAAATCTGTTTAACTTTATTGTTTCACGTTTTTTGTTCTTTGTATATCTTAAAATTATTTCATAATCCAATTTCTGGTTTGAACCAAAACATATTCATATGGTAGCCATCAAAATGTTCAAGTAACAATGCTCTGGTGTTAAAATAGTATTCTAGTGTTCACATTAACCCTTTACAGTCGAGAGGTGACTCCCAAAGACTCCTATTGTTCCGCGTAAAAAATTGCTCCAAATGCTCTGGACACCAGTATTTTTTAACTGATTTTCTTCGCCTTATCTAATGTCCGAAAAATCGGTGATAAAAGATGGCAAAATAAACAGTAAGATATTATTACACTTGATAACACTAGTAGTGAGTGAGAGTCATCTCTTGAGTCAACGGATTAAATCATAAATTCTGAATAACAAAAAATATTTATTACATTTAAATCTTTTAACTGGTTTCCCCGATCTCTGTTCGGGCAAGACGAATTTGTTTTTTTCTTCATTTAATGCCTTTTGACACCACTATTTTTTTTAAAGAAAATTTTCATACTATTGGAAGGCGGAAATGTTGAAAGTAAATTTTACGAATATTTCATTTAAATAATAGTGGTATGAGCTTTTTTAAATTTATTGAACGGAAAAGTATTAATCAGTTAAGGGGTTAAATCTTTAAATCCAAATGTTCCATGATATAGCAGATCAAAAGAATTTTTATATATACTATTTAACATCTTGTAATTGTATGTTATAAATAGTCAATCTCAGAAATAAAATATGCATATCCAGAAAATTGTAAAAGGGAATCCTTTGACGATAATTTTATAGAAAAAAAAGAACTTCTCGACAAACATTCCTTTATGTTATAGCACTTTATACGCAAATCATTCGAAAGTATTACTGACAGTGGTTAGCATTAATGTTAATTTCTTACTCTCATTATTGCTTATTCTTTTTGTCATTATAATTCTCATTCAAAATATTTCTAGAAAATTCCTCTTTCAATGTGGTTAACGTCATCCGGGAAAGTATGAAATAAGGGAAATTTCATTATGCTTTGAAATATGTTTCATGGTCAATGACCGTTGTTACGGAGAGGAAGGGATTCATGTTAAATCTAATGAAATCCTGACGAAAATTATATGTATATATATATATATATATATATATATATATATATATATATATATATATACATATTACAAAAGTCGAAAGGAAAAATAACGAAAATCAGAAAAAAGATTTAGTTGTAAATTTTAAAATAATACATATTAACAGATAAATGCAGGAGCATAAGGAATTATACATTATTTAAAATTAAAACCACAAAAAGTTCCACGATGTCTGAGAAGGTCATTTTTGTACATAAACCAATTCCCTTCTTGAAACTGATTTTTATAAATAGCCAATATTAAGAATAAAAATAAATTTCCCATAAAATCTTTAAAAATATATTTTCCTGTTATTAAAGTTTATGAAATTATTCAGAAGTATTTACTGTCAGGCATTAGAATTACTCGTACGCAGTTTCCCAAATCATTCGCAAATATTTACATATAGTGGTAAGCATTATGCTTAGTTTCTTATTCTCTTTCTCGTTTATTACTCGTTTGGCATTCTCAAGCTCATTCCAAAAATTTCTAGAAGATTCCTCCTTCAATATGGTTAACTTCATCCGGTAAAATATAAATTGGGGGGGGGGGGATTTCATTACGTTTTGAAATATACTTTGTCGTTAACCCCTTAATTAATTATGGTTAATTCTTTTCCATTCAATAAATTGATAAACCACTATTATTTAAATAAAATATTCATAAAATCGAGTCTAAACATTTCCGCCTTTTAATAGTATGAAAATGTTCTTAAAAATAAAAGTGGTGTCAAAAAGCTTTAAATGATGCAATAAGCAAATTCGGTTTTCACGAACGGCATTCGTACAAACCCATTTAAGGGGTTAACTCCTTCGCGACGAAAGTCTTTACAAAATTCTTAATGTTTTTTTTTCACCGGTTTTTAAAAAGAGAAATTTGTGTGTTATTAAATCTAGAAAATACTGCGATTAAATAAGGCAAATTTTACAGTAAAATTTTATTGGTGAGAAAAAACAACTATTCTTAATCCTTTTTGCGGCACCTATAAGTGTAACTCGTCCCCAAAGAGTCAATGACTGCTGTTAAGGAGAAGTGGGGACTCGTGTTAAATTTAAGGAACTCCCGTCGAAAATTTTATTTTATTATTATTAATAATATTATATATATATGTAGACACACTCATACATATAGGTGTGTATGTAACCATGAATTGTGAAACAATATGTAAACCATTATATACATACATACATATATATATATATATATATATATATATATATATATAGACCACAAGGCCAGCAAAGGAAAAAACGTAGATCAGAGAAGCATTTTTAGTTCCAAATTTTAAAATAATGTACATTAACAGATAAATGTAGGAGCATAACGAATTATGCATTATTTAAAATAAAAACCATAAAAAGTTCCACATTGTGTAAGACGGTAAATTTGGACATAAACTAATTCCCTTCTTGAAACAGATTTTTATAAATAGCCAATATTAAGAATTAAAATAAAATCCCCATAATATCGAAAAAAAGATCAATTAAAGACATTTTTATAGTATTAAATTAACCTCTCAGGAAATATATTTCCCTTTTATTGAAGTTTATGAAAATATTTAGAAGTATTTCCTGACAGGCATCAAGATTACACCTAGGCATTTTCCTAAATAATTCAAAAATATTTACTGACAATGGTAAGCATAAATTTAAGTTTCTTAATCTTATTCTTGCTTATTATTCGTTTGTTTGTCATTCTCATGACAAAAATTTGTAGAAAATACCTCCTTCAATATGGTTAACTTCATCCGGTAAAATATGAATTAGGGGAATTTCATTATGCTTTGAAATATTTTTCTTTGTTAACCTTCCTACCCTGTTGAAATTTCACTCACTCTTGATATAAACATTTCACACCAGAATTATTAGTTAAAATATTTTTAATATGTTTAATTGACTTATTTCGCTGAAGCTGTTATTTAGCTTTCTTTATGAAAAAAGTTCTGGTTCGAATCGTATAAAACAGATTATAGTTATGGGTCGATTAGACCCATTCAGGGTAGGAAGGTTAATGACCATTTTTACGGAGAGGAGTGCAATTGTGTTAATTTAATGAACTCCCGACGAAATTTTTATATTTTTATTATTATTATAAATATTGTATTTTACCACAAAGCTAGCAGAAAAAAAACGAAGATCAGAGATAAGTCTTAGTTCCAAATTTTAAAATGATGTGCATTAACAGATAAATGCTGAAACATAAGAAATTATACATTATTTAAATCATTAAAACTATAATAAGTTCCACGATACTTAAAATGAGCATTTTGCACATAAATTAATTCCCCTGTCGAAATTGATTGTTATAAATAGCCAATATTAAGAATAAAAACATGTTTTCTATAAAATCGAAAAGAGATCCATTAAGATATTTTTATAGTATTAAATTAATATCTCAAGAAATAATTTTCCTTTTATTGAAGTTTATGTAATTATTCAGAATTATTTCCAGTTATTAAGATTACTCCTAGGCACTTTATCAAATCATTCACTAATATTTACTGACAGTGGTAAGCATTAATTTTACTCCCTTACTCTCATTCTTGCTTGTTATCCGTTTGTCATTCTCAATCTCATTCTAAAAATTTCTAGAAAATTCCTCTTTCAAAGCGGTTAATGTCATGCTGAAAAATATAAATTAAGTGGAATTTCATTATGCTTTGAAATATTTTTCTTCGTTAATGACTGTTGTTACGGAAAGGAGGGGACTCGTGTTAAATTTAATGAACTACAGACGAAAATTTTATATTATTATTATTATTATTATTATTATTATTATTATTATTATTATTATTATTATTATTATTATATTTTTTATCAAAACTTAGCAGAGGAAAAAAAGGAAGATCAAAACAAAGTTTCAGTTTTAAATTTTAAAATAATGCACATTTTAATCCTGCACAGACAGGATTTGATTACTGCACAACCAACTAAGAAGTGAACTTGGGTCCAATGCTAAAAATGGCCCAAATTTAATGAAATTTAGAAAAATTTTCTTAATATTGCATTTTCTGTAACTATTTTCTCAATAAACAAAAATTATTTTGGTTAACTTGGCAAGTTTATGATAATATAATACCTTTCGAATATTCCCAGGGGGGGGACGGAGGGGTAGCTAATATTTTAATGCGATGGGCACCTATTAAACCCTACAACCTTAGTCAGGCACAGATAAATGCAGGGACATAAGGTATTATACTTTAATTAAATTATTAAAACCGTAAAATGTTCCTTGATGTCTAAAACGTGCATTTTGTACATAAGCTAATTCCCCTCTCGAAATTGATTATTATAAATATAGGACAGTCAAATTGTCAGAAAAAAAGGCCGATAGATGCAAAAATTCTGCTAGAAAATTTTATGTTTTTAAAATGTTTATGGGGATGCTAGTAACAAGAATTAATGGTTTTCCAACAAAATATCTCGAGGCTAAAGTTTGTGGAGCCAAAAAACCCCAAAATTTTCGGACTTTTTTCAGTTTGTTGCCTGTAACTCGAAAATTATAATTTTTTTGCATAACATACTTAATTACAAAAAGAAAGAACATTAAATTCTCTATAAATTTTAATACAAAAACGTTTTTCTAAACCCATTACTAAGCGCGCTATGATTTTTTGAAAATGACACTTTTTTTTAACTTTACAGATAGTGAGTGACCTATTATTCGCCTCCTATCCCAAAAAACTTTTTTCATCGCTAACAATGAAAATTAAATACGCCTATTGATGAATAAGAAATGAAAGCTTTAAGAAAGGCGGACAGAAGAAGCACAAACCCTATAAGAAAAACAATTACAAAGTGAGGGAGGGCCGGAAATAATAAACGGGAATGCAGATGGAAAATAACAGCCATGTGACTTTCCCGAGCCGCTTTTGTTCAGATGCAAGTGTTCTTTTTTAAATACATACGCTTCTAATATGCTGCTATTCAGTTTATTGCATCTCTTCTCGTGCAGTAATGAAAAATGAGTGAGATCGACGCAAAATTGTGTTTCATTTGCCAAACGGCTTCAAATAGAGATACTCGCATTGTGAGCCAGAAAGAACTTGCCAAGCTTTTTGAAGATTGCGTTCAGCGTCAAAGTAATATTCTTCAAAAGTAATATTCATCAGTTTTTTTTTTTTTAATTAGCAAGGAAGAATACAGAATGATTGCGAAAAACATATGCGAATCAGAGAATGATAGCAGCATATGTCCGTCGGGGTGAAGATTCTACACAGAGTTTAGTTTGTCCCTCAGATCGAGCACTTCTTTCAAATTTCAAGATAATTGCTTCTTGTGTGAAGAAGGCAATCACGGTGATTTTAACGAAAAACAATACAAAAAGCCCTACTTAAAGAGATATTTGTTTCACAAAGTAATGAATTTAGAAGCGAAAATTACATTTTTGAGAGCTGCAGAAAAACATGGGAAATAATCGAAATTAATTGAAGAAAATAATTGAACGTATTCAGCACGAACCTGACTTGCAGATGCATGATATCATAGTTTTTGTCGCGTAAAATTAGATTAATCTGTAACAAGTTGAGAGAAAAGAGGGCATCGACCCGCCTCATCGTTGGCGAAGCCAATGTCAGTAACAAGAGCTGCTACATTTCATTGCTTAACCCTTTAACGTTTATTGGTTTCGCCACGAAACCACAAAATTTTAAATCCGATACGCAATACTGACACCGGTATTTTTATCTAAAAATATCCCTTTTATTATGTATGTGAAAAATCACGTTTTCTTATTTAGAAATATATTTGTTCTTAATTACCGGTGTCATTCATTTATTTCGACATCTTAGCAATGAAAATGCTATGATCGTTAAAGGCAAGGGTTAAAACAAATCAAAAATTTCAAAACAAGAATTTCAAAATAACAGAATTTAAGTTGAGCAGATAAAAGAAGAAGCTGATGTCATGATAGTTATCTCAGCCATTTCAAGAGCAGAATCTTTTGAAAGCGTCATAATTGTTGCAGAAGACATTGACTTTTTTGTGATCATGATGAGATTAGGCTATCAGCCCAAAAATCTGTTTTTCCAAAAGCCAGGAAGAGGTAACATTGAAACCAAGTGGTTTTTAACCATATCGTTCAAATACAATTACAACAATGTTCTTTTCACTCATGTAATCAGCGGATGCGATACAACATCTGCTCTTTTTGGGCAAAGAAAGTCAAAGTTTGGTAACACTTTGAAAGAACATGATCAATTTGGAGAAATAGCCTGCGTGTTCAATAAATTAGGTTCTACCCGTCAAGAAATCATCAGGGTTGGAGAAAAATTCCATATTGTGCTATACAGTGGATGAATAGATACCACACAAAAATTGAATAGCTTAATGTTCCAGTTATTTGGTAAATCTGCCACCAAAAGCAAAGTTCATTTTGTAAGACTACCACCAACACAAGAGGCTGCTCAGCATCTTTTTCTCTGATGTTATCATCAGGTACAAACTAGGTCTAGGAAACAACATCCTTCCTGAAGAATGGGGATGGACGATCTCTTTCAGCCAGTTCAAATGTGCCAAGACCCGGCATCTGAATCCTTGCTACATGTTATGTCATGTAGTTTTTTAAAAGTGTGCAGCAAAGCATGTTCTTTTCATAAATTAAGACTCAAATCCTGGGCAATTTGTAAAAAATGTAATTTGATCAACTACGAAAATGTCAACTACATTATTTATCCAGAAGGCGGGGATGTAAAAATATCACCGTAAGTATTTTTTACTTATATTCAGTTAAATCTATACTATTAACCGCAGTAAACGTCTGTCTGTCTGTACCGCTAAAAACTTTTCTGAACGGCCGAGTGGAGTGGCGCTCTGGGTGTCTATCGACTCGGGACGATTCGGCTTTTTGTGATAATGAATTTCGAGAAAATCGCACGGTGATTACCCGAGATATTAATTTAAAACTACCCGGGAAACGTGAAAAAAAATCCAAGTTCCGAGACGGTTCTCTGACGGAGCTCTCCGGTCGAAACTAGCTTTCCGCGGATGAAGAACCACGAAGGTGTCGAAAATACGAAAATTAAGGAGTTTTATATAACGTCGCATCCGCGCTGCAGATTCACGGATTTTAAAACAAATTACATATTCTTGAAGGAAATTTAAAGACCTTTCTGACGGTTTATTCGGTTTCAAGAAATACGAATATTAACTTTTTGAAAAAAACGTTTTTCCGAAAGCTTTCATTTTTCATTTTTCTCCGCAGAATTTTCGATCGAAAACTATCGAATTTTAAAATTATTCCGTCCTTTTTAATTTTGGAGGCACGACAAAGAAAAAAAAATACCCCCTCAAAGACGCTTCTGTCTAATTTCCAACGGTGTGTTTATTTTTGAAATATTCTAATATTAACCCTTTGAAAAAAAAATCGAGAAAAAGAGTCTCCGATCGTACAATTTTGTTTGCTTTTTCGACACTTTTTCCGCTCATATTTATATGAATAAAATCCCTAATTTTCAATATTTCTTTTCCATCTTTATACACCTCTTAGTGAATACATCGTTTTGTGTTGTGTCAAAATTTCAAAAAGATACAACGGTTAGAAGTATTTTTAAATCTGTAAAAACCGCGAAATTACGGCGTTAAACGGGCGATTTTTTTTCTGCCATATTTTTAGGTAAAAGTAGCCCTTAAAATCCTGTATTCTTCAATGATCTTTATATGTGTGTTTGGGGTACTGGTTTTACACCTTGCAAAAAATTTTTGAAAAAATAGGGAGGCCGTAACTGTTTTTTAAATAATATAATAGGCGAATTTTTTAATTTAAATTATTAAATGTGAAAAAGGAAAAAACTAAAAATTAAAATTTTTGTACAAAATATGCATATTTTTACACGAAAATTATACTCGAGGAAAATTATACTCGAGCCCTCTGTGTGAACTCTAGAAGGTTTATACTAATAATACACAATTGTGAAAAATTTTAAAACATTTTGTTAAATAATTTATAAAAAGTATTTTCGTTATTTATTTTAAATTGTATTTATTTATTTGATTATTTTGTTTTGTAAAAGCAGCTGTAAAATTGAATATTTTGTAACATTATATTATAGAAAGATAGCTATATTCAGAAAAAAAGTTATTCGAGGAAAAGTCTTAAATGCTTTGCTAAATAAAATAATTTGAAAGATATAGATACAAAATATTACACATAAAATGTCTCATTATTTAAATGAACCTGTTTTTTCTTTGTGGTCAGCGGTAACGATCGCCTAGTGTGCACTGAATCAAGAAAGCCACAGGATGATTGATGGTTTGTGGTCAGCGGTTAGAAAACGCAAGTGTGCACCGGGCCTTAGAGAGATTATTTTTTTCAGAAAGGGTCCGCCTAGTACCTAATAATGTACCCTGGGGTAATAACGCCAGGCGGGGTAATAACACCAATTGCTTATATTTTTCATAATTATGAAATAATCAGGTAAATGACACCCATGTGCTCTGCGCAGAAGCGTTTTGAGTCATATAAATCGCAAAAAACAGCTTCAAGTTAATTTGTTTCATTTTTAGGTCTTATTGTTTTTACAAGCAACTAAAATTAACTCTTGATCTAAAATTTGCGAGATAAGGTTTTTGATCTGTAGACCATATTTTTTATCCAGAAATACTTTGTTTATTACATAAATTTGTAGTGTATTCCATATACTTTCAAATTGTTGTAGAAGATTTTGGATATCTTCTCGAGATAATTTGTAGTTTAGGATTTACTGCGCAATAAGTATTCCGGGGTAATAACGCCAGGGATTGGCGTTATTACCCCGGTTGATTCCCAACAGTGGCCGAACTATATCCGAAGAGGGTTTATATATTAATATGGGACAGCATTATCATCATTGTTGAAATGGTAAGATTAAGGGAGGGGTACCGAATACTTAAAAATAATCTTTCTATTTTATTTTTTATTATATTATTATTATTATCTTTTACTAATGTAAAAAATAATTTTTAACTCTTGTAAATAAAACTCTATCAAAATGTTTTCGATATTCAAATTCGAACATCTTCAAAATCAGGTTTCTTTTAAATTTCCACTGGATTGTTCAATTGAGTTCGAAATTTTAACTCTCCGCTTTCTCAGCGTTCGGTTTTCCAAAACTTTATAAATTTAACCTTTAACTGATGTGACAGAAATTATAACGTATGAATGTGATGCGGCTTGTGAGACCACAAAATTGAAAGATGAATAAAAGGCGGGAATAAGTCATAGGATTGTGTTTTTGTACTAAACTTTTTATACAAGAGTATTATACTTAATATTCACCTATTTAGTCTCTGGTGATAGTACTAAAATTCCAAACGAAACAAAATTTCGGTAGTGTTTGCAGTTAAATTGAAAATTACAAGTTGAACTAAAAATATAGTGGTCTACGAGACCGGTAACATTAGTTAAAGATTAAAATGCGATCCATGATTAAAAATCATAAAATACTGTTCCTGCGCTAAACTTTTTGTACAAAATTAATTCTAATTAAATTTAATCTATTGAAATATTTCGAACAATATTACGAGAACTCCAAACGAAAGAGAATTTCAGTTGTAACTATAGTTAAACTGGAAAATACAAGTTAAACGCTATTTTTGGGGGGGGGGGGGGTGTACAATGTTCAGTCAGATTGCCAACAGCACCTATAGGTTAATTTTGTTGCTAATATAGAGATAATGATATATAACCATATGAATTATGTATAAAATTGAATAAGAGATCTCTTATAATATTAATTAATAATAATAATATTTTTTAATCAAATAATATTTTTTAATCAAATATTTTATTCAATTTATTAAAAATTTATTAAAGCATGCTCTTTAAAACGTCGACAATTTAACTGTAGGTTTGGGAATCCGCATTAGTGTGGAGTTATGGGTTAAAAACTATTTACTAGATTACAATAATAGTATTAACCTTTAACTGCTGTGACAAAAATTGTCGCATAACTTACTGTGAGCGGCCTGTCAGACCGCTTAATCTAACGATGAATAAAATGTTAAATTAACTTTTAGAATATTATTTTTGTATAGAACCTTACATACAGGACTATTATAAATAAAATTCAGCTATTCAAAAGTCTCTAGAGGTAGTAACAGGACTCCAAATGAAACAAAATTTTCCCGGTATCTATAGTTAAACTAAAAATTGCAAGTTAAACTCTGAAACTTGAAAAACTCAGCGGTATGTGTGACGCTAACAGCAGTTAAGGTTTAACAGAAATATTTATTAAATATAACTCTAGTTATTATAAAACTTCACATGATTAAAATATTACATTTTACGGGACTTTTTAAGCAAAGAGAGACACAGAATGTTATATTCTGTTGAAGCTCCCTCTCACTTCTTTTTCTTTCACTTTTACAAAAAAATCAATATTTTTTATCGCATAGAATGCGTACATGGGAATATAAATACTGATTCAAATAATCCGTGCAATGCTTCAAATAATTCTATTTAAATGGTCATTTTTAAGCAAAACGTAGCTTAGAATCTGATATTCTTTTGCCTCCTGCCCCCGCCACCACCACAGCTTTCTTTTTCTTTCAGAGTCACAAAACAATAGTACATTTTCAATAGCTTAGAAATTGCAATTTGTCAATTTCTAGAACTGTAGAGTTTGTATTTTTAGAATTGGGCAACCTACATGACATTATTCTATCTTATTTTATAATTTTGTTTGCATGGCGTTATTACCCATATAGGTGGGTATTAACGCCAAATAGCATTAGTAAAAAAAAACGCCATTACATTTTATGAATACATATCTGTTAAATTATTTTATTTTATATAGATAGTCAATAAGTTGCTGTATCAGATCCTATATTTGTTTGAAAAATACAATCTAAAACTAAGCCGTGAAAATTAGTAGAACCTTAACGTGGCGTTATTACCCCAGGGTACCTTATTAATGTTCTCCACTAAAGCTCTAAATACACGAAAAGTTACAATGATCTTAATGTTTTTACAATGTTACCGTTGTAATTAATCATTATTGTTATCATGCAAATACTTATAATTTAAATAAGTTACATTAAAAAAGTTAAAATAATGGAAAATTTTGTCAATTTTTAGTTTTTGCAATCTTTCCACTAAGTTAGAAAAAAAGGGTCAATTTCAGAAAGCTGTAGCGCGCTTAATAATGGCTTTAAAAAAACAGTTTTAGAATGAAATTTGTAGAGAAGTTAATGCTCTTTCTTTTTGTAAGTGAGTATATTACGCAAAAATTTTATAATTTTTGAGTTATAGACAAAAAACTGAAAAAAGTCCGAAAATTTTGTGGTTTTTTGGCTCCACAAAATTTAGCCTCGAGCTATTTTGTTGGAAAACCATTAATTCTTGTTACTAGCATCCCTATAAACAGTTTAAAAACATAAAATCTTCTAGCAGAATTTTTGCATCTATTTATGACAATTTGACTGTTTTTTGTCTATTGTCTATTAGACAATATTAGGAATAAAAATTAATTTCCGCTAAAACCGAAAAGGGATCTATTAAAGACATTTTTATAGTATTAAATTAACCTTTAAATAAATAATTTTCCTTTTATTGATGCTTATGAAATTATTAAGAATTTTTTATATACATTAGGGTTACTCCTGGGGACATTTTTCAAATCAATAGCAAATATTTGCTGACAGTTGTAAGCGTTATTTTCAGATTCGTACTCTCATTCTTGCTTATTGTTCGTTTGTCATTCTCATTCTCGTTTCAAAAATTTCTAGAAAATTCCTTTTCCAACACGGTAACAATCAGCCAGTGAAGTATGAATTATGAAGAATTTCATTATGCTTTGAAATATCTTTCATCGTTAATGATTGCTGTTACGGAAAGAAGGGGACTCGTGTTAAATTTAATGAGTTCCCGACGAAAATTTTATGTCATTTTTATACCACAAGTCTATCAAAGAATAGAAAAAAAAGTTAGAAAAATTAATATCAGAGAAGGTTTTTCAAATTTTAAAATAATGTACATTAATTACTTAACTGATCAATATTTTTGAAAAACACTTACAAATAATGCCTTTTTCTTTTTCTTTCTTTCTTTTTTTTTTTTTTTTTTTTTTTTTTTTTGTTTTTTACAAAATTTTAAATTTTTTATCACAGATTTTTAGAAACAAAAAGTTTTTCCTAATTGAACCAGAAATATGCCCGGAAATAATAATGCAAAATTTACAATAAAAATTTCCTGGTGAGAATAATAAATCATGAATGGAATATGGATGCCCGTGCTTTGTACGCGCAGATCATGATTGGCAAAAACACATTGCCCGTATGATTTACTGGGAAATCAGAGAAGCGGTTATCAGATAAACGCTGAAACAAACAAAAAAGTACACACTTTTTAACCCATTAGTGCCTAGCGTCCTATTTTTGGGACAATTAAAAAAAATTCAAGTAAGCGCATTCCACACCAGTAAAAAGGAGTATAAATATACACTTTCTCTCTCGGTACAAAGTCCTCTATAAAATAATATAAAAGTTATTCTTGCTTTAAAAGTGGTGGGAAAATGCAAACTTTGAATTTTGACGAAGAAAATATTTCAGGCACTAATGGGTTAAATTGTTAAAACTATAAAATTCCACGATGTCTAAGATGAGCATGTTGTGCATAAGCTATTTCCCCTCTCAAAATTGATTACCATAAATAGCCAATATTACGAATAAAAATATATTTCCCATAATCAGAGAAGCGGTTATCAGATAAACGCTGAAAAAAACAAAAAATCATATACTTTTTAAATTGTTAAAACTATAAAGTTCCACGATGTCTAAGACGAGCATTTTGTGTATATGCTATTTCCCCTCTCAAAATTGATTACCATAAATAGCCAATATTACGAATAAAAATATATTTCCCATAATCAGAGAAGCGGTTATCAGATAAACGCTGAAAAATACCAAAAATTATATACTTTTTAATTTGTTAAAACTATAAAGTTCCACGGTGTCTAAGACGAGCATTTTGTGTATATGCTATTTCGCCTCTCAAAATTGATTACTATAAATAGCCAATATTACGAATAAAAATATATTTCCCATAATCAGAGAAGCGGTTATCAGATAAACGCTGAAAAAAACAAAAAATTATATACTTTTTAAATTGTTAAAACTATAAAGTTCCACGATGTCCAAGACGAGCATTTTGTGTATATGCTATTTCCCCTCTCAAAATTGATTACCATAAATAGCCAATATTACGAATAAAAATATATTTCCCATAATCAGAGAAGCGGTTATCAGATAAACGCTGAAAAATACCAAAAATTATATACTTTTTAATTTGTTAAAACTATAAAGTTCCACGATGTCTAAGACGAGCATTTTGTGTATATGCTATTTCGCCTCTCAAAATTGATTACTATAAATAGCCAATATTACGAATAAAAATATATTTCCCATAATCAGAGAAGCGGTTATCAGATAAACGCTGAAAAATACCAAAAATTATATACTTTTTAATTTGTTAAAACTATAAAGTTCCACGATGTCTAAGACGAGCATTTTGTGTATATGCTATTTCGCCTCTCAAAATTGATTACTATAAATAGCCAATATTACGAATAAAAATATATTTCCCATAATCAGAGAAGCGGTTATCAGATAAACGCTGAAAAAAACAAAAAATTATATACTTTTTAAATTGTTAAAACTATAAAGTTCCACGATGTCTAAGACGAGCATTTTGTGTATATGCTATTTCCCCTCTCAAAATTGATTACCATAAATAGCCAATATTACGAATAAAAATATATTTCCCATAATCAGAGAAGCAGTTATCAGATAAACGCTGAAAAATACCAAAAATTATATACTTTTTAATTTGTTAAAACTATAAAGTTCCACGGTGTCTAAGACGAGCATTTTGTGTATATGCTATTTCGCCTCTCAAAGTTGATTACTATAAATAGCCAATATTACGAATAAAAATATATTTCCCATAATTAGAGAAGCGGTTATCAGATGAACGCTGAAAAAAACCAAAAATTATGTACTTTTTAAATTGTTAAAACTATAAAGTTCCACGGTGTCTAAGACGAGCATTTTGTGTATATGCTATTTCGCCTCTCAAAATTGATTACTATAAATAGCCAATATTACGAATAAAAATATATTTCCCATAATCAGAGAAGCGGTTATCAGATAAACGCTGAAAAAAATCCAAAAATTATATACTTTTTAAATTGTTAAAACTATAAAGTTCCACGGTGTCTAAGACGAGCATTTTGTGTATATGCTATTTCCCCTCTCAAAATTGATTACCATAAATAGCCAATATTACGAATAAAAATATATTTCCCATAATCGGAGAAGCGGTTATCAGATAAACGCTGAAAAAAACGAAAAAGTATGTACTTTTTAAATTGTTAAAACTATAAAGTTCCACGATGTCTAAGACGAGCATTTTGTGCATATGCTATTTCGCCTCTCAAAATTGATTACTATAAATAGCTAATATTACGAATAAAAATATATTTCCCATAAAATCGAAAAGGGATCCAATAAATACATTTATACGGGACTAAATTAACTTCAAGAAATATATTTTTTCTTTTATTACTGTCTATTAAATTATTCAGAAGTATTTACCGACAGTAGTTAGCTTTATTCCTATTTTCTCCCTATCTTGTCTTGTATATTATAAGTGTATCATTCTCAAGTTTATTTCAAAAATGTTTTGTAAATTGCTTTCTGAATGAGGTAAAAGCCATCAAAATAAATATGAAAAGCGATGGTTATGCAATATGCTTTGAAATATTTCTGTGTAGTAATGATTGTTTTTATGGAAAAGAGTTTATTTAGTTTAAATTGAAAGAACGAAAGGCGTTTTCAAATTTGTCTTCAAGTTTTAAAGAAATTCAACTTGTTTTATAAGATAACACTGAAAACCATTATTGTTTTAAGTGAAAACTGTTACGAAAATTGCCCGTTTTAACCGTGTTCTCGTTTTATCCATTCTGGTACTAATGTTATTTCTATTATATAACGATTTCGATTATAGAAGATATTTATTATTAATGTATTTTATTATGCTGTGTTCGACAATGCAACATGTCCCATAAATATTAGGACAAACTTTAAGATTAAATAGGAGACATCACAAAGATTGAGAATTGCACACCAACCCATGGTCAGAAACGTTTTCTAGGCGCGGTTGTGACGACACAAAGCATAAGAAAGAAAGGACATGAACAGAGGATGAAAACATGTTTATTATCCTTAGTGCTAAAAAATGCAGGTTCAATTGGGGAAAGTATTAAGGAACTTGTTTCACGCATCGTGGCAGTTGATGGGGAATTTCAGGACATTCGCGGTATTCTTTAGAGAACATTAAACCTTCTATGCACCGAAAATGCGCCTCCATGCATCACATATCGGAGACGTAATTTCAAACCCATACTTTAATGACGATCTTCGCCTCTTTAATGTTCTTTTATCTTAGTTTTCTGCTGTACTAAGGATAATAAAGATATTTTCTCTCCTTATTTGTGTTCTGTATTTCTTGTGATTTTTGTCGTCACTACCGTGCCAGGAAGACGTTTCCGATCGTGAGTTACTACATTAATCTGAATCCTTGTGATGACCCCTGAATCCACTTGAAGTTTGTTCCAATATTTCTGGGACACCTTGTATATGGAATTAGAACTCAATTCAAATGAATTGAACTTATGACCACAATGGAACTGTAGTGTCCTTATTGTTTTCCTTGTCCCCTAGACAATATTTATCTGTAGTTCACCATCCCGCCCCATGTCACGTTTACTAGCGGGTTCAGGTTTAGGAGAATTTTCTGTAATATATACACATTTATGCGTGTGTGTGTGTAAATGGTACACGTGCATTCATTGTGCTTACTCATATAAATACCATGCACGTAAGTGCATGTACACATATGTACGCACAGATAAATCTTTTTTTCTCACCAAAATTATCAAACATTCATTATCCAAGTTTCAAAAACTATCATTAAAAGCGTGTCATAAGAAAATGAAATTCGAGTTCATTATGCATGCGAAGAAATTTGCATCTATATAAACACTGTGTTTATATTTTAACACATTTCTTCAAATAACTCCACTTTTATGTATTTTCTTTTTTCTTCCTCTTTTTTTTCTTTTTCTTTTTCTTTTTTTTTAAAAAAATACTTATTTACAATTTCATCGCGATTTAGTATTTGTGGTTTTCGAGTCGTAGGTTTGCCTACGTTATTTAAAAAATAATTCTTTTACTTCAGATATTTGCTAAAATTCAGACATTAAACGTATGAATAATAGGGTGGGCCGAAAAATTTTTTTTTCGATTTTCATTGATGGCGGGTGCGGAAAAGTGGCCACTGGTGGCACTCAGTTCACACAAAAAAATTGAAATTTTTTGGTCTTTTCCTTACCCTGCCGTAAATGGCTTGAAGTTTTGCAAAAATGCTTATTTTTTAACTTTTTTAGCTAAAAAGTTGAAAATGTTAAATTAAATTTATTTTGGTTGTATTTACTTGAAAACCTACTTACCAAAAACTATCCAAACAAATCGTTTGAAATTGAAATATATAATTAGTGCATAATTTTGTCATTTGAAATTTTATGAAAATCGGATGTATAGCTCAATAACAGGGACAATCAAAAGTATTCCGTTACATTACGAACAATAGAAAAATATAATTTCAAGTGCATTTTAATGATATTACACTCTTTCGAATAAAATAAAATTGATATGCATCAATGAAGTACACTAAAATATTTTTGCTAAAATATACATTCTGTACATTCTATGGTACAAAGAATATGTTTTATTCATTTACATGGCCACACAAATGTATTCCATTACATAAGAGGGAAATATTTGGGGCGCGTTCTAATTATAATTAAACTTTTTCGCGTTTTATGAAATTGATATGGGTTGCTGAAAATTACTACTAGTTACTTCTTATATAGTAGAAAGCAGATAATATTTACAAGAACACACAAAAGATTTCGGCTACTATACTGTATCCGAAGTACTGTATATTATTACACCAAGATCTGAATATTTTTAAAACTTTATTATACTACGAACGCACTTCCATTTGCTACGCTTGATTGCGCAATTTTCGACTTGTTTGCAAATAGCGTTGTAAAAATACTTTCATTAACGTGCATTAAGTAACTCATTCATATTACGCTACGAATGTATGTTATTCATTACTATGCTAAATGTAATAAGTTCTACTGTTCTAATGCTTATTTGTGAAATTTAATAAAAGATCTGGTAAGGTATCTCAAAATTAACTACAAACATGAAATAAACCAATGTTTAACACGAAGAAATTGTTTAATTATACAAAAATATTATTTCGTTTTAATAAAGGAAAGTCTCACCTTTAATATTATTCACAGACTCTCAAAAATAAAAACAAAATGTCACTAAAAAAAAAAAAAAAAAAAAAAAAAAAAAAAAAAAAAAAGATGTTTAGATCCCGAAAGACTTTCCCTTATTTTATATTTTTCATTGATTGACGATGTAAAATTCAACATTTTTTCTTCTATACCCAGAGGTATTTGAGACATAAGACACGATTTAATAGTACTTGTATGAAAAGATCTCCTTCAACCCAAAGGAATACAAAATATTTTGAAAATCTCAAAGAAAAATAACTATTAATACATTTTGTTTTATTAGCTCTTTTAGATACTTTTAAATTAGTTTATTTTGTTTTTATTGTTTTACATATTTTTTTTAAATGAATAGATCTGGTTAATTAATTCAAAACTGATAACAAACATCATATAAACAAATGTTTAACTTGATAAAAGTGTTTAAATACACCGAAATATTACTTCGCGAAATAAAGTAAAGTTTTAACTTCAAACAAATACTGGCAAGCTCTGAAAAATAAAAACAAAATTTCACACACACACACACAAAAAAAAAACATTGTTAAAAGAAATTCAGTTTCCGAAAAACTTTCCTTATTTTATATTTTTCATTGATTGGCGATGCAAAATTCCACATTGTTTATTCTATATTCAGAGGTATTTGAGACATAATACCCGATTAGATAGTTCTTGTATGAAAGATCTCCTTCAACCCAAAGAAATACAAAGCATTTTGAAAATCTCAAAGAGAAATAACTATATATATATTCTGTTTTATTAGTTCTTTTAGAAACTTTTAAAATAGTTTATTTTCTTTTTATTATTTTACATAATAGTTTAACCTCTTCGCTACTGGCGATTATTACAATATTTTTAATTATTACTGAATTATTTCTTCTCTCGTTTGACTTCAGAGCGAGATTTTTGTTTTATTTTCATTAGCTCGAATCATAGAATTCGAAACATATTATTCTTATATCGAAATTTCATTTATGTTTGAGTATCATTAATAAAATGGGACAAAACTGATGTACCCATTTGGGTACTTAGGGACTGAAGAGGTTAATCCTTTAACGTTCATTGGTTTTTCTACGAAACCACAAAATTTTAATTCGGATACAGGGCCTGATTATCAACGGGGCACTCTCCCACCAGAAAAAGTAAATAGAAATTTTTTCCTTATTCATGATAGTAATTTTGACTGAAAAGGGCGTTTAAACAAGGCGAAAATTTCTATGTAATTTTACTGGGGAGAGAGTGCCCCGTTAGTAATCAGGCTCTGTTCGGATATGCAACACTGACACCGGAATTTTTAACTAAAAATATCCATTTTATTATATATGCGAAAAGTCACTTTTTCATATTTGTTCGCCATTACCGGTGTCATTCATTTATTTCAACATCTTAGCAATGAAAAAGCTTTGATCGTTAACCTCTTCAGTCCCCGAGTACCCAAATGGGTACATCAGTTTTGTCCCATTTTATTAATGATACTCAAATATAAATGAAATTTCGATATAAGAATAATATGTTTCGAATTCTAAGATTCGAGCTAATGAAAATAAAACAAAAATCTCGCTCTGAAGTCAAACGAGAAGAGAAATAATTCAGTAATAATTAAAAATACTGTAATAATCGCCAGTAGCGAAGAGGTTAAAGGGTTAAAAAATCAGTCAGTAAACATTCGCTCGTCTTCCTGTGCCTCAGATAATTGCAGGCATTCAATCATTAAATATATGAAGATTAACTTTTAGGTGCATTCGTATTTATGTAAATACGTAGCGCTTATAGTCGTCGTTCTGTGCATCCGTCCGTCTGACCATCTGTATATAACAAAGAAGAAAATACCCATCCGAATCGTTTAAAAGTTAAAATATAAAACTGCTGAATAATTTCACCGAGTCATTTCAAATTTCATGAAAAGCGGATGCATAGTTCAATTACAGGGAGAATCAAATTTATTTCGTTACATTACGGCCAACGGGAAAACAATTTCAAGTTCATTCTAATGATGTTTCACTCTTTCAAACATAATAAAATTGATGTGCATCTAAGAAGTAGATACAAAATTATGCATTTTGTACAATCTGTGGTATAAAGAATATTTGTTATTACTTTACATGTCCACACCAAATTATTCCATTACATAATGGTACAGTGGAAAATATTGGTTGAGGGCCCACTTTATGTATAATTAAACTGTTTCGTATTTTAAGAAATAGATATAGGTTTCTGAGGTTTACTACATGTTACTTCTTATATAATAGAAAGCAATTAGTATTTTCAGGGATGCGTAAGTGATTTCGGCAGTTATACTGTATCCAAAGTGCTGTATACTGTTGCGTATATAGGGTTCTTTCGATCTTATGGTTAGACAACTTCAAACTCTTTTCTCTTAGAAAAGTAGAAAATAATTTATTTACAGATCTTCAGAACAACAGAGTCTTCGAAACTCACAAATATTACTAGATATTCAAAAATAACTGTTCAAATCTATCGTGCAAGTACATATATAGGTCCCAGAGACTCTTTATACAATGTCTCAACACTAAATAACATTCAAAACAAGGTAGAGAAAACTCAAGCAAACTTGCTTAAACAATCGCAGCTCACTCAATGACTGACTGGTAAATAATAACCACAGCAGCTCGTATTGCTCTCCTTATATAGGCTCGCAGCATGTGCTGGAAATTTCTACAACCTTCTCGAATAATCTACAAAACTACGGAACAACATTCAATGTATCAGCACATCTAAAGGGGAGTTACCATAGAGAGGGAAGGGTTACCATCGCCAACAATCGCCAAGTTTGTCGCCAACTTGACGCTATATCGCCAAATTTGGCGACCAAAATTAGTCGTCAAAAGTGACGCCAACTTGGCGATATCTTTAATATTTCGCCAATCTGCCGTAGACATACACTGAAAATAATCGACAAGTTTGCTTGATAACAGAGACAATGTAACAAAAACTAATATTAGTAAAGGAATGGAGCTTAATAAGATTATTTACATTATTTTACAGCACAAACACTAACTATTTACAAAATTCGTAACAATACTTTTACACCAAGATCTGAATATTTTAAAAACTTCGCTGTAGTACGAACGCACATCATTTTCAACGCTTGACATGTAATTTTGGACTTGTTTGCAAATAGCGTTGTGAAAATACTTTCAGAAACGTGAATTATATTTTAATTATTTATATTACGCTACGAATGTACGTTACCCGTTACTTCGCTAAATGTTTAAGCTCTACTGCTCTAATGCAGATTTGTAAAAAAAAAAAAAAGATCTGATAAATTAATTCATAATTAATAACAAACATGAAATAAACATGATAAAATGGTTTGTAAACACCGAAATATTATCTGGTTTTAATAAAGGAAAGTCTTATCTTTAAAAATTACGGACAGACTCTGAAAAAATAAAAAGTAAATATCACTGAAGCAAAAATATATTGTTAAAAGAGGTTCAGTCGTCGAAAGCGTTAATTGACATGCTGACTAAATTTTGCATTGATTAACGATGCAAAATTCTTTACATTGTTTCTTCTATACCCAGGGGCATTTGAGACATAAGATTCGATTAGATATTTCTTGTATGAAAAGATCTCTTTCAAACCAAAGAAATACAAAATATTTTGAAAATCTCAAAGAAGAATAACTATTAATACATTTTGTTTTATTAGTGCTTTTAGAAAATTTTAAAACAGTTTTTATTTTATTATATTACAAAATAGTTTAACCCTTCTCTGCACGGTGTGCCATATATGGAACATACCAATAAAACCCTTCTATTTTCCTAAAGATCTTAAATTTAGATTATCTGGGCTTTGTGGCAAATGTGGAATATTCAAACGAAGAGTTTTCTACCAGTTTTTCTCACTTGATGGCAGTACCTCACTAGTTATTAAGTTTTTATTTAAAAAAAATCAAGTCTGCATCGTATACAACATTAGAATTTACTTCAACTTTTTCATCCAAAAATATTGAAAGTACCGCAAGATAAAATATTAGATATTCGAGTATATCACATATTTATTATCAAAGTTGTTTGAAACTAAATTATTTCAGTACATCAGCTTGAAATATTGTTCTTGTGTTTGTGCCAGATATGGAACATAGAGCATAAAGCCCATATAATATTCTAATGCAAAATGGTGCACAATGATTAAATCAATGCAAAATGATTTGTATCTGATAATGATGATCAGTCTTTTGGGGTTTCTGATTTTAGCTGGGATGATTCAACATACTTTCCAGCTAAAAATAGAACGGAAAATGCTATTTCTTCATATGAATCAGACATTGACTGCATGATAACAACAAATGTGATCTAAGAAATTGATTCAACTGCCACAGAAGATATATTTTCGTAATTAAAGCAGTTTTAAAGTTCACTAAAAGAACTATATAAAAGTTAAAATCAACAAGTGAAATTCAACAATATTAAAGTCACACGCTTTTCCGCAGGACCGACATTGTTATGTGCCGGGAATGTGTGTGTGGGGGGGAGGGGGGGGAGGATTGAATTTCTAGACTAAACAAACTTTCAAACTATCTGTGTAGTACATCTAAATGTTCTTGACAAATGCCCCCCCCTTCCCGGACAGTCTGAATTCAACACTGTATATATATAATCAAAAGCATCAATTAAGAGAAAGATTGTTTATTCTTTCAGATGCTGCAGATATCCCTGTTGGACCCAATGTTGATAGAAAAAAGTCACAAAAGATAGAAAAATACGTCAAGCGCAAATAAAATACACAGCAAATAATTCCTTAAATGCTGAAATTATGGCTCTGGATACTCAATATCATTTTTATCCTTTTTCTTAACCCTGAACTTTTCAATCTTATTTCAGAAGAGAAATTAGATACGGCATACAAAAGGATCTTTCTCAACCTCTACAAATTTCGATTACAGCTATTACTGGAGTAGTGTTTTAGGTAACCAAATAATTAAAAATCCAATGCCAGTCAAAAAATTTGAAATAAAATCGGCAATTTTCACATTTTAATGATAATACTAAAGAAATAGGCATGAAGGTCCATGATAGACTTTTTGAATTAAGGTCTCTAATAGCGTTTATCAGGGAAGTGAGATACATCCCCAGTAGCTAAACAATATTGGCTACATCTTGGAGTAATATTGGCACATTGGCACAATATTGGCTTGAAATATTGCTCCATTATCTGGATGTTTACATTTGCCCTTATTTAACCAATATTTGCAGCCAATATTACGCCAATATTGGGGTTTCATTGGAAATATTGCCAATAAAACGCCAATATTGGTTAAGTATTGGAATTTAATTGGAAATATTTCCAATGAAACACCAACATTTGTACAATATTGGCGTCTTATTGGCAATATTTCCAATGAAACCCCAATATTGGCATAATATTGGCTGCAAATATTGGCTAAATAAGGGCAAAATGTAAACATACCAATATTGGAGCAATATTGATATTTTATTGAAAATATTTCCAATAGATGAAATATTGGCGCAACGTTGGACCAATATTGGTTTGCTACAAGGGATTATATATCACCTGATTTTAATCAAGATTCGCAACAGGAGCTTTTAATTGAATTTTGTATTTCTAACTTTGGAGGGAAAAAAAGGTTCAAAATTGATTTCTTTCTTTCCAGGGTGCGTAGTCATCAAGAACCTCAGAGGATTTTAATTCTTTTAGTATCAGAAATTCTTTAAAGTATTGGTTGTTACATCTAAAAAAAAAGGATTTCATTTTCGTTAAAAAAAACAAAAACAAATATTACATAATAAAAATTCTGGTAAAAGGTCCTTACAAGGTCCTTCCGGACTACGCACCTTTCTTTCTTTCTTTTTTTTTTTTTTTTTTTTTTTTTTTTCGAATATTTCAATGTGAATTTAACTCTACGGAAAAACAATTGCTTGCCCCTCAGAGCCTCTAATAAAATTTTAATACATAATATAATCTTTTTGTATATATAATACACCAGTATTGTGAGCTTTATGCCACATTTGTACAATAATGTAAATATCTCATTGTGCGCATTGGGATACATATGGCACATACCACAAAAATCCATATTTAAAAAAAAATATATATGAAGTCAGAATTTTTTTTATTATTTTTCCAGCATTTGTGACTACTAAAAGTAAGCAAAATATTTTTTTCATAAAGAAAAGAAAAATCGTGCAGTGAAGGGTTAACCCTTTCAGGGGCAGAGCACTTCTACTCTTAAAATGCTAAAATCATTGACTGACATCGAAATTTAAAATGAAAGTCATTTCAAAATACATAAAAGCTTTTCTTCACGTACTTGATCAATTTAAAATTTTCATTTCAAAATTCTGGTGTCGATGTGACGCTTTTGAATATTTTTATACCACCGCCCTTCAATGGGTTAAAAAACCTGTCAGTAAATATTTCAAGTTTTGAATGCTTAACCCCTCACCAACGGGAGCCGATTACGAAGTTTTCAATGTTTAGTCACTGGTTTTTAAAAACAATTATTTGTGCTTTCTTAAACCGAAAAAACTCTATGATTAAACAAGATAACTTTTACAATAAAATTTTACTGATAAGGATGAACAAGGATTTTAAGCATTTTTTGCGGCACGTTTACGGATTGCTTGTCCCCAAGAATTTAACCATTTAAGAGCACACACTAGTCACGCGGTAAAAGCCGAGCTCTAATGTAAAGTCTATGGGGGCGTTCTTTTCGAATATCTCGCTGAAATTTTTATATTTTTACATGATTTCTTTGCACAAGATAGCTGAGGACGATCCACAACCGGCCTAGTTTTTACTTTTTCAGTTTTCGTTTCAGATTTTCTTTAAACAATTACTTAAACTTTCGGAACCGGTTTAAACCGGTTCTGAAATTGAAACTATCGTAATATAAAAAATATATAAGCAAAATCGAAAAAGTAAAAACTAGGCCGGTTGTGGATCGCCCTCAGCTATCTTGTGCAAAAAAATCATGCAAAAATATTAAAATTTGAGCGAGATATTTGAAAAGAACGCCCCCATAGACTTTACATTAGCGCTCGGCTTTTACCGCGTGACTAGTGTACGCTCTTAATGGTCGCGTTAAATTACGGTAAAAAAAAAAAATTGAATTCATTATTGCCACCACTTAAAAAATATTCATCTTATTTAATGACAAGCAAAATAATACCAGAATAAATATTTTATAAAACTAGTGGGAATCAAACAATTCTGAGCAAAACCCGTGAAACTTGCAGCCCATGAATGTCTCGAGTGCGACGATTAAGTGGTTAACTTTGATAATTAGTAATTTGCTTATAAATTCTGAAGTATTTCAGGACCTCAGAAGACAAGCGGTGCAATCGACAAACATTTCATTTGAATAAATTGAGTTAAAAAATAATTTACGTTAAATCTGAATATCAATAATAATTGACTGAATTGAAATGGAAAACAATAGCTTGTTTCATTGTGGTCTTTGAACTCTTTTTTTCAATAACTGTAAAAAATGTAGAGAAAATTTTTTCTTTAAATTTATAATTAGTTAATAATGATCATTATTCGGCTAAAGTGGTTGATCTCTAGAACACAGTATATAGTTATAAAATCACTTATATCCTTTACAGAAGTGAAAAAAGGATGTTTACAGGTCGTCCGTGCGCTTAAATAAATTTTCTCCATTTTATCATTTGTACCCCTTGGTTTCTGGAGTTCTCATACTCTATATGGCCAAAGCTAACCGACCACTTGCGATTTTTGATGTTTTGTCAAATATATAGAAAAATACATGAGGAATTATCTTGAAACGCGCGGTTTGTAAACAGAATAAATAGTACAGCTCATATTACAGCTCATATACTCTCATATACTCCGCGAAGATTTTTTTCCCGAAACTCCATAGAGGACCGTCAACAAATTTAAAATGAAAGAATATCTTTTGGATAATTCTGTCGAAACTAATGTAGCAAAAGCATTCAAGCTGTTTATTATGAGTAAGTGGTTGATTCTAATAAACTGTGTTCATTTTTATGAGAGTTGCCTATATTCCTTAAAAAACAGTCTCGAATTTTGCCAAGTTTGTTTGTTTATAATTTACGAGATTTTAAATCGAAAAAAATGTTCTTTTCAGAAATCATGACAAACAACATTGTGCATACTGCCTTGTAATCAAAATTAAAAAATAATGAAAATTGTATGAGTAATGAGCAGGTTCACTTAATAATTTTCCCTACGCATGTGCGAAAGTAATCCAAAATATAATTTGCATCATGTATTAGATAAATGCTTAGAATAGTTTTTGTGGAAGTCTGAAAATCATAGCTTGAAAAGTCTAAACATCATCGTTGATAGAATAAGATCAAAATCCGTTGTCCCCAAAAGGAATCAAGCGATGCGGGGTTGTATCCAAATAACCATTGACTAGTGTCAATACAGCATTTATAATACTACACAAACTAATGTATTTGGATACAGTTGTAAATTATATATGTGAACTCTTTTTCAAATATATTAGCAGCTAAAAATAAAGATCAAAATCTTCTACTTACCCTCTCTCTCGATCAGGTAAGTTCTGGCTGCTTCGTTTCCGTAAAATCGGGTCCGCGCCAGGCTGGTTTTCACTTAAATACAAACTCAAAAAGGATGCAGGCATTAATTTAAAAATTATATACAACTATATTACAATTATTTACAGCGTATTTTAACATTATATATTAGAATAATTTCATCAAAACGAAGTCACAGCTCCGTTCAAATTCATTAAAAAATTCTTCTACATATCCATAGCAACATAGGAAAAACATTCTAAAGAAAAACAATTTTATCAGTTCATTTCAGTTCATAAAAAAGGAAAAAAAGTTCTGCATTCATACAAAAGTTAAAGTTCGATTAAAAATCATTTGGAGGTGCGTTCAGTCTTTACAAAGAGAAACAGAGGGAGCTGTCCGCGACACACTCCCCCCCTTGAGTTTTACCATGTTGAAACTCAATCACTGTCGAGGTCAAGTTCATGAGGTCTAAACGTTCTGGGGTTCGAATCCATACTTAGACTTTCTAGGAGAGTCTTCTCGAACTTTGGCAGAAATGGGTGACTCATTATCATTAGGTTCACTAGGAGGAGCACACTCAACATTTTTCTGGAAAAAGTCATTCGATTCTAAATTTACTTCCAACGGATATAATCTTTGTGCAGGACGAAGTATTTCCCCGAACTTGGTTCGTAGTTTTGCTAAGAGTACTACACCATCTTTTCCTGTAAACAACTGGATAACTTTTCCTAGAGACCAATTCATTCTTTTTGCTGTTTCTTCCTTATCTTTCAAATTTTTGTATTCACTTTCTAGTTTTTCCTTTTCAACTTCATGCTTATCCAGATCACACTTTACTGACTCATTAAATTTTTTATAGTCTGTCAATCGCAATCCATTTTCTTACTTTCAAACCTAATCTTCTGTATTTCTATTTGTTGTTTCTTTGAAGATGTTTGTAAGTCATTATAATTTTTTTGCAAATCATTAACATCATTATTCAACATATCAGTAACTTTTTCTTTTGTTTTGATTGTTCTTTCTAATTCCATAATCTGCTCAACATACTTGATGCCGGTAGAATGAAACTGTTTTATTTTGTTGCTAGCAAATGCTTCACACTTTTCTAAGGTATTAATCAACTGATGCAAGACAGAATAGTCCTTCTCATGGTTTATAGAACTGCTTGCAGGTTTCTCCTTCAATTGTCCCAAATTAGATTGTATTTCTTCAATATTATGAGTTGCTTTAATTTCACATGTTTCAAGTACTTTCACTAACTCATGGACATTATCATTTTGAGAAATGACAGCATCAAGCTTGTTTTGAAGATCGCTGTTCATTTTTTTAAGCTCAATTAATTCATCTGTACATTTTCTATTCTTGCATCTTAGCTTTTCAATTTCATCTTTTTGTAAATTGACAGTATTAACAGCTTCTCCTAATCTTCTGCATGTTTCTTCCAGTTGCTTTTTAAGCTTCATTTCAGATTCAATTTGAGAAGAAATATTGTTAAATTCATTCTCAAGACTTTTCTTCGCATTTTTAAACTTAACAAATTCCTCAGAATACTTTCTGTTCTCACATCTCAGTTTTTCCATTTCATCTTTTTGTAAATCGATGGTACTAAGAGCTTCTTCTAACTTTTTGCTCTTACTCTCTAACTGTTCTTTAAAGCTCATCGCACATTCAGACTTTTTAGAAACAAGAAGTTTTTCTTCTAAATCAAGGCTAGCCTTTTCTAAAGTAGCCATTTCATTCTTGCAGGCCAAGTATTCTGTTTCTAATGAATTAAATTTTGCAACTTTTTCTTTAACTGCCTCTAATTCATTAGCTAACTCAGATGTTTTCTGTTTCTCAAGATCAAGGCTCTCAGTTAAAGATTGCAATTTTACTTCCATATCTTTCATCCCAGATTGCACTTGTGATAATTGTTCTTTTAATAATGTACATTCTTCTTCTATTGATATTATTTCTTTATTCTGTTTTTCAATGACTTCTTGTGAATTTGCAAGGATTTTATTAACAGATTTTAATATTTCTTTAGCTTCATTAGCTTCAGCTTTATGCTTTTCAAGTGAATCACTTTGTTCATTAAATTATTCTTGATGAACTCTTTTCAGATGTTCAGTTTCATTATTTGTTCCAGATTCAGCTTGATGAGAGGCAGTTGTAGAAGCTTCAGCAAATTCCAGTTTTGTTTTGAGTAAAATATTGGCATTCTTTAGTTCATCATTTACAACAGAGAGAGATTCAACAGCATTTTTTAAGAGAAGATTATCTTGTTCTGTTGATTCTAACTTGGATACCTTCTCTTCCTCGTAAATTCTTTTTGTGATGAATTTATTATTAGATTCGTTTAAACTTCTAATATCACAACTCAAAGTATCATCGTACAAATCCCAAATGAGACCAAGAATAGGGACTTTTCTTCTTTCATTAGGATCCTCAAAATTTTCAAATCTTGAATTATTAGATGATGAAATTTCCGAAAAGCTGTCATTACAGGCAATTTGGTTCGTGAATGGCAAATTATAAGCCCAATCTTGCAGTTCGAATTTAGCACTAGACAAAATTTCAATCGAATCATTTTTGAATTTCCTTAACTCATCTTTATTGTTTACACTTGTGACTAAATTGTCGACATACCAAGATTCAGAAAGTTTCTTAACCGTCGCTCTGAGATGTTCAGGAACATCATTCATTAATTTTGTTAAAGTAGCACTCAATAAGAAAGGACTACTGGATATTCCAAAAACGACCCTCTTATGTCGATATATTTTCAAATGATCTGGATTCCCTTGTTCCCACCACAGGAACCTCAAAAAGTCACGATCATTATGGTTAAGCCCTATTTGCAAAAAGGCTCTTTTTATATCAGAACTTACACCTATTGACTTTTCACGAAATCTGTTAATAATTGCAGGAATAGTTTCTATCAAATTAGGCCCCTTTTCTACACAATCATTTATTGAAGGAAACCCCTTAATTTTCACCGACCCATCAAATACTGGTCTTATTTTGGTTGTTTTGGAATTCATTCTAATAACGGCACGATGGGGTAAATAAGGGCAAGAATTATTATATTCATTTTCAGGTACAGTTTCTATAATTTTTTCTTCCTCCCAAGATTTGAAAACCGCTTCATAATCTTCTAAGAAACCCTTGTCTCTTAAATTTTATACTGTATTCTTTAATCTTTTCTCAGCGATTTCTCGATAATTAGGGAGTGGGGGGTGGCCTTCGACCCAAGGTAAACAGACTTCAAATCTGCCTTCTTCATCCCTTTTTACCGTCGAAAGAAAATGTTGCAGTGTTTGCTCATGCAATTCCTTTTTAGATTCACTAACGGATGGATCTAAAATGCCTAGAGTATCAAGATTCCATAATTCAGCAATTTTATAATCTGACACATACATCGAAAAGGTAAATGAGTTATCAATTTTATTTTCTATTTCTAAAGGAACTTTTCCCATAATAGTCCATCCTAAATAAGTTTCGACACATACTAAACCTGATCTTAATTTTCTTATCTTGCCCGTAAGTAACTTTCCCGCAATATCTGCTCCTATCAGAACATGAATTTCAGTTGGCGAAGATTCAAACAATAGCTTATTTTTCATACGGATAGTGTAATTCAAAAAGATTCTATTTTGTTTGAGCTCATTTAACAGGGGTCTTACATCAATTTGTGGAACATCAGAACAAATTTTAGTTTGATCAAAAGCCTTAAAATTACATTTGTAATCACCTTTTACACTACTCAGATTTACAACAAACTGTTTATGAATTTCAGACATTTCCCTTCCACCAAATAAACTATGAATAATGTTACTCTCACTTAAACTTTCATATTGCATCACTTCAGCAACAAACTTTGAAATGTAGGATTTTTGCGATCCAGAATCGATTAAGCATCTAACAAACTTCTCTTCACCATTTCCGCAAATTTTTACAATTAAAGTTTGCAATAAAACTTTCTGCGTACATGTTTTGTTCGTCAAAGTGAAAATTTTCTCATTAACTTTATTACCCTTATCACAAATTAAAGAATTATGTTTTCCACAGCAATGTTCACATCTTATTTTCGAAAAGCAATCTTTTGCTAAATGATTTCCCTTTTTCATACAGAGGTAGCACATTCCGTTTTTTCTTAAATATGCTTTCCTTTCTGCTACGGACTTAGAGGAAGCTGCAGAAATGTGCTTGACTGATTCAGAGGAATCTCCGCAAAAGATACACTGATTAATCGTAACCTTCAATGAAGCAGCAGTAGGAACTGTAAACTTATTTATTTTTCTATCCCTCTGCACTTGGGGTGGATTTTGAACAATGAGCCTGTCTTGTATTTGAATCGCGTTTTCTCTGCATTCTATCTCAGCCCGTAAAAAATCAAGTAGTTCATTAACTTCAAAAAGTTTTTCCTGTGACTTTCGTTCACGCTGAAATTCCAAATTTAACTCATTGGGAATTAATTTCAGTAAAATTGGGGTAAGTAACGTACCATATATACCGGAAGTTACTTCAAGAGAATTCAAACTTCTGATTTGTGTTTCGATACTGTCATACAGTTTCCGTAGTGCGAAAATGTTATTTACATTCTTAACAGTTTCTAAATTCAGTAGTTTTCCCATATGAGCATTAATTATCAAGTCTTTACGACCAAAACGTTTTTTAAGTAGCTCAATAGCTGCTATATAATTTTCACTTGATAGCGAAAAACCACTAATTGCACTAGCAGCAGCTCCGGTAAGAAAAGAATGTTAAGTAATTAAATTTATCAATATCGTTTAAACTGTCATTCTGGTGTATAGCATTATCGTACTGGTTCCAGAAAGTTAACCAATGAGCGGGATCTCCACTAAATTTATCAATGTTCAATTTTGGTAACTTCACTTTAGAATGAGAACAAGCAGCTAAATTTTCTGTTAAAATAGTCTCATTCATTGAATTCGTTTTCTTAACAGAACGCTCAGGTTCAACTTTCGTTTTAACAACGTAAGCTAATTTCGATTTCATTGAAATTATTTTCTCGGAATAACTTTCAGCAGTTTCAAATTTAGTTTCTAGATCGCTGTCATTTTTCATTAAATTTTAAATTTGTTCATCTAAAGCCATTAAATTGCTGTATTTCGTACTTAACTGATCAATATGTTCCGTAAGAACGGAAATTTCATGTTCTGTTTGTGAAAGATACACTTCACAAGTATCAATTTAATTTGTAGTTGCTGATCGAGAAACCGCACGTTTCTTCTTTAATTTTTCAAGATCAGACATTTTTTAATCAATAATTTGAAATACTATACTTTTCAAAATACAACAATTCAATAACTTTCAAAATAATCTTGTTCTCAAAATACGTTAAATATCAATATTATCAGTATTATTATCTTCAATAGAATTAAGCATTTAACACTTATTTATTTCTATATTCAATTCTTCATTTAATTGAAACCACCTGGCGTCCCTGAATTCGTGCGCCATGTAATATATATGTGAACTCTTTTTCAAATATATTAGCAGCTAAAAATAAAGATCAAAATCTTCTACTTACCCTCTTTCTCGATCAGGTAAGTTCGGGCTGCTTCGTTTCCGTAAAATCGGGTCCGCGCCAGGCTGGTTTTCACTTAAATACAAACTCAAAAATGATGCAGGCATTAATTTAAAAATTATATACAACTATATTACAATTATTTATAGCGTATTTTAACATTATATATTTGAATAATTTCATCAAAACGAAGTCACAGCTCCGTTCAAATTCATTAAAAATTTCTTCTACATTTCCATAGCAACATCAGAAAAACATTCTAAAGAAAAACAATTTTATCAGTTCATTTCAGTTCATAAAAAAGGAAAAAAGTTCTGCATTCATACAAAAGTTAAAGTTCGATTAAAAATCGTTTGGAGGTGCGTTCAGTCTTTACAAAGAGAAACAGAGGGAGCTGTCCGCGACAACAGTCACGTTTGTCTTGTCACATCCTTGTCACGTATAAATTTTAGAATTAAACAAGTCGAAATATTTTCTTTTTAATAAAGCAGGCGATCAGATAATAATGGAAATGCATAAAGAGAAATTTTCATCTAGAAAGAGATTAATTTTAGATAATTGCGAATATGTGCGTATATAAAATATGTTTTAGTAATGGGATTAATATTATTTTTCTCACTATAAAAAATACATTAAGTACTGATTTTAACTACACTGTGTGACAGAAAAATCATTGTTCCATTCCTATATTTTGAATACTTATATTTCCATATAATAATATTCACCTTATTAAAGGACAATATTTCGCGATTAAACAAAGAAAAAAGATTACCAATCGGGAATAATTGTGTTGAGTAACATGGAACATACTGACACATGAGATATGGAAGTGTCAGTTTTCTAACAGATAATGTATAAGAAAGTATATTTTACAACGCTCCTTGTTTAACTATTAAAAATACTCACAATAAATCAAGAATAAAATATAAGTTAACTAAAATTTTTTAACTGTAGAACTATAGGAAATTTGAGATAAGTTTTATAAAAATATTTCACACCAAAATTTATTTAATCCTTTCCCGCACACTGTGCCCGGTGCGGGATACCTTATTGTAATTCGAAACTTGCAAACGGCACCAATAACATTTTAGTAAAATTTTGCTTTTGCAATAAAATCTTAAATAAAGGAATTAAAAATATCTAAAAAATTCTTTTGTGAATTCCGGTGTCATTAGATAATTTATCATTTTACTAATAGATTTTGCTCATGCCGGGAAGCGTTAAAACAGTTTATTATTTAGCGTTTTTAGGTGCGTTCGTAATTAGGTAAATACGCAGCACCTATAATCAACGTTCAGTCCATCTGCCCGTCTGTCTGTCCGCGTATAACAGAGGTAAAATTATTCAACACAACTGTATAAAATTTAAAACATATAATTGTTGCATAATTTTGCCGAGCTTTTTCAAATTTTATGAAAATAGGATGTATATATTAATTACAGGGACCATTAAAAGTATTTCGTTACATTACGGCCAATGGGAAAAAATAATTTCAAATTCATTTTAATGATGTCACACACTTCCGAACATAATAAAATTTATATAAATTTCTGAAGTATATACTACTTAAATGTACTTTCTGTACAATCTGCGGTGCAAAGAATATTTGTTATTAATTTACAGACCACACAAAAGTGTTCCATTATATAATAAATAGTTTAGAGGGGAAATATTGTTTGGGGCGTGTTTTAATTATATTAACATGTTTCACATTTTATGAAATAGATATACGTTTCTGAGGTTTACTACGAGTTACTTCCTGTATAAAATAAAGCATATAGTATGTACAGGGACACACAAAAAGTTTCGGCTAATATACTGTATCCAAAGTACTGTATACTATTACACAAAAATCTCAGAATTTTTTAAAGGAACAGAATTTTTTTACAGTACGAACGCACCTGATTTGCTACGTTTGATGCTTAATTTCCAAATTGTCCTTGTTTGTTTTTTATCTTATTTCATAATGAAATTTCTGGTTTGAACAGAAACATATTCATATGGTAGCTGTTAAAATGACGACTCACTATAGTTCTAGTGTTATAAATCATAGAAATGATAACAGAGCAAGACAATGTAACCTTTTAATATAAATTGCGACATTACTTACGACATTACCTTATTTTATAAAGCAACGACATTACTTACGACATTACCTTATTTTATAAAGCAACGACATTACAATTAAATATTTTTAAAAATATTTTAAATACAATATCTATATCATTTTTATTATCATACAATAGATAAACATAACAATCAACTCGAACAGTGGATCTCAATTTTATTTAAATTTCCATTTCAAAGTCGGTGTGAATTTATTCATAAAACATTTTACAAATGTAAATGAAAAGATAACAGAAATATTTAAAAGACGAAATGGAAAATAAAATGAAATCTAAACGATGTACTTCGGAAGATTTAAATATTAATATTCAAATTTTACATCCACAAATGTGTAAAAGTTACTTTCTAAAGCTGTAATAAATTCTAATGCATAAGTTAGCAGTAAAATGCTTTCTTTCCTTTCTTTACCCATGAAAGCATTTCAAATGAAAAGACATTTTTAAAGCTGAGAAATAACTCATGTATGAATTAGAATGTCTTAACCTCCAGGTAGTGTAAAAAATTGAAAAGGCTAGAGTAAGAAATATTCGCTTAAGCTACATTAAACCCAAACCGATGCTAAAAATTTGCATTTTTTTAAATTTTAAATTACTTTTATGTTTGAATATATCAATTAGAAATAAACAATAACAAACATAACACCGTTAAAATAAAATGACGTCTATACTATGTACTTCAGTAGATTTAAATATTAAAATTCAAATTTTACACCCACAAATGTATAAAAGTTACTTTTTACAGCTTAAATAAATTCTGATGCATAAGTTGGCAATAAATTGCTTTTTATCATTTCTCCATCTCAGAAGGCATTTCAAATGAAAAGACGCTTTTAAAGCTTAGAAATAACTCATGTATGAATTAGAATTCCGTAACACCCTAGAAGCGTAAAAAATTGAAAAGTCTAGAATCCGAACTATTCGCTTTATCCACATTAAACACAAACCGATACTAAAAATTTGCACTTTTTTATTTAAAATTACTCTTATTTTTGAATTTCAAATAAACAATAACAAACATAAATCTATTTGTTTTTAGTTAGAATTGTTTTTGGAAAGTATATAATTCAAATTTTAAAATTCTTTTTAGCACTATTTCGGAAACAAGTGGATAAGTGTAATCGCAGATAGCACAGAGGGTTTCGCTTAATGTATCTTTCAAAACAATTAATAAATCAAAATAGTTCATTTATAATTATTAAATTCTTAATATAACAATAAAATTCTTAACAGCAATAATAAATCTAATTTTAAAATATTTACAAAAGGAATTTACTTATTTCAATCAAATTAAGAATGTTCAAAATCAAATTATTTAAATAAAATCCATCACCACCAGTTTTTCATAATAAATTTTACTACCTATATGCTACAGATTAATGCTTGGATTAAATAATGCAAATTTTACAATAAAAATTTTCTGGTGAGAATAATAAACATTATTTTGAAATCATTTATTTGTACGTGGTACGGGAAAATCATGATGGGTAAAATCATGTTGCCCGTATGATTTAGGGGCAAATCAGGGAAACGAATAACCCCTTAATAGGCACTTTTTTTCCCGTTCAATAAATTGAAAATAACGGATTTTCACCGCAATTTTTTTAAATAAAATATTCGTAAGATTCAGTCTAAACATTTCCGCTTTTAACCCTTTGAGGGGCAAACCACTTATATTCTTAAAATGCTGAAATGACTGATTGAAACCAGAATTTAAAAGCAAATTTATTTCAAAATAAATAAAACTCTTTTCTTCGCGTATTTGACTAAATGAAAATTTTCATTTACAAATTCTGGTGTCAATGAGGCATTTCGCAATTAAAATTAAGTGGTATATATTTTATATTCCCGCCCTTCAAGGGGTTAAATAGTATCAAATTTAAAAAAAAAAAAAAAAAAAAAAGTGTGGTGTCAAAAATCTTTAAATGATGAATTAAGCTCGTAAAATTGTTTCATGTTTTTGTTAATAGTTTATAATAAAGGTGGTACTTCACGTAAGAAATTTCTTTTAGAAAATTCTAACAATTAAAAAAGTAGAACGATGCCACATTCGTTAGAATATGATCAAATATTTTAAACCCTTAACTGGCACTTTCTTTTCCGTTCAATAAATTGAAAATAACGAATTCTTACCACAATTTTTTTAATAAAATATTTGTAACGTTTAGTCTAATCATTTCCGCTATTAAATAGTATGAAATTATTAAAAAAAAATTTTTTGGTGTTAAAAAGCTTTAAATGATGAGTTAAACAAATTCGTCTTGCCCGAACGACGTACGGACAAATCAGTTAACCCTTTCCGGCACACTGTGCCCGGTCTGGGATATCTAATTTTAATTCCAAACTTGCAAACGGCACCAGTAATATTTTAGTAAAATTTTGCTTTAACAATAAAAGCTTAAATTAAGGAATTCAAAATATTTAAAATATTCGTTTGTGAATTCCGGTGTCAGTCGATAATTTCTCATTTTAGTACAAATTTTGCCCGTGCCGGAAAGAGTTAAGTGTTTAAATACTGAAAATGCTCTAGATTAATCAAGAACAAGTTAACTAAGCGTTTTAAAAATCATAGAAATGTTAACAGAGCAGATAATTTAACCATTCAATATAAATTACAACATTACTTATAATATTACATTATTTTATAAAACTATAGCTAAATTTTAAAAAACACAATATTTATATCATTTCCATTATCATACAATAGATAACCATAACAATCAACTCGAACAGTGAATCTTAATATAATTTAAATTTCTATTTCAAAATGGGTTTGAGTTTATTCATAAAACATCTTACACATAGAAATGAAAAGATAATCGAAATATTCAAATGTCGAAATGGAAAATAAAATGAAGTCTAAATGACGTACTTCGGAAGATTTAAATATTAAAATTCAAATTTTACACCCAGAAACGTGTGAAAGGCACTTATTGCAGCTAAAATAAATTTGAATGCAAAAGTTGGTAATAAATTGCTTACATTTCTTTTTTTACCCTGAAGCTATTTCAAATGAAAAGATACTTTTTATAGCTTAGAAATAACTCATGTATGAATTAGAGTGCTTTAACCTCCAGAAAGTGTAAAAAATTGAAAAGTCTAAGATAAGAAATATTATGCTTTAGTTACGATAAATCCAAACCGATGCTAAAAATTTGCACTTTTTTATTTAAAATTCCTTTTAGTTTTGAATAACTGATTTTTCGAAATAAACAATAACAAACATAACACCGTTAAAATAAAATGGCGTTTAAACTATCTACTTCGGAAGATTTAAGTATTAAAATTCAAATTTTACACCCAGAAGCGTGTGAAATTTACTTTTTGCAGCTAAAATAAATTTGAATGCATAAGTTGGCAATAAATTGCTTTTTATCCTTTCTTTATCCTGAAGGCATTTCAAAAGAAAAGACGCTTCCATAGCTTAGAAATAGCTCATGTATGAATTAGAATGCTTTAACATCCAAAAAGCGTAAAAAAATTAAAAGACTAAAATAAGAATTATTTGCTTTAGCTACGTTAAATCTAAACCGATGCTAAAAATTTATACTTAATTACTTTTATTATTGAACAATTGAAATCCAAATAAACAATAACAAACATAACATTATTTGTTTTTTTTATTAAAACTGTTTTTTAAGAATAAATGGTGTTAGTTTTAATATTATTTTTTACTACTCTTTCGGAAACAAGTGGATAAGTGTAATCACAGATTGCACAGAGGGTTTCGTTTAAAATCTTTTTTCAAAACAATTTATTTTTTAATAAATAAATTAAAATTGTTAATTTATAATTATTAAATTCTTACATAGATGGTAGCACCAATAAATCTAATTTTGAAATAATTTTTTTTTTTTTCTTTTAAGTTAAAAAAATATGCAAATTATGTTACTTAAATAAAAGCCAAAATTCCAATTTCTTAAAAAAATCTGAATTTAAAAGAAAAGAAAACAATAGCACAGATATAAATAAAATATTACATTTTTAAAAACAAAACAAAATGTGTAAGCGAAATTTCTGAATTATTAGTAAATCGCAATAGTTTTTAAAATGGGAATAAAATTGAATCAAAAAATATATTATGATTATCCGCTATAAGGAAAAAAATAATAATAATATAAACCCTTAAATGGGCAAAAACTACGAAAGGTCATTTAATTAAATCAGCTTAGTATAAAAATTTCAACTTTAGGCCCGAGAATCGAACCAAGAACCTTCAATTTACTAGTAAGGTATTTTTCCTCCAAACTATGACCTCCCAACTGGTAGACGGCAGGTACTGGGTTCGAACCCAATTGCGGCTGTCGGCCTAACCGTTCGGTATTTTCGTGGTTTTCTTTGAGCCTTGCGTAAATAAGGGTAGGTTCCCTTAGAAAGACCCCCACGAAAGGCACCATCCCCTGGGCCTATATCCTTCGAGTAGATAATTGGACGACACAAAATAAACCAAACCAAACTTCCAAACTATGATGTGGAAAGGAAAAGCGTTGAAATTAAGGTTCTCATTTAAAATTTAAATCGCAAAAATTAATGAATGATATTGATCAAATTGATTTAGTTAAAATAACAGACTTTGAAAAAAAAAATATGATTTACTGTGTGACACGATATTTAGCTGTAAGCACACAAAATTTGAAGTTTCTGACTTGTAGATTTTTTGTGTACGGACTCTGTGACGGACAAACAGAGGACAGAGATCAATAGCGTTTCGTCAGATGAACGAAACCCTAAAAAAAGATAAAGTAAAGAAAAATAAACTAGTCGAATGTGTCGATCCCTCAACTTTCTTTTTTTTCATACATGCTAATATACCAAAATGTTATTTCACGTGTTAATGCTTCAGTGTAATTACTTCAATATTATGCATACTTCGATTTTTATGTTACATTTCTGCTTCACTTTACGAATCAGAGTAAAAACGCATAAAGAATACTTTTAAATATTCTCGTTTATTAACATATCCTTATTTCAAAACTGCGCAAAAAGTCTAAAAACTGTTTCCTAATATTAAATAATACTGCAAGATGTGACACATTTTAAATCATTTAAACAAATAAATTTTTCTTTCTTTCTAATTAATTCTAAAATTATTATACATGTTATATAAATCTTTAGACAAATGACGTAACATTTCTTACAATTATAACGGTTGAAATTTAATGAATGTACGAATTAAATATTCATAAATGACGATTAAATCAGACGTTTCTACGTCGTTAAGGGCAAACTTAGATTGATATTTGGGACTACTAAATTTACAGCATAATACTTCATATGTCATGCATAACTTACATAGTTACCGACAACCTACATTGAAGTGAATTCGACAGCTTATGGAATACGTAAGAATTCGAGAGCATAACTTCATAGCAGTACATGAACTGCAGATAAATGTTTGTTCGCAACGAATAGAAAGTCAGGTGTATTGATTTAGAATTAAAAAAATGTAGGTAATTACAATCTTGGTTAGTTTAAAATATTTTTAAATCTGATGCATTACTTTTGTGTTAATAAATAATTATTGCAATTATTTATTGTTGTTTATACAGATTTTTTATGATTTTGTATTTCGTTTTATTCGAAGTTTATCATTTTGACTGTCCCTGTAATTGAATTAGACATCCGATTTTCATAAAATTTGAAATGACTTGACGAAATTATGTAATAATTACATATTTCAAATTTCAAATGATTACATTGGGTAGTTTTTGCGTTGTTATGTCTGGACAAACGGACAGACAGACAGATTGAACGACAACTATAGGTGCTGCGTACTTACATATTTACGAACGCTCCTAAAAAGTAAATTATGCGGTAAAATTTGACACATTTAACACATTTAAAAAATTAATTTTTCTTTAAAATTAATTTTAAAACTATTATTCATGTTATATAAACCTGTATATAATCAATGTAACATTTCTTAAAATTATAACACTTGGAATTTAATAAATCACGATTACTTCACATGCTTCAATGTCGTTTAGGGAAAACTTAGATTGATATTTCAGGCGACTAAATTTACAGTATAATAGTTCATGTGTCATCATAACTTACATAGATACCGACAATTTATAATGAAGAGAATTCGACAGCATTTTGAATCCGTAAGTATTAGAGAACATAACTTCATAGAACTTCATAAAATGCAGCTAAATGTTTGTTCATAACGAACAAAATGTCAGGTGTATTAATTAAGCATTAAATAATATTTGTAATTATAATATTAGTTAGTTTAAAATATTTTGAAATCCAATGAAAACTATTATTTGCCTTAATAAATAAATACTATAATTATTATAATTATGTATTGTTATTTACAGTATTTTTACAAAATTTTGGGTTCCGTTTTATCTGAAGCACAAAATTTTTGTATAAAATATGATATGAAGTAAAATATGATTTGATAAATATTCGTTCGTAACGAACAGAAAGTCAGTTGTATTAAATTAGCTTTTATAAATGCAAATAATTATAATTCTGACATTTTAAAACTTTTTCAGAGGCACATAACTCTTTTATGTAATGTTGAAGACACGCTGGAATTTTAGATTTCTTTTTGTCTTTTAACCCATTGGCAGTCAAGCTCTCTGCATTCAAAACCATTCAGAAAGGTTTACTGAAAATATATTTTGTGTTTCTGTAAATGTTCATTCTTTGAGAAAGCTAAGTCATTATATGTGTTTCTCAAAAAACTGCTTTTCCCCCTGCAATATTTGCGGGTAATCAATAATCTATTCAAGACCATTGTGTGTGTGTCTAGCAAGGACACTCAATTTCTACTTCCCCTGACAACCGGTCTCCCACCCTTGGACACCTGAAGAAACTAATCCCTGTATAATCTCCTCTAGAAGAAATTGGGGAATCTTTTTGTAATAGGGAACATGTGTTGATTGCAAGCATTCTTGAAAACAGGTAAATCGCATTGAAGTAAAGAAAAAAAAAAAAAAAAGACAAATAGAAAACGTGATATTTTCGCACTGATTTTAAGAGTTATAGCTTATGAACTATTTTGTAAAAAACTCTCTTGATATAAATTAGTTGTAGCTAATATACATGTCTTAATATAGTTTTATTTATTTTTACTGCAGTAAAAAAAGATATAATTAAACATTGCTATGCTTTTTACAAGTATAAGTAAATTTAATTTAATTAGCTAAAAACATCACTTTTAATAACCTAACCAAGCAGATTTTTTTAATTTGATATAACATGCAGTTAAATTCAGATATAACTTATTAATATTTTTAATTACACAAAATTATTAGGAATTATTCTTCATACAAGATACCTTAGATTAAAGACTTTCTGCAAAGTATAATTTTAGAAGGTTAAAAAATATATAATTAATTAAAAAGGAAAAGCAGGATTTCAAGAATATTTTATCAAAACCCAAGAATGTAGCAAAATTAATTTAAGATTTTTAAATATTGATTCAGATCTATTATAAACGTATAATATAAAATGAATTTTTAACTTCATATTTAAATTCATATATGGTTTCACTTCTTTACTAAATCAAGCCTCTAAAGAATAGATTTTTGAACTAGATGAGGCGCCATAGATAAATTTATCAAAGAAACTCATGCTTTAAAAAATTCTATGAAAAATAGAAAATAACAAAACAACGAAAGAAAACCCTATACTGTTTTGTCGATTAAAATATCAGACAAAGAATGTAACAATATTAGATAATAATTAAATATGATTTTAGAATGTATTTTTAGATTTCAAAATTTATAAAATGAAAAATGTTTGAACTAATAACCAACTAAAAATCATTAACTAATGTTTTTAATTACAATTTACAACATAATATCGGATTTAGTTAAGATTACAAAAGGATGTAATGTTATTCTCTTGCAGAAGTTTGGAAATCGATACTAAAATGATGATAAATTTGTTTTTTTAAATTTTTGTATCGCAAAATATAGGAATAATTTTTTCAAATGTGATTTGAAAAAACATTTTAGAACAAAGTTTTTTTTTTTTTTTTTTTTTTTTTTTTGTCGGGATAAAAATTATCTTTAGCGGTACCAATGTACACAAAACTTCATTAAATATAAACCTTAAGATCTTATAAACTATGTAAAAGAACTTCGTGATACTTCAGAAAAAAATAAAATATATATACATGTATGTAGTTTCCAGGATAGTTAAAACAGCTCCTTTCATCAGGTGAAAAAATCGGGGTTGTGTTCACCGAAACAAAAAATAAAGGAATATAAGCGAATGCAAACTCTATTTTTTCCATCTGATGCAGAAGAATATTTTAACTGCTATTAAAATGATATTCAGGATTTTTTACTAGCCATTTCCTTTAAAGTAACAAGGTGTGATATTTTTACACAAACATTTGCTTGAAATGTTCTATAAGAAAGCTTGGATTATAGGAATACTTCGAATGTAGAATATTTCTCTTATTGCAATACGTTACAAATAATTACATTTATAAAAAAATGCCTTAATAAAGGAATTCTCAAATTTAAAATAGTTTTAAGTTAACGGTTATTTTATTTTCTACTATGATTTTTTTTTTCGTTTAAATTTACTAATATTAAATCTAATTAATCATACTAATATTTCTATTAAGTATTTAATAAATGACAAAGACAGAATTTATATTTCTGTATTTATAGAAAAGGAAACTCAACTGGGAGTGTTCTTTGAACTAATTTTAACAGGTTTTTTTTATTATTATTACTGAATTTTGCATACAGCAGCACAGACATGATTTTGTTTTAAGAAGGGGTGGGGCGATGGTGTCAAATTCGAGACATAATGAACACACTTTCTCATGCATTTCCCTGGAGTAAAATTTAAAAATTTGAATTCATACAAAGCTTTGAAATTAAATAATTCTGATATAAAGTAAAACACACACAAAAAACCCCATAAGTTTGAAATTATATCTTGAATTTTAAATTTCAAGAATGGAAATTTTACAATAAAATGAGTGATCTAAAACTTTATTTTTTTTCCATCACATCAAGATAATATGTACACATGAGTATATTAGAGATCTGCACGGGCCGGAATTTCCGGGCCCGGCCCGTTTAAATGTTTATATTTTAGGCCCGGTCCAATCCGTTTTGGCCTGTTACAATTTCTACGATTTCTAAAAAATTGATATTTTTATCATAAAATTAAGATTCCTTTAAGGAATACTGCATACATATCTATGGAAGGATTTTACAGTATATTTTACAGGAAATACACATTAACAACATTAATGATTACTTAGATTCTTAGGTTTTCAACATTCGAATGAAGATTCATTAAAAAATTAATAAGGCTTACAATAAAAGAAAAAGGAAATAAATCTAAAAACATCGTTACGTTTGAAGCTCTTTAATAAAAGAAAATTTATAAAAATATTTCTATGTAATTTTATTAAAGATTTTAAATCCAAATCCATTCTTAAATTCAAAGAAGCTCCTTTCTGACACATTTATGAATTCATTTTTTCTCAGAAACGCATAAGATTAGCAGGTATCTATATTGAGAAACGATATAATCAAATGGTGTTATCCATTTTTTGATACAAGCATTTTAAAAATACTGTAAGCAAATAAAATACTGTCATAATTAGCGTTTTGAATAGAGTTTCTGGAAGCGATAGCATGGAAAGGAGAAAAACCTGCAATCATTGAGTAACTATTATATCTCAACAAGGTTATACAAGTATTTTATTTACTTAAAAATGAAAAACGCTATTCGATTCCAAATCCCTTCAATAGTTAGGCTTATCACTTTCATACTTTTACAATTTAAAATTAATCAGAAAATGTGTCAAACTTTCACATTATTGAGAAATTAATTTAGAAACCATCAAGAGGTATATATCCAAAGATTAAGCTAACATAAGTTCTTTATCACTGTTAATAATTTTACAAATCATGTTTTCTGCCCTACAGATCTTGAGGACAATTAAGTGTAGTTCCGGTCCGACCAGTCTATGTGTAGAACAGTAATACAAGCTTGATCTCGGCCCGGCATGAGTCAGCTAAAAAAATATTAAAACGGGTTACACACAATGTAACTCTCTGATACCGATGTCTACACTCTACATTTTTATATTGATGTAGTCGAACTAGTATAGCTCGTGACGCACATTTACACTTATTCTCGTTAAAACCATTTTCGTTGAAAATACCTCATATTTTATTGTTTTTGCTGAAATCTTCAGAACGGACCAGCAGGCCCGAATTTTTTTTTTTTTTTATCAGCCCGGCCGGCCCGCGGGCCAAGTCCGGGCCTGTGCAGACCTCTAGAGTATATAATTCTCAATTCTAAATAAATTGGACAGGGGGGGGGGGGAGAACACACATCTGAAAAGTGTATCTGAAAAAAACGTGTTATTTAAAGGGAAAAAAGACAGAAAAAAAGAAGGGCGGAGAAAAATAGAAAGAAAAAATGTGACCGAAAAAGAGGGGACAAGGAAAAAACAGGACACAAAAGAAAAAAAATGCTATGCTTATATTTAATTCAGCATTATAACACATATTAAAGGCATTATAACACAGTTATGTGAATAGAAATGTTTAACATAAAATGAATAATGCTTACTTAAAAGGCGATTAAATAAACAATTATAGATGTTAAAATTTTATTTTATTGATTTTATTTTATTTAAAAATCGTCTATAACTATACAAGATTAATACTATAATTATTAACATCTATAATTGTTTATTTAATCGCCTTTTAAGTAAGTATTATTCATTTTATATTAAAAGCAAGGCGAAATTTTATTCCGTCATATATTTTATATGTATTTTATATGTAGAAATGTTTATTTTAAGTCAATGTCTACTAATGCGAAATCTGGAAAATGTGCGAATGTTTGCATACGAGAATGCTCTTTACATAACTACTTCATTTTAAGCTTGTGCGTGTATAAATTCACTTATTTATTTATTTTTTGTTTATTTTTTATTTATTTACATATATAATTTTAAAGAAATTAATTAAAATAAAAATGAGGGTTTTTAAAAACTTAAATTATTTGAAATGCTTGTTTATTAGCTTAAAATTGTATTTTTAAAAATAATAAAATTTTTTGATCAATAGCATTAGTATTTTTAATTGCTAATTGAACAAACAGACAAAAAAAAAAAAAAAAAAAAAAAAAAAAAATGATAATAAGCTAGGGACAAGATTAGAGGCCGTAATTAGAAGGGAATAATAGGGGGGGGGGGACGGCTCATATTTTCTTTTTCTCTCTCTCTCCGAAGCAGAATGATAAATTAATGCATATTCATTCTCTAGATACTATGTTTCCTATTCAACTGTTGTAATAACTTAATTTCATGCAAAGAAAATAATAGGATGATTAAAAAATAGAGTGTATAACTAGTGCAATATTAAACATCATATTAGTGCAATAGGATGAGCTAGTTTTGAAACGCGTATTTTAGTTACAATTTAGTATTTCTGCAAAATTGTGAAATGGCCTCAAAACTAAGTTGGTTTTTGAACAGAATTTCATTTGGATTTTCGGAACAGAAATTTATTGGGTAACTTTGGAATTTTTTCCAGGAAAGGCTCAAAATATCAGTGATGCTAGGGCGGGGGGGCGGGGGGGATGAGTCACCTTCAGAATCGCCTTATGTATGGTCTTGAACAAGGCCTTTGTTGAGATTACACCTAAAATAAGGAAATTTGCAAAGTTTGTTATCCCCCCCCCTTTTTTTGACGCGTTATAAAAGCAATTTATTATTATTATTATTATTTTTTTTTTGGTTATAGATTATGAAATTTCCAGATATATTATTCTAAATATTAAAATATGAAATAAAATAAACGCTCCTATAAGATACTAGAATAATGGATAAAAGCGAGCACCCCCCCCTCTTACACACACACACACATATACTCCCAAAAAAGAGAAATATCGCATTTATTTAATAGTATACATAACAGAAAAGATAAAGTTTTGCTTGTGGAATTTAGAATATGTAACAGGGATAGTAAAGTTTTATCCTATTTTTTAATGACATAAAGATCATACTTAAAAATTAATTTATTTATTTCTGACATGGTACAAAAAATGATGCCTAAGAATTAATTTATTAATGCCAGAAATTGAGTATTGATAAAAACGAGCGTTCTCGTATGTGATTATTCAAGCGATTTTAAAGAAATATTCATCTACGAAAATTATACAAACCAAATATTTGGTGTTTCGTCACTTCTTAGTACTTAAATACAAAAAAAAAAAAAAAAAAAAAAAAAAAAAAAAAAATCAATTCCTTGCCACTTTTTTTCTCTTTTTTTTTTCACTTTTTTCCGGTCACAGATAAATAGATCAGAAGATATTATATTCAGTCATTATCTTGTTTGTGTTTAAATGAGTAAAATCCAGGACGAAAAAGAGCAACTGATGGAAAATGCGTAGATGCTTTTAATAAAAATGAAGTCGAACATTTTTTTTCATTTTTTAGGTGTAAGTAGAATATTTTTTCAGTGAACTCTGTCGAAGTTAATCCTTTGAAACAGGACTAAAAAAGAAAAAAATATCCACCTTGAGAAAACAATCGTTTATTATTAAAGATGCAATTCATCTATCAATAAGTTAACCAAAAAAAAAAAAACAGCAGTTATATTTCCAAGTACCGTGGTTTTATGTCGTTACGTTTGTCCCGAAAATTTCATGTTGTATTGCAAGCTTTTTTTTTTTTTTTTTGACGGGGGGGGGGGGATGTTATTTTATAAACAGTCACGAAAAAGCTATATCAAAGTTGTAATTTGCTTTAACTCCAAGTCTCAAAGGAAAATTAGTGCTTGTGGTCACTTCAACTATTAAGACATAAGTTTTAATTTATTTTTTATTCGGAAATGCCTGAAACTAGCTATTGTTCAGAAACTATGTAATCGAATTGTTTTATTTATTATTATTTTTTAAGGAGGGAGGGCAAACGCAATAGATCATGCAGAAAATATTGTCAAAGTGGACGTTTTAAACCGAATTTCTACTTGAAAGTAGAATAACTACTCATAAGTGTAAAAAACCTATTTGTCACATGATCAAAATCACTTGTAATTCAATTGGTAATTTATTTACTAAATAAGTGAAAACACAGCTCGATTCCAAATTGTTTCCACAATCAAGCATTCCAGTTATATACCTTTCTGTTAAAAAATGAATTTTTAAATGTGTCAAAATATTTATATATGCTAGCTAGCCAATATGCTAGCTGAGCACAGTAGTTGAATACTTTTTCGTAAATGCTGCTAATAATGAAGAACTAATATTTATAAGTATGGTAAATGAACACTTGAAAGGTTTGAACGAAAAATTGAAATTTGCAAAACGATTACTTTTGATGAATTACTTAAACAAATTTTTAAATGTTTTAATATTTTTTGCATATATATTTGCATATAAATTAAAAAACAATAATTGTACAAATAATTTAAAGATTTAGTAATCAATTGAAAATTTTAATTTCTGTTCCTTTTGTGCCTCCAATTCTATTCTCTATTCCTTGTGTGTCTTATTAACGTAATTTACACATTTAAGCTTCACCTTTAATGACTTGTTATTTTTATATCCTTCTGAACGATTAATTATAAACAACAACCAAAACTCTGAATAAGAGACATCTCTATTTAAGAGACAAAAGCTCCGGTCCCATGGGTGTCCCTTATTCAGAAGTTTCACTGTATATATTTTGTTGTCGAAATTTGATTTTTTTTACTTTTATTGAAAAATTCTGTTATAGGCAAGTTTCGTTTACACAAGTTTTACAGTAATACAGTGCTATACTACAAAGTGAACGGTTTAACAACATCTGAAGATACCTGTAAAAATGGAAATTGCCTAAAAAAGGAATTTTTTTTTAATATTCAATATGTTAAATTTCACGTGCTAAGACGGAATCCTGTTTAAAATGAAATATTTTAACGGTTCTTCTGTTTCTTGTATTTGTTTCTTGTAGTTTTGACTTTTTTTTTTGTAAATATGATTCAGTAAACGTTTTCTGTTCAGAAGGGGAGAGGGAGTTATACCCCAGAACCTATCCTTATAAAATCTCCCCCCCCCCTTCGCCCCAAAGAAAGTTCTGAAATGGCACTCCTGATACTAACAAAAGTGATACAGCAAAAGTGATGTAAGAAAAAAAGTTTTAAGTATTTAGTAATATAATTAAGTGAAAAACACTGAAAAATTTTAAGAAAAAAAATTAAAAGAAAATAAATATTTATTCTTTGAAACAATATAGTAAAGAAATGAAACGTGCAAATGTCTTAAAATAATGATACTTATTATAATGAAATATAATGTTCTGGAAAAGAATGATAAAATAAAATAAGCAAACATTAAAATAATATTTCATGAATTTGCTTAGAACGAATTTATAACACCTCATCTACATATAATCTTTAGATTCACCTTAATATTTGTTTTGAGGTACAATGCCATTTTTAACCATACACAGAAAACATCATACTCTAAGCATTTTTTAACAAAATTTCCAAAGCACAAATTCTTTCAACTACAATAAACTACTTGACAGGTAATTTACCTAAGAACAGCTATTGTGCAGTGAAAAGAAGGAGGAGCAGCTACACGCCTACTCTACTCCCCGGCAGGAACAATGGGGCAATGGGGGGAAAAGCACAACCGCGCTCACGCGCTCTTAACCTTTTCCAGGTAGAAAAACTCAACCGTCTACAAGCGCTTATAACCATTTAGGAGCATATGAGTCTGGGCGTTCACAGACGCTCTTAACCATTTACAACTACAATACTTCGGGCGCGTGTGCGCGCTTATAACCACCAAAGTGTTAATCCCTTCGCGACGGGAACATTTTACGAAATTTATAATGTTTTGTCACCAGTTTTGAAAAACAGACTGTGCCCAGTCTGGGATACCTAATTTTAATTAGAAACTTAAAAACGGCACCAGTAATATTTTAGTAAAATTTTGCTTTTACAATAAAAGCTTAAATCAAGGATTTCGAAATATTTAAAAAATTCGTTTGTGAATTCCGGTTTCAGTCGATAATTTCTCATTTTAGTAACAGATTTTGCCCGTGCCGGTAAGGGTTGAGCGAATTCTGTGAAAAAATGAGAAATTATCGACTGACACCGGAATTTAGAAACCACTTTTTGAGAAAATAAGAATCGCTTAATTTAAGTTTTGACTGTAAAAGCAAAATTTTACTAAAATATTACTGGTGCCGTTTGCAAATTTGGAATTAAAATTAGGTATCCCAGGGGACGGGGCACAGTGTGCCGGAAAGAGTTAAAAAAAAATTTTATGGATTTTCTGTCTTCAATACAAGAAAGTATTGTAATCGAAAAATTTTTCGAGTTCCGGTTTTCGATGGATTTACACGTTTTAGAGGTCAGAGATTCCAAAAAAACATGTTTTTACAAAATGTCTGTCTGTCCGTGTGTCTGTGTATGTGTCTGTGTGTGTGTGTCTGTCCGTGTGTCGCCATTCTACCATCAAAAAATGTATGAAGATATGCATAGAATTGAAACGAATTTTTTGTGAATGTTTTTGGCTGTGGCAAGTCAATTTAGAAACATTCCGCCGGAAGGGGGTGCTCGAATCGCAATTTTTGTACCATTTTCAAAAATATACCGGCAAAAAGTATATGAAGTTATGCATCGAATTAAACCAAAATTTTTGTGTAAATGTATGGCTATGGCTAGTTTGTCCTCCCTGAATTTGAAAAAAATCCGCTGAAATGTAGCACTGCAATAGCAATTTTTGTGCCATGTTCAATATACCTCCTAAAAGTGTATGAAGTTATGCATAGAATTGGAGCAAATTTTTTTTGTGAGTGTTTGGTTATGACTAGTTGGTCCTCCCTGAATTTGAAAAAAAAAAAAAAAAAAAAAAAAAAAAAAAAAAAAATCCGCTGGAAGGGAGCACTATAATCGCGCCATTTTCATTATTTTACCATCAAAAAGTGAAAAGAGTTATGCATAGAAATGAACTAAAATTTTTGTTTATGATTATTTTTTGGTATAGCAAGTAGGTCCTCCCTGAATTTGAAAAAAGTCCTTCTATCATGCTATTGTCCATCGGCTCGTGCAGTGACGGAAACTGGCTTTTAATCCAATTATTTGACGAAAGCAGAAATTTAAGATGAAAATCAAAGTTGCTATAGTATTCAATTAAAACTGTTAAAGCATTAACATGAGTAATTATTTTTTAAGTATTAAAATGTGCGTATCAGATAGAAGAAAGTTTTGGTATTGCACATCCAACTACTTTTCTTAAGTTTTAGTGAGAAAAAGGTATATCTTTGATTTTTTTTCTTTATAATTTTTCTTATATTGAATTTTGATGTTTTGTATACATATTAAATAAAATTGAAAGCTTAAAATACAAATAAGTATTTAAAATGAAATTGAGTTTTAGAAATTTCTAGCGTCTTATTATACACTTCTTGAGAGTTGTTCAATGCAGTAGATTATTTATGTTTTTCCTTCATTTTAATCATTTAAATGCATATTATTAAAATGTTGGATTTATTGAAATATTTTCAGTTACTTTTAAGCTTAAATGCTTAGCTTTTCATTAAATCACTATTGAATAATTGAATTATTATTATACTGTCATAATTTTCAATTCTGTGCTTCAAAATTTCCTGTACGTTATGAATGAGAAAATAATAAATACTATAATAATGTAATTCTTATAAAAATGTCAATGTTAATTACTGCTTGAAAATATCATTAAGTGTAATTAACAACAAAAACCAAATTCGATATTTATATGTTTATTTAGTATCGCAGGTATTTAGCATACTTCGCTGTATTGACTTATCTTATCGAATATCAATACTTAAAAAAAAAACTCTCTAAACGTATTTCTATCAATTTTTCCCCAAAAAATTATTTCTCATTATTTCCTCTTGTAGTCTCTGCTACCAGTATCTACTAATAAAATATACTAAACTATGAATGCAAGTATAATTTTAATGCTATTTCGTTCGAAAATATCATGTGTTGTTTACTACTAAAAGCAAATTCGATATTTTTATATTTATTATTAGATATTAATACAATAATATTATTAATTATTATATGTATTTATTAATACAATATTAGTATCGCAGTTATTCAGCATACTTCAGTGTATTGATTTATCTGATCGAATATCGATATATTTAAAAAAAATCTTTCTAAACATATTTCTATCAGTTTTTCCTAAAGAAAGTAATTTATTATTTATTATACTTGAAATCTCCCCTGCTAATATCGACTAATGGAATATATTATATTTTGAATATAAATGTTAATTTCAATGCTTTTTCGTTATTTTAAATGTCTTTAATACTTTAATTCCCATAATAGAGCACGTCCTTGAAATTATGTATTCAAAAAACCTCACTTTACACCAGAAAAATTTCAATGGCTAATTTTGTTTCATTTAATATTCTGTTATTAATTAAAGCAAAAGTTACTGTTTTAATTTTCTGGTGGGAATTAGGATATGCGAATTAAATTATCTCAAAATACCTCGGTCGGTTTGGGATCTAGGGAGTTAAATTTAAACAATTTAATGGCTTATACATTGGAGTTATGAATAAACAGAATGAGACATACAGTGTATTGTCTATCGTCTATACATTTAAAATAGTTGAAAATATACAAATAAAAATTTAATGAATTTGATTTTTTTAAAACAATAATTAATTGAAAATTATTAAAACAGTATTTTAAAAATTTTAATCGAATCAAAATCAATTCTACATAATAAATGTAGAAAGTAATTACTGCTGTTGAGACTAACATTGAATTTAAAATAAATTTACATAGAAAGTTAATAAAAGAAGTTTTAGAGAAATTTATCTGCTATAAAGTACTCTGATATGTTACTTTTGTTTTTTGTTTTGTTTACAATATCAGAGAATTTTTTTCTATTTCATCGATTTCCATAACCATTCAGTCCCATCTATATTTTTAAAAATCGGAAAAAAATTCAGAAAATTTCCATCCGATAAATAGATTTTGATGTACTTTTTGCTTTAAGAGAAAAGATACTTAGAATGTCAAATATTTGCAAATAAACAGACTTTTTATTTTTCTTTTAGTTTCGTTTCGTTTTCAAACTGTTTTATATACGAACTGCTACTGAAAAAAGATGTAAACCTGAATAAATTTGTTTTGTAGTTGCATTTTATACAGTGGTGAAGTTATACAATTTATTTACATTATATAATGCACGGCCCTTTAAATAAGATAAAAAATAGTATGTCCCTTGCATAAAGATAAATCTCCATTTATTAAAGTAAATAACATTAATACTTTGCATTCATGATACTTTCATGTAATTGTTTCTTTGTTAAGACTACAGCTCATATTCAAAATATTAGAATAATTGAGAAAAAGTAATAAGAAAAAATTATTTGTCATTTATTTATTTTTTATACTAAGTAAATGCAATTAAATTTCTTATAAATTAAATCTGGAATGTTTAGATAAGATTTTAACATTTATAAAATATAAAATACAACACAATAAATTAGGTATACAACTTCCTTAAACACACCAGAATATTAGAACAAAATTTAGATTGGTTCAAAATATTAGAATATTTTATTTTACGCAACAATATTACCTTATGAATATGAAGTAAATGGTAGTTAATATTTTGTAGCATCCCCTTTAGCTTTCATAACAGCGTACAATCGATCTTGCATACTATATACAAGGTGTTTACAAACATTTCTATCAATATTAGCCCAAATAGACTTTATACGTGCCACTAACTCAGTTTTACTTGAAGGAGGATTTTCTTGAAGTTTTTTCTTCATTATACACCATAAGTTTTTGATGGGATTAAGATCTGGTGAATTTGGTGGCCAAGGAAGCACCTTAATGTTGCGTTGGCGGAACCAATTCTTAGTTGACACCGAGGTATGCGGGGACGCTAAATCTTGTTGAAAGATGATATCATCTTCAAATAAATCTTCTGATGATGGAATCATGTAATATTCTAAAATTTCTTGATATATCAGAGAGTTAACCTTTTCGTAGACGATGCATAACTTTCCAGGTCCTTCTGCACTCATACAACCCCAAACCATGACACTAGCAGCAAATTTTACGGAACGTTTAAGGCATTATTTATCAAATGCTTCTTGCTTCATTCTCCAAACTCGAATACCTTGATTTTCATATGAAACACAAAACATACTTTCATCACTAAATAATATTTTTTTCCAATCTTCATTGCTCCATAAACGTCTTGATTTACACTAATTCAATCTTATACGCTTTTGTCTTGCAGTCATGAGAGGTTTTGTTTTCGGTACACGAGATTCAAATTTAAATTTATGGAGACGTATTAATGTTGTCGATGTAGAAACTTCAACTCCTTCTTCTTTCCATTTTCGGTGCAAGAATCACACACTTTTAAAACGGTTTTTCTTAACTATACGCTTCAGTTTCCTGTCATCTCTAACAGATGTTTTTGGTTTTCGGCCACCATTTCGGCGATTATTTTGAAATTTTCCAATTTTTGAATATTGTGTTAGTATTTTACTAACGCTCGATTGCGAACAATGTAAATAATTCGCTATAAAACATTGATTTTTACCGTGCCGATACAAATCAACCGTACGAAGTTTAGTAGATTCAGGAATATCACTCACACGTCCCATTTTAAGACGAAAAAGAAACAAACTGCAAAAAAGAATACTGATTTTAAATAAAATAGTCTGAATTTAATCAATGATGCCACCAGTAATACCAGTTGGTAATAATTAAAGGAGAATTAATGTGAAATATTCTAATATTTGGAACCACTTGAATAAATATTCTAATATTTTGACTCTTCAAAATAATTTTTTTTGCAATTAATCTTTTCAAAAATGATATTAAATTTAAGATAACAAGTAAGTTTAATCAACAATAAGTTCTTAATAAAAATATCGTTTGCATATTTTCATTAAAAGACATTAAATTACCAAACGATATTTTCAATTTCTAAAAAAAAAAGGTAATTATTCTAATATTTTGAATATGAGCTGTACCACTACATCACTAAGAAATTTGTTTCCCAAAAATATCTTTAAAAAAAATATTACGTTATACAAATATTCTATAGACATCTATACAATAAATACAATAAACCCAACTAGAGTGAAATACGGAAAACAGTGTTGTGTACACTGTGATCCCAGGTTCCCATCCTGGCTCTGGTTATTTTTTCATTCCATTTGGGTTTATTGTACAGTTAATCAGCGTAACTTCATGCCAAATAAGGATAACTAATTCCACCTTTCCCAAACGTTGATCCTTTCTGCCATTTCGGAATCTTGACGAATTTTTTCCAATGCACTGCCAAACTCACAACAGTGCTGCTATCTATATATTTTGAGATACAAACTTTGCTGTTAACACTGATGATGTAGCAGATTTGATCATTTTTTTCTCTCTTGGCGCAAAGTTACCCTGTTAGGTCAAAGCTACCCTCATTGATTGTATTTTAATTTATTTACGTCTGTGGAGCATACGTATGTATCTTTATTTGTTGAATGCCGAAATAAATAATCAAGTGTATAATCAATATATGGTCAATAGTCTAATATATGGTGTCAACAGTCTAATATATGGCTGTTTACTTTTCACAACTTGGTTTATTACTGAGAAATTTCAGAATTAGGTATCGGCCGCTGTGGTACAGCCTTCTACGTTGCTGTCCCGGGCTCGTTTCCTGACTCTGGCTAAATTTTCACTCCATTTGAGTTCATAGTATTTTTGCGTGCCCGTTGTAAAATATTTGTATATATTTTTAATTTTTAAATGTCGACGTATTTTATGTGTGTATGTGTGTTTTAATATTATTGTAGATCAATGAAATAGTAAAATCTATTCATCGTTGTCCCGCCATCCAAGGGTCTATAATAGATTGCTGATGACCTTCCCCAATTACCGGAAATAACCCCAATAACCGGAATTTTAATTTAAAAAAAATCCATTTTATTGAATATACGAAAAATCGCTTTTTCGTATTTACGAATATATCTCTTCACAATTACCGGTGTCATTCATTTATTTCTACATCTTAGCAATGAAAATCTTTTGAGCGTTAAAGGGTTAATCGGGTAAACTGCAAAAACAGGTATCTGCCGGGATGGCTCAGTAATAGAGCAAAAGCTTAGTGCGTTGTGGTTTTGGGTTCAATTCCTGGCTCTAGCTATTTTTCCACTTCAAATGAATTTCATGTATTTATTGTATTTGTGTCTATATAATATTTGTATACATATTTATTTGTTGAATGCAGAAGTTATTTGTGTGTGTATGTATTTTTAAATATATATTGTACATCGATAGAACAGTAAAAACTATGCATCGTTGTCCTGCCACCCAAGGTTCTCTAATAGATGGCTGATAATTTTCCCCATTTTGGTTTAATAGAGATAAATTGCAGAGCCATGTATTTCCCGGAATGGTTCTGTAGCAGAGCAACACCCGAGTACGTTGTGGTCTTGGGTTCGAGTCCTGGCTCAGGCTAATTTTTCACTCCATTCGGTTTTATTCTGTGTATGTCTGTAGAATATTTGTATATGACTTTAATTGTTGAATGCAGGCGTTATTTATGTGTGCTTTAATAAGTATTACGTAAGTTATTTTTATTTAAATTATTATGATTATTTATATATTGTTTCTTAAAATGCTTGTAGGTTGTTTGGTTTCATTGAAAATTGTATGGTAATTTGTTGTGAAAGTATAATATGAATAAGATTTTATCAGTCTGTTACAGTTTTATATAATTTATATATCTAAAAATTTTGTAATATTAATTTAATCAAATAATCAGTTTTTCGAAAAATTTAGAAATAGTTAAATTAATTTATAATATCTCAGCAATATGAGTGATTACATATAGGAAAAGTTTCCTAACGGAAACGATATTTAATTTTATTTATATATATTAAGGATACTTTTATATAATAAATTCGAAAAGTGTATTGTTGCTCTTTGGCGTACTATTCAATTCGTATTCCTATGACAATAAGCTAAGAAAGAGTTTTCGGAGATGCTTAGAAAATATTGAATTACAATAAGATTTAACTTATATTACAATTTTATAATATTTTTTGCGCTTTATTACACACGATTCTTTCAAATAATAAGCTTTTATATAATAAATTCGAAAAGTGTATTGTTGCTCTTTTTCGTACTTTTCAATTCGTATCCCTATGACAATAAGCTAAGAAAGAGTTTTCAGTGATGTTTAGAAAATATTGAATTACAATAAGATTTAACTTATATTACGATTTTATAATATTTTTTGCGCTTTATTACACACGATTCTTTCGGGAAAGTAACTTTTATTTTAAATTTAATAAGTGAAAAATATATTTAAAATAAAAGAATCGCATATGGCCCAAAGAAAATTAAGCAAATAATAACAATAATTGTTATTACTAAATGCCTAAACATGAATGAAGTCATATAGTAAATGCATAGACATATACTAACATTACTACATGTAATTTAGCAGCAAAAGTATTTTTAAAAACAAAATTTTACTCCTTTAAAACACATGTACTATTAATAGTTCACCAGACTCGAAAGGGTTAACAAAACTTTAAGCAATATCTTTCCTTTCACTTGATCTAAAAATTTTAAGATCTTAAGAGCAATATTACAGTTATAGCGTCCAACCTTAATTATTATTCAGAATCATTTGGATAAAATTAGAATTAAAAATAATAAATTTGCGAACAATATCATAATTATAATGCTTAAAATCTGAAAAATTATATACAAGTTACTTTTATAAAAATTATGCATATCTGATAAACCGCAACAGTGAAAAAACTGTTTAAGAATAGATTGAAGCTATTGCTTATCGCTTTTGTATCACTATTCTTTTTTAAAACATTCTCATTTTTAAAATGTTATAGTAATTTTAAACATCACGTATTAAAAGAGCTAGAGGTGCATGGCACGTACGTGGTGTAGTCAGCACGTGGTGTAGTCAGTACGTGATTTTAGTTTATCTATCTCAATTTCGTTAATATTGAGTTCGTTGACATTTGTATGTTGTTGTTCTTACTGTTGTTCTAAGATGAAAAAAAGTTAAAAGAAAGTGTATAAAGTCAAATATGTTGTTTGGAAATTTTTCGATTTATTGTACAAATTGTAAAAGTCTTTTTCTAAAGATATTTTTTATATACAGCTGGAATATGATTTATCTACATTTCCTGGTGCAATATTGTAATATATTCATTTAAATCGGTCTTCAGCATTTTATAATTCATTTTAACAATACTGTAAGCAAAGTTGCCAAGTCTCTGACCTTTTTGTATGCAACTATTATTTTAGTGAAAATGCTGTTATTTTAAGTCGCCGAAATATTCCAATTAAATAAAAGAGCTTTTTTGTATGAAAATACTGATATCCGAACAGCCGGACACTTGGTAATTCTGTGTTAGAAATATTTTTCCTTTTACTTTATCAAAAAGAAAAAAAAGAGAGAGAGAGTAACTGAGCCAATCGTGTGAGTAATACCAAATATAGAAGGTCCAACATTAATTTTCATTCTGAATCATTTAGATAAAATTAGAATTAAAAATAATAAATTTGTAAACCATATCATCATGATAATGCTTAAAATCTGAAAAAATATACTATACAAGTTACATTTATAAAACTGATGTAACATAAAAAGTCGCTGCATTAAAAAAAAAAAAAATCGGAAATAGTTTGAAGTTATTACTTATTGCTTGTGTATCACTATTCGTTTTAAAGCATTCTCATTTTTAAAATGTTACGGTAACCTTAAACATTACGTATTAAAAGAGCCAGAGATGTATGATATGTACTTGATGAAGTGAATACGTGATTTTAGTTTTGTGCATCTCAATTTCATTAATATCGAGTTCGTTGACACTTGCATTTTGTTATTCTTTATTTTTTTCCTGTTTTTATAAGTTGAAAAATATTTAAAAAGTCTATGAAGTCAAACTTATTATTTTGTAAATTTTCGATTTATTTTAAAAATTGTAAAAGTCTTTTTCTAAAGCATTGCTGCCAACTTTAACGCATTTTTGCTAGCACTAAAATTGTACAGAAATTTTCCGTTTGTTTAATGTTAAGATGTAGCTGATTAAATAAGACAATATTTTCTATAAATTTTTTCTGGTAGGAAAAATGCGTAAAATTGGCAGATATGCTCTAAAGACATTTCTTATGTGAAGTTGGAATATGAATTATCTGCATTTCCTGATGTAATATTTTAACATACTGAATTACGTAGATCTTCAACCTTTAACAATTACAAAACAATCAACATTATATATTTCCTTTCCCTTAATTTAAAAATAATTACGAGGCAACAAACTAGGCAATCATGTGAATTATATCACAATTAAAACGTCCAATGTTAATTTTAAATTAAATCATTATTTTATAATTTTAAATCATTTAGATACAATTAGAAATAAAATTAATAAATTTGTAATTAGTATCATAATGATAACGCTTAAAATCTGAAAAATATATATATATAAGTTACTTTTATAAAAATTACATAAATATCATAAGCCGCGGCATGGAATAAGCTGTTTGGGAATAGTTTTAAGTTATTGCTTATCGCTTGTGCATCACTATTCTTTTTAAAACATTCTCATTTTTAAAATGCTACGTTAACTTTAAACATCACGTATTAAAAGAGCCAGAGGTGTATGGCACGTACGTGGTGTAGTGAGAACGTGATTTTAGTTTGTGCATCTCAATTTCCTTAATATCGCGTTCATTGACTTTTGTATTTTGTTGTTAGTCTTGCGTTGTTCTAAGATGAAACAAGTAAGAAAAATCATGCGTCAAGCATAGATTATGAAACACTTTCCAACGCTTCTTGAAATCTTTAAAAAAATTTTTGTTATTTAGGGAAATAAGATGCTACTGTCCATAGCCAAATATGTATTGAAATGCTTTTGAACAGCCCTGTATTTGATCCGTCGATTGATATATATATACACACAACATAATGGGGAAATTTAGTTTAGCAAGAAAATGCCTAACTGGCTAAAATTTCTCTTGCAGCACTTTATTCTAATAAATGGAAAATACTTCAATACTTTTGTTCAGCCCTGTAATTTATCCAGTATCTGTGCTACACGCCAGTATTTAGTTAAAATTTAGTTCAAACAAACACAATCTTAAAGTTACTTAAATCACATTTCTTGAAATCATGTTGCTAATTCTTTACGTGACCCTGTATATCATTTTATCTATATTCTACAAACATTTCTAAGTAAACTGAAAGCAGTTCAGCGTAAAAATGCATAACTACCCCCTTTAAGTTAATTACTGTCATATTCAGTAAACTTTATGAGTTCTTTTGTGTAACCCTGTATATCAACTATAACATTTATATACACCATATAATTTGTAGACATTTTGTAAAACTTAAAAGCTCATATCATAATTGAAAAAGCATTTCAACCATCCATCAGCTATCATCGATAATACACAATATTTCTGATAAAAATATAAGGTTTGAAACACTTTGAGTGTCCCTGTAAAAGCTATGCATTTCATATTATGCGTTAAATATTAAGTCTCAACGGCGTATATCAATTTAATGATACTTGAAACCGTTTAACATTATTCAAATATGTCGCAAACTATTCCCTCCTTTATCATTGTGTAATGGAATTCTTTTGAGTGGCCCTGTAAATGAATAATAATTATTATTTTGGCAGCATATTTTACAGAATGCGTATTTTAGTGCTCTTTGCGAATCCATGTAAATTTGAATAAGTTTAACAGGGTGTAAACTCTTTAAAATTCATTTGAAACGATTTTTTCCCATTGGCCGTAATGTATCGGAAAACTTTTGATTATCCCTGTAAATACACTAATTATAGTAGAAATCTCATTTTCAATAGGGTTTGTGCTAGGGTTAACATCAATAACATATAAAAATTTCAGAGCAATCCGAGTATATTTACGGGAGTTAGAGCGCGGACAGACGGCCAGACGGCCAGACAAACCGAATGCATAAACACCTTTCACTTTGTTAGAAAGTGTTAAAAAATTTAAAAGAAAGTGTATAAAGTCAAATATGTTGTTCGGAAATTTTTTGATTTATTGTATAAATTGTGTAATAAAGACTTTTCCTAAAGATATTTCTTATATACAGTTGGAATATGATTTATCTACATTTTCTGATGCAATATTAGAACATATTCAATTAAATCGATCTTCAACATTTTAAAATCCATTTTAACAAAACTATTAGCAGAGTTGCAAAGTCTCCGACCTTTTTGTACACCACTATTATCAGGTAACCAAGAAAGTGCGAGCGGTTTTCATCAGACATAAAAAACGACCCATAAAAATCTCAAACACTAATTTTATTCTTTGAAATAATCACTATTGGCTTCAATTTCGTGTTCCCAATGAGACACAAGCTTATAAATACCCTTTTTTAAAAAATCTTTTGGTTTAGAGTCCAAAAACTGGGTTATAGTTTTTGTGACATCATCTTGGGTTTGGAACTGCTGTTCCCGCAGGTGGTTATCCATGGCCAAAAACAAATAATAGTCCGATGCGGCGATGTCCGGGGAATAAGGTGGGTGAGGCAAAACTTCCCAGCCCAATGGTTTTATCACGTTCCTGGTCGCTTTAGCCATATGATGTCTGGAATTATCGTGGAGGAGAAGAACTTCTCTCTTGTTGACCAGCGCTGGCTGCTTTTCGAGCAAAGCAGCTGAAACCCTTTTCAACTGCGACTTCGGCTGAGATTGTTTTCCCGCTTTCTAAGAATTCATAGTGAACTATGCCAGCGCTAGCCCACCAAAAAACCAGCATTATCTTTTTTTGATGGATGTCCGGTTTAGCAACCAATGAGACGGAACCAGAAGTCGACCAATGATGTTTTCTCTTTCGGTTTTCATACATTACCCATTTCTCGTCACATGTTAATATCTGATCCAGGAAAGAGGCTTTGTTGTAGCGCGACAGCAATGACAAGCAAATGTTCAATCGTTGGAGCTTGTGTTCTTCGGACAGGACATGAGGAACCCACTTATCAAGTTTCCACGACATCCCAAGGCTATGAAGATGCGATCGGATGGTTTCGTCAGATACTCCAAACCTTTGCGCAAGCTCCTGGCATGTTAGATCAGGATTCTGTTTGATTTCCTCTTCCAGCTGGACTTTGACTAAGATGGATGGACGACCAACACGGGGCTTGTCTTCGAGGCTGTCGTCTCCGGACGAAAATCTGCTGAACCACTTTTGAGCTGTCCGTTCACTCACTGAAGTCTCTCCAAACATGGAGCATATTCTTCTAGCGGCCTCTGCTGCTTTGTTTCCTAATTTGAACTCGTAGAGCAAAATAGGCCTCAATATCTCCTTTGTCAACGACATCCTTTGTCAACGATTGTACTTCCTACAAATCTGATAAAAAAATGTGAGATACGTTAAACAACTCTCTACTGATTGCAATTTAAAGGCAATGTACAGAAATGACGTCATCAGATTCAGTATGACCACGCCTATGCAACAAATGTAGCTGTTCTCAAAAACCGCACGAACTTTCTTCGTTACCTGATATTTTAGTAAAATGCTGATATTTTAAATCGTTCAAATATTATAAATAAAATAAAAGAAAATTTTCTGCGTTAAAATACTCATATCCGAAAAGTAGGAGACTTGGCAATTCCGTGTTAGAAATATATTTCCTTTCAGTTAAAAAAAAAGTGTATAATTGTGATTGCAGATCGCACAGGGGGTTTCTTTTAATATCGCCTTCAAAATACTTTATCATTAAATTAGCAAACGAACAACAGTTTTTCGGTTCTATTTTGGGAATTCTTTGCCAATCGCGACAACCAGAACAGTATATGTAATTTTTTTCTCTAAATGCTGCCTGGATCGAATTGATTTCTTAATTTTTCTATTAGAATCTGCAGACTCAGTGAAGCTACGCATGTTAATAAAATTACTAATAAAAGTGAAATATTGCAAAGCTTATAATAAATTTAAGGGAGACAAAATTGGTCATAAGATGCGGCTAGTAATTTAACCCTTTAACGATCATAGCATTTTCATTGCTAAGATGTCGAAATAAATGAATGACACCGGTAATTAAGAACAAATATATTTCTAAATAAGAAAACGTGATTTTTCACATACAAAATAAAAGGGATATTTTTAGATAAAAATACCGGTGTCAGTTTCGCGTATCGGAATTAAAATTTTGTGGTTTCGTGGCGAAACCAATGAACGTTAAAGGGTTAAATGAATAAGAATTTAATAAATAAATTAAAAACTTCACTTCGCGTGTCAAAATAGATCATAAATAGGATGAAATAAAAACAAATAAGCACGTTTTTCACGTGATTTATTTAATTCATTAATTTATGCTGCATACATAATAATTTTATTTAAACTTGCTTGCAACAATTAGAAGAAATGAAATTTCAATTTTGAAATTTACGCTACTGCAAATTTTTAACGAAAATTTTCAACTTTTACACCATCGTATAGGGAAAAAAATGTAATTTTAAATGCAGTTTGTTTGAAAATTGTACCTCAATTTATTTTTGATATAATAATTTTTTTGTAGTTTTTAATACCAATTTTGTAATTGTGGCAACAGAAGTACTCCATTTCTTTTAAATGTAAAAAAGATGGAGTAATTAGAAGAGAGAAAACAGCAACAACAAAATGAACTGATGATATTAAAATTAATATTTAAATTAAAATAATAGTCTTTTTCAAAATTTTATGATTTGTTGTGTGACAAGAAGCATTCATCTATAAGTACACAAAATTTGAAGATTCTAGCTTATATAGTTTTTGTGTACGGACTCTGTGACAGACAGATAGACAGAGTACACCGACGAATAGGGTTTCGTCAGGTGAACGAAACTCTAAAAAAAGAGAGAGTAACTAAGCAAATCGTGTGAGTAATATCACAAATAGAACTTCTAATGTTAATCTTCTTTCTGAATCCTGTTTTAAAATTGGAATAAAAAATAATAAATTTGTAAACAATAATATCATGATAATGCTTAAAATCTGAAAAATATATATACAAGTTATATTTATAAAACTGATGTATATCGAAAAAGCCGCTGCATTTAAAAAGCTTTTCGAAAACAGTTTGAAGTCATTGCTTATCGCTTGTGAATCACAATTCTTTTTAAAATACTTTCATTTATAAAATGTTAAAGTAACTTAAAACATAACGTATTAAAAGAACCAGAGGCGTATGGCACGTATGTGGTGTAATGAGTACATGATTTTAGTTTGTGCATTACAATTTCGTTTATATTGAGTTCATTGACACTTGTATTTTGTTGCTGTTCTTACTGTTGTTATAAAATTTAAAATATTAAAATGGAGTAATTTAATCTTTTTTGTTAACTTCTATATTAACATATAATTTTATTTCTATATTAATTAAATATGGTAGATAATACGTTTTTATTTTTTTTATTTTATTTATTTATTTATTTATTTATTTATTTGTAAGGATTAAAAAAGATGCATATTGTGCAGTCAAATTTTAGATAATAAAAAACAATAAATAGAAAAAAAAACTTAATTAAAACTTCTTTCACATTTTTCTAGAATACAATGTAAAAATGTATATCTAATCTTCAAACTTCAGACAAGCCATGTTCAACGTTTTTGTTTTTTACTTACCCATCATACGTAATATAGGGTAAATCTTGCAATCGTTTTGAAAATCGAAAATTTTTTTTGACGGATTTACACGTTTTAGATAGTGGAGATTCCGAAAAACATATTTTTAGAAAAAAAAATTTGCCGTCCGTCTGTCTGTCTGTCTGTAAACGCTCTATCTCCCGAACAAATTGAGATAGAGACTTCAAATTTTGTATGTAGTTAGTATGTAAGAATGGAACGAACCCTATTTAATATCAGCAACCTCGATTATCCGGAACTATTTTTTTTCGGACTCTCGAAAAATTCGTTCTGATGAAAGGTATATAAAAATTTTCGAATTTTTTTGTTCTAAGAAATGGACGTAAAAGGCAATAAAATAACACACATAGAACGAAGTCGATCGGATTATTAGTTGCCGAGATATTTGTAACCTTGTTTTCCACATTCTTCGATTTTTCATGACCCTGTATTTCATTCAAATTTCAATTCAGAAGTATGTTTTAATTGGAAATGAGACGCTTAATCCGACGCAGTTAATTGTTAGTTAATAGAATTATTATTTTTGGAGTTATAAGGATGTTTCTTTTACGCAGTTCGGTACTACTTGAGTAGTTTGGCGTTTTATATAATTTGTCGAAATTGGTACATCAGCAGTTCTTTAATATAGCAATACTATGTATATTAACAATATTTAAATTTTGTTTATGAATTGCAATGTATTGTATAAATAGTTTCACATGTTTTATTTTCATATACATATCCATGATGGGTAAGGATTACGGTGGCCCACAACGACTAGTTTTTCTTCGCCGGAATAAAACAGTACGTTTGGGGCATTGCGCGGTTGCAACACACTTTAAAAAACAATAATAAAAATGAATTATAAAATACTAAGCATCATAATTAGTATAACAAAAGCATATAATAAAGTTAATATTATAAGGAAGAGTTTAAAATTTGTTAAACGAGATGTTTTAGCAGAAAATTGTAACAAAACTACTTCCAAACAATAAACTTCGCAATTGATTTCTTTTGCAAATATTGTAGAAATAGACCACAATATTTGTGTTTCAAAATAGTGATGCGATTTTTCTTTTGTCATGATTTTTCCACATCAAACGTTTAACACACAAAAAGTAGTTTTAGTCCTATAACAAATGTAAAACATAATAACATAACAATAAAGTATAATCATCTTAAAAAATTAATAAATCAGCTTTTAGCAAAATTTGTTTCCTAATTATAAAAACATACAATGCAAATTCATTTAACGTAGCAAAATGTTTGATGATTGTTGAGTATGATGAATTGCAGGCACTGTAGCACAAATATAACTACCTAAAAAAAGAACACTTTTTTTATAAAAACGGCAATTAAGGTTGTTTCAAGTTAATTTTAAATGAGTTATAAATAACAAAATAGTCTTTGTTTTCCCATAAAAATACACAAAGTAATAGTGAAAGTCTTATATACTTTTTATACTCATATCGTTAAATATATAATGATTTTATCTTGAGCCGCATGGGAAAGTTCGTCGGTCGCCACATGCGTTCGCAGGCCGCAGGTTGACTAAGGCTGCTTAGACAATTAATAGGAAATACTATGGATTTAGTCACAAAATGCATAAGGAACATTGGATCTTATGTTATGATCACTTGCTTAAATTTTATTAACCAGCGGTTCCCAAACTTTATTGGTACGCGACTGACCTTTATGTAAAAAAACATTACGCGACCCACATATTATTAGAGTGAATCTAATATCAATCAGTAGAGAAATTTTGTATAAGCTATCGGGTATTTTATGCTATGAAAAAGAAAATATTCGTATGTAAAAAGAATGTAATAGGAAATGTAAATTCTAATTGTAAATGTTAATGTAAAAGGAAATTGTAAAGTAAATGTAAAGTAAAAAGTATTGTAAAGTAATTGTATTGTAAAAGTATTGTAAAATTAATAAGGTAATTGTAGTAATTGTAATAATTGTAATGAGGTAATTGTAGTAATAAAGTAATAATAAGGTAACTGTAGGTAATAATAAGGTAATATTAAGTAAAAAAAAATTAATTAAATTGTACGTATTAATAAGGTAACTGTATTAATTGTAATAATTGTAGTAATTGTATTGTAAAAGTATTGTAAAGTAAATGTAAAGTAATTGTAAAGTAAATGTAAATGTACATGTAATTTCTATGTAAAAGAAAAATATTCGTATGGAAAGATGGACTGTCAACATTATTAAGAACTGATAATTCCAGTGTGTGTAAATAGAATAATAATTAAAACCACAAATATAATGAAAAATACGCTTGTATAAAAACACAACTTTATAACAAATGAGATTTCTGGTGCTAGTGTTTATATATGGTAGGACATCTACGTCAAAGCTAAAACTAACCAGTTTTAACTCCAGTTTTTAACCAGTTTCCTTATATAAAATAACATACATATCATAATCTATTTTCAAACAATTATAATCTAGCATAGAATATCTAGTAATTCCTTATCATTCACGAGATTTGATTATTCTTGAAATAGAGAATACATAACATTTTAACATTTGCACCACTTTTTAAAAAGAGAAATCCTTTACTAGGACGTTGAAAACATTTCCAAGGAATATATAATATACAAGTTGGAAATTGCACGTCACACGAAGCAAATGAGGTGCATTCGTACTATAACGAAATTATAAAAATAGTTAGATCATGTTGTAATACAATACAGTACATCGGTAATGTATCCGAAATCTTTTGTGTTTCCCTGTAAATACTGTCTACTTTCTGTTTTACTGGAGTAACTTGTAGTAAACCTCAGCAACGTATATTAATTTCATAAAATGTGAAGCAGTTTAATATAATTAAAACACGCCCATACAATGTTTCCCTTTACACTATTATGTAATGGAATATTTTTGTGAGGCACTGTAAATTAATAAAAAATATTCTTTGAACTATAGATTGTACAGAATATATATTTCGGAATATACTTCATAGATTCAAACCAATTTTATTATGTTCGAAAGAGTGTAGCATCATTACCCCATGGGGCGAGCGACAAGTATACATGCCGCAAATAGGCTTAAGCTTTAATGTTTATAACCACCAGTAAAATTATACCGTAAATTTTATCTTATTTAATCGGAACATTTTCCCGATTTAATAAGACACAAGTTTCTGATTTTTAAAACTGGTGCAAAACATTAAAAATTTCGTAAAAGGCTTCCGTCGTGAAGGGATTAAAATACACTTGAAGCGATTTTTTTTTTCATTGGACTTAACGTAACGGAATAATTTTCACTGCCCTGTTATTAAACTATACATCCGATTTTCAAAAAAATTGAAATAACTCGACGAAATTATGCAAGAATTATGTATTTTAAATTTCAAACGATTTGTTTGGGTAGTTTTTGGTTTGTAATATGCGGATAGACAGTTTTTTTTAATAGTTCTGCGCTTAGAATTTTAAAAGTAGTCGCGGGTGGCCAATTTTCGATCACGATTTTGACATTAGATAGAATTTAATCTTCAAGAATGTTAATCTCTTCCCTGATGGCAACTTGCTTTTGCCAATCATGATTTGCCCGTACAATCTAGAGGCATCCATATTTCAATCATATTTTTCTTTTCACCAGTAAATTTTTATTGTAAATTTTGCATTATTTAATCCATTTTTCTGATTAAATTATGGAAAAGTTTTTGTTTTGAAAAACCGGCAATAAAAGATTAAAAATTCTCTAATAAACACGAATAAAAAATATTATTGAAAGTTTTTTTTTCAAATATTGATCAGGAAAATGGTTTAAAAATTACTGTATTTAACCCTTTCTGGCACGGAGAAAATCTATTTGAAATAATTTCTTACACGGGAATTTAAAAAAATATATATTAGAAAACATGAATTGACTACCTTTCATGTATGTTATAAAAGAAAAGAAAAATTAATTAAATATTCTTAGTACCTGTAAAATTAAAAATAGGTGTCCTTTTTTAAGGACACGCACCGGAAAAAGTTAAATGATTACGTGTAGTTTTTTTTCTTCTTTTGTATACAAAGACTTGCTCAATTATCATTTTTAAATTGTTTGAATGCATAAGAAATCTATTCAATGCTAAACATGCCTTTTCAATCTTCTGGTTGTGATTTTATCTTTCTGTAATACAGAATACTATTTTATACAGAGTTCGCACAACTCTACTACTTAATTCGTACAGTATTTTCGAAATATTCCGCTGTAGAAAAATATTGGGAAATCTCAGAATGAAGGAGGCGGTTGTTAATTTTGTTTCTTAAAAATTAATTATAAATTTTCTTATCATTAATAGTGGTGTCAGAGTCTTTAAAAAAATATATAAGGAGTGTCCAAACCTTGTTATAATACTTTAAATAATCTTTCTTACTTTCCGAATTAGATAACGAATGATTTTCTTAAAAATTACGCTAGACATTTTTTATTTCTCTCCTTTGAAAACAATTTCCTTCAAACAAATTTCGAATGACATTTCTCAATTAAAATCTCTTTGTCAGAAATTAGCCACTCAAAAAGCAATTACCTAAAATCTGTAGAAATGGCTTTAGAAAATTAGTTTCTAATGAACTTTTGCGATTTAGAGGGAATTAATTTTGTAATTGCCTAGTTAAAGTTTGTAAAACACTGAAATTAACATTCGAACAGGTGTTCTTGTTCGAGTTTTAATTACGAAATCTTTTTGAAAATTGCTTTTATTTGCAAAGTTTTTAGAGACAAAAGGAATATTTTATTTTATTTTACTTACAGTAAGCATATAATTCCCATAAATTTGTGCTATAGCAGCAATGTTTATTTAGTAAAGTTATCTTTTTCCTTTCTTTTTTTTTCTGTATGAAAAAGCTTGCACAATTATTATTATTAAATTGTTTGAATTCATAATAAATCTATTTAATACTAAACATGTTTTTTATTTTTAAATATTTTGTTATTTTGTTTTTAACTTTCTATTACACAGAGTAACATTTATAATACTTTAAATAATCTTTCTTCTTTTCCGAAACAGATATCGAATAATTTTCCTAAAAATAAAGCAATTATTTTTTCTTTTATTTCTCTCTTTTTGAAAACAACTTCATTCAAACAAATTTCGAATAACATTTCTCAATTAAAATCACTTTGTCAGAAATTAACCCACTTAAAAAGCAATTACCTAAAACCTGTAGAAATTAGAAAAACATTCGAAAATTGGTTTCTAATGAACTTTTGCGGTTTAGAGGGAGTTGATTTTGTAATAGCCTAGTGATTGATTACTGTTAAAGTTTGTAAAATACTGAAATTAACAAACGAACAGGTGTTCTTTTTGTTCGAGTTTTAATTAAGAAATCTTTTCAAAAATTGCTTTTATTTGCAAAGTTTTTAGCAAAAGAAAGAAAAAAAAGAATATTTTATTTTATTTTATCTATAGTAACATAGCTGCCAACTTTTACGCATTTTTCCTACCACAAAAATTTTATAGTAAATATTGTCTTAATTAATTGTCTAAATCTTATAAGTAAACAAATGGAAAGTCTCTGTACAATTTTAGTGGTAGCAAAAATGCGTAAAAGTTGGCAGCTATGCAGTAAACATATAAATCCCCAAAATTTGTTCTACAACCACAATGTTTATTTAATAAATTTATCTTTTTTTTGGGGGGGGGGGATGAAAAAGATTGCACAATTATTATTATTAAATTGTTAGAATATGTTTTTTTTAATATTTTGTTATTTTGATTTAAACTTTCTATTACACACATAGCTGCCAACTTTTACGTATTTTTCCTACCACAAAAATTACATAGTAAATATTGTCTTTTTTAATCATCGAAATCATTTGATTAAACTAATGGAAAATCTCTGTACAATTTTGATGGTAGCAAAAATACGTAAAAGTTGGCAACTATGTAACACAGAATACATTTTATAATACTTAATAATATATTAATCTTCCTTATTTAACAAAACAGATATCAAGTGGTTTTCCTAAAAATAACGCTATTCATATTTTTTTTCTCTCCTTTTGAAAACAATTTCATTCAAATAAATTTCGAATAACATTTCTCAATTAAAATCTCATTGTCATAAATTAACCCATTCAAAAAGCAATTACCTAAAACTTGTAGAAATAGCTATTGAAAATTGGTTTCTAATGAAGTTTTGCGGTTTAAAGGAATTTAATTTTGTAATTGCTCGGTGATTACTGTTGAAGTTTGTAAAACACTGAAAATTAACAAACGAACAGGTGTTCTTCTTGTTTGCGTTTTAATTAAGAAATCTTTTCAAACATTCATTTTAATTGCAAAGTTTTTAGAGAAAAAGAAATTATTTTATTTTACATACAGTAAGTATATATTTCTCATAAATTTGTGATAAAGTAGAAATGTGTATTTAGTAGAATTATTTATAATTTATTATAATTTGATTATTTTTTAATGAAATTCTTGTATTATTATCATTCTTAAATTGTTTAAATTCATAAGAAATCTATTTAATACTAAACATATTTTTTCAATCTTCCGTTATTGTGATTTAATCTTTCTATAGTACACAATAATATTTTATAATACTTTAAATAATCTTTTTTTTTATTTTGCAAAACAGATAACGAATGATTTTCCTGGTTTTTTTTCTTTTCTCTCTTTTTGAAAAAAACTGTATTGAAACAAATTTCGAATAACATTTCTCAATTAAAATCTCTTTCTCAGACATAAACACACTCAAAAAGCAATTGCCTAAATCCTTTAGAAATGGTTTCAGAAAATTGGTTTGTAATGAAGTTTTGTCGTTTAGAAGGAATTATTATTATTTTTTTTTTAGTTTCCTGATGAAAGCAGTGAAAACTATCAAAAATGCGGTTGAAAATGTAATCTTCACGTGATCAGTTTCGTCTGTAACTCAGTAGGTAATTTATTTATCGTGAAATACAGCGATCGTTCCCATAATCTGGTCTTCAATGTAAAACATTCAATCTTTCCGTTGAAAAATGAATTTGTAAACGCATCATCAGTGCTGTAATTGGGAAAAAAATTTGTGGGAATTCAACCGTTCATAGATTATGATGCTACCGGATTTTTGCTAACCCAAAAGCCAATTTGAAACATTTAGCCAAAAGCCGACTTTTATTTTATTTTATTATAGTAATGTAATTTGCTTTCATTCAATAAGAATAGGGCAACCAATGTCAGTCCAGAACCTCCATTTCCTGAATATTAGGCCTCATCGCTGACAAGAAAACGGCAGCTAACAAAGGGGGTTCTTTTCAGCGTGTGTACGGTCCTTTCAGTTTTAGTGCCAGTAATTTTAAGTTTTTTATCTTTATTTTTCTGAGATTAAAGAAGTCTAAGAAATCTAAATTAGAGTTGAAATTTAGGGGACCGTATGCAGTTAAAAAGAAAAAAAATCCGTCTTTGATAAACCGCCATTTTTGTGTGAGTTCTCAGGCCTATTATTCAAGTGGTGATGGCAGCACGATAGATTCGAAACATTTGATTGTTCGAAATATCTCCTTTTTTGATAAGTGGAATCGGATCTTCTGGAAGCTAGCAAAAATTAACGTTTTGCTTGAAGAAAAAATGAATTGCACTCGTATACGATTTTATTTATTTATTTATTTTATTTTTATTATTTATTTATTTTTACAGTAACAAACCAAATATTTCTGGGAACGGCACTTCCACTTGTTCCCGCCCAATTACAGCACTGTGCATCACAATGTTTTGCACTTGTTGAACGGAGTTGTTGAAAACAGTCAAGACGTACATGCCAACCTCCGGCTTTTTCTAAAACAAAGAAACATATTTCGAATCAGAAATTTATTTAGCTGACGGAATTAAAAGGATTTCAATTGACAAATACAATTAATACAAAATACATTTAATATAACAAATTTTCCGGTTGAAAGTACGTTTTCTTTATTTAGAAAAAGCCGGAGATTGGCAAGTATGGTTAAGAGCAGCCTTAAATCTGCCCAGCAAACCTCAATATAACTACGATATTAGAGAATGACGTCGTATATGCACAACATAAGCTGCAGCGGTCGTGGTGAGAACTAAATTGCTGGGCGCCGTGGACGACCTGCTGAATTCAAATCTTACAAATTTATTTGAATTCCATTTTTTATTAACAAAAAGCAAACTTGATATAGGTAGAAAATTGACTATTTTTTAAAATTAAATCGAACGATTTACATTTCCTTCATATTGATTGATGTTCATTTCTTAAAAAATTCTAATTTTTCGATCATTTAACATTGTTAATACAGTAGAACCCCGCAAATTCGGACCCCGTTAATCCGGATCTCCGGATAATCCGGATCGGTTTCGTCATTTTTTTTTTCAATTTTGAGAAGCGATTGGCTATTTTCATAACATTAACTTGTTTCAATATCGTATTCTGAATTAAAAAAAAAAACTTTTCTGAAATCTTTTTGGAAGAATTAAGCGAAGTAAACATTTTTACTGTCTGTAAATATTCATTAAGTTTAACATAAAGGTGATTTTCTGTAAGTATGTTTTATTTTATTTCATTTTTTCCTAATTCTCCGGATAATCCGGATTGGGTCCGGTAACAATTAATCCGAATTATCGGGGTTCTTCTGTATATATGAAGCATGTTCAAAAATGTTAAAAACAGGTATTAAAATTCTTCAGGGCTTCCATATTTCTTATATTCGATTAACAGAATATAAATGTAAGATATATACACAAAACTTTTTTCTTCCTTAAAAAAAGTGCAACAATTTAGGAAAAATTTGCTATACTTTTTGCAATAACACAAAAAAACTTTTAATTTAAATTTTATACCAGAAAAAACTTTAAGTAATTATATTATATTATATACAATGCATACTTGCTAATCGAGTCCAGACAGTTTCGTGTTTAAATTAGCGAGTGAGCACCCATCTGGGCATTAAGTTCTCCTCGCAGAAAGTGATACATGAAATGCCACGCATGGTGGTATACGAAACAACTCTAGGTCTACATTTGAATCTGTGATTATATGTAGGTCTAGCTTTAAACTAGCGGCTAGCGACAGCAGTATTTTTAATGGTAGGACTTCGAATGAAATCTGCAAATATTGAACTATCGGATGTATCACTGAAGAGAGATATTTTCCTCTTTTAAACTATTGTATTGAGCTGCCATCTATAAACAGAAGATAAAGCTATCATATTGAATAATGTGCCAAATAAAATTGAAATAAATTAGCAAGGGCATTTAAATTATTTAGAAAGTTAATATTGATAGTTATTGATAATTTAAAACTATCATCTTATATGGGTGATTCTCAAAATAGGGGACAATTTATGTCTTTCGGCATATAAAAAAATTGAGAGGTTTTCTGTCATGTTTTTATATTTAGATATGTTTGTCTTAATATTATTCATTATTTGCACTCAAGAATTACTCCTTTTTAGTTAAAAACACCTTAAAATAACAGAATAAATGTTCAAAATGTCATTAGCATGGATGTCCACAGCAGCTGTGCCTTATATATACTAGCTTTTTCAAGAGTTAATATCATGTTTATAAAATAAAACAAATGTTATTCTTTCTTTAAATTAATCAAGGAAAGGATTTATCCAATAAATTTCTTTTTAAAAATAAAATTATAGTACATAAAAAAAGAATTAAAGTTTGTCCTCCATATTCGATTTTCAAAACAAGGTCATACTAAAACAGCTGGTTATTAATCAAAATTTCATTTTCACATATGACAATAGTTTGAAAATATAAAGTTTCTCCATGGCGACAAGTAGTCATTTTAAACCAGCCAGAAAATAGAAGCATGTATTGTATTTTAAGAATAGAAGTTGAATATTAGGGGGTTACATCAATTGTATGTCATTAGAATGGATAATAATTTTCATGTTTATTTTATATTTAAAACTTTTATTTTATTTATTTGCATAGAACTTTTGTGTTTTAAAAAGCCCCAGAAAGGAATATTGCATTGTGATTATATTATGGCTCATAATCTTATTTAAATTAAAATTTGTCATTAGCATGGGCCGATATCAGTGTCATTAGCATGTTTTTCTGTCCATGCTAAAGACTCCTATGTACATAAATGTAACCAGTGCTTATATTGTATCCTTTATAAAGTTTAATTTTACGTATAAATTTAGGTATTACATTTATTATCCCTAAAATATGCATTAAATCTGTAGGAAAATCACTAAGACAGCTTCTTACATTGTTAGTGTCAGAATGTTGTTCATGTAACAAAGTTTGCTCTTTGGTAATGTTTTTATTCTCCTTATATGTATATATGTAAAAATGGAAACCATTTGCTGAAAAAGAAGGCTAATAAATATAGAAAAAAAATATTTAAACAGGAAGAAAATAAAAATTTTATAATATATTTATTCCATACAATTCATTTTGTCATTAGCATGGCTCAAAAAATACTAATTATTGTTTTAAGTTAATTTTTAAATATTTAGCTCTGCTGACTACATGGAAAGTATACCTAATACTATATTAACAACACCTATTTTTTTCAGAAATTTTGCTAGCAGTAATTTTTTTAAGATTTCATTTTTGAAATCGTCCCCTATTTTGAGAATCACCCATATATCGTGGCAGATAAGGAAGAAATTAATTATCAAAGACATTTAAATTATTTATAACGTTAATATCAATGATTCAAGTAATTTCTGAATTTGTGTAATAACTAACAAAATTCGCGGCTTTGCTCGCGTAATAATTGAAATATGCCACGTGATGTTTGTATGTCTGGTTTTTATTAGAAATAGTACCTTAGTAAGGAAAATTTGAAAAACTTCCATTTAAGCTGCAGTTCGATTACATTTCATTATTGCATGCAATATTTCGAAATTAGACTTAAAATAATAAGAACTAAGGATAATTATAAATAATTGATAATTTTAAAATATTTTGAAACTTTTATGATCAATTCATGTGTTCATTTTAGTATTCACCTGAAGTATTTTTTTTCTTTTTTTTAGAAACAATATTTGTATGCATTTGCATCTTAACCCTTTCCGGCATATGTGCGCAGTCCGGGATACCTAATTTTAATTCCAAACTTGCCGATGACACTAATAATATTTTAATAAAATTTTGCTTTTACAGTGAAACCTTATGTTAAGAAGGGATTTAATTTCTCAAAAAGTTGTTTCTAAATTCTGGTGTCAGGTGATAATTTTGCTAACAGAATTTGTCCGTGTCATAAAGAGTTAAAATTAATCATCATGTCAGAATCCAAGTTTATTTTCTAAATGTCTACCATCTCTCGAGGCGTAGTGGAACTACCATAAAATATCTATGTTGAAAAAGGGACTGTCATCATTAATTTGCAAATTTGAAATGGGTTTGATATTTCCTAATATTCCACATAAATGTAATTTAAGAAGTTTTTAAAGGTTTTTTAGAACATTTATTGTTTCTACTTACTTCAGGTGGTAGTGGCACCGGCATAGAACATAGACAATGTAGAATCAGAGAGTGTAACCAATCATTCAAAAATATTACTTTTATAAACGATTTACTGCTTCCTGAGCTTGCATAGAAATAGTAAATTTTTAGAACGCTGCATTTCATAATTTTTAAATGTCAAATTTGTTTCCGACTGTTCTTAGAAAACATTTATATTTTATAATTACCATGTAATATTTAAAGCTTCTAGACTACTTTGTACAATAGAAATAATCATTTTAAATATTTTTGGCCTTCTGGAACCTTTTGTTGATAGTATCAGTGACATAAAATATGTTTTATATTTGATATGTTTTAACAGCTTCTATCACTGCCAATTTATTTTTGAAATCGATTTGATACTTGGTCAGATTGCTTGCAACTCGCCATTTAGAACGTTTTTAAATTGTTAAAAATATATAGCATTTTCTGCATCTTCAGCCCGCTTATTTTATAGACTATCTTTATTCTGACCAATGAGAATGCTACATTATATATTCATGTAACCATTTTTAATCAAAGCGGTGGATAGATGATGCAGCATATCCTGCAGAGTTTTTACAGTGAGGACACTTTATGCACATTTTCACCCCTTTTTAATTTCGAATTTTTAAGTAAAGTTTTTGAGAGATCAATTATATCTCATAACTACCACTCTGAAATCCATGTTTCTAAGCCCCTCATTAACACAAAAATCGCGATTTTAAAGCGTTTTCTTCTTCTGCATCTCATTTGGGGTAGTGACATCGACAAATATATGGTCTATTATGGAGCAAAGATCGTTACCATCATTTTGATATCAGTATTTTTTAATCAGTTCGTTACTTCCAAAGATTGTTTTAAAAACGCTATTTAGAAAATCTTTCGTGCATTTTCACCCCTTTTAAATTTCGTATATATTTTTTAAGAAATAGAAATCATTTATAGCTTATAAGTAATTAACACGACAATCTTCCAAGACCCTTCAGTAACACAAAAATCGAATTTTTAGAACGTTTTTTGCACCTTACCCCAAATAAACAAACTTTACCTATTTATAATATAGGTATAGATCAGTAAAAGTAAAGATTTTGAAAATGGACCAAACGATTTAGAAATCGAACAACGGAAATCTGCGGAAAGACCGGGAAACCGGAGGGATCTGGTTCTGTCGTCAAATGCTACCAAGCTTGTCGTGAACTTGGGGATATATATCCCGAAATCTGGCGGCCAAAATTACTCGCCAAAAGTTACACCTACTTGGCAAGACAAATCGTTATTATGATTACAAATCGCCATTTAGAACGTTTATAGGACGCTTTTCGCGATTTTCCGCCTTTTTTTAAATGTCGATATTTTGAGGAAATGTTGTTAGAGATCATTTAGATCTCATAAGTAACTACGATGTTAAATTGCATGCTATTAGGTTCCTCAGAAGCACAAAATTTCCATTTTTAGATCTTTTTTTGCTCTTGCATCCTATTTGGGATAGTAGTACCAAAATAAGACAAAGCTTGCGTTAGAGTAACGATTTTCGCCATCATTTTGACAACTTTATTTTTTTAATCGGTTCGTTAATTCTCGAGATTGTTTAAAAATCGCTAATGAGAGCGTTTTTAGAACTCTTTTCTCTTTTAGAACTCTTTCGTATTTTTTTATTCATTATTTATTAACCCCTTGAAGGGCGGTGGTATAAAATATATACCATTTAATTTTAATTGTAAAATGCTACATTGACACCAGCATTTTAAAATGAAAATTTTAAGTTTATGGCGTACGTAAATAAAAACATTTATCTATATTGAAATAAATTTGCTTTAAAATTCTGGTGCCAATCAATCGTTTCAGCATTATATGAATAGAAGTGCTTTGCCCCTCAAAGGGTTCAATTTTTAAGTTTGTATTTGATTTCCGCGGCCCAGTGTTACGCGCGCATCTCTTCCCTCGCGCTGGAAATTCTCTTTTCACATGTTTTAGCGAACTCCTGTTACGTAACTATGGGGCTGATCTTCGATTTTAACCAGTAAGTTATCACCTTGTTGTTGGAACGACTTATAATTTTTGTTTATCATTCAGGGTGCTTTGAATACGGTATCCCAACCTTTTTATTATAAAGATGTTCTTAATTACGATTACAGCTTTTTATCAAGCAAGTTTTCACCAAAACCTCCATGGTTATTCAGAAATTCCTATGGAGTTCCGGTTATCCAAAAATTCCTGTGAAACCCCGGTTAAACAAAAATGCTTTGGTCCCATGCTTTTCGGATTACCGGGGTTTTACAGTAAAACAATTATTTCGCTTTGTAAATAATAAATAACTTAAAAAAAAGGAAACTAGTAACATAAAATGACTTTCCAGATATCGGCCACTATTGATAGGGACATTGGCCGGTATCTGTGTGCTACCTGAGAATCGTGACAGACAACGTCAATAAAGACTTCAATATATTGTATTTTCCACTACCAAGTTAAAAGATACCACAAAGTAGCACAATTCGAGCTTTTGTTATTATGGTGGGTAGTAACTTGCTAATTAAATATACGATGCAGTGACTTACTGAACTCAAATTATAGACAGTTACTTTAATTTTACTTTATGTAAGCAAGCAGAAAACTTGTTATGGTAGAAAATTGTTTTGTTTCGTTTTTTCAATTTTTTTCATTAAACTGAATGATTTAAATTTTGTTTGTATTATTTAATGCTTAATTATTAAAAATCGAACTTTTATTCAGACAACATTGGAAATACTTTTCAACTATTCTTGAAAATGTTAAAAACATATATTAAGAAAGTTCAAAGCCTATTAGAGGAAAATGCATGTGAGATATATGCAGAAAACTTACAATTTTCCAAAAAAAAAAAAAATTAATTAAAATAAATGAACAGTAATGGCATAGCTAAAAGAAACTACTTTACTAATAGTAGTACAAATCGGTGAACTTTTAAACTTAAGATTTATACTGGGAAAAATTTATAGAAATAATGTATAGTAAAATATGTCAACTTATACAACCGAAAAGTATATAAAATAATAAAGAATTTAAAAAAGTGAGTGAACAAACTCCTCGCAGTACCTGAAGAAAGAATACCAAGCACAGAGGTCTGCACGGGCCGAAATTTCTACAGAACATAGATTCTTAGTCTTACGAAACAGTTCAGACCAAAAAAACTTAGTTGTACAGGTATTATTAGTACATGTTTCATTTATTATTATTATTACTAATCCCTTTTCCATGTAATGGAGACATAAAAATCTAAAAAATGTTGTATGGTAAAAATAAAATCTAAGACGGAATCGCATTGGAAATAAAAAAATATGTTCCCTTCTTAGCAGATGTAAATGTTTAATATATTTTTTCTCTCGTATTGTTCTATTCATTTTGCATGGATGAACAGTTTTCAGTGTGAAAAATATTCCGTCAAAATCATGTTATATATATATATATATATATATATATATATATATATATATAGTCTTAATTCCATTTTAAAACGTCTAGTAATCTACGATTCTTTGAAAAGAATAAATTCTAGTGTTTAATTGTAGAATAATGACTACTCTACTGAAAAGTATATGCCTTTTATGCAAATATTTTTGGACCAAGCCAAATTTTACTGATTTATGACCAGGCTTGGTCACGTCGAGAAAAGGTTTATAATACTGCATGATTCAACAGGAACTGATTATTTTGGTCCGTGAAGAATGAAACCAGTCTCTGCTTCCTACGGAAAAAATACGTTAGGCCAGGCCCGGCCCGAATACTGTTAATGGAGATAGGTCCGAACCCGGCCCCTTGGCCGGGCCGAGCTCGGACTTCGGGCCAAGGCCCGGCCGGTGCAGATCTCTAACCAAACATACGAAAAAACAATGCACGCCCAAACTCTATTCCCCTTACACGGCTCGTAATCAACTAAAAGTTGATTGCCCGAAAATGGCAAAAAGGCTTGTTTATTTATTTGATATTATGAAATATGTAAATAATTTTTAGTTTTTTATATTATAACTGTCCAAACTTAGAATATTTAATTTTATGTGAAATTTTGTAACTTTTCTTTTTGCACATAGATGCCAATATCTGTTAATTATTATATATTTTTTTTATATTATGACGCACAGAGTCTAAAATGAGAATGAGATATCTTACGGGTTCTATATTCAAAATCTGGGTTCGAATCAGAATAAATTCACGTGGCACAGATAATTTACCCAACAAACTTCCCAAAGGATAAGAAGGTAAACTATTACTGTTTTATACAATGAACTGTTACGCACAGGTTTACAAGAAGTTTGGTTTACAAGAGGTTTTCATTTTCTTAACACTACATGTTTTATTTTGCGAATTTTATAACGTTATATCTCGATAATAGGAAGACGCGGGCAAATAATTAATGCGTCTAGCCCTCTGAGCGTCTTCCAAATTAATAAAATTGCAATATTGTTTTCTCTGCATTTTGATTTACAGATGATACTTAGAAAATATAATTATTTCAACATTATTAAAAAAAAACTTAATTACAAATATGAATGTAATCCTAAAGAATATTAATCATTCTAAAATGCATTGAAAATCCATTAAATCTATCCATTAAATCTTTTTTACCTTAAATCTATATTATCTTAAATATTGCTTATATTGTAGTAAAGCCCGGAGCTCTGTGACACGTTTCAATATGCCCTTTCGGTTGCTACTTAACCCCATAACTGTGTAATTCTTTTCCGTTCAATAAATTAAAAATAGCGGATTCACACCACTATTATTTAAATAAAATATTCGTCAAATTTAGTCTAAACATTTTTGCCTTTCAATAGTATGAAAATTTTCTAAAAAATAATAGTGGTGTCAAAAAGCTTTAAGTAACGAAGCGTGAAAAGAGTTTCTGTCCGAAGTCAGTTCGGGCGACACAGTTAAGAAGTTAATTGATTTATTTCTATTATTGTACTTTTCGGATTATTTCCCGGTCAGAATCGTTGATTATTCTCACGAGTAATATTTTATTCTAAAGTTTTCCTGATTTAATCCGAGCATATCCGCGATTCAATTAGGAAAAAATTCTGTCTCAATAAATTAAAATAAAAACGGTGATGAAATATTAAAAATTTCTTAAAAGACGAAAAGACGTTCATCCCGAATGGTTTAATCATCAAGGAAAACTTCACTTATGAAAGAAAATCAAATTTTTGGTGTAGATTCTTTTCAATGTATTTCCTTACATAACTGTTGCAGCAGTTTGCAACACATAAAAAATTATTTGTGACAAGAAACAAATGTAGTTCCTTGCATGGATGATGGATAGTTCTGATGATAGATGATTCAAAAGAGGAAAAATATTGTAGATTTTTTGAGGATGTTGTTTATTTACAAATAACAAAATAGTCCTAGTTTTTTGAAAAAAAATATATATCTATGAAATGGGTTATTAGAAAAAAATTGTTATACACATACAAAAAAAAAAAAAAAAAAAAAAAAAAAAAAACATTTGTTTTTTGCTTAACCCTTTGCGACGTGGTGAAATATCTATGAAACCACTTAATATTAAATCTCAAACGCCACACTGGCACCGGAATTTTGGTAAAAAAATTACGGTTTATTCAATGCGTGAAATATAACTTTTTTCTCTGTTACAAATAAAGTTGTTTTCAAATTCCGGTTTCAGTCAGTAATTTCAACACATAACCCCTTAACTGGTTAATTTTTTTCCGTTCAATAAATTGAAAATAGCGGATACACAACACTACTATTTAAATAAAATATTCGTAAAATTTAGTCTAAACATTTCCGCCTTTCAATAGTATGAAAATTTTCTTAAAAATAATAGTGGGGTCGAAAAGCTTTAAATGATGCAATAAGCAAATTTGTCTTGCCCGAACGGCGTTCCGGCAGACCAGTTAAGGGGTTAAGCGATGAATTTGCTCTGCCCGCAACTGAACTCTTGCCGCAAAAAGTTAAGAAATGCATTATTCAGAGATCTGTTCAAGATAGATTTTGAGCCTGTTGGAATTAAACCTGCCTATTAAAACAATATGCCTAGGTAGACGAGAAATTTCAACACAATTTATTTTCTTTGACGTTTCTTAAATTTTGTGTTTTACTTATTTAATAAGTAATGGTATTTATACAAGAATATTATAGCTTTTTGAAGAGTTGTTTATTTAAAAATAACAAAATAGTCCTAGGTTTTTTTTTTAATGTATCGATGAAATGATTGTTAGTGAAATAAATATTACATACAAGAAAAATATGCTTTCTTCTTACTTAATAAAATGCAATGTTCAGAGACCTGTTAAGAAGCTACTCGAGTCACTCAAAAAAGAAAAACAGATGATAATGTTAAGTCTATGGGGGCGTTATTTATAAACATCTCTGGTATTTATGAAATCCCCATCACTTTATCAAATAATGTTAAAAAAGTCTACATCGGCATGACAACACGCAAACTTTTAATTAGAATTAAAGAGCATCGCAGAGATATTAAGCAATATAAACAGAATACTGCTCTTTCTCGCTTCTACTTGGCGAACAAAGGTTGCCGTATTAACTTTGATGAGGCCAAAATAATAGTTCCGTGCAATAACCCAGTTCAAAGTAAAATAAGAGAATCTGTCGAAATCATTGCATTAGAAAATAAACCTTGTAATGATAATTTGTCCTACAATATACAAAAATATGGCATAACATCATTAAATCTTAAAAATTTTTTATTTCGTTGCAATATTTTAATTTTTACTCATGTGTAAGTGGCAACATTTTTAAACTTTTAATTCATTTCAATTTTAATTTATTAGAACTATTATCTCTCGATCAAAAGGCAAACTTAGTCCTTCCATTACCTTATTTTCGTGAAAACGCCTGCAGAAGACGTGCGAAACGTTGATATTTTTATTTTATTTTAATTATACAAGTGTATATAAAAATTCTTGTTTTGTGCACTATTGAGCAATGTGTTGTATTTTTAATAAATACATTCTTAGTAGTTATATGTTTTATATTGTGTTTAATATGTTATGTTTTATATTTGAAATGTTTTAATATGTTTTATATTTAAATATCAGTTTTTCTTTATATTAAGTAAATACAGTGTGCTTAAAAAATTACCAATATATTTCAAAAATCAATAAAAACTAAACGGGCAGCGATAGAAATACACGGTTTGCTGCAATATGCTTGGGACAACAGTAAATTTTCAGGCAGACTAGCTTTCGAATTAGTTACAATTTTCAACAACATATAACGCTGCAGTCTGGAAAATCTAAAGTATATTATTTTCCACATATCCACCATGGGCAGCAATAATATGGCGTAGTCTCTGAACGAAATTACCAAAAAAACTTTTGTAAATGTGTTAGGCAGTATGGCTTTACATGCAGAAGAGATGTACTGCTTCAATTTTTCATTTTTTTCTCGATTGTGGCGGTACACCTGATCTTTCAAGTCAAAGATCCTCTGTTCTAAGGAATAAACCATTTTTTCCCAGCACGCTTGCAAACAATGAACAGCACACGCTTACAGCAGAAAAAGGACTTACAGAATGGCAAACTAACAGACTGTGTTTTCTTCTATAGCTTTCAAATCGCCTGCAGCACCATCTGTTGTTGAAAATTGTAACTAATTTCGAAAGTTTGTTTGCCTGAAAATTTACTGTTGCCCTAAGCATATTGCAACAAAAGGTATATTTCTAACGCAGCCCGTTTAATTTTTATTGATTTTTCAAATATACCGGTCATTTTTTAAACACCCTGTACGTTACATTTTAGTAAATTTTGTTTTTTAATAACTAAATTTTAATTTTCATGAAAATCCATGCATTATTTCTTGAGATGAGGCTGTTGTGGAAATTTTAAATAATGCAGCATTGTAGCACCACCTTTTGAGCGTGTACACCAAAAACTAATCATAAGTAAACTTATATTAAGGTCTCACATAATCTAAAGTTTTGTGAAATTCGGTGCGTTAGATCTTGAAATGAACCTGTTGCAATAATCTAGAATAATGTACCATGGCAGAAATCCCTGTTGAGCGATTTGAATCGAAATGTAATCAGCACCATGTTATACCAATTTCAAACTAAATCTAAAGTTTTATAAAAAATCATGCATTAGTTCATGAGATATGGCTTTTTTGAAGTTGTGAATGACGCAGCGCCACCCGTTAAATGATATACAGCGAAAACTAGTCATATCTAATTTATAACAAGCTGTAGCAGAATCTAAAATTTTGTGAAATTCTATGCATTATATGTTGAGATAGACCGCCTACAAATCTTTTGTCAGATACAGACAGACTGACAGACACACAGACAGACATTTTGTAAAAACATGTTTTTCGGGTTCTCTGACATTTGAAACGTGTAAATCCGTGTAAAACCGGATACCGAAAATTTTCAGGAATCCAATTCTTTCATGTAAAGATAGCAGAAAGTAATAATTAGTTGTAACTCATATTTTCTCGAACATTAATTTCATAATTCATGAATCATATTGCAAAATTTTTAAAATTACAAAATCAGTGTATTCACGTTTGGTTTTTCAATATTATAACCACACTAAAAATCATCACATTGGGATTATAATCTTTCAAGTGATAAATATAAAATAAATGGAAATGTAATTTAACATTAGAAACTTTAAATTTTGAATATTAATCATTCAAAAATTTTCTATCCATATGAACAGAAACTTTCATTTATAAGTATGGCTTGAACCGAAGTTTTTAAATATATTGCCAAAAGTTAAAGTTTGCCTTTGAAAAAATCAGAAAGTTTGAATTGTTTCCGATTTGCATATACAGAGCTGCCACAAGGGACTATTTTTTTAATAATAACCGGCACCACTTTCATTAAATATGTTTGACAGACACTTTGAAAAAAACATTTGGAAGAAAAATAAAATAAAGTACAAATTTACGTTAGAAATGTACTGGTGCGAACAGAATATAAAAATAGTCGCCTGCGGTAGCCCGCAACAGCCACCCTCACCCCTCTTAAGCAAAATGTATGTACATCAGTTAAAAGTAGACTTTATTTCCAATTGTTTGGTGACAGAAATATTTTTGTACTATAATTAGTTGCAAAGATAGCAGAGGATAATTATTTTTTTATCCTATGATTGTACAGTTTTGCTCTTTATGTTTCAAATTAATTTTTTAAGGAAGTTACTGCATAATATTATTTGCTAAATTGATATTTACTGTAAAATATTTTCAGATTTTTTATTCTTTTGTGTATAACCTAATATATGTCGACTTAAAGTAAGTTTTATTTTAAAAGCAATACATACTTCTCCTGATTTATAACAGCTTAGGGCAGTTTTATTTCCTTTTTACAAATCTCCGCGTGAGATTATGATTGATTTTACCTCACTCATAAATCAAAGCTAGTTTTGAAAAAAAGTATGAGAAAAAATAAAATCTGAAGATAATATAAAAACCTGAATTATTGTGTGTCTTGAAAAAGAGGATTTATTGCATAAAAGTTTTAGATATGAGTATGAAAAGTCTTTTTTGGCTACAGTTGTAAGGAAAAATAATGAAAATGATGACAAATAAAAAAAAAATAAAAACACGTGATAGTAAAAAATGAAATAAATATTATCACTAGAAAGTTTATTTTACTAAACATAAATTTTATTCTTTGATAAAAGAACTCTACTATTAAGAATGTAAATATTACAGTAATGGAATTGAAAATTCATTTATTTGTATGCTGAGGCTCTTTAACTAACACACAGATATTTTATTTATATTATTCATCTAATGCATACATATGACTTGTATGCTCGACATTAGGTGCCCGCGTATAATCATCTTCAGAAGGACGATATAGCCACAAAGAAATGTAGAATATCAGATACTATCTGGGAGCTCCAAAACCAATGTGCAATGGAGTCAGCGAGAGTGGAACCCGCAGCCTACTTACGATCTGAAGAGATTATGGGTCGTGTGTCCATAAGCACGCAGCCATAATGGGCCTACATAACTATTATAGAGCATAAACATACTTGCCAAAGCTCTAAGTTTAAAATTAAATTAGATGTAGATACATGAGCTTTTATTCTACTTTAATCATCTGGTATATCTTCGCAAAGTGAGCTTTAATTGACTTTATAATTCGAAAAAAAAAGTCACTTGCAGGAAAAAGGTTGCTTGTCAGGCGGTAGCATTTCGAGGCCCCAGACGTCTTTGATCTTTATTTTTTCTATCTCAGCATCCAAAGATTCCGTTCATAAAATAAATAGAATGTACAATTAAATAGAATAATGCATTTGACGTCAAATTACATTACAACTATGACCTGCTTTAGGACTTATATAATTTAACTACTTTATAAAATCCGACTGATAATTAATTCTTGAAAGTATGTCAGTTAATAAATATTATACTATCGCCATTATGTCTTTTCCATGATATAATTTATAACTTATTTAATCAAAGCCATTTGTCTTCGTTGAAATACTTGTAGTGAATATTGAAATGCAGGATAACCTACAATCAAAGTGCATACGTGTACTGTAATTTGCACTGAGAATGATAAATTAATTTAAGGTAGATAATTTGAGCAAAATCATTAATAAGTAGAACTCTGCTTTCATTAATCACAAAAAACATCAAAATTGTATAAAAACATACATAACTGTACAAAAAGATACTAAATTAAGAAAAGGCATTTACCTCTTTTAAATATAATATAATTAATTTAATTTACAAATTGTAACAGTACAAACATTCATTTAACCCTTAAGTGCTGTGACAAAAAATGTCGCATAACTACTGTGAGCGATCTGTTAGACCGCTTAATCTAAAGATGAATAATATGTTAAAATAATTCTCAGAATACTATTTTTGTATTAAACGATATATACAGGACTATTATAAATAAAATTTAGTTATCCAAAAGTCTCTAGAGATAGTAATAGGACTCCAAAAGAAACAAAGTTTGACCAGTATCTACAGTTAAACTGAAAATTGCGAGTTAAACTCTGAAACTTGAAAAACTCAGCGGTCAGGGAGAGACCGCTAACAGCAGTTCAGGGTTAAGCATCCATACATATAGCTTATTTTTCACTAACATCAAACTTGCAAACCTCCAACTTAACTTCCGTAAAATGCTATTTAATTTAAATTAGATTAAACAAGTTTTGAACCCAAGTTTTTTTTTATTTTGATGCGGAAAAAAATGGAAAATGTGTTGCTTGCAAGACTTGGAAATTAAATAGCTAATGAAAAATCTAAAAGATTTTCCTATCAAAAACATGTTTAATTTGGTTACATTAACTCACATTTCACGGTCGTTAAATTGGAAGTCGGCAATTATGCTAACATGCAAATGCAAGTCCTCGACAGTGACATATTTATGGCTACTTTGTTATAAAGAAATTGCAAAGTTGTACCTTAATAGTCCGAGATTTTTTTTTCATTTTAAGAAGCCACAAATAGGCTGACATTAAATAAAGTAAAAATTTCTATTCAAAATCTGGTAAGAATTCGGAATTTCTGAATAAAATAGAAGGCCAATCTAACAGCCCTGGTATGAAAACAATTCTGATGGTTTTATGTGTTATTTTTTAAGACTTTGTTTTTGCAAGACTCGTAACATCCTTCTAAATATTGGACAATCAACACAATTTCGAAGAGTCTAAAAATTCAAAAGTAAAAATCCATTATATACATATTTGATTAAAGTCATTTACAAAACTTGGAAGTACTAATTCATACAATTAACCATTAGTGAGATATAAAAAATTACTGACAATTTCATTATCTAGCAAGTAACGTAATTCATTTGATTTTGCTATTTTCAGATTTAACGTACATGTTCAACCCTTTAATTCACATGATAGAATACGTTCTAGAAATTAACTAGTTCAAAGAATCTGACTTTCCACGAAAAAGATTTAGTGGTTATTCTCGCTTTATTTAAATGGGAAATTTTTATTATTAATTAACCCCTAACTGGTTAATTCTTTTTCCGTTCATTAAATTGAAAATAGCGGATTCACTTCAGTAATATTTAAAAAAAATATTCGTAAAATTTAGTCTAAACTTTACCGCCTTTCAAAAGTATGAAAATTTTCTTAAAAATAATAGTGGTGTCAAAAAGCTTTAAATGCTGCAATAAGCAAATTATTCTTGTCCGATCGCCGTTCGCGCAAAACCACTTAACCCTTTCCGGCACACTGTGCCCGGTCTGGGATACCTAATTTTAATTCCAAACTTGCAAACGGCACGAATAATATTTTAGTAAAATTTTGCACTTACAATAAAGGCTTAAATTAAGGAATTTCGAATTTCTAAAAAATTCGTTTGTAAATTCCGGTGTCAGTCGATAATTTCTCATTTTATTAACAGATTATGCTTGTGCCGGAAAGGGTTAAGGGATTAACACAAATATTGCTATTTCAATTTTCTGGTGTGAATTACAAATATACGAAAGGAAAAAAAACATTAAATTCGAAACACTGTTGTTTCCATACACTGTATGGCCAAAGATGACCGGCCACTTGCGATTTTAGACAGTTTGTTAAATATATAGAAAAATACATGAGGAATTATCCTGAAACTCTAAGCGTGTAAATAAGCGTATAATAAGACAGGTCATACGTTTCCGTAAAGATTTTTTTTCCGAAACTCTATAGCATACCGTCAACAAATTGAAAAAAAGAATAATTTTTGGATAACCCTGTCAAAACTAATGTAGCAAAAGCGCTATAACTGTAGATTATGATTAAGTGGCTTATTGTAATATACTGTGCTCATTGTTATGCAAATAGACAATAAGAGAAATAGCGAGCAATAGAAAAGCAAATAGGAAATAAAGTTTTTTATAAAAAACGGTCCCGAAAATTTCCGAGTTTTTTGCTTATAATGTGCAGAGTTGTTAATATAAAATAATGTCCTTTTCTGAAAAAATGACAAAAAACATTATACACAATACCCTGTAATCAGAATTAAAAAATAATAAATTGTAGAAAAATGTAAAATAAATTGTAAAAAATAATAAAAATTATATGATAAATGAGCAGGGTTACTAAATAACTTTTCATTGCGCATGCGTCAACGATATCAAAATTTCATTTGCTTATTATGTTAGCTAAATGTTCAGAGAAACTTCTGTAAATATTTCAAAAATATAGCTTGAAAATTCTGAAAGTGATCGTCTTTAGAACCAGCTCAAAATCCGTTGTTCCCAAAGTGAGGCAAAATGATGAGGGGTTGTATACATATATCCATTTATTAATGGCAATATAGAATACAAAATATGCACTTACTACTACATTTGGGTAAAACACGTGATTTTTTGCTTCATTTTGGGAATAACGGATTTTAACTTGATTCTATAGACGATCACTTTCAGAATTTTCAGCTTTTTTTTTTTTTTTTTTTTTTTTTTTTTTTTACAACATTTGTTCTATACATTTAGCTAACACAATATGCAAATGACATTTTTATATCTTTGATGAACGCGCAATGAAAAATTATTTTCTAAACTTGCTCATTTTTCATACAAATTTTTTTTAATCTGTTAATTCTGATAGCAGGATATTGTGTACAATGCAGTTTGTCATATTTTCAGAGAAGAACATTATTTTATATTAAGAACTCTGCAAATTATAAGCAAAAAACTTGGAAAAATTTGGGACTGTTTTATAAAAACCTTAATTTTTCTACGAGTATACAGGCTATCCACATAAAAATAAACACAGTATATTTAAACAAGCCACTTAATCATAATCTACAGTCTGAGCCCTTTTGCTACATTAGTTTTGACAAGGTTATCCAAAAGATATTAATTCTTTCTCAATTTGTTGGCGATCCCCTATAGAGTTTTTGGAAAAAAATCTTCACAGAAATGTGTGACCTGTATTATTATGTTTACGCACTTAAAGTTTCAGGATAATTCCACATGTATTTTTGGATAATTACCAAAATGTCTAAAATTGCAAGTAACCGGTCATCTTTAACCATATAGTGTCTCTGCAAAGCTGCGCCCTGAAGGATTAACTTTAGAACGGTCATGAAGGGTGATTCTGATCCATTCCAAATGAATTTAATTCGAGTTGAACCAATTTTTCTTTCATATAAAACAAGTTAAATATTATGGACGATGTGTAAAATTAAATATACAAATGATACCAGCGTATTGGCCTTCAAGATTCATGGCCTAGCAGATGCATAGTAAATTCATATATGGACTTAGAGATACACTTATTTCATTTGGCTTCGCTTTCTTTTCATAAAACTTTAATTTAAGAAACCTAGAAATTTCTAATACTGCATTTGTCAAAATATTCACATCCATTTGAATTCCTTAACCTAAATATTTTACGGAGATTAATTCTTCACCCGCAAATAATCATACGCACTTTATTCGCCACATTTGTTACATTGATTTAAAATTTTATTTTGATAAGTTTAAAGATACAACATTCGTCAGAATATGTTCGAACATTTTAACGACAAAATATAAACAAAATGCAGAAATTAACAGATCACCCTGCGAATAAATATATGCTTCATTTAATTCAGTTTCATTCGTGAAAAATTAATTAATGTTCTTATTTTAAAAACATAAGAACCTCTTATGCAATTGTTTGAGAATATTTTTAAAGTTTTCGATAATATGATATATCGGATTATACAATATAAACCTCTTTTTAAAATATTAATATTGAAGTCGTAATAGTAACATTAACTGTGAAATTTCTCAGCACTCTTATAATAAAACTAACCATAAAAGTTTTACATACATGATTGTGCGCTTTGGTTAAGTGTAAAATATTTTAATCCTTCAGCATTTTTTTACATTTGAATTGACAGTGCTTTGAGGCCTCTAGCTGCTATGGCTGTCGCCTCGATTGATCCATTATTCACAGAAACAGAGACAGTACAGAACAATTTTTATTACACATATCCATTACATATATTTTAATGCACTTCAAAGGTACACACCATCCATGCCCGTACCCGGATTCGAACCAGGAACCCGCGATGTTGCAGCAGCTGCCGCTACCAACCACGCCACCTTGTCGGCTCCTTCAGCATTAATTCCTTCTAATTCATTTAAGTAAAATGGTCTTAAACGTGAAAAGCAGAAAATTTATTGTTCCATTTGCATAATATTTAAAGAACTGCGCGACTAAAAATCTTTAGTTCACCTCGTAAAATTATTTCATGTTTTTGTTAACAGGTTATAACAAAAGTGGCACTTCACGTAAGAAATTTCTTTTAGAATATTCTAACAAATAAAAAAGTTTTCCTGGCAGCAGCATTTTGCATATACTCGTCAAAGTTTACATTTAATAAAAGAAAGAAGTTTTGTTGTAATAAAATTTTGCAGTTGTAAGCTTACTACTGGGTCATTCCACACCAAATGAGCAAATCAGGTGTGGCTGACATGTCACAGATTTTATTGAAAATCATCATATAAGTAGATCACAATCATTTACGAGGAAACGCAAAGTAGTAGAGTTCAGACTAGTTTATTTCAGTATAAAAATTTACATTAAAGTTGATACGAAATCAAGGTCTTGTGTACATGCTTGAAATTTCAAGTTTGATTATTAGCTTTAGGAATGGAAAGATTGTTATGAAAATTATTTACACTTAAGAATGAACTATAAGTAACAGATTAGCATAATTTAGTAATTGTATTTTTATTTCATAATTTAAAAATAAATAAATAATAAAAAAATCGTGGAAAAAATAAAATATTTCAGTTATATGTTTTAAAATGAAGAACACTTTTTCTTCAAATTTTTTTGCCATTATAGCTAGTTGAATATATTTAATACATCTATAATTTAATTCTTGCCTTTTTCATTCCTTTATGAGAAAAAAATAAATAGTGAAAACTACTGATTAAAAATTCAACATTTTTATAATTTTTTGGAGACGAATAAAAGCTTTCAAAAGTTTTTAAATCTTTGATATTACAGATAAAAGTGTATATTTTAAGTATATGGAGTTTTATTCTTGCTTTCAGTTTATTTTTGCCTCAAGAATATTTTTAATTTGTATAGAAGAAAAACGATTTTCTTCATGAAATAACTGTATTTTAATCTTAAAATCAAGTAGCAAACATAGATGGCAGCACACGTCTATTTTTAACAAGAAACTTTCAAAAAAGCACGTGTTTTCAAAGAAAGATTGTCTTTAGAATGTATCGAATATTAATTTTTTGAACCCATTTTTGTTATGTTAGAAATTAAAAAGGCAGTATTGAAACTTTTTTAGTGTGTCATGGACTTATTGATTCTTATATATGTGCAATATTGTTGATGTCGGAGCTGTCCTTTAATTATTTTTTGAGGTTAAATAAGAGGAATAACTGTGATTTTGTCATTTTTTAAAAAGTTTCTAAGTTTTTATTAAGATGAAGGAAATAAGTAACAACTTTGAAACTTGGAGAATTCGATCTTCATATATAATACTACATCTTGCATGAATTTCAAAGATGTTTTTAAAATCCTTTAATTTTTATAGCGTTTAAAATTTTTCAAAAGTTTACGAAATTTCAATATTTACAACCAATTTATGATTAGTTTTGGTATTACCAGATTATTATTACTCAATAAATATAAAGATTGATTTCCAGAGATTTCAATATTATAAAAAAAACTTCATTTTTGTTAAATAGTTTTCAAAATATAGAACTTGAAACTTGCAACTTTCGACGATTATCCGCAAGCCATTCTATATCACAAGTTTTTTAAATGTCCAAAATTGATAAAATAATTTATTTTTCGTCAAAATATTGTGCAGACATACATTTGAATATAAAATGAACATGTATCTCAAATTTTATTAAAATTGGATTCTTTACAGCCACGGCTTTTTTTACATTTTTGCTCATTTGACATGGAATGACCCTACTACAAGAATAACTACGGGATGTATGATATTTAATGCAAATATTGCTGTTTTCATTTTCTGATGTGAATTAGGAATATACGAAATAAAAAACCTATTATAATCAAACACTGTTGTTTGCTTGCTTACATGCAAAGCTCAGCAGTAAAGGGTCAAATTTAGAAAGGTCATGATAGGTGATTCGGATCCGAACCAAATGAATATAATTTGATTCGAACCAATATTTTTACTATAAAATAAATTCAATATTATTCACAAAATTTTTTATGTCGGAGTATGTAATGGAATCTTGTTTTATAACAATATTATTGAAGCCGTAATAGTCACATTAATTATGAACTTTCTCAATACGCTTATAATAATACTAGACATAAAAAGTTTACTTACATCAGGGGTGCACAACCTCTGGCCCGCGAGCCAAAATGATACCACTATTTTTATGCAGAATAATTTTCCTTATAGTAATGACAGAAACTTTGAGATTAAAGAAAAGAAACTCCGCTTTTCAAATATTCTGGTGGCAAACGATTTTCTGGTTAAAAAGGTTGTGCATCACTGACTTACATGATAGTGCGCTTTGGTTAAAGAGTAAAATATTTTAATCCTTCAGCATTAATGTCTTTTAATTCATTTAAGTAATGTGGTCTTTAAACGTGAAAGCAGAAATTTTATTGTTCCCATTTGCATATTATTTAAAGAAATGCGTACTAAAAATCTTTCGTTCAGCTCGTAAAATTGTTTCATTTTTTTGTTAACAGGTTATAATAAAGGTGGTACTTCACGTAAGAAATTTCTTTTAAAATATTCTAACAAATAAAAAAGTTTTACTGGTGTCAGCATTTTGATTATTACTCCTCATCAAAGTACACATTTAATAAAAGAAAGAAGTTTATCCCTATAAAATTTTGGTGTTATACGAGTCTTTTCAGAATTAACGCATTAGATGTAAATTTTTTTTCTCGTGTTTATGATCTACCGGAAGGAGAAAAATATAGTACACAAAATGCAATTTAAGTTTTACTAGCTATTGTTATTGTTTTACTACTATTGGATCATCCGAAATATTCTGCTCTTATATTGATTTTAAATTTTATTTTGATAAGTCTAACTATCCCACATATGTCACAATATGTTCAACCATTTTAAAGTTAAAGTGTAAACAAAATACAACAATTCGCAGATTGCACTAGAAATAAATGCATGTTTCATTTAAATCAGATTCATTCGTATGAAATTAATTGATGTTCTTATCTTAAAGACATAAGATCGTCTAATGCAATTGTTTGAGAATATTTTTAAAACTTTCCGTAGTATGATATATCGGATTATACATTTTAAGCCACTTTTTAAACTATTATTATTGAAATCGTGAATAGTCACATTAACTGTGAAATTTTTGAGCACGCTTCTAATAAAACTAGCCATAAAAGTGTTACTTACATGATTGTGGGCTTTGATTAACCCCTTGGGGACCAGTGACACATATACGTGCCGCAAAAAGGCTTAAGAATCCTTGTTTATTCCCACCAGTAAAATTTTACTGTAAAATCCGCCTTGTTTAATCGGAGCATTATCTGGATTTAATATGGCGCAAATTTCTTTTTTTAAAAACCGGTGACAAAAAATTAAAAATTTCGTAAAAGGCTCCCGTCGCGAAGGGGTTAAGTGTAAAATATTTTAACACCTTAACTGGTTAATTCTTTTCCGTCTAATAAATTGAAATTAGCGGATTCACACAACTATTATTTAAATAAAATATTCCTAAAATTTAGTCGAAACATTTCCGCCTTTCAAAAGTATGAAATAAAAAAAAAATAATAGTGGTGTCAAAACGCTTTAAATGATGCAATAAGCAAATTCGTCTTGCCCGAACGGCATTCGGGGAATCTAGTTAAGGGGTTAATCCTTCAGCATTAATATCTTCTAATTCGTTTAAGTAAAATGTTCTTTAAACATGAAAGCAGAAATTTTATTGTTCCTATTTGCATGTTATTTAAAGAACTGTGCGACTAAAAATCTTTAGTTCAGCTCGTAAAATTATTTGATGTTTTTGTTAATAGGTTATAATAAAAGTGACACTTCACGTACAGGGCCTGATTATCAACGGGGCACTCTCCCACCAGAAAAAATAAATAGAAATTTTTTCCTTATTCATGATAGTAATTTTGACTGAAAAGGGCGTTTAAACAAGGCGAAAATTTCTATGTAATTTTACTGGGGAGAGAGTGCCCCGTTAGTAATCAGGCTCTGTTCACGTAAGAAATTTCTTTTAGAAAATTCTAACAAATAAAAAAATGGAACGATGCCACATTCGTCAGAATATGTTCAAACATTTTAACGTTAAAATATAAACAAAATACAGCAATTCGTAGATCATCCTGCAAATAATTATATTTTTTAATTCTTTTTCATTAGTGTAAAATTAATTGATGTTCCTAACTTAAAACCATAAAAACCTCTAATAAGTTTGAGAATGTTTTCAAAACTTTCCAAAACATGATATGTTGGATTATGTAATGGAAACATCTTCTTAACTCTTATTACTGAAATCGTATTAGTCACATTAACTGTGAAATTTCTCAGCACTCTTATAATAAAACTAGCCATAAAAAGTTTACTTACATGATTGTGTGCTTTGGCCAAATAGTAAAATATTTTAATCCTTCAGCATTAAGGTCTTTTAATTCATTTAAGTAATGTGGTCTTTAAACGTGAAAGCAGAAATTTTATTGTTCCCATTTGCATACTATTTAAGGAAATGCGCTATTAAAAATCTTTAGTTCAGCTCGTAAAATTGTTTCATGTTTTTGTTAACAGGTTATAATAAAGGTGGTACTTCACGTAAGAAATTTCTTTTAGAAAATTCTAACACTTTAAAAAGTAGAACGATGCCACATTCATCGTAATATGATCAAATATTTTAAACCTTTAACTGGCACTTTCTGTTCCGTGTAATAAATTGAAAATAACGAATTCTTACCGCAATTTTTTAAGTAAAATATTTGTAACATTTAGTCTAATCATTTTCGCTTTTAACAGTTTCCGGCACGGGTAACATTTGTACTAAAATGAGAAATTATCGACACCGGAACTCACAAACGAAATTTTTAAATATTTTGAATTCCTTAATTCAAGCTTTTATTGTAAAGGCAAAATTTTACCAAAATATTACTGGTGCCGTTTGCAAGTTTGGAATTAAAATTAGGTGTCCCAGACCGGGCACAGCGTGCCGGAAAGTGTTAAATAGTATGGAATTATTAAAAAAAAATTGGTGTCAAAAAGCTTTAAATGATGAGTTAAACAAATTCGTCTTGCCCGAACGGCGTACGGGCAAATCAGTTAAGGATTTAACGTTAAAATATAAATAAAACACAGCAATTCGCAAATCACCCTGCAAATAAATATTTTTTTTCATTTCATTCTTTTTCATTAGTGTAAAAATATTTGATGTCCTTGACATAAAACCATAAGAACCTCTAATATGTTTGAGAATATTTTAAAACTTTCAAAATATGATATGTTTGATTATGTAATGGAAAACTCTTCTTAGAACACTATTACTGAAGTAATACGCGCATTAATTGCAAAATCTCTCAACATGCTTATAATAATACCAGCTATAAAAGTTTTACTTTCATGATTCTATGCTTTAGTTAAATATTTTAATCCTTAAGCATTAATGTCTTATAAATTCATTAATTAAAGTGGTCTTTAAACATGAAATCATAACTTTTATTTTTCCCATTTGCATGTTATTAAAGAACTGCGCGACTGAAAATCTTTAGATCAGCTCATAAAAATGTTTTATGTTTCTGTTAAGAGGTATTATAAAAATAGGTCTTGACGTAAGAAATTTCTTTTAGAATATTCTGACAAATGGAAAACCTCTACTGGCATCAGCATTTTGCATATTAATCATCAAAGTATACTTTTAATAAAAGAAGGAATTTTTATTGCGATAAAAGTTTGCTGTTATAAGCACCTTAGGCTTTGTTGTAACACAGATATGTATAGTAAATTTTATCTTTTTAAATTTTAGAAATCCGTGTATTAAATAGGAGAAAAATTTCTATTAATTTTTTGTGATACAAAAGAACAGAAAAATTGGCAACTATGTACAAGATTTATTATTCATTTATTTTTTTAAAATTTTTATTTATTTATTTTTTTTAAGAATGAACACATTAATTGTAATATTTTATTAGTATTTGTGATCGACTGTAAGCGGAAAAATGCTGCATATAATTTTTTTTTTAAATAATAATTATCTACTGTTAAAATAAAAAATACAAAGCGTGTTAGATTTTATAAAGAGCAAAAGTTCCTTTAACCTTTTTAAGGACCAATAATTATGTTTCTGCAACACTGAGTTCACACTAAAATTTTCGAAACATTATTAAATAGAATAAAAATGAAAGCTTGCATGTACCAACGATACTAAAGTGAAATTCTATTAACCACCCAGTCACGGTAAACGCTCAAATCGCGTTTCACATATTCTGTATAATTGTTTGAGAATATTTTTAAAACTTTCCGTAATATGATATCTCGGATTATGTTAATTAAAATCGTTTTGAAAACGCTATTATCGAAGTCGCATTAACTGTGAACTTTCTCAATATGATTATAATAAAATTAGCCATAAAAATTTTACTTACACGATTGTGTGCTTTACATAAGTGTAAAATATTTTAATCCTTAAACATTAATTTACTCTTATACATTTAAGTAAAGTGTCTTTAAAGTCTTTAAAAGTGAAAGCAGGAAATGTATTCTTCCCTTTCGCATGTTATTTAAAGAACTGCGCGACTGAAAATCTTTAGTTCAGCTCGTAAAATTGCTTTATGTTTCTGTTAAGAGGTATTATAAAAATGGCACTTGACGTAAGAAATTTCTTTTAGAATATTCTAACAAATAAAAAAGTTTTACTGGCGTTAGCATTTTGCATACTACTCAACAAAGTATACATTTAATAAAACGAAGAAGCTTTATTGCAATACGCTTTTGCTGCTAAAAGCATAGCTGCCAACATATTACGCTTTTTTTTACCACAGACATGTTATAGTAAATTTTACCTTTTTAATTTCTTTGAAATATGCCTATTAAAAAGGGTAAAAATTTGTGTTTAATTTTTGTTGTACAAAGTAGAAGAAGAGTTCTCAGCTATGTTTACGAGTTTTTTTTTTTTTTTTTTAGAATTAGGACATTAATTGCAATATTTTATTAGAGTTTATGATCTATTGGAAGCTGAAAATATGAATTTACATCAAAATTTTCAAAAAATAATTTAATAGAAAAAAAATGAAAGATTGAAAATACCAGCTATATTAAATTGAAATTCTATTAAACATCCACTCACGAGAAACACTCATGGTACGTTTCACATATGTTATATAATTGTTTGAGAATAATTTTAAAACTTTCCGTAATGTAATACCGGGTGCGTTAAAATATCGTGCAAAATCTATAAGTTCATAATAAAAGAAATAATGCTGGTAAAAGTTTATTGGTTTGTATGAGTGAGATCAGACGGATTTTGGATTTTTTTCTCCATATATGATAAAAAATTATTCCAAAAGTAACCGATAGAGGGTGCTCTCATATCATACAGAGGCGTTTTATGCAAGTTAGGCTAGCTGCGTGAGTGTGATCAGAGGTATTTTGGATTTTTCTTTCCATATATGATAAAAAATTATTCCAAAACCAACCGATAGAGGGCGTTCTCATATCATACAGAGGCGTTTTATGCAACTTAGGCTAGAAAAACAAATGGTTAGAAATGGATTCGTCCTTCATCATGCTACCATTACCAAATCGATCATTCATAGTTAAACTTTTCTACACTAATAGTGAATTCAGAACTATAATTACGAAAGTTTTGCACGAACGAAAGGTGCATTACGAAAGTTTTGCACGATAAAGGAACTTTAGTTGCAACAAAAGTAGGTACTACTAGGTTATCCCGTCGACCAAAAAATTATCGCCAAACTATACGATTAAATGCCAATAATGGATGATCGTGAATGCTACATTTAATGACATTACGATTCACGTGTTTAAGATGTTACTAAGTGGTTTTATTTCGTTTTTTATTTGAATTTTTATTAATATTCTTTTAATTATTTGTTTTTTCGTTATTTAAAATAAAAAATATGTCAATATGTATAATTAGGCTATTAGTTTGGCAATTTGTATAATTTGGCGATATTGGTCGACGGGATAACAGAGAAGTACCACTAAATTTTTATTTCGACTTTTTATTTGTATTTTTATTAATATTCTACTAATTATTTGGTTTTTTTCGTTATTTAAAATAAAAATTATCTCAATATGTATAATTTGGCTATTAGTTCGGCGATTTTTATATTTTGGCGAAATTGGTCGACGGGATAACAGAGTAGTACCCAATTTTTATTACACATGGGAAAAAATCCAAAATTCGTCTGAACATACTCGCGCAAACTGAAAAAATTTCCGTGCATTATTTCTTTTATTATGGATTTTTAAAGTTTGCACGAATTTATGACCCGGTATAATGGATTATAAGTTATGGAAACTCTTTTTAAAACACAAGTCGTAATATCGCATTAACTGTGAAATTTCTCAACATGCTTAAAATGATACTAGCCGTAAAAGTTTTACTTACACGATTGTGTGCTTTAGTTAAGTATAAAATATTTTAATTCTTAAACATTAATGTCTTCTATTTCATTTAAGTAAAGTGGTCTTTTTACGTGAAAACAGAAATTTTATTGTTCCCATTTGCGTGTTAAAGAACTGCCCGACTGAAAATCTCTAGATCAGCTCGTAGAATTGCTTTATGTTTCTGTTAACAGGTACTCTAAAAATGACACTTCACGTAAGAAATTTCTTCTAAAAAATTCTAACAAATAATAAAGTGTTACAGCCGTTTGCATTTTGCATACTACTCATCAAAGTGTACATTTAATAAAAGAAAGAAGTTTTATTGCAATAAATATTTGCTGCTATAAGCATAGCTGGAAATATCTTACGCTTTTTTGTACCACAGAAATGTTATAGTAAATTTTACCTTTTTAAATCACAGTAATCTGCCCTTTGCAGGGCAAGTATTCGTAAAATGTTGAAATAATTAAATGACACCAGTATTTATACGAAATTTTATTTGTAAATTAATAAAATTGTATTTTTACGTATTTAATAAACGTGAAATTGTCTTAGAAAATTTCTGGTGCTAGTGTGGGATTAAGATTAATTGCTGTCATTTGTCTACACCGCCCTTCAATGGGTTAAATAAGACAAAAATGTGTGTTAAATTTTTGTGGTACAAAACAGAAGATGAATTGACAGCTATGCATTAGAGTTTTATTTATAGAGGGTGGTTCAAATCAAAGTATCCCTGTTTGAGACGCACTAGCAAGAGAAGCAGTGGATGAAACAATTTTATATTTGGAGCATATACATATCAGACCATGGGAAACTGATTGATGCAATAAAAAAATTTAGTTCAAATAAAGGACACCAGGGGATAAAAAGGCGCTGCAATCGGTTTAAAATAAGAAAAATGAAATAAAAATTAAAATTCCACCGCTAAGTTTTTAATATTCTTCGCCTAATAAGAACACTAAAAATTAATCGCAGCATATGTTAATAAAACCTAAACGAATAATATTATTAAAAATTGTTGGTGGGAATCAATAATTTCGGCACCAACATCCTTGGTCATGTTGCATTTTTTCTTATCTGAAACCGATCGCAGCACCTTATTATCCCCTGGTGGCCTCTGTTTGAATTAAAAATTTTTTTGCACCGTTCAAATTCCCATGGTCTGACATGCATATCTTCCAAATATGAAGACGTTTCACCCACTGCTTCTCTCGCTAGGATGTCGCAAACTTTAATTTGAACCACCCTGTAATTAACACATTAATTGTAATATTTTATTAGCGTTTATGATCTACTGGACGCGGAAATATATTGCATATAAAATTAAAAAAATATATAGTTATCTTCAGTTAAAATAGATAATATAAAGTGTGCTAGATTTTCTATAGAGCAAAATCACATTTCATCCTTTTAAGAACAAATAATTGTGTTTCTGTAATAATGCATTCACACCAGAATTTTCGAAAATTTACTTAATAGTAAAAAATTAAAGATTGCTAAAAACAAAGTTACTAAAGGGAAATTATATTAACCATCCAGCCATGGAATACGCTCATATCGCGTTTCACATATTCTCTATAATTGTTTGAGAATATTTTTAATACTTTCCATAATGTAATATGTCGGTTTATGTAATGGAACCTCTTTTTAAAACAATATAATTAAAGTCGTAATAGTCACATTGACTGTGAAATTTCTCAATACGCTTTTAATAATACTAGACATAAAAGTTTTACTTACATGTTTGTGTGCTTTATTTAAGCATAAAATATTTTAATCCTTAAGCAATAATGTCTTCTATTTCATTTAAGTAAAGAAGTCTTTTAACGTGAAAGTAGAAATTTTATTGTTCCCATTTGCATGTTAAAAAGTGCCCGACTGAAAATCTTTAATTCAACTCGTAAAATTGCTTTATGTTTCTGTTAACAGGAATTATAAAAAAAGCACTTCACGTAAGAAATTTCTTCTAAAAAATTCTAAAAAATAATAAAGTTTTACAGGCGTTTGCATTTTGCATATTACTCATCAAAGTGTACATTTAATATAAAAAAAGAAGTTTTATTGCAATAAAAATTTGCTGTTATAAGCATAGCTGCCAATATCTTACTCTTTTTTGTACCATAGAAATGTTACAGTAAATTTTACCTTTTTAAATCCCAGTAATCTGCTTATTAACCCTTTTCGGGGCAAGTATTCGTAAAATGTTAAAATAAGTAAATGACACCAATATTTACACGATATTTTATTTGTAAACTAATAAAAATGTATTTTATACGTATTTAATAAAAGTGAAATTTTCTTTACGATTAACATTATGTGTTGTCATATGCCAGTACCGCCCTTCAAGGGCTTAAGTATGAAAAAAATTTCTGTTATATTTTTGTGGTACAAAATAGAAGATGAATTGGCTGCTATGTACAGGGTGGTTATAAAATAAGTATCCCTATTTGGAGTTCTCTGCAGCTTGAAGGAATAACCCGAATGAAACCAAAATTGGTACACATACTATTCAAGAAGGGGGAAGAAGAATGCGACAATAAAAAAATATAGTTACAATAATTGGCAACAGATGGCGCTACGGGTCTTGTCGGAACAAACGCCGTTGTAATCACTAGTAAAATCAAAACGTGGTCATTTCTGCCATTAATGTTGTACGACATGGCTCTCAGTTTACCAGATCGCGCATTAACCCTTTAACGATCATAGCATTTTCATTGCTAAGATGTCGAAATAAATGAATGACACCGGTAATTAAAAACAAATATATTTCTAAATAAGAAAACTTGGTTTTTCACATACGAAATAAAATGGATATTTTTAGATAAAAATACCGGTGTCAGTGTTGCCTATCGGAATTAAAATTTTGTGGTTTCGTGGCGAAACCAATGAACGTTAAAGGGTTAATTTTAAAACTACTCTACGTTAACAGTTCAAACAGTACAGCTGCTTTACGTGAATTTAATCGCGTGAAAGGAATATCTAAGAAAAAGGTCGTTTGACACCGTGTGCAGTGAGAACAATGGTAAAAAAAATTCGAGAAGAGTGGATCGTTTACTGTAAAATGTGGAAGTGAGAGGAAACCATTACCTCTCTGCACTCAAGAAGAAATTGCTACTGCGATTGTAGAGCCATCAGGGACTTCGGAAGCCGTACCTAGTGCATGTGGAGTTGCTCGAAATTTGTATATTCCATATGCTACTGTTCGAAAAGTCCTACGAAAGGTAATCCAATTTTATCCGCATAAAATTAGTTGTCATCAACAATTGTTACCAGGTGACGCGCAGCATAGACTGGATCAAGGCCACCTTATCATAATAACAAGGCCTTGCATTCAGGAGAAAATCTATTGTTGAAATTTTCCCTATAGTTGCCAACTTATTATATGACTTTGTCTCATAAGTAACGCCACCTGGTGCATACTACTGCTAATAATCCATGCACAAATTCATAGGAAAAAATGGAAAATATTTCGGTTTCTCACATTAGATGGCGCTACCAACGGGAAAATCGTGTGGTTTCTGACCACGTGTACTGCGGTTAAAGGAAACTTGGCGAATGACAAGCCTTGTTATTATGATAAGGTAGCCTTGGACTGGATTTTGCTTTAACGTTTTTAGCAGGAATGGAGGTGGATGATGCCTTTCCAAAGAAGATTTTATGGGCGGGGGGGATGAAGCCCATTTTCATATGAATGGGACAGTCAACATGTGAGAAACATCACTCCTGATGCGTTACATTCCGCAGTTGAGCACGTCGTCCAGCGCCTGGATTGTGTCTTGCAAACACAATGGTCATGTGGAACCTGAACTTGATCGGCACCGACATGCGAAATCATAACCCCATTCACTGTGAAATTTTCCAATAAATTAGATATGCCATCCAGTTTTACGCCTTAATTCTTTGTTATTGTATTGCACGTTACATTTCAAACACAAAAGCGCCATCTGTCGGCGATTATTGCAATTATTTTTTATTGTTCCAGTCTTCTTCTCCCTTCTCAAATAGTATGTCTACAAATTTTGGCTTCATTCGGGTTATTCCTTCAAGCTACAGACAGCTCCAAATAGGGATACTTATTTTATAACCACCCGGTATTAGAGTTTTTTTTTATAATTAACACATTAATTGTAATATTTTATTAGTGTTTATGATCTACTGGAAGCGGAAAAATATTGCATATAAAATTAAAAAATAATAATAATCAACAGTTAAAATAGGTAATATAAAGCATGCTAGATTTTCTAAACAGCGAAATCACATTTAATCCTTTTAAGGACAAATAATTGTGATTCTGTAATATTGAATTCGCTTAAGAATTCTCGAAAATTAATTAACAGAAAAAATCAAAGCTTACAAATACTAACGATACTAAATTGGAATTCTATTAACCATTCATCTGCGAGTAACGCTCATGTTGCATTTCAAATATTCTGTACAATTGTTTGAAAGTATATTTAATATTTTCCATAATATAATATGTCGGATTATGTAATGGAACCTCTTTTTAAAACGGTATTATTAGAGTCGTAATGGTCACATTAACTGTGAAATTTCTCAATACGCTTACAATAATACTAGACGTAAAAGTATTACAGTAGAACCCCGCTAATTCGGACCCCGTTAATCCGGATCGGTTTGGTCATTCTTTTTTTGTTCAAGTTTCAGAAGCGATTGCCTAATTTCCATAACATTAACTTGTTTCATCGTCATATTCTGCATAAAAAAAATCTTATTCTGTTTTTTTAGGAAGAATTAAACACATTAAACACTTTTATTGTCTATAAATATTCAGTGAGTTTAGTATAAAGGGGATTTTCAGTAAGAATGTTTTATTTTATTTCATTTTTTTTCTAATTCTCCGGGTAATCCGGATTTCCGATAACCGGATTGGGTCTGGTACCAATTAATCCGAATTATCGGGGTTTTACTGTACTTACATGTTTGTGTGCTTTATTTAAGCATAAAATATTTTAATCCTTAAGCATTAATGTCTTATAATTCATTTAAGTAAAATGGTCTTTAAAAGTAAAAGTAGAAATTTTACTGTTCCCATTTGCATGTTATTTAAAAAACTGCTAGAGTGAAATTTTTTAGTTCAGCTCGTAAAATTGTTTTATGTTTCTGTTAACAGGTATTGTAAAAGTGGCATATGACGTAAGAAATTTCTTTAAGAATATTCTAACAAATGAAAATGTTTTACTGGCGTCAGCATTTTGCATATTACTCATCAAATTATACATTTAATAAAAGAAAGATTTTTTACATCAATTTTTTTCTCTTTTATAAGCATAGCTGGCAGCATCTTATGCTATTTTAAATCACAGTAATCTGCCTAATCAAAAAGTCAAAAATTTCTTTTAAGTTTTTGTGCTACAAAATAGCAGATGCGTTGTCAGCTATGTATAAGAGATTTTTTTTATATAATTAACACATTAATTGTAATATTTTATTAGAGTTTATTGCCTATTGGAAGCAGAAAAATTTTGAATATAAAATTTAAAAATAATATCTTCTGTTAAATTAGAAAATACAAAGTGTACTAGATTTTTTAAAGAGCAAAATCAAATTTAACCCTATTAACCCTTTCTGTATCATTGAATTCAAACCAGAATTTTCGAAAATTTATTTAATAAAACCAAAAGAAAGCAAAAGGTGCGAAAAGGAAATTCTACTAACACTAGTATTCCAGAAATTTTATGCAAGTTTTTAATAATATTTATCACTAGAATTCTTATTCAAAATTATTTAATTTATTTGTTTAACGTAAATGTGCGTAGTTTATATCTTACTTAAATCAAAAGAAAATTCTAGCTCAAAGTGAAATTTAATCTCCTGGGGTTCTAGTGTTAACCATCCAGCCGAGGAAGACGCTTATATGGCGTTCCACATACTCTGTTCAATTTTACAGGAAACGCTTTTTTCGCATTCCAGTAGGAATCCTATTTTTCTTCCTATTTTTTCGAATATTAATTTCACTATTAATAAATTCATATCATAAAATTATAAAATAGTACAAATTCAACGTATTTATGTTTGGGCATTGTAGTATTATTTCTACATAAGAAAATTAGTACATTAGGAATATAATTTCCGGAGATATTAATTCAAATATTAAAATGCAATTAAACCCTTTGAGCTCTGCTGGTAGAATTTTCTACCACTTAATTTTAATTCCGAAATGTCACTACGGCACCCGAATATTCGACCAAACGTATTTGAAAAAGGTTTAATGTATTTTTTCATGTGTATGGTAAACATAATTTTTTCTTAGAAAAATACTGGTGCCAATGTGACATTTGGAATTTTAAAGAAATCCACCCACCAGATCTCAAAGGGTTAACATTAGAAGCACCAAATTTTTAATGTTTATAATTCAAAAACTTATCGTTGAAAATGACTTGAAATTCGGTGTTTAGACATAACTTGAACAGAAGATTTGAAATATGTTGTCAAAATTGGGTACTAATTGCCATAAAAAATAATTTGGGTTTGTTTTACTATGTAAATATCCACCCCCTCTCTAAGCAGATTTTATATACATCATTTAAAAGTAGACTTAATTTCAAATCGTTCGGTACCAGTAACTTCATTCTACGATTATTTGTTGAGGAGTTAGTAGGGATTAGTAGTTTACTTTTATCCCACGATTTTACACAGACACGCAAAAGAAATCGAGTATCATTCTGGCTATCTATATTATAAAGGCCAAACGTATACGTGCGTAACGCATACGTCATTTTGCGAATGACAACACTTTCCCTGCAATTTCGGTTTTGCAATTTTCGCTACTACAAAATTTCCACTTCTATACATTGTGAATTTTAAATTTTTACATCGTCGTATATAGAAAAAAATGTACTTTTCAATGCAATTTGTTTCAAAGATGTATCTTAATTAAATTTTGTGATATTAATTTTTTTTATGTAATTTTTAGTACCAATATTGTAATTGTGGCAAGAGAAGCATTCCATTTTCTCTTAAAAATGAAAAAAAAGAAAGAAAAAAGAAAGAAAGAAAGAAAAAAGAAAGAAAGAAATTAAACTGCGTATACTATTTTTAAACTATCGTCTGTTATAAAATCCGATAAATTTCAGTTTTATTTCGTTTAATAATTTGGATAATTGTGAATTATGGTATTTTGTTAATTTTTGCTTAAAATAATATTTGCTTGAGAGTTAGAGTGACCAATATAAAATGCATTTTTTACGGTAACTGATTTTGCATATTTATTGTAAATCAATAAACAAATAATCTCTTTTAAATATTTTCTTTCGTCGAATTCCGACGAGTTCTCACCTTGTTGACGGTAATTTCTGAAATATGAATTTTTATTGTATTATGCTCTTTCTATGTCACTTATATATTTTTTTCTAGATGTCGTGGAAAATGTTTCATACTCTATGCTTGAAGCAGAATTTTTATATTATGTTTCCTACTTTTGCAATTGTCCTTGAACTTTAATCAACTTAGAGAATATATTGTTGAAATGCGCAAAGAAAAGAAAACTTGTGCTGAAAAGAAACATTGAACTAGAGTGCGAACTCTAGAATGAAAAGAGAGACAAATTGTTCAGAACAATTTTCTTGGAAAATCTCGTACGCTAATTAGTTTTGCTCTTTACCATTTGACTGTTCGATTCATCTCAGTCTTTGTGAAATATTTAAAAGATTTCGGAAAGTAAAGTTTCTAATTACAAGTTAACGCACATAAGAATTTGTGTGCTAATTTAGAAGCTATTTGTTAAGAGAATGTATATCCAAAGCACATTTCTGAAACTTATTTTTATTTATAGAGTTAATGCAAAGTATATTTAATGAACTACTTGAACTTCATTATCGCGGATGAAGCTTGTATCTGAATACAAATGCCTATTTTAATTATTCATTACATTTTTAAAAAATTGTCTTCTGTCTTTTAGTGAAAATAAAATGCTGCCCCAAGTATAGATAACTTATGTACCGTAATTTCGGGTGTATAAGCCGCGGATCAAACAATTCTTTTTCGACCCAGAAATCTTATTTAGTGATTGAAGACAGATATTTACGGCGATCTAACTAGTTATATTTGTTTCTTAAAAAATTCTGGGTCGAAAAAGAATTGTTTGAGCTGCGGCTTATACACCCGAAATTACGGTAATAATTGTCTTTATTTAATATGCATCATCATTTTATGAACAGAATTAGTTCATTATTCAATTTTATAACTGGGTGTCCCAAAAATGACTGATGGATTTTAAAATTCAATAACTTGCAAACGGTGACAGCTATTTAAAAAAAATTTTGCAGGACTAATCACCTTGCAACACTCAGCACTAATCACCTGGCCTTCAATTGACGTCAGCGCCATCTATTGTTTGAAATTCGAACTAAAATAAAAAATTACGGTAAAAAAAACTCCTGCCATTATACATAACCTTCCTGCAAAAATTTTTTAAATAGCTGTCACCGTTTGTAAGTTTGAATTTTAAAATCCATCAATCAATTTTGGGACACCCGGTAAGTTATTGTTACAATATATTATTATATTTTATCTTTATTTATATAATTTAAAAATTGCCATTGGTTTACAAATTGCTTTTTTATAGTACACATCGAAAGTTTTATGAGAACATTCCTGCCAACTTTCTAGTATTCTTTCGTAAAATGGGATTTACCCCTTTCACAGAGTGTAATTAGTTTGTGTTACGGACAAACGCATGAGAGATCTGTCTAAAAAACCACAAGCATTTAATTACAAACTATTATTATGGCACTAAAATTTAAATATACAAGGCAGTGAGACAATGACGGTAACTACTACAGCCAGATTTTTTCTCAAAATTACTCATATCAGTCTGATTTTCCCTTGTAATCAAGTCTCCGGTACACCCCTCCTGTCCCAGAAAATTGAAATAACAATATTGGCTTTAATTCCTAACAGACATTCTAGATTTAAATAAAACGAAACTAGCCATTGAAACTTTTTGCTGTAAAGTCTGGTTTTCTGAACCATATAATTTCTAGAACGTGTTCTATCATGGAAATTAAAGGATTAAGTAGTGAATAAGCAATATTTTTGATGTCGAATTAAAATCTATTGTTCTAAGTTGAATATATTAGTATGCAAGTGCAGCTCAAGAAATGGCAGATTTTATGTAAGCTTGATCTAATTAGTTTTTAATGTATACCACCCAACAGATAGCGCTGCTATACTGCTTTTTTACAATTTTCGCAATAGCTATATCGTAAGATCTAATGCACGGATTTAAAAAAAAAACATTTGATTCTGTAAGTCCTTTCTAAAATATGGAGCCGATTATCTTTTGGTGTAAATCTCTGAACAATTGGAGCTGCTATACAGCCTTTCTTACTATTTCCGCAATAGCCCAATCTCCAGAACTATTTAATGGATGTTCATCAAACTTCAGATTGAGTTACACATTGTCATGTATTCACGCTTTACACATTTGATGTAAATCGCTTCACACATGGTACTGCTATGCTGCATTTTTTACGATTTCTGCAATTGTTCAATCTTAAGAGCTAATGCACAGATTTTCCTCAAATTTCAGATTCTATTAGACCATGCCAAATATTTGTCTATAATACCACCAATTTTCATATTTTTGGTGTGCAATTTTTTTTTTTTTTTTTTTTTTTTTTTTTTAATGTAGCAAAGAAATACCTTAGTTCTGAAAAACTACATTGTCAGCGGCGGGTGATGACAGCGTTAGTTACTTTTTTTAGAATAGAGAAATACTGATTTTGTCCTAAAAATTTTCCTAAGGTATTTGTAACCTATATGGACAGGGCTCTCAATATGGACACCCCTAATACTTTTTAAAGCTAATAATTTTGATCGAAAGATGGCTAAACATTTTCGTGAAGAAAAGCAGTTGAAAAGATATTTCAGTCTGGAAAATGTAAAAAAGTGCGCTGTTCGCTATTTAGGAGGAAACTTGTTATTTCGAGATGTGCTGATCTTAATTACTTGTAAGCTTAAATTCTTATTAGATATGGTAAAATTACATTAAATGTTGAAAAGTGGAGTTTTTTAGAAAACTAATAAAACATATTTTCGATTGCTATTGCATATTTTGCTTAAAATAGTTTTCCTTGTTCATTTGGTACAAGATTTAGTAAAACTACGCACGGTTCCCAATATGGACAGCTTTTGTCTCCATCGACTACAACTGTAAGAAAGAAGAAAATTCAACGTTGCCAAGCAATAACTTGAAAAGTCATCAAAAAGGTAAAATCTTTGTTCAACAAGATGCTATTTGAACATTCCCCCCAAAACTTCCTCCAAAAAACCCTTGCAGAAAAATAAAAAGAAGCCCCCCCATTAGATATCTGTTGGCGAAATCGTAGGTACCAATGGTATGACTTCCTCAACAAAGGAAAGCTCATGCTGCTTCTTTTGCGGTATTGATGCTTTTTCAAACATGCGGCCATGCATCATATGTGACAGATATGTTCATGAGGATTATGTGGGACTTACTGTCCATGGTGAAAAAGTTTCTATTTGTCCATGCTGTGAGGACTGACTGATTAATAACAGATTTAAATTCGTAGACAGATGCAATAAAGCTAAGCAAAACCAACAATATTACTTATAGCATAATATTAACTAGTAAATAACTGGCCTTGCATGGGTCTTCCAAGGGTAAAAACCGAGAATGCTCCCCCTTTTTAAAATGCATGTTCTGAAGACATTTACTGTCCTCCCTCTTCCTCCGAATATTTTAAGATACATTTTTTTATTCCCTCTCCTCTAAAATCCCATGGAAAAGTGGCTCTTCCATACACATTGTGTAGAAAGTCAATAAGGAAACACCTGTCCATAATAGAGACTAGTGTTTCCTTATATGGACATTTGTAAACATTTTTTGTTTTATCATTTAAATAAAAACCATATAGTTACAAGATCGCTAATTTTAATAATGATAGTCAACAGTCCAGGGATCATGGTCATATATTTTTGGAGTTCTATCACGTGTACATGGGGGTGAAAAAAAACATTTTCCTTAGGGTGTCTATATTAGGCACAGGTACTATAATGAATTTCGGTTAATTTCGTAAACTTCTAAAATTTCTGATGTATTTCTTTTTTAAAGTGCTCTGGATATAACGAAAAAGCTTCCAGAATCTTATATATCGACGATGCTACATTGAATATTTGCAAAAGTTTCTTTTTACATCAGCTGAATATTTTAATGGCATTTTACACTGCACAAACTAATGCAGAGCATCCACAGATAACTTTTTTCGAATTTGGAACTCACTTTTTCCGGATGGCAATCCTCGAAGTATTTTAACGCAGAATTCCTGATAATCATACTAAGGCGAACTCAGAAATAGTAAATCCAGGTTCTTCTAGTCGAATGGCTACTCTAAAATGTTTTAAATACACGTGGGACTATTTTTTAATCATATTACACAAACACATACAGACAAAAAACAAGTTGAAAATTGTACGCCAAATGTGGCATTTATTTAGTGGCATTGTTACTAATATGCCATATTAAAAGCAAATCAGCAGCCTCAACGTCAGTTTTTTCAAATGGCTACTTTTTACCACACTTTGCATAAGGTTTAATTTTATACAAACAGCAGTTGAAAGTTTTCGAATAATATAAATATAGTACATAAGAATACACAAATAAGAAATTGCACCCCAAACGTATCAAATGAGGTGCATTCATACTATAATAAATCTTATAAAAGTACAGATCTGGGTGCAATAGCTGTTGTACTCTTATGGGAAAATGCATGGTACAAAATTTATTAAGATTATACTGATTAAATTAAATAACACGGAAACAGTACGACTCCAGATATTTTGCTTCATTTATTTTTAAGATCTTCCACTATGCGTTAGGCTGTCATGTTATGCGTTATAGCTGCTAAATATGAAAATAGCTTTTAAATAGGACGCAATCCCCATGGTCACCTACAATAATTACCTATCATAAATTATGATTAACTAACTATGCATAATATGATTAAATAGAATGTAGAAAACTTTTATTAATATGTTTTAAAATTTTGATTAGATTTTCATAAAATTTTAAATGACTTGACAAAATTCGGCAAAGATTCTATATGTTAAATTTCAAACCGTTCGCTTGAGTAAGTTTTTAGTTGTTATATCCGGACAGAATGACCGACAAACGAACTTGACTATACTTTTTTGTTTACAGAGCACTTCGCATTTGTTCTGACTCTTCTGCTCTGAATAATGAAATTAGTTACCTCTAATCTCTTGCCCTTGCTTGGGGTTATAATCCCTCTTTGATTGACAAAGCTCTGTATAGATTTAATAAGCCCAAACGTCTTCTTACGGATTCTAATAATTCTCCTAATATGAACTCTGTAGTTCTATCTTTTTATTCTTCTCTTAGTTTCAAAATTGCTAAAATCCTTTCCGGTTGTAAGTTTAAAGTCATCTTCAAACTTATGAATAAAATTAAATTTTCGTCTTTGAAAGATCCTATTCCTATTGAGAACCGCTGGGGTATTTATTTTATTCCTTCTTTTTGCGATTTGGGTTATATTGGTCAGACCAGAAGAGCGTTGAAGAAAAGATTGGGCGAGCATCAGAGGTACATTGTAAATCAGGATTTATCCAGGTTTTCGATTGCCTCTCACTGTTGGTCTTCGGGTCATCATTTCAATTTTTCCATGGCCAGAATTATTTCTAATCCTGCCTCTCTTTCTCACTTAGATGTTCACGAAGCTTATTTTATTTGTAAAAATTCTAATATTCTTGTCAATGATCTCTCTTCATTCCCTACCTTTCTCCTGCGTGGAAATCACTTTTTTTAAACTTTTTTTAAATTTTATTTATTTATTTATTTATTATTAATTTATTTTATTTACTATTTTTTTCTTTTTCTTTATTTATTTCTTTTTATTTCTTTTGTTTGTTTATTTCTTTATTTTTAAGCTATTGTATAGCTTTTATCGCGGGTTTTGAGCGCGGCGACCGAATCTAGAAATTCCGTAACGAGGGAAAAAACCTAACACTCCGGCTAACGTCGTTTAAGTTCGGCAGACTTCTCATTTATTCAATAAAAGAAAAAATTTGTTTTCTTATCGGTCATCACGCTCAAAAAGTGTGACTTGAATTAATTTCAAAGAAAAAGAAAAAACTTGAATTAATATCAAAGACAAAAAACTGCATAAATAAAAAATAAATAAATGATTATAATTGCATAAGTTGATAAAAAAATGCTATGCAATAGCTTTACCGCAGCAATCCCCGAGTGCCACACGTATTTTTTTCACCTTTTTCTCTCTCTTTTATTATTTTGGCATCATTTTTCTCTATCATCATTTTTCTCTTCGGGGCTCTTTCAGGTAGCACCACCTGTCGCACTCTTTGTAATCTATTTCTTTCACTTTATCTTGACTTTTCTCTTCCACCTGGGTTTTTCAGCTAGCGCCACCTGTCGCACTCTTTGAAATCTCCCTATTTCTTTTACTTTATCTTGACTTTTCTTTTACACCTGGGTTTTTCAGCTAGCGCCACCTGTCGCACTCTTTGTAATCTCCTCCCTATTTCTTTCACTTTATCTCGACTCTGTGCCCTTGAGAAACACGTATCGGTTTAGCTGATGACGAGCTATTATTGTTGTAGCTCGAAACGTGTCCTACTTTATTTTCATTTTATGGTGATTTTACAAAGTTTTTTACTTAATTTATTAATTGTCACCAGTATTCACGGTGTTTTTATTAAATATTGAAGTCATCAAAATATTTCCAGACATTAAGATCAAACCGATCAAAAAATCAAAATAAAGTTCCTACTAAGAGCTTCAGAAGTGCGGTGTGATATGCGACAATTTAAATAAGTTTGGAAGTAGTTTTATCTAATTTATGCAGGAAAATATCTCCGAAATATATATTAATCTATTAAAATTTTATGAACACAAATTATAAATATTTTGCCTCACTTATTTTTAAGGTCTTTCAGAGTGCATTAGTTTGTTTGTTTGTATTTATGTCGGCCGATTATTTACGCTATGGGATATAGGCCCTATGGGGTGGGATGCCCTCCGTGGGGGTCTTTCTAAGGGAACCTAAAGAGTGCATTAGATTGTCATGATATGCGTCACTGCGGCAAAATATGAAAATAGCTTGTAAGTTTTACTTGATATTTCAATTTTCCATTCAAATAACAAAATTGCGTATTGTTTTCATAAATTCGAAAGATAGATAGACGGAGCAGACAATGACAAGAGTTGGTACGTATTTATAATTAAGTCACTTCAAAAGATTTGCGTGTTTAAAATAAAATTCAAAGGAATTTTAAAAACGTTACATAGCGATCATAATTATCAATTCCTTAATTTATTTTCCTTTAGGAAACATTAAAGGAAATATTTGTTATTTTAGATTAATTCTTAGAATTATTCTTCCTAATTACTTCAGTTATCATAAATTCGATTATGGAGTAGAAGCACAATTTTCTCGAATAAACAGAATTTCATGAATTCATCGTAATAATTGTAGTCATTAAATGAAGTCATCCAAATAATTCCATGCATTAAGATAAAGAGGATCAAATAATCAAAATGTTCATTCTAAGCGCTTCAGAAGTGAGGAGTGTTATGCGACAATTTAAATAAGTGTGGAAGTAGTTTTCATTTCATTTATGTAGGAAAACATCTCAGAAATATTTATCGAGAAATATATAATGTACTAAAACTTTATGAATAGAAATTACAAATATTTCGATTCGTAATATTCTAAAGATCGTCCAATGTACATAGACTCTCATGGTATGTGTCGCAGCTGTAAAATATAAAAATATATTTGCAAGTTTTATATGATGCACGTGGCAAATTATTGTGGTGTATATCTTATAAAAAACTAGTTATCGTACTATAACTAGTTTTATAAGTACATAGATCTGGGTGTAATAGCTCTTGTACTCTTATGAAAAAATACATCATTACAAAATTTATAACTATTATATTTATTAAAGTAAGTAATACAGAAATATGATTCTTTCTTAAAAGAGACGGAGTCACCTACAATCATTAGGTATCATAATTATCATCTAATTAACTACGTATGATAGGATTTAATAGAATAAAGAGAACTTTTAATAGTATCTTTTAAAATTTTGATTCGATTTTTATAAAATTTGAAATGACTCGATTGAATTCTGCAAATATCATATATGTTAAATTTTAAACTTTTCGGTTGGGTAGATTTTGAGCTTTTATATGCGGACAGATGGACAGACAGACGAAGAAGACGATGACTATAGGTATTATGTGTTTATACTGAAGTCATCTCAAAATACTATTGTGTCTTTTAAATAATTTTTTTTTTAAATCGAAAAACTTTCCACAGCGATCATAATTGTGCAATGTCTTATTTTCTCTTTTCTTAGATTAATATTAAAAGAAATATTTGTTATTTTAGATTAATTTTTAGACTTTTTTATATTATTTTGGTTATGATACATCCGATAATGTAGTACCATTTCTATCTCAAGTAAATAAAATTTCCTGAATTCATTGTAGTAATTCTAGTCATTAAATGTTGAAGATTCAAAACGATCAAATAATCAAAATAATGATCCCGCTAAGAATTTCAGAAATGAGGCGTGGTATGCGACTCTTTGAATAAATGTGGAAATAATTTTATCTCATTAGTGCAGAGAAATATCTCAGAAATATTTGTCGAGGAATATATAATGTATTAAAACTTTAAGAATAGAAATTATTAATATTTCGTTTCATAATATTCTAAAGATAGTCCAATTTGCATAGGTTCTCATGGAATGTGTCGCAGCTGTAAAATATGAAAAGAGTTTGTAAGTTTTATACGATGAATGTGAAAAATGAGGTGTGTTCGTGCTAAAACTAATTTTATAACTATACAGATCTGGGTATAATAGCAGCTGTTCTCTTATGCAAAAATGCATGGATAAAAAATCATTACGATTAAATTATATTACTATAAAATCAAGTAATAAAGAAATAATATGAATCCTTCTTAACCCCTTAACTGGTTAATTCTTTGCCGTTCAATAAATTGAAAAAAGCGGACTCACACCACTATTATTTTAATAAAATATTCGTAAAATTTAGTCTAAATATTTTCGCCTTTCATGACTATAAAAATTTCTTAAAAATAATAGTGGTGTCAAAAAGCTTTAAATGATGAACTAAGCAAATTCGTCTTGCCCGAACGGCATTCGGGTGAACCAATTAAGGGGTTAAATAAGACGCAATCACCTACAATCATTATCTATCGTAAATTAACATATAATTAACTACGTATGATTGGATTTAATAGAATGAAGAAAATTTTTAATAGTATGTTTTACAGTTTTCACTTGATATAGTTAAAATTTGAAATGACTCGACAAAATTCTGCAAAAATTGTATATGTTAAGTTTGAAATTGTAAAGATTAATAAGTTTCAAATTGCAAAGATTAGATATGTTAAGTTTTCATTCGGTTAGGTAGTTTTTGAATTGTTATATGCGGACAGAAGGACAGACAGACGAACCATACGATGACTATAAATCTTAAGTATTTATATTGAACTTATCTAAAAATTTTAGTGTCTTAAAAATTAAATTTAAAGGAATTCGAAAAACTTTGCACAGCAATCATGACTATACAATTTCATAATTTCTTTCTTCTTAGATCAATGTTAAAGAAAACATTTGTTATTTCAGATTAATTCTTAATATTATTCATCCCAATTATTTCTGTTATGATACATCCGATAATGTAGTAGTAGTATTACTATTTCGAATAAACAAAGTTTCCTGAATTCATCGTAATAATTCTAGTCATTAAATGTTAAAGTCATCAAAACAAATCCAGGCATTAAGTTCAAACCGATCAAATAATTAAAATAATGTTCCTGCTAAGAGCTTCAGAATTGCGGTGTGACATGCATTAATTTAAATATGTTTGGAAGTAGTTTTATCTCATTTATGCAGGAAATTTCTCCGAAATACATATTAATCTATAAAAACTTTATGAACATAAATTATATATATTTTGCTTCACTTATTTTTAAGATCTTCCAGTATGCATTAGGCTGCCATGGTATGCGTCACAGCTGCAAAATATGAAAATAGCTTGAAAGTTTTACACGAGGTTTCAATTTTCTTTGAAATAACAAAATTCCTTATTGTTTTCAAAAATTCGAAAGACAGATAGACGGAGCACATAATGACTATAGTTGGTACATATTTATAATTAAGTCGCTTCAAATGATTTACGTCTTTAAAATAAAATTTAAAGGAATTTGAAAAACTTTCCACATCGATCATAATTATCAATTTCTTAATTTATTTTCCTTTAGGACACATTAAAGGAATTATTTGTTATTTTTGATTAATTCTTAGATTGTACATCCCAATTACTTCGGTTATGATATATCCGATAATGGAGTAGTACCATAATCATCTCTAATAAACAAAATTTTCTGATTTCATCTTAATAATTTTAGTGATTAAATGTGTAAGTCTTAAAAATAATTCCAGGTATTAAGATCAAAACGTTCGAATAATCAAAATAATGCTCCTGCTAAGAGCTTCAGAAGTGTAGTGTAATAGGGGACAATTTAAATGAGTGTGGATGTAGTTTTATCTCATTTATGCAGGTAAATATCTCAGAAATATTATGCTCTTATTGTACAATAACAATGCTCTTATGGTATGTGTCGCAGCTGTAAAAAATGAAAACAGTTTGTAAGTTTTATATGATAAACGTGACAAATGATGTGCGTTCATGCTGTAACTAGTTTTGTAAATATACAAATCTGGGTATAATAGCTGCTGTTCTCTTACGCAAAAATGCATCAATACAAAAAAAGTATTATGAAAATTTTTTTATTACTATTAAATCAAGTAATAAGGAAATAATATGACGCCTTTTTAAATAGGACGCATACAATCATTACGTATCGTAAATTATCATCTAAATAACTACGTACGAAAGGATTTAATAAAATGAAGAAAACTTTTAATAGTATCTTTTAAAGTTTTTATTTGATATGGGTAAAATTTGAAATGACTCGACATAATTCTGCAAAGATTGTATATGTTAAGGTTGAAGTTGCAATGATTATGTGTGTTAAGTTTCAAATAATGTTGAGTTCCTTCTCGGTTGGGTAGTTTTTGAACTGTTATACGCTTACAGGGGTACAGGAAGGACAGACAGACGAACCAGACGATGGCTATATATGCTAAGTATTTATATTGAACTCATCTCAAAAGTTTAATGTCTTATGAATTAAATTTAAAGGAATTCGAAAATCTTTCCACAGCGATCTTAAATACGCAATTTCTTATTTTCTTTTTTCTTATATCAATATTAAAGAAAATATTTGTTATTTCAGATTAATTCTTAATATTATCCATCGAAATTATTTCTCTTATGATATATCCGATATTTAGTAGTAGTAGCATTACTATTTCGAATAAAGGAAATTTTCTAAATTCATCGTAATAATTCTAATCATTAAATGTTGAAGTCATCAAAATAATTCCATGTATTAAGATCAAAACGATCCAATAATCAAAACAATGTTCCTGCTAAGAGCTTCAGAAGTGCGGTGTAATATGCGACAATTTAAATAAATATGGAAGTAAATTTATCTCATTTATGCAGGAAAGTATCTCTGAAATATTTATCGAGAAATATATAAAGTATTAAAACTTTATAAATGGAAATTATAATTAAATATGAAAATAGTTTGTTCTTTTATATAAGATTTTAATTTTCCATTAAAGTTAGTGTAGATCACAAAATTGTTTATTAATTTCAATTGATAGAAAATCGCTATGTCGTTTGTGATTAACCAATTTACTGATTTGTCCATGCATCATACAGGCGACGTGTTCTTGCCAATCATGACTTGCCCGTGTCACGTACAGGCATTCATATTCTAATCGTGATTTATTATTCTCACCAGTAAATTTTCATTGTAATCTTTGCATTATTTAATTTGAGAGAATTTCTTATTTAATTTCAGTTTTGAAAAACGGATGATAACAAATTAAAAAGTCGGAAATGATAAGAAAAAAATAGGCATTTTTTAAAACTTTTCAAAAATATTGATCAGTTAAGTCAAGGGTCGTACACCTACTGGGTATTTAGAAGTTTATAAAATCTTCATTCCGAAATTTAGATTATAGCAATGTGTGACATAACTGTTCTTCAGTCATAAATGCATATAATTGGCTGTTACCACAAATTATGCAAAACATGTAATGAATGATATTTTCTATACCAGTAAAGAAAGATAAAGAATATTATATCCTGTTTTGTTGATACGTACTGCACTTACTCCATTTGAACCCTATGTACTTATATGCAGCTTTAAAAAGTGCATACAAATTTCGTTTTTGCCACTAGTAATAAATCAGCGTAATATTTAGGTTATTTCATTAGAACGTGTTTAATATAATTTAATTGAAGGCAACTTATTAAAAAAAGAGTGGTAGAAATCGGTTAAAATTTTACCAATTTTGTGCCGGTCCCGAAAGTATTAACCTTAAGGAGAAAATGCAAGAAGACAGCATTATTTTAGAATGGAATTGTGTAACATTAAATAATTATTAAATGCATTTAAATATTAATTAACTGTTTCAGATGTTAACTTATACAAATTTATTTCATGTGTTGATGATTTATTTACTTCTTGAATCCGTAAGCAATGAGAATAATAAATGTGTAATCGTATGTGTATATCGCTGCAAGCATATAAAAATAAATAAAAATAATCTAAACACTAGTCGTTGTGGCAATCCTTGAGCTTTCTTCTATCTCCAGAAAAATTAAACATAGCAGCGTGACCAGTTTGGTAATTTACACCAAAATCTAATCTGGTTAAACTTATTTCAAATTTTAACTGAATCTGAAATTTAAGGAAAATCTGTGAATTAGTATTTAAGATATAATAATCAGAGAAATCATTAAAAAAATGGATAGATGTGCCGCGTGTTGATAGATTTACTTCAAAAACTGAAGAATACTAATTTATATCAGGAATTAACAGAATCTAAGGTGTCATGAAAATTCGTGCAATAGTTCCTGAGATAGAGCTATTGCCAGTCATGAATAATGCTGTATAACAGTGTCACCGGTAGAGCAATTTTCTCCTAAAATCAAAGAATTCAAACTTATATCTGGGTAACTTATAACTGAATCTGAAGTTTGAAGAAAATTCGTTTGTTATTTTCTGAGATAGAACTTTTGCGATAAAAATGAATTATGCCGCATAGTAACGCCACTTGTTGACCGGTTTGCACCAAAACTTAATGAGAACCCTATTATATATAGAAACGAAATCTGAAGTTATGTGAAAATCCGTCCATTAGTTCTTGGGATATAGCTATTAGGGAAATCGTGAAAAAGGCGATATTTGTCTTATTTAATTAATTATTTAATATCATCACCTGTAGGACGACATACACCAAAAACTAATCAGATATAGTTTATATCAAGGTCTAACTGAATCTAAAGATTTGTGAAATTCCATGCATTAGTTCTTGAGATAGAGCGCCCACAAACTGATCGACTGATCGACTTACAGACAAACATTTTTTAAAAACATGTTTTTTTTTTTTTTTTTTTTTTTTTTTTTTTTCTTTTGTATTTGTGACTCCTAAAACGTATAAATCCTTAGAAACCCGGAATACAAAAATTTTCATGAATCCATTACTTTCTTCTTGTAAAGATAGAAGAAAGTAATAAAAGACTTTTTGGGCGTTGGTAACGTTATCTTTTGGTGTGTACGTGGTAAGGCGGGGGGGGGGGGGTCGACGAATGATAACGTATTATATCGTAAAGGCATAGCTGCCAACTTTTACGCATTTTTCTTACCACAAAAAAATTATAGTAAATATTGTCTTACTTAAAACCGACGAAAACTTATGATCAAAGAAATGGAAAATCTTTGTACAATTTTAGTGGTAGCAAAAATGCGTAAAAGTTGGCAATTATGGTAAAGGGGTTAGGAGAATCAAAATTAGCAAAATGTTGATAACGTTATACATGTCTAGCGCCTTAAAACTAGAATAAAATAATAAATAAGAATCTTAAATGAATTTAGAAAAGAATGAAAGGAAATTTGTTTTCATGAATATCTTTCACTGGACGAAGCATCTTTTCTCATTAAGTTCTCTTGAGAAAAAAGAAATGTTTATTAATCAACTCTTTTTAATCTCAGTAATATAATCAGTTCACGGAAACTAAAGAAAAAAAAAGAAACATAGTACAAGATTAAAATGCTGGCGCTTTTGGTTAATTATATAACTAAATTAACCCCAGACTTGAATTCATTTTCATTCTGATTAACAGTGCATAGTAATCAAAACAAAACGGTTTATCTAACTCTCCGAAAAACTGCATTAATTTCTAAATCAGTTATTTATTTATATAAATAACGGTGAATATATTTAAAAATTTTACTAGTTAAAGCTCTGCATAATTTTAATATTCGATATAAAACAGATTTATGAAAGTGAGTTTAGTTTATTGAAGCAAAAGAGTTCGTATCGATGAGTTCATTATTTTTCGATTAATTGCATTTTTGGAGAACATAAGTAGTATATTTCTAATTGATTTATATATTTTTAGAGTATTATTTTCTGAATGAACAGTAAAGACAGACAATTTTCTCTTAATCTAGGAAAGAATAATGTAACAGCAAAATAAATTTACCATATTCTTATCATATTATTACCATATATAAGAAAAAAGATGCATATTTTTTCTTATATATGGTAATAATATGATAAGAATATGGTAAATTTATTTTGCTGTTACATTATTTTTAAAATTCATTCAATTAAATCTTCGTTATATTAATCTAAATCTTCATTTATATTAATTCTTCATTCAATTAAAAATATTAATTTCCCAAAAAGGAATTTTGAATATAAAAATGCATCAAACGCCCATAGATTATTACGAACATTACGGAGGGAAATGCGGTCGCTGAATGACCGCTCACTTTAACCCTTTTCAGCATATTGGACCCACATCAGTTCCATCTTATTTTAATTCTAAATTTACAAATGGCACCAAAACGTTAAAAAACAATTTTGCTTTTAATTCCTAAGATATATATACATTTTAACGTCTGAATTTAAAATATTCAATTAGGAAACACTAGACAGACTTTAATATAATTATATACAAAACAATTAAAATGAGAACAAATTTAATAAACGTTTCGCTATGCACCGCACAGCCTCATCAGTATTCAAATCAACTCACAACAAAAACAATGTGCATATACCAGACTCAGTCAAAGTTAAAGTTAATGATTCAGGAAAACAAAATATTCATTAGGAACAGGACTTGATTCGTCTTGATTTAGGACGAATCAAGTCCTGTTCCTAAGATTATTTTGTTTTCCTGAATCATTAACTTTAACTTTGACTGAGTCTGGTATATGCACATTGTTTTTGTTGTGAGTTGATTCGAATACTGATGAGGCTATGCGGTGCATAGCGAAAACGTTTATTAAATTTGTTCTCATTTTAATTGTTTTGTATATAATTGTATTAAAGTCTGTCTAGTGTTTCCTAATTGAATTATGCTTTCACAATAAAAGTTTAATTTAACACTTTTTCAATTTCTAAGAAAAAATCACTTGTAAATTCTGGTGTCAGTCAATCATTTTATAATTTTACGGACATATGTTTTCTATGCCGGAAAGGATTAAGCGACGAAGGATGAGAAAACTCCAAAGCTGGTAAGTGACTGTGATAAAGGTAACGTCGTTCTAAAAATTTTGGAGGAACATGGAGTCCTTTTATGTCAGAAACGTTTTTATAAATCTCAGAAATATATTTTTTTCTTTTCGCTTTTTGTGTGTAGAAGGGAGGGGTCTTAATTCTTTTCGCGACTACATCTTCGAGTAAATTAAACATGCTTTTTACATACTCTAAATAAAAAAGGAAAATTCGTCAAGAATCCTGGTGTACATTCATAAAACCATGTGCAATCAGATGTATACGGTCAGTGCTCTTTAATCTTAGGAAGCCATTATATCGCAACGAAAAGTTATTGCTCAATTTTTTGTTGAATATAAAATTAATCTTTAAAAAAAAGGTAAATTGTGAGTTGACGGAAATGCTATATCCCACTTTATTTTAATTAAAATTTGTACCGGAAACTTTTGATGAGGTTGCTTTTTTTAATTAGATGAAAAAGAAGAACGAGAGAGATTCTAGGATATTTGGTCGAGGAGCCTGGGACACTTGTCCCACATCCCTGAAACATAACATGAGATGACATAACTGTTAAAAGGTCCCTAATGGTAGCAGCAATTAAAGTTACATTAAATAAAAAGAGAGTAAAATAATGGAATTGTGGGAAAAGAGCTCAAGGAAAAAATAATAAAAATAAGGAAGTTTAAGGATAGCATTACAACAAAAATATATATTTATGTATTTTATAAAAGTTTCAAATTTTTATGAATTTTTTGAGATTTTTTATAATTTTTATGGATTTTTTTAAAAAAATTTTATGATAGACAAAAGAGGGTGAAAAGAGATGAATAGGATTTCTTTTCATTATATTAAAATGATTTTTTTTTAAATTTCAGGTAGGAATTCAACATTATAGTGACATGATTGTTTGCTCATGAAAGGCTTAAAAAATTCCTTGTATCAGAATGTTACCAGAATCCTTTTTTAATTTCTGTATGATAAAACACATAGGGCCTGTACAAAAGTTATGTTACATATTTTTTTTTTATAATTTTTACCACCTTCTCTCCCTTTGTCAGAAACTGTCAAACTTCACCGTACCCCTACACCCCTCCTTGTCACGCGTCACGCTATGTTACATATACATATAATTGCATAAAGTTAAAATTATTTTCAACGTTAGAACACCAGAATATTCGAATTCCAAGCATACCGGTTTCGGTAGCATATAGCATACCTTCACTGAGGAAGGTATGCTATATGCTACCGAAACCGGTATGCTTGGAATTCGAATATTCTGGTGTTCTAACGTTCAAGTGCTGAGCACTGAGGAAGGTATGCTATATGCTACCGAAACCGGTATGCTTGGAATTCGAATATTCTGGTGTTCTAACGTTGAAAATAATTTTAACTTTATCATATTGCACCAGGCAACAATCTATTACATATAATTGCAGTTCAGAAACAAAGCACTATGTTATAAATCACATTTCAAATTTTATATTTAAATTTTAACTCTGTGTTTTAATGACCTTTGAGAGAATAAAAAATAAAAATTATTTAAGTACTTATTTTATATGTAATAATATTCAAGTTTACAACAAAAATTGTAATTAATATACAATAGATATGCAATATTAATATGAAAGAGCAATTGAAAACAGTAGTATTTTGGAATTTGAAATGCAATTTAATAGTACATTTGGCTTTACATTTTACCTTCACTTTATTAACAAAAATACTTTAATTTCAAAATAATTCAAAATTTAATATTCTATTTTTATTGTTTTTATTTTAAACAAAATGTGTGAGGCGAAATGTCTTCTTAGCACCCCCGATTTTCTTGTCAAAAACTATCACAATTTCCTGAACCTCTCTTCCCCTCTCCAAGGGTGACATCGTTTATGAACGGTCCCTTATTCTGTACTCTTGAGAAATCTTAATTCGACTTTATGCCATTCTGACGTATATTTACGTCAATGTGCATTTTCATTTACTATTTTATTATTATCTATCGAATTCTACTACCAAATTTTGTAAGTTAAAATACTCTATAAAATAACTATATCCGTTCTAAATATTCAAAAGTCTATTCCAAAAAATTGATTGATTTGTTTTCAATTCAATGTCATTATCAAGTGTAGATTAAAATGGAACGGTAAGCAAACACTCCAAATTGCGACGGAACCCTCCAAGGAAATATTCTTGTGATTCAATACATATCATCATTTGTTTGTTCATTCATGTAAGTTTGAGTACCTATTAAATAAATCTCCTAATATTTAGGTCATATTTAACAAAGAATTTGTTGGTTGGACTAGTTTATTTCTAATGAAATAAATTTCTTTCGTTGCATCGGTTAACCTCTTGAGCAATGTCTAAATCTGTTTCTGGTAAATACCATTAATTAATTAATTAATTTGTTTATGGGTTTTACTTAAATGCAGAATACATATCATTCACTTTGTGTTTCAATGTTAAATATTCTGGTTTAATAATACAGAAATAGATTTTTAAGTTTAAAGTCATTCAATTATTTTCTATTTAAACTCAGATTACTGATTAAAAACGAAACATAATGGAGATTTAATCAAACTGTTTTTAAATTTCTTATTGTAAACACTTATTCTATAGTCTTCAAAATCATTAAAAAAGTTGGAATCCATGCAAAGTTAAATAAATATATATATATATATATATATATATATATGCTATTACATTTTTCTCTATTATTTTATTATTTTTTATTATTTAACAAATTCTGCTTCCAAATTACCCCATGTTAATATATTCCATAAAATATCTATTTCCGATTTTAATACGCAAAGGTTATATTTCGAAAAATCAATGTATTTGCTTTCAATTAAAACGTCATTATCAAGTATATCTCAAAATGGAAAGATAAGCAAACACTCCAAATTGCGAATGTAAATCTCCCAGGAAAAATTCTTCTGATTGAATACATTATCATTTGTTTGCTCAGTCACGTAGGTTTAATTATCGATCAAATAAATCTTTTAATATTTATATTATATTTAATAAAGTATCTGTTAGTTTGACTAGACGATTCCAAACGAAATGAATTCCTTTCATTGCTCTTGAGCAATGCCTAAATCTGATTGTATGTTTCTGGTATATGCCATGAATTAATTAATTAATTAATTAATTTATGTATTTTACCTAAATGCAGAATGGACATCATTCACTGTCATTCACTATCATTCACTTCAATATTAAACGTTCTGCTTTAACAATGCAGTAATCGAATTTTAAGTTCAAAACCATTAAACATTTTTTCTATTTAAAATCAGAATGCTGATTAAAAATAAAACAGAATACAATTTTAATCTAATTGTTTATAAATTCTACATTCTTCAGAAATCGTAGAAAAATTGGAATCTACGCCAAACAGGCACATATTTATGTCAGTATGCGTTTTCCTCTACTATTTTATTATTTTTTTTCATTTAATAATTTTGCCTCGAAATTTCTCTATGCTAAAATCTTCCTTAAAATAACTATTTCCGGTTTAAATATGCAAAGGTATATTTCGGAAAATGGATGTATTTGTCTTCAATTAAAACGTGATAATCAAGTGTATCTGAAAATGGAACGTAAGCAAACACTTCAAATTGCGAGTGTAAATCTCGAAAGAAATATTCTTCTGAATGAATATATATCGTCATTTGTTTGTTCAGTCACGTAAGTTTGAGTACCGATCAAATAAATCTCTTAATGATTATGTTATATTTATCAAAGAATTTCTTGGTTAGACTAACTTATTTCGAACGAAATAAATTCCCATCATTCATTGAATTGGTTAACCTCTTGAGCTGGTAAATATTAAGCTGGTTGTTGCTGATAAATACCATAAAATAATAATTTTATTAATTTGTTTATATATTTTATATATAGCAGAAGTTATATCATTGACTATATGTTTCAAAATTAAATATCCTGCTTTAAATATGAGGTAATCGATTTTTATGTTCAAAATTACTCTATTTATAATATTCCTTAAAGTTACTCTTTTACGATTTAAATATGCTAAGGTATATTTCGGAAAATTAATATACTATTTGCCTTCATTTAAAACGTCATAATCAAGTGTATCTGAATACGGAACGGTAAGCAAACATTGCGAATTTAAATCTCCAAAGATATATTCTTCAGATTGAATATATCATCATTTGTTTGTTCAGTTACGTAAGTTTGAGTACCAATCGCATACATCTATTAATATTTATGTTACATTTAACAAAGCATTTGTTGGGTGGACTAGTTTATTCCTAACGAAATAAATTCCTTTCATTGCATTGGTTAATCTCTTAATTAATGCCTAAATCAGAATGTATATTTCTAGTAAATATGCATAAATTAATTAATTATTTTGTAATATAACTTGTATTTTACCTAAATGCTGAATTCATGCATAGCATTGACCATGTGTTTCAAAATTAAATATTGTGATTTAATAATGGAGTAATCGATCTTTAAGTTTATAATAAATCAAAATTTTTTCTATTTAAAATCAGATTACTGATTAAAACTAAAACATAGAGTAGTTTTAATCTAATTGTCTATATATTTCTAGATTATAGATTTAATGTTAATTGAGGTCGGATTTTGTTATCGTTAAACGGATTAATATGAGATAATATAAAAGCGATAATAATGATAATAAAATTTGTCAAGAACTACATAAAACCCTGGACAATCGGAGGTATCTGGACAGTTACATTTAAACATACGAATTCATTTTATTTCGCAACGTCAAGACACTGTTTTTTCTTTCTTGAACATGAAATTAATGTTAAACAAATTAAATTGTGTAAGGTGGTAAACATTATATCCCACCTAATTTTAATTAAGATTTTACCAGAAACATTTAATGAGGTTTCCCTTATATAAGTGCTGAAAATACGCAGGTAAAAATGCTTTTCCTTACGATAAAATAATTTTTTTTTTCCAAAATTGTTGGTGGGAATACGACATTATAGAAACAGGATTGCTTGCCTCTCAAAGTGCAATAAGATTCTTCAGATCAGAATGTTTTGAGATGAGAATTCTTTTTTAATTTCTTTATGAAAAACACACATTCTCTACTCTTGAGAAACCTTAAAAATTTTGGAATCTATGCCATACTGGCGAATATTTATGTCATGGTTCTTTTTCATTTATTATTTTATTATTTTTTTTATTATCTATCAAATTATGCTTCCAAATTGCTCTATGTTAAAATGTACCTTAAAATAACTATTTCTGATTTAAACATGCAAAGGTAGATTTCTGAAAAGTAATGTATTCCCCTTAAATTAAAACGTCATTATGAAGTGTATCTGAAAATGGAACGGCAAGCAAACACTCCAAAGTGCAAATGTAAATCTCGAAAGAAATATTCTTTGATTGAATATATCATCATTTCTTTTTTCAGTTAGATAAGTTTGAGTACCGATCGCATAAATCTCTTATTTATGTTTTATTAAACAAAGAATTTGTTGGTTGGACTAGTTTATTCCTAATGAAATGCATTATTTTCATTACATTGGTTAACCTCTTGAGTAATGCCTAAATCTGAATGTATGTTTCTGGTAAATACTATAAATTATTAATTAATTTGTTTATGTACATTTCCTAAATGCAGAATGCATATCATTGAAAAAAAGTTTCAGAATTAAATATCCTGCTTTGACGAGCGACGGTGGAATTCTTTTTTATCCCTACCAGTAAAATTTTACTGTAAAATTTGTCTCATTTAATCGGAGCATTTATTTGATTTAATGAGGCACAAATTTCTGTTTTTTAAAACCGGTCACAAAATATTGAAAAATAACCTAAAAGGCGCCGTCGCGAAGGGAATAATGCAGTAATCTATTTTTAAGTTTAAAATCATTCAACTTTTTTTTTATTTAACCCGGGAGAACGCGCGCTTACCCAGGGTATGAATACATTTAACTTTGCTACCAATAAAATCAAATTATAACAGTCCTGTATTAAGCCGGTGACAGTTCTTACAAATTTTGCGATAAAATAAGTTGAAGATTACTTTAAAAAAATTAGTGGTTACAATTGTAAAAACCATACGCACTCCGGGTCTTTTAGGCCCTGCGCACGTCCTCCCGGGTTAAACTCAGATTACTGATTAAAAATAAAACATAACATAGTTTAAATCTATTTGTCTTAAATTTCTAGATTATAGATTTAGTGTTAAGTTCGGTTTATGTTATCGTTAAACGGATTAATATTCGATAACATAACATCGATAATAATGATAACACATACTAGTATAGCAATTCCTGCAATAACAAGAAATATCTTCTAACTTTTGGCCTAAATTTCTTAAGCTTATTTCTGTTTTAAATATCTATACTAATCAAAAAACGTGCGTATGTTTTTATGTGTCTGCCTATGATGGACTAGGAAAATCTTTCTCACTGGTGGGTATAGTTCAACGCAGGTTGTGAATCGTGATGCACCTGTGATGTATGTAAACTACAATTTTGTAAACGATGACAACGACCACGAGAATAAAGATTAATATCTCCGATTTATGCATATTATTTTTGTTTTCCAAATCAAAATCGAGTTCAAGAGAGATTCATTGTTGTCAGATGACTAAAAGTAAACTTTACGTGAAGTGGTGAAAATAATTCGACAAGTTTTTCACCAATAAATGTTGATAGTCCACAGAAAATATCATGGAAGTTCAAAGTTAATCATAATGGGGATGAAACCCCAATCTGGCAACACTGCGTGTGCGAAAGGAACCTACTACAAAATTTAATTTTTAAATATAGTGTGCGAATAAAATATAAAATTAGTCGCCAAACGCTGTTCAATGAGTTTTACAATTATAGCTTAGTGGATAATTTTGGATAAAAAACTCGAATAGGGTTAAAAAATAAAACATTTCTAGCGGAAATTAATATGTTTTGCGAGATTCTATTAAATAATGAAAAGGTGATTCACGTTTAATAAACAGCAAGTCACAATGTTCGATACGATTTGTAGAACTATTCCTGTGCATGACATCGTTGAAATAAATTGTGCATCAGCTTAATCCCTTAGCGACAGAAGCCTTCTACGAAAATTTTAAAGTGTTTTGTCACCGGTCTTTTAAAAACAGAAATTTGTGCCTCATAGATTCCAGAATATACTCCGATTAAATAAGGCGAATTTTACAGTATAATTTTACTGTTGAGAATAAACAAGGATTCTTAAGCACTTTTTACGGCACGTATACGTGTTGCTCGTCCCCAAGGGGTAAATGAGGTTCTGAATAAAGAGTTCTGAATAGAGAGGTGGAGACGTATAGGGTATTGTCTATCATGTGCGAGAAGTAACTGTTGTGACAACTCCGACTGTCTAAATTAGATAATCACAGCCAGAGCTGCCTCAAAAAGAATTATCAACATTACACATTGATTCTAAAAAATTCACATTATGAAAATTAGGTAAGACATAAAAAATTCTTACCTCCAAAATTCCAATTTCTCGAGAAAGTCGGGGAATCGGGTCTCCAAAAGTCCGAAGCCTTGTTCGGCATTATAAGTATTGAAGACTATTTTAACTCAAAAATAATTCTTCTTCTTTAGTTTTCATATTTTAATAAGGACGAAGTAAATCACGATTCACAAAAGAGGCACACACAACATTAATATTTACAGAGTTGGCCGTGACAATTTCAATATTACATCTTGGTTCTACAACATTTCTAACTGAACTACAAAAACAAAAAAGAGAATAAAGTTAATAATAAACAAAAAATGTTCTTAGTGGAATAAAACAGTTCGACGCATGCGCCGCACCTTTACGTAAGAGAGAAAAACAGAGTTTCAGTTTTCATACTGCGCTTTAGTTTTAGCCTGACAGGTGGTTTGGATGAAAGGAATATGAAATAAGTTCCAAATCCCGGCAAGTCACAATCATGACTATTTTTTTAACCACTTCCCTTATTTGCTCGCAACTCATACTAGCAACGTGTTTTCGCCAATCATGATTTGCCCTTACCACATACAGGCATCCACATTCCAATCATGATATATTATTCGCCTCAGTAAATTTTTATTGTAAATTTTTTCAATATTTAATCCCAGCATTTTGCTGATTCAACGTAGCAGAAATTTCTGTTTTTGAATAACCTGTGATGAAAGATTTAAAAAAATCGGTAAAAGACATGAATTGAAAAAATGTAGGTATTATTTGAGTTTTTTTCAAAAATATTGATCAGTTAACCCCTTGAGGGGCAAAGCACTTCTGCTACTAAAATGTTAAAATGATTGATTGACACCGGTATTTATAAACAATTTTATATGAAAGAAAGTAAAAGCTTTTCTTCGAGTATATCATATGAAACAAAAGTTGATTCTTAATTTTGATGTCAATGTGGCATTTGGGAATTAAATTTAAATGGTATATAACATTTACCGGTGCCCTTCAAGGGGTTAACCCCTTGTGGTGCGTTGGTATATCTATGAAATCACTTAATTTTAATTCCCAGACACCACATTGGCACCGGAATTTTGGTAGGAAAAAATTATAGATTTTTCTTAATTACAAATAAAATTGTTTTCAAATTCCGGTGTCAGCCATTAATTTCAGCAGTTAAGGAATGGATTTGCCCTGCTCCACAAAGGGTTAAGTCGTTAATCGGATCAACAATTTCTTATTACTATCAATAAATACTTCTACCGGTAAACTCGAATAGATTATCCCGTCTTATTTTAACGCATTATCCATGGGAAATGTCTCTCACAAATACGGTAAAAAAATACTACTTCTTTTTATTGGTGTAAGTTTGCCCAGGTAATATAATAATTTCTCTGAAATTGACAGATCTTGTCACAATGTGGGCGGAATTAATATTGCCGATATAAACTTCCACCAATAAAAATTAATACAACTTTTGCAATTATTTTTTATTGAGGTTTTCCATTAATGAATTCATTAATTCTTAAACAATTAAGCGTTTAAGTAAAAGAGAAAATTTCTATTTAATATACTAGTGGAAATTTGCCACTGTGGTAACGGACTCCATGCAAAAGCGTTGAGAGTTGGAGATTGAATATTTTAAGGATATGTCCCATCCTTTCTATTAATAATTCCATAATTAAGATACATTCCACATGGCATTTCTAGGAAAAGTACGGAAAGCGAAATTGTCTTCATTAATCGATGATAAGCCTTATTCCGAAACGCAGTAATGAAATCAGATTGTATTTAAAGAATATCCGAGGTAAAAATTAAATCTTATTCACATAACTTTGGTTTTAAATCGATATAAAATCGTATTTTTACTTCTATTATGTTTGAAAACAACTTAAAATCTATCCCTTGGGATAAATTCTTCCCCATTAAAAGATAACGTAACTTTTTTCCAAAGCTTAAAAATACATTTATACTTTTAACTATATAAAAATATGTATGAATAAATATTATGCTGTCCAAGATCAACTTTCTTGTCGTAAATGTTTTCCTGTAATGTTTTTAAATATTAATAAGTTCATTGAATTCTGCAACAAAGCAATGTGCGATAAGTGCGCATGAATTAACTTTATGTAATTGATTAATCCCTTCGAGTTTATCTCTTGTTTCTTAATTACTATTTATCAGTCGCTTTCTTTTTAAAGAAACATAAACTAAGTTATTGTATCATAATAAATCTCCAGGCAGAAAAAAATGAAGTAAATACAGCTGAATAGAAATATGATAAACATAAATTAATGTGTAATGATTAGGAAAAAAGGAAGCTATGATCACTTACAAACATTGTGTACAAGTAGTGCATTCATTTTAAAAATTAATTAATTTCAGGTAATTATTTTTATCTATTAAATTAAACACAGATAAGAAAGAAATAATCAAAATACTGAAGAGAATCGGATAGTTTCATTAACGCCTTCGCGAAGGGAATCTTTTATGAAATATTTAATGTTTTGACAGCAGTTTTTAAAACAGAAATTTATACCTTATTAAATCGACAAAAATGCTCCGATTAAATCAGGCAAGTTTTACAGCAAAATCTTAGTGGTGTTCATAAATAAGGATTATTATGGCGCAAAACTAGGTACAGAAAAAGACCCGTATGATAATGTAAAGTCTATGGAAGCGTTCCTTTCAAATATTTCGCCCAAATTTTAATATTTTTGCATAATTTTTTTGCACACGATAGCTCAGAACGATCCACAATCGGCCTAATTTTTACTCTTTCGAATTTGGTTTCTGATTTTTTTTAATACTTTAACCTTCAAAACCGGTTTAAACTGGTTCTGAAATTGAAACTATCATAATATTAAAAATGTATAAGCAAAATTGAAAAACTAAAAACTAGGCTGGTTGTGGATCTTATTCAGCTATCCTATGCAAAAGAAAAAACCTTTATTAATATTAAAATTTGAGCGAGATATTTGAAAAGAACACTGCCATAGATTTACATTATCATCAGGGTCTTTCTCTGAGCCTAGTGTGGGGCCTTAAGCCTTTTTGCGGCATGTATACGCGTCGCTCATGCGCCAGTGATTAAGCCTTTGAAGGGCGGTGAGATGAAATGTGTCCCTCTTAATTTTTATTACAAAATACCACAGTGGCACCAGATTTTTTAAATGGAATCAAGTGCTTGAAGAAAAGCTTTTATCTATTTTGAAATAAATTTATATTTCAAATTCTGGTGTCGATCAATCATTTCATTGTTTGAAGAATAGAAGTGCCTTTGACTCCCTAAATGAGTTAAAGGCGCCAGGAATGTTTGAACCCGCCAGCCACATACCCGAACTCAATGAAAGAAAATTATGCCAAGATTATGTAGATCTCTAATAACAAAACCTTGCAGGAAAAAAGTAAGACCGGCTCGGCCTAAGGCTCAGGTAGATTAAGAAGTTAAGTACTAATTTCACCAACAAATCTAAAACATGATTATAGATAATGCTAGATAATTTTTGTTATTTTCTTACAAGTAATAATATTTTTAAACAGATTTGATATGTTTCATAACGAAGAAGTTGTGGTGTAGTTTTAATGTTTTTATAAATCCGCCACCCAAATTTTTTTAGTGTAGTAGTTCGTCTTATGAAAAACTTATTCCTACAAAAGTTATAAACAATATTAAGAAGACATATAATTTAGCATAACATAACTTAGCACTTATAAAGGCATTTACTTAGCAAGACATATAACGTAGCACTTAATTAGACTTTATGTTGATTGTCTTATTAAATAAACTGTACGCGCAGTTTTAAATGCTGAACCTCTGACATGCGAGCGCTTAATAATGCAACATTATATATAGCATCTCACATTCATTTCAAAAATTTTCATCAAGTCAATGATGCTTTTTTTATCGCCTTAGGAACGGATTTAGGGAGATATGGCTTTATTTTAAATGCTACCCTATTGTTTCTATTGTAACATTTAGTATTATCAAAAACTTGTTTAGATAAAAGTTGTAGAATAATATTTAAAAATTACAATAAATTTAAATGGGCTTTTTATTTTGTGAATTGACGAAGTTATGAATCTGTTTCTTCTTAAACCCATTTTTTCGTCCATTGTGTCCATTTTTATTAAGAAAAATTTGTCATACATTGTCATTTTTGATCTTTTCCCTAGAAAAGTAATAAATTTCTATTCATTCGATATGCATCCTATCGATAAGCTGCAACGCAATGCAATCACTATGTATCTATTTCGATCACCAATTTGAAGCTTTTCAGTTAAATGTAGTTGAATTTTGACTATGTTAACATTTGTTTACCAACTTTTAAACTTATATATACCAACATTTATAACTATATATATTTATTATATACCCACTCCGGCACACCTATATAAAACTAGTCATTGGGGGCCACCGTAATACTTACCCATCATGGATATGTATATGAAAATAAAACATATGAAAACTATTTATACAATGCATTGCAATTCATAAACAAAATTTAAATATTGTTAATATACATAGTAATGCTATATTAAAGAGCTGCTGATGTACCAATTTCGACAAATTATATAAAACGCCAAACTACTCAAGTAGTACCGAACTGCGTGAAAGAAACATCCTTATAACTCCAAAAATAATAATTTTATTAACTAACAATTAACTGCGTCGGATTAAGTTTCTTATTTCCAATTAAAATATACCTCTGAATTGAAATTTGAATGAAATACAGGGTCATGAAAAATCGAAGAATGTGGAAAACAGGATTACAAATATCTCGGCAACTAATAATCCGATCGATTTTGTTTTATATGCAAAATGTGTGTTATTGTATGGCCTTTTACTTCGACTCCTTAGAACAAAAAAATTCGAAAATTTTTATGTAACTTTCATTAGAACGAATTTTTCGAGAGTCCGCAAAAAATAGTTTCGGATAATCGAGGTTGCTGATATTAAATAGGCTTCGTCCCATTCTTACATGTTAACTACATACAAAATTTCAAGTCTCTATCTCAATTTGTTCGGGAGATAGAGCGTTCAGACAGACAGACAGACGGACGTCAAATTTTTTTTCTAAAAATATGTTTTTCGGAATCTCCACTATCTAAAACGTGTAAATCCGTCAAAAAAATTTTTCGATTTTCAAAACGATTACAAGACTTACCCTATACTACGTATGATGGGTAAGTAATTAGGTGTGCCAGGAGTGGCTACACTGTGCTTGAAAGGTTTAATAATTCAGTAAATAATTCAGATATTTATTGTACGGAACCCTCTGTACTCGACTAATTGTCACACTTGGCCATTTATTTCTTTATAAAAATTTTTAACAAAAAATATTCATTTTGAAGTATTTGCATGTATGACATATAAGCAAATTTGGAGATTGGCACATTCAATTAGTTTACTGCATGATCACGCATAAGATTTGAACTGATATAGGAAGATTCCTGATATGATAAATTTGCATCCAATTAAAGCCTAAATACAGGTATACTTAAGAGTACATTTTTCTAAATGATGCTTTTTTTTTTCAATTTACTATGGAACTAATATTTCTCATTTTTTTTTCAATACAGAAAGAAAAAAACTGATAAGTGCATTTTGATTCTAAGTTTTTAAAATATCGAACTTCGCACGGTTTTTCTATTCTTACTTTTCACTTAGGAAAGTTTTTTAGAGAAATATTGAAAAAAAGAGAAGGGAAAATAATTTGATCGAAAAAATTATCATAAAATTGCCATTTAAATATCATCAGCATGAATTTTTGGAAGTTTCCCAAAAATACTTTTAAGTCTATTTGACGCCCTTTTGACTTTAAAATGGATGTTTAATTGTATATGCTATGCAACATATGATCTGTAGACGAAAGAGAAAAGAAAAATAATGAAAACTATGAAGGAATGCACAGATCCTAAAGCCTATTTTTGAGACATTTGGAATAACAGGAAAATGTGTAGCTTAATGTTCATATTTAGAAGTGAAACTAACGTTTTATACTGCTTCTGGTTGAATCCATAAAATATTTGAATTGTGTAACTATTTGTAATTATAAATAATTTTAACAATGGAGAAATTGTTTATAAAAACGAAGTTATTCGTGATACTATACAATTAATTATCCAAAATTACTGTTTATCCGTTTAAGACTTAACACTAGAACCGCCATTAGGGGTCAAAATGACCCCTTCCAGATTGATAATAGTCGATTCTAACCGGAATTTTCTGCATAAGAAATGTTAAATGTATGCAGCAGAAAAATAGACTAATTAAATAAGTTAAATAGTTTAGAATTAAAAATCTGGTGAGAAACACATTTTATAAAACCTGATTGAAATATCCGGCGGTTCTAGTGTTAACCTACTCAATTGCATATGAGATTCTATGAAGAAAATAAATACATTTCCCTAATTTTGTACGATTTAAAATGCTAGTGACCAGAGTATTTAGAGCTCCGATTTACACGGAATACTTATCAACAGTAGATTAAACATTGGAGCGATTTACTTCTCCCTCCTCTTTTACTTACTTTTCTGCTGTAAGATAAATATAAAGATGATAATTTAGATCAATTGCTTCAATATTAAGGGGAGTCTTCACTCACTTGAAAACTCCCGCTCCGTAATGTTAAACCAATGGCCAAGTTAATTTCGAATTTCTCGTTTACATTTAAATATTCTTAAACGATTTTTTTCGTTGGATACCTGAGCTCGATCTTTAGTATGAATATTTTTTACTTATTCGATTTTGTTTACAGAACTTTTAAAAAGTACTTTCGTTATTGAAATCGGTTTTGAAACTGAAAGTACTTTTTTAATAAAAATCTGCAACAAAAATCGAAAAAGCAAAAACCAATCATATTAAAGATCGAGCTCAGCTATCCTATGAAAAAAAATTATTTAAAAATATTCAAATTTAAATGAGTAATTCGAAATTAACTTGCCCATTGGTTTAACATTACGGAGCGGGAGTTTTCAAATGAATGAAGACTCACCTTAAACCATTATCTACCGACGGTACTTACATGTACCATTAAAATTACTTATAAAATTCTTTTAATACATCAATTAGTTGTAATACTTTTTAAAATGAGTTACAGATACATTACTTTATTTTGTTCCAAAAGCATTATTGGTTATACAAAACAAAAACATTTTTAAAAGGATGATTTCTTTTGCCTTTGTATCTTTTCAACTTTCTCGGCGCTGAGAGAGGGGAATGGGAATTTTTCAACTCAGAAATATTTGATGAAAGAACATCATATTTGTACATTTTATAATTCTACAAAATACTAAGAAAACAGTTTAAAATAAAAGATTAGAGTGGGGTTATAAATATCTCACAAAATCCCTGTAAATTCAAATTTAATCAATCCTTCTAAATCCTTCAATTCTCTTAAAATCCTTCAAAAATATATTAAATGATTATGTAAATCTTTTAATTTAGTTTAAACAATTTATGTAAAATGCTTTAGAATGTAAAATTTCCATGAATTCACATTTCGGGATAAAGGGTTTAATAACAGTTTTCGCTGTAAATAAAAACTTCGTCGTGAATTATTTGACCAGAAGCCAAGGGGAATAATTGACACAATTGAAAATATTGGGTTAAGTGTACAGGCTATCTGGAAATAAGACTGCTTATAGGTACAAGGATACAAGGAGATACAAGGATTTTTTAACTATGTGCTGCGTTCTAAGGGTCATTTATTTAACCTGTTTCTTAAAAACGTGAAACGCGTGGAGCACAAGGGGTATTAATTTAATCAAGATTTTGTTGTTTTTTGTGACACTCTGGTCAAAAGAGTTACAAAATTTTGATTTATTACATAAACAAGCAAAGTGCAGTTTGTAATAAATTAGACATATTTTATGAGAGTAGACCACAATGGTTTTTAACTGGTTACATCAATTTTTATTTTAATTATGATTTTTAATAAAATAATTGGAATTATTTATGAAAATTTGCTCGAATGGTCACGAAAGTAACAGTGGACAGTATGAATATCCTGAAAATACCCAATCTTCAAATGTAACCGCTTCCGTAGAAGTGCATTACTACCGCGGAATTCTTCCACCAGTAAATTTAACCCTTTTCGGCGCAGTGGTTTCATAGATAAACCACTTAATTTTAATTCTCAAACGCCACATTCGCACCGGAATTTTGTTTTAAAAAATTACTGTTTATTGAATGCGTGAAGTATAGCGTTTTCTTATTTAGAAATAAAGTAGTTTTCAAATTCCGGTGTCAGTCATTATTTTCAACACTTAAGCAATGAATCAGCCCTGCGCCGCAAAGGGTTAAGTGGATTTTTTCTCTTTATAGAAATACTCGTTAATCGAAAATTTTAATCAAAATTAATGAAAAAACTGATATTTATTTTAAACAGTAGCAGCTTACTTTGGCGGTAGAAGTTCTGTAACATTGTAACAACAAAGACAACCTACTGCCTGAGTCAGTGAAAAAATTATAATACTTGGGCTAACTGGCACCAGTAAAAAGGAAAAAAATAACACATTTGTGGGTGAATTTTCCCTTCCAAAAGACTTTTAAATTAGACAAAATTTTCTATTTAAATTTACTGGTGGAAGTTAGCTCCAGCGTTAATCAGACATTGCAAATATGATAAAAAAAAAAGCGGCCATTATCTTTTGACAATCCCTCAGTCACATCACTTGCAACTGGTAGACAGTACAGTATATATCATCGCCTTTTTATTTATAACTCTAATCGGGTGAAGTGCTGATATAAAAATTGTTGCATAATGACCCTGAGCATAACATAAGAATCTTAATCTAAAGACAAATGAAAAACTACACTAACTCATAAAATACTATTTTTGTAATTAACTTCAAGTACAAGACTATTATACTTAAAATTCACCTGTCCAGAAATCTCTAGTGATAATACTGAGTCTAAATTAAACAAAATTTAACAAGCATCTATAGTTAAAGTGAAAATTGCAAGTTAGCCCTGTAATGTCTAAAACTGTACATGCATGCTATTACAACTATAGACGTAGGTGAGATATATTATATCCCACCTACGATTAATAAAAGTTTACACCAGAAAAATTTTATTAAATTTTTCTTTTTTACACTTTCCAATAAAAATGGAAACCTCAACACAAAAACTCCAGCTGCTACTGTGCTTCTTGAAGTCGCTAAGGCGTTTGATAAAGTTTGGCATGGAGACCTTATATACAAACTAATTAAGCTTGGAATTAATTCCAGACAAATACACTTATTACATTCGTACCTTAGCGACCGCACTTTTTGTGTCCGTATTAACAAAATTCTTTCCACATTTTACCGAATACTTTCGGGTATTCTTCAAGGCTCGGTTCTCGGCCTTACATTACAGTAGACTCCCTCAAATCCGCAAACCAGAAATCCGCAACTCTCTAAAATTCGTACATATTTTATGGATGTAAACAATGAAACTTTCAATTTGGATATTGGGGTGAAATTTGGTTTTTTAAGTTTTGTATCAATTCCATATGTTTTTTAATTTGTAATTTTCTTAATAATACTTTATTCATGTATTTTTCACGAAGGAAGAATAAATTTTTTTGGAAAAAATTCAAGATATTTCTGATATTACTCGTAATCACAAAATTCTTACCAAATATATTTATTTATGCATTAATCAAGATTTTTTGCTTATTAAGCCAGGCTAAACTAGAAAAAAATTCCTTATTTTATAATTTTGATTTGAATTAGTAATGTACTTTTATGAGGCAAGTTTTGTTGAATAATTTTGGAAAAATACATTTAATCTTTATAATGTATATTTAATCATACACTATAGATTATTAACTTGACTTTTGCTATTAGTGCTTTAATCATTTTAATTTTTTTATTGTTTATTGCTTATTTTAATATCTTATTATATTGTAAGCATTCATTATAGTTCCGATTGCACTATTAATTGCATTCAAATTACTGTTTAAAAAATGTAAATAAAGCAATGACCAGAAATCTGCAAAATTCTAAAATCCACACAACCTCTGCTCCCAAGCTTAGCGGATTTGAGGGAGTCTACTGTATTTAACCTTTTCTTTAACGATATCCCAAGAACAGCGAGGACGTACTCGGACGACACGGCAATGTATGCCTCTGCACATCATCCATTTACATTATACAAAATTTTACAAAAGCACATTGATGATTTTCTTAGCTGGTGCAACCTTTGGCGTGTTGAACTTAATGAACAAAAAACTGCTGCTCTCTACTTCTCAAGAAAACTAACATATCCTAATCGCATCACTATCTATAACACCACCATCCCCTGGACTAAAGACACTAATTACCTGGGCGTTACTCTGGACTTCAGACTTACCTAGAAAAAACATATCACTAATTTTCGTGGCAAAGCCGCCGGAATTTCTAAATCTCTTTCTCCTCTTCTGAAAAGTAACCTCTCTATAAATAATAATCTGATTCTTTACAATGCTTGTATCAGATCTATTCTCACATATGCCTGTCCTATCTGAAGTTTCGCTCGCAAGACGAGTATGAAAGCGCGCTTTATGGCGCACATAATCAAAATTTACGCAATATCCGTAATGGCAATAGATATTTACGAAATACTACGATCCGCAGGGATTTGAAAACTTTTTCGCTAAAGAAACGCATAAACCAGCTGTCTAGAAATTTCTACAAATCTGTTTATGACCTTCCAACCAAATTGTTGCAGAATTACCAGACTACGAGGTATCCGACCCCACTAATAGAAAACGCCCTAAATTCACGCTTTTGCATAAGCTCTTCAGACCTGAGCATAAAATAGATCTACAAATATACATTTATTGCTTTTGCATAATCGAAATGATACCATAGGTGACAGAAAGAGTCACTTTTATGAAATCAGTACTATAGGGGACAGGTAATTTAGGTTTATAAATATGATTATAAAAGTACTAATCCCCTTAAAACACCAGTTTAACTATCAGTAATATAAATTTACGCAATAACAAAATTAAGGTCTTTAAACAAGTAAATGATCAGCAAATCCTTAAATTTTTTAATTGTAAAGTATTTATGTTAAATGATCATGAATACTTCTTACTTTCTTGGCCACAATGTCTTGAAGGTATTTTCGAAACTCGGAAGAAAATAATATTTATTTTATGAGGTTAATATTCATCAGTACTGACATTTATTGGTTTTGTTTTAAAGCAAAAAACACTCATCTGTATAGAAGTAAAGTAAAAATGCAAATAATTCGAACAATTTAGTTTTTCTGAGGAAAAGAATGGAGGTACACATTTCTGTACCTCAGGTCTGAAGAGGTTAAAGAAGAAAGTTGAGTTTTCCTCACTTCATTACCATACTTAATTTCTTTGTTTTTTTTTGTCTTGTTTTGTTTAAAAAAAATTAAAAGTTAATCTGCTAATATTAACATTTATTTATGTTAAATTAAAATGTATGGTCCCTGAAAGGAGTCTTTTTTTATAGTTGGGGCTTCCCCCGGAATTTTTTTCGCTTCGCCATGGCCTTTTGGATCTAATGGAATTTTTCTTTTTTTATTCTTTTTGTTTTTCTTTTTAACTTATTAAACTACATGTATTATACATGTTCTTAATTATTATTATTCTCTTTTTCTTAATTTAATTATTAATAGTTATTTTTTTTAACTTTGTGGGCACCAGCCGCATTTGAACAATTTTTCTTTTAATGGCTCCCTAACGCTTCTGCAACACAACTTACCTCTAAACTGGATGTTAAGTTGCCACGCAACTAGGTACTCCATCAAGCTGATCACATTGTTCCATTGTTCATTGAAAAGTGCTTATGCATTCGGTTTGTCTAATCGTCTGTCCTTCTGGCCGTATGTCCATCTGTCCGCGTTCTAACTCTCGTAAATATACTCGGATTGTCATGAAATTTTTGGCCATTAATGACGATTACTCGAGCACAAACCCTATTGAAAATGAAGGTTCTGCCATGATTAATTTATTTACAGGGACAGTCAAAATTTTCCATTACATTACGGCCTATGGTGAAAAATTGTTTCAAATGAATTTTAAAGATGTTACAGCCTGACAAACATCTTCAAATTTATATGCATCTACAAAATGTGCTAAAATATGCTTTTTGTAAAGTATGCAGCGAAAAAAATAGTTATTTATTTACAGGGCCACACAAAAGAATTCCAATACATAATAATAAAGGGGGGGGAGATTGTTTGCGACATATTTAAATTATGGTAAACGATTTCATATATAACCCAATTGATATACGTTGCTGAGGATTAATATCTATTTCATGCATAATACTATTGCATAGCATTTACAGGGACACACAAAAGATTTCAAATAGTATATTCTATCCGAAGTTCTGTATAATATGAAAGATGGCTGTTAAATGGATAAAATGCATTTTTAATTATGATATAAGCTTTTAAGTTTCCCTAGTTGTAAGCATATTATATGGTTTATATAAATGCTAATTGTTGCACAATTTAGATATACAGTGATACACAAAATATCTCGGAAAGGTTACTGAATATGAGCGTAATTTACTTAAAGTTAGTTTTTAAATATGTTATGCCTTTTTACGATGAACTGCATTTAGTTTACTAAGAAATGTTTGTAGAATATAGATAAAATGATATACAGGGTCACGCAAGGACTATATACATAGTCGCTTTTGGATGATAATTTCTAGAAATTTGATTTAACTAGTTTAAAGAGAATTTATTTTTAAACTAAACTTTAGTAAAATGCCACAGTATTCAAGTATGTTTCCATCTCATAGTATAAATTGCTGAAAGGAAAATTTCCACCAGTTAGGCGTTTTCTTGCTAAGCTAAATTTTACCATTATATAGTTATTAACCGACAGACCAAATACAAGGCTTTTCAGAATTATTGGAATATATATTTGGATATGAACAATAATGCATTATTTCCCTGGATAACGAAGTTTTGTTAAAGATTTCAAGAAGTGTTGGAAAGTGCTTCATAATCTATGTTTAATGCATGATCTTTCGTACTTGTTTAACATTGGCGGGGAAAAAGGGGGGTCATGATATTGTTTTTGCATATTAATATATAAAAGTTTTTCAAATTTCCGCAGGGATTTCAGAATTACACAAACGCAATCGCTTGCCCCTCAAAAGGTTTAATGGATGTAATATTTAAATAATCAAAATTAATACAATAAATTTAACAGAACAATATCACTATTTGTGGTTGGTTCATTTTTGTCGTCCGATTATCTACGCTAATGGGATATAGGACCAGGGGGAGTGCCCTCCGTGGGGGTCTTTCTAAGGGAACCTAACCCGTATTTACGCAAGGTTCGAAGAAAACCACGGAAAACTCCGAACGGTTAGGCCGACAGCCGCGATTGGGTTCGAACCCAGCACCTGCCGTCTACCAGTTGAGAGGTCCGAACCTCTCGGCCACTGGTGGGGCCACTATTTGTGCAGTAAAAGACATTCTGTCTTTAAACAAAACAAAATTTATTATTAGAATTTTTTGGTATGAATTTAGATTTTCTAAATTTCAGGTTTTTAGAAGATTTTTTACCTTGTGAAATGGAGTGTTATATTTAGAAAATTGAAAAAAATCAGCGATCTGTGGGACCGCTACGAGTAGTTAAATGTTCATTTTAGGTGCATTCGTAAGACAGTTAACAATAGTACAAGGCTATAAAAATTAGCCTGGCACCAAGTTTGATATAACAAGCGGGGGCAACAATACCAGGATTTACAACCCCAAAAATTTATGACTCTGCATGTGTGGGCGAGAAATCCCTAGCCAAGCATACGTGCGCAGGGTAGCTGGTCAAACAAAGCGAGAAAGGGGAAGATATAAGGGTGTTTCGCTACCAGACCGACAAACTCTGAGGGGTGATAGTAGACATAGAGACAAACATTATTAAATAGGAAACCATGGGGCGCAAACGTCTTTTATAGGAGCTAGGAGCCATTAAAGTTTGAGGTCCAAAACTTCAAGCGGTGATAAAAAACGTAGAAAAGGGTCGATTTGTTTGCAATTTTCACTAAAATCATTCTTTTAGTCACGATTTTTTTTAAGTTTACGTTCAAAAATTGTCGATAGAGGGCGCTTAAGACTTTAGAGTAACGAACAACTACCTTTTACCGTTATTTTGTGCATGGAGTTCAAGTTATACTAAAGTTTAGTCTTTAACTGAAATTTTAAGCCCAAAATCGGAAACACTGGGATCGGGTAACTAGTGAAAATTGAACTGTGACAGAGAGGAGAATTTTAAACACTCATAAACATTCGACAATCTAATCAATTTTGTTGCGGTTTGCGTGTAAATCCTTCCCTTGGTAATTATTTTATTCAAAATGACGTACAGCTTTGGTATCCTCATTTTTTGATAGAGGGTGCTTCCGACACATCTCCGACATTTCAATGGCATTACTCCTAGGTGTTTTACTACCAGAACAACATACTTCCAGGATGTGTTAGTGATGCAAAGACTACTCGGAATCACATAGGAATCTAACTTTCGAAATCCATTTTTTGGAGTTACGGTTAAAGGAAGCAGAGAAAAAAGCAACCGAAACAGCAGAGGAAGAGCAGCACGTTAATGTGAAAGAAAACAGTTTATTTAAATATTTTACTAGAAAAGGTGTTCGAAATTACGAACAGAAGTAGTCCGGCATGCTTGATAGCAGCGTCGCATGGAATTCCTCAGATTTTGAAAGTTTCCTGGCATCTCAGAAAGCTTTCTGGCAGCAACAGAAATATCAGCTGCGAGGTCTTCAACTGATGGTACGGAAGTCTCATACACCCAACTTTTTACTTGACCCCAGCAGAAGAAGTCCATACATGATCGGTTTGGCGATCTGGCAGTCCAATGAGCCAGGACACCACGACCTGTCCACCGCTATCCATATGTTACTTTGAAGTGTCAGCAAACGTCATTGGTAAAATGTCGATGAGTCACATCGTGCTGTTCATCATTCAAATACTTCCTTCTGCTACCTTTGGAACCGGTTCGCGAATGATAGCTTCAAAATGATCACTGTTCACGCGCCGTTTAGCGCCATCTACTGCCACTGTCAAACTTGCCGGAGTATTTCTGGTAGTAATTTTGAACACCTTTTCTAGTTAAACCTTTAAATTTACTGTTTTCTTTCACATTGATGGGTTACTCTTGCTTTGCTGTTTCTGTTGCTTTTTTCTCTGTTTCCTTTAACCGTAAATCCCAAAAAATGCATTTCCAAAGTTATATTCCTTTGTGATTCCGAGTAGTCTTTGCGTCCCTAACATATCCTGGAAGTATGTTGTTCTGGTAGTAAAACACCTAGTAGTAAAGCCATTGAAATGTCGGAGATGTGTCGGAAGCGCGCTTTATCAAAAAATGTGGACATCAAAGCTGTACGACATTTTGAAAAAAAATAATTACCAAGGGAATGACTTACATGCAAACCGCAACAAAATCGATTAGTTTGTCCAATATTTATGAGCGTTTAAAATTCTCCCCTCTGTTCGCAGTTTAATTTTCACTAGTTATCCGATCCCAATGTTTCCGATTTTGAACTTAAAATTTAAGTTAAAGACTAAACTTTAGTATAACTTGAACTCCATGCACAAAATAACGGTAAAAAGTAGTTGTTCGTTACTCTAAAGTCTAATGCGCCCTCTATCGACAATTTTTGTACGTAACCTTGAAATTTTTTTCCTAAAAAAATCGTGATATAAAGAATGATTTTAGTGAAAACTGTAAACAAATCGACCCTTTTCTCCGTTTTTTATCATCGTTTGAAGTTTTGGACCTCAAACTTTAATGGCCCCTAGCTCCTACAGAAGACGTTTGCGCCCCATGGTTTCCCATTTAATAATGTGTGTCTCTATGTCTACTATCACCCCTCAGAGTTTGTCGGTCTGGTAGCGAAACACCCTGTATAGAAGGGGCGGATTCCCTACTCGGACAGTGAACCAATGACATGGGAAATTTGCCCCATGAAAACGTTTATAAGTAAACCAATAATAAAATAAAGAAAAGATTTTTTTCTGACCAGGATGTTATCATGACGCGAGAACTCCGGAAAAGAATTCATGTCACTTCGATACGAATGTTTAAGAGATTTTTTTGGACTAAATAAACAACATGGAGTTAGTGAACAGATTGCAACCTGAGCTCATCGGACCGCAAAACCTCAGCTAACTGAGAAACGAACAGTGCTTTATGGCGGACATGATACGAGTTCTTATATAACTACTCTGCGCGTGCTGATGAACAGCTGTGTTTAGCGCCCGGAACCTCCAATGAACATTGGTGATTAATGCCATGAATTTCTGACGAACAGTTGCGAATGGTGCCTTTTAGTTGTGCTGTGTGAGAATGCCGCGAATTTTTGATGGACCCTTCCGTGGATTAGCTGTAAACTGTCTTACAATGGTGAGAAAATTTAAACTCTTTCCTATGTGGTGTTCCAAATTTTTAAATAATTCATTTGGCTCATAGTTTAATATCAAAATTTATTATTAAAATTTAATTATTATCTTAAAATTAAGTAAGGAATTTTCAAATAAAAATTTTATGAAAATTTGGACTATGCCTTTTTAGTTGTGCTGTGTGAGCGAGCGTTTCGTAAATGTTTATGATAACATAAAATGCAAAAGGTGGAAAAAATATTAATTGGAGTAATAATGGATGATAAAAAAAAAAGAAATGTAGGTGCTAATATTTTGAATTATGTTTTCCTAGTGTGCTTTGAAATAGATATTTTCGAATGGTATTTTCTTATTGTGTTCCGAATCATGAAATTAATATTTAAAAATAAATATTGGTATGTATATATATATCTTTGTTTTCTTTGATGCTTTCTTTTCTTTAATTCTCGTTAAGTAAATTAATAAATGCAGATTCTTGATTATTAAATTTAATTTTTTTGAAGACAGTTATTTTAATATTTTTTATTATCTCCTCAAAATCCTAACTTGCAAATTTAAACGTTAAATAAGCCGATCCTATGTTACTGCAAAATTTATTCTATTTAGATTATTATTCCATATTTTTAAATTTTATTGATTGGTAATATCCAGATCATTCTTTCACCAAGCGGAATGGGGTATTATCATTATATTTTTTTTACTAACCACTATCTATCATGTACCCAGTATGTGGCGTCATTTTCCTCACCACAAGCATATATAGTCGTCGTTCAGTTCGTCAGTCCACATATAACGCAACAAAATCTACCCAGCCTAATCATTTGAAATTTAGAATATATAATTATTACATAATTTTGTCTAATCACTTCGAATTTTATGAAAATTGGGTGCATAGTTTTATTACAGGGACAATCAAAATTAATCCGTTTAGTGAGAAAAAATAGTTTCAAGCGCATTTCAGTGAAGTTACACTCTTTCGAACGTTATAAAATTCATATGTATCTATGATGTATATATTAAAATACACATTATGTACAACCTATGGTGCAAAAAATATTTGTTGTTAATTTACAGTGCTATACAAATAGTATTCCATTACATAAGGGTATGGCGGAAACATTGTTTGGGGCGCGTTTAACAATGTTAATCCCTTGGGGACGAGCGACACGTAGGCGTGCCGCAAAAAGGCTTAAGAATCCCTGTTGATTCCCACCACTAAAATTATACTGTAAAATTTGCCTTATTTAATCGGAACATTTACTCGATTTAAAAAGGCACAAATTTTTATTTTTAAAAACCGGTGACAAATATTAAAAAAGTTGCAAAAGGCTCCCGTCAAGAAGGGGTTAAACTATTTCACATTTTATGAAATTGATATACGTTGCTAAAGTTTCCTAAAATTTACTCTCGGTTCAATAGAAAGCAGATAGTATATACTGGGATACACAAAAGATTCCGGATACTCTACTGTATTCGAAGTACTGTATACCGTAATTTCGGGTGTATAAGCCGCGGATCAAATAATTCTTTTTGGGCCCAGAAATTTTATTTCGTGTTTGAATACAAATATTTACGGCGATCTAAGTAGTTACACTTATTTCTTAAAAAATTCTGGGTCGAAAAAGAATTCTTTGACCTGCGGCTTATACACACGAAATTACGGTACTATTACTCCAATTTTTGAATATTTTTAAATTTTAAATCTAGTACGAACGCACCTCATTTTCTACGATTGCCTTACAATTTCCAACTTGTAGTTTCCTTGAATACCTAGTTCGAAGTAACTTTAATTAATTTTTTCATGTACAAAAACAAATCATAGAATGCATTTAATAATTTAAAATAATAATAAATATAATTAACTGAACAATAATAAATCATACCAAAAAGGCTTTATATTACCTAGTGTGGATGTATTTAAACCTCTATTGGATTTTAATTATAAAACACTTGGGGAATTCTTTTGAAAATTATCTAGTTAATTAAATCTTCTGCCTTTTAATTAAAATCGATCAATAAAATTTATCAGATTCTGGAAAATTATTATCTTAAAATCTATTTAATTGAATAATAAATAGCGTTTACGGTTAAACTTTTGGCTTAAGTTATTCTTACAAAATTAGCATTTAAAGAAATAAAAGCATTTTAACAATTTTTTTAAAATATTCATCGTTAAATATAAATCGAACAACATGGGTTAAAAAATATTAAAAAAATATTTCTTTATAAAATACATTATTACTATCTATGCAAGAAAAAAGCGTTGGATTCCTGAAATTTTTAGAAATCCGGTTTTCGACGGATTTATACGTTTTAGGGGTCAAATAACACGAAAACCATGTTTTTACAAAATATCTGTCTGTGAGACTGAGAGTTTGTTAGTCTATCTGTACGTAACAAATATTTTTTGGGCGCTGTATTTCAAGAATTAATGCACGGAGTTTCACAAAACTTTAGATTCAGATATACCTTGATATAACCTTTATTTGTTTAGTTTTCGGTTTGTATAGCTCAACAAGTGGCACTGCTGTGCTGCATTATTCGCAATTTTTACAATAGTCTTATCTGGAGAACTAGTGCATGGATTTTCATAAACTTTAGATTTATTTATTAATTGATATAACATGGAGTTGATTATATTTTGGTGCAAATCGCTCAACAGATGGCGCTGCCGTGGTGTATTATTCGTGATTTTTGCAATTGCTCTATCTGAAGAACTAATCACGGAATATCAATTAACCTTAGATTCTGTGAGACTTTAATATAAATTAGATCTGATTAATCTTTGGTGCATATCGCTCAACAGATGGAGCTGATATGCCGCATTATTTACAGTTTCCACAATAGCCATGTATTAAGACCTAATGCATTTGTTTTCATAAAACTTTATATTTATTTAGTACTTTATGTGACATGGTGCTGATTACATTTTGATGCAAATCGCTCCACAGGCGGCGCTGGCATGTTGCATTATTCGTGATTATCGCAATAGCACTATTTCAAGAACTGATACAGGAAACTTTCTAAAACTTCAGATTCAGTTAGCATCTGATATACATTAGTGTTGTTTGACTTTTGCTGTAAATTTCTCTACAGATTTCGCAATAAATATATCTTAAGAACTAAAAGCATGGATTTTCATCAAAAATCAGATTCCGTTAGTACCTATAAAAAATTGATCCTGATTAGGTTTTGATGTACATCACCCAACATGTGGCGTTATTATGCAGATTTTTTATGGTTTTGCAATACATCTGTCTGAAATACTAATGCACGGATTTTCATCAAACCTCAGATTCCGTAATAAGATGACAAAAGTTGTTGCTGACTTAGCGTGCATAAGATAGAAAAAAAAGTTTGGGGATTGCCACATCTGACTAGATTATTTTTGAAATGGTAAATAGAATGTTCATATAAACTTATTAATATACCAAAAAAATTACATAATGATACAGAAATGGGATCTGTAATAAAAAAACTTCTTTAATTTTTATAGGAAAAATGAAACTCTACCAAGAGAAAGGATTAATACACGGTTTGAAGGCTTCCAAACGTTCAGGGACTTTCAAGTATCTTTTACCAGGTTTTTGCAAAGTAAAATTTGCCTTACTTACTGAAAAAAAAAAAATCTATTATCATATACAGCCACCAGTAATTTACGAAATTTCTACTACAGAAAAACGCCTAAAATACCCTGAATTTCTTGATGCTTACGAACTCTATAATACAAATTTATCTTCTAGAATAATATAAATAAGGAAGATTATAAAAAATGATTAAGCCGTTTTCGACGGGAGCCTTTTACGAAATTTTTAATGCTTTGTCACTAATTAAAGAAGAAATTTACGCCTTTTTAAGTCGAAAAAAAGGCTTCGATTAAATAACTCAAATTTACAGTAAAATGTTACTGGTGGAGATAAACTATTCTTAATAAACAAAATAATATTATTTTGTAAAAACTATGATAAAATAAAAAACAAAGCAGGACGCGTTTCGAGCTAAAACAATAGCCGCTCGACATCAGCTGAACCATACACCTGTCTGTAAATGGACATGTTCGTTTTAGCGCGAATCGCGTTTTGGTTTGCTTTTTATTTCATGCTGATTTTTACAAAGTGTATTATTTTATTTATTAATTATCGCCAGTGTTTTCGGCGTTTTTTCACTCACAGGGATTCTTATGCCTTTTTGCGGCACGTATACGTGTCGCTCGTCTCCAAGATGTTAATGGATCATTTACTAGATGTAATCGTAAATTGCTCATTACTGTCCAAACGTTAATTATGAATTTCGTAAAAATAGATGTTTCAGTAAAATAATTTTCGAGACTTTCGGCCACATAAACATTAAAAAAAGATAATGAATTCCGATGTAAACTTGAATTAATAGGTTGCAGATGTAAACCGAGCAGTTCATCACTTATAAAATTTTAAGCATTAACCTTGCTTGTACCACATACGGGCATACATACTCCAATCGTAATTTATTATTTTCACCAGTAAACTTTTTTGTAAGTTTTGCATTATTTAATCCGAGTAATTATCTGGTTCAATTAAGGAAAACTTTTTGGTTTGAAAAACCGGTGATAAAAGATTAAAAATTCTGTAAAAGACATGAAAAATAGACATTATTTTTTTTTTCAAAAAAATTGATTACTTAAGAGGTTAATTGAGTATTATTAAGCGAATGTTAACTATGAATTTCGTAAACAGAGAAGTAGAAATGAAATTATTTTCTAAAATTCTGAGCACACAAACATCCAAAAAAATACTCAATTGTGATTTAAACATGAATCAGTAAATTCCAATAATAAACAGTTATTTTTCGACATTGAAAATTCATGATTTTGTCGAATAAAGGATAGTATACAGCATTGGTCCAAGAAATGATCATCATTTTTTTTTACATAATGCGATCTTGTTAGCGCCTTTTATTAGTTATTTTTCTATACTATTGTTTTTCTTGCTGTTAAATCAAGCATCATGACACTTGTTTTCTGTAAACTACATTTCAATATAAGTTTTGTTCATTTGTTTTAAGTCTTTATCGGAATTTGTACTCTGTATTGTTGGATTAGAGAATATTATTTTAAATATTAAATTTTTTAAATCATTTTTTAAAATCATACATTTTTGTGCATGTATATATGCATAGTACAGTCGTGATTTTTTTTTTTTAAACCTTGCTTATTTTGCCAAAAAAAATGTAGAAGATTGTTACTCGTACCAAACGATAGGGAATAAATTCTACTATTAAATAATGTATATAAAATTTGCTACCAATCAAAATAGAAAATAACATTAAATATATAGAAATAATATCACATAGACACAGATCCAAACTTTATTTTTTTAATGGCAACACTAAAAAATACAAATTCAAATTTGAATAAAAATTATTTACTTGTAACTATGTCACACATTCCAAATAGCTCCGATTTAAATGTATTTCAAATTAAGAAACATATGTTCTTATTGTTTTATTCCATGGTTGCCCTTTGAGGGGCAAAGCACTTCTATTCTTAAAATGCTAACATGATTGATTGACACCAGAATTTAAAAACAAATTTATTTCAAGTTAGATAAAAGCTTTTCTTTACATACTTGATAAAATTAAAATTTTCTTTTCAAAATTCTGCATTTTGCAATTAAAATTAAGTGGTATATATTTTGAACCACCGCCCTTCAAGGGGTTAAATGGCATCACGATAACTGATCTAATTTTAACCGATTGCCATATTCACTGGAATCTATTGATATTGTTTACTAGTAGCGCCATTCTATATCGTTGCTGTAATTATTCTTTTAATTTTTGTTGCCATAAATGTTCATCAAACCGATCAAGTGAGCCAACTAACCGAGATTTTTTCTCAGTTAGTGCGGGGTTTTACCAGTTACTTCGGTTACTCCCGCTGAACGACATTGGTTGTGTTAGCAGCAGTGAACACATTGGTAAATAACCGATCCTACTGTTACGTAACCGGTGATTCCGTTGAACTTACCCGTTGTGTACTCACCCTCCGGAACATGCAAAATAAAGTAAAAATGTACAGACATTTTCTTTCCAGTTTAACCTCCTCAGTCCCGAGAAAAATCTGCTGCATAGAAAAATTATTTTATTAGCAAATTAAGGAGCTTTTAGGCTTAGAGAAGAGAAAATAAAATTAGTTTTTTATTTTTAAAATTCTTAAATAGTTAAAAAATATGTCCCCATATGGTACATCAGGTCACAATTGGATAAAAATGTCATTATTTTAATAAATAAGGCCAATTTCGTTTTTCAGTAAATAGACCTATTAATTGTTTAAAAATTATATCAATTTAAACAACTTAAATGATTTTTCACCTAAGGTTATGTATTGTGCAAAAATATTATGCATATCTTGTAATAATTGTAATACATATCTTGCTACTATACTATATGTACTATAACTATACTATATATATCTTGTAATAGTATACATACCTTATAATAATAATCTTCTAATAAAATATAATTTATTATAGACTTTTTTGACTAATACATGCGGGCTTGTAGAATACTAAATGCTGCACAACATTTCAAAAAGTGTTAGAAATTTTTAAAGTTACTAAAAATTATGGCTATTTCAGCAGTAAATTCAGTATATTTCTTCATATTATTTTAAAAATTAAAAAAATTCCTTTTAAATTGCTTTGTAAGACTAAATTAAATAATGTATTCGTTTCTAATAAAAAATTGTTAATAACCAAATGTACACAACAGTTACACCGAAAAATGGTTTCTTTAGCTGTAAGTTTATAGTAAAGACCCATTGTACCCAAATGGGTACTACATATTTACAGATGTTTTCCACATCCATGCACGTATGAACAACATTCATAAATAACTCCGAATCATTCTTAACAGTATAATTTATAAAAAATCCAATATTTTTTTTAAAAAAATTCACTTAGAAATTTGTATTATTCACATACTTTGACGTGAAGTCGTTAGAAAATTGTTTATGTTATTGTCTTGGAAATGTTTCAATTTCAAAGTCACATGGTTCCTCCTTCTTTAAACGTGTAGCACATCTATTCGTAATATAGGACACTGTGATGTATCTGAATAGCGATAGTAGAAATTTATGCACTTATTATAAAATTTTGAGCATAATTTTGCCTTTTGCTCTAATGTACCCAAATGGGTATTCCAGGAATAAAGAGGTTAAAAATATTAACATAAAACGCTTAATTCATTTATTAAGAAAAATAGAAAAAAAGTGTTATTAAGATACACAAACGAATGTTTTTATGAGAAGAGCATTGCATGCAAACATTTTAACACTAAAACCGCCGGCTATTTTGTACAAGTTTTATAAAAAGTGTTTGACACCAGAATTTTTATTCAAAATTACTTAACTTATTTAATTAGCCTGTTTTTGCTCTTCACATATTTAACAAGTCTTACCTAGAAATTTTTGGCATGAATTGGTTATTTTTAATTTGGCAGGGGTCATAATGACCCCTAATGGCGGTTCTAGTGTTAAAATTATTTTAAAACTCTGTGCATTGTTTAATTCAGTAAAATATGTTTAACACAAAACGGAGGGGACCGAAAATATTTTTCGCATAAAATGATAAAGGAATAAAATTCACCAATATTTTCGATGTCGTATAACAGCTTTAATTTTCATTTCCTGTTAAACTATTACTAGATAGCATCCATTAAAATAGAAAACAGGTATTTTTTTTTGGGGGGGGGGAGGTAAAAAAAGCCTATTTTTCAGCCTCGTATTGTCAAAAATTGTTCGAGATCATCCATTATGTTATTCATCTTTCATTCAAATGCCCATCTAAATAACTGAGCGTATTTTCAATAAATTTCCGCAGACGCAAACTTCTCTTAACTATTCCAGAGTCTGACCAGAGACGAACATGTTTTCAAAAGAAAATTTTATTTAATCAGAAATTTCAAAATAAAACTGAAATGTACCTTTTAAAAAGAAGACGCACCATTTCATATATATGAGATGTTCTGTTCCAGAACAATGCATAATGCAAATACCAGTACGTATCGAACTATTTTTAACCATCACTAAATCGTAGAATGTTGAATTGTGCAGACTTACGTGACAATCAGTGGTAAGATGTGGAATGAAATTCTTGAGAATTTCCTATTAACCCCTTGCGGGGCGGTGGTTTCATAGATATACCACTTAATTTAAATTCCCAGACGCCACATTCGCACCGGAATTTTGTTAAAGAAAATTACGGTTTATTGAATGCGTGAAATATAGCGTTTTCTTATTTGGGAATAAAGTTGTTTTCAAATTCCGGTGTCTGTCATTAATTTCACTACTTAAGAAATGAATTTGATCTGCCTCGCAAAGGGTTAAAATCACTCGCAGACGACGTACATTAAACACCTTTATTTATCATTTACATGGTGAGGAAACAATTCAACCTGATTGCGGTTTGATCAAAGTATCATCTAATATGTCGCCATAGAAAAACATGAAGAAGATTTTAAAAAAGTAGAGTTTTATTTGAAAATCGCCAAGTGACAGGGTTTTGTTTAGCATATAAAAAAATGTACAATTCTCTGCTCCTAAGTTAATGTAAGGTTATATCTGAACATGCTCCAGAATATAGGATTTTACGGCTAAGTTCTAAGTTGCTAATTAATTTATTAGAAAATATGAGTTTATGTTAAAACAGTGGAAAAAGAAAAAAGGGTTCTCAGACTGTCGTAGGAATAAATTGAGCAATTAATCCCCTGACGTCGCTGGTCGGGCACTCTAGCTAATCGAATAATTTTTTAGAACGTAAATGAAAAAGATATTATACAAAAGATAAAAGGATAAAATTAAGTGATAGGATTTTAGAGAAGTATTACTTTAACAGACTGTCTTTTAGAATAGAATAATATAAAATAAAAATCGTTGATTAAAGGTATGGAATTAAAAAATAATATATATTGAGATAATATAAAAAAGACAGGGGAAATGTTAAATATTATAAGAACTGGAAATAATTAATATAGAACTAAGATGAAGTTTTTTTATTATTACTCATATTTTCCAGTTTATTTTGGGTCGGAGTCCGGAATAATTAAGGTGTGTTAGCATCTATGGTAACAAGGTAATTTCTGGCGTATGTTTTATGGATAATGTAAAGTTTTTTATACCGGAAACTATTTTTTAATACCTGATCTGTATCACGTAGAAATAAAAAATAGCTAGTTAAAATTTCTGAAAATAAAAGTGTTTGTTTGGCTAGTGATTAGACGCCGGAAATGCGGATAGTTTTAGGTTATGATAATAATAATCTTATAACTGTTCAAGTTAATACATTATAGTTTTAAAAAATTTGATTCTCACAACAAAAACATTTTAAATTATATTTTTGAAAGTTGTAATAATTTTTCGTTATTCAAAGGGCATAGCCGGATAAGCATTGGAAACATGCCTTTCAATCAAATTTCTTGATTTTTTTACCATGTGTGGCTGCTTATCTGACAATGTATTACCCTTATTATCACCTTATAAATATTGATATTTTATGAGATAAAAATGTTTTTTCGATTTTTTAAAAACGTCATTTTCTCAAAAACTACCAAACCGAATTATATGCTATTATTTGAGTTTATACAGATGTCAAAGATGAATATCTGGAAATTTTTGTATAAATTTCTGATCGTAAAAAGTGTGTGAAAAAGTGATTAAAAATTTACAAAAATAAAAATTATATCTTATAGTTGACCGAAAATTACCATTTTCTTGTACAAAATTCCTCATTTGTGCCCGCATATTATATAAAAATTTCAAAAGTTTGCGTTGGGTACTTCATATAAATATTTACGAAAATATGTATAAAAATTATTAAAATTCATTTAAAGGCGTTATTTGGGGCGGAGCTACTGATCTTCGATGTTTGAAGGATTTTGGGAATATAAACTTACAGAATTGCTGGTTTTTAAATTTTAATGAGCACATGGGCATCATTCTCAACGCTGGCAATACAGTTTCGATTTCAAAATTTGTTGTTGTCGTGGTATATAAGAACTGGAAAGAATATTTTTGGTATAGAAACAAAACTACATTCTTCGATATCAAAATGTAACGACAGTGATCAGAAACAATTTAGTTAAAAACGTTTCTCACCAGTTTTTATACACAGAAATTATAGTTAATAGTTTCAAGCTTCTTCATGAATGATGTGCTCTGTTTTGCATCGTGTAGACGCGCATGCGTATGTTATTGCTAAACTCTGCGACCGGACACAAATTCGTTTTAGTGAATGATTTTTATTTGTTACGATGTCATGTAAGAATTATAATACGAAATAATGATTATTGTGGAAGTTTCTTGGGGGAAAAAAGAGGTTACAGAAAAAAAATTATTTTTATGTATAAAATAATGTAATACATTATCAAGTGTCAGCTTTTTTCCCCATAAAAAGTAACTGTTCTTTAAAGTGTGGCCTAAATCTCTAAACACGACTATGTATTTGCATATAAAATTTCACAAAAAATTAGCTATGTCTTTACAATATTTTAATCTCCTGGTAAATTTTCCATTGTTTTTTAAACTAATATTTATTTATTAAAAAATTACTTAATTAAATATTAAACAGCTCAAAATTACAGAAATATATTTTTCAGTACAAAATATCATCCAATGTTATCAGCTTTCTATTTTTTCTTTTAACTCAAATTATGTATATTTCGCTAATATTTATCTTCGAATTAAACAGCCTCAGTAATCTGCCATAAGAATTAATAAAAAAATTCTAGTAGTATAAATCTTAAATAAAAAATTGTCTGTTATTACACATTCTAGATAATATGTCAGAATTTTAAGTACTGATTAAATATTTGATTAATTATTGATTTTATATTTAGCTATGAATCATCCATATTAACGCAGTAAAAAGAATAACTACTTATTTTTATTATCCCTCCTTAAAAGTGGTGAAAATGTTTGAATAAAAATCATTATATAACAGTCGTTACCTTTCGATACCAAAGAATGTTTTTGTTTTCTAGGCAAAACTTTTTTTCTCTATTGTTTCCAAAGCAAAACACCAGTTTTCAATATCGAAATAGTATCGATAGTACTGAAAATTATGGTTTATATGCTTAATGAAATCTATAATTTATTAGTTGACTCATTCTCTGATGACATTGTACCAAAAAGTCTTCGGATGTCGAAGTTAAATAGCTCCGCCCCAAATAACGCCTTTAAATGAATTTTAATAATTTTTATACATATTTTCGCAAATATTTATATGAAGTACCCAATGCAAACTTTTGAAATTTTTATATAATATGCGGGCACAAATGAGTAATTTTTTACAAGAAAATGGTAATTTTCGGACAACTATAAGATATAATTTTTATTTTTGTAAATTTTTTAATCACTTTTTCACACACTTTTTACGATCAGAAAATTATATAAAAATTTCCAGATATTCATCTTTGACATCTGTATAAACTCAATTAGTAGCATATAATTCGGTTTGGTAGTTTTTGAGAAAATGACGTTTTTAAAAAATTGAAAAAACATTTTTATCTCATAAAATATCAATATTTATAAGGTGATAATAAGGGAAATACATTGTCAGATAAGCAGCCACACGTGGAGCAAAAATCAAGAAATTTGATTGAAAGGCATGTTTCGAATGCTTATCCGGCTATGCCCTTTGTAATTGTACTTATTTTCGTAGAAAAAACGTTTTCTTGCTGATTAGAATACTTTATTATTTTAATATGGTATTTTACTAGCATGTTGAAATAATTTAAGGAATATATATTTTGTTTGTTATGCTTATATCATTACAACTAAGCGGATTAAAAATCTGCATATTAAATCCTTAAATATCGATGATTTACATAATTATAATAGAAAAAAGTTTTTTTTTTTTCTAAAAATTGGTATTTCTATTTTAAAAGAAAAATTTAAACAAAAAAATACTTTAATTATATAGATATCTAACGACATTTTTAATCTGTGGATATTGATATTTCTGAATTATAACGCTTTTTTTAATTATAATAATGTAAAAAAAAAAAAAATATTATAAAATAATAGTAATAATAATAAATTATCACTTGTTACATATATTATAAACTAATTAGTTTAATGGGGAATACAATGAAGTCATGAAACAAATATTAACAAATTATAAATATCAAGATATATTTTAATCTTTAAAAAATCAAAATTGATATTTAGCTTTACAAAAGCATTATTAACTTAAATATTTAGCTGTAAATTAAATGTTTCTAATTGTAATTGTGTTGTTACACGCACACACACACACAAAAAGTTGCGGAATGCAACCAATGAAAGCATTCAGATATACTTCAGATTTCCCAATTCTCTACCGAGGACAAATCTATTTTCCAAATAGTAAAAAAAAAGAAAAAAATAGTAGTTCAACAAATTACAACGACTATTTGGAAAATGATATTTTCAAAATCTTAAATTTTAAAGACTTATAAATAAATTCTATATTTAACTTAATAATAATAATAAACATCATTTTTAGGATGATCATAACGAGTTATATATTACGTACGCCGTGCATTAAATATTAGCATTCCTGGACAAAGGATAAAAAAACAGTAGATTAAATATAGACAACTTTAACTGTTTAAAATGTGCATTTTTATTGGATGGTGTTAACCAGACTGACTTCTGAACGCCTCATATTACGTACGACATGGATTAAACATAAATATTCCTGGACGCATATTTCAGATGTGTATATTGCTGGGACGATTACTGTTTCTAAACCAATAGGAGACCGTCATTATCACGGTCAAGTACACGCCCACACAGTTTGATTGACAGGAACTCGTGGACAATTGATCGTTGTTTATTATTTATTTGTACTCGGATTGTTTGAATTTGTACTCGGTAATTAAAAATTAAAGGTACGAAAGAATTTTTTTTTTCAAAATGACTGAATTTTATTTACTTCAATTAGAAATTATACTTCCTCTGATCCTGAAATAAATAAATAAATAAATAAATAAAAATTAAAGTAAGAATTTTGCTTATACGGATATTTTCGCAGAATACTTTTTTTCCCATTTGTTTAATATATATATAAATCATTTTGGAACGATATTTAGAATATTAAAAGGGTTTGAAATATTTTTTTTAAAAATATCTTATTTATTAATAAAAGACAGCCTCCAATAATTAAAAAAAAATAAAAAAATCCCCAACGGACTCTCGGCCCGCGATGGACTCGAACCCATATCCTCCGGTTTCAAGCTCGACGCTCTAACCATTCAGCCAGTCAGTTCACTTCCATCCGCAACAGATTATCGTTATAATTAGCACCGTCAATTGTCCACGAGTTCCTGTCAATCAAACTGTGTGGGCGTGTACTTGACCGTGATAATGACGCTCTCCTATTGGTTTAGAAACAGTAATCGTCCCAGCAATATACACATCTGAAATATGCTTCCTGGACCTATCACAAGCAAATTTTAAATGAAATTTCAGTTTTACAATTTTTAGAACAGCAAATTTTTCAACTTCTTACACCGCACATTTTAAATTTTCACCGTTGCGTAGAGAAAAAAAAATGCACTTTTTAATGAAATTTGTTTGAAATCACTATCACAATTTGTTTTTAAATTATTATTTTTTTAAAAAGTTTTTATTACACTTTTTGTCATCGTGGAAACAGACGTATTCCGTTTTTGGACATTAAACTTGGGCAATCAGAAAACGAATAAAATAAAAAACAGAAGTGTTCCATTTTTGGACATTAAACTTGGACTAATCAGGAAACAAATAAAATTAAATTAGTTGCAAAATCCAACCATTAACTCTTTAAGACCCAACCCGCACGATCGTGCCAGTTAGGCATTCTTTTAAATTGTTGCTTCTCAGTTGTATGTAATAAAAACCCAAATCGAACAATCATTCAGGCTTGCAGAAAGAGTAAAGTATCATTTTTTATCAACAGATAGTGGATGCAGTACATGTTTCGCTTTGAATCAGCATGGCTAGCTTTGTTTATAATTTCATTGGGTCTTAAAGGGATAAAAAGATTCAGATATACTTTAGATTTCGCAGTTCTCTACAAAAAACAACAATTTTTTTTCCTAAATAGTTAATAAAGATACAGATAATCTTTAGATTTCCCTACTCTCTACCGAGAACAACAGCTATTTTTTCCAAATAGTTAATAAAGAAAGCGTTGAATAAAGGAATTAAGTTAAAATAAATATGTTAAGATATTATAAAAAAGACAGAGAAAAAGTTACATATTATAAGAATTTGAAAATATTAATTAACAGTTAAGGCGAAAATTTTTGATTATTACTTACATTTTCCGGTTTATCTTGGATCAGATTCCGGAATAATTAAGAGGATTGGCATCTATGGAAATAACCTAATTTCCGGTGTATAATTCATGGATAATATAAAGATGTTTTAAAACGCGAACTATTTTTAAAAACCTGGTCTGCATCATGCAGAAATAAATAATATTTAATTAGTTAAAATTTCTGAAAATAAAAATAAAAGTGCTTGTTTGGATTACACGCCGGAAATTGGGGTAGTTTTAAATTATGATACTAATAATCTGAAAACTGTTCAAGATAAAACATTATAATTAAAAAAAATAATTCTCTTCATAAAGGAATTTTTAATTAAATTATTGAAAGTTGTAATCATTTTTCTTTATTGAAATGTGTAATTGTGCTTATTTTCACAGAAAAAACCTTTTTCTCGCAGATATTTTTTAATTATTTTAATACTGTAATTTTCTAGCATATGAAAAAAATGTAAAGAATATATGTTGCGTTTCTTATGATTATATCATAACAACTAAGCCGATTAAAAATCTGCATATTAAATCTTTAAATATTGATGATTTACATAATTATATTACGAAAGTTGGGCTCTAAAATTTGGTATTTCTTTTGTAATAACATAATTTAAATAGAAACAAAAATCTTAAATTATATAGATGTCTAAGGACGTTTTTAATCTGCGGACATTGGTATCTCTTTATTTTAATGTCTGATAATACTTCCTGTTTTGAAAGTAAACCATTATAGAATAATAAAATTAATAATTGTCTGAGCGAAGTGAAGTCTTTATACTCAGAGATACGTACACTCTCAAAAAAACTTCCGTCTTTTCACAGAAAATGCACTGGCAGCACTGCTGCCAGAAATTGTCTGTATATTGACGATTTTCTGTTTATTTTTTTCTCTGTCAAAAGAGGAAAAATATCCGTCACTTGAAAAAAGTTTGGAAAAAATCAATGCGGAAGAGGCGGGGATCGAACCAAGGACCCCAGGATTACCAGACCAACGCTAATCCACGGCGCTACGGCTGCTCATGATGATTGTACGTTAAAATAGAACTCTTCATTTCATATGGTGTGGGTTGGTGTATTTCGTTAAAAAGCTTTTAATTATGCAGTTAATCTCGGAAAGATTTCATCTTTAATGAAACTGTGGCTGGGTTTTTTTTACGTTTAGTATTAATATAGTATAAAAATGTGAATTTTAAATATATTACGTAGAATGTTAGAGAAAAAACATGGATGTTCTATTTGTGAGAATTTTTGAACGAATAAAGAAAGTAATTGTTATTTATTTTTAAATTCGAAAACATTTTTGTCTTTTAAAACTAAATTAGACATTTTAATCAATAGAATATTTTTGTTTTTCATTTTAAAAATAAATTCGAACTTATTACTAACAGACCCAATGCGCATGCGTGCTGGATAGAAACGGAAACTTTTCCTCATTTTTCGACGCTCGGAATGAACTCACAGAACAAATACGTTTTCTGGGAGAACAGAAATTATTTGTGAAAAAATAACGATAACTTAGTGTATATTGACGAATTTTTCTGACAGTGTAACGATATTAAAATTCAAAAAAATTCTTTCGTCAAGCAAATCTCAAAAAGTACTTGTCGGATTTTGATTCTGTTTGTACCAATAGGTACCTATGAAGGTAATCTGGTGAATGCACCTACTTTTAAAAATTAATTCCAAATAGTTTAAAAGTTATATTAAAAAAACTCATAAAAAAGCACAATTTATGTGCATACGTCACAGAAATTTGGTGAACGTGATTTTCACCGGCTGCACATTTTCGTAGATAACCGAATCAGTACATGGAGTAAAAAGTAATCATTTTCGCAATCAGAAATATTGAATGCAATAAAACATTTTAAAATTTAATCATGCAGGAAAATAAAACTGTTATTTTTTATATTAAAAAAGTCATAAAAACTTTGATTTTGAGATTTTGTGATAATCTCTTAACAGCACTTTTTGATCTCTAAAAGAATGTTTTACATATTTCGCGTGTGAAAATTAGAAATAATTACGTTTTTAAATAAAAAGTTTCTTTTATGACATCATTTTCCCTTTATTGCATGTTTTCTTTTAACTTATATTTTGTTTGTGTATGGAAGTCAATTCTGGTCACTAATTTTTCGGCACGGATACCGCAAGCGCATCAGATTTGGCGCAATTTTTTTCAAAGCCCATTTGGCGAAAACTTCCTTTTCAAATAACGCTTACATGCACATTTTTAAATTATATTCTATTTTCAAAAAGAACTTACTGTAAATAAAATAATAATAATAATTAATAACTATAAAAAGAAATATTTTATATAATTAAAAAAAGGAAATGAAAGTAAATAAACATTTTATGAGTAAATAAACAATTAATAAATAAATAAAGCCGGGTTACCATCTCAGGTAAAATAATGCCATTTTGACGCCAATTATGTATCCTGGTGCATATGTGACATTTTTTCCCATTTTTCATCCGTTTCCTGTTGGCATATAACTTTTAAATATGGAGTATGTATGCATACCTGGGAGCAATACTGGAATTAGACATTGATTTTTTTTAATTCGATCCAAAAAGGGGCAACGGAGCTATTTTTTAAAGTTTTATACAATTTATACTGCATAAAGGAGCCACTTACCTATTTCTATATACCAGAAGAAGTAAGTGGTGTGTAAAAACAATTATAGTATACATAAATAAAATACTTGAGATAATATACTAGAGATCTAAGCACCGGGTTTGGCGAGATTTTTTATGCCAATTAGGCGAAAGCATCGTTTTGATTACCAGATGCATATAGCATGCTATAACAACACGTTATTTATTTATTTCAAAATGAAAAAAAAAAGGGAATAAATGAAACATTTCCTGTTATTAAAAAAGATATAACAATCAATAAATGATAATATTTTTAGAACAAACAATTTATTATAACATTTATTTGATAACCAGCATGTTAAGCAACTAAACGCCATTTTGGCACCAATTAGGTACCTCGGTGTATATAGGGCATATATGTGCCATATTTATTTGTAAAACTGAGCATGAAAGTTTAACAGGTGTGTTTTCATATTCGCTTATATCTTTTTGCAACATAGCGCACCTTTCGAAGCCAAAACTGCACAAAAGAAAAAATAATCAATATTTGCAGCATTTTTTTTTTTTTTTTTTTTTTTTTTTTTTATGTAATGCACATTTTGTAATCAGTAGGCTCGATAATCAGACCTCGTTTTTTGCTTTAAAAGATGATATTTCATACGACGTCTTTTTTGGATTCGTCGTTTTTCCATATTTGATAGTATGTGTCTACTCGTTCTGTACCCTTTTTTGTAGTTTTCTTCTTTATTAACAGCGACATCTGGATTTCCTATTTAAATAAAAATTCTTCTAAATACAAAGAATTTTGTTAAAATAAATAAATAATAGGAAATGCGAACATCTATTGCTCAAAACACAAAATTTTTCCTATTGAGTTAATAAAAATCAGTAAAAACATAATTTTTATGATAATAAAAAGGTGACTTATGTAATAACAGAGTCATATATTATGTACGTTATGGATTAAGTATGAATATTTCAATGAAAAGTGATATTTCAAAAGTATTATGAAATTAGTTAAAAACCATTTATTTTAAACTAAATGAATAAAAGATTTATATTTTTAATGAAATAAATGGGATTTGAAAAATTATTGGAAATTTATCACCATAGATGTATCAATATTACAATCAGTACCTTGTATGCAAAATGGAACAATTAGCAATACTTTTTGTACCCGAAAAATGGTCGTTGCTTTTTTTAAGGTTAAAAAGTAGATTACGAAATATTCCTATATAGAGATGCCAAACCCTCGCTTATTGCATAGCAGAATTTTCTTATAGGAAAACTTATTTTTTAAATCCGCAGAATGTTCCAATTTAATAAAACATTTTCTGTATTAAAATACCGGTATCCAAAATGCCGGAGACTTGGCAGCTCTGCCTATAACATTTTAATTAATCACGGTACTTTTTTTAATCGGATTCAAATTTAGTGAGGACAACGTTTTTTGGCCAAAAGATACTTTTTTCCACATGTGTAACTACGATACAATTCCTTGATGCTGAAATTAATTTGTTTTGACTTATGCTATTATTGCTTCCTCTTATTTATTTATTTGAATTTTAAATAAGATGACTCAAAATCGTGTTTTTTAAATATACGGAAAAAATGCATTTCGAGAGAGGGCGAAAAGAACAATATTTGGCGATTTATTACCTGCGTTTGGCTAAGTGTCTTACTACCTTGTATTTAATACTCTTCACAATACTTCGCTGTTATATGGACTTACAATAAACTTTACTTGTTAGGCGCTTTTATAAAAAGTTTGACGTAATTCGGGCTTAAGAAAGTGAGTTTTTTACTGAATAATACAAATGAATGAAAAATGAATACTAAGAAATACTAATAAAAGAAAAATGAAGCATTATATTGATCTATGTATATTTAAAAATGCATCTGCTAGCACTAATTAGATAATTTATGTGTATATAATAGGAGATAAATAGCTTTTGATTCTGTATTTCTATGCTATAAAGCATTGACGTTTGTGTGTTTTTCGTTATCATTGGGAGTACCTAGCCGATTTAAAAAATAATGTGGGCAAAAAATGTTGGTAACCATCTTTGCTGCAAAATATACTATATTTTGCGTAGGAACAATAATCACCTTCAATGCACGAGCAAAAAAAGTTATAAAATTGAGAATTCTTTTATGTTGATATGACTAAAAATTTAAAATCTTTTTTTTTTTTTTTGTGGCAACTTTTAAGATATAATATTCTTGTTATGAACGATTTCTAAAACATTCGACAATTTAATTTCACAAATTAAACATTTTTTTTTCTAGAAAAAGTTTTAAACCCAATTTATTGAGAATAATACAATTTCTAGGATACTGTTGGGGTCAGAAACTATAACTTTGGCATCATAGTAACTTATAAGGTATAAATGCTCGTTTAGGACAAATTTTTAAAAAAGGATTCCTTAACTCTTATCAACAACCTCATTGAATCCGTGGAAAACATATTCAACATTATAAACTATTCGGACGAATTTCACACAATATTAAATACACTCCATTCTCTTCAAACATAATAATTTATGTTATTTATAGTTTCTCAAATCGGTGCGAAGCTTCTGTTTATGCTCATGGCGTCATTTTAAAGAGTTATATTTCCAATATAGGAAAATTTGGTGTTTTATTTTCTGTATTACTTTTAACATTTTGCATATTTCCAATTTTATATCCATGCATGGTTTGCTTTTCTTTTATAAAAATAGTATATGCAACTTTATATATAAGATTTTGTAATTCTATGATTCAATATGCTTATTTTCATCATATTTTATCACAATGAATGACCAATTAAAGGTAACATCTCATTTTCTTTACTTATCGCAAGTTATTAAATGTGTATTCTCAGCAATATCGCTCAGACTAATCCCTCTGAGGGAAGTCCTAGTAAAATATCATTTGCTACAATAAAATAATGAGTTGCATAGGGATTGCAATGAAGGCATGGAACAAATATTAACAAATTATAATTATCAAAATAAACTTTAAACTTAAAATAATTGAAATTTATGTTTAGCCTTACAAAAGCGTTATTAACTTAAATCTTTAGCTTGAAATGAAATATATCTAATTGTAGTCGCATTGTTACACAAAATAATGAAAACAAAAAAGAACAACAAAAAGAACAAAAAATATCGAATGCTAATGCAAAGCTTTTTTATTTTATATATACTAATACAAAATAAAATAATACATTTCCTGTAAAGCTTTTGGAGGATTATTTCCATCGAAATTTTACATATTTTACCTTCGTTAGATAAACATACGTGATATTTTTTATGAAACATACATAAAGTTGGGTATTCATAGGATTAACCGTTTTGATTCCGGCGTCTCTTTCACAAATTTTATTCGGGTGGCATGAAATTTTCTAAAAAAATTATTTTTAATTACACACCGTCAAACATGCTCTAATCAAATAACAAATATTTTTTGTCTTTATTAATGATGCCAATTTTTTTTATTACAAAGAAAGATGATGTTCAGTGAGACTGGAAGTATTATTGTAAAGGGTTACAGCTTATTAATTGGCGCTTTTGTTATTTTTTATAATGCATGTTTTCATGAAAAAAGGCGAGTATTTTTAAAATGAAACTCCTTATGAGAGTTTTCAGGCAACACTATTGATTATGTGGACTGGGTGAAACATTGCATAGTTGTATTGATGTGGATGAGACCTACATTAACAGCTTCCCTATTTTGCGCATACATGGTACGATCAATGTGTTTTCGCCATGATTTATCCGTACCTCGTGCGGGCATCCATATTCCAACAGTGTTGCCAGATGGGCTACTTATTTTAAATTCAGATTTTTGACTGGCACCACTTTTTTGAAATAGTAAAATGCTTAGTATTTAATGGCATATTAATAAAGGCGAAAACAAACAGAATTTGGCTGTTTCAAAAAAGTGGTGCGAATCAAGAAATCTGAATTTTAAAAAAGTAGCCCACTGGCAACACTGTATTCCAATCATAATTTGTTATTCTACCCAGTATAATTTTATTGCAACTTTTTTATTATTTAATTCCAATTTTTTTCTAATTCGTTTAGGCAAAAAATTCTGATTTGAAAAACTGGTGATAAAAGATTTTAAAATTCTGTAATAGACATGAAAAAAATATAGACATTAATTGAAAGGTTTTTTTTTTTTTTTTTTTTTTTTTTTTTGAAAAGTATTAATCAGTTAAATGGGGCGCGCAATTAAGTAATTTTCAAGTTATTTTATCCTGGAATTTTAAAAATTGCCCCAGACAAATAAGGTGACGATTATTGTTTGTATTTATTCGTGGCAATTTAAACTAGTCGCTAGGGGCCATCGTAATGCTTACTTATCATGGATAAACATGATATAAAGTATTAACATAAAAAACGTGTAACTATTTATGTAATGCATTGCAATTCTAAAATGAAATTTAAGTATTTTTAATAAATAGTAATGCACTATAACGGAATTGCGGGTGCTATTTTATTATCCCATCGAAAGATTTCGACAAATTACATAAATCGCTATTTCCAAGATGCTAAATAGCCAACATGTTCCGATTCAATATAACCTTAGATTATATCGGTATTCAAAAAGTCGGAATTCTCATCCCTGAAAAAATAAGGATACTAGTAACGATATGATTTTAAAAAATCCTCAAAACTTATTGAATATTAGAATTCTTACCTATTGCAGATTTAAAAGGGAAATCCATTCAGTTGAATAGAGTTTTTCATATTTAAATATATTTTAAGATCTAAACTTACATTTAAATAGCGCATTCGATTTTTGCGTTTAAGCATCACATTGAATTTTCTAGTTTATTTATGTGAAATATCTTTAGAAGGCACTCTAAGCGTGCAAAAAAGACTAGATATTTTTGTATTGAGATCAAATACTTTGGTGGGATTTAAAATTCTTATGCAGGAAAAAATCTTTGTAGATATTTTTGAATCATAGATATTTGTATCTATGTAGTTAAACATGGAATTAAGATTTCAACCATAGTGAATATTGAAATCGAAATTACTAAATGTAAAATACTTTTTTCTAAAATGCAAGGGTTAGAACAAGACGCTACGGCATGTTGTTCCAGGACCAAACAAGTTTTTTGTTCATAATCTTGAGAATAATGAATAAATAGGGTACTTATGCGTTCCGTTATTTTTCCGGGTTTTTCAGGTCAAATGCCACTATTTTTTATATAAAAAATAAATCTAGCTAAAACAGGCGAAATTTCACCTTATTTAAAGAGAAATTTTCTACAAGAAAATAATTGTACCAAAGTATTTCCTGGTCTTGGAATTCAAAGACCTGCAGGAACTCTGATAAAGTTTAATCATACATTTCAACAGGCTTACATCCCTATCTCTCAAATGTAATGACATCATATAAAAGGCAAACATATCCACCATTTACAAATACCACCGCTTTCGGATATGACTGAATTAGACGTTCCGCATAAAAAAGTTTAGTACAGTAAGTAGCATGAAATTATTTATTAACCTTAAGCGAACATTGGGATCTTTCTGCATTACCGTAGCTTTTTCGACACAGACACAAAATATGACGAAAATCTTTGCTAGAAAATTTCATCATTGTTAAAATTCGTTTCTACTTCAGTATGGCGTCGCTCTTGATAAATCTTAATCATATACTCAACAAGCTGACATCTTCATTTCTAAAATGTAATGAAATCATGTGAAAGTCAAAATCCACCATTTGCATTTATCACCGCTATCAGATATCTCTGCGTTAGACGTTCATCATTAGACAGTTTATAGCAGTAAATAAAGTGGAATTATTATTGATTTAATAGGCACATTGGAATATATATGTGTTACTATAGCATTTACGACACACATACACACAAAATAGTTTGAGAAAATTTTCACTACAAAAATTTCATCATTGTTAAAATTCGTTTTTGTTGCAGTATGGCGTCGACCTCGATAAATCTTAATCATATATTCAACTGGCTTATATGACCATCTCAGAAAAGTAATGACATTACGTGAAAGGCAAAAAATAAACCATCAGCAAATATAATCACTTTCAGATATCACTGCGATAGACTTTCTTCATTAAAAAGTTTAGTGCAACAAGTTATATGGAATTATTTATTGACTTAATACGGACATTGGAATCTATATGTGTTACTATAGCCTTTCCGCACACATACACAAAATAGTTCAAGAAAATTTTAGCTAAATTTTTTTTTATCATTGTTAAAATTCCTTTTTGTTGCAGTATGGCGTCGACTCGATAAATCTTAATCATATATTCAACCGACTGATATAGCCATCTCTGAAAAGTAATGACGTTATGTGAAAGGGAAAAAAAAACATTAGCAAATATAATCGCTTTCAGATATCACTGTGTTAGACGTTCCTCATTAAAAAGTTTAGTGCAGAATAGAGTATGGAATTATTTACTGACTTAAAGCGCACATTGGGATCTTTCTGTGTTGCCATACCTTTTCTGAAGCACACACAGACACAAATTAATTTCAAAAAATTTTCGCAAAAAAAAAAAAAAATAATAATAATAATTGTTAAAATTTGTTATTTTTTCAGTACTGCGTCGACGTAAAACTACTATTGCATTAGAAAAAGACGTTTTTTTTTTTTTTTTTTTTTTTTTTTGGAACTTTCTTGCCGCAATCTTCAAAATACTCAAGGCTAGAAGACATGAGAAAGGCCTCATCACTAATTTACCGACTTCTCATTCGTGTTCATGTTCACACGGAAAAAACATTAAATAATAATTTTCATTTATTTTATTTGTAAAGTATCCATTACCTTATAAAATAATAATAATTATTTAATCTTGGTCGTAAAAATTTGTAATCCCTCAATAAAAAATTAGCCACATGTGGTAACACTGACATTCCGCTTCTGGCTCAATTTTTACCTAAGGATTCCGAATTCTCACCAGTAGTCATTTTTGTTTTATAGTATGGTAAATATTAAATAAACAAAAAAAAAAGAAAATTGCAATTTAAAAGTTTTCGCAGTGGATTCCATCACAAGTGAGAAGTCGGTCGATTAGCGATGGCAGTACCCTCTTTGCCCTCTGGCGTTGGGTATTTCGATTTTGGCGAACGCTGCTTTTATTTTTAGCTCACAGGCTATCATAGCCTGAGAGATTATGTGCCCTTCCGTTCTGTATGTTCGTTCGTGCGTAACGCGATAACTCGTGATAAAAAATATCCGATCCACTTGAGATTTTGTATGTAGGTATATCCTGACAAAGCGCTTCCCTGATTAGTTTTCGGAGTTCATTCGATATGTATAAGAGGGGGAACGTGGGGCTCATGCCCCTCCCTTTTGTTGATATAAGTGGGATTTTCATGCAGAATTAAGTTTTCGTTCAAAATTTAGATTAGGATCATTCTGATGAGGCGATTCCTTGACTGTTATTAGGTGTTCATTGAATAAGTATAAATAGGGAGAACAGGGGTTCTAATGCCCCCCCCCCCTTAATTTATATAAATGGGTTTTTCAAGCAGAATTTTCAGATTTCGTTCAAATCTCTGAATAGTTTTGGAAGTTTAATGGTTAAGTATAAAAGAGGGGGATAACTCCTTTTAAATTATATAAATGCTTAATGGGTTTTTATTAAGAATTATCTCATTTGCTCTGAATTTTGGGTATAGATTTTTTATATGATAAAGCATGTCTTTGATAGTATAGGAGGTTCAATGATTAAGTATAAAAAAAGAGGAAAGGGGAGAGCTGTTTCCCCTTTATAATTTTTTTTTTCGAACGGAATTAACTCTTGAAAATATAAGGCTTTAATGTACAATTAGTATTTGTAGCCTGTGAGCTCAATGCCATCAGTTTAACTGGGCAGTATTCTTTTTATTATGTACTATATTTGTCTGACGTAACCCTTTGAGGAGTAAACAATTATATCTCTGTAATATTGATTTCTCACCGGAAAAATTGAAAAAAATTATTTTAACATAACAAAAGGCAACTCTTCTATATTTTGCCGCTAAACTTAAAAATTTTAAATTTCATTAAAAATTTCTGAAGACAATCAAGTTTAAACTAGGTGAGATAAAATACAGGGTGTTTATAAAGTCCCCGACCCATTTTGATGTTTAGTAGCTCATAAAATAATGATGATATAAACATTATTGAGGGATTACAAACTTATGATATTTATTGATGGAATAACTCGTACATTTTCCATTTCAGGTTTGAATATCTTCACTTTTGTAAATAACGTCTGCGCGTGTTGTTAATTTCAGATAATTTCATTTTCCAGGAAGAAGGATTGGGCGAGGTTGTCCAATTCCTTGGCCATCCAGATCACTTCATACAACACCGCTGGACTTTTTCATTTGGGAATTTGTAAAGGAAAATGTTTACAGGAGGATAGTGTCGAACATTGATGACGTAAAAGCCAGAATTACAACCGCAATAGCCTCTGTGGATGCCGACATGCTTGTCGCTACCTGGCGTGAAATTGACTATCGACTTGATATTCACCGTGAAACGAAGGGGGCACATGTGGAAGTTCATTGACAAGGGTGATGAAACTTTTTGAGTCTATCTAACCATTTATGTTATTAATTTTAATCTATCTTTTTTGTTTTATGAGGTATTAAACATCAAAATGGGTCCGGGAGTTTATAAACACCCTGTATACTCCACTGCCTTACTACCGCGTCTTATAGATCGCATATTTAAGATAGGGTTCTACACAGTCTTGTCTTCCCTTAACGTTTATCATCAGCACTAAACTAAGGTTTGTACGTATTTGCATGTATGTATTTCAGAAAAATGCAAATATATGTATTAGTTTTTTATATAAAGATAAATAGGCTACTTCAAAAATTTCATAAATAACACAGATCAGGAAAAGTAATATCTTATCAAAAATATTTGAATTTTATACAACATTTATTTACAATAAATGTAAGTATGAAACTACATCAGCAAAATAATTTTTACTTAAATATGAGGTTTTCTAAACTGACATTTACATTATTGATTTGACATGTGTGTTTGAATTCATCGCATTTATAATAAATCACTTTGAATAACAGACTTCATATTGAAAATTAATTTTATATCTTTTTATCCAGATAACGTATTTCATTGGAATTTCGGGAATTAAAATTGATCTATAAGAACGTTTAGGAAATATTTTCGAATAATAGATGTTTGAAAGAATGCACTTAAATATTGATTTGATAGTTTAGCTGCAATGATTAATGGGATTCTAATAGTTATATAGTTTAAGAAATAAATAATTTTTTAATGTATTATAAAAAGATATTTTATACCAGATAAAACATATCACCAGAATTTAAATAAATTTTAACGAGTTTTATAGTCGGATGTAAAAAAAAAGACAATCTATTTAGAATAATTATAAACTGCCGATTGAGACTCGATTGATTACAATTTTTAACATTGATAATGAATGGCAAGACAATTTTAGTAAAAGACGTTGAAAGAAGAATGAATACCTTACAGGAAGACAAAATTAGATGCAAGCTATTAGAAAATATGCCAGTTTTAACCTCCTGAGACCTGTTTATCCTTTAGGATACAGAACTTTACAATTCGTTTTCACGTCTATAAATAATGTTAAAATTAAAGAAATTGGTGTGAATGCAACTTAACCGATGGCAGAACTAAACAAAATAGCAATTTTGTTCTTACGGAGCTTTTTTAGTAAGACACTCTTTACATTACAATGGCTTGCAGTAAAACTGTACGAAATATACAAAAATGAAAATGTAAACAATTCTTTTGTGTGTTTAGAAATCCTTTGTAGAGTCCATCAGTATTAAGAAATTATTAAATATATAATTATTTGAGTATTTCATTTTTTTACAATACAAAAAAAGCAAAATAAATAAAAAATTCCATGAAATTGTCAAAAAATGTGCTTACTGAGTCCAAATGTATCATCAAAGTTTATGGGCAAAAATGATTATTTTTTTTCGCTGTTCAATCTTTCTTAATTATCTATTTTTTATGCCATTAGTTGTAGCAATATTTTTAAAATAAGAGTGGTGCTTCTGAAAATAGAAAAAAATGTGGATCAAAGTTACCTTAAATGACTGTATAATAAAAATAAAAGTTTTTATTATTTTTCCTAAATGTAATTTTACTAACCCGTCCCTTATTACCAAAAGTTATTCGGGTTCGTATATTGTGCAAATAATTATTTTCCCGAGAATTTTGGGCCGCACACCGGGCTGTCCTAATTTACTCGGGGGAGGGGCGGGTCTCTAAACACAGGGCTGCCACACATCCCTTAGGGAAAAAATCATAGAATTACCATTAAAAAAAAAAAAACCCATGAGTGAAATCACATGTTATTTTGCTTATGAAAAAAGCGATTCTATAAAAAAAAAACATAAACGTTAAGCCATATAAACGTTAAACCATATAAACGGCCATTCTTTATGGCACTGTATGTTAAAAAATAAATTATAAATAATATTAAACATAAATTCCAACTATTACGTATGCGAAATGTATTTTTTTTCTTCTTTACAAATAAATTTTTCCACGATTTCTGATGTCATTTATATTTTTCCACATTTTAGCAATTTCTAATAATTACTAAGATACTTGATTTTAAAGAAACATAATTTTAAATTTAACTTAAATTATTTCTTGTAATATTTTTCTGTGTAATAAAAGTTCTACACTGCCTTACGCATTGTGTCATACCTGTTTTTTTGTGGTTCTTTCAGCTTTTCACGAACAAAGTACTTCCATTGTTAAAATGTGGAAAAAATATGAGTGACATCAGAAATTGCGGAAAAAATGTATTTGTAAAGAAGAAAAGCCAGACATTTCATATAAAGAATAAATGGAAAAATCATATTAAAATTCTGGTGTCAACGTTCATCATGTATTAAAATTTTTGTAGTTTCATATGCATTTTCACTGTCTGTGAAAGGGTTAACAAGACGTTTCCGCCCATGCTTTTCTATGTAATTATGGTTCCAAACGATTTTCTCTACCACCCCTCAAAGTTTGTACACGAAATTCTGGGACATCCTGTAGAATGAATATAAAATTTAAGAATAAGTTTTGAATCACTTATGAACTGTATTTTATTTTCTTTATACGATTCCGTTTATAATGAATTATATTTTTAATGAGCTATTTCAAAAATTATTTTGATAATTCAAATATTTGTAGGTTTTTAAAAAAAATTATCCAAAAAGATTTTCTTTTAATAAATACAGGCTAATTTTGAATTTTTTTTTATTTTAAGGATATATATTCGTGATACACTAAATAAATCATTTATTGAATTAAAATTTTGAATTTTTTGGGATGATTATGAAGCATGTCATTTGCAAACAAAATCTCATGATAAAACTTTTCAGAAAATAAAAAACAAATAAATTTTTTATTTAAAAAGGGGAGAAATTTTAAACTATTTTAACTCAAAATATTATCTGTAGACTTTCAGTTTTGTTACAGTTAAATATTCAGGAACACCTAAATTTTAATTCAACCTTTTAAAAAATATTAATTAAAAAAACATATTTACAGAAAAAGTCTGAAAAAAATGTAAATTATTTCTAAAATATATTTTCAATGGTTTTATTTTCCAATTTTCTGAATCAAAATTAAAGTAAAATAATCTAAAAAGGCATGTTCAAAGTTTAAAGCATTTATCTTTAACGGTTCTTGATTTAATAACAATTTAAATCTAAAAAATTGTAAAAAAAAAAAAAAAAAAAAAAAAAAAAAAAAAAAAAAAAGCATGAAGAAAAACGCATTATCACAGAAAGTGATACCTATGAGAACCATTACTTGAAAACTAGATTTTGAAATCAAACCAAAACGGAAAAAAAGTACACTTCCTCTTCTAATTATGATTGAAACACGATTTAAACGTTATGACCATAAATAACAGAATGTTTCATTTATTTAGTTTTTTTTTTAAGAATGTGTCACAAAATTCTTTTTCGCTGTTAGAATTTTATAGGAAATATATCAAATATATATCTCTATTAAATCATTTTATTTCTCCCATAGGATTTTTTATTTTTAATGCATATTATAATTCAATCATAATCAGTCAAGATTATGATTGAATTACAATGACAGTTACTTATGACAGAAAGGTATTATATATTTTAATATTTTACTATGCATCATGCTTTGAAATACATTACAATTTATGGTACAAACAATTATCTTATAATTACCATATTCTTCATGCTATGAAACACCACTGAATTTATGGCAAATTTCATTTCCCTATAATTTTACCATATACGTTGCCCTGGAATACCATATAATGTATGGTACATATCATTATCCTATAAATTTGCCATACAAATTGCTCTGCAATACGATAGAAAGAAGACTGTTTACCATAAGACTATACCAGAAGACAATTTGTTTACATACAACCCTTGAAAATAAAGTTCGGTGAATAGTCCTATAACATCAATGTAGGTGAAATATTAGCGAAAATTGCCATACCATCCTTCGAAATAGTCATCTCCCGTATCTATGCACCGCTGAGATCTGTTATACATGTCCTGGGAAATTCGCAAGAAGTCTTCTTTTTGGATGGAGTTCTAAAGCCTCGTCACGTTTCGTTGGATGTTAGCAATATGGTCAAATCTCTTTCAAAGAGAGTTTGAGTGGTAAAAATAGGACGAAGTCTGGAAGATTGGCATCTGGCGAGTATGGTGGGTTTTTCATGTTCAACTTGCACCACCCATCATGAATTTCTTTCGGTGTCTTGCAAAGCTTAACCCTTTAACTGATTTACCCGAACGCCGTTCGTGCAAGAGGAATTAGCTTATTTCAACATTTAAAGCTTTTTGACACCACTATTATTTTTAAGAAAATTTTCATTCTATTGAAAAGCAAAAATTTTGAGACTAAAATTTACGAATATTTTATTTAAAGAAAGTGGTGTGAGTCCGCTATTTTCAATTTATTGAACGGAAAAGAATTAACCAGTTAAGGGGTTAAAAGCAAACTTTAAACTGATCTTTTGTTCGTTCATTTTCCTCTTCTCAGTTAATAACCAACATACTGAAGAAACACTTAGTAAAGCACGTCTTACACAGAACATAAACGACGCTCAACTGAACAACGGTGGGAGATAGTGTCAACACTTGCCTCTATGCAGGTGCAATGTATTGTTTCCCTAGTGTTGCCAGATCGGTCGTTCTGAATTCATTCACCGAACTTTTTTTGTCAGAGGTAGTATAATGCAGAGCTTCCAAATGGTCCGCCAACTGAACATCAATATTTTCGTTTTATGTTTCTCTTGCGAATTCGCAGAAAACGCCTTCGAAGGTTGGTTTTAGCACAAATACTGTAGAAACCTACAATGAAATTTTCTGTTGAAAAATATTGGTGTTCAGCTCGCGGACTATTTGGGAGCCTTGTATAATGACAAAAAATTGTTATGATTTTTCCATGTAAAACCATATGTTTCCATAAAAATATTACGCCAATTTTTGTTAAGGGATGATTATTTTTTAATTTTATTTGCACCATTATTTAAAAAATATATATCTAGTATACTCCATTTACAAACGTTGCCAATCTGCTTGTGAAAAATTTGTGCTTTTGATACAGCGTGAGAGGTCGTGTAAAAAAATAGGCACGGTGATTTTTGCAGTTCTATTTATTTATTTATTTATTTTCTTTTAAAAATTGGCAACGAAAAGGTTCAAATATGTCGTTTATTTATGCTTTTACAATAAATATTTTGATTTTAATGATTTTTATTAAAAATAGACAAAATATTTACAAATATTTTAGCGGTACCTCCTAATTTACAATATGAAAAAGCAAAATTTTAACTGTACATTTGTTTACAATATTTATGTATAATTTTGGAACTTTAATACTGGTTTAAATATTTGTAGTGTGAAAATTAAATACATTTAAAAGCCTTTTTTTTAATTATAAATGGATAAAGTATAATTATACAACAACTTAAGCTATGAAAGACAAAAAAAAAATCATGTTTTTTTGTAACTTGATATTTGTCGCTCCGGTTTTTTATATTTTTTTACACAAATTATTCTGCATCACAAAGTCGATAACATCTGTTTCATCTCACGCATACTTTATCTACTTTTTCCAAAATTTTAGTCATGCTTTTAATAAAATTATATACGTTGAAAAAAATGTAAAGTATAAAATAAAATATTGGGAATTTTTATGACATTCTAAACAAGAACTCATAATCATAGAATTTCTTTTAATACAATCAAAACAATGTGACAGTTCAATTTACATTTTACAAAGTTACCATATTTTGTTTTTGTTTTTCATCGAAATTTTTCACATATAGGGCAGAATAGGGTGAAACATTAAGAATATATATTCTCTTACAATAATTTAACGTAAAGCATTTTATTCTTACAACAGCCTTTACTTCCTATTAAAAAATTTAAACCTATTTTTTTAAAATACACCTTATTTATAAATGTGTTATTTTTAAACATGTATAAATATAAAAACTATATAGGAGCTTGCAGACTATAATGAAACTATTTTTGAGAATAAAATGAAATTTTAATTTGAAATATTTTAAACTTGAAAACAATTTTTAAAACTCTGAAATGGATTTGAAAATTTAACCTCTGAAAATATTCGAAGAAACTTTTTATATTAATGATTTTAAATTAAACTTTTTAAATAATTTATGATGTAAAAAATGTTTGAACAATTTTTTTTGTAGAAATGAACTATTGGAATAAAGCACGCTCTCATATTTTACGAGAAATGTGATTTATTTTTTTTAATTATTTGTTGTTGATATTCACTTGCGATGAAATTAAAATTGGATTTCTACTTTTGATATATAAAATTACATGAGTAACATGTCTGTCATTATTGTTTTAAACAAAAGTGCCAGTTTAGCCCTTTTTTTTCTTCAAGAAATTCTAAAGTCACATCAGAAGAATGTTGACTTTGTACTGTCATGAATTATCTGTCATTAACCCTTTAATTCCCACAATAGAACATGTTCCAGAAATTATGTAGTTCAGACATTTCTGACAATACACCAGAAAGTTTCAATGGCTAATTTCAGTTTATTTAAATCCGGAATGTCTGTAATGAATTAAAGGCAATATTGCTATTTTAATTTTCTGGTGGAAACCAGGATATACGAATTAAAATATCTAAAAATATATCGGGTGGTTTGGGATACAGAGGGTTAAATAATATATATATATTAATGTAATATCAAGGCTGCCACAGGCGACTATTTATGTGTTTTTTTTTCACCCCAGTACTTTTTTAATATAGATTTTGATGTAGATTTCTCTAGCAAATATTTTCAAAGTGTACTTTAAATATTTCTGTTTCTAAAAATTGGTACCAATTAGAATTAAAAATTAGTCCCCTGAGGCAGATCTTTTAATATGTATATTATAAAGGCCAGACGTATCTGAGAGTAACGCATACGTTATTTTACGAATGGCAACGTTTTTAAATTTAAAATGAAATTTAGGTTTTGCAGTTTTTGTACCACAAATTTTTTAACTTCTGAACATCGCAAATTTTCAAATTTTACGCCGTCGTATAGGGGGGTGGGGAATGCACTTTTAAATGCATTTGTTTGAAAACTGTATCTTAATTCATTTTTGAGATATTAATTTTTTGTCGTTTTTAATATCATTTTTAATCGTGGCAACAGGAGTACTATATTTCTATTAAAAGTAAGGGGGGGGGGAGCTAAAGATTACTTTATCTTTTTGTTGCAATTTTCTCATAAAAAGGGAAGAAATTTGAAATTGAAATGCGTGTTATGACAAAAAATATCGTCTGTTATAAAAACAGGGGAGTTTTAATTTTATTTCGTTTTCATAGATTAATTAAAACAATAAGTTTATTACAAACTTACTTTGCGCACGATTCAACAGCTTTTCTATTATAAAAAAAAGCTAAAAGGCGAATACAGATATAACAAGTGCATATGTAAATTTTGAGGCGATGAAAATAATGCCGGGTTTAGTTTTCACTGGGAAAATGTCCATTATTGAGTCAAAGTGGAATATAAATTGCTGATTTTCTTTTGGAATACCAAGCATACGAACCTTAACCCTTTAGTGCCTAGCGTCCCTTTTTAGGGACGCTTCAAAAGGTGCATTCAACACTGTTTTTGACACCGGTAAAAAAGAAAAGCAATAATTATTTTATTTATATGATGCATTTTCGTGATTAAACAACTAAACTTAAATCTTCTAAAAATAGTGGTGCCAACCAAATAAAATTTACGCAAAAGATGCTGGGCATGAATGGGTTAATTGATAACTATAGGGTATTTCCATGAGAATATGTCGTGTAAGTCACATACTACGATCTTGGATACCAGTATTTTAGAATGGAAAAATGTGATTTATTTTATCAGAGATATTTCATTAATTGAATAAGGCCATCCAAACCTTTCAAAAATAACGGCGGCAAACATTTTAGCAGTTACTAATAATGTGACTTACACGACAAGTGCTCGTGGAAATACCCTATATCATAATAACTAATCTTCATTATGTTTTACTGCTTACATATATGATTAAAGTTTAATTTTAATAAGTTTTACAGCTGAATTTTATAGTATTTTGTTTACTTTAGGTTAAATATTATTTGTTTAAGAGTTAGACTTACCAATATAAGATGCATTTTTTATTGTTACTAATTTCGTATTATAAATCATTGAAACGGTTCCTACTTAAACATTTTCTTTCGTCGACATTCGACGGGTTCTACCTTGTAAATTATAAGTTTCATAATCAAAAGTTCGTCCAAAAAGGGAAACCTGACACAGTCTTTCATTGTCATTTCATTTAAAATACTTATATAGATTTATACTTACGCTTTTTATCCACATCATTTTTTATATCATATAAAACCATAAATTATTTTATTTCAAATCAAAGATTCGTTTCTAATTTACGAAAAATAATGGTACTATTGTTGAGATTTACACTGGGCTAACATAAAAATACCAACACTTTTACATGAATTTGAAAAAAAAAAATTATTAAATTAATTTAAACTGAATCATTTCTTAACTTTGAAAATATATCCTTTGAGCTTTTAAAACTTATAAAGGGTGATATTTATTTTTAACCACAAATTTATTTGATGTCGGAACACCAAATAAATGTTAAAAAAACTTGCAATAAACTTTCCAATATTTCTTCACCACACTTGAAAAATACTAATGGTGTGAGTGCAATTAAAGCATCATTTAATTCATAACCTGAATATATTGGTTATGATAATGACTTCAAAGTCAACAGTATTGCGTGATGATTTACATTTAAGTAAATCCGATGAATATTTTAGAAAATGCTTGCTTGCTTGCTTTCAGATAAATGAAATGGTTAAAAGGCGTAGTAGAAGTTTTTAAAATTAAAGCATTAATTAAGACATTATTAGACAGTAATTGTACATTATTATTTTATAAAATATGAAATTAGGTTAAATTAATTATTATATAGAATATCTATTTTATTTTAGATATTTAAACGTTGTAAGCCTATTTAATGCGAATTTAGCTATGCTGTAACTTGAAAATGCATTGAATAAAAATACATGGGAAATAAAAATTTAAAAAACAAATGTAATCCCCACGCCCTCAGAAATTTTTTTTAATTTATGGATTAAATGGTTTATCTACATTAAATTACCTGTGTTTGATAGTTTAACTTTATATCATCATATTTTCTTGATAGTATCAATTAGCAGGAATAAAGGAAGAAAACAAACTTTTTCCGAAGTGTTACTTCCGAAAAAGTAAAACAAACCAGAAAAAACCAGTCTACCAGAAAAATACTTTATTTTATTTAAAAAAAAAAAAAATACGCACAATTGCATTTGTTTATGCATTATCGAAAGAAATGTTTCGTTTCTTTGTGATTAAAGCTGCTTTCCAAAAAATTATATTTTGTGATGTTTTTTTAATGAAATTTTGAAAATTATTTCAGTGAATATTGTAACATCAACATTAAACATGTTATTACATCATATTTTTCTGACGCGAAAAAAAAAAAAAAAATCCTGCGGAACAGCTTGCGCCTAATTACATTTTACTGAGCATTATATAGGAAGAATATACACAAATAGCCAATAAACTTTTATTTTTTCTCCTTATTTTTCAAGTAAAAATATGTTACAACGATGTGTTATCATTAAATTAATAAATATTTGGTGAAAAATAAATATATTGATATCATTATTCATTATTTAAAAACTGCTTTCAGCTAGTCATTGTCTTTTATATACTAAAAGAAATAGTTAATTAATGAAAAATGTAATGCAGTTACATCTTGGAATTATGCAATTTACTGTTAGTTATCCTCATTAGGTGCTTGTTTTTCTTTTATAAAATCTTGAAAAATTATTGTATAAAATACGTAAAACATTTACTAAACATGTTGTTTTATCATATTTTTTCTAAAGTCTGAAAACCGATAAAACGAATGATTGGGAACAGCTTGCGGTTATATGTTATTTATCACACTAAAACACATGTTCAGTAATTGTGAAAAGCTAATAAAAGTACTTTTTTTTTTGTTTTGTGCAAAAGTCGTAAAAGTAAATTTTTTTATTATTTCTTTTTTCATTTAAAAAAGGTATTTTATAATTACCTTTATATACAAAATCCAGTTTATAACAACAAGATTGAAATTTTTCCGTTTTAAATGAAATGTGGTTCTGGAAAGTACAGCATCTAATCTGTAAAATACTTTTTCATAAATACATAAAAACTATTGCTGCCAACTTTTACACATTTTGCCTACCATAATTTTTTTATAATATGTTTATATGTTTTTATAATAATTTTTATAATTAAATAACTGGTTGGAATTTCATCTGGAATTCCATGTTATTTGTTGAAATTCTATGTTAATAAGACAATTCGACTCATCGACTTCGACTAAAGGTAAACTGGAGCAAAACGACTCCAGTAAGCACTTCCAACGAACATGCATTGGTTTAAACAAATGGAAAATTTCTGTATCAGGTATTAGTGGTATCAAAAATGCGTAAAAGTTGACAGCTATGTAAAAACTGATTTTAAAAAAATCCCAATGAAATCTTAATTAAGGTGCCTACTTCTATTTCAATTAAGAATTTAAGTTACGATGGACAGTGACAGCTATGCGAATGAATAACTATTTATTTCAAATACAGAAATGAACGAATATAATATTCAAACAGCTGTTTAAAATTCAACAGAAAAAATTCAAAGATGATTATTTTTATTTTCAGGGACGTGTAACACCTGGTGTTAAAACCAGAAAAATATCAGAAACATTAATGAGAAAAGACTACACTCTAAAATTTGTTAATAATCCAAGTTACCATTAATTAATTAGCTTATGTAAATTTTAAAACTTAAAATTATGTCTGATAAACATTTTAGCCTCCTGCCGGATTTAGTTCGTTGTGGGTATAGCGTTACTGTACAAGCGAGTGTAAGCCCCTCCCTCATTTCATTATTTCTTTGTTCTTGTGGTGAGTTTTCCGTAAAATTCGCTATCCAATGAAATGCATCGTCGCATCATATGAAAATTATAATTATCGCAATTTCCTGCTTATACATCGCGGGTCAATTAAATATTTTTTATACCGGAAATTTTATATAGAAAATGAAGACAGGTAAATGCTAAGCAACAGCAAGCTTTATTTTATTTAAAAGAAATTCTCGTTAGAAATTGAGTTATCTGAGCTGCGGCGTATACGCGGGAAATTACGAGACTAGAGGTCTATAGGAAAGGGGGGGGGGTAAATTACCTATAAAATCAGTCGTTTTTAAATGCTAGGTACACATGCAGTATTTTGATCTTAGTACTAATAGGTTTAATTGAGGTGGTCAACTTTTAAAATATTCCTCATAATATATGTTTCTTGTAAAAAATAAATTACTTTATAGATTATTCTAAAACTAAATCTTACTTCTAAGAATGTATTTATTAAAATTACAAAACATTGCTCAATGGTGCACAAAACAAGAACGATTATATGAACTTGTACAATTAAAATAAAATAAAATATCAACGTTTCGCGCCGTCTTCAGGAAAATATGATATTGTAATGACTAAAAGTTTGCTTCCTGATCGAGAGATAATATTTCTAATAAAATAAAATCGAAATGAATCAAAAGTTTAAAAATGTTGCCACTTACACATGAGTAAAAATTAAAATATTGCAAAAAGATACGAATTTAAAATTTTATGATGTTATGCCATATTTTTGGTATATTATAGGATAAATTATCATTACAAGGTTTATTTTTCTCGTGCAATGATCTCGACAAATTCTCTTATTTTACCTTCAACTGGTAACTTTTACATAAAGCGATTTTTTAAATCAAAATTCTGCAGTCAATTTGGCCATTGGGAATTAAAATTGAATGGTTTTGTAGACATACCAGTGCTCCTCAGGGGGTCAGTACAGATGAACCCATATTTGCAATCACAAACATTAATTTCCCACCACAAAAATATTTTTTGTTTAAAATAGAGAAATGAATGAACAGTTATAATATTCGGTACTACAAGCTTATCCCGTCGACCAAAAAATTCTCTCGCCAAATTATAAGATTAAATGCCAATAATGGATGATCGTAAATGTCAATTTAATGGCGTTAAATACGATACACGTGTTTAAAACGACTTTAAGTGATTATTATTTTGACTTTTTATTTGTATTTTTATAAATATTCTACTAGTTATTTGTTTGTTATTTAAAATAAAAATTACGTCAATATGTATAATTTGACTATTAATTTGGCGATTTGTATGATTTGGAGAAATCGGTCGACGGGATAACAGAGTAGTACCTAATATTCTTGTAGCAATGTAAAACTCAACATAAAAAATTGCAATTTTTATTTTCAGTAACACGAAACAGCTGCTGCTAAACAAGTATAATGACAGAAACTTTCTTGAGAAAAAACTACTCTCTAAAATTTGGTAATGACGCAAATTATCATTAACACGTCAAGTGCCACCTCCGCCATAGGTGACTGATACTGAACTTTCCATTTACACTACGCCAGTCACCGGTAACTGACAATATAAAATATGATACTAAATTTTGAAAGTCTTATTTTTTTTTAATAAGAAATTTAAGGTTATATCTTGAATGTACTAAATATTTCTTAGAAAAAAAATTCAACGGGATTTTATTAAGCATAGGTGCATTAAACATAAAAACAGTTCTCTTTCGCAGGTATCACAAAATATGCCAGCTTGCTTAGTTAATTTACTGACCATTCTTCTAACAAATTGGGCCGAATAGTTTAGAATACCGTCGCATTTTATAGATTTTTACAGTACGCGGCCCTAATGGAAATCCAGACAAGATAGAATTGACAATTAACGTGTTAATTAATTATCCTGAGTCAATTTAAAAACTAAAATTATGTTTGTCAAACTTTTTGGCACTTGGCAGTTATACTTCGCTAGGGGTACAGTGTTAGAATGCAAGCGAGATAGGCCCCACCCTTATTTATTAATTCCTTTATTCTCGTGTTCAGTTGTGTGTAAATTTCGCCATTCAATGAAATGAATCGGCGTAACGTATGAGCATTTTAATTACTAGGGGTCAAAAGGGGACGGCTAAATTACCTATATTGGCAGCATTTTTAAAGTCTGAGACATTTAAGCAATATTTTGAATGTAGTACTGTTAGTGTTGACTAAGTTGGCAAATTTCTAAGTTATTTAAAAGGATGTCGCTTCTTCTAAGAAAATATATACTTTATAAGCTAGTCTGAAACAAAATCTTACAGCATAATTTATTAATAGGTGGAAATTTTTCCAGAGAGAGGCTGGGTGTCGTTCCATGTGGTTTAGTCGGTAGAACATCGTGCGCTATACTGATGGCCCGGGTTGGATCCCCGGCATGGAATCTTTCTCACTAGGTTGGCATTAACGCCTATAAGCAATTAAAAAAAAAGAATTTGAAATTTGATTTTCATTTGAAATATAGTTTAATTTATTTATAAATATTATATTCTCTGAAACTATCACCCGCTATAGTCCAGGCATTTGGTGCTCAAAAAGGAAAAACTGTTTAAAAGTATTAGAATAGACATTTGGTTATATATATTAAACTTATTTCCTTAAATAACGAAGTTTTGTTAAAGATTTCATAAAGTGTTGGAAAGTGCTTTATAATCTATACTTAACGCATGATTTTTCTTAATTGTTATTTATTTTTTAGGTATGGAGGAAACAATGAACATCAGATTTATAAAATAACCAACAGTATTTTGTTCAGTATTATTAAGTGGTTAAAATTTGTGTAGAATGGTTGTTTTTCACGTTTCATCCCGTACAGTGCTGTAATTACCGTTTTTCAGAATTTTTTGCTTTTGACGTGCATTTTTGGGGCACTGTTACGGCTAAACTATTGATCAGAGAAGAAAAATTTTCGTACATAAAATGTAGGAAATTTTGTTCTCTTAATTTATGTATTGAGGACTTTTATAAAAAATACATAATTTTGAAATTATTTAGAAAAAACAAAAAAAAGGTCACGTTTCCCCCCCCCCCCAAAAAAAAAGGTTTTCCCGAGATAAACTTTTTCGGATAATTTCAGATTTTTGTTAAGCGACCCAAAAAACATATAGGCACACAATTCAAATCTACACCAAAAATTGCATTTATTGTCGACCAAATGCCTGAACTACTTTATAAGTAAAATAAATCGTTAAAAATGTTTCATTTCTAAACCAAAAAAAATTTTTTTCGAAATAAACATATGTATGAATTTATTTTTATTAATACGTATGAACACATATTTACAATCACTGACAAGAATTTTTTGCCTCAGAAATATTTTTTTGCAGAAAATACAGAAATGAATGAATGAATATAGCAGCCATACAGCAATGTAAATCTCAACATGAAAAATTAAAAGTTGATTATTTTTATTATCGGTGACATGTAACAGCTGCTGTTAAAACAAGATAAATGTCAGAAACAAAAATGAGAAAACATTACTTCTGAAATTTGGTAATGACGCAAGTTATCATTAATTATTTATCCTAAGTCAATTTAAAAACTAAAACTTCGTTCGACAAACACTTAGATGCCAAGTAGGAGAAAATAATTTTAATACAGGTGTAATTTTTTTTTAACTTGCTTGTCTGAAACCGTGTTATACAAATAATGATATTTTTTAAAAAAATTATGTAATAAAAGTTTCTTTACCGTTGTATCGATTATTTGATAAAATCTGTGTTATATCACATTTCAGCTTATTATTCAGCTTAAATATATAACTAAAAATGTACAACATTCTGAAAAAAGTACTATTTTTCAAATCTATATAAATGAAATTGAGAGAAAAGAATGCATTACATTAAAGAAGAAAGAAAATCTATGCTTCAAATATAGATTATGAAAATCTTTCCAATACTTCCAGAATATTTTAAGAAAACTTTTTTGTTTAACCTACACTGCAGGATTTTTCTTTTGAAAACAAGTTAAAAAAGAAATCGTGTTAATGGTTGGACAACAGAAATTTTAAACAGTGATTTTTACTTTATTTAATAATAGACACCTGTATTTGCACCATTTAAATATTTTTATTTAAATATAGTGGTAAGATAAAACTGAATTTATTTATTAAAAGTTAATTTTAAATTGATTCATGAATGCATCATTGCGCATTGTAGATTTAAAAAAGAAACATTTTAACAATAGCTGCAAATGTACTTAAATTCTTTTGCGTAGTCCTTTATATAGTTCATTGATTTGTGTATATTTTGCTTCGTATGCCAAAATTCAGATAACGAATAACACAATTGAATTTGCCATTTTCTACCAATGTACGGAAACGAACTTGAATTTTTTTGTACAGTCCTGTATTTTGCATGCTGATTTTTGAACATGTCATACATTAAACTAATTTTTAATTCAGGCAAAGATACGAGGGCAATTCGGAAAGTAACTTCCGTTTATGAATAAAAAAAAACTAATGAAAGGAAACATGTTTTATTACTTACGTAAAGATACGAGGGCAATTCGGAAGGTAACCTCCGTTTATGAATAAAAAAAAACTAATGAAAGGAAACATGTTTTATTACTTACGTATGAAAGACAAGTTCAGCTACTTCTCAACATAATTACCGTATTAATTAAAACAATTATCATAACGGTAAATCAGCTTTGAAATTCTATCGTCACAGACTTCTGCCGCCGGCCTATTCAACTGCGATTATTTTTTAATTCAACTCGCACCACACTTTTAATCCAAAGAATTTTAACGTATTTTTCTATATAATCTGCTTATAAATGTACTACTCTCGTAATATTTTACTTGACCGGCTATTTTTTTAAACATTTTTGGTCGTACATTTATCAGAAAATTGGATAGAAAAATATGTTAAAATTCTCTGGATTGAAAGAATGGTGCGAGTTGAATTTAAAAATAATCGCAGTTGAATAGGCCGGCGGAAGAAGTCTGTGACGATGGAATTTCAAAGCTGATTTACTGTTATGATAATTGTTTTAATTAATACGGCAATTATGTTGAGAAGTAGCAGAAGAACGTGTCTTTCATACGTAAGTAATAAAACATGTTTCCTTTTATTACTTTTTTAAAATTCATAAACGGAGGCTACTATCCGAATTGCCCTCGTACTTTTAAAAATAATGAAATCACATTTCCAAGGCATTTCTATCCATAAGTGTCCATGAATCCTGTTCTTCATATAACTCTGTATAACTAGCCACTATGTAGCCTGTGTAGGTATGTACAGTGTTGAATTCCGATACATTTCTACGGAAGGGATTTCTGTGGTTCCGAGGAGGACAATATAAATATAAAAGCTCCAGGAGTTAAACTGCACATTTTGATCATCCAAAACATAAAATATAAATTTTTTCGGAAGCGATATTGCTGTTGCGTATGTATGTGTGTGGAGGAGGTTGTTGCCTCCCCCGGAACACCCCCTGAATTCAACCTGGTTATATAGCCCTTATGTAGCTCTGCTTTTATTGATATGCGACAAATATCTGTCAGTAAACTTAATGCAGTTGAATTCGAAAATTCGTTAATTAAAAATCAGTTAACCCTTTCCGGCACATTGTGCCCGGTCTGGGATACCTAATTTTAAATCAAAACTTGCAAACGGCACCAGTAATATTTTTGTAAAGTTTTGCTTTTACAATAAAAGCTTAAATTAAAGGATTCAAAATATTTACAAAAATTCGTGTGTGAATTCCGGTGTCAGTCGATAATTTCTCATTTTAGTACAGATTTTGCCCGTGCCGGAAAGGGTTAAGCATTTCACGCTCATAAGCATTAATTCTTACATATCGATTTGCGCAGTTCTGTATATGTATTTATCTGTGTATTTCTCGTGCTAAAATTGTTATAATTCAACTACCGTTAAAAATGAAGGGTTCAAACTTATAACATATCTTTTTTTAATTGTCTATACTAATAAAATCCGTGCGCCTTTGTCTGCTTGAAGCCGATTAAACTTCGCAACGCGGGCGAGTTGGAAGTCGCGAGAGGTGTCTTTCGATTGGAAATATTCTGGGGAAGTCATTTCGGGCATTTTGGAATTAAAAAAGTTATGAATTAAAAACCCCTTGGGAATCGGAACGAAAAAAATCTCAAATCCGAAACGGCGCTCAAACGGAGCTCAGAGGCAGAACACTACGCGACCTTGCGGTGAAGAACCTAACTTTTCCCCTTTGGCTAAAAGAATAAACAGCCGAAAACCGCTTTTTCTACCGGCGCTAATTGCGTTTTTTTGCGCGTTTTTTCTTAAACCATCATGCAGACAGTTTTTAAATATAAAAAAGAAGACGTGTGGCACTCGGGGACTGCCGCGGTAAAGCTATTGCATAGCATTTTTTATCAACTTATGCAATCATAATTATTTATTTACTTTTTATTTATGCAGTTTTTTTTTTTCTTTTTTTTTTTTTTTTTTTTTTTTTTTTGTCTTTGATATTAATTCAAGTTATACTTTTTGAGCGTGATGACCGATAAGAAAACTTTTTTTTCTTTTATTGAATAAATGAGAAATTAATATCGTTTAAAATATTTTTATTATCTTACAATACATGTAGGTTAATCATGAATTTTTATCATTGAAACTATACGTTTATGGTAGCTGAAATAAAAAATATAAGTTTGAGACTTGATATTATCAAAATATCTGAAAAATACCGCTTTAATGTCTGCCGAAGTCTACCGAAGGATACCGTGCTGAAGACTGCCAAACTGAAGCGACGTTAGCCGGAGTGTTAAGTTTTTTTCTCATTACGGAATTTCTGGATTCTTTCGCCGCGCTCAAAGCCCGCGATAAAAGCTATGCAATACCTTAATAAATTACCAAACAAAATTTGGCCGCGCTACGAAAATTAGATCGCAAGTTTTAAGCATTATAAATTTTCCGATCTTCACCGTGGGGGTCTCCTGTCACAAAAAATTAACATTGTCTCATTAAAAATTACAAAACGAAATTTGTCCGCGCTACGAAAATTAGATCGCGGGTTATAAGCATACCGTGCGGGGGGGGGTCTCCTGTCACCAAAAGTAACCCCGTCTCGTAATAAATTACCAAACAAAATTTGGCCGCCCGACGAAAATTAGATCGCGTGTTATAAGCATTTTAAATGTTTCGACTCTCACCGTAGGGGGGGGGGGTCTTCTGTCACCAAAAGTAACACTGTCTCATAATAAATTACCAAACAAATTTTGGCCGCACTACGAAAATTGATCGCGAGTTATAAACATTTTAAATTTTTCAAACATCACCGTAGGGGGTCTCCTGTCACCAAAAATTAACACTCTCTCATAATAAACTACGAACAAAATATGGCCGCGCTACGAAAGTTAGATCACGAGTTATAAACATTTTAACTTTTTCGACCCTCACCGTGGGGGGGTCTCCTGTTACCAAAATTTAACACTGTTTCATAATAAATCATAAAAAAAAATTTGGCCGCGCTACGAAAATTGATCGCGAGTTATAAGCATTTTAAATTTTTCTACCCTCACCATGGAGGGTCTCCTGTCACCAAAAATTAAACATCTCTCATAAAAAATTACCAAACAAAATTTGGCCGCGATACGAAAATTAGATCGCGAGTTATAAGCATTTTAAATTTTTCGACCCTCACCGTGGGCGGGTCTCCTGTCACCAAAATTTAACGCTGTTTCATAATAAATCATTAAACAAAATTTGGCCGCGCTACGAAAATTGATCGCGAGTTATAAGCATTTTAAAATTTTCGACCCTCACCGTGGGGGGGCTTCCTGTCACCAAAAATTAACACTCTTTCATAATAAATTACCAAACAAAATTTGGCCGCGATACGAAAATTAGATCGCGAGTTATAAACATTTTAAAATTTTCAAACCTTCACCGTGGGGGGTGTCCTGTCACCAACAGTAACACTGTCTCATAATAAATTACCTAACAAAATTTTGCCGCGCTACGAAAATCGATCGCGAGTTATAAGCATTTTAAATTTTTCGACCCTCACCGTGGGGGGTCTCCTGTCACCAAAAATTAACAATCTCTCATAATAAATTACCGAACAAAATTTGGCCGCGCTACGAAAATTAGATCACGAGTTTTAAGCATTTTATCTTTTTCGACCCTCACCGTGGGGGATCTCCTGTCACCAAAATTTAACACTGTTTCATAATAAATCATTAAACAAAATTTGGCCGCGCTACGAAAATTGATCGCGAGTTATAAGCATTTTAAATTTTTCGACCCTCACCGTGGGGGGTGTCCTGTCACCAACAGTAACACTTTCTCATAATAAATTACCAAACAAAATTTGGCCGCGCTACGAAAATTGATCGCGAGTTATAAGCATTTTAAATTTTTCGACCCTCACCGTGGGGGGTCTCCTGTCACCAAAAATTAACAATCTCTCATAATAAATTACCGAACAAAATTTGGCCGCGATACGAAAATTAGATTGCGAGTTATAAGCATTCTAAATATTTTGACCCTCCCCGGGAGGGGGGGGGTTCCTGTCACCAAAAATTAAAACTGTCTCATAATAAATTACCAAACAAAATATGGCCGCGCTATGAAAATTAGATCGCGAGTTATAAGCATTTTAAATTTTTCGACCCTCAAGGTGGGGGGGGTCACCTGTCACCAAAAGTAACAGTTTCTCTTAATAAATTATCAAACAAAATTTGGCCGCGCTACGAAAATTGATTGCGAGTTACAAGCATTTTAAATTTTTCGACCCTCACAGTGGGAGGTCTCCTGTCACCAAAAATTAACACTCTCTCGTAATAAATTACCACACAAAATTTGGCCGCGATACGAAAATTAGATCGCGAGTTATAAGCATTTTAAATTTTTCGACCCTCACGGGAGGCGGGGCTCCTGTCACCAAAAATTAAAACTGTCTCATAATAAATTACCAAACAAAATATGGCCGTGCTATGAAAATTAGATGGCGAGTTATAAGCTTTTTAAATTTTTCGACCCTCACCGTGGGGGGGTCTTCTGTCACCAAAAATTTACAATCTCTCATAATAAATTATCGAGCAAAATTTGGCCGCGCTACGAAAATTAGATCACGAGTTATAAGCATTTTATCTTTTTCGACCCTCAGCGTGGGGGATCTCCTGTCACCAAAATTTAACACTGTTTCATAATAAATCATTAAACAAAATTTGGACGCGCTACGAAAATTGATCGCGAGTTATAAGCATTTTAAATTTTTCGACCCTCACAGTGGGAGGTCTCCTGTCACCAAAAATTAACACTCTTTCATAATAAATTACCAAACAAAATTTGGCCGCGATACGAAAATTAGATCTCGAGTTATAAGCATTTTAAATTTTTCAACCTTCATCGTGGGGGGTGTCCTGTCACCAACAGTAACACTGTCTCATAATAAATTACCAAACAAAATTTGGCCGCGCTACGAAAATTGATCGCGAGTTATAAGCATTTTAAATTTTTTGACCCTCACCGTGGGGGGGTCTCCTGTCACCAAAAATGAACAATCTCTCATAATAAATTACCGAACAAAATTTGGCCGCGATACGAAAATTTGATTGCGGTTATAAAAATTCTAAATATTTTGACCCTCCCCGGGAGGGGGGGGGGGTTCCTGTCACCAAAAATTAAAACTGTCTCATAATAAATTACCAAACGAAATATGGCCGCGCTATGAAAATTAGATCGCGAGTTATAAGCATTTTAAATTTTTCGACCCTCAAGGTGGGGGGGTCACCTGTCACCAAAAGTAACAGTGTCTCTTAATAAATTATCAAACAAAATTTGGCCGCGCTACGAAAATTGATCGCGAGTTATAAGCATTTTAAATTTTTCGACCCTGACAGTGGGAGGTCTCCTGTCACCAAAAATTAACACTCTCTCGTAATAAATTACCAAACAAAATTTGGCCGCGATACGAAAATTAGATCGCGAGTTATAAGCATTTTAAATTTTTCGACCCTCACCGGGGGGTGGGGGGCTCCTGTCACCAAAAATTAAAACTGTCTCGTAATAAATTACCAAACAAAATATGGCCGTGCTATGAAAATTAGATCGCGAGTTATAAGCTTTTTAAATTTTTCGACCCTCACCGTGGGGTTCTCCTGTCACCAAAAATTAACACTGCCTCATAATAAATTGCCAAACAAAATTTGGCTGCGCTACGAAAATTAGATCGCGAGTTATAAGCATTTTAAATTTTTCGACCCTCATCATGGGGGGTCTCTTGTCACCAAAAATTAACAATGTCTCATAATAATTTACCAAACAAAATTTGGCCGCGCTACGAAAATTAGATCGCGAGTTATAACTATTTTAAATTTTTCGATCTTCACCATTGGGCGGGTCTCCAATCACCAAAAGCTACATTATCCTACCTTGTTTTATCTTAAGACGATTTTTTTCTATACACATTCTATCAAGAATTTTTATTATTGAAACTATAGATTTATGGTTACTGAAATAAGAAACATAAGTTTGAGATATGATATCCTCTAAATATCTGAAAAATACCGCGTCAATGTCTGCCGAAGTCTACCGAAGGATACCATGCCGAAGTCTGCCGAGCTGAAACGACGTTAGCCGAGTGTTAGGTTTTTTCGTTACGGATGTGTTAGGATTTTTCGCGTTACGGTATTTTTGGATTCGGTCGCCTCGCTCAAAGCCCGCGATAAAAGCTATGCAATAGCTTAAAAACTGATTATATATTCAGAATCTGCGTAAAAATCTGCTTCTGATGAACTAAAAAATACGGAAAAATGTCTTAAGGGCGCGTAGTGCCCACCGTGCAAAACCAAATATTTTTAACGGGACTATGGGCGCGAAGCGACCATAGTTCCGATCCACAATCTTTTTTTTTCAAGTGCACGTGGCCCACAGTGCGAAATCACATATTTTTAACGGGACCATGGCTCTTTAATTTACTTTTTTTTGTGCTTGAGGATTCGAACACCAAGACTTGCTTATTTAATGAATTTTTTTGCTTATTATATGCTGCTTTCGTTTGGAAAAAGTGGCCCAGCTAGCGGGCGTAGCTCGCTAGTTCTACATAAACTTTGATTCAATACATTTTTCAACGTGTTCTACAATCCTTCGTCCATCAGTGTCAGTTGTTAAATGACCTACGAGACCTCAATTTGAAACAATTTCTTTAGCCTTTTGAAAGGCAAGCGAATGCGTTTGTGTAATGCTAAATTCATACAAGAAATTTGGGGAAAAATGCTTTAAATTTGGAAAAGAAGATTTTTCACTCTTTTCCCCCAAAGTCATAAAAGTAAAGCTTAACAAAAAGTTTCTGTTACACATCTTAGTTAAAATTAGGTGGGTAATAAAATATCTCATCTAATTTTAATTAGTAAAATTCACAGTGACACCGGAATTTCAAAATGAAGACGTTGCTATTCGATTTATATGTGAAATAAAACTTTTACTTATATTCAAATAAATTTTTTTTTAATTCCAAAGTTAATCGAGACTTTCAACATTTTATCAACGCCAAGTACTTTGCTGCTGAGAGGCATGGCTGTCAATATTTAACGCTTTTTGGCCGAAAAAATAATAATATAGATTTTTGGCTTATTTAATTGGCATAGTAAGGCAATTTGATTTCGTAAAATGTATTATAAAATATTTTCGGGCCAAAAAAGCGGAAGTTTTTGGCAGCTATCCTAAAAGGGATAAAACTGTCTTGTCGTCACTTTTCTGTGTTACACTGGAATCTTCCTTTACGTGAAACATATATTTTTCTACTTGATGTTGCCCGCTTCCGTTAACTCTCTTCTTAATTATTTTTTGTGAATTTCTTCAAGAAAACGGGGTTTTTTTTCTATGTCCGACTGTAATTCTTCATCCTCTTACTGCCTACTATCATCCCTTTGAATTTGTCGGTCAATTTTCGCAAAATACTGTATAGAGAACGTCATTAAAAAATACTGGCTAATTAAATGAATGTAAAATAGAGAAAAACTAGTTGGATGTGTCAATCCCAAAACTTTCTTCTATCTCATAAGTACATTTTAATATTAAAAAACAAAAAAAACAAAACAAACGTGGTGACCCCAAAGTTACCCACTCTCGAATTTCCTCGAACATTTGACCTAGCCTAATGAGATTCTGGTATCCGAAAAGCCTAAACGCAAAATTTAATTCTGAGAAAATGAGCTTAGTAGTGCCTCATATTGGGTAATTTATACTAAAACCTAATAAGCATCTATTTATGTCAAGACCTAACAATCTGAAATTTGATGGAAATTCGTCCATTAGTTCTTGAGATATAGTTATAACAAAAAATTTGCAAAACGTAGCACAGCAACACCATATCTTGGACAATTTATTCCAAAACGTAAAAAAGCGTCTAATTATGTTATGGTGTAAAAGAATCTGAAGTTTAATGAAATTCTGTGCATTAGTCCTTGAGATATAGCTAGTTAAAAAGAAACCGTGTAAAATATAGCACAGCAGCACCATTAGTTGAAGGATTTATAACAAAACATAGTCATCGTGTAATTTTGGTTATATGTCATTTTGTAACATAATCTGAAGTTTGATGAAATTCTGTGCTTTGGTTGTTGAGATATAACGATCGGAAAAATCGTGCAAAATGCAGCATAGCTGCACCACCTGTTGCAAGGTTAATACCAAAATCTAATCAGCGTCTAATTATGTTATATATTCTAGCGTAACAGAATCTAAAATTTGATTAAGTTCTCTGCATTAGTTCTTGAGATATAGTTATCGCAAAAATCGTGCAAAAAGTAGTATAGCAGTGCCACCTATAGGGCAGTTCACACCAAAACCTTATCAGCGGCTATGTATCTCAAGGTATCGCGGAATCTGAAGTTTGGTGAAATTCTGTGCATTTGTTCTTGAGATATAGCTATCATGAAAATCATGAAAAACGTGGCATAGCAGCGCCACCTGCTGGCCAATTTACACCAAAGCTTAATCAGCGTCTATGTATATCATGGGGTCACAGAATCTGAAGTTTGGGGAAATTCTGTGCATTAGTTCTTGAGATATAGCAATCTTGAAAATCATGAAAAATGTAGTATAGCAGCGCCACCTGCCGGCCAATTTTCACCAAAAACCAATAGGCACTAATTCATATCAAGGTCTAACTGAATATAAAATTTTATTAAATTTCGAGCATTAATTCTTGAGATAGAGCGCCCACAAATTTTTTGTCACATACAGACGGACAGACTCACAGACAGACACACAGACTCACAGACAGACGGACAGACTCACAGACAGACATTTTCTAAAAATAGTCAAAACGTGTTCAGGACCTTCTAAAACGTATAAATCCGTCGAAAACCGGAAGTCGAAAATTTTCATGAATCCAATACTTTCTTCTTGTAAAGATAGAAGAAAGTAAAAATGAAAATGATATTTTATTTTTTACGCATCTTATTACAACAGAGCAAGTAAATAAAATATCGCGGCTAGAAACTTCTACGCATTTTTACAATCATATATGCACATTCGAATAAAGAAATTAACAGGTAAATAACCGAGTGTCCGACAATGTCCGAGGGTTGCTATTTATAATTTTGTCCTAGTCAGGAAAACACAACTATTTATGATCGACATTGGATTTATTATTTTTTTAAATATTCTTTATGAAGATCGATACACTTTTGCATGGGTTTAAACCAATTTTTGAAGTGCTGTTTCTACTTCCATGCAAGTAACTCCAAAACATGGGTTTTGAATGCATCAACAACTTCTTGGGGTGTCGAAAATCGTTGTCTACTTAATTTATTTTTGCTGTGTGGAAATAAAAAAAGTCATTGGCTGCTAAATCAGGGCTGTAAGATGGATGATCCATCAATTTGATATTTTTGCCTTTCAGAAATTTCTTTGTTTGAGCCGATGTGAGAGAAATCGCATTGTCATGATGAAGAATTATTCCCATTTTCTTGTGCTTTTTTCCGACGTCTGGAAAACAAATGGACGCGTGTATCATTCATAAATGAAAACCTGCGTTACTCTAATGCTACTATCGCCACTTGACCACAAATGCTGAAGAAACAGGCAACCAATAGTTTAATGTGCTTCTTCCTTGAACAAATTGTGTTGATTTGGCTCATCTTGGAAGAACCATAATGTCGATTGCTATTTTATTTCCGGCTCATATGCATAGATCGAAGATTTGTCACCTATGTAGATGCTATACACAGCCTTTGAGGAACCTTGAACTTATTTTTTAACATTTATTTGCACCATTCGACACTAGCCTTCTTTTAAGGGTTTGTCTGATTATGCGAGATTCAAAGCAATCATTTTTTACTCGAAAATATTCATGTAATATCTTATTGATGCTTGTCATACTAATAGCTAACGATTACTTAATCCAACGGTATGTTTTATGAAGATCTTGGTTTACCAATTTACGAGCAGCATCGATATTTTCTTGCACAACAACCGATTTTGAACGCCCTCTTGTCTTTACAATCTACGTCGAAGGTTGTGAAAAATAATCGTACAAGAATGTTCACCAGTCAGTCCCACTTTTTTTCACAAGATGCATTTTTCAATTTATTATAAAAAAACACAAATCAAGCTAAAATAGCAAATAGTTCTAAAGAATTTATAGATAAAATATCAAAGTGTCAGCTGAAATCATCTGCAATTATTTAATAACAGTTCCTCTTAACAAGACCAGAAATATAAATAGCAACCTTCGTACATGATTCTTACGATACCGTCACTTTTCCAACTGAAATACAGTAAAACCCCGATAATTTGGCCTTTTAAAGTGCCTTTTTTTAATCGTTGCTTATTTAACAAGATTTTTAATAAAAAAAATACTTTTATTTCAGTAGAAACAAACTTTTTAATTCTTTAAATATTATAAAACATTGGCACGTTCTTCTGTAACAAAAACATTTTATTCATTCATTTTTTGCAAAAGCCTTTCAATTTTTTTTAGCTGCAAGATGTGAAATTTTTTTTAGCAAACCTTTTTTAGAGTTCCAGTTCTTTTTTTATTCATAGTTTAAGCTAACATTTTTTCGCTTTGATGCATTACACATCTGAAGAACTAGTATTGTTTTGAATTCCTTTGTAGATTGTTTATATAAAAATTTTATTTTAAAAAAATGCTAACATAAAATATATTAAGTACAAAAGGTACTAACAAAATGTTTTATTTTTTACGATATATAGAAGTTTTAACTTGGAAGTAAATTTGGAAGTAATTTAAATAAGAAATTTAACTGAACTATGAAACAGATTAAAATGGAAACTTAAGATGCTGAACGCGTTTGTTTTGTGACAGCAGGATTCGTACAGGTACCGTTATTTTTCCAGGTGAAATACCAGTATTTTTATTAATTAATAATTGGATTTTGTTCAAGCGCGTGAAATTTGCTTAATTTAAAAAAATGTTTACTATGAAAAAATACTGGTGCTATAAAAATTTCTGGTATGAAAATTTCAGGAACTGTACGAACCTTGTTATAGGATTTTACTCAAAAGGACAAATTAAAGAGAATTAAAACAAAATGTTTGTCATGCCACATTCTTATTCTGTTAACCCCTTAACTGTTTAATTCTTTTCTGTTCAATAAATTGAAAATATCGGACTCACACCACTATTATTTAAATAAAACATTCGTAAAATTTAGTTTAAACATTCCCACCTTTCAATAGTATGAAAATTTTCTTTAAAATAATAGTGGTGTCAAAAAGCTTTAAATGATGAAATAAGCAAATTCGTCTTTTCCGAACTACTTTCGGGCAAGCCAGTTAAGGAATTAACCCATTAGCACCAGAATTATTTTCTTCGTTAGAATTAGAAATTTAGATTTCCGGCCACTTTAAAATGAAGAGTAACTTTTATCTCATTTCATTAAGGAATTTATCTCATGAAGGAAAACATAAAGTATACATATGTTTTCTTAATTACCGGTGTGAAAAGCGTTTCTTTGTCATTAAGTCTACTGATCTAAAAATATGGCACTATACGTTAATAGGTTAAATGGTAATAAATTTTAATAAATATACGGATAAAAAGAAAATTTTCCAGTTAAACTGATAGCATTGAGCTCTCAGGCTATGCACACTAATTGTATATTACAGCTTTATTTTTAAGGAATAATGGCCTTCGAAAAACAAATGAAGGGGGATGTGGTTAGCTCCCACATTTTCCTTCTTTATATTTAATCATTCAACCCTCAAAACTAATCATCGATACGCTTTATCTTTTAATAAACCTATGTCCAAAATTCGAAGCAAGTCTCATAATTCTGTATAAAAAAAGATTTATATAAATCAAAATGAGATATTTCTTTTTCTCCTCTTTATGTTTAACTATTAAACCCCCAAAAGTATATTAGCCTTATCAGAAAGAAAGTATATCCAAAATTTAAAGCAAATCTGACATTTTTCCAAATATAAACATTTATATAATTCAATAGGAGTTATCCTGCGTACCTTTATTTATACTTAAACATCAAAACTCCAAAACTTTTCAGAGATTCGCCTTATCAGAAAGAAAATATATAAAAAAAATTAAAGTAAATGGGATAATTCTGCGTAAAAACTGATTTACCTATTTTAAGGAGGGGATGTAATCGCCCGTTCCCACCCCCTTTATACATAGTAAAGTAATCCCACAAATAATGAGGGAAGCGGCTTATAAGTATGAATATATATATACAAAAATTGAAGCAAATTGGTCATTTCTTCATGAAAAATAATTCATTTAAATTAAGAGAGATAATCCGCTTGATGCCTTCTTTATACTTATATATAAAAAAAAAACCATTCAAATGCCAAAAAAATCCTTTTTCATAAAATATCACATTTCGAAAAAGCAGATTTCTTTTTAACAACCGTGATATCTATACTAATAAAAGAACAAAACGCTCTGTCTGTCTGTGTGTGTGTGTGTGTCTGTGTGTCTGCGATGACTAGCAAAATCTAAAGCACGTACGAAGCTCAACATTTTTTTGAGAGTAGCCCAATGTCTCACCTGATGCACCTGAAGCTCAGAATTTCAAAATTCTATTTATTAACTGAGTAATTAATTAAATTCCAAAGCTCACTCTCATAAAAAATCGCCTTTTTTCGCTTTTTTTCCATTTCATTTTCTTATGGTTGATTGGTTGCATAAAATTTTCGCAGAAATAATTAAAAAAGCTGGGACAGACCTTTAAAATTCATAGACTAGCAAACTGTCAGTTTAAATGAGGATTTTTTTTTTAATCGCAGCTGCTGTACACCATGGAGAAAAAGATAGGTGAAGGCGAAATAAACCGAAAAAAGGTTTGCAACATGGAGTAAGAAGTGTCTTACTCCGTGGTTTGCAATATTAAACCATTTATCGCTGAAATTTTAATGTCTCAAATAAAAGCACGAGGAAGGAATTTTGTATTAACAAAACGAATTGAAAGAAACGAATTACAGCTGAAGCATATTTTACGAAGAAATAGTAAATTTTTAAAATGGTTTTTTTCTATTATATTATTTAGGTTAAAATTAGGTTAAAGTTAAATTGCATTTATGTTATGGTTAGAATAAGGATATGTTACAATAAAGTGAATACATTTAGGCTAGGTTACATTTCTGTAATATTTAATTTACGGTAGGGTACTGTTAAGTCGCTGTTAGGTTACAGACAGGTTCTGGTTACGGTATAAAAGTTTAAGGTTAGGAATTTATACACAGTGTGAACCTATACGCAAGATTTGATTAAAAATAACACTTACTTTTGTTAAATAGCTCTGAAATTATAGTACTATATACCAACTTTTTAGCTACCATCGTGTATCGATTTCATTCATGGTATAGTCGGATTTAAGAGTGATATAATTAGTTTGAAATTCAAAATATTTCACTTGGGATTTGTATGTGAAAATAATAATTAGTTACGTGACTTAACAATGATTTTTACGGGTAAATATCAACTTTTTTACACGAAAATCATGCAATCGTTGGATACATATTCCCTCCCGCGTTTTTCATTGCTCATTTTGAGTATTTTTAGAGCTTAATATTAGTTGGTTTTAAAACCGATTTTTCACACAGTCAGTGGCTACGTATTTCAGACAATGCATTTCTGCATGTAACGAGTTAATGATAAAATCATACAAATTTCAAGTTCGTTTAATATTGTTAATACGGACCCGGGCAACGCCGGGCGGGTCAGCTAGTATATATATATATATATATATATATATATATATATATATTGTAGCAAAAACTTTTTTATAGTTGAAAAGATAACTGCCTATGTTAACTATAACAACTAATTTATTTTATTCATGATTAAAGTTATGAGTTCATATCCTAATTTGATTATCAGGATCCGTAGAGACGCATACTTTTTGCCTCCACTACTTTCAACTAGTAAAAATTCCTTTATTTAAACGCATAATTTTACAATTAAATAAAATTAATATTACAATTCGAAATATTTATTCTAAAATATATTTCTGAGAAACATTTATATAGTTTTTAGTAAACTGAATTCTATTCAATTGAATTTCAAAAATAATGATTATTTCTGTAAATTATTACAAATGACTCTGGTAAAACGAAAAAAAAAAATGCAAATACTACTGAGTTAAAATACTGCATTTGCGTTTCTAAAATACAGAACAGTACATTTAGCATAAGAATGCATAATCTTCGAAATTTTTTAAATATGTATTTTATAAAAAAAATTCCAAAAATACCATACAATTCTTTATAAAATGAAAAATAACATAAATGTAAAACGACGGGTGACAGAAAAAAATAACATTCATATGCCTAAATTATTATTATTTAGGTATTACTATGAATAATATTAGATGATTATTTATAATATATCACAATTCCGGCAAAAGCAGATTCTCTTTTCACAGCAGTGATGCTTTTGCGTTAACCATAACAATTAATTTATTTTATCCTCGATTGAAAGTTTCAGTCAACATTCTAACTTGTTTATCAGGATGTGTAGAGGTGGATATTTTTGAGTTATTTTCTACTAGTAAAAATTCCTTTGTTTAATCGCATACTTTTACAATTAAATAAAAATAATATAACGATTCGAATTATTTGTTCGGAAAAACACTTCTCGGTAATATTTATATAGATTTTAATATACTGAATTTTATTCTGTTAAATCTAGACAATTTATTTTACAAAATGTCCTAAATACAACAGTGTTCGAAAAATATTTTTCATTATTTTTTCACCCGTAACACATGTTTTGGATATTTATTTCTAGTCCACCGGATATATACGTGACAGGAAATACATCACAGGGGATGAGGTGATGATGGATTGCACTTTTGTCGTTTCTGCTTTCATGACAGTGGTTTTACTTGCAGAAAATATATTGCATTTATTCTTGAGAATGTATCTTTTTTTGAAGTATTTAATGCTCAAATGTAAACAAATTCAAGAAATATGATTTTTTCTTAAGTATTCCCACTAGATTTCACATACATTTTGAAGATTAATTATAAAAAAATATATATTAATAATTTAAGAGAAAATATGAAGTGAAATTGATACAAAAGTATCTGTTAATAATTTAAGAGAAAATATGAAGTGAAATTGATATAATTAAAGCGTATAAAATGGTTTTTCTGGAAAAAAAAGAAAGGTATATCTGAAGTTAAAACATACCTTTCAAAAATTAGCTTATTAACCCTTTCCGGCGCAGACAAATTCTGTTCCTAAAATGAGAAATTGTTGACTGACACCGGAATTTACAAAAAACTTTTTTAGAAATTAAGAATTTCCTGATTTAAGCTGTCATTGTAAAGGTAAAATTTTACTAAAATATTATTGGTGCCGTTTATAAATTTGGAATTAAAATTAGGTGTTGCCAGAGGGGTAACACTGCGCCGGAAAGGGTTAACCGCTTTCCCGTTTTGCCCGTACGTCGTACGTGCAACGTGTTTTAGCCAATTATGATTTGTCCGTACCATCTGCAATATTCATACTCTAATCATAATTTATTCTTCCCACCAGTAAAATTTTGCTGTAAATTTTTTAATATTTAATCTGAGGGTTTTTTTCTTTTTTTTTTTTTTTTTTTTTTAATTCAATTAGGCGAAAATTTTTGTTTTCTAAAAATGGTGATAAAAGATTAAAAATTCTTTAAAAGACATGAAAAATAGAAATTATTTTTTTTTCAAAAATGCTGATCAGTTAAGTTTTTAGCACGAAGTGCTGCCCCGAAAGTTTCGTATCCGATCCGAAACGAAAAGTTTTATTATAAATAAATATTAAATCTGAAACAAAATCGTTAAAAAAATTTATTGAGTCGAAATCGGTTCCAAAATCCATCAAATAATTTTTAATATATTGCATCTTTAGTAAAATCAGAGTCACTTGGAAATCAAATCTAATCCGAAACAAGAAAAAATAGATTTTACTACAAGTATGACATTATTGTTTATGAATATTTGATTACAGATCGATAGATTGATACATCAATACACACACCTACAATTAAAATAAGAGTATGTTTACAGGGATGTAAATATCTAGCCGCCATTGGGCAGTTCCTCACCACTAAATTTTATTCGTTATTTTTTTGTAAGAACGCTAATAAAATTTAAGGAAAGAAAAACTATTAAAATTTAGTAGCATGAGACTACCCGCTGGCATCTATATTTTTTACAACTGTATATATACACTGACGGAAAAAAAATCCCAACACCAAGAAAGACTTGCGTTAGCTAAACGAAATTTTGTAGGCGTGTTTATACATCTGAAAGATGACATTGATTTAAATTTCATGCTTCGCATATAAGTGTGGCGCTAGTAGCGCCACTCACAACTTTAAAATCAGGTTTGCTTTAAATGCATGCTGTAAAGTTCGTGAGCATTATTTATCTTCAAAAATTGACGAATTGAGTTGAGGTTGATCATGAATGCCTTTAAGAAGACGAAGAAGCTATTATCATCAGCTCCCGAGTTGGAAAGAGGTCGTAAAGTAGGGCTACAAGAAAGTGGATTTTCTTTCCGCGATTTTGCAGAAAGACTTGGACGGAATGTATCCACTGTGCATGATTGTTGAGAGTAGTGGTCAAGGGATGGTACTGCTACAAGAAGACCAGGTTCCGGGTGAACACGTGACACTACTGAGAGCGAAAACCGTCGTATTCGGCGTACGGCTGTGGCGCGTCGTACTGCGTCTGCGACAGAAATTCAAGCTACAGTTGGTACCCCAGTGACACAATGAACTGTTAGAAATCGGTTACTTCAAGGACAGCTCGATGCAAGGCATGCATTCCACTGACTCTAAGTCATTGCCGTTTGCGACGTCAATGGTGTCAAGTCAGAGCTCAATGGAGGATGGAGTAGAGATTTGTTGTGTTTTTTGATGAAAGCAGGTTCTGCCTTGGTGCCAATGAAGGCCATGTGCTGGTCAGAAGGAGGCCAGGGGAACGTCTGCAACCAAACTGTCTATGGTCTAAACACACTGGACCTACAATCTGAGGTCATGGTCTAGGGAGCTATTTCCTACGACAGCAGAAGCACTCTCGTGGTTCTCCCAGCCACACTGACTGCAAATGTGTACGTCAGTCTGGTAATTCAGCCTGTAGTGCTGCCATTCAAGAAAAGCATTCAAGAGGGTTTTTCAGTAGGATAACGCTCGCCCTCATGCCGCTGTTGTAACGCAACACGCACTACAGAATGCCAACATGTTACCTTGGCCAGCGAGATCACTAGATCTGTCTCCCATTGAGCGCGTATGGGATATCAATTGATGAGAACTCCAATGTCATCCCTAGCCAGCATTGAACATCACGTATTGACAAAGCTTGTACAATAAGCATGGAACTCCATACCACAAAGTGACATTCGGCACCTGTATGACACAATGCATGCACGTGTGCAGGCTTGCATTCGAAATTCTGGAGATTATAGCGACTATTAATGTAACGGCATTTCATCTTTGAGATGCATTTTATTGACTTTAAATTAACCTGTGATCTCGAAAATCTAATCAATTAAACATGTTAATTAGACAAATGCACTGTTCAAATTTCTTTCTTGGTGTTGGGATTTTTTTTCCGTCAGTGTATATATATACAATCCATATATTGTGTGGCTGTGTCTCTCAAGCTTGGGTAATAAAATTTTATTGCTATTTTAATATATATTACACACAAGTTTAATTCGGCTGTATATTTTTTGAATGAGTTATATGCTGTTTACTGTGGCGTCGGGTCCGGTGGGGGAGTGTTATGATATCAAATGTTTTTGCACATTTAATTTTTTACATTGTGACACTCTAATCGAAAACCACTGCCACTACATATAATAGTCTTTTTGCATATTCATTCAGATATATTGCTGTGTTTTTAAAACTGCCTACCGCTGATGAGATTCACAGCTTCTTTATTTTGTTTTTCTTGTTCGAATTTTATCTCCTTTAATGTTTATTTGTCTGACTTCAGTTTTATAACGGCATGGGACTCTGGATCTGCCGATACACTTTAATCATTAAGTGCTATATATATATATATACATATATATATGTACATGTGTGTTTGCGCATATAAATACTTATTTATATTTATACATATTTAGATATAGAATTTGAACGTTTCTAAAATAAAAATTTTGAGAGGACTACTGATGACAGCCATCAAGTCATGATATCTGGAAAAAAGAGAAAAAGGCATTTTTTTTAAATAAACGAAAAACGAAAATGAAAAGTTATGTATCAGATTTAGTTTATGAAACTCGTTCAAACAGTAATAAAAATTTTAAGCAATTTCGTTTTTTTCAGTGCAATGAAATATGTTCTGCAATTTGCAGTTTTATGAAGTACATAAAAATGCAAATTACAGAACGTATAACTCTGGAAAAATCTGTTTTCTTAGTTGCAGTATATATACGGATTTTTTTCTCCTCGAACTGTCGTCTATATGACATCTATAATTTATGCACACTACATGATACATTAACCGTTTGATTACGTAGGGATGGTAATTTTCCGCGTTTTTGCCTACCAGTATGATTTTATAGAAAATGTTATTTTACTCAATCGAAAATTGGTTTAACAGATCAATATTTTCTCTAGTATTATACTGGTATGTAAAAACGCGGAAAAATCTCATCCCTAATTACGGGACTGGGACATATGTCCTGCCAGTGATTATTCTTTTGTTCTATCTGCACCACTTTCCGAAAAAATCTCTGTTGTAAACCTTGTACTAGGATACTTTTGTGAATAATCTAATTTTCCACATTATGGTGCGAGTGTCTATGACCACAATTGCCAGTCTAGACCGTAATCAAAAGGTTAAACAATATTAAATTTTACTATGCATACTGTGCTACAAAATACACCTAAATTTATTTTCTATCATAATCAATCCTGTATCTAAAATTTTGTGTATCTGTATAACGGCGAGTGGTCAGGGAAAAACACAGTCAAAAAGGGTGTTATATATCCGCCTCGTGTTCAAGAGAAATTCGCCTTTTTTTATATCCATTATGTTATTTGATGTATTTTCTATAAGATAAACTTTTCTACCAAAAATTGAACCGACTTCAAAAGCTACTGCAAAGAGAAAAATAACTTTTTTACAGAATAGTATTAAGAAATTAAATTAAGAGCGTAGTATTTTATTTATGTAGATTAATTTGATTTTTTGAAGTCGGTGCCAGCCAAGCCAAGTTACATGTAATTTTCCAATAGACACGCATCCAAGTATCTACGAGTTTTTTTACGATTTAATATTTAGTTAAAAATTTAACTTTATTATTTTACGATTTGCATTGGATAATTAATTTTAATTTTGAACTTGGCTTGGCTGGCACCGACTTCAAAAAATCAAATTAATCTACATAAATATAATAATACGCATGATAAATACTACGCTCTTAATTTAATTTCTTAATACTATTCTGTAAAAAAATTATTTTTATCTTTGCAGTAGCTTTTGAAGTCGGTTCAATTTTTGGTAGAAAAGTTTATTTTTCTCTTTTTAGTTAGAAGTTAACGATTTTTTGAAGTCAGTTAATAAAAACTATAATACGGGAAAAATCACTGTAAACCATACACGTATGTCAGGAGTGGGGTTCGAACCCACGAACTCTTTCAAGAACCAGAAATCAAATCTGCTGTCTGAACCGCTCAGCCACCTGACTGCACTCCATTCGGCGAGCTTAGTCATCGTCCTTGTTACTTTAAGTTTGCGAGAAATCACTAATTTTATTAGTTTTTAGTTAATTACTAAAAAAGTACTGAACCAATTTCAATGAAATGGAAGTAGTACAAATGGAAGAGTAGCCTCTTTCATTTAACACAAAAAACAAATTAATCGGTTGGATAGTTTCGGAGTAATCGGTGAACATACATAGAAAAAAAATACATTCGCGCCGAATTGATAACATCCTCTCCTTTTTTGAAGTCACTTAAAAAAATATATAACACGGAATTTTTTTTGTATATTATACACATATGTCAGGAGTGAGGTTCGAACCGACACTCTCTTTCAAAACCAGAGATTAAATCTGGTGCCTTAGACCGCTCGGCTGCCCGGACTTCATTCCTTTCAGAGAACTTATTCAATGTGATGTTACTTTTCGCAAGTCTATTCTCTTTTTGAGTACTCTTTCACTGATAAAGTATTGAGTTAATAAAAAAATCTCTGATACTCTGTGGTAACGGTTAAATACAAAATATTCCTAATAGCATAATTAGTATTTAACTTGTTAAATATATATTTAAAAATTATAATACGGAAAAGATTATTGTATACACCTACGTCAGGAGTGGGGCTCGAACCCACGCTGCCTTTTGAAAACCAGATCTTAAATCAAGCGCCTTAGACCGCTCGGCCATCCTGGCATCGGTAAGTTTATTTGATATCCATATTACTACTGATTTGCGAGAAATCACTAATTTTATTAGTTTTTGCCTAATTACTAAAAAAGTACTGAACCAATTTCTATGAAACGGAAGTGGTACCAATTCGAGAGCAAGCGCTCTCATTTAACACCAAAATCAAGTTAATTGGTTGGATAATTTCGGAGTAATCGGTGACCATACAAAAAAAAAATACATACGCGTTGAATTGATAACCTCCTCTCCTTTTTGGAAGTCGGTTAAAAATACTGGTAGTTCCCTTTTTTTCTTGACTGTGTTTTTTCCGGACCATTCCTGACCCTGATTTGGCAATGCACCGCAGTGATCCATATCATAAAGGTGGTAAAAATTTAGGCGCAGCTGGCAGTACGTAACCACTAACTTTATTGCGTTAGTTTTCGTCTAATGTTGCATGTAAAATACTTAAAGAGTGTAATTAAATTTTAAGCGAAGAAAACTTTATAATTTTAGCGGTGCTGTTGCTGGCGTCTAGATTTTTGCACTCCTGCATATAATTTTCTTTTTCTTTGATGTATCGTAAAATTACTAAACTTATCCGTACCTTTCATCAGAGCATTGGCTGCTTCGCTTCAGCCAGAGTTTGTAGATTAATTTTAACATGAATAAGTTTTGTTCATGTTTTGTAAAAGATAGTTGCTCTCACCTACCGCCTGGACAGAGTTTCTGTTTCTGAGCCCCTGCGTGTTGGGGAGATAACCCAGGTCGATCTTAGTCTAAGCTGGATCTCTTAAAAGACGATCTTGCTTTACTCTGACCTATAAACTTTACCACGAAAGGTATCCTTATGTAATGAAATTCTTTTGTCACTTTGAACTTACTATAAATTTTGAACGTGTTTGTTTGAATTTGTTTGAAGCAACGTAACTATTAAAATGTCTCAAAAGGGATTTCTCTACGTGGATACTCATGCAATTCTTTTCTCCTTCAAAGTAAACGAGCTGTAAATGCTATGCACTTCACCTTCAATATCGAACATTTTATAATGAATCTCAATAATGTATGAAAATCGCATGATACTAACTTTTTTTAAATGGACTTCTCAAAAGAAAGGTATTAAATTTCGAAAAACAACTATATCAGACTAAAAAACGATTTTCCATTCTCTATAGTGTTTTAAATATTGATTTCATCATAGGGAAATAAATCCTTTTACGGTACAATGATTTTTTGCTTTTTAAAAATGTTAAATTCAGATTTTGATTTCCCAAATTGCATGCATATTAGCAGGAAGTTTTGTATTTTGAAAGTTGACTAAAATTATCTAATTGTGACAAATTTGACTGGAAAAATTCGTGGCCAATCCCCCACAAAGTAGACCAGCTCCCATTTACATGAATAACTGAATTTTTAAAGGGATGCGGAACTGTCTTAAATTTAGGGAAGTGATGACAGCAAAAAATCTCTCTGTTAAACCCTTGAAGGGCACCGGTATATTATATATACCAGTTAATTTTAATTCCCATATGCCCCATTGGCAATGGAATTTTAGTAGTAAGATTTGCATTTTACAATGTACGCGAAAACCAGCGTTTGCTTTCTGTCATATAAATTTTTTGTGAATCCCGGTGTCAATCAATCATTTGAACATTTTAGGAACAGAAGTGCTTTGCCCCTCAAGGGGTTGTAGAAATTAGGTACTACTCAAAGGCGAACCACGCACAACATTTTACCATTCTCGAATCTTATTTTCTTTGATTGGTTAAAAGTTGAGAAACCCAGAAAAGATATTTGTAGATTTAACTGTTTAAATATTATTATTTTTTGAAAAGTAACGTTTTCTCTATAATCTACAATTTAAGTCATTTAAGAATTCTTACAAAATAAATACAGTCGAGTCTCTCTATAACGAAACTCCATACATCGAATTTCTCTATATAACGAATTTTTAGTAGGAACGGTCCCCTTTTAGCATGATTACATTAAAATCAGTCTCTATATAACGAAATATCTATCTCCATATAACGAATTTTTTCATAAATTGGTCTTAATTTATTCAGTTTTAAAAAAAGCTTCGAAATCATATGGAATCAATTTTCCATCACTTATTTTTGATTTATCGTTCAGTGCTGAGTTTTTTTAAATATTACTTCTCTCCTTGTTCTTTAAATCCAACGAGTTCATCCCACCTCCCACACACCTTTCAACATCCTTCTCAAAACAGAGTCATTTGGATTGTTACAATATAAGAGAGGAATCAATAAGAGGCACACAAGAGAGGCTTTCAAATGGAGGAAAATGTTAACTACAATTTTTCATTCCTTGCTAAAATTTGAGCATTTTTTTGAGAGCGTAACAACTTAAAAATCAAAACAACAAAAAATTACAGATTTCTTCGTCTGAAGTCTTCCTCATTTGATTTTTAAGCTTTCAAATAAATGTCTATACTCTTTTTTTAAACTGCTTAAATGATTAAGAAACAAAATGTTAGGATAATATTTACTTTTAAACATTTCAAATCCTTAATTAAAAAAATCAAAAGTAATATTTGTTCAAAATTTATACATTAAATACGATTTTTAACATCATTCTCTATACATCGAATTTCTCTATATAACGAGTTTTTTACTGGAACGATGGATTTCGTTATATAGAGACTCCACTGTAGTTATGTAATTTACTAAATTATCTTTATGTATTCGGCCATTTAAAATTTATATTCAAAATTTTAAATTTTTAAATGAATAATTCTCAGTATTATTGGATTTTTCTAAAATTCATTTTAATTGATGTGTATTTAATTATTTATGTATTCTTATAATTCTATTTGAGTATATGATTTTTAAACCTTTCGAGACTGCATCTTTTTCACATACTTAGCGAAGTTTGTATTACAAATGCTCTTGCATTACTTATGAAGTACCAAAAAGAATTTAATTAAAAAGTACAAATATTATCTTCATTTGTTAATGCTGATAAAAAGATGCATGCGTTTTCTGTCGGTGCATACATCATGGCGTATTCATCAACAGGCCTCAAGGGGTAAATAATAGTGTGGCAGTTGTAAACAGATAGTGTAGCGAAAAGATTACCACTTTGCAATAAATTTGTAGCATTTTTTGGCAAGGAAAGCTAATATTTCTACTTGCTTGCTAAGAATTAGCAGTACTTTAGCCATGATCGAACTAAATTTTCTACATTTCTGCTGTTAATCCGCAGTAAATTTGATACTGTAAGAGATTAACTTGCAGGACTGCAAGTTCAAAATGTGGGGGCTTCAAAGTTTACGTTATCTTGCTGCAGTCTTGTTATAAATTTTCAGTTTTGTCATGCTGAACTTGCGGCAACTTTGCATGTTTGGAAAGAAATATTTACAAATTTTCTGCAAACTAAAACTACTAGGCGGGCAAAATTTCTCTCTTTATCTTTTAAAATTTGGTTAATATGAAGATGTTAAAGTACACCTTATTTCATTTTAACAGTATGCAACAAGTCACAAGTTAAGAATATATGTATTTTTTAACTTTGTATTTTGCTCTCCTCTATAGCTCTCTGATATTGTGCGAGAGATCTCTAGTTCAAACACAGGCAGCGGTATCTGCTATTCATTATAAACTCCTATGACAAAATTAATGACTCAAAAGTTTGTGAAGAAATTTATAAGATTTAAAACCATGGTTTTCTATTATTTTCTATATTAATTAATGAAAATTGTTTTAGTCACATTTTGGATATATTTTTAATGATTTTTAGATTATAAATATGTAAAGTTTATGATGCTGAACATGATTCTGGAAAAGGTTTACTTTTATTATGCATTTAAATATTTATACTTTATGTTTAGAACAAATAATACAGTTTAATATATATAAAATATTACACATTAAAATTCACAAAAAATACAAATAACCATAAACAGATTTATTAAAAATTTGATATGTTTGACACAATACGGTATTTTTTTACATAATGATGCGTTAACATTTATATGCATGTATACACGTATAAATATATATATATATATATATATTGTATGATTTAAGAAATAATTAAATTTTCTCATTGTAAAAACTGTTAGAATATTTTTTAAACATCGCATTCGTTTGAAAAATATTTATTTGCCACACTCTAAAAATATGAAATGAAGCTGTTTAAAATAATGTACCGTAATAATATACATAAGCTCATATATGTAAATAAACTTCATTACTAATTTTTAAGTCTAAAAATTTGCAACTTTCCATTTATTCCAGAACAAATATATTACCTCTGACAATAATGTTCGGTGAATAGTCCTGTAGCATTAATGTAGATGAAATATTAACGAAAGTTACCATACCACCCTTCAAAATAGTCATCTTCTATAGCTATGCACCGCTGAGATCTGCTATATATGTCCTGGGAAATTCACAAGAAGTTTTTTTGGGGATGAAGTTCATAAGCGTCGTTACGTTTCGTTGGATGTCAGCAATATGGTCAAATCTCTTTCGAAGAGAGTTTGAGTCGTGGAAATAGGAAGAAGTCTGGAGGATTGAGATCTGGCGAATATGGTAGGTGTCCAATTTGCACCATCCCTCATGAATTTCTTTCGGTATTTTGCAAAGCTTAAAATCGAACTTTAAACTGATCTTTTATTCGTTCATTTTCCTGTTCTCAGTTAAGAAACAACAAACTGAACAAGTACTTAGTAATGCACGGAATTACACAAAACATAATAACATTTATATAACATTTTTTAATAAATATAAAATGTACCATATACCACCTATTTTGTAGGATTAAAGTTGACATTTAATGTTTTATTTTGGAATGAATTGAATAATTTAAAGTTTTTTCTCGGTTATTTAGATAATACGTTTATGCATAAAATAAATATATTTTTTACAACCAAATATTAAATTTTTTTTAATTTATAAAATTAGTTTATTTTTATTCTCTGTCTATTTTTGAAGTATTGCTCCTGGACTTTCGTATAATGGTGTTCCCCAAAAAGAAGGAAAGAAAGAAAAACTTTTTATTGTATTCTTTAAGAAATTATTTGAGATCTTTGTCCGGTATCGTTTCATAAATTTTAACATAAATACCGACTTTTATCGCATTAACTTCACACATATTTAGTTTGAATGTAAATACCTTAATAAAATGCATATTTTCAATATTCATTAATCTTTTCGATTTATCATATTATGAAAACTTAGAGAAGAGAAAGTATTTTTCAAGATGGAACACTATCTTTTGAAATGCTAATCAGTCTCACTAGTATAATCTTTAAATTTATGGAATCGAAATACAATAGAACTCGATATTTTATTAATCTTAGGATTCATTTTATATTCTGTTGATAGCGTTATTTAATTATAAATAGATAATATATTTTGAATGGCTTAGCTTTAATAAGAAATAATAAATTTGAATAGGAATTAAAATATCAATATTTATCATTTAAGCATAATATGATGTGATATTTTAATGTTCGAAGCTTATGGAAATGTCCGTTATATATGCATTAATACTTTTTGAATCTACTGTATTATGAAATTCATAAGAATAATAAAATTAACATAATAATTCTTAAGAAATTTCGAAAATAAATTTTGTAAGTCATACATTAAGCTTTTTTAAGAGTTTATTTTTTATATGAAAATTAAAATTATATTAATTTATCATGTACACATGATGCTCGGTAAAATTAACTGATAGTCGAAAAAGAGGTCTGCATAGAATGGAAGTTCAAGGCCCGAGCTCTGCCCAAAAGAAAATTATTTTGGCCCGTTACATACATTTGGCTCAATACAACCGCACAAGGCCATTCTAGTGTAATCACTTCAGACCTCATTTTTTATTTATGTATTTTTTTAAATGTTCCTGTTATGGTTTTATATTAACAACCTGATAACTAAGAAAGATTAAACAGCGCAAAAAATGGGTTTATTTTTGCACATATAACTTTATGATACATGGTGACTCAAAAAGTAAATTTTTTTTGTCAACTTCTTAATTTTTTTTCACAATTTTACTTTACAAAAACTCACAGCAGAAAGCATAAAATAAATATGTATTTAATAATTGTATATTACTAAAAGACTCTAGAAATAATATCTTAAAGCACAGTAAAATTATTTACGTTTTCATTTTTGTACATTTCATACATTTCTGCTGCAAAACATTTTTATATAACACGTAGCTCGGTAAAAAAGCGTTATAAGAAACAAAATGTTATTCTGTTTAGTTCTGCTATCTATTAGGCTCATTGATACCAATTTCTCTTTTTTAACATTATTTTCATACAAGTGAAAAAAAAATGTAAAGACGTGTATTCTATAGTATGCATCAGGTCTGAAGTTGTTAACTCTTTCCGGCGCAGTATGTTCACTCTTGGTGCACTTAATTTTAATTCCAAACTTGTAAACGGCACAAAGAATATTTTACTAAATTTTGCTTTTATAGTGAACGCTCGAATTCCGGGGGGGGGGGGGGGGGGGTTGATTTCTAAACAAGTCGTTTGCAAATTCCGGTGTCAATAATTTTTCATTTTACGAACAGAATTTGCCCGTGCCGGAAAGGGTTGAAGAAATGTCATGTGCTAATAAAAACAGAAACGAAAAATAAAAAATAAATTCGAGACATATTTCTCGTATACAGCACTGATAAGTTAATGGACTATTACTTAAATTACAGCATTCTTACCCTTCAAGGACTTTCAAGCACATTGTGTCAGAATTATTATGAAGTAGTAGTGGCTTTATTTCATATATATATATAGCGTTCAGTACTTTACTATATTTCTGATACTAAAAAAAAATTAAAATCTCCTGAAACCCCTAAGACGCACGAAACCTTGATTTTCTTTTTTAATAATAGTTATTTCTTTTCCGTTCAATAAATTGAAAATAACGGATTCACACCACTATTATTTAAGTAAAATGCTCATACATTTAATCTAAGCGAACAAGCTAGTAGTGTCATGGGCTTCCTAATTGCTGAGCAACATAACATCCAGACTATCAAGATACTGTGATTTTCAATGCAATGGGAGCTATAAAGATGTTTAAACGCGCCTTGTTGCCACAGAAAAAAGAGTATAAGAAAAAGGATACATAAAGAATTTACAATATAACTTAGTACAAAAAAAAGAAAGAAAAAGGAAAAAGAAAAGAAAAAATGTTCATTTGTTCACAGACTGAGCTAGCCAGTCCATAAAGGCGAAGAAAGCTACCGCAGGGAAAAACCGCCCCAATGTAAAAAAAGACCCCTTACAGAGACCATACATTAAGTTTAACAGAAAAAAATATGCAAAAACAGTAATAAATGCAAAAAACGCAAGAAGAAGGAAGTTTAACATTAACATTAAACAAAAAGAATAATCAAGTAAAAAAGGATATATACAATATTTACAACGAGGAGAGCTCAATATAACTAAAATAAAACGCAAGGATAATGGGGAAACAAAAATTAGAGTGCTCGTCGACCGCGTGGTCTGGTAACTCGAGAGTATAAAAACAAATGTAAAGTAATACAGACAAGTATAATAAAAATAGTAAAATGTAATAATAAAAATAAAGAGAGTTTTTTTAAGACTTATAACACGGACGGACAAACAGAAAACAAAGAGAAATAAGAATTTTATCTTAACGAAGACATTTATCTAAGTTTATGTTGAGTTGGTTAGCAAGTATATCAAATTCAGTTATAATTACAAGCAGTTTTTGTATAGGATCCTTATATTGTTTAGTTTTAGCGGAAATGTTTTTGATGCAGTTTATAAATTTAGTGACTTATATAATTTCTTTAAAATCCTTAAGAGTTTTGAAAATATCTTAACATTATTGTAATTAGCTTGAATATTGCTAAAATCTAAAGAGTTTGACATATTTTTCGGTTTATCCGGAGTTGACGAATTAGGCGTATTAACAGGTTGATCAGTTGAATTCAGAGTTTCTGAGCTATTGTTATGAGCCACAGAATTAGTTTTCTTAGTATAATTAAAATTTTTGAAGATATCAGTCAATAATTAGGATTCTGTGGTAACCCGGTTACTGACATTATTGTTAGGTTTTTTATTTGATTTATTTTCGAGTCTATATGGGTTTTTAGGGCATCCTCGGTAGGATGCAGGGTGAGCCAAACCGCAATTAGCACATTTGGGCGTAATACGCCCTTTATAAGTACATTGAGTACATAAGTGTAGTTCTCCACATTTAACGCATTTAGCGTCAAACCCGCATACCCCCGAGGCGTGCCCGTAACCCTGGCAACGGTAACATTGTTTAACACGCTGTTTGCTGGTAAAAGCTTCAATTTTAACTGCTAAATAGTGAATAGTCTTAATTTGATAAATTTCTTCAAGATTTTTGTAAGGTATGATATTTGCTATATAAATTGGCATGGGATTTCCGGTTTTACGGTTTTTAAGCATTGCTACTCTAATAGCCGTGAAGACGTAATCTTTTAAGCTACCAATAAATTAAATTGGTATCCGTATAACATGGGAGACATCTAATGCAAATTTTTTTGGACCTAAGTTCCCGAGGATCAAGATTAGTATATTTTTTGGCATTTTGGTCAAGCCAACGTTGAGTTTTTCTGAAATCATCTGAAGTTTTACAGTGAACAACAATACGATCACCTTTTAAGGCAATTTTAGGTTTTTCAGTATTTATCTCCGTAGTTTGTTTGGCTACAGTCGTCCAATTTTCAACAGTCTCCAAATAAAAGGGATTGACACTAGTTTTTGAGCTACCAGAACCGCTATCATTATTATCGGAAAAAGAATGTTTCATTTCGGAATTAGCAGTAAGAGTATTATCATTAAGATTATTTTCAAGTAGTGTAAAATCATCAGACAAGTTTTTTAAAGTTATTGTTAAAGGGGCATTGATGAAATCTCCTCAATATTTTTTACGTTTTATGCCATTTTTAACGGCAGTGAATAATTCATCTTTCATAGAAGTATTAGTGAGGATAGCATGACTAGTTTTTTTGTAAGTGATAGAACAAAAAAAGTCAAAAAGTCCAGAATCAAGTAAGTTATCAAAGGTTGGCTCCCTAAGCAAAGAAAATATTTCAAAACAGGCTCTCCTAGCCTCAGAAACATCATCCGGAGAGCTTGCATAGTTAGGTTTAACTTTCACGTCCTGGATATATGTATTCGCAAAGGCAAAGAAATTCTTAAGTATTTCAGCAGAGTGTTTTTCAAAACAGGAAGAAAATGAGTCAAATTTTGCTTTAAAATTCGTGGTAAGCTCACCGTTGGTGATCTTTTCCACAGTATCATCAATTATTTGCGTATTAGCGTAAGATGACATCATTCACAAGCATCAATTGAAGTTATTCTTACGAACTTCTTACAACCACTGAAAAACGCGTGAAAAACATCTTATTAGCAGCGGATCAGACAGACGTCTTACTCCGACAACAGACGAAACGAGAGTGATTTAATCTAAGCCAGGGCATGAAATTTCAGCTTAAAAGGTACTCGCCAGATTAAAATTTTTACTCACCACTATTTTACATTCATTCATACAGCAGCTTCAGTCCCTACACTTTCTTTCTTTCTAACCGATGACCAGGCCCCTACCTGACGAGTTTTCTCAGCTTAACGGGTTAGATACCTGGTATCGGGGCGGACGACCGCTTAATTGCCAGGTAGTGGCAATAAACTTTGCTTCGCATGCCATCATTTCTGCAGTATTTGCTTGTCGTTGAGCATACTTTGTTTCGCTTGTTAATTAATGGTACATCCTGATGTTTGAACTGCAAATGGCTTCGCAAGATGGTCTCGTAATTTAGAGCCTTGATCAGATGACGAGACCTTCACCTGGCAAGGCACCTCCAGAGGTATAATTGACAGGTAACTTGGAGGACTTTGCACCCACGACGGATTTTACATGCACCAGGCGCCATTAGCGTACATGATGGAATTTTAGCCGGTAAAGTGGGGACGATCTACGCAGACAAGTGCTGAAGTCGGCTGATTGTGGCTAACGGTTGCTGGACTGAGTAGGTTATTGCCTTTGTGAATGAACTGAGTTTGGCGCCGCACATCATTCCCACTCGCCGTGCCAGGTAAAATAGGGCTGGAGCTAATTTTTTTTGAGCCGAAACGGTGGCATGTTCTTAGCAGACAACAGGGGGGACAATTTTGAGGGAGATTTAGAAAAGTAAATAACCAGAAATAAAGAGGCCGAAATGCTAAGTAGAGCCAGAGAGGGAGAATTTTAGGGCCGAAAATGCAAGGCAGTCGAATCGCTGCTGATGGTGACGAGATCCCTCCTTTCTACCGTACCCCAAAAAAAGAAAAAGAGAAAAAAAAAGGTGCTCCATGGGCTGTCCCATTGGAGCGGGTCCGGTAGCTCGTGCGGACAGAGTCCCTACACTTGCGCAGCAAATGAAATATTTATGAAAAAAGTAATTTAAATAGACAATTGTTAAAAGGAGCTGTCTGTTAAACCCAGAATATTTTTATTTAAGAAAAATATGGGATATTTTTAAAATATGAACAGATGTAGTATGAAAAACTTTCTATTGATCGAAAAAAAATTGCAGAAATTGATAAAACGAAACAGATTTACTGCAAAATGAAAAAAATAACATTAACTCAATATCAGCTTTGGTATAAGAATTCAGTGGTTACAGAAATGCATAATAATGATAAGTTCCTGTACTATTAGCACTTCAGGTTTGTGTAGCACTGTTTTTCTGCACTGAAGTACCACTTATCAGTTGCAGCTGTAGGGTTAAACTCAGTCAGTGTGGGAAATTAACAGAAATTCTGAGCAAATCATTCATTGTCTTAGTCTTCAGAAAGTTCCTGCGTATGCTGTCTTAATTCTGTTGAGACAACTGAACCCTCTCTCACATGAAGCTGGGCTTACTGGTAAAACAGCACAAAATGATAGGATCAGGAGCAAATTGGGGAATCTTACTGAACATTTTTCAGAGTAAACCTTCTCCAGCATTTCTTTCAGTGTCAGTAATTGGAACATAAATTTAAATTCAGCCCACTCTGCCAATACAATATCTACTTTTTCATTAAAGAGATTTGGGTTCAAATACATTAAGAGCTTCTATATTTTTTCTGTCCCAAATTCAAGAATTTTTTCTTTTGGAGGCCAATCCATAGAGTTCCCCAACATTTTAAGAGATGAAATTTGCTCGCCAACCCTAAATATTTACTCGCCAATGGCGAGTTGGCGAGTAGAAATTTCGCGCCCTGATCTAAGCAATTCCGCCTTTAAATTGAATCAAATTATTTTTTAAAAAATAGTGACGTCAAAAAGCTTTAAATGATGAATTTAGAAAATTCGTCTTGCCTGAATGGCGTACGGGCAAATCAGTTAAGGGGTTAAAAGTGCATCTTATCGCAAAGCAGTAAATAATAAAATCTATCAAAGAACAAAAAAAGATATAAAGCTTTTTGGAAAAAATGCAATATTCATGTAAAAAACCCATTATTAATTAATTCAAAAGATATATAGAACAGATTTACATGATGCATTCAATCTACCTTTATTAAATTCCGTTAATGAACCGTTATTATTATTTTTTGTGTCGTAAATTTCTCACATTTTTTTCTCATTGTTTAAAAAATCCTACTTCAAATACAATACTTATCAGAACAGAAACTTCAATTTTCTTTTGGCTCTTCTCCTGTAAGTCATATTTATAATGGAACTTTTCTTCTGTTTGTTGTAAATAACGTGTTGTGAACACCTGTTCTTTCCTAGTTTTATTGTTTAATAATTGATTGTTTCTGATTATTCTTCTCTTGTAAATTTAGAAGTGATTTGTTTATCCATGAAGATTTACTCAGAATAATGAATCATGCTGTCATACATAAATGCTAAAATTTTTGTACATAAAAGTCTGATTGATTTAATTTCTTTTTCTTATATTTTTAACCCTTTCCGTCACACTGTGCCCGATCTGGGATACCTTATTTTAATTCCAAAACTTGCAAACGACATCAATAATATTTTACTAAAATTTTGCTTTTATAATGAAAGCTTAAATTAGGGGTTTCAAAATATCGACAAAATTCGTTTGTGAATTCCAGTGTCAGAAGATAATTTCTCATTTTACTAGCGGATTTTGCCCGTGGCGGAAAATATTAAACTATATATATTCTTTATCAATAATGTTTTGAAGAAATCTATGGGTTGGTTTTCGAAGTAACAAAACATAAATAATAACCATTTTTTTAGCGATTATTTTTTGTTTATATGCATAGAAATAAGATTTCTATGATAAGCAGATATAATAAGATAAGCAAATATATTGTAAGATAAGCAGCATTTTGTTGGAGTAAATGTTGTTTTGTTAACCCCTTGCGGCGCGGTGGTATATCTATGAAACCGCTTAATATTAATTCCCAAACTCCAAAATGGCATCGGAATTTTAGTTTAAAAAATCTTGGTTTATTGAATGCGTGAAATATAGCTTTTTCTGATTTATAAATACGGTTGTTTCCGAATTCCGGTGTTCAACCCTTAAGCAACGAATTTGCTGTGCGCTGCAAAGGGTTAAATCGCAAAAATTCCCCGATTCAATGAAATTATAATTTCTAAGACAAAATAATGGTATGCAAATGCTACGAACACTCCCCCTATGTATATTTTTTTAGATATATTTAACATATGTTTTCTTACACTGTTCACTGGTAAGGGAACAAAAATCATTGTGTGTCGAAACAAAATTTTGGGATATAATTAAAAGTGATACTGTCGTTTTACATATATAAAGATGAAATTTCAGAAAACTTGCCGGGAGATTTCACTATTTTCATCTACGTTTTTAATTAGAATATTTTCAATGGTTAATCCCATAACCCTTTGAGATCTGATGATAGAATTTTCTACCACATCATTTTAATTCCGAAATGTTACAACACCACCAGAAAATTCGACCAAATTAATTTCAAAAAGGTTTAATGCATTTTTTCGTGTATATCGTTAAACGGGTTTTTTCTTTGCAAAATACTGGTGCCAATGTAACATTTGGAATTTTGAAGAAATTTACCTCACCGCTCAAAGGGTCAACTGATTTGTCCGTACGTCGTTCGGGCAAGACGAATTTGCTTAAGGGGGCTCAGGGGTTGATCGATACGGAAAAACATGTAAACAGAGCTCTCTCTTTGAGTCCATATAAAAACAAAAGTATTCAGTGTAATTAATTTAAACTTTCTGATATTTTAAAGGTATGTTTGTAGTCTTATAAAATTATAAAATGAAGTACTTCAATGTAATATAATAAGAAATATAGCAAAATTTATGTAACACAATTTTCGAAAAAAAAATTATGTGTTATATCACCAACATCAAAATATCTTAACGTTGAATCGACTTAAGAACCCGATTTTTGCTTTAAAAGGATCAGGAAACTTTACACTATATAATGAATTAAGGATATAACAATCACTCGAAAAAAAACATTACTAAACAAACTCTCAAAATTAAAAATTAAAAAAACCCTAAAAAATACAACTTTTTTTGCATTAAAAATACTCAAAATATTAATTTATCTAAACTATATTAATTCATTCTCTAGATAATGATGTTATATGCATGCAAAAAAAAATTTAAGCCATTCCATCAAATAGTTTTTTAAAAATATTGGTGTTAGTCGTTAAAAATCAAGTTTTGAGAAAACGCGACTTAAAGTTGAAATTATATGGTTGCGGCTATGAAAGTGTTGATACATAAATACTTATAACTCTGTTAAAATGCAAATATTTTTATGCAGTTTTTTGCATTGAGTTCAGAATTAATTGAATAATCAAACTAGATCATAAAAAATCGATTTTTTGAAAAGTTTTCAACCCCTGAGCCCCCTTAATTCATCATTTATAGCTTTTTGACACCACTATTTTTTTTTATTATTTCAAACTACATAAAGGCGGAAATGCCTAGACTAAACTTTAGGAATATTTTATTTAAAAAATAGCGGTGTGAGCTCGTTATTTTCAATTTACTGTACGGAAAAGAAATAACCTGTTAAGGGGTTAAACTTTTAATGTGCATGGTAGCAGAAATGCTATCATCTTTGTTCCAGATTTGTTTATTTGTTTATTCACATACTTCAAATTCACACCAGAATTCTTTTTCTTAAAATTGCTTTTTATAAAAAGAGGCATTTAGCGATTAAATAAACAGAAATTTACTAGTATTTAGTTATTCTCAGAGCTGCCAACTTCTACGCCTATTTAAATCATATAAACATGTTTGGAACCACAAAAATGTTTTAGTAAAATGTATGTCAAATATATTCAATGTTATGCATTACAGCACTTATTGTGAATCATTTACTAGAATTTCTGTTTCTAACATGTTTATTTGACTCTAAATAGGCGTAGTAGTTGGCAGCCATGTATTCTAGTTTAAAATCTGAAGAATTGCGGAAGGTGATAAGAGGATTTTTTCCTTTCAATAAAAAAACAAGAACTATAAATCATGCATCAATCCTAGATTATGAAACATAGTCAAAATATTGTTTTTTTTTTTTTTTTTTTTTTTTTTTTTTTTAAATACAGTGAATTTATGTAAAAAAATAACCAATTTACAGAATTTAGAAAAATCTGTTTTCAGTAATTACAATTCATATCCAGTAACACTTACTAATTGAGTCGCAAAACCTTGTATATGAATCAGTACAAAAAACCCTGAACGGGTTAAAAGCTTGTGACGCAGCACTTTATCTTATACATCTAAGAATTTTAAATTTGGGACTTAAAACTAATGATATCAAAATTTATGTGACGCTATGCTATTAATTAATATATACATATATTAAAATTTATTCATTAAGGTTTTATCAATTACATCTTTCATAAATTCAAAATATGAATCTTAAAAGATATGATATCAAAATTTAAGTGACGCCTTGACGAGGCTTTAAACAATGTTTTAAAATTCCATTTATTTATTTATTGTCTAAATACATTTTCATATCTAAACAATACTTTTCATTTTCCAATACACTGTTAAATACATCACTTTCACTGAATATATATAATGCACTGAAATATATTTATTTGAATAAATAGATTTATCTTTTGGGCTACGCTATCCAAAATCAAAAATAACATTTGAATACATATTTTTTGCGTCATTGTATCCAAAGTAAGTTAAATAGATGCAAATAGATACAATGACGCAAAAAATATGTATTCAAATGTTATTTTTGATTTTGGATAGCGTAGCCCAAAAGATAAATCTATTTATTCAAATAAATATATTTCAGTGCATTATATATATTCAGTGAAAGTGATGTATTTAACAGTGTATTGGAAAATGAAAAGTATTGTTTAGATATGAAAATGTATTTAGACAATAAATAAATAAATGGAATTTTAAAACATTGTTTAAAGCCTCGTCAAGGCGTCACTTAAATTTTGATATCATATCTTTTAAGATTCATATTTTGAATTTATGAAAGATGTAATTGATAAAACCTTAATGAATAAATTTTAATATATGTATATATTAATTAATAGCATAGCGTCACATAAATTTTGATATCATTAGTTTTAAGTCCCAAAGGGTATAGCGAGATAAGAATGGCGAAATGGCCCCCATGGTCAATGACTGAATTATTATTTGTATTAGTATCAACACTCTAAAAGAGTACGAAATGCAAGGTCATTGACCCCCGATCATGACCTGTCTTTAAGATATTCGATAAAGTTCGTACGCGCGCCGTTATTTTTTAAACGTATTTTTCTGAAAAACTATAAAAGCTAGAAAGATGGGACCAATTGCGTATATTGAGAGATACTTTGAAAAATATTTCATATTTTTTTCAGAGTTTTCGTGAAATGACAACTGAGCAAAATAATGAAACAAAATATAAATCTTTTATTTTAGTACTGTTCTGTTATGTCTACCGCGCCAAAAAAATTACATAATATTCGTTAATTTATATACTTATAGCACACAAAAAATGATCAAATTTAAAGAGGCGCTTTTTGAGTAATATCTAAGAAGAAAATAGAAAAGGTTAAAATAAAAATTCTAAATAGAAAAGGACGAAAAAAATTAAAATTAATACCGGACAAATTTAAAAGAAAAAGTAATACTGACATACGGTTAGTGAGACACTGATATACGGCTACTGAGTGGGTGAAGTAGTGAGATTAGCGATCGCCCCGACGTACATACGCATTATGGTATTCGTAGGGACATTCTGCTGTTTTTATCCATTAGTCAGTGGACAGTTATTGTATAACTAGAAGATAGCCCGTGAAAATGACGTGTGTGCATTCTTTAAGGATGATAAAACGTTATAACAACTGTGGTCAATCATAGCCAATTTAGGCTGAAACAATTTTGATAAATACAGCGATTAAACTTGGAGAGGAAAAAATCTAACCAAAAAAAAAATTTTTCAACAGAAATCTGCATTTAAAACTATAGCAAAACTATCTGGTAGATGGGGGTGGGGATTATAATGAAATTTAAAACGCACCCGCGGTTTGCTTAAATAAAAAGTTTTAATTAAATATTGTTTTTGAAATCGTGAAAAGATTTCAAAGCAAAGAAATTGCAGTGACATCATTTACAGCTCCCACTGTGAATCTGACCAATAAGAACGCTTCATTACGACTATGGAACGGTTTAATTGGTCAGAAAATAGATTGCCTTTAAAATCGGAGGTAATTTTTCACAATGTTTTTTATAGATTTGAAATTCTCACGGCTTTTCTTCACGGCTGTAAAGAAAAAAAATTAAAGCAACCCGAATATAAAAATTTTAACAATATTGCATTTAAAACGCACCTTCGCTTTTCTTTAATAAAAAGTTTTAATTAAATATACTTTTTGAAATCGTGGAAAGATTTCAAAGCGAAATAAAATGTAGTGACGTCATTTACAGCTCCCACTGTAAATCTGACCAATGAGAATGCTCCATTACGACTATGGAACGGTTTAATTGGTCAGAAAATAGATTGCCTTTAAAATCGGAGGTAACTATTCACAATGTTTTTTATAGATTTGAAATTCTCAAGAATCATTCACGGCTGTGAAGAAAACAAAATTAAAGCAACCCGAATATAAAAATTTCAACAACATTGCATTTAAAGCGCACCTTCGCTTTTCTTTAATAAAAAGTTTTAATTAAATATACTTTTTGAAATCGTGGAAAGATTTCAAAGCGAAGTGAAATGTAGTGACGTTATTTACAGCTTCCACAGTAAATCTGACCAATGAGAACGCTCCATTACGACTATGAAACGTTTTCATTGGTGAATGAATTTCTTTTTCTCGTGGATAGGTTGACCCCGGAATTGCTATAGACGGAGGGGTTTTATATATAATACGATTTTACGTACTTTGCCTTATTTTGAATCAACCTCTATTTCTCGAGAAGACTTAATAAAGAATACATGTTTAACTGCTCGAATGTTATTAAACCTTAGAAATGATCAGCTGGTATTGATATTTGACGGCACATATATTAGGCATCAAAAAAGCTCTAATAATGAATATCAGCGAAAATCGTATTCTGGTCAAAAGTAAACCCATTTATGTAAACCGCTTACAATTTGTACCACGAACGGGTTTATAGTTGATTTTGCTGGGCCATTTTATGGTACGGAAAATGATGCTACTATTATGAAAAAAGTGTTACAAGATGCTAATGTCCAAATGATATATTTGTTGTAGATCGCGGTTTTCGTGATGCCGTTGACTCTATCATCAAAGAAGGCTACGCCATATTAATGCCAGCACTTAAAGGTAATGGAGCCCAGTTACCTACCGAAGAAGCCAACATGTCACGACAGGTGACTAAAACCCGATGGGTAGTCGAAGCCGTGCACGAGGCCATTGCTCAGAAATATAATTTGCTTCATAACAATCTTGATAATAAAATACTTCCAAAAGTAAGTCTATTATTCAAAGTTGTCGGATTTTTACACAACAAATTCAGTAAGCGATTAGATTCTGATGCAGGCTTAAATGAGATAATTGTTCAATACATTAAAGATCGTTATGAATGTAGTGAATAGTAATGACGTTATCATACTCTTTAAGTGAAGAGGTAAAAAAGCAGCTTTGGAACCGTAGAAAAACAGCTTTTCAACGACTGGTATCATCAGAAATTTTGGATTTTCCACAACTAAATGAAGAACAATTAAAAATAATATTTACAGTTTCCTATCAGATCTCATTTGCCATTTCATACCTGGCTGAAATAATTGACGACACGAGTAATCTCTGCATATGTTACGTTAAACAAACCCCAAATATTATCAAGTCAAATATTTGTTCCAGACACGTAAATAGTAAATATTACCGCTTGTTCATTGATTATGTTCCTAATATTAACAATATCGAAGGAATCCGAGGATATTGTTGCGATTGTCCAAATGGAAACAGGACAGTTGGATGCTGCGCCCATGTCGCAAGTGTCATATATTTTTTATCTCATGCAAGATATCTATCTCGCATTTTACCTCCTGCTCAAATTCTGTCTAAAACTTTTTTAAATGGTGAAGTCACTATTGTAATAAATGAAATAGCGATGATGATGATTGAAATTATATTTCTCATGTAACTATAATAAATAATTCTAAATAAAGTCCTCTTTAATTAGTTCCTACCATCCGTATTCATATTTAGCAAATTCATAATTACTCAAAGAAGCACCTCTTTGATTTTGATCAGCTTTTGTATGGTAAAAGTATATAACCCGGGAGAACGCACACTTATCCAGGGTATGAATGTTTTTAATTTCGTCAACAATAAAATCAAATTATAACAGTCACTTTATTTAGATGCAGACAATTCCTACAAATTTTGCAATAAAATAAGTTGAAGTTTACTTTAAAAAAATTATTGGTTACAATTGTAAAAAACCATACGCACTCCGGGTTTTTTAGGCCCTGCGCGCGTACTTACGGGTTAAATTGACCCTTTCCGGCGCAGTGTGTCCGGTCAGGATACACCTAATTATAATTCCCAACTTGCAATTGGCACCGATAATATTTTAATAAAATCTTGCTCTTACAATAAAAGCTTAAATTAAGGAGTTCTTGATTTCTTAAAAAGTCGTTTATAAATTCCGGTGTCAGTCGATAATTTCTCATTTTACTAGCAGAATTTGTCCGCGTTGAAATTAATGACTGACACCTGAATTTGAAAACAACTTTATTTTTAAATAAGAAAGCGCTATATTTCACGTATTCAATAAACCGTAATTTTTTTTAAACAAAATTCCGGTGCCAATGTGGCGTTTGGGAATTAAAATTACGTGGTATATCTATGAAACCACTGCGCCGCAAAGGGTTAATGAATAATATATATATATATATATTTTGGCTCGGTAGACATAACAGGACGGTACTAAAGAAAAGATTTATAATTTGTTTAATTATTTTGCACAGTTGTCATTTCACGAAAACTCTGAAAAAATACAAAACATTTTTCAAAGTATCTCTCAATATACGCGATTGGTCTCATCTTTCTAGCTTATATTGTTTTTCAGAAAAATGCATTTAAAAAATAACGGCGCGCGTACGAACTTTTTCGAATATCTTAAAGCAGGTCAAGATCAGGGATCAATGACCTTGCATTTCGTACTCTTTTAGAGTGCTGATACTATTTCAAATAATAAATCAGTCCTTGACCATGGGGGCCATTTCACCATTCTTACCTCGCTATACCCTTTTTTTAAATGATGAAGTCAATATTGTAATAAATGAAAATAATGATTTTGAAATGTTATTTATGATGTAATTATAATAAATAATTCTAAAAAAGACCTCTTTAATTAGTTCCTACCATCCGTGATCTCACTTATTAAAATCATAATTACTCAAAGAAGCACCTCTTTGATTTTGACCAGGTTTTGCGTGGTATAAATATATAAATGAAAGAATATTATATATACATATATATATATATATATTTCGCGCGGTAGACATGATAATGATAGATATAACTATAATTATCATCATCTCTACTCTCATTAATTACAACATTGACTTCATCGCTTAAAAAAATATTTTAGACAGAATTTCAAAAGGAGAAGTATATATGAGGTGTTGGTCGGGGCGATCGCCAGTTTCTTGGTTCCACCCAATCACAAGCTGTATTTCAGCATCCCACTAACCGTGTTCTGATTCACACTAGTTGTATATCAGTCTCACTTTTTCTTTTAAATTTGTCCGGTATTAATTTTTCTTTTTTTCTTCCTTTTCTATTTAGAATTTTTATTTTAACCTTTTCTATTTTCTTCTTAGATATTACTCAAAAAGCGCCTCTTTTATTTTGATCATTTTTTGTGTGCTATAAGTATATAAATTAACGAATATTATGTAATTTTTTTGGCGCGGTAGACATAACAGAACAGTACTAAAATAAAAGATTTATATTTTGTTTCATTATTTTGCTCAGTTGTCATTTCACGAAAACTCTGAAAAAAATATGAAATATTTTTCAAAGTATCTCTCAATATACGCAATTGGTCCCATCTTTCTAGCTTTTATAGTTTTTCAGAAAAATACGTTTAAAAAGTAGCGGCGCGCGTACGAACTTTATCGAATATCTTAAAGACAGGTCATGATCGGAGGTCAATGACCTTGCATTTCGTACTCTTTTAGAGTGCTGATACTAATACAAATAATAATTCAGTCATTGACCATGGGGGCCATTTCGCCATTCTTTCCTCGCTATACCCTTTAAAATTCTTAGATATATAAGATAAAGTGCTGCGTCACAAGCTTTTAACCCGTTCAGGGTTTTTTGTACTGATATCAGTGCTTTTTTTAGGTTAATAATAAAAAGATAAAAACAAAAAATTAAAGACTAATGCAAAGTATTCATATTCATGATTTCTGATCACCTTTAATTACCCCTCCCCCACCCACTTAAAAAAAGATATTTCATATTTTATTATTAATATATGCTGTGCTACTTGATTTCGTTAAAAACAACTCTGTAGTAAAGTACGTTAGTATAAGATAAGAAAGTAATGTACATTCAGCACTGTATTTCTAAGAAAGGATTTCATAATCTATGCTGTATGTATCATTTCTCATTCTAGTTAACTATGTTTTTCTTTACACATGATGATACATATACTGCAGATGGATTAAAATGATCAGGAATACAATATTCAGAATGTGCTGGAAAGTATTTCATAATCTATGCTGCGTGCATGATTCTTGTTAATTATGTTTCAACCTTTGTATAGGTTGGTAATATTGCAGATTGATTAAAACTATATCCGTTACAATATTCAGAATATGCTGGAAAGTGTTTCATAATCTATGTTGCACACAGGTTTTTCTTTCTCGTTAATTATGATTTGTTCTTTATATAGAGTGGTAAAATTACTGCAAATGGATTAAAATGATAGGCTTACAATAATGAAAATGTGTTGGAAAGTGTTTCATAATCTATACTGTATGTGTAACTTTTCATTCTTGTTAGTTTATTTATGTTTTGCTGTTTGCACAAAACATATATAAACAGGGGAGGGGGGGAGAGATTTGGATGGGAAGATTACTGTACAAAGATGAAACTGATAGGTTTAAAGCATTCAGAATAAAATGGAAAATATATAAACATGTTTAATGGAAAATTTTTTACTCTCGTTAATTATGCTTTGTTTTTTTGCACAGAATGGTAAAATTATTGTACATGAATGACAATAAGTTTACAATATTCAGAATGAGTCAGAAAATGCATCATAATCGATGCAGTATGCATGACTCTTCGTTCTTGTTAGTTATGTTTTGTGGAGTCATCAAGGCTTCTTGTTAGTTATGTAAGGGGGGGGGGAGATTGTATCGGGTTTAAGATTTTATTAAAATTTCCATGCTCTAGTCTGTACGTATTTACATAATTTTTTTTTCTAAAAATCTTGATTTGGTTAGATAATTGGTTTTTTTTTTTGGGGGGGGGGGGGTTGAATCACGATTCAGTTGGACTTGAATTGGAATTTTCAGGTTCTTGCCGAGTTGCATTTCAAATACTAGTTTTCAATTCTGGTCAGTGGATGGGGACGGAAATTATTTTGTCTTTCTTGAACAGATTTTTATTTCCTAATTTTTTTATTTTACTTTTTTTTTGGGGGGGGGGATTGGATTGGGTTTCAGGTTATTCGGATCGGGTTTGAGAAAGACTTCTATTGGAATTTCCATGATCTGGTCAATACATATCGACATAAATTGTTCTTTTTTTTCTAAAATCTTGATTTGATTAAATATGTATATATATATTTTTTTTTTGGGGGGGGGGGTTGAATCTGGTTTCGAATTGACTTCAAATGGAATTTTCAGGTCCTTATTGAGTTGCATTTCAAGTATATTATTTTGTCGCAGATAAATTGGGTTACAATTGGAATTTTTTTTTTTTTTTTTGGGGAGGGGGGTAGTGTTTGAACTGGGTTTAGGATAGATTTCAATTGAAATTCTTGTCAGTGTATGTGGACAGAAATTATTTGGTCTTTCTTGGACAGACTTGTGTTTCCATTGTTTTTTCCTTTTCGGGTTTGGATTAGGTTTCATGTTAACTTTCAGACTCTTGTCAGTATGTATCGGCAGAAATAATTTTCTCTTTTTCGGATTAGGTTAAGGTTCGATGGACATTTTTTTCAGGTTTCAATCAGGTTCAATTCAAATGGAATTTTCAAGTTCTGGTGAGGTTGCGCTTTAATGGAAAATATTTTGTCCTGTATAGAATACTGGGCTCCGGTTATATGGAATTTCCTTTTTCAGGTTCAGATTAGGTTTAAGATAAACTAATTGGAATTTCCAGATTTCTGATCACGCATATCTATGGAAATTAAGTTTTCTTTCCCGAATCGAGATATGGTTGGATAGTTTTTTTTTTTTTTTTTGGGGGGGGGGTTGAATCTGGTTTCGGTTTGACTTCAAATGTAATTTTCAGGTTCTTGTTCATTTGCATTTCAATGTATTTTATTTTACAGCAGATAGATTGAGTTACTCGTGGAGAGATTTTTTTCTTTCTGGTTTTGGATTGTATAGGATAGATTTCAATAGGAATTTTTCGATTCTGGTCAATGTATGTCAATGGAAATTATTTTGTCTTTCTTGGACAAATTTATCTTTCCATTAAATTTTTGTTGGTTTAGAATGGGTTTCAGGATAACTTGTAGGTTCTTGTTGGCAGACTTGTATAAAACCAAAAACTTTCTGCAAATTAATTTAATGTTGGGTGTAATTCGCATTTTTTGCACAATTCATGGTCATCATTCGTGTTTTTTATGAGATTTATGAATGTAATTTGCATTTTTGAGCAATTTATGGACATAATTTGCAATTTTTATGCGATTAATGAATGTAATTTACATTTTACATGATTTATGGACGTAATTTGCTATTTTTATGCAATTCATAGACATAATTTACATTTTTTTCAGCTTTCTGTCGACGAAATTTGTGTTTTTTGATCAATTTATTGACGTTATTTGTGTTTTTATAGGATTTATGAATGTAATTCGCTTTTTTTACACAACTCTTGGACGTAATTTGCATTTTTTGTAATTTATGAACGTTATTAGTGTTTTTTTGCACGATTCATGGAAGTGATTCGCATTTTTTGAGTGATTTATGAATGTAATTCATGTTTTTATACGTTTCATGGACGTAATTTGTGTTTTTTGAGCGATATGTAATTCGCGTTTTTTATGCAATTCATGAATGCAAAACACTATTCGCTATTTTTATGCGATTTATAGACGTAATTTGCGTTTCAGCTTTCTGCTGCCAAAATTCGTGTTTTTTGAGCGATTTATGAACATAATTCCCATTTTACTACACGATTCATAGACATAATTTGTGTTTCTCATACAATTTCTGAACGTAATTCTCACTTTTTTAAACAATTCATGGACGTAATTCACGTTTTGACGATTTGTGACCAATTCGCGTTTTTTATGCGATTCATGGACATAATTCGCAATTTTTATGCGATTAATGAATGTAATTTACATTTTACATGATTCATGGATGTAATTTGCTATATTTATGCAATTCCTAGACATAATTTGCATTTTTTGAGCTTTCTGTCGACGAAATTTGTGTTTTTGATCGATTTATTGACGTTATTTGTGTTTTTATAGGATTTATGAATGTAATTCGCTTTTTTTACCAATTGTTGGACTTAATTCGCATTTTTTGTAATTTATGAATGTTATTAGTATTTTTTTGCATGATTCATGGAAGTGATTCGCATTTTATGAGTGATTTATGAACGTAATTTGCATTTCAGCTTTCTGCTGCCAAAATTAGTGTTTTTTGAGTGATTTATGAACATAATTCCCGATTTCCTACACGATTCATAGACATAATTTGTGTTTTTCATACAATTTCTGAACATAATTCTCACTTTTTTAAACAATTCATGGACGTAATTCACGTTTTGAGCAATTTGTGGACCCAATTTATGCTTTTTATGCAATTCGCTTTTTTTGAGCGATTCATGGACATAATTCGAGATTTTTATGCGATTAATGAATGTAATATACATTTTACATGATTTATGGACGTAATTTGCTATACTTATGCTATTCATAGACATAATTTGCATCTTTTGAGCTTTCTATCAACAAAATTTGTGTTTTTTGATCGATTTATTGACGTTATTTGTGTTTTTATAGGATTTATGAATGTAATTCGCTTTTTTTACCAATTCTTGGACGTAATTCACATTTTTTGCAATTTATGAACGTTATTCGTGTTTTTTTTGCACAATTCATGGAAGTGATTCGCATTTTTTCAGGGATTTATGAACATAATTCACGTTTTTATGCAATTCAAGGATGTAATTTGCGTTTTCTGAGCGATTCATGAACGTAATTCACATTTTTTATGCAATTCATGAACGCAATTCGGTATTTTTATGCGTTTTATAGAGGTAATTTCAGTTTCAGATTTCTGCCACCAAAATTCGTGTTTTTTGAGCGATTTATAAACATAATTCATGTTTTACTACACGATTCATAGACGTAATTTGCGTTTTTCATACAATTTATGAATATAATTCTCGCTTTTTTACATGATTCATGGACGTAATTCACATTTTAAGCAATTTGTGGACATAATTCCCATTTTTTATGCAATTTGCTTTTTTTTTAGCGATTCATGGATGTAGTTCACATTTTTTATGCGATTCATGCATGTAATTCACATTTTTTATGCGATTCATGCATGGAATTCGTATTTTTTATGCGATTCATGGATTGAAATAATGTTTTTATTGCGGTCTTTGGATGAAATTAACGTTTTTCGCGTGGTATTTTGTCGAAATGTTGGGTTTTTTTACACGATTCTTTGTTGAGATACACTTTTTTTTTACGCAATTCTTTGTCGAAATAAATAAATAAAAATTGTTTCTTCATAAAATTTTCTGCACATGGCGTGGGTCTATATTATACAACTCTGCTTGTCAGAATTTTTTTTTTTTTTTTTTTTCAGATTGAATTAAGGTTTGCTAACCCATAAACTAATTGGAATTTCCAGATTTCTGACCACACGTATCTATGGAAATTAAGTTTTCTTTCCCGAATCGAGATATGGTTGGATTTTTTTTTTTTTTTTTTTTTTTTTTTTTTTTTGGGGGGGGGGGGTTGAATCTGGTTTCGGTTTGATTTCAAATGTAATTTTCAGGTTCTTGTTCAGTTGCATTTCAATGTATTTTATTTTGCAGCAGATAGATTGAGTTACTCTTGGAGGGATTTTTTTCTTTCTGGTTTTGGAGTGTATAGGATAGATTTCAATAGGAATTTTTCGATTCTGGTCAATGTATGTCAATGGAAATTATTTTGTCTTTCTTGGACAAATTTATCTTTCCATTAAATTTTTGTTGGTTTAGAATGGGTTTCAGGATAACTTGTAGGTTCTTGTTGGCAGACTTGTATAAAACCAAAAACTTTCTGCAAATTAATTTAATGTTGGGTGTAATTCGCATTTTTTGTGCAATTCATGGTCATCATTCGTGTTTTTTATGCGATTTATGAATGTAATTTGCATTTTTGAGCAATTTATGGACATAATTCGCAATTTTTATGCGATTAATGAATGTAATTTACATTTTACATGATTTATGGACGTAATTTGCTATTTTTATGCAATTCATAGACATAATTTACGTTTTTTTCAGCTTTCTGTCGACGAAATTTGTGTTTTTTTGATCAATTTATTGACGTTATTTGTATTTTTATAGGATTTATGAATGTAATTCGCTTTTTTTACACAACTCTTGGACGTAATTCGCATTTTTTGCAATTTATGAATGTTATTCGTGTTTTTTTACATGATTCATGGAAGTGATTCGCATTTTTTTAGTGATTTATGAACATAATTGACATTTTTATGCAATTCATGGACGTAATTTGCATTTTTTGAGTGATTCATGAATGTAATTTGCGTTTTTTATGCAAATCATGAATGCAAAACGCTATTCCCTATTTTTATGCGATTTATAGACGTAATTTGCATTTTCGCTTTCTGCTGCCAAAATTCGTATTTTTTGAGCGATTTATGAACATAATTCCCGTTTTACAACACGATTCATAGGCATAATTTGTGTTTTTCATACAATTTCTGAACGTAATTCTCACTTTTTTAAAAAATTCATGGACGTAATTCATGTTTTGAGCGATTTGTGGACCCAATTCATGTTTTTTATGCAATTCGCTTTTTTGCGCGACTCATGGACATAATTCGTGATTTTTATGCGATTAATGAATGTAATTTACATTTTACATGATTTATGGAGTAATTTGCTAAACTTATGCGATTCATAGACATAATTTGCATCTTTTGAGCTTTCTATCGATGAAATTTGCATTTTTTGATCGATTTATTGACGTTATTTGTGTTTTTATAGGATTTATGAATGTAATTCGCTTTTTTTACACAACTCTTGGACATAATTCGCATTTTTTGTAATTTATGAACGTTCTTAGTGTTTTTTTGCACGATTCATGGAAGTGATTCGCATTTTTTGAGTGATTTATGAATGTAATTCACGTTTTTATGCGTTTCATGAACGTAATTTGTGTTTTTTGAGCGATTCATGAATGTAATTCGCGTTTTTATGCAATTCATGAATGCAAAACACTATTTGCTATTTTTATGCGATTTGTAGACGTAATTTGCGTTTCAGCTTTCTGCTGCCAAAATTCGTGTTTTTTGAGTGATTTATGAACATAATTCCCATTTTACTACACAATTCATAGGTATAATTTGTGTTTTTCATACAATTTCTGAACGTAATTCTCCCTTTTTTAAACAATTCATGGACGTAATTCACGTTTTGAGCGATTTGTGGACCCAAATTCGCGTTTTTTATGCGATTCATGGACATAATTCACGATTTGTATGCGATTAATGAATGTAATTTACATTTTACATGATTTATGAATGTAATTTGCTATATTTATGCGATTTGTAGACATAATTTTCATTTTTTGAGCTTTCTGATGACGAAATTTGCATTTTTTGATTAATTTATTGACGTTATTTGTGTTTTTATAAGATTTATGAATGTAATTCGCTTTTTTTACCAATTGCTGGACCTAATTCGCATTTTTTGTAATTTATGAATGTTATTAGTATTTTTTTTGCACGATTCATGGAAGTGATTTGCATTTTTTGAGTGATTTATGAACGTAATTTGCGTTTCAGCTTTCTGCTGCCAAAATTCGTGTTATTTAAGCAATTTATGAACATAATTCCTGTTTTACTACACGATTCATAGACATAATTTGTGTTTTTCATACAATTTCTGAACGTAATTCTCACTTTTTTAAACAATTCATGGACGTATTTCATGTTTTGAGCGATTTGTGGACCTAATTCATGTTTTTTATGCAATTCGCTTTTTTTGAGCGATTCATGGACATAATTCGCGATTTTTAGACAATTAATGAATGTAATTTACATTTTACATGATTTATGGACGTAATTTGCTATACTTATGCGATTCATAGACATAATTTGCATCTTTTGAGCTTTTTATTGACGAAATTTGAGTTTTTTGATTGATTTATTGACATTATTTGTGTTTTTATAGGATTTATGAATGTAATTCGCTTTTTTTTACCAATTCTTGGACGTAATTCACATTTTTTGCAATTTCTGAACGTTGTGTTTTTTTTTGCACAATTCATGGAAGTGATTCGCATTTTTTGAGTGATTTATGAACGTAATTCACGTTTTTATGCAATTCATAGACGTAATTTGCATTTTTTGAGTGATTCATGAACGTAATTCACATTTTTTATGCAATCCATGAATGCAAGTCGCTATTTTCATGCGTTTTATAGAGGTAATTTCTGTTTCAGCTTTTTGCCGCCAAAATTCGTGTTTTTTGAGCGATTTATGAACATAATTTATCTTTTACTACACGATTCATAGACATAATTTGCATTTTTCATACAATTTATGAATATAATTCTCGCTTTTTTACATGATTCATGGACGTAATTCACATTTTAAACAATTTGTGGAGGTAATTCCCATTTTTTATGCAATTTGCTTTTTTTTTTATCGATTCATGGATGTAGTTCACAAAACCACCCCCTTGGCTGTGCCACTGACAGCAAAATCTTATGTTGGTGCAAGGAGTAATTTATTCATAGACATGAGAAAAAAGTTTTTGACAACAAACCAAAAAAAATGTACAATACAGGATTTTTACCTGGCATTCTCATAAAATTTTGAATATATTCTGCCTCCCCCCTCTAATTCATAAGTTTTCATACATTCTATTTTATATTCCATATTAAGAAGGTGCCACTTGTCTTGTTTTGATTTGAATCAGAACGCGTTATTAGCATTTTTCATTCAAATAGAATTTATTTATTTAGAATAGAATTGATAAAGAAAATGCACAAATTGAAAAACATCGAACAGACATGATAGAATCATTACGTAATTTTCATGGTTTTAATAATCCACATGGATGTTCCTTGTTATGCCAATTCAATCTTGCAATGTCTTAATATACAATGAATAAAGTCTGCAATAAAGTTAACCAGAGAATCTTGCAATAGATTTTTGCCGTCGCTTATTCAAATTTACTTAAGAGGAATCGAGTTAATGAAATGCTGTATAAATGTTACTTGTTAGCTTTATAGATTACTAGGTACTACTAGGTTATCCCGTCGACCAAAAAATTATCGCCAAACTATAAGATTAAATTCCAATAATGGATGATTGTGAATGTCACATTCAATGACATTAAATACAATTTGTATATTTAAAATGTGATTGATTTTTATTTCGACTTTTTATTACTATTTTACTAATTATTTGTTTTTTTATTATTTAAAAAAAAATATGTGATTATGTATAATTTGGCGAAATTGGTCGACGGAATAACAGTAGTAGCGATTACTAAAATATTTCAAATTGAAATAATTTATGAAACTGAAAATGTTTTAGCCAACATTTCACTTAAGTTTAAAACAAGCAATATATAGAAATTGTAAAGTCCCTCAAGTGTGTGTAACTTGGGACCAGACATTGCACAAATATAATGTGCTCATCTTTTGTTTACATTTTTAAAAAGAGTAATTTAAATGTAATAATGTACTAGAAATCATAATGAATGCTTATGAGTGTAATACAGTCAACTCTGTGAAATTCACAAAATGTATTATCTGCAAAACATGTTAAAATGCAAACATTGAAAAGTGTTTTAACACTTAAACTCAAAGATAAAAGATATGCAATAATTTTATTTTCATGAAATGACAAATTTTAATAAAATAAACTGGGATTTAAGAAAATTCATGTATTTTGTACCCTGTATTTAAAAACAATACTTTAAGCAAGCCAGTAAGTTTCCGTTTATTAATTATGATTAATGCAAACCTATTCTTTGCTCAAGCAGCGAAAAAATTAAAAAAATAAACAATTTTACCTCTATATATTTTTTGTTTATCAAACAATACACATAAAAAGTTCCTTGGCGAAGGAGAGTAAACTGCATTTCACCCAAAATTACTGACAACAAAACAAAACAAAACAAAATGCAGTCCAGATTTTTAACTGGCATTCTCGTAAAATTTTGAATATATCCTGCCTCCACACTGTAATCCATAAGTCTTCAAAAATACAAGCAAATAACTTTATTGCAAAGTTACACATTCAATTAATAATCCATTGCAAGATTCTCCGGTTAACTTTATTGCAGAGCTTATTCGTTGTATATTGACATTGCGAGATTCAATTGGCGTAACAAGAAACAACATGTGGATTATTAAAACCTGAAAATTACTTAATGATTCTATCTTGTCTGGTTTATATTTTTTAATTCGTGCATTTTCTATATCAATTTAATGGACATTATGTAAGAATATTACTACCTGAATGAAAAATGCTCCGTGTAACTTGCCGCGTTAGGGTTCGGATTCAAAACAAAACCAGACAAGTAGCGCCACCACGCGTATGAATACATACCTTTCTAAGAGCAAATAATTTAAAATAATTTTTGTTTGAAAACTTTAAAGAAAAATATGTAAGTCGAAATTATATTGAATTTGTATAATTAAAAAATATTTTCCTATTTTAAAAAAGGATTCAAAATATTTTTTCCACAAAATGCAGAAATATGCGATGTAAGAAACGTAATATTTTCTTCTTACGAAAAATAAAGGCAAAATAAATAGAAATTTGATTTAGTATATATTTATTGAATGTTTTAAAGCACATGATAAGATGTTTTTGTAGTTTAAAAAACATTTATTGCTTCGATGCAGGTGTTTTAACTGTCACCATAACTACTTTTGCCTTTTTGCAGTGTCTTCGTCTGCTAACCCATAGAATAACATGTAATCCGCGAGCTAATATAGTCCGATTTTCCAAGACCACTATATAACAAACAAGAGTTTTCCTAGAAACAAGGCAAGTCTTATTACCTCTATCTTAAAGAGATTCATATTATATATAAGTTTTAATAAAATCTCCCAGCCCGTTTTCTAGATCTCATTATCAGGAACAAACACCATCAATTTCAGTTTTAAAATGGTTATCGAGATCTAAAAATATATGCGGCACGTAGAAATGTAAAAATTATAGGATAGGATTAGACTGGGAATATAAGACTATATTAAAAAAATTGGACCATTCTGACCAATATTTGCTGAGTTATTAGAAGGCGGCTTTTCCGATTTTCTTTGATGTTGAGTTAGCTGTATATATGAAGTTCCGCATCTACCCTTATGACGATGGTAGGTTTTGACGATGGTAGGTTTAAAGCTGCGTCACTTGAAGGCTGCCGCCTTCTATGATAAATTTTTTTTTTTTATTTTAATTGTCGCGCATTTTTATTTTTTACACCGTTGTACAGAGGAAAAAAATGCACTTTTAAATATGTTTCAAAGATGCTGCTGAATTTTTATTTTGATAAATTATTATTATTATTATTATTATTATTATTATTATTATTATTATTATTATTATTATTATTATTATTATTATTATTATTACAGCATTTTTTAATATTTTTTTCTGTCATTGTAGCAACAGAAGTATTTCATTCATGGACATTAAACATGGATCAATCAGAAGACGAATAAAAACCGGATATCACAAGCATTCAGGTATGATTCAGATATATCTAGATCGAAACAAATAATCCTTTTTCAAATGATAAATAAACGTCATTCCTATGTTAATTAAAACAGGGTGGTTCAAAATATCATGTCCAAACGGCACGTGCAAGTTTGTCAGACCACGAGGAATTATATAGCAACAGTGAACTGGAAATGCGGTAATGATAGTACAATTATTCGTGATCATGATGCAAAGAAAAGATAACAACAAATGTAAATATACTTTTTTTTACAAAAAAAAATAATCAAAGTACAAAATACAAATGGAAATTTTTGCGTCGCATGCAATCGCGATTACATTCCAATTGGCCAAGAGACTTCCGGACACGTGCAGCCGCTGAAGCGATCTGTGCCATGAGGTCCATGACCGATGGTATGGATGTCTCCCACATCAGAGATTTACACAAACCGTTAATTCCCAAAATGGCTCAGCTGAGCTTAGCAATATTTTTAGTGGAAGAAGTGACGCAGACTCGAACTGCTGCTAAAAGAAGTAAGAACAACCGGACCCGATGCAGGAATCTGTTCAATGAGATTTATGCTATTCAGAGGTTTTTCCACATTTGAATATTACAAAATACAGATTAATCCATTTAAAAGTTTGGAGTGAATAAATTTGAGAATTAACGACTCGTCAGATATTTAGCATATCGCGAAAGGTAGAAATCCAGGGGATTAGTTGAAGAGATTGCGAAGACCGAGGTACAGGACTAACTGTAGTGTATATCCGATTCCATGCGGCACAGATGTGAAGCATATATCACGGATAATGCGGCATATTTTGAGAACTAGTTATAAATTTTAGTATTTTTCATTTCTATTTTATAATTCGATTTTTTTTTTTTTTTTTTTTTTTTTTTTTTTTTTTTTTGAGGCAAAGGATATTTTTACACTTTTTGTTATCGTTTACTTGCGTCAAGGTCACAATGCAATTGCATCGTCACGGTCACGTTTCTGATATATACTTCCTATACAATTTTTGCTCTTCATGACATGGAAGACTCGCATGTGCCATTTAGATATGACCTTTTTATCCATAATGTATACATCAATACATGTATATACATCCATTTGCTCCAATGCACAAACACACATATATATATAAAGGAGTAATATCACAAATGACTGATTTTAAACACTAAAATTTAATAATGTTCTTTGCTTTATTAAATATCGGAAATCGTGTCATTAAAAAAGGTGAAAAATGCTGCTAATATTTAGTGACATCTATCGGTCAGTTATGGTGCAGCGGTTGGATCCCTGTATATATATTACTTTTTATAAAAATTTTAAAACACCGTTACTGGTAATATTAAAATAATATTTTTTTTTTCAATAGATTATCAAAAGTGGCTTACATACATAAACTTTTTTGAAGGATTAAATTTTACATTTAATATTTTATTCTGGAATGAATTGAATAACCTAAAGATAATTCTCAGTTTTTTTAGATAATGCTTTTTCACATTTTTTTTCTTAACAATCAAACATTAATCAAACTAATCTTGCATTTTATAAAATTAATTTATCTTTATTCTACGTATATTTTTATCCTGATTCATTTAAAATTTCCATTAAAAAAATAAATAAATACATAAACAAAATAAAATAAATAAACAAAAACGTATTATTTGTACATTTACGGAAATATTTCAATGCTTTTTCCTGGGGGATATTTTCATAAATGTTGATATAAATGCGGACATTTATCGCAAAAGCTTTTTCTCAAATTATTTTGCAATGTAAATACTTCAACTAAATGCATATTTTCACTTCTCATTAATGTTTTTCGATTTATCATAATTTTAAAAGTATAATAAGACTCGTTGATGCCTTTTGCTTATACTTTAAAGAAAGAAGGAATTGTTATGGGTGATCTTTTGAAATGCTAATCAGTTATATTATAATCTTTAAATTTCTAAAATCCAAATACAATTAAACTCAATATTTTATTAATCTGACAATTGTGCTCTTCAGTTATGAATGGATTATTAAGATATTTTAAAGGAATTATCTTTAATAAGAAATAAGAAATTTAAATATGAATTTAAATATGAACATTAATCATTTGAATATTATTTGTTATGATTTTTAAAGTATGTTGTGAAATGTTTATGGGAACTTATCATTGCATGCATATCAATGTTTTATGAATCTACTGTATTATGAAATTCATATTTTGGCTTTGCTGCCCAGTAAATAATAAAAATAATGCAACAGAAACCCACTAATCTGAACCCCAGTGATCCGAAATTTTGGTTAATTCGAACCGATTTTATCTTCTAAAATTATACGTGAACACATTAAGAAACATAATTAAAAAAATACTCAATACAAAGTTTATGTACACGAACATAAATGAAAGCGTGCATTTGTTGTCCTATTCGAAAAAGCCTTAAAAAAACTCAAATTTGTTTGTTTGCCATTCACTATAAAATTATTTTATAAAATGCAAAAAGTATTTAATTTAGATGATGAAAGTTTATTCTTCCTTTCAGCAGCTTGATTTTGTAAATTATCTACAGGAAGATTTTTTTTCACCTCTTGTTGAACTGATGATTAAGCTATATATCGAATCTAAGCTATAGATTCGATATTTTGATAAAATTGTAATTGGTTGTTATTGGTTGTTATTTAATTCCACATTCTAAAGTTATATTTGATTATTATAAACGCCGGGAGAGATTTAACAAGAATACTATTTTTTTTCTTTGTTCGAAAGCCGTGTAGGATTATCCAGTATGGTTGACCTCGGATGCTAAATGAATAAATGTCTACTATACTATTGAGATCTTATAACTAACATTTTTTTTTTTTTTATCGCATGCATCTTTTCTTTTCTATTTTTATCAGAATTTTAGATATTCTGAAATTTTTGTAATACGAATTACCATGTTGCCTAATTAATTTGGATTGGCTGGGTTCAACTGTAATAATAATGACGTCACATTGATTTAAAAATGAAAATATTTTCTTTTTAACTATATAATAAACTTTTTTTAGAACTGTTTTTATCAAGAAAGAAAAAAAATTGCATTAGTTTATGCCATACATAATATCGTTAAAATTAACAGGTAGTCTGAAAAAATATTCCCAGTTAATAATGTTTTTTTAACCATTGTTCAATGATAATTATTTATGTTAATTTTATTTATTTAACCCCTTGGAGACGAGCGACATGTATACGTGCCGCAAAAAGGATTAAGAATGGTTGTTTATCCCCACCAGAAAAATTTTACGGTAATTTTTGCCTTTTTTAATCGGAGCATTTTGTCATTCAAGATGGTGCAATTTATTTTAACCGGACATAAAGGGTTAAAAAATTTTTTAAATGCTCCTGTCGCGAATTGGTTAACCACTTGTCTTTATAGCTAAAGTTAGTATGTAAAAAAAAATTGAAATTATGTTGAATATACTGTGTCGCTCAGTGGACACATGATGTAATTCTTGTGCATATTTTTTTCGAAAAAAGTTTATGTGGATCCTAAATATTCCCAATTTTTATTACTTGTGACTTAAAGATATCAGTGAAAGTGAAAAGTGGTGATTAATGAATAGACTTGTAGCGAGTAATTTAAAAAAAAATATCAAAGCTATTACCCATGTATCATATCAACAATCTAAAAAACAGTTTCCATTGAATAACATTATTAATTAATATTCTGTGACGATTATTTATGTTAACTACACTCAGTAAACTGTAACATTCGGCTTTCACTACAATATTTGCGCATGAAAAGTTTAAATTATATTGACAATCCTTTGGACACATATTGTAATTTGAATACGTATGTGTTTAAAATTTAAGTGGTTTCTGAGAGTGATCAAATCTCAGTTACGACTAAAAAATATCTGAGAATATTAAAAATGTGGATTAATTACTAGACATGTTGCGTGTAATAAGCAACTGAACATCCAAGCTATCACCTGATGTATCATATGAAGAAACTGAAAACGTTTTCTAAACATCACTCGTGGTTGAGAGTGGCTGTAAACACAATTGCAAAGGGAAACAGATTATGTTTAATTATTATTATTATTTGTATGAAATATGACGTTACAAATGTATTTATTGGTTTACAGCTGCATATTTCCAATGGATTTCTAGTCTATAATTTTACTGCTGCAAGGAGACTCCACGAGCTTTAAACCAAAGACAAAACCAATGCTTTGTGTCGCACATGTTCCAGTTTCTAAAGAGGTTGATTTATGATTGGTGTGTCATCTTCACAATCAAAATACGGTAGGCGAACTGTTTGGAAACGTATGGTCAGAATTATGATTCCAGGCACATTTTGAGCTCGATAAGACAAGGGGTACATAGTGAAACAACGAAGAGCAAATAACTTTGTCTTCCGCATCAAAGGTCGAATGTTCATAAATGAGACAAAACTAATGCAAAGAAATTATGCAAAGTGATAGTTATAGATCTTTGATAAATATTTTGCTATCTCAGAGATAAGTGGATTGGATCTTTAATCTCCACGAACGGTTTTAATGAGGCACGCTGTTAAATAAAATATTTTCTAATAAATGGCATTGCTTTCACGTCAGAATATTTTGATACAAAATATATCATAAGATTACATTCAATAGCACATTAGAATTTGTGTAAAGTTTATAAAACTGAGATGCAAGAGATTTCATTTCTATCAGAGATGACTATACACCATATAAATATTCTGCATTATAATATGGCTAAGATAATAGCTTCAGATCAGTAAATACGAAAATAAATATATACTTCCTTTCACGAGACAAATTCCTAGATAAAATGGAATGAAAAATTACTGTTCCTGGTGATAAATCTAAATTTAATTTTTAACGAAATAAATATTTCCGGCGTTAATTGATTAATCAAGAGAAAGACAACGCATTATCTTACATTAGGCCTTGATCTTCACAAATAAGATAATGTAAATGCGAATTTACCAAGGTCCAAATGAATTCATTTCAAGTCTGGAAATCAAAAGTTGTAACAGAAAAATTCTCACCGTCTTCACACGTTTTTGTTTGACTTGGCTCTCCCATGGTGGAATCTTAGAGAGTGAGTTGCTATCCTCAAGACAGTGATGCCTGCTATATTTTGAGATGAAAACGTTGTCGTTGCATAAACAATGTAGCTGCTTTAATATTTTTTTTCTTTAATACTTCTTTATTTTTTAACCCTCTCGCTGCGCAACCCGAAATTTCACCGGGCATTCATTTTTCCATCTAATTAACACTCTTTGTTTATTTCTACCAATTACTGTTTAAATTAAACATTGTTTTATTTAATCACAGAATTTTTCTCGATTAAATTAGACAAAAAATTCAATTTTGAAGAATCGGAAAATAAAAGATTAAAAAATTCTGTAAAAGGCGCTCACCGCGAAGAATTAACCCTTTGAGCTCTGATGGTTGAATTTTCTACCACTTAATTTTAATTCTGTAATGTCATAATGGCACCGGAATATTCGACCAAATTTATTTGAAAAAAGTTTAATACCTTTATTCGTGTTTATCTTGAAACGAATTCCTTCTTTAAAAAATACTGGTGCCAATGTGACATTTAGAATTTTGTACAATTTTAACCATCAGAGTTTAAAGGGTTAAATGCGCAGCAAGAGTGAATATATTACTTTTTTAGAAATACCTATAACGTGCCAAAGTCATCCCAGTTGATAGTACCTAAAACGCAACACTTTACATTCAAATTTTGTTTCTCATAAGCAAGAATTAACAGTTGTAAAGCACTAATTACGGGATAAATGTAAATACCTCTTAGGTTCTTTCTCCTTTTGTCACGGATATAATTCGTAATATACAGCTTATATCTAGACAACTTTGATCTTATAAAGTAGTAGTAGACCATATGGATAATATTGGAGTCTGATAATGTATTCGTTCTATAAATTTTAAAACTAGTCAGATGTGGCAATCACAAAACTTTCTTCTATACCATAAATGATAATACTTCAAAATTTGCTTTCACAGTACCAAAATTAAATGACAATCTATGCACTACGTGAAAATCCTAAAGAAATGCAATTTCGTGCATTAATTCTTGAAATAGAGCTATTGCAGAAATCGGGGAAAAGAAAAGATAGCAGAGCCATCTGATAAAAGATTTACAGCAAAATCTAATCCGCATCAATTTTTATTAAGGACTATATACACATAATTTTTTATTAAATTCCATGCATTAGTTCTTGAGATACAGAGCGTACAAAATTTATGTCACATACAAACAGGCAGACAGAGTTACAGACTCAGAGACTTGCATTTTGTAAAAACATGGATTTTGGAATTTCTGACACTTAAAACATGTAAATTCGTCAAAAGTTGGATTTAGGAAATTTTCACGAATCCAATATTTTTTTCTTGTAAAGAAAGTAAAAATCAATATTAATTAAAAATTGATTGAAATTTTTATATAACAATTTTTAACGCAAATGCAATTAAACACGATTATTACAGAAATATTTTTTTTATATTCGAAATGTCACAAAAAATTGCAAAAGAACCACTATCAATTTGGAATCGTACTGAGAATATTTGAATTCTTACATCCAAATAATTGTCTTATGCGATCAGCATTAGCCAATATATAACTAAAATTTGTTCATTACTAGCTAAGTTATAGACAATACAAACAATTCAGGACTGTCACATTTTTTCTACAAAATTACGGCTTGAGAATTTCTTTGTTAGTTACAAAAATATTTTGTACTCAAAAATTGGCCACCGATGTAATAAAAACATTTTATTAATGCCAGTAATTAACCAGAATGTTATTTAATTATTTTTAAAAACTTTTACCAAAAACTTGTCTTCTCTCAAAACAGTAAATAATATAGACTTTTAAAGAACAGTAAAATACGTAAACATTTTTCGAAAAGTTCAACACAGGTGTAAAACAACCATAAAAATACCCTATTAATTAATTCAAAAGATATATAGAATACGTTTACTCGATGCAACGAATTTACCTTTTTTAAAATTTTACAGTCTGAATCATTATTAACTTTTTTCTTCTTTTTCTTGTAATTTATTTCTCACATTTTATCTCCACGTTCAAAAAAGCCTGCTTCAAATACAGTACTTCTCAGAACAAAAACTTCAATTTTCTTTTGGCTCTTCTCCTGTAAGTCATATTTATAATGGAAGTTTTCTTTTGTTTGTTCCAAATAACGTGTCGTGAACATCTGTTCTTTCTGTTGTTTTATTTATTGTTTTATAATTGATTATTGTGATCATTCTTCTATTGTAAATTAAAAAGTGATTTGTTTATCCATGAACATGTCTGAGGATAATGAATCATGCTTTCACGTAAATATTCCCAATTTTTTGTGAATAAAAGACTAACTAATCAAAAAAGGTTTTCTTCTTAATCTTCATATGTTTAAAATATATTTTCTTTACCTATTTTTTAAAATGAAAACTAGAGGGTGGGAGTGTTACGCAGACTTATACCCCTTGTTGTTAACCGAATTGTTTGGGGGTATATGAATAATATTGCCCAATATACAGCCAAGATATGTTCATTTGTGGGTAAGGTACAGCTAAGACAAATCGTTTAAACCCATTATTTTTTTCTGTAGAATTGGTGCACAGGATTTTCGCACTTAACTATAGGAAATTTATGTACTTAAAAAATTTGTTCCAATGTAGTAGAAAACAAATTACTAATATATCCTTTTTAAATTATACTGGTTAAAAATCGAATTATTATTCAATTGTTAAAAAAACAAGGTATTACCCGTCAAATTTTGACGGAAAAAGTTTTAAGAAGGAGCTGTTTCATTGATTTATAATAAACTTACAAAATTAATTATAATAAAAAATGCACCTTATATTGGCAAGTCTATCTCTTAAACAAATGATAATCAACTTAAAATCAACAAAATACTATCTCTATAGAAAACTCAGTTGTAGAAATTGTTAAAATTAAACTTTAATCGCATATGTAAGTAGTAAAAAATAATAAAGATTATCTGTTACTATGATAAAGTTATCAATTAAGGCTCTTATGCTAGTATTGCAAAAGGAAAAGAAGCAAAATTTATTCATATTTGACTCAATCATAGAATTTTTTTCACCGTGAAATTTAAACCCAACATCATTTTCACCATATCAAAATTTAGAAATGCACATTTCGCATCTGTTCACTTATTCAAAAAAATTGGTACTTTAATTTGATCATAGTTGATTCAAAACTTGATGTCGAGGAGCTATAAGATGAAACAGATCTTAAACTGTTGATATTCTTTTAAGTGTAAATGAAATTTTGTAAATGAAATCAAAATTCACCGGGTATGCACTTAAATTTCATTTTTTTTTTTTTTTTTTTTTTTTTTTTTTTTTTTTTTTTTTTTGCCATTTCAATAAGAAGATGGTAACATAAAGGTAAAGTCATAGTTATTTTTCCCTTTTTCCCTTTACTTTTAAAAGAAATGGAGTACTCCTGTTGCCACGATTAGAAAACAGTATTAAGAACTACAAAAAAATTAATATTTCAAAAATAAATTAAGAAGCAGTTTTCAAATAAATTGCATTTAAAAGTATATTTTTTTCCTTTATACGATGGTGTAAAAATTGAAAATGTGTGATGTTCAGAAGTTAAAAAATTTGTAGTAGCAAAAATTGCAATAACCAAAATTTCATTTTAAATTCGAAAGTGTTGCCATTCACAATATGACGTATGCGTTACGCACAGATACGTTTGGCCTTTATAATATAGATAAAATCAAAAAGCAATAAAATAAAAACTATCAAGTTACGATAAAAAGTACGAGTATAAAGCTTTTTGGAGAAGTGTAATACGTGTATAAAAACAATAAAATAAAAGCAATGAATAAATTCAAAAGATATATACTAGGTTCATGGCATGCATTGAATTTACCTTTATTAAATTCCACAATCTGAATTATTATTAACTTTTTTTTTCTTTTTTTGTAATTTATTTCTCACATTATTTTATCTCTACGTTTAAAAAAGCCTGTATTCAAATACAATACTTCTCAGAACAAAAATTTCAATTTTTTTTTTTTTTTGCTTTTTTTCTTGTAAGTCATATTTATAATGGAAGTTCTCTTTTGTTTGTTCTAAATAACGTGTCGTGAACATCTGTTCTTTCCTTTTTTATTGTTTTATAATTGATTGTGGTGATTATTCTTCTATTGTAAATTAAAAAGGTGATTTGTTTATCCATGAACATGTCTGAGGATAATGAATCATGCTTTCACGTAAACATTCCCACATTTTTCTTAATAATAGCCTAATTAATCAAATTCCTTTTTTTCATATATTTAAACTATATTTGCTTTACCTATTTTTTTAAATAAAATGTATGGGGAGGGGTACAACGCAGTACTCCTTGCTATTAACCGAAATACGTAGGTTGTATGAACAATATTAGCCAATATACCGCCAAGGTATGTTCATTATTAGTTACGATACAGCCAATAAAAACAGTTTAACCCTTACAAGGGCGGTGGCTAGAGGGTCTAGCCACCTATTTTTAATTCCAAAATTGACAAATGACACCAGTAATATTTGAATAAAATTTTGCTTTTGTAATGAAAGTGCAAAATATCGGATTTTTATTTTTTAATAAATTCGTTTGATTATTCTGGTGTCAGTCTGTTAATTCATCTTTTTACGAACAGAATTATTTTGCCCCTGAAAGGGTTAAACCCATTATTGATTTCTCTAATATTCGTCCGGAAGAATTTCGCACTTAGTTATAGAAAATAAAGTTACAGTATCGAGAAAAGGCAGTATCGATGCTGTACAAAACAGACCACTAATCTATCTTCTTTAAAAATAATCCTGGTTAAATATCGGTTTATTATTTAAAGGTTTAAAAATAAATTATACAAAACATTTGTCATAAGAAAATAGTAAATAGTAAAGTCTATCAAATAACAAAAAAAAAATATTTATAAATCTTTTTGGGAAAGTATAATACTCGTGTAAAACACAACAACACAAAAAAAAAACAATAAATAAATTCAAAAGATGTAGATCCAAAAGATATAGATAGAACAGATTCACTTCGTGCATTGAATTTGCTTTTATTAAATTCCACAGTCTGAATCATTAGCAACTTTTTTTTCTCACATTATTTTATCTCCACGATCCAAAAAGCCTACTTCAAATATAATACTTATGAGAACAATAACTTAAATTTTCTTTTGGCTCTTCTCCTGTAAGTCATATTTATAAAGTAACGTGTCATGAACATCTGTTCTTCCCCTTTTTTTATTGTTTTATAATTGATTATTGTGATTATTCTTCTAATGTAAATTAAAAAGCGATTTGTTTATCCATAAAAATGTCTGAGAATGATGAATCATGCTTTCACGTAAACATTCCTAAAGTTTTATGATTAAAAGCTTAATAAAACAAATTTATTCTTTTTTCATCTGTTTAAACTATATTTGCTTGGCCTATTTTTAAATGGAAATTAGGGTGGGGCGGAGTTCCAACGCAAACCTCCCGGTTACATATTAAATAAAATACCGAAAGTATCTCTTATAAAAAAAACAGCAAATAATAATAGTCTATCAAATAACAATAAAAAACGAGTCTAAAGCATTTTGGAAAAGTGTAATACGAACAAAAACAAAGAACAATAAAAAACCCCAATAAAAATAAATTTAAAAGGTATGTAGAATTGATTCAAGGGGTGCATTGAATTTACCTTTATTGAATTCCACAGTGATTATTATTGTTAACTTTTTTTAATAATTTATTTCTCACATTATTTTATCTCCACTTTTGAAAAAAATCTACTTCAAATACAATACTTATCAGAACAAAAACTTCAATTTTCTATTGGCTCTGCTGCTGTAAGTCATATTTATAATGGAAGCTTTCTTTTGTTTGTTCGAAATAACGTGTCATGAATATCTGTTCTTCCCGTTTTTTATTGTTTTATAATTGATTATTGTGATTATTCTTCTATTCTAAATTAAAAAGTGATTTGTTTATCCATAAACATGTTTGAGGATAATGAATCATGCTTTCACGTAAACATTTGCAAATTTATGTGAATAAAAGCCTGATTAATCAAATTTATTTTCCCATGTGTTTAAACTATATTTACTTCACCTATTTTGGTAGTATTGGATTCATGAAAATTTTCGAAATCTGGTTTAATTTTTATGGGCACTCTATCTCAAGAACTAATGCAAAGAATTTCACAAATTTTTAGTTTATAATAGACTTTATATAAACTAGATCTGATTACTTGTTAGTGTATATAGTTTAACAGGGCGCTGTTATGCTGCATAATTCACATTTTCCACAACAGTTACACCTCAAGAACTAGTGCTTGTATTTTTATAAAACTTTTGATTTAGTTAATACTTGATATAACATGACGCTGATTACGCTTTGGTTCAAATCGCTCAACAGGTGGCTCAGCCATTGTGCATTATTCGTGTTTATTGCAAGAGTTCTATCTTAAAAACAAATGCACGGAATTTCAACAATTTTTAGATTCTGTGATACATTGATATACACTAAACCTGATTAAATTTTGGTGTATACCGCTTAACAGTTGTCGCTGCTTAGCTGCATTATTTATAATTTCCCCAATAGCCATATCTCAAGAACCAGTTCATGGCTTTTCATAAAACTTTATGTTTATTATTAGTACATGATATAATATAGGGCTGATTATGTTTTGACGCAAATCCCTCAGCAAGCAGCGCTTCCATGGTGCGCCGTGATTATTGCGTGATTATTATTTCGTAATTATTCGTGATGATTGCAATAGTTCTATTTTAAAAACTAATACACGAAATTCTCTAAAACTTCCGATTCAGTTAGTCCTTGATATAGATTAAAGTTGTGTAGTTTTTCCCCTAAATCGCCCAACGGATTATCCTGCTACACTGCATTTTTCAGGTTTACGCAATAAATGTATCCCAAGAGCTGATGCATGGACTCTCATGAAACTTTAGCTTCATTTATTACCTGATAAAAAATGGTGGTGGTGAGGCTCGAGCAGGATTCGTACGTATCATTTTTTCAGATGATTCTAGGTGCTGAAATTTCGTATAGTATTGGTCATTATACAATTATGATCTTATATTTATACTTTGCAGCCAAAAAAATTATCATCAAAATCGTTCGAATAGATTTCGACGAAAAGAGTTTCAGAGCTCGCATATTTACCGGAGGATTGGATCCAGTCTTGTACTCAGTTGATTTATTCTTCAATATTTTGAATGAAACTTCTTAGCAGGGAGAAATATCGATTTTTCCCATTAAGATTTTTATTCACTTCGATATTGCCTTTCATTTTAAAACATTAACTTAAAATCATTTCTAGACATTTTGAGACATTAAACGCATTATTTAGGAGAAACTCGGCATTTAGTTTCTGAAGGTATTTAATACTGTTCTAATGACCTTTTCTTTCTCTTGAGCATTAATCATTGACTAAAGCAGTTATTAACAACGGAAAAAAACAACGTATACTTCAAATGTAGACATATCTTTCTAAATATAATAAAATCTTTCCTTAATGTCTTTCCTGATTGAGGGCACGTAATTTATGCTACCTTTTCTTCATATAAAAGTTACTTTAACGGAAACTATATAGATATTTCTTAATTAAGTTCTCGAGATTGTATTTTACGTTGTTTTTTTTTTCGAACTAATGATAAGTTTTTCCTAATGATATTAATTTCTTCCCTGATTTGCCCGTACGTTATACGGGCTACGTGTTTTGCCAATCATGATTTACCCGTACCACGCACGGGCATCTACATTCCGATCATTTTTTATTATTCTCAACAGTAAATTTTTACTGTAGATTTTGTATTAATTAATCTGAGCATTTTTTCTGATTCAAGTAAGCAAAAATTTCCGTTTTGAAAAACCATTGCTAAAAGCTTAAAAATTCTGTAAAAGGCATAAAAAATAGGCATTATTTGAATGTTCTTTTTTTTTATAATTTTGTTCGATTAAGCGGTTAAATGTTGAATGGAGTTATTAGTACAATAGCTGCCAACTTTTACGCATTTTTCCAAGCACAACAATTTTATAATAAATATTGTCTTATTTAATTGTTGAAATCTTATAATTAAACAAATAGAAATTCTCCGTATAATTGTTAGTGGTAGAAAAAAATGCGTAAAAGTTGGCAGCTATGCACATACTAATGTTTATCTTTAAAAAAGATTTTTCTTTCTCGTGGTACTGAAATTTAAATAACAATTAAGAAGGCCCAGCACAAAACTATCTCATCTTTTAAACATTAGCATAGTTCAAAATAGTTTATAAATTCGGTTTACCTATCTGTAATATTAAGAAACCTTGATTATGCTACCCTTTCTTCATTCAAAGGTTGTTTTATTGAAAAGTATGTATATATATTTCTCCGTTAAATTTTTGAAAATGTGTTATTTGTATTGATTACGTATTTTTTTAAAATTAATAATAAGATGAGATTAAATGTGAAATGGAGTTATTTACTTATAATGTTTATCTTAAAAATAAAGATTATTCTTTCTCGTGGTGATGAAATTTAAGTCACAATTAAGAAGGCCCTGCAAAATCGATATCATCTTTTTAACATTCTCCATAGTTCAAAAGGTTTTATAAATTCGGTTTGTCTGCCTGTGTTAAGAGCACTTAAATCTGCTACCTTTTCTTCATTCAAAGATTTTTTTTATTGAAAATTAATCATATTAGAAAAGTATACACAAAAGTATACTCCGTTAAGTTTTTGAGATTGCGTTTTACGTATTTTTTTCAAATTAATAACAAGATCTTCATAATGCTATTAAATGTGAAATGAAGGTATATACCCATAAAGTTTATCTTTAAAAACTTTTTCTTTCTCGTAATGGATGAAATTTAAAATAAAATTGAGAAAACCCCTGCATAAAACGATATCATGTTTTTATTATTTTCCAACGTAGTTAAAAAATGTTTATGAATTTAGTTTGTCTGTCCGTCTATCATCTCTGTCTTTCTGCCTTCTATCTGTTATTTAACTCACGTAAATATAGTTAGATTGCTATGAAATTGATATATGTAACTTGGATGGATTTACCATGTTACGTTACGTATGGAAAAAATGCATATTTTGAACGTTTATAGAGGCATTCAAAAGAATTCAGGTACAGTCTATGGGGAAAATCAATTACGGTGTACTTTAATAGTATACTATTTTAAACACATTGAAATTTACATATATATCAATCCGGTTTACCACAAGGTGCTAACTGTAAAATATGATAAGCATAGAATTTATCGTTTGTTTACAGGAATACACAATAAAATTTTTTATGTTACTTACTGTATATACATTCGATAGATTATATAAAAGTATGCACAAAATATCTCAAACACAGTTCCATTTATTGGTGAAAATTTTTAACATGGAATTTTCAACTGGGCTATGTGTCTAACGGAACACATTTTTAAATTACAATGCAGTTTACATTATGCAGTTTATCTAATTTCATATTTAATTAGAACTTGACGAAAATTGGTATTCGTTAAATTTTGGTTAACACCTTCCAAATATATAGTTTTTCTATACGGTGTTTCCCCAGATTTTTTAAATTGTATCTCGGTATCTTTATAATCGGATTGCGCAAAATTTTATGTGTTAAATTTTTATTGTGAAAAAATATCCTGATTCAATTTAGATTTTGTCTACACATCAGGAGACGCTATTCTGAAGTGTTTGGGAAGAACAACCAATGCTAGCATGCTTTGGCGTATAAATAAATTTATCGTAGTAACACATCGTCACCTGAGAATAATAAGGTTGTATTTGTGTTTTTGAAAAAAAATGACTTATCGATACAGAAAGGCTCTATTTGTATCTATGAAGGCATTTTTAATTTAAAATAATGTCATAATATAACTGTAACGTCATATTTAAAATATACATAACATCATTTTGATGCAAAAATATCTTCATAGATACAAATAGAACCTTTTCTATATCGATAAGTCTTTTTTTCAAAAACACAGATACAAACTTATTCTCAGATGACGACATGCTATAATGTAGTGGCGAGTGGTCATGGAAAAATACAACCAGAAAAAGAATAAACTACTAATATTTTCTTATAAGAAATAGTTATAAAAATAAAAAATGTTTAAACAAAGTCGTATTCCTCATTAACGAAACAAACTTATATGTAGTTCCTTGACTTTCTTCTAACGTTACAAGAAGAATGCACTGGATTCTTGAAAATTTTCGAAACCCGGTTTTCGGCGCATTAAGACGATTTAGGGGTCAGAGAATCCGAAAAACATGTTTTTACAAAATGTCTGTTTGTAAGTCTTTGATTAGTATGTATGTGACAAAAATATTGTGGGCGTTCTATCTCAAAAACTTGCACGGAATTTCCCAAAGCTTTAGATTATGTTACACCTTGATATAAATTAGATATTATTAGTTTTGGGGATATAATAACTGTTTTGTTATAAATAACTGTCTTTGTGTAACTTCGCTAAACTCCTAATTATAAAATCAAAATTAAAAGAAATACATTGCAGTCAAAAATTCATTTACTAATTTTATTCTACATATTGGTCGGAGTTTTTCGTAATTATTATCCATCTCATTAAGAAAAAAAGACTGTTGATAAAGCTGTAAATACCTACAATGTTCATATATTATAAAAGAGAGGAATCTTTTTATAATATACATAACGAAAAGTAATTTAATATCTTTAATGAAAAACAAAAAAAAGGATTATTTTTAACGAGTGGTACTTCTACATTTGTATCTGAGCTAAGAGGTAATAACCATCTTTCATTTTATAAAAACTAAAAATTGTCTTTCACACAATGTAATTAAAATATATAATAAATACTACGGACGCTAGTAATTTAGCACACTTTTCTAACACTTTTATAATAAGATTAATTTTTTCCTAATCAGATTTAGTCTACGTAAAAAGCAATACTTTTTTTGAGATTTGAATGAATTTTATAGTATTTTACTTTGTTCTTCAATATTTAAATATAATAAATATTCAGTTTAGAAAATTAATCCAAAAAAAAAAACTTAATCATGGATGAATAAAATTCCAATTAGCATTACATATCCTTTTTATAAGCATAAAATTTTAAATAAAAAGAAATTTTAACGACTTATTATCATTAAATACATTTTACAGAAGATTAGATTTCCATTTTTTAAAGATGTCAGGATTTTTAAATAACTAAAGTTACAATCCTTTTAACATGATTAAGTAAAAGTATGAGATACATATATTATTCAAATTACATAAAATGAATATTTATGTAATTATTTTCTTTTTCTAAAGCTGGCAAAAGTCTTAGAAATGCAACACATAGAAAATGGATCATGTATTGTACTTTTTAAAGAGAAAGTTAAAGTGTAAACGCTAATAGTTTTTATCTTTTTATTTTTTCTGTTTTTTAGTAAAGTTACTTAACAATCTCCTCGTAGCCTTTTAACTCCTTGATCGACGAATAGAATATATTCTACCTAAGTTTAACCCCTTCGCGACGGGAGCGTTTTACGAAAGTTTTAATGTTTGTCACCGGTTTTTAAAAACAGAAATTTGTGCTTTATTAAATCGAAAAAATGCTCCACTTAAATAAGGTAAATTTTACAGTAAAATTTAATTGGTGGGGATAAACAAGGATTATGAGCCTTTTTACGATTTTTATGCGTGGGTTACTCGTCCACAAGGGGGTTAAATTAAGATTCGTACCAGAAAAATTTAGTAAGTTTTTTGTTTTTAACTTTGTGGGAAACTAGCTGAAATATTGCTTTTCCATATTTTTAAATAATTTCTTTGAAAATTTCCGGTAGGAATCCAGCATTACACGAATACAATTCTCCCCCCCCCCCCCCTCAAAGGATTAACCTTTTCATCAAGATATAAAAGCTTCATCAAGATATGAAAGCAAAATTATTTCAAAATAAGTAAAATCTTTTTTTCAAGAACATTACAAAAATAAAAATTTCGTTTCAAAATTCTGATGCTATTCAGACATATGAAATATAATATTAAATCGGATATACAGGGTGTATCATTAATAATCGCTCAAATTTGATAAGATGGTAGAAAGCAGCCCAAGAAGGCAATTTCACAAAGGAGAGAATGGATAAATTGATAAATCTTTGATAAGTCCAGCCGTTCATCATTTGATAAAGTGATACTGCTGAAATAATATCAATCATATATGTTAAATCAATGCGCATCTATACATCTAATTTACAGCGCAGTAGCAGAAAGTGGTCGGAGAGTTGCGCAAATGTACTCAGTATGCTGTAAGAGAACTTCCTAGACGGGAGTTCTTCGTGTCGATCAGTTGCCCCACTGTTTTGACAGATACAGATAACCTACTCAGATTTTCTCAGTTGTTGATGAACTCCTGCAAACATATGATCTTGAGGTTTCGGCTAGTTGGTATAGTGTTGCTGTTGGACTAATGTGTTCTGCAATTCTCCGACCACTGTCAAACCAAAAATAAAATGTACATATCTGCATATTTATTTAACATGTCGCTCAACCGCAAAAAAAAAAAAAAAAATGTGACACATCTCGACAAATGTAAAATTTACACGAAAGAGAAAAGGAAATTTGTTTGATTTTATTATAAGATGAAATTGAAGCACTTTGCTCTTCATACAGGAACGAAAACTTGCATAAAAGCATAAAACAACTAATAAAGAAAACTTAGGATGAGGTTTGGAGGGTTGGGTAATTTTACTTCCACACACAATCCACCCCTCATCTGTGATCACAAATGGACATATAGAGTAATAAAGGGGTTTTCCATACACCTGCACTTATGAGACTATTTGTGTAGCAAGACACACCTATCACAAACCATTAGTGGAATAAAATGAAAAATGATTTTTTGGAAGATGTATTACTTTTCTTGCAAGCGATATAATGATTCATGTACATAAAAAAAAAACAATTTGTGTAATGATGACCTACTTGGCTTGTCAGAAAGCTTTGAATGGGTATAGACATTGTGGCTACACAGCGCCTTATAAAACTTCGTGCGCTCATTTATTGCCGTACTTTCGTATGTGAAACTGTTATTTTTTCTACTATTTTCTGCCTGATTCACAAACTTTTAACGATCATTTCTGATACACCCTGCATAAATCTTACTAAAGTTAAAATTATTCATAGTTTTTGTTACTAAAAAATTTTTTAACGAAAGTTTATTTAGTTCATTTCAACATATATAACTCTTAAAATAATTCTTAGATTAAAAAATTGCCAGCTACATCATATTTTTCAAACATTTCTCTATAAATCTACCTGTTTTCACTTTTATAATACAATAATTGTCTTAATATTAGTCTAGAAAGACTCTTCCACTACCGGTGACAAAAAAAAAAAAAAAAAAAAAAAAAAAAAAAATTACAATGGTGACGTCGGGGACAGAGTTAGTTGCTTTGTCTGAGAATAAAGAAATTTTGTAATAATAATGCTATAGAGATTCCATAAAGATAAATTTAGAAATTAATTTTAATAAAAGAAAAAAAATTCATATAAGTTCAATAAATTAAATTGCTCGCATAAAACAAGTTCGACTCTAGTACATTTGCCGTTAACGTTGCAAACATATTTTAACAGCAATGCTGTGATAAAATAATAATTAAAGTAGTCAGATAACAATCCCAAAACTTTCTTCTATCATATCCATGTGAATACTTCCTGAAAAATGGTAGCGGATCAGCTCCACCGATTAGATGGTTTAAACCAAAATATAGTCAGCAATAATTTATGTCAACTTATTACTGAATTTGAAGTTTGATGAAAGTCCATGCATTAGTTTTTGAGACAGAGGTATTGCAAAATCTGAAAAAAAAAAAAAAAAAAAAAAAAAAAAAAAAAAACACATAACAGCGCCACATGTTGGGTGATGTACAACAGAAACTAATTAGAATCAATTTCTTATCAAATAATCTGAATGCATCTGAAGTTTGATGAAAGTCCACCCATTAGTTTATGAGACAAATATATTGCAAATTCGGAAAAATACAGCATAGCAGTGCCATCTGTAGGTTGATATAGACCAAAAACTAGAAAACACTATTATATATGAGGGGCCAACGGAATCTGGAGTTTTAGAAAATTTCGTGCATTAGTTCGTGAGATAGAGGTATTGCAATAATCACGTATTCTTTCACACTTTCGATAGAATGAAATAAAATATTTAAATTGCTAATAATTAATATAGATGTTAATTATCTCGTATTCGATTTTTTTTCTTACAAATACTATTTCCTACTCAATTTTTTTCTTATAAATAGTTGAGAGATTTTCTGCTGATTTACTTTTTATCAATTTTTAAAATAGTATAATATTTTAAATCGTAGGTAAGAGGATTTACAAAGAATTTAATATTTATTCAATCGTCATCAATAATACATTTATCACTTTCGTTAAAATAAAGTAAAATATTTAAATTCCTAATAATTAACATATAATGAATCATCTCCTATTTGATATTTTTTTCATGTTGAGAGATTTCAATCAAGTTATTGTCATCAATTTTTAAAATGCATGATGATTGATTTTGTAGAAAATGCTGAAAACATTTCTCATCTTAATCGTGTTCTCGTTTCAGCCGTTCTGGAATTAATCGAGTTCAATTCTATAAATTTTGTTAATAACTTAGCAAACACATTTCAAAAATAATGATAAAATAATAATAAAATTAGTCGGATGTGGCAATCCTAAAACTTTATTCTGTCTCATCCATATTAATATTTCAAAATTCATTATCGCAATGCCAAAATTGATTGGCAATCTATGACAATCATGGAAATTAAAATGATACGAAATCCCGTGCATTAACTCTTGATATATGATAATCATTAAAAAAACGTAAATCATTCAAAATGCATCACAGTAGCGATATTTGTTGGATGATTCATACGGAAAACTGCTTTTCAAAAATTTATGTCAGCATCTAACTGAATCTGAAGTTTGATAAAAATCCATGCATTAGTTCTTGAGATAAGGCTACGGCGGATTTTCTGAAAAATGCAGTATAGCAGTTCGGCCTCTTGGATGATGTACAGCAAAATGTAAGTACACCATGTCATATTAAGTAATAACAGAATCTGAAGTTTCATCAAAATTACGTGCATTATTTCTAGAGATACAGTTATTGTGAAAATTGTACAAAATGCAGCATACCACACATCTCTTGACCTATTTATCTCAAACGGTAGAAAACGTCAATTCATGACAAGGAATTTTTGAATCTGAAGTTTGATGAAAATTCGTGCATTAGTTCTCGAGATTGAGCTACTACGGAAATCGTAAAAAATGCTGCATAGCAGCACCACCTAATGAGCTATTTACACCAGAATATAGAAAATTTCATTTCATGTCATGAACTAATTAAATCTGATATTTGATTAAAATCCGTGCTTTAGTTCTTGAGATAGGGCTATTGAGGAAATCGTGAAAAATGGTGCATTGCAGCTCCACCTGTTGAGCGATTTACACCAAACGATATCACATGTCAACACATGTTATAGAGTAACTAAATTTGAAGTTTGATGAAATTCCTTGTATTAGTTCTTGACAAAGCTATTGTAATAAAAAATAAAGATTGTAAAAAAGAGATACAGAGATAAAGCTATTGCAAAAATTGTGGAAAATGCTTCATAGTATTGCGACCAGTTGGAAGATTTGCACCAAAAGCTAATCTGCACTAATTTATATCAAAGACTGAGTATATTTTTTTATCATATTCCGTTCATTAGTTCTTGAGATAGAGCGCCCTCAAAATTCATGTCACATACAGTCAGAGTGACAGACTCACAACAGACATTTTGTAAAAACATGTTTTTTGTCATCTCTGATGGCCTAAAATATGTAAATCCGTAAAAAAAAAAACGAATTCAAAAATTTTCGCGAATGCGATTCATTTTTCTTAAAAAGATAGAAGAAAGTAAAAAAAGGAAAAATAAAATAATGATACATTCATTTACACAAAGAATTTATCGTATTGTCGCTAAGAGGATTAAAAATTTTTGAATATTTAAAGTAAATGTCTTTAATAATACATTCATCACTTTCCCTAAAATGAAATAAAACATTCAAATATGCAATAATAAATATTTATGTGGATTATTTTCCATTAGATTTTTTTCTGTATAAAAGTGAGAAAAGATTAAAGAAGAGTTATTTTTACAAGCTTTTAAAAAGCATGGTAATTAGCGTTGTAGAAAATGATATAATATGCATTTTTTAAATTTAGATTGTAAAAGATAATCTTTAAATTTTCTATGAATATTAAAGTAAATAAAAAAATAACGTTTTAATATTCATAAAAAAAACTCTTTAATAATGAACAATGATATTTCATCCCAGTTTTTTCTCATTCTTTTTGTTCCGAAAAGAATTATTTTATTATTTGTCGTTTAATCTGTTAAAATACAGAGATTATTTTAAAAACATCAAATATTTTAAAAAAATGGAAAATTTGATACATTTAACCTTCCTACCCTGAATGGGTCTAATTGACCCATAACAATAATTTGTTTTATACGATTCGAATCAGAACTTTTTTTATGAAGAAAGTTAAATAACAGATATAATAACCCAATTAAATATATTAAAATACTTTAAATAACAATTTTGGTGTGAATTGTTTTTAATCAAGAATGAGTAAAATTTGAACATGGTAGGAAGGTTAATTGAAGTATAAAAGATAAATAATGAGAATGAAAAATATTTAAGACTCATTTTACGATTTTTCTTTTTCTTCATTTCCTTTCTTTTTCTTTTTTTAAATGAAGACTCACTACCGGTCGTTATGTGTTGCTGACATACGCATCAATTCATAGACCTGGGCAAAAACATCCGAGGTTGTCATGTACGCTAACGCAGAATTCCCATTTAGTTAGCTTTTTCAAAACCACTTTTATTTAAAGAATTCTTTAATATAAATTTCTTAGAAACGCACCAAGAAGAGCATTTTCCTGGAATTGTTGCAGAAATTTTACCACAAATTTCTTTACAAAAAATTAAAAAAAAAAGTAAAAAGAAAAGGGATCGGTAGGAGCCCTGCAGTGGCCTCAAGCATATAAAATCCGTTGTCGGTGCATAGACCAATGAGTTACCTGAGATTTATGGCTCTTGAGATGCCTTGCCAGGTTAAGACTTTGTTGCCTGATCAAAGTTCTAAATTATGAGATCAACGTTAGCTATAGTCTATGCAAGAAAAAACGACTTCTCAAGGCCGAATGTTCCTCTTTCCATTTTCCCTTCGTTGCCATGGAATCGGAGGAAGCCAGTCCCTTGTCCCTTTTTTCCCACTGCACTTCCGCTAGACAAATTTACCCGTGCAAGAGTATGAATTATGCGGTATTCGAAGACTCTTTTTCCCGCACACCAACTGGATTTTCTTACGTTCAGAAAAAGCTGTAGTTTCGCTAATTTTATTTGTTTTGTGAGTCTATTTACAGCAAGAAATATGGGTAGATTTTTCGACGACAGATTAATGATGCTATTATTTTTTTAAATTCAATTAATAATTTGTAATTGTAACTTTATTGTTAATTTAAATTAATTATAAATTTAAATAAATTGTGACTTTCTAGAACTTACAATGCTATATGCATTCGTGTATTCAGGAAGTTTCCTACTATTTTAAGTGCAGAAATATTGAACCTCCCCCCCCATATATATATATGTAAATATATAATATGCATGTTATTTATTTATAAATTACATTATACTGTGTTGCTATCTGGTTACCATTTCAGTCATGACCCAATTATCGATATAAACAGAGTTGTAGTCGTAAAAAAAGCAGAGAGTATACGGTATAAATAGAGGGTATGCGCTACATCATGAATGTTCATGGATAGGATATACGCAAATGCTTTATTTGAGAAACAGAGGGGATATGGAACTTTAACGGAAGGCATACGGCGTATACTCCCACATACCCTCCACTACATCCCTGGATATAAAATAGCAAATTCACAGCATTTTCTGAAAAATACTTTGCATTTAATAAAAGAATGAAATTAATTAAAATTTGAATAAGAAGCAAACTACAAGTAAATTGAAATATCTCTTTCATTTATAGAAATCTGAGTGAGAAAAATTTCCGCGTGTTAAATTTTTAAGGATGAAAATGTTTTATGAATTTAGTGAGCAATACATTCAGATTTGAATCCGAGAATTTGAGCTCTCCTTGACCAGCATCCTTAAAACAAAAATAAATAAAAAGGGGAGGGGAGAGAGGTGTAAACATGGTTCAACCAATTCATGCCACTTCAAATGGCTTGATGCAAAATTATTCTTTATAATAATTTTAATATGTGTCTCAAATAACTAATGCTCTTTGGGGTGGAAGGGGGGGGGATATCATTAAAATCCATATTAGATTCAGCATTACTTACCCCAAAATATCTCGAAAAAGTAGGTAAATATTAGCCTTTTCTTCCCTAAAAAAATAAGCAAACTGAAATAGAATAGAATTTTAATGTATGAAATCTTTCATACATTAAAATCTGAGTAAGAAAAACACATCTTTGATTTTTGCATCAGGATTGGAAGCAACGAGCTCTTTTAAATAGTTGTATACATTATAAATAACCTTCTTCGACTGCTTTCTAATATCAGGACTGGTTGCCATAATTAAAAGAAAGCAAAATGGAGAGAAAATCAAAGAAAGCAACTTAGTCAAACAAAGAACGGAGTAATACTGATCCACTGTGTCTCTCAATAGGTGTGGGGAAAAAGAAGAGCGGTCAATCGGTCACATGACTGTTACCATAGTTACTATCTTAAGATAAGGGCCGAGAGTGACCATCGTGAAGGGGGACATTCGACCTTGAATTGCCAATTTTTCTTGCGAGAACTATAGCAATGCGGAGGACCAAACAACAAGATCAAAAATACGTTTTGGTCTTTTGTCCCGTTTTAAGTAATCGGCATAGCAAAGTTCACAACTGAGCGGAAGACACTGCCAATAGAATGGATCTAGGATAGATTTAGGATAGATTAGGATAGATCTAGGATAAGTTTAGGATCTCGTCAATTTTATTGCCAGTGTGCGCCGATTAGATGGGTACAAGCCCCGTTACAATCAATGAAACACTTTCAGCTGGGACAGCTCGGTAGATAAAGGCTAACCATCGGTTATTAGTTTAAGAGTTAACAAAGTTTTCGTCACCTAATTTTAGCAAGGTTCATTTTTCAATAAGTCCTTCAATTTTACGGTGAATTATACATGAGAGCGGTGTGCCTGGCGGAAGACGTTGGGTTTATCTGTTGGAATAGGGATTATGCAGGTAAAGTGAAATGCAAGGTGGTGTGATATATGTACTCAAACATGTCTGGTCTCACCCTTCATTTACTTTTTATATTTTTAACTCCTTTTCACTGCGTACAAGAAGCGCTTTTTCTTGTTTTTCACACCTTTAGCATTACCAGTGCGGTGTGTTGTATCTTCAGTCTCACTTTCCTCTTTTAACTCTACTTTTTAACTACTTTTAACACTTTTTATAGCGGCTGGTTTTTCACGTTGCAATCGCGTCAACGTGGTGTATATATGACGTCTGAGGCAAAAGATTTTATGCTAAAGTTAGATTGAAATACTTAATGGTTTATATTCGTTAAAGTTGGTTTAGTTTCGAAGTTTGCATATCTACATCATGGAAAGATGTGCTGTGATGTCAAAGCATAGTTTAAACTGCATTGAGTTTTCTACTGTTTGGCCAGAATTTAAAGTATTTAAATTTATAAAAATCTGCGATACGTTCAGATGAATATAGGCTTTTTGAAAAAAAATTCATAAAATGGATAATAGAGAAAATTCTTGCATAGATGAAGAATTCCCTAGAGACTCAAATAAAGTAGATTAACCACCATCTACTATAGCAAAAAACGATATACCGTATTTTCGGGTGTATAGCCCGCACCCCGTGTATAGCCCGTACCCCTAAATCGAGCAGTGCAATAAAAAAAGTTCGTGTATAAACCGCGGAGATGCATCGGTGTATAGTCCGCGGACTATACACCATTTACGACCGTATATTTCGATCAGGATTCGAAATTAGAAGCCATTAGTCATAATTTTTAACACAAATTTACCAATTTTTTTCGTGATGCATAATACCTACTGTATTTCAGCTAAAAAATTAAGATTATCAGTACCGTAATTTTCTTCAGAAACGCCGCTGCGTTTAAGCGCATTTTTTTTTTCAAACGAGCATGATATTTTTTCTGAATTTTTCCGAAAATTAAAAAAAAAAAAAAATCGGTGAAAAATCCAAAATTTTGGACATAAAGTGCATACGTATCTTAGGTGATTGGTTCCCAAAAGGAACGAATATTCGGAATCGGTCCGAAATGCACCAACTTCGAAAAGGAACGATTCCTCGGACTCTATCCGAAATGAAACGACTCCGGAAAAGTTCGATTTCTTGAACTCCTTACGAAATTAAACGACTCTGTAAAGGAACGAATCCTCGGAATCGTTCTGAAAAAGAGCGACTGCTCTGAATCGTTCCTAAATGACATAAATCACGCACTTTTTTTGTTCTTTGCAACAGGGTAGGGTAGATTATTTTTTTGAAAAATAAACTCTGACTATATATAAACTGAAAAATCTTAAATTCAGAATCGTCGAGGTTGGAAGGGTTCCGGATTTTTGATTTTGTACTCTACAAATACAATGGCTATGATAGATCTATCAGTGCAATACTTGGCGACACTTCTTCCAAACCCAGAAATAACTGTATTTAAGCTGTAAAAAAAAAAAGTCTTTACAAACATGGAAGAACTCTATAAATTTCGCGGCATAGCGAAAAAAAAATTACAAATTTCGATGTTTTTCAAATTTTTTGAAGTTTAAAAAATGTAGAAAAAATATCACGATTTCCAATTTAAAAAAAAATCTTTGTATAACCCGCAGCGGCTTTTTGGAAGGTTTTTTTCTTGTATAAGCTGCGGACTATACACCCGAAAATACGGTAGACACTGAATATTAGGGAAAATAGTTTTCATCTTCAGACAGTATGACGAAATCTGCCAAGGTTTCGATTCTTGCACCAAAAATCGAGCATTGCAATGAAAATAATCATAAAGTTAAAAATTTAACACCCGGCATGTCCAGAACATGCATCATCGTAAATAAGCTAACAATTGATAATGAAAATAAATCCTTCAATTTCCAACTGAAATTTTAAGTAGCTTAGAACTTAGTGGTTTGCTTGCATATTTTCTCACCTTGAAATCGGAGCTATTGTAATTTTACCAAGAAATTTAAATGTTCCCTCAAAATCTTTTAAATGGGACTAGATTAATTGTGCGAAAATGTGCAATAATTGTTTAGCTCTAAAAATTATTACTGGCAAAAGTGTTGAACAAAAGATTTTGATCCTTAGAATCGATTTAATGCCATCAGACACAATTCTTTCCTTTTAATTCAGAAGACGTAATTTTCCCATTCGTGTTGTACTTTGTATGACAATTAATAAAGCACAAGGTAAAATATTGCATTGTGTTGGTATTTAGCTGAGCTAATATTTAGCAACGACTAGTTATACAATATACATATGCTTTTAAAATTTTGAAACTGCAAACACTTTTTTTAAAAATTAAAAAGAAAATAAAAAAACTATCGTTTAATCAGTATGAAACTTATTATAGAAAAAAAAACTGAATAAAATTGACATTTTCTTCTGTAGAGTTTTTTTTTTATTCAGAAGTTTTAAAATTATATTTATCTAATATATTCTGTTTCGTCGAATTTCGGCGGGTGCTAGTAGTATATTTTATTACGGTAATATCGTTTCCAGAAATTCTGTAGATTATAGGCGCCAAAAGCTTTAAAAAGGCAGTGGCTTCTGAACTCAAATAATGCAGTCGCCACTAGGGCTCAATTTTAAAGAAAAATTAAGAAACAACATGAAACAAAGGAGAAACTGTGAATTTCGTTAAACGATCGCAGAAGAACATTTGATTTTATCAAAGCATCGTAAAAAACGCCGCGACATTCGTCAAAGAGTCGCTGAAAAACAATTTTCGTCCAATGATCGCGAAAAAGTGTGACTTTAGTTAGTGGATCGCAAAAACGTAAGATTCTTGTCAGAATATTGCAGAAAACCACAAATTTCGTCAAATAATTACGAGAAAAAACGCAAAATTCGCCAAAGAATGACGTCTTATATGCCGGAAACATGGCGATTATTTATAGAGAATCTGCGCCTATTTTATAGATAAGTGAATTTTATAATTTTGAGTGAAATTTCTGGTATTACGTATATGCTGGGCACACGAAAGTTAGTTTGAAACACAAAAGTTAAGGTAATGTTTATAATCTCTATAAATGTAAGTCTTCATACCTTAATATCTAATGGACAGCTTATAATCAGTATGCTCTCGCCACTTTAGGTGGACCAATATGTTAGAACTAAGAATTTGCGGCGAATGATTTTTAACTGACTTCAAGGAGGAGGTTATGATTTCGACCTGTATGTATTTCTTGTTCACTCATAAATTCTTTAAATATGAACCGATTATGGTAATTCTTTTTTTTGTTTGAAAGTATAAGATACCCGTGTGGTCCCATTTTAATTTCATTAAATTCTGATGATTAGAATTTTTTAATGAAAAAATATGGATTTGATAAAAAAAATGATTTGTCGCAAATCATCTTTCATTGTTTCAACCGTTTTCAAATCATAAGCATATTAAAACGATTATATTCGTATGCGTTAGCGCCAACTTGTCGCCAAGCTTTTTGTTTGTTTGTTTTTGTTTTAAGTCGGTTAGTATTTTTTAAAGCATATTTTATATAATTCTGTATGTAAGTTGTATTGATTTAATTTTACTGCAATTATTTCCTTAAAAATGACAAACATGTGTATATATATAAACTCCAGATAAAATGGATAGACTTGTATAGTTGAATAGATATATTCCCATTAGTATACTAGCAGAAACTACTTAACAACGACATCCCTTTAAAAAATATGAGAAATAATGAAATGTATTTTAATCGTTAAAGTTGAATTTCAATTTATATCTTTAGAGAATTACCGATTAATAAATTAAATTACATTTCATTTAATCAGTTTATTAATTTAATTTATCACGCCAACATGAGAATATGCAATTGAATGATAATTTTATTTACTAACATATTACATTTATTAAATAATGTATGTTAATTCTCGGAATTTATCATTTATTAATTCGCTTGCTTTCTTTAAAGAACAAGGTTAATTGCTAATTTGTCAGCAATGAATCGAATTAATTATTTTAGATTACGCTGAAAATGAGAAAAATGATTTGTGAAAACATAAATCATTATCTCTGCATAATAACTAGTAATGAAGAAACGTGAATACGATTATCCAATAATGCAGTTAATTAATTATATAGGATTTATAAAAGATAAATATTTTCTGATATGAAATAAATATCTATATATTCAAATAATAAAAAAATAATAATTTTAATTTAAGAGAAATTATGTACTCCAGGGGTGACGAAATGTGGCACGCCGGGAAGGGAGGAGGAGCTCAACCCACCCCCTTCCTAAAATATTTTGAGCCTTCCCTAGAAAAGATTCCTAGGCCATTAAATGGATTTCTGTTCTGCAAATTCAAATGAAACTCTGTTCAAACATCTAATTTAGTTTTGAGACCCTTTCAAAGTTTTGCAGAAATACTAAATTGTATCTAAAATAAGTGTTTCAACACTCCCTCATCCTATTTGTACATATGAAGCTAACACAAGGTTCGCACACTCCTTGGAATTTCCAAGGACTCTGGCACCACTATTAAAAACATGAAAGTTTACATTTAATTTTTAAACGCAACATTCGCAGTCCCCACCTTCATTCACAGATATTGCGACATTTTTCTGCAGTGAAACACTTCGAAAATATTCTTAAAATTTAGTGGTAGAACTGTGCGAACCCTGTAACATGATGTTTAAATTTGCACCAGTTATACATTCAAATTTTTCATCATCATATTATTTTTTTAGCATAAAATGAAGTTATTGCAACAGTTTAATAAGAAACATAGTACCTACAATGTGAATATGCACTAATATATCATTCCGCATCAGAGAGAGTTAAAAATCCTCTCCACTATATTATTTTGCTCCACCTCTCTCCTATTTTTCACTTCTAGGTACGGCCCAGCATAGAGATTCGAAGATTGGAAAAGACAATGATTATTATAAAATGTTAGTGGTGCCCAGCGTACCACAGTTGACAGAATCTGATGTACTCGAACCGTATCAGATAAATAACCTGAATTGACTATGCCTATAAAGCGCAAAAACTGCAGCCGAACGCTGAAATTATATTCACTATAAGTTTGATTATATTTGATGGCGGCTGAAATTAAATCAGGTTTATTGGGATTATTATTTAAGCGTTCTACCGTGATTTTTTCACTTAACCTACAGTTGAGATAGATGGTGAATTCCTATGCTAGTACATCAAAGGAAATTACATGGGTAGCTCTGATACCCCTCCCGTAAAGCATGATGACGTCACTGCAACGTCGTTGTAAAGTCACATTGCGACTTTGTGACCATCGATTATCGATGTGACGTCACGTGACGTCGATGTGAAGTCACAGTGACTAAAATGTGAAGTCGTTATGGCCGTTTTAGAGCTCTTTTGTGACGTTTCACAAAGTGGTCACAATGTGACAAATTTGTGAAAAATGTGTCATTTGTGACTAATTTGACATTAACATTGTGACGAAACTGTGACAAAAGCACCGATATTTAAATTGCCAGAAACGGGTTTTTTAAAGTAAATAACATGTTTTGAAGGATATTTATAAATTTCTAAAGATTTTTAAGAAAGTCACATCTCAGTCACAATGTGACGTCATTTAGAGGTGGCATTTTGGTCACAGATGTAATGTGACCAAAGTGACTCACAGTGACGTCACTGTGACCATGCATGCTATTAGGGCTGTTGTACAAACTTCACAATTGCAGAGTTCGTAGTGGCTTGAGTACAGAATTACAATAAATTATAAGTTCTTAACTTATAAATCTCAGCATTTCTAAAAGTAAATTTCAGTAATCAACTGTAGTACTTTTCTTTTACGAAATACGAAGTATCCGATTCTGGACAAATTGAAACATTAAGTACGTGATGTGTGACATTCTTTTTGCGAAAATGCAATGTTTCTGAAAAGACAGCGCTGTTTCTAATTTGCTGTCTACATTTGATATCCCATTTATACTGTCAGTATCTCCCTAAGAATGCAAATTGCACCAAAAGATCAATAATATACAAAATTACTCAATGTTATATTTAATTTTTACTAAGGGGTCGTTTTCTTACAGAAATTGTACCAAACTCTTCAATACTCACTCCTAATTTTAACATCAAATTTAGATTTTTTGGTAAATTATACGCTGTGATTCCAAATGAAAATCATTCGGATTAGTAATTTAGGAATTATGCATATGTAAAATTTGGAAGTCCTAATATTTATGCATTTTTAATCGCTGTAAAACAAATTCCAATGGAATTTTTTTTAACCTACTCCGTGCTGATGTCTTGTCGCCTGGAGGAGTCACTAAAGAACATTCTTCAAATTAATTTAAATGTTTCTAGAATTATTGAAATTATTTCCAGACTTTTTTAATAAATGTATACACATCATAAGTATTCATTTACAGACTGGTACACTAGCTTTAAACTAGCTTTTTGTAGTCCCACGTGACATTTGTCTCAAGACTGAGGAGGTTAAGCAGAACTCAAAAATTATTTTGCGGAATGGAGTATAATTTTTGAGTTACATATTTGAAGCTTTTGGTGATGAGAAAACTGCAATATATAAATAAATTTCCATGTTTTAGATAAAATTTGATATTTTATGGTGTGTATCCTGTATATACATTGCAGTTTTAAAATATTGTATTGCTATATTTTGCAATTAAATGGGCTTAAATTAGTTACGTTTATCTGCTGAACATTCTGCAAATTTCTTCATATTAATATTTTTAAGTATTCAGTAAATATAATAAAAGTTTGCCTTAACCCTTTCCGGCACACTGTGCCCGGTCTGGGATACCTAATTTTAATTCCAAACTTGCAAACGGCACCAATAATTTAGTAAAATTTTGCTTTTACCATAAAACCGTAAATTAAGGAATTTAAAATATCTAAAAAATTTCTTTGTGAATTCCGGTGTCAGTCGATAATTTCTGATTTTACTAACAGATTTTGCCCATGCCGGAAAGGGTTAATAGCTTGATCCAGAATCTTTCGTTTCTGAAGAACAAATTCAATTTATTTTTTCAAATGACATCTGAATGTCCATCTGAGATGGACAAAATAAGCGTTATTCCATCCCTTGGAAAGCTGTTCACTGTAAAAAATAATCTCTCAAATTAACAGGAAAAATTTGTCAATTTTGGCGCCAGTTTCTAACTACTTAATTTACAGAAAATACCTGCTATTTTCCATTAAATCATATTTTCTGTAAAATAATAAAAATGTTTTCTGTATAAATGACAAAACCCCATTATTTTTACAGTAAAAAACTGTTTTTCTTTTTAAAATATTTCTTTGAAAAATGCAATTTTTTACTGTGAAAATTACAAATTTTGTCTACTGTGTTGATCAGTTACAGCGATCATATTGGCCAAATTCTTGGCACGTAATGAGATTGATAGTCTTTCTAGATATGTGTCAAATGTGGCACATCGTGAAACTGCAAAGGTAGAACAAAATATGGGTAAAGATAAACGAAAACAACGATTTTAAAATTCAGAAAACATTGGACTCTTCAATTTATAGTTTACGTGAAGATTCAGGGACTGACATGAAGTGATATGCACAAGTAGCTGAACGACGGAAATTCGCAATACAGTCGAGTCTCTAAAACGAACGTCTCATAACGAAATCCATTGTTCCGGGAAAAAATTCGTTATATAGAGAAATCCATTGAATAGAGAATGAAGTTAAAATTCTTATGTAATGTGTAAATTTTGAAGAACTATTATTTTTGATTTGTTTCATTAACAGTTTGAGATGTTTAGCTATAAATATTATCTTAATATTCTATTTTTAAATATTTAAACAGTTTGAAAAAAGAAAACAGACATTTATTTGAAAGCTTAATGAAAATCAATTAGGAAGATATGATTAATTTTAGCAATTACCCCCCCCCCCCCCCAAAAAAAAAAAAAAATTACAAATTCACCACCAATTCAAAAGTTACCCCCAGAGATCCCGCTCTTATATGTGTAACAATCCAACTGACACTATTTTGAGAAGGATGTTGAAAAGTGTGTGGAAGAGGGGGGGGGGATTAATTCGCTGGACTTAAAGAACAAGGAGATTCAAGAAGAGAAGTAATGTAAAAAACTCAGAAATGAACGATAAATCAGAAATAAGTGATAGAAAATTGATTCCATATAATTTCGAAGCTTTTTTAAAACTGAATGAAAATATTCGTTATATAGGGATAGATATTTCGGTACATAGAGACTGTTTTTAATGTAATCATAGGAAAATGGGACCGCTCATACTAAAAATTCGTTATATAGAGAAATTTTATGTATGGAGTTTCGTTAAAGAGAGACGCGACTGTATTTTGATTTTAATTGGAGGTTTCATTTATACAAGGATGGCGAACCTTTTTGCGTAAAATTCACTTGCAATCGTTTCTAAGATTATAATTTTGTCTTTTTTAAATTGAAGAACATTTGTTATTAAACTAGGTACTTTTTTCTGAAGATAAATACTGGTAAATTTGTGGCACGCGCGTCGCAGGTTGGCCCTCCCATTAATACCTCAGCTAGTTATCAGAAAATAAAAATGCTATTTTTAGGGCGTTTGGACAATAATTCAAGTTTAAAATTTCAGACCTCTATTTACACCAGTTTCCCTTGCCAGCAAACACACGTACCGACAAAGATCTTTCTTCCATTAATACACATGTAAAAAATCCATTATTACACATTTAGGTATGAAAATAACTTATAACTGTCCAAACTGAGCTTAAAAGTTGCTAAAAGTGAAAAAAAAAACATTTAAAAGGAATATACATAGCTTTATTCACGTCTACACACTCCTAAGCTTCATCGCTTAAGCGGCAACATGCTCACGATCTTTGTTAATACAAATATTTTCAGAAAAAAAAAATTAACCCATTGAAAGGTGGTGGTACAAAATAATTTCCACTTAATTTTATTTGCAAATTCCATATTACACCAGAATTTTGAAAAAAAAAATTTAATTTCATTAAGTACGTGAAGAAAAGCTTATATGTATTTTGAAATAAATTTAATTTTAAATTCTGGTGTTTGTCAGTTATTTCAGTATCATAAGAATGAAAGTTCTTTACCTCTCAAAGGTAAAAGAACAAGAAATTGGTAAATAAAATTACGAGACCACATGTATAATCCATATACCTAATATAGCAGACGTCAAATGCAACAGCAACAACAAAATAAAACTACAGCTTTGGCCAGATTTTGTAGATAAGAACATTTATAGATTGATTTTAAAAATACTACAATCATTTATCCAAGATTTTATTTACTCTCCATTATCCGAGAATCAGTGGAGTATTTTTTATGCAGTGAGAATAATTGCATTGATTCACCTTGTCCTGAGTTACTTAAAATTTTAAATGAGATGCTCTATAGAATAAGAAACAACAGTAGAACTTAGTTTACATTCACAAAGGTTTATTTTATTTTATTTTATTTTGACACTTGCTTTTTTTATCATATCTGTTATCTCGTTATTTTATTTACGAATTTCTCGTTTTTAAAAATAATTTTGAGATATTTTTTGATAAGCAAAGATTTTGACAATGTTGCCGTTTGAGCGGTGAAACATATGTCGATCTGAATAAAAGTATTTATATGCCTTTTATGTGTATTTTTATTACTTTTTGCAATTGTTTATCTCAGTTTGTCTTTTTTTTTAAATTAAAAGCAATTTTCTCCTACGTTCTCCATTCCATACAATGCATCGGACCGTCTTTAACCACTTAACTGAATTACCCGTACGACCGACATCGTGAAGACAAGAAGAGTTAGCATGATCCATCACTTAAAGCTTTTTGATACCATATTTTTTTATTGCAATTTCATACAACTTAAGCGTAGAAATGGTTTGACTAAATATTATGAACATTTTAGATTAAAAAAGATGGTGTTTATCCAATATTTTCAATTTATTAAATGCTTAAAAAAAATATTTTAACTGGTTATCCCGACTAGCTTGGGTTGGATACCTTGTTTTTATCTACTGTGAAAATGTGCCTAATATGAAAAATGCATTGATCTTTCTGATTTCGCATTAAACAAATTTTACTGTGCAATATTATTTTTTCTACAGCATTCTAATAACAATATGGAATGGCATTTATTCTATTTTATATTTCAGAAATATGCGTTTATGACGAATATTTTCTAAGCCCATTTAATATGCATTCTTACATTCAAAATTAAATTCCTGCATCTCTAAGCTGTGTTGACATTGCCAGTGGAATCTGAGTAAGATAATACGAAAAATAATAGAACATACGGCATTTTTTCCTAATATATACTCCGTCTTCAAATATTTCAGCATAAATATGCTATGAAAATAATAGGATTTGAATATTTTTTGTAAGTACCGTATTTTCGGGTGTATAGTCCTCGGCTTATATAAGAAAAAAACCTTCGAAAAAGCCGCTGCGGCTCATACACGGTGCGGGTTATACAAAGATTTAAAAAAAAATGGAAATCGCGATATTTTTTCTACAATTTTTAAACCTCAAAAAATTTGAATAAAACATCGAAATTTGTAATTTTTTTTCGCTATGCCGCGAAATATAGAGAGTTCTCTCATGTTTGTAAAGGCCTTTTTTTTACTGCTTAAATACAGTTATTTCTGGGTTTGGAAGAACTGTCGCAACTATCGTCAAGTATTGCACTAACCGGCAGCGAGAAATAATGACGCTCGAACGCAGTTTGCTCTTGATTTGAAGAGGATAAAAACAACAGCATAACATGTTACTTCTTTTAAACTTAATTTTTGCTGAATAAGTCGTTTTAACGTTAACTGTAATCTGTTTCTTAGTAGAGATGTGTCATTTGTTGAGGAACGATTCAAAAGGGGCGATTCCGGCAATGGAACTAAAGGAACGATTCCAGTTTGGAAAAAAGAATCCGTCCTTTTCGGAACGATTCCGAAAAGGAACGAGATCACAGAATCGTTCCTTTTTTGGAATGGTTCCCCAAAGGTTCGAATCCTCGGAATTGGTCGGCAACTCCGAAAACGGCAAAATCCTCGGACTCGTTCCGAAATGAAACAACTCCGAAAAGGTTCGATTCCTCGGACTCGTTCCGAAATGAAACAACTCCGAAGAGGTTCGATTCCTCGGACTCGTTCCGAAAAGGAACAATTCCTCTGACTCGTTTCGTAATGAAACGACTCTGAAAAAGGAAGGATTTCTCGGAATCGTTCCGAAAAAGAACGACTCTTCTCAATCGTTCCGAAATGACATAAATCACACACTTTTTTTGTTTTTTGCAACAAGGCAGGGTAGATTATTATTTTTTTTTTTGAGAAAAAAAAACTAAAAATGATCTTAAACTCAGAATTGTCAAGGTAGGAAAGGTTCCAGATTTTGGACTCTACAAACACAAAGGGGTGCTGCAGAACCGATTCGCTAGCAAACTATTTTTCGATATTTTATTCATAGATTTTTTTTAAGGTCTCGGGTATAAGTCGATCCCCCCCCCCCCAACAATGAAATTCTTTTTTTGTCTAAAATTTCTCCACTTATACGCACGTATATACTTTAATGGCTTCTAACTTCGAACCCTGATCGAAATATACGTTCGTAAATGATGTATAGCCCGCGGACTATACACCGATGCATCTCCGCGGCTTATACACGGACTTTTTTACTGCACTGCTCGATTTAGGAGTGCGGGCTATACACCCGAAAATATTGTAATATCAACATTTTCATTTTTGTTAAAATTCCCTGAATTTAAGCGTGCAAAAGTTTGATATGAATTTTTAGTATTTTGCTCTATAATGTATTTTTGGTATTATGACAATAAAGCATGAAACATGTTTTCTTAATCTGTAACTAGATGTTTAAAAACCTCCTTAAACATTTCATTGGCAACGCTTTTAAAATTCTATATCAGTAGTTCGTAATTTTTTAATATTTTTTAATATAGTTGAAAAGTGTGTATGACTCCCCTATTTTTATTTGTACTATAAACTCTCGCAACATACTCTGATTACAATGTAATTGATATTTGTTCTTTAAGTTAACTATGGATTGTTTGTTATTGAAAATGAATTATTTAGAATTTAAACTCGATTATAAGGGAACTCAAAATAAGATCATGATCTAGATAGAAAAATCTTTTACAATTTGTTTGAATGGTGTTACAATATTTTAAACATATTGCAACTGATATAAACACTGGGTTGTACAACAAGATTCTTATTGATGAATTTAGTATACGTAAAATTTATTTTTCATTTACAGCGACACCCAGAATAATTCAATAATGATGTATGAGCGATAATTTCTAGATGTGTATTTTGAGTTGCGGCATGCAGATATAAATTTAACATTTTTTTTCCTACATTACTTGGCGTGTTTACATCCTATACATCTTATACAGAATGAAAAAAGAATACATTGATTTTTTTTTAATTATTGACAGATATTCCTCAAAGGAACTTTTCATTTTTGTTACTATTTTTCTAATCGATCTCAGTTATTTCATACTATACAATATAAACATCATGGTTCAAAAAGTCATGTCCAAATGGCACGTGTAGTTGTGTCAAGTCGTTAGGAGCAAAAATTCCATAAAAATTGGGGGTCGGAAACGCGAGCGTGACCATGCAATTGCATTGTAACCATGATGCAAAGAAAATATAAGAAAAAAAATTAAAAAAAATTATTCTACAAAAAACTTAATCGAAGTACAAAATACAAAGAAAAAAATATTACAAATCGTAACAAAAGCTCAAAATGTGGCTCATTAGCAGTGATTCATGCTTCATATCCCCGTTGCCTGCAATCGCGAACAAATTCCAATTGGCCAGGTGTCTCCCAATCACGTGCCGCAGCTTCAGTCATTTATGCCATGAGGTCCATGGCCGTTAGAACAGGTACCTCGTCCACCAGAGATTTGAGATATCGTCAAAGATATAAATCCAGGGGATTTAGGTAAAAGGATCGCGATGGCGAAATTACAGATCAAATTGGAGTGTCTTCACGATTCCGTGCGCCGATTTGACGCATGCATCATTGGCAATGGGACACATTTTAAGCCCATGTTATGAGTTGCAAGATTTCTCATTTCTGTTTTGTGCTTCGACTAAGCTTTTTGTAGAGTAAAGGTCCTTTTATACTCTCTGTTATCTTTTCTTTGCGTCATGGTCACCATGCAATTGCAAAATCATGATCGCTTATCCCGACCTCGAGTTACTATGCAATTCTTGCTTCTCATGAGTCATGATCTGAGAGAACTACATTTGACATTTGTACATGACCTTGTGAACCGCCCAATATACATTCGTGTAAGAGATGCTGATGCGGAAGTAAGGTGGGAAGTGACATAGAACTAATAAAGGTTAACCCTTAAATGCATAGGAGAAAACGCATTCCAAAAAATGCGCAATTCAAAGAATCAGAGTTCATACCAGAAAAATCTAAATAGTAAATTTTTCTTTATTTAATTACGAATGATCTGTCATTAAGTAAAGTGAAAATTGATCTTTTAAATTTCTGGTGAGAATACGGAATATGTGAATAAAACTCCCAATCGGGAACACTTATGGTATCGAAAATGATACAATATGCATTTAAGGTTTAAAGCATTACCTCATTTAATAAAAAAAAATACCCAATTGTTAAACACAAAGTAAGACCCCGGTTATCCGAAAACCATTGAACCAAAGCATTTTCGGTTAACCGGGTTCAATAGGAATTTTCGGATAACCGGGATTCCATAGGAATTTTTTAATAACCGGAATGCTTATGCTGAAAACTTCTTTGATGAAAAGCTGTGATCGCAATTTAGAACATAGTTGTAGTTCAAATGTTGTGGTACAATATTCAAAGCACCTTTAAGTTGAAAAACAAAAGGTCGTACGTGTTTATCTAATAAAGTACCGAAATTACGCAATGGTCCAAATAGTAAGTTGACTTTGTTTATTTCATAAAGAATATGCTTTTTTAACACTATTTCTATCAGTGTGCAATAATACCCTTTCAAAGTTTTGATTTTTACTTATTTTGCTTCTAATTTTTAAAGCTAATATGTATTAACACGTTGACGGACACTTGCGTCTATAGCCGTCAAAGCGAAAATTTTAAGTGTTGAAATTAATGATTGACACCGGGATTTGAAAATAATTGTATTTATAAATAAGAAAAAAGCTAAATTTTACGAATTTAATAAATAGAAGTTTTTTTTTACAAACATTCTGGTGCCACTGTGCTCTTTGGGAATTAAACTTTGGGAACTTGTTCTTATTGTCCGTCAATGTGTCAAACCCCGCTTCAATGTATTAAAAACGATTCAGAATTATTTTGAACTAAAACTTACGAGTAAAATAGTAATTGTAAATCAAAATATGTTGAATGGTGTTATTTGACATCGGTAAAAATAGTACTGACAATAAAACTTTTCACATTTAAAATGGACTTTTAGAAATTTTAAGGTCTTTACGCCGATTTTCGGATAACGGGGATCCGGATAATCAGAGTTCTACTGTACTTTAATTCATGGGTTTGATAAAAATGTGCAAAATCATTACACAAGTTAGAAGTGGCTAAGTTTTTTTGTGTCTTGTGAGAAATAGCACTTATCAGGTATAAATCCCAGTATCTCATAAAGTACTCTAGACGTTTTGATAATTTGTTTGGTAGTAGAGCATAAATATGATGTTAAAATGTATGGCTGACAGTTTTCAAAAACTTTAATTAGTTTCAGAAAAAAATCGAAAAATGGAAAACTGGGATTTAACATTGCTCTGAAAAGTTTTGCTATAAAAAAGTTTTAGTCGAAAAAAAAAAAAATAACTGTCTGTCATAAGCCTTGAGCGTAATACTACAGTGTGTAGAAGTGTAGATACTGTAACAGTGAATATTAATTTCTAATTTCATCACAATCGCTCAGGTAGTTTCCGGAAAACGGATCTGCAATCTGGTATATTTTGTCACTGGATTGCATCCAGTCTTATCTTCTCTTAAAATAAATTGTGTGTCAGCTTTTGGAGTATATATAACCCTATATGCACATTTTTAATAAGTTACATATTGAAACCATTACATTTCAGCTAAACATATTTATTAAATACATTATTTAAATTCATTCATTAAATAATAAACAAATTAATATTGAAGAGGCAAAATATTTATTACAAAATACACTCGATGGAACTTTCAAAAGATTTAAATAAATGTGGAAATTGATCGAATGAACCCATAAATTTCATATTTTCACAAACTTAATCAAACTCATAAAAATTTCAAACACGTACAAAGAAATTTGATGTATTTTGCATGAACATACGGCAAAGAACTTTTTTTTCAAATTCCTAATGTTTATAATTGAATTTATGCAAATGATATTTTCTTTCTTGTTTTCTTCACATAAATATTACTTGCCCGAAACTGAAAAAAGCTAACAACCAACTATCAAATAAAAGAGAAAAGGTGAAATTAGAATGGAATTTTTATTTAAATCAAACGTATTTTACTTATGAAACATAAAATTGATATTCTATGAATAATAAACAGAAAAGGAGTATCGAAAATTAATTTTTTTAAATCAAGAGGGAATTTCTGAAATACATGTTTCAATGGAAGGTAACGTAATGTAAGTATCTTATGTTTAATCCCTTGTGGGGCGGTAATATGCTTATGAAACCACTTAATTTTAAATCCCAAGCGGCACAATCGCATCAGATTTTTAGTAAATGACAGTTTGGTTTATTAGGTTCGTCAGTTATAGCCTTTTTCTTATTTACAAATAAAATTGTTTTTCATTTTAATTCCGGTGTAAGTTTTTTATTTATAAATTTTAACAATGGAAATGTTTTTCACGAGAAAGTGTAAAATGGAATTGACACATAAGTAATAATAAAACTTACACTATAGTTTTTTTTAGAAATATTTTAAGGAGTAACAGCTTATTTTTAAGATAATGTAACGTTTTGATTGTGATTTATGCTAAATCGAATTAATACATAAATATTACTAAACCGTAGTATTTTTTAAAGTCAGATAGCATAAACGGCACCAATTAAACGAATAGAAAATTTTTACATAAAAAGTAATAATAAAGGCAGAAGTGAAACACATTCGTAAAATACTGTAAATAAAAATTGCAAAATTTGTTTTTAAAAATTGCGTTACATTGCACAGAAAGGATAAAAGTTAAATTCATTACACGATCTGCCACTGTATATATATTATTTCAAATATTATTTGTAAATATTCGTAAAATAGTTTTTTTAAAAAGGGAACCCTTTTCCTATTAATTTATAAGGTGCAAAACAAAGATTAAGGTGCAAAATTCCCGCATGATGGCTTTTCGGCAAAAGTAAATTTGTTCTATGATATCTTTTTTTTTTTTTTCTTTGGCTGAAATATATAACTAATTGCACACTTTATAAAGAAATCTAAAAATGATTCAATTTCTGCAACGAAAATGTAGGTACATTATTTTTTAGTTTTTATAAATATTAAATCATCCTTTGAATCGTACTTTGAACCTTTCTGAATCAATTGGTATGCCCGATTTTGTTTTTCTGATTATTAAAAATAATCGTGAAAATTGAAATTAATACACCAAAATCGGGGGCCACGCTCATTCAAATTAATTTCTTGCTAATATTTTGTACTTATTTTCATTTTTGAATTTTGCTTGCAACACTGTATTTTTAAATTAAATATTATAGTATGGTCAAGCTTATACTACTTAGGCACAATTAAAATGCCTTCGTATAAAAACCTAATAAAATTAGTGTAAGAGATGGAAGATTGCGAGTTTGGCTTCTACTTTCACCTTAATAACCACGAATTTACATCAGAAATTTTTAATTTTAGTCTTTGAAACTTCTGTCATTATTTATAAAAAATATATCATAAAAAATGTTTGGTGTGAATGTAATATTTTATACATTTAAAAATGAGGTCAAATCTGGCATCCCAGATCAGAAGTGACATGGAAACAAGAAGGGTTAAAACATTAATTAACTCATTTATTTATATGAAACTAAATTTTATACAAGTGTTTTTATATACTTTATTTCACGCGTTTGATAAAATTGTGCAAGAACTTCGCGCAAGTTAGAAGTATCTAAGTTTTTTATCTCTCCTGAAAAATGGTACTTTTCAGGTAAAAACCCCATTATCTCTTAAAGCACTCAAGCAATTTTGATATCTTGTTAATGATAGAACTAAATATAAGAACATATGTGGCAGGCAGTTTAAAAAATATTTAATTAGTTTCAGTTTTTAAAAAATGAAGAATTCAAAATTTCTGAAAAATTCGCGTTACTTTAAAATAAAAAGCTTTAATCGCAGGTAATAAGTATTGAGCATAATCCTTCGAATATGGATTTCAAATTTCACGAAAATCGGTCGCGTAGTTTCCGAGGAGACGGGTCTTAATCCTTTTAAGGTCAAAGTTTCTTTCGCAAAATGCTGAAATGAGTGGATGACACCAGAAATTACAAACAAATGTATTGGAAAATAAATAAAAGTTTTTATTCACTTAATTAAGGGGGTAGTAAGGTATTTTTTTTTATTTTTTTGCATTTTTTTATTTTTATTTTATATTAATGTACAGCATCTTAAGATTATTCTGTGAAAATTTGAAAGCAATTGAAGTAAAACTGACGGAGATATACACTTGTAAGTCTCCGCCCTCCGATTGTCCGAGCGGTGCTGATTCATGGTGTGAATGGCAGAAGGCTGCAGCTACAGAAGATCTGGAGTCATTCAAACCCAGTTACACCGCACTTCCGAGTAATGTGCTAGAAGCCATCAAACCTATTTATGAGGATTTAAGCAAAGATGCACTTCTGGAACGATGTGTTGGAGGTTTCACTCAGAACAATAATGAAAGCCTTAATCAACTTATTTGGAAAATTACTCCAAAAACAGTGAATGGCACCTCCAACGTCGTTGAAATTGCAGCTAATGTTGCAGCATGTACATTTAATGAAGGCTGTTTTTCTCTGCTATCATTTTTGCAAGAAATGGGCATAAAAACTGGAACAAGTTCTCATGAATCGGCGCGAACAACAGATAGTCTTCGAGTATGTAAAGCGGAGCGAGAGGCTGCAAAAGAGAGCAAAGAAGGCAGGATTCGTCGTAGACAAGAGCAACAAGATGCTCTGGACATCATCTCCGACAGCTTTTCACTTTATGGGCCTGGCATTGATGATTCTGTGTAAGTATATGAAAAAAGCAGTAATTTACAAATATCTATTTCGATAAAAACGTCTGTGAAACTTTAAACGTGTTTTTCTAACACTTCATGTTTTCAAAGCCGGTGAACTCTGTAGCTCAAAATCTACTAAACCGATCTTTATAAAATTTTACACACTCTTTCTTTATATAAATTACGAGGTAACGCTGTCGAGTTTTTTTTTTTTTTTTTTTTCATTTTAACTTACTTTTAAAAAACAAAATATCAGATTTTTTTGATGAAAAATCAGTATTTTGACTTCCGAGCCTTGTAAAAAATTGAAAAATCAATAATAAAAAAAAAAACTCGAAAGCGTTCCCTGAGGAAACTTATCAACTAATTAAATCAATTTGGTTTTTTAATTTGAGTTGATCCAGTCATGAGTTATGCGGTTCACCGCGAATCAACTTTTTTTTGGGACGTCTTCGAATATTCGCTGCCATCGGCTTATTTTTTAATATTTCTTAATGATAATTTCACAGAATACTCTTTAAATGACATATAATTATACTATAATTATACAAATAAATAAATATTAATTGTATCTTTACAAAAAATGATAAAAAATATGCTTTTTTCCCTCGAATTAACCTTACTACCCCCTTAAGGCGCAACGCTAGGAACAGAAAAAGACCTGGATGATAATGTAAAGTCTATTGAGGCATTCTTTTCAAATTTTGATATTTTTACATGATTTTTTTGCAAGATATAGCTGAGGACGATCCACAACCGGCCTAGTTTTTACTTTTGGTTTCAGATTATTTTAAAAATTACTTTAACTTTCGAAACTGGTTTAAACCGGTTTTGAAATTAAGACTATCGTAATGTAAAAAATGTATAAGCAAAATCGAAAATGTAAAAACTAGGCCGGTTGTATATCGTCCTCAGCTATCCTATGCAAAAAAAATCATGTAAAAATATTTAAATTTGAGTGAGATATTTGAAACTAACGCTCCCATAGACTTTAGATAAACATCCAGGTCTTCTTCTGCTCCTCGTTTGGGGCCTTAATGAAACGAAAATTTTCCTTTCAATATTCTGGTGCCAATGAAATATTTGGGAAATAAAATTAGATGGTCCAAAAATGAACAACCTTCCTCGAAGGAAACCAATCATGTACGGACATCCATATTTCAATCATGAGTTATTATTCTCACCAGTAAATTTTGCATTTTTTAATCCTAGCATATTTCTGATTCAGTTAGGCAAAAATGTCTGTTTTAAAATACCGGTGATATAACACTAAACATTCTGTACAGGACATGAAAAAATAGGCATTATTTAATTTTTTTTCCAAAAATATTGGTTTGTTAAGTAGCTAATAAGATTGCATTCAGTCTCGAATTCCCGAATTCCCTTTGGGTGTTAGATAAAATCAGAACGGTTAAAATTAGAGCATTTTATTTCCACTCTATTCAATATGAAGATGACGCCTTTAGTGCAAGCTGCGAGTTAAAGTAACTTGCTGTAAAATGCAGAAATAAATATAGTAGGATAAAAACACTTGTATTTCAATTTGCATTAAGAGATTTTTTACGATGTTCGAAATCGTAAAATTCTTTAAGAGAATTTTGAAGTATAAATAACATTTTCGACAGAAACAAAACTTTGAGAATTTAAATGTCTTTTTTTTTTTGACAAATACTTAATAAATGGAAGCTACATATTATGAGGATTTCTAAAAAAATGTTTTAACCCCTTGAGGGGCAAAGCACTTCTGTTCCTAAAATGTTCAAATGATTGATTGACACCGGGATTCACAAAAAAATTTATATGACAGAAAGTAAACGCTGGTTTTCGCGTACATTGTAAAATGCAAATCTTACTACTAAAATTCCGGTGCCAATGGGGCATATGGGAATTAAAATTAACTGGTATATATAATATACCGGTGCCCTTCAAGGGGATAAACACCCCGAAGGGCGGAGAGATATATGTTTATTTGATATTAACCTTTTGCACTCGAGCAATGATTCTCACTGACCACTAATGTCCCGCATAAAAGAGTACTCCAAATGATTTGAACACCGGTGTTTTAAATTAATTTTTCTTCGCCTCATGGAATGACCGAATAAGCTGAGATAAAAATGGCGAAATAAACCGTAAAGTATTAGTGGTGTCAAAAGCATTTAGTCCCTATTTACCAGGAACACCTGACAACACTAGTGGTGAGTGAGGGTCATTTCTCGAGTGCAAAGAGTTAATCATCAAACGCAACAGTGGCATCAGAATTCAGAAATAAAATTGTGTCTTTATAATGTGCTTGAAGAAGAGCATTTATATATTTGCAGTTAAAATTGTTTGTAAATTTTGGTGCCGATCCATCCTCTAAATATTATAGTAATAAAGGTACTTCAAAGGGTAAAACAGTAAAAAAAACCTGCTAAATGCCCATAGTATCATCTTCGATATCATCATCAAATATCCCAATTTATTGGAATTTTTATTCACATATTTGGAATTTATTGTATTGGAATTTTTATTCACATATTCTTACCTTAAATTTAAAAGAGAAATTTTCACTTCATTTAATAAGAGACAATTCGTTAAAAAACCTAACTTTATTTTTTAGATTTTCCGGCATAAACTTCGATTCTCTGAAATATTACCTTCCTCGAAGGAGTTAAAATTAACTATTTTCAATAAAATTGCACTTCAATCTTGTCTTCCCATAGGCTGTTATAAAATCGGAACGGTTAAAATTAGAATATTGTATTTCCACTCTATTCAATATGAAGATGTAACCTTTAGTGCAAGTGCGAGTTAAATTAATTTGCAATAAAATACAGAAATAAATATGGTAGAATGAAAACACTTCTATTTCAGTTTGCGTTTAGAGAGTTTTTACGATGTTGGGAATCGTAAAAAAGTTCCTTAAGAGAAATTTGAAGTATCAATAAAATTTTCGACACCGCTGTGGAAATAAAACTTAAAGAATTTAAATGTAGTTTTTACTCTGAGAAATTAAAATAGTGTTTCAGGCAAGTATTTTTATTTTTCCTCCTTTCTTTATGCGAACAGAAACTACATATTATGAATATTTCTGAAAAATGCTATCAACACCCCGCAAGGCGGTGGAATATTATATCATCATTTCATGTTAACCCTTTGCACACGAGAGGTGATTCTTACTGACCACTAATATGCCATGCAAATGCATTCACACCAGTATTTTAAACTACAGTCGAGTCTCTATATAACGAAATCCACCGTTCCGTCACGTAAAAAATTCGTTATATAGAGAAATTCGATGTATAGAGAATGATGTTAAAAATCGTATTTAATGTGTGAAATTTGAACAAATATTATTTTTGATCTTTTGAATTAATAATTTGAAATGTTTAAAAGTAAATATTAACCTAACATTTAATTTCTTAATTATTTAAACTGTTTCAAAAAAGAGAACAGACATTTATTTGAAAGCTTAATGAAAATCAAATAAGGAAGACTTGCATTAATTTCAGACGAAGAAATCTGTGATTTTTTATTGTTTTGATTTTAAAATTGTTACGTTCTAAAAAAAATGCTCAAATTTTAGCAAGGAATGAAAAATTGTAGTTAACATTTTCCTCCAGTTGAAAGCCTCTCTTATGTGCCTCTCATTGATTCCTCTCTTACATGTGCATCAATCTAATTGACTCTGTTTTGAGAAGGATGTGGAAAGGTGTGTGGGAGATTAGATGAATTTGTTTGATTTAAAAAACAAGGAGAGAAGTAATATTAAAAAAAAAAAACTCAGCACTAACGATAAATCAAATATAAGTGATGGAAAATTGATTCCATATGATTTCGAAGCCTTTTAAAACTGAGTAAATTAAGACCAATTTATGAAAAAAATCGTTATATGGAGATCGGTATTTCGCTATATAGAGAGACTGTTTTTAATGTAATCATGCGAAAAGGGAATCGTTCCTACTAAAGATTCGTTATATAGAGAAATTCGATGTGTGGAGTTTCGTTATAGAGAGACTCGACTGTAGTTTTCTTTGACTTCATCTACTAGCCGAAAAATCTGCGATAAAACGTGGCAAAATAAATTTTAAACATAATTGTCAACCTCCTGATTCTGGATATTAGTAAAATCTTACAGAAATGTTCGCTGTATTTCATTGAGTAAAATTTGCGATTGTATAAACAGGGCTGCTACAGCCAGTGTTGCCAGTGGGTTACTTTTTTAAAATTCAGATTTTTTTGACTGGCACCACTTTTTTTAAACTTTAAATCACCTTTAGTTGTCACCTTAATTAGCATGTCATTGATTAAGGCACATTTTATCATTTGTAAAAAGTAATGCCAATCAAGAATTTGAATTTAAAAAAAGGAGCCCGTCTGGAAAACTGGCTACAGCGACTGTTTTTTAATTGTAACTGGCACCACTTTCTTAAAACAGAAATATTTAACCTACGCTTTGACAACAACAAGAGAAATATACTTTGAAATTTATACCAAAAAAATCTGGGGAGAAAAAAATTTAAAAATAGTCTCCTGTGTCAGCCCTGTATAAAGAAAATATTTTTGCATAAAAATGTTGGTATGAGAAAAATCGGTAGTTGGTAAACCTGCTGCAAGTTATTTGTGTTGTCCAATTTTGCATTCTACCTGGTCATCAATGGGTTAAAGGAGTCCAGAAAACAAAAATCTTTAAATATTCTGAAAAAAATTATTACATTAAAATTTCCTTGTTTTTTTTTCTGCTTAAAATAACGTTTGTAACAGTTAATCGTTTTTTTTATATATATTTTAATTGAAACAGGAAATATTAATTTTTTCATTCTTTTTTTTCGAAATCTATCTTTTAAGCAATGGTTGTTATGGAAACTTCTGCTTGCAAAAATGCGTTTTACTTCATGATGGGTTTTTTCACCACTTCTCTTATTTAAATTGTTATATGTGAAGAACTGTTAAAGATAAATGGTTCAAACTTGGAACGGGTCCGTTTCAACTGGTTTACTTCAATTTTGATTCAGCAAATTAAAAAAAAAATTAATTTTAAAATTAGGATTTTTTTATGTTACATCACTTTTTTTACTTTTAATTTAAGTATTTTTAATTTTATTTAAATTAATATTTTTAAAAATGCTGAAACAAAATTTAAGCTTATATAATTCTGCTTATTTAAATGAAAACAAAATGAAATTCCATAAATAATATTTCGATTTATAACGATTTTAAATTACCCCCTTTTTTAATATAAATATATATTTTAAGTAAGGGAAGTTTTACCATGTGGTTTTGTTTGCATATAATATGGTTAACCAGCCTAAAAGTTTCGAAATTTTGACTCACTTAATAAAAATTACTTTAAAATGTGTCCCGGCCCCTTTAAAGGGCCACTCGAAACTGGACTCGCTCAAAAAGACCTGGTTGCTGAGGTTAAGTCTATGGGGGCGTTATTTTCAAATATTTCAAACATATTTTAATTTTTTTTTTTTTTTTTTTTTGTATAGGATAGTTAGTTAAAACTGGGTTCGTTTGAACTTTTTTGATTTTTGGTTATATTTTAAAAATATTGTGATTGTTTCATTTTCAGAAGCAGTTTCAGCCGTTTCCGTAAGTTGAAGTAATTAAAAAAAAATCGGAAACCAAAATCGAAAAAGTAAAAATTAGCGCGATTGTAGATCGTCTTCAGCTATCCCATCCAAAAAAAAAATCACGTGAAAATATTAAAATTTGAGCAAGATAAATGAAATTAATGCCCCCATAGATTTAACATTATCACCCGATTCTTTTTGAGCGAGTCGAGTGGCCTCTTAAGTCAAAAAGCTTTTTTATTAATCACAAAAATTATTAAGTTTTATCTGACAAGCAAGAAATGCCTTTGCTTTATCACTCAGATTTAACTTTTGAGAAACAATTCGAGAAGGGAATGCGTACTTTTGCAACAAAAGTTCGAGATAAAAATTAACAAAATACAGTCACATTCAAATTTGTTTTTATGTATCTATGAGAACTATTCTTTTTTAAGGCTGCAATCCCATGGAAAATATACGAGCTTTCTGACCGATTTCCTCGGGAACTACGCAATCGATTTTGATGAAATAGATAATTTTTTATTCACAGAATTATGCTCAAGACTTATAGCAGACAGTTTTTTTCTGCGAGTGCGCCTTTAGTAAAATGGCAGTTTATCAAAATGTTTCCATTTTTTAGAAAAAAATTTCTCAAACTAATTAATTTGATTTAAGACAGTCTAGTATCTATGATTTTATAATTATAATCTACGACCATAAAATGTTCTATCGAAATTGCTCGAATATTATGCAAGCTAATGGGGTTTTTAGATGAAAAGTAGAATTTTCATTATGAAGAAAAAAACTTGCGACATCTCAGATAATAAATTATGCTATACATAAATAATACTTTTCAATTAAAAACACTTTTGAAATAGATAATTCTCACCAATTTTCTTATTAAGATTTAATTTTGAAAAATATCATAGTTCTGTTTAGCAATGATATAACTATAGACATGATAGCTAATGTTCTTGAAGTCGCTATCCGCATAGGATCGCGAAATATTTATGACAAAGTAACTTTTGATATGTATTTTGACCGATACGGAAAAACATGAAAACAGAGCTCTCGCTTCGAGTCCATATAAAAACAGAAGTATTCAATGTAATTAATTTAAGCTTTCAGATATTTTAAAGGCATTTTTGTAGTCTTATAAAATGAAGTACTTCAATGTAATATAATAAGAAAAATAGCAAAATTTATGTAACACAATTTTCGAAAATCAAATTATGTGTTATATCACCAACACCAAGATATCTTAACGTTGAATTGAGATAAGAACCTAATTTTTGCTTTAAAATGATCCGGAAACTTTACTCTATAGAATGAATTAAGGATATAACAATCACTCAAAAACAACATTATTAAAAAAGATCTCAAATTTGAAAATTTAAAAAACTCCAAAAAAATACAACTTTTTTTTCATTAAAAATACTAAAAATATCAAACTATCTAAAATATATTAATTCATTCTATAGATAATGATTTTATACGCATGCGAAAAAAAATTTAAGCTATTCCATCAAACAGTTTTTTTTTAAATCTTGGTGTTAGTCGTCAAAAATCAAGTTTTGAGAAAACGCGACTTAACCCTTTAACGTTCATTGGTTTCGCCACGAAACCACAGAATTTTAATTCCGATACGCAACACTGACACCGGTATTTTTATCTAAAAATATCCCTTTTATTTTGTATGTGAAAAATCACGTTTTCTTATTTAGAACTATATTTGTTCTTAATTACCGGTGTCATTCATTTATTTCGACATCTTAGCAATGAAAATGCTATGATCGTTAAAAGGTTAAAGTTGAAATTATATGGGTTCGGCTATGAAAGTGTTGATACATAAATTCTCATAACTCCGTTAAAAATGCAAATATTTTTATGCGGTTTTTTGCATTGAGTTCAGAATTAATTGAATAATAAAACTAGATCATTAAAAAATCGATTTTTTGAAAATTTTCCAATCCTTGAGCCTCCTTAATCTAAGCTGAGAGTTACTACTCCGAAAAGTTAACATCTTAAATTTATATCTATCTGCAGCGGGATGAAGGAAGAAGATCCTAAAGAAACAATTTAAACGCGTTGAACCAGCTTAAAATTTCCTGGATACATACAATTCAACACAATTTTTATTAGATTTTTCGCCGTGTTTATCAGCAGAAAAATATTACCAATTCTTTTATTAAAGATTAAGTTTCCGAATTGTGATCCGAACGCCACATTGGCACCAAAATTTTGTTTAAAAAGAACGGTTTATTGGATGCGTGAAATATAGCGTTTTCTTATTTGCAAATAAAGTTGTTTTCAAATTCCGGTGTTTCAACCTAAGCAATGAATTTGTCCTGCGCCGCAAAGGGTTAAGTGTTGGAAATAATTACTGACACCGGAATTTGAAAGCAACTTTATTTCTAAATATGAAAAAAGGGCTATAATTCACGCATTTAATAAACCGAATTCTTTCTTGTGTCAGACGTTTGGGAATTAAAATTAAGTGGTTTCATAGACATACCACTGCCTCTCAAGTGGTTAACTCTTTAACTGATTTATCCGTACGCCCTTCGGGCAAGACGGATTTGCTTAATTCATCATTTAAAGCTTTTTCACACCACTATTTTTTTTAAATAATTTCATACTATTTAAAGGCGGAAATGTTTAGACTAAATATTTCGAATATTTTGTTTAAAGAATACTAGTTTGAATCCATTTTTTCAGTTTATTGAACGGAAAAGAATTCCCCAGTTAAGGGATTAAATAAAAATTTTCTAATCTAAAATAAACCTTGGAACTGCCAAGGTGTAAGCAATAGTTGATACTTTTTCATTTTTTATGAAATTTTATTTGCATTTATGTTAGTAAACCTCTTCAGTTTCTGAGTCCCCATTCGAGGATCTCTGTTCATTACCTTACAGAACTAAAATGTCCGGTTCTTTTTACATTTTCGCATAAATTCTTAAACCCCTTCGAGACGGGAGCCTTTAACGAATTTTTTTTTATATTTTGTCACGGATTTTTAAAAACAGAAATTTGTGCCTTATTAAATCGAGAAAATGCTCCGATTCGATAATTCAAATTTTACAGTAATTTTTTACTGGTAGCGATAAACAAGGATTCTTAAACCTTTTTGCGGCATGTATACGTGTCGCTTCTCCCCAAGAGGTTAACAGTGGACTTTTTTGTGTTGAAAGCAAATGAATCAATGGCTGCATCTAATCGGCATTCTTCATAAAATAAATGCTATTGGGTCGTTCGGAAATTTGTATCCGTTTGGAAAATCCCTTTTACCGGAAAATTATTTCCATTTATTACTAAACATTCGGTATCGGAGTTTTCCGATACGCACTAATTTTCCCTAACGGACAGGACTTTTCGACACACCCAATGTTTCAAGGCTGCCACAGGCGACTAATATTTAGCCCATTCGTGCCCAGCATTTTTTGCGTAAATTTTATTTGGTTGGCACCACTATTTTTAGAAGATTTAAGTTTAGTTCATTAATCACGAAAATGCATCATTTAAATAAAAAAATTATTACTTTTCTTTTTTACCGGTGTCAAAAACAGTGCTGAATGCACCTTTTGAAGCGTCCCTAAAAAGGGACGCTAGGCACTAACGGGTTAATTATAACTGTCACCACTTTCTCAAAACAGAAATACACTCATGTCCATAAAATAAGGATAGTGCCAGTTCTAGCAAATAAAGGTACGGAAGCAAAACAAACGTGACTTATTCGTCAAGCCCATTTTTAAACAAAATTAAAAGATAAAAAACGATGACATATGCATGATAACTTTCATAAAGTCTACAATTGTTGTTCCCTAGAGCAATTACAAAAAGAACCCCCCTTAAAAAAACTTAACATTACATAGTTGATAAATTGTATGTCTCCTAGACGATGAAATACAATCTGCCCGAAACCTAGGCATGCTGAGTATCAATTTATCAAGCTGAACATGGGGAAGATTACTCCACTCAGCAAGCAATGCTCTCAGAAATTCCGACACACATGTAGGAGATGGTTGCTGGGCTGCAACGTGTCGGCCAAGCATACCCCATACATGCTCTATCGGTTCCAAGTCAGGCGAAAATGCCGGCCAGTCCATACCGTTGATATCCTTAGCTTGAAGGCATTCATTTACGATGTTTGCTCTGTCAGAACGAGCGTCATCGTCCATAAACGCAAATTCTGAGCCCATGGCACCCCTACACAAGCATATATGTTGTTCCAGAATGATGTCTTGATAAATTTGCCTGTCATTGTTTCGGTTTGAACATGTAGATCTGTTCTGGAGCCCAGTATAATTCCACCCCAAACGAGCAATCCTGCATCCTCGTAACGATGTCGTTCAATGATGTTGTCTTGGTGTTAACGGGTGACTGGCGTTCTGCATATGTAAGTCCGACGTGAATCAGACTGCAAGCTGAACCAGGACTGGTCTGAAACCATTACAGAAGCCCACTGTGACGGTGTCCACATTGTATGTTTTCTACTCCTGGCTAACCACAGGCGACAGTGAGTTGCCGTGAACAGAACACATCTAACAGCTCTGCGAGCATACAAACCAATATTTCCCAAATCTTTGTACACGGTTTGCCTTGAAACAGTAGTACCCGTGGTTAAAGAGAGCTGAAGAGACAGCTCCGTCAGTTGTGCTCCGTCTGCTTCTTTTGGCAGTTACTGCCAAATAACGGTCTTCATTTGTGGTTGTAACTCGTGAACGACCTGTACTGTAACGTCTACTGACATTTCCATCATCTTGGAATCGTTGCCAAAGTCTAGGGATTACACTTTGGGCAATTCCAAGTTCCTCGGATACTCCCATCTGAGTACGGCCACATTCGACATGGCCGATAATTCTACCACGTAAAATACCATCCACATGTGTCTCTGTGTCATAACTATTCAGTTTTGGCGCTGACAAGCTTAGAAAATGCTTGTTAACAGTTTTAATTCTTTGCCACCGTTCCTTATATACCGTAATATCGGGTGTATAAGCCGCAGATCAAATAATTCTTTTTCGACCCAGAATTTTTTAAGAAACATATATAAGTAGTTAGATCGCCGTGAATATTTGTCCTCAATCACTAAATAAGATTTCTGGAATTAAGTCTTTAACACGTCTTAAAGAATTGTTTGATCCGCGGCTTATACACTCAAAATTATGGTACGCCTTTCTCACATTTTCGTCATTGTGGCGTACTATCGGCGCCACCTGGTGGATTTCTGCATTTTGGTCTTGAAGATATGTGGGATAAATCTGCAAGTGAAATTTTTACTTTAGAGTCTGATTTCCACGTGATTCTGAATTATCCTTAATTTATGGACATGAGTGTACTTAACAGACACTCTGACAACATCTGCAAGAAAAATATATTTCCAAATTTATATTAGAAAAATATTTATAAATATTTAATTTAAATCTTTTTCAATAAGTATTTTTTAAGGATTTGCAGATCATTTACTTGCTCAAAGCTGTTAACCCCTTGAGGGGCAAGCAATAAGGTCTCTGTAATATTAAATTCTCGCCAGAAAAATCGAAAAATTTTATTTTAAAATAAAAAAAGGCAATTTTTTAACACTTGCCGCCAAAGTCCAGAGTAAGAAAAGTTCATACACTCATTTGAATTTCAAGGAGTCTATCACCGCTATTTCAGATTAGAAAATTTCTGTTTAACATTGAACAACGCAGAATTCATTGTCACATGATTTATATCTAGAAATAGTAATGTTTTTCTACAATTAACCATTTAATTGATCAGTTTTTTTAAAAAATCTTTCAAACAATGTTTATTTTTTTCATGTGTTTAACAAAATTTTTAATCTTTTATCACCGGTTTTTTCAAAACAGAAATTTTTTGCCTACTTGAATCGGATTGATGCTCATATTAAATAATACAAAACTTACAATAAAACTTTACTAGTGATAATAATAAATTGTCATTGGAATATGGAAGCCCGAACGTGGTACGGGCAAATCATGAGTGGCAAAACCCCGTTGCCCATACGACGTACTGGCAAAACCGGAAAGCCGTTAAATAAGGCGATATACTCTGTTAAAAATTATTGTAGAACGGAGCACACATTGTAATACACTTTTAAATGACATTACTTTTAAAAAAGTACTTTTGAAGCGCATTTATCAAATTTATGATTTACTACAGGAGTACCACAGGCGACTATTTTGTAATTATATTTTGTACCACTTTTCTGAGACAAAAATATTTTAAATAAGTTTTGACATCATTTGCCAAAGATATCTATTACAAAATGTATTTTTTAATACTAGTGGTGAAGATGATTTTTAAAAAAGCCGCATGTGGAAGCCTCGTTATTATCTATTTTTTCCCCAAATTTTTGATCCAAATTCATTTTATTTGCTGTTTAGCTCATCGAAATCGGAATTATTATTCTCTAAAAAATGCAAAACTTGCATTTCACAAAAAGATTTTAAATATAATAAAATTTTTATTTTTATTTTCTTCGCGATGTTTAAATTATGAAATAAAACTAGCCTACCATCTAAAATTGCAAGTATTTAAACAAAAATATAGGTTTAATTATCCTGTTACTGTAGACTGTCGCTGGGTTTTAATTAGTTAATTAAATCCTTTATTTTAGATTTACATTAAAATGAGAAAAAAATGAATTTTTTAATCGAAAGTAGTGTAATATCATTGGGGATTTTAAATTGTAAAACGATTTTGAAGTCGAATTTAACACTAATTTAGTTATAAACAAATCCAATTATTAAATTCATATTAATGCCAATGGTTATTAAATTAAGTAAATAAATTTTTTTTCTCTACCACAAGGAAAAATGCGCTTGAATATTATCAAATTAAATATAAGAAATTTAACATTTATGTATAAAAAAATTTCCAGAGGCTACATTATAAATATGTTTATATGATTTTATTTTATGCGAAGTAAAGTCATATTTTAATTACATTGTCATTATAATTAAACCTTTGGCTTATGATCATCATCAAATTAAAAAGTCGTTTAAATCAAATAAAAATAGAAATAAATCACCAAGTGTAATTTTTAATTAAGTATGTTTTGCCGAATTCTGAGATATAGTGTCTTTTTAATTTATTTTACATTTAATTTGTTGAGACTAGTTTATATAATTAGTTTAAATAATCAAAGCCAATTAAAGCTGAAAAGATTTTAATGAAACATTATTATAAGTTCTACACTTAAATATAATGAATATAAGAAAAAACATTTTGTGTGACTTTTACATGAAAAATGGCCCATTATTGATAATTGTGCATTAAATTAAAGAAAGGAACAAAATATAAATTAAATACACCAGCATTTTGATATATTTGTCGGCGATTTTGAATTTTATTTTCCATGGTATATATTTCGAAATAAATCGTATTTTATTTACCTTGAGCTTTTATTTTTTTTTTAAATAATTAGTGACTAAGAAGCATATTAAGGCCCCACAATAGTCACAGAAAAAGTACTCAAAAAGACCCGGATGATAATGTAAAGACTATGGGAGAGTTCTTTTCAAATATCTCACTCAAATTTTAATATTTTTACATGATTTTTTTTGCATAGGATAGCTGAGGACGCTCCACAACCGACCTAGTTTTTACTTTTTCGATTTTGCTTATATATTTTTTATATTATAATAGTTTAAATTTCAGAACCGGTTTAAACCGGTTTTGAAAGTTAAAGTAATTTTTTTTAAAAAATCTGAAACCAAAATTGAAAAAGTAAAAACTAGGTCGGTTGTGGAGCGTCCTCAGCTGTCTTGTGCAAAAAAAAATCTTCTAAAGGTATTAAAATTTGAGCGAGATATTTAAAAAGAACGCTCCGATAGACTTATCATTAGCGTTCGGCTTTTACCGCGTGACTAGTGTGTGCTCTTAAAGCCCTACACTAGTCACTGAAAAGACCCAGATAATAATATTAAGCCTATGGAGGCGTTCTTTTCAAATATCTCGCTCAAATTTTAATACCTTCAGATGATTTTTTTGCATAGGATAGCTGCGGTTGATCTACAACCGGGCTAGATTTCACTTTTTCGATTTTTTTTATATATTTTTTATATTATGATAGTTTCATTATCAGAACAAGTTTGAACCGGTTCTAAAAGTTCAAGTAATTAAAAAAAATCTGAAACCAAAATTGAAAAAGTAAAAACTAGCCCCGGTTGTGGATCGTCCTGAAAAAAAAATAAATAAATATAAATAAATAAATAAATATAATTTGTGCGAGATATTTCAAAAGAACGCTCCCATAGACTGTACATTATCACCAGGGTCTTTGACTAGTATTGCGCCTTAAGGCCCACACTAGGCACAGAAAAAGACCATGATGATAACGTAAAGTCTATGGGAGCGTTCTTTTAAAATATCTGGCCTAGTTTTTACTTTTTCGATTTTGGTTTCAGATTTTTTTTAAATTACTTTCCCTTTTGGAACCGGTTTAAACTGGTTCTCAAATTGAAACTATCGTAACATAAAAAATATATAAGCAAAATCGAAAAAGTAAAAACTAGGCCGGTTGTGGATCGTCCTCAGCTATCTTGTGCAAAAAAATCATGTAAAACTATTAAAATTTGAGCGCGATATTTTAAAAGAACGCTCCCATAGACTTCACATTATCATCCGGGTTCTTTTCCTGTGCCTAGTGTGGGGCCTTAACCGCTTTCACTCGAGAGGTGACTATCACCAACGCCGACTATATACTACCGGCCAAGCCATTTCGCGGAAAACTGCCGAAAAAGTGAAACTGGACTCAGCTTCAAACTCTTAACCATTTCATTGGACCACGTGTGAGTCCACGTGATGCAAACCCTGCCCAAATTAGCACTGAATAAGCTGCTTTCTGTTCTGTGCACATGTTTGCACACGTGGTCATTGTTTTGGTTCAGGGTTTGCACGATTGGTCAGATTAACTTGGGCAAAGTATCAGAGTCCTCTGGCGGGAGACATCATACATTAATCTCAAATAGACAGGCCTTTAGATCTAGTGGGCCATGCTATCACTTACCACTAGTGTTGTGAGGTGCCCTTCGTATATCCGGACGCTAAAGGCTTTGGATATCGTTAATAGCTTACAGTTTTTTTTTCGCCATCTTCTATCACAGATTCTTTGGCCATTAGATAAGAAGAACAAAATTAGTTTAACCCTTTCCAGTATAGTTTGTTTTTCATTTTTTAGAAATAATTATTTTTTCGTTAACCCTTTCCGGCGCAGCGTTGCCGGGTCGGCAACACCTAAAGTTCCCCCTGTTTAGAGACACAAAAACTCCGTGAATATTACAAAAACTACTCTAATGTCTACTTTAAATTTTTCTTATGAGCTCTAGACGGCAGCACCACAGAGATCAAATTCTACTGCCTTTAACACTAAAACAGCCTGGTATTTTACTAAAGTTTTATAAAAAGTGTTTCGCACCAGAATTTTAATTTTAAATTATTTAACTTATTTAATTAGTCTATTTTTGTGCTACATATATTTAACATATCTTATAAAGAAAATTCTGGTTCAAATCGACTGTGATCATTCTGGCAGGGGTCATTTTGACCCTTAATGGCGGTTCTAGTGTTAAATAACAGGTAAAATATTTTACTCTAATACGCGCTTCACAGCAATGCTCTTCTCGCTGCGCTTATCAATGTTGTACTTGCACGGTGTTACCACTTCGGCAACAGCTGTATAATTAAAATTGTTTTTGCAATCTTTACAGAGTTATACCTGTATACTCCTCTAGGCCTAAGTAGATTGCCTAAATTTATTTTCTTTAAATTCCAACTTTAAAGAGTAGTGCGCCGGAAAGGGTTGATAAAATTAATTCTAGCTATCCAAACAGATTACTTAGAGTTTAAAGAATATTTCATTACTTGAAAGATAACGAATGTTTTTCTTTTTCGTACTTTTCAATTCATATTCATACCACAATACGCTAGGGAAGAGTTTTTGAAGATGTATAGAAAATATTGTATTATAAAAAGATTTAACTGATATTACAACTTTCTATGACTTTTTGTACTTCATTCAGTATTGCCAGATTTTTAAAACGAAAAATACTACAGCTACCTCTGAAAATATACTACAAAATACTACGCTGCAAAGTTGACTTTAGCGACATCTACTGGAATTTATTAGTATTATTGAAATCATTGTTGTAGATAAAAGTACGTTATTCGTAACATGTTAAAAAAAGGTTGATATGATTTTTTACATGGATAAGTTAAAAACAATACTTTGATGTTGACGCAAAAGGTTTTAATAAATGTTATTTTAAATACAGTGCATATTTAACTCAAAACAATTTGATGTAGAAGCAATAAAAACAATCTTGTAAACATGGTATACCTTCTATGAATTGCTAAAAGTTCAAAAACTATGTTCAGTAGGCTGCGGAGATGAAGTTTGTTCAATAATGAGTTTGGCTCATATCAAATTCCTATTTTTCTGTAACTCTTTGCGATTTCTTTCATGTTTATTCAAAAATAAAAGGAAAATACAAATTTAAAATGAAATATTACGAAATATACTACACTCCTAAATTCGACCGAAAAAATACTACCGTATGAATGTGAAAAATAACACTAAATAAGTCTTGATTAATTCCACTAATAAATAAATCGTAATACTAATAATGGGTCAATCCATTTCAAGTGGTCCAGCACTGGTCGCTCGACTATTTTTAAAAAATCTGAAATTTTTTGTACAAGCACCCTAACATAATAGAAGTTCAAAATGACCGTTATTTTAATTCTACTATTTTTTGTTTGTGCATGGCGGCCATCTTTGTTTCATCGTGTGCAGCGATTTTTTCAGATACTAGGATATACAAAATTGTAAATATCTCGTCTTCTATTTTCCCAATTGAAATGGGGTTTGCAGCATTTTGTTCAGAATAAAATAGGCTAAATATAAAGTGTAAGAAAATTTTTTAAAAATAAATTTTTACAGGTGAAATTTTAGCACAAAATTTACGATTTTTTCCAAAATCTATCCGTTTGCAAGAGGAAAATTTTCATGCAAGGGAAACTGTCAACCTTACACAATTTTTTCTACAAATAGGTCAAAAGTACGTGTACTCATACACCAAGTCCCAGATCTGGGAGTTAATTTCTCTTTGCGAAAAAAATTCCGAAATTCGTCAAAACTTTCAAAAATCGCACTTTTTAGGCTTTGATATCTCTGATGGGGCACGAGATAAAAATCTGAAATTTTGGCCTATGATAGTATCGTGTAGTAGCGTTATGTACAAAAAATTTCAAGACGGAGATTTGACTACAAGCTGAGATATGACATGGAAAATATGTGAAAGCAATACTACCAAACTATTGTAAACCTACTATGTAATTGTTCAACAAGACTGTCAACCTTGCACAATTTTTTCTACAAATAGGTCAAAAGTGCGTGTACTCATACACCAAGTCCCAGATCTGGGAAATGATTTCTCTTTGCGAAAAAAAAAATCCGAAATTTGTCGAAAATTTCAAAAATCGCACTTTTTAGGCTTTGATATCTCTGGTGGAGCACGAGATAAAAATCTGAAATTCTGGCCTTTGATAGTATTTTGTAGTAGTGTTATGTACAAAAAATTTCAAGAAGGAGATTTGACTACAAGCTGAGATATGACATGGACAATATGTGAAAACAATACTACCAAACTATTGTAACATACTATGTAATTGTTCATACCTCCAAAATTTTAAATTAATTATTTATGCTACAAAGTTAAATGTTAGTTACAAATATCTTTCAAATGCTTCTGTGTGATTTAAACAATTCAGATTGTATGCTAAGTCAATACACTATTTGTCCAGATGAACAAATCTACTAGAAATGCTATTGCAACAATTTTACACGGAACACATTTCAGGAAAAGTAAATTACAGACGATAAATTGCAACTGATCGAGTTGAAATGGCTTCAATTATTAAACCTAGAGAATTTCATTCAAGTTAACAAGGGATGACAAGACTTGGGGGGCTTCAAATAAAATTTTTAGAAAGAACAGCCTGATGGACTGACAACAGTAACTGGTCGAACTCATGACATCTGTCGTAAATATTGTTAAGCTCTTTGTTGAGCCTATGTAGTATTTTGTAAATTAAATGCTTATTATTTAACTGTTTTCAACAAACGATATTTTCTGTGTACATATTGTAATAAAAGAGACTAATCTCATTTCTCCTAATGTACTCGTAATAGCATTTCTTAAAATTTTTTTAATCACTGTATCTCAGCTTGTAGTCAAATCTCCTTCTTGAAATTTTTTGTACATAACACCACTACATAATACTATCAAAGGCCAGAATTTCAGATTTTTATCTCGTGCTCCACCAGAGATATCAAAGCCTAAAAAGTGCGATTTTTGAAATTTTCGACGATATTCGGAATTTTTTTCGGAAAGAGAAATCATTTCCCAGATATGGGACTTGGTGTATGAGTACACACACTTCTGACCTATTTGTAGAAAAAATTGTGCAAGGTTGACAGTCTTTTAGAACAATTACATAGTAGGTTTACAATAGTTTGACAGTATTGTTTTCACATATTTTCCATGTCATATCTCAGCTTGTAGTCAAATCTCCTTCTTGAAATTTTTTGTACATAATGCTACTACACAATACTATCACAGGCCAAAATTTCCAATTTTTATCTCGTGCCCCACCAGAGATATCAAAGCCTAAAAAGTGCGATTTTTGAAATTTTTGACGAATTTCGGAATTTTTTTCGCAAAAAGAAATTAACTCCCAGATCTGGGATTTGGTGTATGAGTACACGTACTTTTGACCTATTTGTAGAAAAAATTGTGTAAGGTTGACAGTTGCTCTTGCATGAAAATTTTCCTCTTGCAAACGGATAAATTTTGGAAAAAAACGTACATTTTGTGCTAAAATTTCCCCTGTAAAAATTTATTTTTCAAAATTTTTCTATCACTGCATATTTAGCCTATTTTATTCTGAACAAAATGCTGCAAACCCCATTTCAATTGGGAAAATAGAAGACGAGATATTTACAATTTTGTGTATCCTAGTATCTGAGAAAATCGCTGCACACGATGAAACAAAGATGGCCGCCATGCACAAACAAAAAATAGTAAAATTAAAAGAACGGTCATTTTGAACTTCCGTCATGTTAGGGTTGTTGTACAAAAAAATTCAGATTTTTTAAAAATGGTCGAGCGACCAAAAAAATATTTTCTGGACCACTTGAAATGGATTGACCCTAAAATATATATTCTACATAAAAATATAAGAATTTATATTATAAAAAACATTTTGCTTCTAAGACGTTGTATACAACGTCTCATAAGCAAAATGTTTTTTTATAATATAAATTCTTATATTTTTATGTAGAATATATATTAATAGTAATTCTACCGTAGTATCGAAAATACTACATCTGGAAATACTGACTTTATTACACATGATTCTTTTATGAAAAGAAGCTTTATTTTAAATTTAAAGTGTGAAATGTGTGTTAAATTTCACTGGTGAGGAAAACCAATATTTCTCAGGTGTTTTTGCGGCATGTATGCGTGTCTCTCGTCCCCAAGGAACTAAGGAATTAAGGAATTAAGGGAGACCCGTACCCCATTTCCTCCAAAAATCTTCAAAAGTTCAAAATTTTTTTTATCTCAGAAAACGATAAAATACATATTTGCGAATATCCATGCAAAATTTCAGAACTCGGGGACACTTGGAACAGGTAGAAAATGAGCTTTTTTAATTGTACTCACTATAGATTTTAAAGGACTAGCGGCCATTTAAAACGTGTTTTCCTGAAAATGACTTTTTTCATATTTTGCCTAAGTTAAAATACTAAGGCTCAGAGGTAAAATGATTTAGAAACAAAGTGTTTATGTTTTTAGAATCTTAAAAAAATTTGCCACAAAAGTAAGGAGAGATATTTTTCTAAACTATTTCTGAAAAATTTACATAAATTGGTAAACATGAAAATTATAACGAATTTAAGGAAATTTACTATGCGTAATTTTATTTTTATTTTTTTTAGCCGATTAAAATAGAAAATTAAAAATATCTCTCCTTAGTTCTTTTCTATATACTATAACACTATTTAAGAAATTTTAGTAATACCAAAATATTGAAAATTGAATGAGGAGTAGTAATTTTAAAAAGTGTATTTTTCGACAAAATAAAATCATAAAAATCCCCATAAAAAATATACTTTTTAATAAAAAGTGAATTTTTTTGCTAATTATTCCTTACAAAAAGATTCTTAAGTAGTACACCAAAATTCATTACTGTAACAGGGTGACTGCCTTCCCTAAATTATAGTATCTATAGGTGGCGCTATTGCCACCTTCGGCGAAATATCCGGAGATATTTTGCCTTCCTTTTCTAAAAAGACATGAAATGAAGTGAAGTAATTGAGTTTGCAGTTAAGATGTAAGATTGGGATGTGTGTTCGCTAAGCTTCTCTCTTAGAGATGTTCCTTGTGCTAAGTAATTTTTATGAATATTCAATTGATTGAGTTGCGCTCGTCTTGCGATTTGTATATAATGTGATATGTGTTGTGTCGTCTACAATGAAATGTGACTGTAACATCTCTGTTCTATATTTTAAGTACCGAATAACATCCCACACTGGCGCCCAACGTAAAATGGAGTTCTTTCGGAACATTTTTGTGCTTTCAAAGTCTTTGTGTCAAGTTCGCTGCTGTCATCCTGACAAAAATTCCAAAAATTATATTTAAAGTAGGGTAATCCGTACCCACTTCTAAATTATTGTCACCTCGGCAATAAAGGAAATTTTGTGTTCTCAAGTGCCGTGTTCGTCAAGAACAATTCATCCTGTGATTTCCAAAAAGTTCTATTATATAATGTGCAATATCAAATATCAAGATATACTCCAGTTTTGTGCTAATTTCTTTAATATCAGTTATGTGTGGTAGTATCATCGCGACAAAATTCAAGAAAGTATAAAAAAAAAAGGAGTAATCTGTACCCATTTTAAAGGTGTTGTGAAATCTACAATGAATCAAGCTTCTGTTCTTATTTTTAATAGTGCTTTCTTCTTCTTCAATTGTGTGTTTTAAGTGCGTCATCCTGACAAAAAAGCAAGAAAATGCATTCGAAAAGAGTAATCCGTACCCTTCACATTGGAAATAATTGAAAAATATTGTCGACATGACAATAAATAATGTTCTTCAGTCTTCATAAGCAACAAAATATCTTCTAGTTTTTAAACATAACTGGTGTTTGTGATTGAAACTTTTTCATTTCGTCATATAAAAGTATTCTAATTATAATCTGATTTTGTCCTTAGAAGTGTTCGATACCTATTTACTTCTGCGTGCTTTAATTGTTATGTGAATCATCGACAATTTTTATCTAAAAATAGATTTTTATTTTATTTGTTTTTTTACCGGTAAAAGTTGAAATTATTTTTTTGATTGTTTGTTTCTTTCTCTTTTTTCTTTGCTGGCCAGGTGCGAAAAAAAGTTTTCATTTTCTTTTATTTATTAAGACAAACGCTGTTTCATATATTTATATAATTTTTGTTTGTTTTGTTTTATGTTGATTTTGAATAAGATTATTAAGAAACATTAGTTTTCTGAAATTGAAAGTGATTTCTTTTGATATTGTTTTTAAAAGCAAGGATTCTGAGTAAGTGAATTTTGTTTTGTTTTTTTAATCTGTGCACAGAGTTTAAAAATGATTTTGATAAATTTTATTATTTCGTATGTTGTTTATTTTTTAGATGTAAAGTAAGTTCTTTATTCATATTTCGAGTTGTTTTCATATTTATGTGTGGTTGATAATTATTTCGCAATGAATTACCTATAATATTTCATATATTTAAAATGAATGATTTATGTCATTGGTAAGCTAATTTGGTAAAAAGGTTGAATTTTAACGTATAATAATATTTCTTCTAAATATTTTCATGAGCTCATGATTAAATTAGTGGTATATTTTAGTATGTTTTAAATTATTTCCTGCATTTTTTTAAACATTTATTTATGAAATTTATCCATATTTACATGTTTTATTTACCTGTAAGGGGAAGGTAGTCATTTTGTTCTTATTATTTAATGGGTCACGTATCTAATAGTTTTCTAATTTAAGCATAAATCAACAATATCAACAACAATTTGGGAAAAATGGCGTGTCTTTCTAAAGGAAAAAAAACGATTTGTTTAATTTGGGCACAGAATTAGAGTTAGATGTAGATAAAGATTATAAACTATCAGTCTTACGTGAGAAAATTGTGAAGTGTCAACTGCTTAAAGACGACGAACAATTTGTTAAAGAGGCATTTATTGCTATCGTGGAAGATCGCAAAAAACAAGAAATTGCAGAAAAACAAATGATTCAGGATAAACGTATTGCAGAGGAAAGAGCGTATGAGCTAGAAAAGCTTAAGCTGCATGCTCAAAACCCTACCGCGACAACAGTACCACAAAATCAAATAGACCAGATGCGTATAGATATTAAAAATATCTTGCCAACATTTATTCCTGAAAAGGATGATATGTCTTTGTTTTTGACAATGTTTGAACGTCAAATGAAAATGCTTAATGTCTCCAAAGAATTTTGGGTTTCTCAATTAATTGCCATACTTCCGAACGACATTGGTAAACTAATCGCCAGAGAACCAGAAGAAATGTTCAAAAATTATTTTTATATTCGTGACATATTGCTTAAAAGATTTAAGTTGACAGCAGAAAAATTTAGAGTATTATTTAGCCGACATCAAAAAGGAGAAAATTCTACTTGGAAGGATTTTTATTTTGAACTTAGAAATTATTTTGAGGGTTGGTTATCCGAATTAGAAATCAATTCATTTGAAAAACTAACTGAACTAATAATCGCTGATCAGATTAAGAAAAAGTGTCCACATGAATATAAAAATTATTATTTAGATGGTTGGGACAAATTAAATGATCCTGTCGTGTTGGCTGAAAAGCTAGACATTTACGAAAACATTAAACCTTCTTCTCAAAAGTCAGCAAGTTATCCAAAAACGCGTGAAGCGCAGAAACATGTTTTGCCGAAAAATTCAACTGGTCAAGACTTCTGGAAAAATCAAACACCCAAACATGAAACTAACGAACATTTTTCAAATTATAAAAATAATCATTCTACTTCAAAATATACAAATTCAAGATACGAAAACAATGATAAGCGTCCGATTATAAATTGTTATGGCTGTGGTAAACAAGGTTTTGTCAAAGCCAAATGTCCTAATTGTTCTCCATCTACTTCTACGCAGTCGCAATCAGCAGATTTTCGTTCCCTTCATCTCAAATCTTGTTCTGTCAATACTCAAGCAACACCTTTGTTATACATAAAGGTAAATGGTGTTACAGGGGTTGCTTGCGCAGATACAGGAGCTACTCATTGCATTGCTGGGGAAATGTTATACAAGAATCTGTGTGACCAAGGAACTGTGTTCGAAGACACCGGTGTAAGCATAACACTTGCTGATGGACTACGAAAAGAAACCAACGTTCTTCAAGCAACAATCACAGTTGAAATAGAAGGTCGTACAACTAGTACAACGATTTTTGCCTTACCCGAAGCCCAGGGAAATAGAACATTGTTAGGCATAGATTTTTTAAATAAAATGGGGATCGTGCTAGACATGAGAAGCCAAAGTTGGTATTTCCAGAACGATCCTAAACGTAAAATTCCCTTTTCTGATGATCCTTTCATTACGACGCCTGAAATCTCAGCACCAACTGCCACAGTTAACTCGGTTATGTTAAGAGAAACAGAAGGTCAGCATCTATCTGCGATACAAAGAAAAAGGCTTAATGACTCACTTGAAAATTTTTCCAATACCTTTCGACCAGGGGGAGAAGCAACACCCGTCGTCGAACATCATATAAATACCAGAGACCATCGTCCTATATCACTACCTCCTTACAGGTTATCACCGGCAAAGAAAGAATTGTGTAAAACCCAAATTGATGATCTTCTAGCCAAAGGAATTATTGAAGAATGCGAGTCTCCATACTCTGCACCAATAGTGCTCATTCCTAAGCCAAATGGTAGTGTTCGCTTATGTGTAGACTACAGGAAGCTGAATGAAGTTACTATACCAGATACCTATCCACTCCCTCGTATGGACGATCTTTTGCATCAGGCGAAAACTGCTCAGTTCATGACAACGCTGGATCTGAATGCTGGTTACTATCAAGTGAGTGTCTATGAACCTGATCGAGATAAAACTGCTTTTGTATGCCCTCTAGGAACATATCGCTTTCGAAGAATGCCGTTTGGTCTCCGCAATGCCCCTGCAACGTTTCAGAGGACAATGGATAGCTTTCGCAAAGGACTCCCAGATGTAAATATTCTCACTTATCTTGATGACTTAATTGTTTTATCATCAAGTTTTGAACAACATCTAGCTGATCTTGAAGCTGTTTTTAAAAGATTAGACAAATGGAAACTTTCTGCTAATAGAGAAAAATGCAACTTTGCTTGTACCAGAGTAAAATATTTAGGACACTGGATCACACCAAATGGCCTAGAAGTTGATCCTGGGAAAGTTGATGCTATTGTGAGGATCCCACCTCCGAAGAATATAAAACAACTGCAATCTTTTCTGCAGACATGTTCATGGTATCGCCGTTTTAAACAAGACTTTGCAAAAATATCTAGACCACTTAGTAATCTCACAAAAAAGAATGTGGAATGGCACTGGGGTGCCGATGAAGAAAATGCATTTCAAACCTTGAAGCAATGCCTCGTTTCAGCTCCAATATTGAAACAAGCTGATGAAACTAAACCTTTTTTCATTCGAACTGATGCAAGTAGTTATGCTCTGGGAGCAGTACTTCTACAGGGTGAAGGTGCTGAAGAGCATCCGATTGAGTATGCAAGTAGATTGTTGACTGCTGCAGAACGCAACTATCACACCACAGAAAGAGAAGCACTTGCTGTTGTCTGGGCTCTTAATAAATTCAGAGGATATATTGATGGAACAGAAGTTACTGTGGCATCCGACCACCAGCCTCTCCGATGGCTCATGAGTTTAAAGTCACCCTCTGGAAGACTTGCCAGATGGGCTTTGCAATTACAAGAATTTAATTTGAAAATAGAATATATTCCAGGCAAAGCTAACGTCATAGCTGACATGCTTTCTCGTCCTGCTTGTGATCATACCAATAAAGAAAGTTGCGATATTTGCGCTATAATAGTTGATATTCCTTCTAAATCATCAAGTGATTTACGTGCTGAACAAATGAAAGATGAAGAATTAAAGAAAATTATTAAAAGTTTCGAAGATGAAGAAAAAACTCTTGACTATACTAACTGGACTGATCGTGGTTATATTATGAATCAAGGAGTTTTATACAGGTATTCTCCAAGTTCGGAATCAGAAGAAGCTCAACTAGTTGTCCCATCTCATGAAAGGGAGAAAATTTTAAAAGAACACCACGATTCACCTACGGCTGGTCACTACGGTGCTGAAGGTACGTTAAATAGAATATCCAAAAGGTATTATTGGACTGGAATGCGTTCATACATTGCAAATTATGTCAAAAATTGTGCTGAATGCAATAGGTATAAGCCTTCTAATCAAAAACCATCCGGTTTGTTACAAACACCAGTGTATTCACAAAGATTTGAAGTTCTATCAATTGATCTTTTTGGCCCTTTACCAAAAAGTAAAAACGGTAAAAGGTGGATATTTATAGTAGAAGACTGTGCTACAAGATGGGTGGAATTGTTTGCCCTTACACATGCTACTGCAGCGCAATGTGCAACTACGTTGCTTGAAGAAGTTATCCTTAGATATGGTCTACCGAGACGTATAATATGTGATAACGGACCCCAATTTGTTAGTAGTGTGATGCAACAACTTTGTTTTCTTTTAGGTATCAAACAAAATCCAACTCCCATATACCATCCCCAGGCTAATCCTGTGGAGAGGAAAAATAGAGATCTCAAGCCGAGATTAGCTATATTAGTAGAAAATGATCACTGCTCTTGGGAAGAAAAGCTTCCAACAATCCGTTTTGCACTAAATACTGCTATGTGTGACACTACTGGAGAAACAGCCGCATTCTTGCAGTTTGGAAGAGAATTGAGAACAACGGATGATGTTCAGCATGACATTCGTGCTGTAATTCAAAATGATAATTTTGTGCCTGAGATTACTCCATATCTCAAGAAATTCGCAAAATTCACCAAAGAAATCAAAGACAAAGTTGAATCTAAGCAAGATCAGAGGAAAAAATTTGCTGACCGAAGTCGGAAACCGGGACATAGTTTTGTTCCAGGAGACAAAGTTTGGGTTGACTTACATCCAGTAAGTAAAGCCTCTAACAACAAAACGTCGAAGTTCATGCCTAAACGTGATGGACCTTACATCATTTTAACTCAAAAATCACCCACCACTTTTGTCATAGCAAGTATGGACAGTCCAAATGATCCACTTGCTACATGTCACACTTCTGCCTTAAAACTATGTAATGACTCTGATATAGTGCCTGTCGCACCCATTAAGAAACGCGGTAGGCCACCAAAGAAAGTTACTGGTTCCACACCGGGACGTTCGCGGAACCAGAGGGGGAGGCTGTAACAGGGTGACTGCCTTCCCTAAATTATAGTATCTATAGGTGGCGCTATTGCCACCTTCGGCAAAATATCCGGAGATATTTTGCCTTCCTTTTCTAAAAAGACATGAAATGAAGTGAAGTAATTGAGTTTGCAGTTAAGATGTAAGATTGGGATGTGTGTTCGCTAAGCTTCTCTCTTAGAGATGTTCCTTGTGCTAAGTAATTTTTATGAATATTCAATTGATTGAGTTGCGCTCGTCTTGCGATTTGTATATAATGTGATATGTGTTGTATCGTCTACAATGAAATGTGACTGTAACATCTCTGTTCTATATTTTAAGTACCGAATAACATCCCACATTACTTTAAAATCGATAATAAAAATTTTGGGTTTTTTCTTACGGGTCTCCCTTAAGTAAATGAATGATTACGATAAAAAATAGCCGAAGAATATAAATATAAGATTATATGTAACATGCAGTTTAAAAAAATAATAATTAGTTTCGTAATAAAATACTTCTGAGAAATAGAAGATTTCTGAAAAAATCGCTATCGTTCTAAAATAAAATGTTTTAGTCTCAGAAAAACCTCTCTGTGCCACGAATCTTGAACATAATCCAGTGATCTCGTTTTCTAACTTCATCCAAATCGGTCATGTACTTTCCAAGGAACTGGTTCTTGAACCTGGCATATTTTTCATAGGATTGCACCGTCTTGTATTCGTTTAATGATACCAATCAATGGAATTATAATAGTTTTCGTATTAATCATTACTCGTAACATCTAAATCTTAAAGACAAATATGTAAATAAAATATTTTAAAAATAATCAATACTCATAACATCCATATATTAAAGACAAATATATAAATAAGATATTTAAAATCTAGAAAAAACTCACGTAATCAAACTAAATACTACTATTAACTGAATTCAATAATTGAATCGTAACTCAATATTATAATATTTACCACAAAATCTCGGCATAACGTTGCAATAGTTACTGGGATTTTCGAGCTATTGATTTCCCATATCTTTTTCATTTTAACCCTTTCAGGCGCAGTGTTACCACTCCGGCAACACCTAATTTTAATTCCACACTTAGAAACAGCACCAATAATATTTTAGTAAAATTTTACTTTTACAATGATAGCTTAAACCAGGGAATTCTTAATTTCTAAAAAAGTCTTTTGCAAATTCCGGTGCCAGTCAACAATTTCTCATTTTACGAACAGAATTTGTCTGCGCCGGAAAGGGTTAACTGAGTAATAAGTGGCATGAAAAGGCTTGTTAATATACCAAGAGTCGGGGTTTATAAAAGAAAACAAACAAAAGGCATAAATTTCTGTTTTTAGAATCCGATGACGAAACATTAAAAATTTCGTAAAAGGCTCCCGTCGCGAAGGGATTAAATAAGACAAGTATTGCTTTACGAAATTTCTGAAAACCGGAAATGACGCTTTCCTTACTTTGTTACAAAAATCTTTTTGTAACAAAGATTGCGCTTTGACGCTAATTTTTAACAGTAAATTTTTTTTTAATGATTGCCAGATATTTTCCGATTAAATAAGACAAATATTTTAATACGGAAATGTGTTAATTAGCCCCTATTTTTATATCATGTTTTCAAATTAAATAAATAAATAATTAGATAAATAACAGTTAAGAGGTTAAAAAATGAGTTGAATGATTATGCTTCCATGTTCCAGGGGATTTTGATTTATTTTTATCTAAATTTTATGTAAAATCCGAATTTATGTTTTTTTATTAAACGAATTTCTTAATATTTCTCTTTAATTTAAAAATGACATCAATAATATTTCATGAGGTCATTATGTTATATTTTATTTTAAAAAAAAGTATTTTTATCGAATAGTATAAACTAAACATTATCAAAATAATTTACAAACATATGGAAGGTAAAGTGGTTCAAATTTTTTAAATTTTAATTATCAACCGAAAAGAAAAGAGCTAAATAATTATGGGGGTAAATGATTGTGGACTTGAAAGATTAGGATGCAAAAAGATTTTAAAATAATATATTTTATAAACTGTAAGATAGCAGTACTTTTCTATTTGAAAATAGTTGTTGTTCTCGGTAGAGAATTCGGAAATCTGAAGTATATCTGAATCTTTTTATTGGTTGAATTCAGCAACTTACTTTATTTTATTCGTTTTCTGATGGGCCCATGCTTAACCCATTCGAGGCGGGAGCCTTTTACGAAATTTTTAATGTTTTGTCACCGGTTTCAAAAACTGAAATTTGTATCTTATTAAATCGAGAAAATGCTCCGATTGCATACATCAAATTTTACGGCAAAATTTTAATGGTGGGTGTAAACAAGGATTCTTAACCCCTTAACTAATTCTTAATTTAGGTTCAATAAATTGAATATAACGGATTCACACCATAATTTTTTAAATAAAATATTCGTCACATTTAGTCTAAAGATTTCCGCCTTTAAATAGCATGAAATTATTCTTTAAAAAAATAGTGGTGTCAAAAAGCTTGAAATGATGAATTAAACAAATTCGTCTTGTCCGAACGGCGTACGCAGGGTGGCGAGTGGTCAGGGAAAAACGCATTCAAAAAAGATGTTAACCCTTTCCGGCATGGACAAATTCTCTGAGTAAAATGAGAAATTATCGACTGACACCGGAATTTACAAATGACTTTTTAAAAAATCAAGAACTCCTTAATTTAACCCCTTGGGAACGAGCGACACGTATACGTGCCACAAAAAGGCTTAAGAATCCTCGTTTATTCCCACCGGTAAAATTATATTGTTAAAATTGTCTTATTCAATCGGAGCATTTTCTCGATTTAAAAAGAAACAAATTTCTGTTTTTTAAGACTGGTGACAAAACATTAAAAATTTCGTAAAAGGCTCCCGTCGCGAAGGGGTTAAGCTTTTATTGTAAAAGCAAGATTTTATTAAAATATTATTGTTTCCAATTGCAAGTTTGGAATTGAAATTGGGTGTGTCCAGACACACTGCGCCGGAAAAGATCAAATACCAGAATTTGTTTTAAGAGAATTTAGCTTGCTTTAATCCTTTTATATTATTTTTAATACTTTCTTTAAGAATATACTGGTACATTCTTCTTTTTTTGACTATGTTTTTCCCTGACCACTCGCCACCCCGGTACGGACAAATCAGTTAAGGGGTTAAGCCTGCGACATGTATACGTGTCGCTTAGATTTTGATTTGATTCGTTTTAAATTTGATTCGTTTTCTGATTGGTCCATGTTTAACGTCCAAAATGGAATACTTCTGTTGCCACGATGACAAAAGAAGTATTAAAAACTACAAAAAATAATAATTCAAAAACAAATTTAGATAAAGGTTTCAAACAAGTTGCCTTTAAAAGTAATCTTTTTTCTTTTTACAATGGTGTAAAAACTGAAAATGTGCGATGTTTAGAAGTTTAAAAATCTACAATACCGAAAAATTCTAACCTGAAATTTCATTTAATATTTGTTTATGATTGGTCCAGGAATATCAATGTGACTCTAAAAGTCCAAGCAAAGTATTAAGACTCTGCTATTACGTAAGCAATGTTTTGATTATCATAAAAATAATGTTATTATTGTTTTTTTAATACAAAAATCATTTATAAGTCTAAAGTTACAGTCTTTGAAAATAACATTTTCCAAATAATCGTTGGAATTTGTTCAATTACTTTTTTTGCCTTTTTCTCGAAAGATGTTTTTTTATGTGTTGGTACATTTTTCTAAAATGCTATTTTAGGTAAACAGTTGAAACATACAAAATTTCTGTAACGAACACATTTCTTTAAAAAACCTTTAAATTATAGGTATGGCTGACTTTTTTATGAAAAATATGTTTTTAAAAGCTTTAGAATTTTCAAAGTATTTTAGTAAAATATTTTTAATTTTATTTTTTAAAAGCCAAAATGAAAAATACTTCTTATTACTCTCAAACATTATATTTTCTGTCAACACCACAAATTTTATAATGTTAGAATGTCATGTATAATTTTAAGATGACATATTTAACATTGTTTTATAAAAGTGCACTGAACATATTTTCTTTAAATAAAAAATAAAAAGTTACTAATTAAATCTTCAAAAATATTTTATGCATGAGATTAGTTCCTTTGGATTTTTATTTGGGCTATGATGTTTATATTTAATGTAAAAAAAAAATCATTAATATCGCTGTTTTTAATCCCTTCGCGACGAAAATTTTACTAAATTTTTAATATTTCTCAATGATTATTAAAAACAGAAATATGTGTCTCATTAAATTGAGAAATTTCATGGGCAAGTGAGTAATGCAAAATTTACAATAAAATTTTCCTGGCGGAAAAAAACAAGTTTCAAGAGCCCTTTTGCGGAAAGTGTACGGATAAGGTCTTAGTAAAAAATAATTATATAAATATTTCGCAAAAATTGCCTAATTTTACTTGTCGAGATGTTCCATGCGTCCTTAAAATTAGACTCTTTCAAAATGTAAATACATACAGTGTCGCACAAAAGTGATGGGACACTTGTGCTTTATAAAAAGAAACTGCAATAAAATAAATAAACAAACATGTGCAAAAATTTTTTGGGTGTGTTTCATATTTAAAGTTAGTAACAATTATTACATAACATACATTTTGTCAAAATATTAAAATATTAATTTAGTAAAAATGCAATTGTTCAGAACGGAGCAAAAAATGGCTCACATAAGTGATGGGACACTTACTTTTCCATCAAATATTTGTCCAAAAATTTTACTTTTTAAAAGGTTTTAATATTTTGTTGGATTTCCTTTTATTTTTAAAACATGATTTAATCTTTTTGGGATGGAGACTAATTTTTTTGCGATTTCTAGAGTGATTTTACCCCATTCTTCTTGAAGCACCGATTTTAGTTGTTGTTTTTAAGAAATGGTGTGTTTGCGAATTCTTGCCAAATATTCTCTATGGGATTTAAGTCTGGAGATTGTGATGGTGTTTTTATTATTTCAGGACAGTTATATAGCAGCCAGAATCTAACGTTCAGAGCAGTGTGCTTGGGGTCATTGTCCTGGTAGAATTTAAAATCGTTATGAAGGTTCAATTTTGGTGCTGAAGATTTCAAATTTTGCTTTAAAATATCAATATACTTGTACTGATCCATTATACTGTCAATAAAAACAAGATTACCAACTCCAGCGGGCGACATACACCCCCATACCATAACTCGTCCTCTACCATGTTTTACTATTGGTACCAAGTTCTGTTTGCGAAATTCTTCCCTGGGTTTTCTCCACACCAAGATTCTACCGTCAGAACCAAATATATTAAATTTACTCTCATCAGCAAATATAACTTTATTCCAGTAATCAGAATTCTTATTTATGTTGGATTTTGCGAAAGCTAGTCTGAGTTTTCTATTCTTTTCACTTACGAAGAATTTTTTTCTGGCTACTCTACCGTGATATCCAGCAGATCGAATTACCCTTCTAATAGTCTCAGGATTAACAATTATTCCATATAATGCTTGTAAATCAGCAGCAACTTTTGAAGCACTATTTCTTGGATTTTTTTTAATATTTCGAACGATAATTCGCTTTATTCCATTGGATAGCTTTGATGGTCGGCCAGGTCTTCTTTTATCCTGAATCATATGATTCTTTTTATATCGTTTAATGATATTGAAAACTGTTGAACGACTCAAGTTAACTGTTTCAGCAGTTTTTCTAATAGATTTTCCACGTTCAATATGCAAATTAATAACTAATTTTCGAATTTCATGCGAAGTTTCTTTTCGTTTAGCATTCATGACTACACAGAACTAAAAAATACAAAAATTCCAAAACAAACTGGAGAGAAATACTGCAGACGATTTTATAAATTATTGCCAATTGCTTTTAAGTAAAAATAAAACCCCCAAAAATATTTTTATTGCTTATTTCAGACGATTTTTGTTGAATATATAATGGTGTCCCATCACTTATGTGAGCTATTTTTTGCTCCGTTCTAAACATTTGTATTTTTATTAAATTAATATTTTAATATTTTGACAAAATGTATGTTATGTAATAATCTTTACTAAATTTAAGTATGAAACACACCCACAAAAAAATGTGTACATGTTTTTTTAATTTATTTGATTAGTTTCCTTTTGTAAAGCACTAATGTCCCATCACTTATGTGAGACACTATACATGGATAAGATTTGAGAAAATAATGTCTCTGTAGTGATTTTTAATCATTTATTTCGATAAAAAGAAATAAAGAATGAAAAATGTACATTGATATTTCTAAATTTTTGTACATTCTAATATTAAAACGAGGCAAACTTCCACTAGTTTCTGTTTAAATTAACAGTCGCCAGTTTTAACCTCGTAATTGTTACACACGAGGTTTCTTTTCAGTATTACCGTTATGGTTACGGGAAGAGAAAGTAATTGTATGTTCTGCTACTAACATAATGCTGTATTGGTTAAACCAGCATTTCTCGATATAATGAATTTGTTACATTCAGTGTTTACACGGAAAATTTGGGTATTGAATATTAAAATAAATTTTACTTCTTAAAATTGCTGGTGCTAGTATAATATTAGCAAATAATAGTATGCATTATTTTTTTCGAAAAAAAAATTTGCTGTATTTTTACCGATCCTTTATTAATACTCAACTCAACGTTAAATTCATAAAATAATAATTCTATTAAAGTTTTTTTATTTTGAATTTTAATTCAAACAATCTAATAAAGTACTTTCCTTATAACATCTCAACTTATAACATCTTTCATCCATGTTTCAAACAATATATTCATTTTATTTCTGTTCTTTTTTCATTTTGTTTAAAAAATTAAAAACAACATAAGTTTGTTAATTTAGCTAATTAAATATATAAATTAATGGTGTACATTTTAAAAAAAAATTATCATTGCAATAAAGTAGGAAAATTGGAATACGTTGTTTATTTTACTAACATAATGTTTACCTTAGAAGTACGCAAGAATTCAAGTATATAATTGCTGCAGACAACACATATGTTTCGTGTACATTCAATATATACTGGCTTTTGGCATGAGAGATACTTATAAGTTTTTTTCTAAACTGCTCTATTTGTAATAAAAATATATTGAACTCAATCAGAAATATAGAAATATCTACATTTTCACCATCGAAATATTCAGAATTTCTAACTTGATCTCTTTCTTCTTCCAAAGTCAAATCATTCTTGATCTGACCAGCTGTTCATAATATCTTCGATTTCGTTCTGTTTGAGGAGAGTAGAACATTTTCAAGGTTTCAACGATATCCTAAACTGTGTTGCGAGATAGGAGACATTTTAATTCATATTTGACTGTCACCACTTTTTTTAAGATAGCATAATTTGCCTAATTTTCCAAGATCTCTTCACGAGATTTTAAATAAGTCGAATATTTCTACCGAAAATTTCAAACAATGTGGGGACTTTTAATTTCCCGATCTCACAACAGTGATCATAACACACACACACACATACCCAAACTAAATAAAGGAAAAAATAAAGTACAAGTCAGGGTTCGTATTGTACTATATATTCAAGTAATAACACAATTGCTTTAATTCGGTTTGACAGACCCCAATGAAACGAACAATATGTTTAAAATCAACTCACAGGAATCTCGCTTTGTGTGTGGCCTAGGCAAACTGCTAGAAGAAGGTACTTGTACGGGTAAGTAATATTTCCACTTGTAACTCCTTCAGAACTGGAGCCTTTTATGACATTTTAAATGTTCTGCCACCGTTTTTTAAAGTTAGAAATTTGTGTCTTATTAAATCGAGAAAATGTTCCACTTAAATAAGGCAAATTTTAGTAGAATTTTACTGGTGGGGATAAACAAGAGTTCTTTAGCCTTTTTGCGGCACGTATACCTGTCGCTCTTCCTGAACAGGTCAACCCTCTGAGCTCTGATGGATAATTTTCTTCAAAATATCAAATGCATCTTTGGCACTGGTATTTTGCAAAGAAAAAATTTGCTTTAGACTATGATTGAAAAAATACATTAAATCTTTTTCAAATAAATTTGGGTGAAAATTCGGATGCTATTGTGACATTTCGGAATTAAAATTAAGTGGTAGAAAATTCAACCATCAGAGCTCAAAGGGTTAAAAGGTAGGAGTGTTTCTAGCTCCAAGCCGCAGAATCTCTGAGACCGCATATCATCAGATTAAATCACTTCAGGGATGTTTCATGGCTTTTAAAATAATGTTTTTTTTTTTTTTTTTTTTTTTTTTAACTACCGTAATTTCCGGCGTATAATCCGCGAATCATACAATTCTTTTTTGACCCAGAAATTTCATTTAGTAATTTTTAGTAAATATTTACCGCGATCTGAAAAGTTACATACTATTCTGAGAATTTTCTGGGTCGAAAAAGAATTGTTTGATCCGCGGATTATACGCCGGAAATTACGGTAATTTCAATTGCGCTCAGCTCGATTACAGATAGATACGTTTGCACTTAAAGCAATGTAAGTAGTTCAGCTTTTCTTTCCAGTTACTATTCCATAAGGAAATTAACAATTTAACAACAAATAAATAAAATAATGGAAATAAAATACAAATTTAAAAGATATGAAACCGAACTATCCTATTACCAACTTTTATTATTTTCTGAGGAATCTTAGTTTTACATGATTTGAACCCGAAATTTAATTTTATTATTTCTAACATCTTCTTAGAAAGTGTCTATTTAATTTCATGTATTATGTAAAGATTATTCATTTTTTCTTGTTTGAAACACGAAAAGTTACAAAATAGAAAATTATTAGGGTCAAATAAGACCCCGATGGCATTAAGAAAGTTAAATACTAGTAACACAACTAGGTGGATCATTATCTGCAGTTCATGTTAACCCCTTGAAGGGCACCGGTATATTATATATACCACTTAATTTTAATTCCCTTAAGCCACATTGGCACCGGAATTTTAGTATTAAATTTTGTTTTTTACAATGTACGTGAAAAACAGTTTTTACTTACTATCATATAAATTTGTTCATGAATCCCGGTGTCATTCAATCATTTGAACATTTTAGGAACATAAGTGATTTGCCCCTCAAGGGGTTAAATGGTAGCATTAAAATGTGTTAAAAGCATCCGCAGAAAAGCAACAAAAACAATATACACATCAAAAAATTTGATTTTTATTTTATTCTTTTTTTTTTCTTTCTTTTTTGTAAGGGTCTTCCTGTGTAATGCTATTACATATCTTATACGCAATCCATAATTACATTCTGTATCTACATTTCGATTGAGCTGGAAAACGCCTAATATAATGGAAAAATGTATTTAAAAAACGCTCTAAAATTACATGCCTCAGCATCACATTATAAACACCGAGGATTTGTAATGTGTGATGAAATTAAACAAAGACATCATCAACATCATGATTAACATCAGTTTAAATCACTTCAGTCTATTTTCATGGCTTTTAAAATAATGATTTTTTTCCTATTGCGCTCAGCTTGATTACAGATAAATACGTTTGCACTCAAAGTAATATAAGTAGTTTAGCTTTTCTTTTCAGTTAGTGTTCCATAAGAAAATTAACAATTTAGCGACAAATAAATAAAATAATCTGAATAAAACACAAATTTAACAGACATGAAAATAAATCCGAAATTTAATTTTATTATCCGTAACATCTTCTTAGAAAGTTTCTATAACATTTCATATATTATGTATAGATTATTCATTTGTTCTGATTTCAAACATTAAAAGTTTCTAAATAGAAAATTAATAGGGTCAAATAAGACCCTAAGGTAGTCTTAGGAAGTTTAAATACTATTAACACAAATATGTGGATCATTGTCTCCAGTTTATGTTAAATGGCATCATTAAAATGTGTTAAAAGCAACCGTAGAAAAGCCCATAAAGCAATATAAATATACATATTAGGCGTAAATTTTCCAAGTGGGTGAGAAAAATCCAGACCAGGATTCAAGCCAGGGATGTATTGGCTGAAGCCGCCAATATTTCTTGCAACTGAGCCATCCTGGACGTATGCTGGAGGATCGATTCACCCAAATAACCTCAACAATCACACAATCTGATCTGATACTGCGGATCAGCTAAACCGAATAAGTCAAAGGTTAATATATGAAATTAAAGATAACGCTGCATACGAAATTATAATCGTATAATCAGTTGTATAAATCGATTGTATAAACCGTTTACCAATTGTATAACCGTGTTATAAATTGATCCTGTATAAATATACATACACATCAACAAGTTTGATTTATACTTTACTCTCTCTCTCTCTCTCTCTCTTTTTTTTTTTTTTTTTTTTTTTTTTTTTTTTTTAAGGGTCTATTTGTGCAATAACATTGCGTTGCATATCTTATACGCAATCCAAAATTACATTCTGTAGCTACATTTCGATTGAGCTGGAAAACGCCTAATATGATGGAAAAATTTATTTAAAAAACGCTCTGAAATTATATGATGTCTGAATATTTCTATTAAGTATTTTATAAGATTTGCGTGCCTCAGTTTCATATTATAAACACCGATGATTTGTATTGTATAATGAAATTAAACAAAGAAAAAGCAGTGTTTAGAGAGGATTTTGTTCATGCTCAAAATCAGATAAATTTTGAAGTTCGTCCTTCTCTTTATCCTATTCTGAATGTGGTACGTTGAATACCACTAATTTTTTAAAGGAATATCCGACTTCATAAATTGCAGACATTTATGATTAGATAGGGCAGACATTACTATAAAATTGTAGTGATGTCCAGCATGCCACAATTGGACATCTCCGTGTTATTCAAAGGGATATATTTAGGGAATATTCCATGATCTTTGTATGAATTACAGGGCCCGATTACTAACGGGGCACACTTATACCAATAAAAATTAACAGAAATTGTCTTCTTATTTAAAGTCGTATTCGTAGAAATTTTCCGTCATGAATACGACAGAGTTTCTCTTTCCTTTTACTGGTGGGGATGTGCCCCATTGGCAATCAGGCAATGATGAATTGCTTATTCAGATAGACACACAGAGCAATCTCTAACTATCTGCACAAATTTAAACGCTAAGAGGCATCAAACTGTGCATGCGGGGAATTGAGAATCCCCAAACGGTCTATACAATACTTACAAATGAGTAACTATAAATCAAAAATCTTATTCAATTTACAACAGGAAAACCCATTTGTTTCACAAATTGACAATATTAACAATTGAATCTCAAATTCGTAAGCTTATTTCTGTTTGGTTGATATCATTCAGATATCCTCCTATATAATTCTCTAGAAAATCTTAAAAATTGATTAAAGATATGTTTTCTTTCAATTTTTAGGAATCCATTTCCAATTTCTTTTAATCTGCCTAGATTCAAGCCAGTCTAAAATTGAATTTCTTTAGATCTTGAATCATCAGTACCTCAGAGAAATTTGCATGTGTCAGGATTTGATAGCACCTGTGCTAAAGAATGTAATGTCTACTCTTTCTCTGTTTGAATATTTTGTATTGTATGGTTGTGTACAGAATTTCCAAGGTGACATTCCTTCTTTGTGGAAAGGGGAATTGCCAAATAATCCTTTACAGGTGGTGTGTTAGAGAAAGGAGATAGCTGAGAGGCATGTCCATCTGTCAGTGAAGTATGCGGATGATGAGCAGATTAGCAGCATGTCACTAGGCAAGAAAGGAGTGAGTGAAGGTGCCCAATGAGGAAGCTCCAGAGGGGGTTGGCATTTGTGTGACCCCATGAGTTGAGAGGACAAGTTTGTCTCAGATCAGTCATTCGTTACCTAGGTGTCGTACCTAGAGGTTGCTCTGTGTGGAAGAGCGTAAAGTGTGCGTTTTCTGGTGCGCAAAGGACACAGACGTCCTAGTGTTTAGTGTTCTGGGCTAAGAAGTGCAGGCCCAGTATACTTGTGTTGGGAGACTCAAGGTTGAGCTCCAAAAAAGTGAATTTAACGTGTATTGAGTGTGAGGTGGAAAGTGTAATTGGAATAGTACACAACCAATCTTTACGGTATCTAATTTAATGTTGAACCGGATCACCTATATCCGAGTTGTAGTTGTATATATTTGTAAATAGCGTATTTTGTGTGTACATATATTCTTAATAAACTGATAATTCGGTTACTAGCGTAAGACTTCATTTACACCAATCTCACAGTGGGTGACCTATATCACCTAGTAATATCGGTGGTGGCAGCTATATCTACCACGGACATTCTTCAAAGTTGTGTGGACTGAGGGGAACGTCCGACACCAGTCAATCGTAAGAATTAAAGTTATTTTCTTAGTCTTCAAATTAGCTTTACACGAGTATTCTTGGTTTGTATGATGGCGATTTTAAGGGGCCTCAGGACATTTATGATAGGAAAAAAAGAAAGAAAAAAGAAAATTTCCAATATTTAATTTCTTATAATTTCTATTAATTTAAAACACAATTTTTATTGGGATGAAAGATTTAAGCCCTTAGAGACGCGCGACCCTTATACATGTCGCAAAGCTCACAAAACTTGTTTATCAACACCAGTAACATTTTACTGAAGAGGATAACAGGGTTCATAGGCATCAAGAAATTTTACTGATTTTAATTGTTTTAGTATCAGATATTTTGTTAAGTACTGATTGCTACATCAAAAAAAGGATATTTTTTTCTTAAAAAAAATAAATAATAAATAAATATAAAAAAAACTTAAAATTTTGATAGAAGGGCCTTACAAGTCCTTCCTGTGTACGAATCCTGTATAAGTACGTTATTTTATGCCATATTTAAAAAAAATCGCAAGGCACGGAACTAATATTTATAAGGGACTTCAAACTGTCAGAAAGTTGTCAAAAAGCAATTGATATGACAACTTAGGCGGAACACTAAAGAATACATTTTTCAACCAGAATGAAATTTTTTGAGCCTCATTATAATTCGTATTGTAGTAATTAAGCCCCAATCTAAATAAATGTGTATTTTCAACAATTTTATATTTTTATTGCTTAGTAGTATTTTATTAATACAAAATTTTGAAAATTACGACATTGTAATTACTTAAAAAATAGTTTTTTGAAGAATAAAAAAAAATTGTAGGTTCAGTTTATGCAGACTAGCATGAAACATATGTTTTCAATATTACATGAATTTCAGAAAATTTTGAGATATCCGGTGCTTTTTGCCCAACAAAGCGTTAGTTAGGGAAAAATGACTTTTGGAATTTCGGAAACGCCGCTTCAGGTATTCAGTGAGTATAATTCTAAAAGACATAATTTCGCTTTAACGAGAAGTTCAAAGATACGATTGTATCAAAATGTGCAGAAAATATAGGACTTATACAAAATAAGTTGAAACTTGTGTGAATTAATATCTGAAGTAATTTCCGGTATGAATGTAAAATTTCAAACTAAAAACAGAGACAAAAAACTCGATTATGCCCATCATAAAAAACTACACGTATGTACAGTTATTCGATAAGCGATTATTTTTAATATGCTACATTTACTTCGTTAATCCCGTAGGATTAACGAACTCTCGAGTTAAGCATTTTGCTTAGAAGTGTTGCATAACGCTATTGACGATCATAATAGCATCAAGCTAATTTATTGAGATAAACGGTGTGTAATATTTAATTTAAAAGTTTCATTAATAGGTTTTAATTATCAGACTTGTACAATCTAGAAAATGGATAATCTTTATTAACTGGGGTATAATTGAATTACGTATGATAGGATTTAATAGAATAAGAAAACTCTTATTAATATTGTTTTAAGATTTGATTTGATTTTTTTTATATAAAATTTGAAATGTTTTGACAAAATTTTGTAATGGTAATATACATTCAATTTCATTCCATTCGGATGGACAGTTTTTGTGTTAATAGATAGGGACAAACGATTTCAGGTTATGCCCTCAATATTATGTCAAATTTACGTGTTAGTATGGGAAATTTTAATGTTTGTTTCAGTTTTCAGTATACATCACTCGAATCATAATTTAGGCATAGAATTAACAGATGTTATTGTAAATCTTATGGCAGGAATGGAATACTTATACGATAAATAAGTTTTAATACGGTTAATAAGGTTTATCCTTTCTTCACGACTATGTGCAAGTCGTATAATTAAAACCCGCTAAAGAAACTTTTGGATTAAATATTACACACCGTTTATCTCAAGCTATTAGCTTCATGCTAATATGATCGTCAAGGGCGTTTTTCGTTTCGTTAATTTATGTTATTTTGTCCTGAGAATTCTTTAATCCTGTGGCATTAACGAGGTAAATGTAGCGTTTCAAAGTTTATTATTCCTTGAAGAACTATTATTGCGTGTAGTTCGACTTATTTGCCAAGTAGGCTTTTATTTTTTTTTTCTAGTTTTCCACGGTGATCATGTTCTATTTAAAATAGAGCTATATAGTCTCCGTATTTCTGAAATTTACCTCTTAACTGTTACATTTTTTGACGACATAAAAAAATAGGGGCTTGACACCACTTTTTCCATTCTGAAATATTTGCCTTGCCGAATGGAAAAAATATCTGACAATTAATAAACATAAATTTACCGTTACTATTTGGTGACATCAGAAAGTTTTTACTAACGAAGGAAGCAAAATGTTCTTACTCTAATTGGATCAAGACAACACATTTAAGGGGTTGATATACATAATGGAAATCAATTTTGTATCAATGCATTTTTGCATAATGATCTAAATATTTATAAGACTAGTTATAATACAAACACTCTGCATTTGCATGTTTTATGTGCAGTTTTCGATTTGTGTCAACTAATTTCATTTTTCTATATAATAAACTAATATATAATTTCAAGTGTATTTTGCCGTGACTTGCTGAAATAATTTTAAGAGAAATACTTCTTTTTCCAGCTAAACGAACAAAAATCGTTATTTTTTTAACCCTTTCCGGCACACTGTGCCCGGTCTGGGATACCTAACTTTAATTACAAACTTGCAAACGACACCATAAATATTTTAGTAAAATTTTGCTTTTACAATAAAAGCTTAAATTAAGGGATTCAAGTTATCTAAAATAATCGTTTGTGAATTCTCGTGTCAGTCGATAATATCTCATTTTACTACAAAATTTGCCGGTGCCGGAAAGGGTTAAGGGGTTATATATACGCTCATATATCCTACTTAGATCTGTCAACTATGACACGCTTATCATAAAATCTTAATAAATTGCAATAGTTTTTAAAATAGAAAGAAAGTTGAATTTCAAAATATATTATCAATGTCAGTATTAAAAAAATAATAATATAAATACTTAAAATGGCAAAAAGTACGATAATTTTTAAATATAAATCAATCTTAATATGAAAATTTCAAATTCTAGCACCGGAGATCGAACTAACAGTATTCTATTTGCTAGCGAAACGCTTTACCAACAGGCTACGATGGTTACAAACAAAACGTTAAATTAAGTTTCTATTTTGAAATTTAAATCACAATAATGAACGAATGACATTTAAAAAATAGATTTTATTAAAATAATAGACTTTTTCAAAATATTATGATTTATCGTGTAACACAAAGTATTCAGCTTTAAGTACACAAAATTTAAAGTCTCTGACTTATAAAATTTTTGTGTACGGATTGAGTGATAAATGAAAAAACAGACGACAGTGACGAATAGGGTTTCGTTAGATAAACGAAATCCTGAAAACTGAAAATGTAAAAAAAATTTCTGTGGTGTGTGTACACAAATACGTATTGAATTATTGTAAAGATTGTGTTAATGGATTCAGAGTTATTTGAGAATGTAAAAATATCCCGTAATATTCATTTATTTTTATCTATACTAATATTATAAAGAGGAAAAATTTGATTGTTTGTTTGTTTGAATTGAATAGGCTCAGAAACTACTTGACGGATTTTAAAAATTCTTTCACCGTTGCAAAACCACATTATATTTAAAATACATATATATAGGAATCCTTACTAAAATGCCTATAATGTAACCCAGGGTGTAGAAAAATGACGTTAAAAAATCCTTGCATCGCGTGCGCTGTCAATACTGTTGATTGTCTATACTAATATTATAAAGAGGAAAGATTTGATTGTTTGTTTGTTTGAATTGAATAGGTTCCGAAACTACTTGACGGATTTTAAAAATTCTTTCACCGTTGGAAAGCTACACTATTTCCATTGTACATAGGCTATATTATATATTAAAAAAAAAAAAAATAGGGATCCTTACTAAAATGCCAATAATGTAACCTAAGGTGTAGAAAAATGACTTTAAAAAATCCTTACATCGCGTGCGCTGCCAATACCATTGATTATAATCTATATACATAAAACAAAGTCGGGTTCTTTACACCATTTATAACTCAAGATCGGATGGATCGATTTTTATGAAATTTTGTATGGTAGTATCTGACACCTTAGATTAACATATAGGCTACTTTTTACACGACTACCTAAAAGGAGGCTTATGTTTTTAGTAGTTGAATTTAATGGAACCAAGTTGTAGTAACTATTTGCGGTGTCAGCAGTGGCACGGGACTGAGTGACTTGCTCTAGACCGAAGCAAAGCGAGGGCGGGCTGCTAGTTGTGAATATAATGTATTCCTATTTCCTTCCTTACGTTATTTGTGTATGCAAAGCAAAATATACAGTCTTGAATCATATGTAAGGCTGTCAATCAGGGTTCTCGCTGCTGATAACCACTGCGCCAAAATGTTTCGTTCGTCAAGAAAATAACTAATAAGCCAAATATCAAGAGTTTTTTTTTTTTTTTCTTTTGGCGATATTCTCATTTACGTTATTGTACGTTTAAATCTTTTCTGTGTACCTTATTATTTGTATTTTGATAGTCTTAATATTTCACGATTAATCTATTACTACCATTATTTGAATTTGGCTAATTTTTCTTTAGCCGTTAGTTGAATTGCTCAGATTAGTCAAAAGCATGCGAGAAAGCCAATATCAAGTTTCATCGCTGTTTATTGGTCAATTTTCCAAACCATTAGCTGTAGAAATATAGTTCAAATAACAAAAAAGTTTCAAAGTTGTTCTTCACCTCTTAACACATTCGCTGGCGATCACGCGCATGTGCGTGATACGGCGCCTACGTTAAAGGGCCATTCACGCGCCAGCGTGATATGGGGTGATGTCCAATAGCCAGTCATGCGATGGCGCTGGAAAATCTTTCACTGATTCTTTATTGAACGTGTTAAATAAAATTTATGTCAAAATATTTATTGATTAAAGTTACGAGATTTGCATTTGAATTTCGTCCATTGGTTCTATGTTACGATTAGAAAAAAATTCTCAGCACTTTAGCAGGTAAAATAATAAAAAAATCCTTTTTCTATGACCAAAATTTAGCAAGTTATGTTACTTTGAATTTTATTATCTTTTAGTATTTTCCGGAAATAAAAACAGAAAAAAACATTTAACATATCCATATGCCAAAAGTAAAAAATTAAAAAACCATGAAAATAGTTTTTTTTAAATTATTAATCTACAGAGCTTCGAAGCCCTTGAAAAGAAAAACACATATTAACTCTTTCGCGACGGGAGCCTTTTACTAAATTTTTACTGTTTTGTCACCGGTTTTTAGAAACAGAAATTTGTGTGCTATTGAATCGAGAAAATGCACCAAATAGGGCGAATTTTGCAGTAAAATTTTACTGGTGGAGATAAACAAGGATTCTTAAGTCTTTTTGTGGCACGAATGCGTGTCGTTCGTCCCCAAGAGGTGCGGGAGATTATATCATTCCATTGGAACATTTAGAACATAAATTCAAATCAATGCTCAGAAAATAGTGGTTGGTACTCCACACTTAAAGTTTTGTAATTCAATTCATTATGCATAATTTAATTTTAATTGTTTGTAATTAATACCTTATTAAAATACGATGACTTTCACATAAAAGGAAGATCTTTTAAATTCAATTAAGAATAACGTAGACATTTTAAACTTTAAAAAAATTGCCCAGAACTAGCTAGAGTGAGAAGAGGGCGCACAAACTTTACTTGCTCCAGGGCACTGAAAATGTAGCTACGCCGCTGATTGCTGCATATATAAAACCTGTATCAATGTGGTAATTGAAGTCAGTGTTGATTTCACAGGGTGGCTTGGGGGGACATTCACTCCCGGAACAATGAGATCGCCCCCGAAAATTTGAGAAAATTGTGTTTTCAATGGCAAAAATATTAACGTACGTTTTTCTTGCGTGATTTTTATTAAGCTTTTAAAGAAATGTCTATTATCTTTTTGAAACTGTTCAAATAATTAAGAAATAGGATATTACGTTAATATTTATAGTTAAACACTTCACATTTTTAATTAAACGTATAAAAAAATATATTTGTTCAAAATTTGCACATTAAACAGAACTTTTAACGGCTTTCTCTATTCAACGAATTTCTCTATATAACGAATTTTTTACTGGAACAATGGATTTCGTTATATAGAGACTCGACTGTACTGTTAATTTAAATTATTTCACTACCAGTAAAGAAATATATGCTCATTTAGCTAGCTTTTGAAACTCTTTTGTACGAAAATGTTTCATATAAATTTTTAAGACTACTTAAAGATATTAATTTCCAAAGGCAAATGATTCTGAAATAAAGTATATACGAAATTTCATCAAGACGTTTTAGCGTAAATGTTTCAACTGTAATAATATTGGAGCTTTTAACGATCAATTAACTTTTAAATTGAACTTATTCCATTAACTTTATATCCATGTTTAGTTTTATGCTTCGGTTTTAAAAAAGTAAAACTTATTAACTCTTTGTGAAATACTATGTTTCTGAAAAGATATTTACATAGTAAATAATTATTTTTAATTTTAAAATTATAATTTTACAGTAATTACATATAAGTGGTACAATTTATGCAAATATTAGAGGTATCTAAAACGAAAAATATATTTTCTTTTACGCCTTTTTTCTTTTTTTAGTTTCATTTTAAGTTTTATTTATTCACATTATTTTAGGAGCATAGTTATATTAATAAAACCTTATAATGTACATATTTTTAAAATCATCCATTTACTTGAAATGATTTTATTTTCTAACCGATTCAATAATTAAAATTACTAATGACATTTGATTAATAATGAAATTATTAATGACATTTATCGGATTATCTTAGTACATTTTAAACTATCTGAGGTAAAAGCCATTGGTGGATTAGCAAGATTTTCGTACAATAATACTTTGCTTGTTTTTTTACTAAAAGCTTTTTGATATAAGTAGTTAATTAGTAATTATAAATTTAACTTTATAGATTATCACATTGTCAAAAGAGTCTAAAGCAGGTTTTTTTAATTAATAAAATTATTATTAGTACTTAAAAATTAATGAAAACGACTATATTTTTTATTAAAATGATGTACTTCGAAATTGTAATAAAAATATTGCATCAATAAACACGGGGTAATTTTTTTTACTTTCACAATGTATATGCAATGCATATGAGATATTGCCATAAAGAGAAACATGTGCAAAATTGTTGCGGATTAAAAATATAAAATCAAATTCTAAAAAAAATCGCGCGAAATCAATGCTTTTTTTTTTTAATATTCACTTTTATAAAACAATGAGATTAAATCTGCATTTCCTCTTTTGATATATTTCGAGTAAATAGGGGCTGAATCACTTTGTAATTCTTTTTTAATCTCGTAGGTTGAATATAACACTTTAAAAAGTTATGATTTTTTTTTTCTTGGGGGGAGGGGGATTCATATTTTGTTTTCAAAAGGAAAAAAAAGGCACAAAGATAAAAAAAATTAAAAATAAGTTTTTATTTCTTGAAATATGTAATTTAATCACAATACTTGTTCACACCATCTATGGAAGCTAAAAATAATTTATATATTTTTATTCGAATTTAAAAATAACACAAAAAAGAAGATTCCTATTGTTATTCCATTTCTACTGCCTAATTGCAAAAATGGGGTTATTTGGTTCCCATCATTTCTAAAATGTCATGAAAAATTACAACAAGAATGAATATATTGAAAGCGCATGCAAATTTTGAAATTCAAAGGCTATATATGACATCATCTGTTCCTGGTGGATAACTGGTCTTAATTTGATCGAGCAACGTTTCATATTCTATGAGATCATTGAAATACAAATGGACAGGCGGACTTTAATTTAACATATAATAATGAAAATATTCTGGAAAATAATTAATATTTAAAGAAATCACACATTATTTATTTCATGATTCAGCAATTTTTTAAAAAGTTTCAATAAGAGGGAAAGAAATTTAGGAGGAGGCGGAGCTACATGACTAGTTGGAATAACATAGTATTGGAGAGTCGGAAATAACTTCTTAGACGGTATATTACTTTTAATTGCAGATAAAATAATTTTGGGGAAGAAATATTTAAATAGTACGTTTATAAGAAAAGTAACCTTTATCTTTAGACTGTCGTGACCATACTTATAAGATTCTTATAAAAATAAAATAACTTCTGTAGTTTATCCAGAAGGATTAATGTCGAAGATTTTCTGAATATTGCAAGTGAACTTTATCCTCATACGGAGCAATATGTGACTCTTTATAGAACAGTATTTTTTACCATGAATAAAAATCATTTACTGTTTTTATTAATGAAAAATGCTTTATCGAATTTTTTTTTATTACAAAAACTCACACCACTAATCTGAATAAATTTCCCTTTAAGATATTATCAAGTAGATAAGGTGTGCCTGATTAGATGAAAATTGAGTAGATTTTGTTCTAGAAATCGCTGTTCCGAAAAGGAACACGAAGTATTTACTAACAAGATTTTCCATTAGCTCGAAGCTGGTGGTGGGTAACTCACTCTTTGCTCACATGAAATTTCCTAACTCATTGTGAGGAGTGAAACTGAGTCGACTCATTTGCGAAAGTACAATTAATTGTAAAAATTATGTTCTTTTTTTTTTTTTTTTTTTTTTTTTTTTTTTGTATCAGATGTATTGCGCAGAGGAAAATTTTTGAGCCTATGTTTGAATTATTTTGATTTTAATTTTATATAATACTAGCAAAAGGCCACGTTTTATTTGGATTCGCGAAGCTTTGTTTCATTAGATAGCTATTTGAAAGTATCAATATTTTTTTTTTTATTATTTTTGCTGCTACTTGATTATTTCGTCAACCAAAAAGGTACCGCCAAACTAAAAGATTAAATGCTAAAAAAAATGTCACATTCACGAAACAATAAACTCATCAGCTGTTCGTTATGCCATCAAGTGATTTTAAATATGAACTTTTATTTTTATTAATGTTTTATTAATTTACTTGTTCTTTTGCTATCAAAAAAATCCTTGTTGGTCCGGCTTACAGGCGGAGGTAGATTTCGAAGTTCGGTATAATTTTCATCAACAAAAACCAAATCAAGACTACAGATGAACCCAGTGTCATTTTTAATAAGCTCTAGGGACCTAAATCTCCTGTAAAAATGTTAATATACACGCGTACACATATGCATACATATATGAAAAAAAAAATTAAAATGGCAAAAAAAAAAAAAAAGTGAGAGAACCTTAAAAGGATAAATATGCCAATGTTTCTATAGTCTGGTTTTTATCATGTTTCAACGCATTTTTACAAACATACATGACATTAAATATTCACCTGCTTCATATTTCCAGTGTGGCGTAATATTTGCTTTTTTGAAAAAATCCTTCAAGCTATTTATTTCATTTTCCTTTTTCATGTATAAATCTTGCAATAGAAAAGCTATAACATAATGTTAATTTTTTTTCTTAAATTCGTCAAACTATTTTTTTTTTCAATTTTCATGAGCAAATTTTGCTTGTGAAAATGCACATGCATTCTATGTCAGAAGAGATTCGTCATGTCGTCGTTTTGGCACAGATTGTATATACGCACCGGGGTACATAAATGGCTACAATGTCTCGTTATTTTGCTTGATATGGTAACTCGGATGTTGTTTATTTATTAATAAATTATTTATTTGCTTTTATTTTCTTTTTTAAAATTACATAAATTGTTTTGTTTCATAGGTATTAAGCGAATTTTTAAAAAATTATTGTTATTCTCTTTTTAAAGGTACACATGGTAACTGGTATTCGAAAACGAAGTTTTAGCCAAATTAGCGTCGGGAAAATTCGCGCCAATGGAGTGACATCTGTGCCTTCGTTTTTTACACTGGTATCTAGCCTCTTTAAAGCTATATAATACTCGCATTCTTTCCAACCAGGAAGTCTACATTTTCTTGGCATTTTTTACTATAGGTTATTTTCATGAAAACGTGCCATGTCTGTCACACAGCTAAAAATCGCTATGCTTGTTGGCCATTGTTGTTTTCGAAAAAATTGTTTCGTCCTCTTCAACTGATGAGATATATGTAATAAATTAAATTACATTTTTCTGTTCTAAAATACTGGAAGCCAAAAATCGTTGTACGTGAAAGACAAGAGATGCTTTCATTTAATTAGCCAATAGCACTAATACATTCCATAAATTCATTATTAAATGGCAAACTATTTAAAAATAATACAACATATACCAAAATAATAATAGTATATATGTTTCATATGATTCAATTTTCAACCTTCGAATTCAAATAATTCTTGATTTAACAAGTTTAACAATTACTTTTATTTGTTTACAATTCTTCTGTTGCCACTTTAAAAAATCTATCATAATATAATTATTTTAATATGCTTAAGTGTTATCAGCGTAAATTATTTTGTCGGAATAAAGAAAATATACTTTATTTATTTCATTAATCATGGTTCTACCTGTAATTGCGAACTCCATGTTTTACTTTTCATTCTGAAAATATACGTTTCATTTTTTATTTCCAAAAATGTTTCTGTAAGGGAAAAACATGTAAAATAAATTAATCAAAATTATAATTTTTTAAAGTTTATACTGTAAAAAAATAATATTGTGCAAATCTACAGATCATAATTTATTTTTGTGTTAAATTTCAAGTCAAAGCACTGAATAGTTTTTTTCTTTTGTAAAGTGTATGATAAAATATAATTTGAGTAGACTAGTAGAGGATTCTCTTCGCCCATCCTAATAAGTCTTTCCTATTAGACATTGTTGGATGAGAACCGGCACACACAAACGAGATATCTGCATGGAAATTTCAAGGCCATCGCCCGACCCGTACATAACAATCAGTGGCCCACGTCGGTATAAAATTTAAAGTTTCGACCCGCCCGGTAATACCTGAACAACAACAAAAGCATTAAATAATAAAAGGCCCATTCCGGTATAAAATTTCCACCCGTTTCTGTCTTATCCCGTACAAGACAATTATTTGCCTAATTCAGCCCAGAAAAAAGTTAAAATCTCGGCCTGGGCCCGTCCCGGTTGCTAAATTTCTAGAAAACATGATTTTTTACTTCTATATACTTGAAAATTGTTCCTTAATTTCTATACCAGGCTTCTGACCAAAGATACTTATTTTTAGATTTTCTGTCATATTTATAATCTTCCATTTTAAAGAAGCGCATGGGGCTGCAATATTTATTTTTATATTAATCTCTGTTTGTAAATGTTCAAGTTCGCGTTAACATCGTCTGTGTATTGAAGACTTAAGAATTGAACATTTTAGTACACTGTTCCTATACTAAAACATTGGCATTGCCAAAAATATTTCTGACAATTAATAAAGATAAATTTACAGTTACAATTTAGTGGTATCAGTAAGTTTTTACCAACGAAGTAAGTAAAATGTACTTAATATAACTGGATTCGGACAAAACACTTTTAAGAGGATAATATACATTTTTGAAATAAATTTCGTATTCATGCACTTTTGCATAAAATTGTAACAGCTATTGCAACATCATCTAAATATTTATAAAACTAATTATAATTATTAGAATACAAACACACTGCATTTGTCATCTTTTACGTGCAGTTTCCGATTTGTCTCAACTAATTTCGTTGCCCAATATTATAAACAAATGTGTATTTTCACGGGTATTTTGCCGCGACTTGCTGCGCTAGTTTTAAGAGAAATAGTTTTTTTTTTTTTTTCAACTAAACGAACAAAAATCGCGATTTTTTTTTAATTCAAGGGGTTATATATAAGCTGATATATCTCACTTAGATCTGGTCAACTGTGGCACGATGGTCACCACTAAAATTTTATAGTAATCATTGCCCTGTCTAATTATAGAAGTGCTGTGATTCAAGAATTCGACAATTTATTAGGATATTCTGAGTGCTACAGTTGCCTATCCCTGATTTCACTGACAACTTGAGACATTGCATGCAATCTCTGCTGCAGTAAGTTTATTAACACAATTTTCTAAATTATGTTTTTGGATGAAATTTCAAGACAATCACCCAAAATTGTCCATCATATGAATAGTCTTTAAAGTTGCTATAATGTATTCCTGGCAAGCCTTTTCTATTTAAAGCATACGTTCTAAACAATAATATTCGGTTTATTTAATGATAACATTTATTTAATTAACTCTTTGAAGGGCGGTTTATGTTTATGAAATCATACTGTTTCTTATTCCGAAATGTACAATGGTACCAGAATGTTAATGTATTTTTTTCAGTTTGTTATGTGTGTAAAATTATCATTTTCTTACTTGGAAATAAATTTGTACGTAAATTCTGGTTCATAAATTCATTTCAACTTTATAGCATAGATGGCAAGATCTTTTAATTATCCCGCAGTTTGTTCAGAGAAACATGTTCTCCACCAAGAATTTCATTCAATTAAAAAGTGTAGAATAACAAAAATCTCTTAAATAACGTTTAAATTAATGACACATTTTTGTATATGAACTGTCCTGTTTTAAATACGTTTATCTTGGAAAAGACTCCAGAATAATCAAGAAATGTTGGAATCTATGGGTTTAGCAAAAGAAATGCCCCTGGAAATGTAAAAAAAGAAAGCTATTATTCACTGTATAAATGTAATGATATTTAAATTACTGGAGATTTCACAGGTGTGATAATGTCTTATATTTTCATATAAAAAATTTTAACGTTTCTTTCATAAATCTCTAAACAAATTCTCGGAAATAATAAAAAATAACGCATATTTTTTCTGAATATATTATATAAGACTTAAAAAGCAAATCATAAGCAAAATATACATCCATTATTTATTACTAAAATTAGGTTTTAGAGATCAAAATGTAACAACGCAAACAACAAGCGACAAAACTGATACGCAAAAAACCTTAGGAATCCCATCAGTAAAATTTTAGTGCAAAATTTACCTTATTTAATCGGAGCACTTTCTTAATTTGACAAGGCAAAAATGTCTGTTTTGAACATGTTGACTGCCGACTACGAGATAACTCGTAGGTTGCATTCTTTCCTAGGAAGCCAACTTCGAGCTATCTCGAACTCGGCAGTCAATGTGTTAAACCCTTAACCCTTTCCGGCACCGGCAAATCTGTTAGTAAAATGAGAAATTATCGACTTACACCGTAATTCAAAAACGATTTTTTAGATATCTTGAATTCCTTAATTTACGCTTTTATTGTAAAAGCAAAATTTTACTAAAATATTATGGGTGCCGATTGCAAGTTTGGAATTAAAAGTAGGTATCCCAGACCGGGCAAAGTGTGCCGGAAAGGGTTAACTGATTTGCCCGTACGCCATTCGGGCGAGACGAATTTTCTTAATTCATCATTTAAAGCTTTTTGACACCACAATTTTTTTTAAATAATTTCTTACTATTTGAAGGCGAAAGTGTTTAGTATAATGTTACGAATATTTTATTTAAAAAATTGTGGTGAAAATCCGTTATTTTCAATTTATTGAACGGAAAAGAAAGTGCCAGTTAAGGGGTTAATTATGTTTTTTCTAAGCAGCACCACTTTTAAAAAACAGAAATGCTTGACACATTCTTTAACATCTGCAAGAGAAATAAACTTTTGTATTTATATTAGAAAAATACCGGTGGGAATTATTAATAATAGAATGTAGTCTAAGCAAATTGTCATTTTATGTCAGATTACAGAAATTTGTCGTGGCAGTCAGCGTGTTAAAAACCGGTGACAAAACAATAAAAATTTCGTAAAAGGTTCCTTCGCGAAGGGGTTAAACTTTTTTGAGGCTTCGTTCGTCTCCAAGTTGTTAACTAACATTTAGACACATTAACCCTCTTCTCTTATTATCCCGTAATATTTGAGTTTTATATGTAGCGCAAATAATTATTATCTCGAAATATTAACTCGGGCATATACTACGACACGGGTGATTATTTTTCTATTCTATTCGCACCACTATTAACCCCTTGGGGACAAATGACCTGCATGCATGCCGCAAAAAAGCGCTCAAAATCCTTGTTTATCCCTATCAGTAAAGTTTTACTGTAAAATTTGCCTTATTTGATAGGAGCATTTTCTCCATTTAATAAGGCACATATTTCTGCTTCAAAAATTGGTGACAAAACATTAAAATTTTCGTTAAGAGCTCCTGCCACGTAGGGTTTAAAATTTTTAATAAATATTGTTGTCAAACTACATGTGAAACAATTTTGTTTTGAGAAAGTGGTGCGAAGTAAAATTAAAAATTACCTAATTAAAAATAATGCAATAACTAAATGATTTAAAAAAAAAAAACATTTTGTAAGACATTCCCTTACAAATGGGAAGCAAAAGCTTCCCCTTTTTAAGGGAAGCTTTGTAAGGGAAGGTGTTAAGCAAAAGTTAACATTGTATGTGCTCATTTCTAGTTTTTATTAGCCTCCGATGCTATTTCTTTCAGACAAGCTAAAAATGTCGTGTCATCAACCCTGAATTTTCTACTCAACCGATTTTGATAATAATTTTTTTAAATGAAAGTTATTTATTTGTAGTTGTGCCCATTTTAGCTATTTTTTAATTTATTTCCATTTTTATATTTTAGTTTTAGTTTTAAATGCTTTTTTACGATATTTGTTCAAAATGGTGGCAACACAGTTTAGCTTTTATCTCGATAATAAAATTACATTATCAATCAAATACAATATTATTACGGACGCCTTTTTCATATTACTAATAACAGTAACTTTTAAAAAACATTTGAAGAGAAAATGATGTCACTATTTAACCCCTTGCGGCGCGGTGGTTTCATAGATATACCACTTAATTTTAATTCCCAAACGCCACATTGGCACCGGAATTTCGTTTAAAAAATTTACGGTTTATTGAATGCGTGAAATATAGCGTTTTCTTATTTACAGATAAAGTTGTTTTCAAATCCCGGTGTCAGTCATTAATTTCAACACTTAAGCAATGGATTTGTCCTGCGCCGCAAAGGGTTAAAACATCGCACTTTTACTCATAAAGAAATTACATTTCAATAGAACACTGAGGTTGAGATTTTACTTTCAGATGACTTCAGTTATTGAAAATAATGTCATAGTAAAAATGAAATTAGTGTTTTTTTTTAATAAAATTATTTTTTCTATGAGTGCATATGAAATAAAATTTCTGGATTTCTCCGGCACTCAGATTACAATTTTAACTGAAGATGTGTGAATATTTGCATGCAAAATTGTAACTGGCAAACTTGACATTAAGTTTGGAAATATACTTATTATATATTGATTCAATAATGTAATTACTTTTGTTTTTTTTTAAACCAAATCGATCGGGTCTTTTAAACATTTCATTCATCGAATTCGACGGGATACCACTCGTTTTATTGTTAAATTGCATTTCCTTTTACTCAGAGTCTATAAAAAAGCGTTTAAACTAAAGAAAAAATCCATTTTTGATGAATCTAGTCAATGAAGAAGTAGCACGTCAAATTGTATCTCTTTATTATTCCGCAATTCCAATGTCTCAGAGAGAAATTGCTATTCAATTGGGTATTTCACACCTTTCTGTTTGCTATTATATTGATAAACACAAGAAAAATGAAGTTAGTTCATTGCAATCTAAACGGGGTCGCCCTTCTAAAAAAACCTCCATTGTTTTTTTTTTTTGTTTTGTTTTTGTTTTTTTTTTCTAATAGGAGGCAAAATTGAATTCTGCAACGGCAGAATCTACATTCAATTTGAGATTTTTTTTCTTTTAAATAGAGAAAAAAAAATCCACGACGGGATTCCACTCGTAAATATTAAATTCAGTTTGAACTATGTGTGTTGTATTTGTAGTACTTTATTGAAAAGTTATTCAAAATAATATTATTTGCAGTACACCTAATTCTCGGTTTACAAATGACATTAAATTTGGAAATATATTTATTATATGGGTGATTCTACGATACGAGGTTCAAAAACATAGAGAATTCGGCCAAAAAGAAAAGTTTGAGTTTGATGAAAAACCTTTAAATTGTGATTTTTGTCCCGTTTATTTACTTTTTCATATCAAGTACATACATACATATTTTATAACTTTCATACATATTTTATAACTTTTTCTGGTCAGTGACTCGCTCCCCTGGCAGTTATCTTGCCAAGGGAAATACGGCAGGGGAGAGACATTTTCATGTAAATTCAATTTTTTTAACTGACTGAATTAGTTTTTAGGTTAATTGTGTATTTCACTTTAATTATTACCATATTGTTTAATTAGGGCAGTAAATGCAATTGAATTAAACGAATATTATAAGTTTTATGACTTACCAGGGGAGATACACGATCACCGCGCAAAACCACTACACCGCACGGTCAAATCGCAACAACTAAAAATGGCGACGCTTAAATGGCTTGCGCGTTTAGTATTGCTAACTTCAAGCCAATAGATGTCCTTAAGCGCTACTTTCGATATAGCCATCCTTGAATTTGTATTTGTTTCAACGGAACGAAATTTGACAGGGTAGATACACAAAAAAGCGGGACAAAAGTTAATTTTAAAAATTACTTGAAATTAACAAAATTATTTTATTTTTTATTTTATAATACGTAAGTATAATTACTTAAATTCCAATTAAACATACTTTAGCTAAGCATCTGACGGAAAAAATATATGTTTTGTTTGAAAGTTAAATTGAAATCGGCAAGGGGACATGCCAGGGGAGAGCCTTTTTTAGACTTTGTAAGAAATTTCAGAAAAATGTGTTTTAATTAGGCATTCAATCGTGATGTTATTTAATAAAGTATATTAAGATGATGCGATTCATTGCAAAAAATAGCAACATATAGAATAAAAAATCTGTTTTAAACGGATTGCCGTACAAATTACTTCTTATCGTAGAATCACCCATATATTGATTCAATAATGTAATTACTTTTTTTTTTTTTAACCAAATCGATCGGGTCTTTTAAACATTTCATTCTTCGAATTCGATGGGATTCCACTCGTTTTATTGTTAAAATGCATTTCCTGTTTCTCAGAGTCTATAAAAAAGCATTTAAACTAAAGAAAAAAAACCGTTTTTGATTAATCTAGTCAATGAAGAAGTAGCACGTCAAATTGTATCTCTTTATTATTCCGCAAATCCAATATCTCAGAGAGAAATTGCTAATCAATTGGGTATTTCTCGCCGTTCTGTTTCTTATTATATTAATAAACACAAGAAAAATGAAGTTAGTTCATTGCAATCTAAACGGGGTCGCCCTTCTATGAAACCTCTATCGATTTTTTTTCTCACTAATCGGAGGCGAAACTGAATTCTGCAATGGCAGAATCTACATTCATCTTGTTTTTTTTGTTTTAAAGCAGTGCTATGGTAAAGTTGAGCATCATATGTTTTCTATGTATTACCGCATTTACTAGTGTATACCGCGCACGCGTGTCTAACGCGCACCGTAAATTTGATATACGAATGAATAAATAACTAAATGAATTTCAGTATAGAAAGTCGAAACAAACATTACATCAGGCAGAAAACAAGGCGAAAATATATTTTTAGACTTCAGGCAGGGATTGAATGACGGCTGTAAGAATAGCTAATTAGCGTTTAAATAATGTTACTAGCTCTGATGTATAAAAAAGTTCAAGGAGTGAAAAAAAAGATGCAGTATTATTTCAAGTAAGTAAGATTTTCCGAGTCATTGTCCTCTTTAAATACATTTCATGATTCATATGTATATCGTGTGATTATATCCATGCAGCAGTAAAAAAAACTATTCCGTGTATAACGCGCACAAAGGAGTTTTGCCGTAATTTTTTGAAAAAAAGTGCGCGTTATACACGAGTAAATACGGTATATATAATCGCATTACCAAGCTACCCATATTTAATTCGAATTCGTTGCACGAATTTTGCTTTTGGAAATACAGGCAGAGCCTGATTACTAACGGGGCACTCTCTCCCCAGTAAAATTACATAGAAATTTTCGCCTTGTTTAAACGCCCTTTTCAGTCAAAATTACTATCAGGAGTAAGGAAAAAAATTCTATTTATTTTTTCTGGTGGGAGAGTGCCCCGTTGATAATCAGGCCCTGAATACAGGATATCCGTAAAAGAATATACCAGTTTCAATGGTATATTATAACAGTTTAATTTAGATTATTCACAATAACTCATACATAAAATTCGAAGTACACTAATCTAGTTTTTCTTACAAATGTTCAACATGTGCCATATGTTTTGATATACGCAGTCTTAGCAGGTGTTTAGGGTAAATCTAGGCTCTAAAAGCTCTATATACCTGCAATTTCTTACAGTTTAACCACATAATGGTCGCATTAAGTTATGGATTAAAAATTCAAATTCATTATTACTACCACTTTTTTGAAAAAAAAAATATATTCATCTGATTTAATGTCAGGTAAAATGATACCAGAATAAAACCAATTACACTATTTCATAAAACTGGTGGGAATCAAACAATTCTGAATAAAAGTCGTGAAGCTTGCAGCCCGTGAATGCATCGGGTTCGACGATTTCGTGGTTATTTCGCCATCTCTGTTTGTAAATAATTCTATCGTATGATATAAGGCAGAATGTTGCTTTAAATTACTCGTGTTTGGAGGCATTTCAAACCCCAATTTATGTGAAATACATCCAATTGAATGTCCAGTTTTTTTCACATTTCGATTAACCGCTTCGGAGCTATGATTAATGAAGTTTTGCACAAGAAAGATTTTGTACAATTTTACTTTTCTAACTTTGGGGTAAAAAAGTAGTAAAAGTTGAGTAGTAGTTGAGATTTTTTTATCGAAATTTCTGGAGGGGGTTCAGAATTAAACAATCGCCCCTTAAATGATTATCAAGTCAGGTGTATTGGAAGTCTTACTTTCTTCAATTCTATGGCTCATTTTTGGGGAAATATTAGGTAGCAACGGACCCTTTGTTTTTTTATTCTGCCTTGCTTCTCGAGTAAATAACGAATTATTATGATAATAATTTAGATGCATTGTTTGGAAGCTTTAAGTTTGGTTGAAAATAATATAATTCAATTTGTGCGCGCAGGGTTTGTACGGCTTCCGTTATTTTCCATGTGAAAAATCAATATATCAGTATAAAAATCTGGCTCAAACGCAGGAAATTTCGCCTTATTTAAAAAGAGTTTTTTAGAAGAAAATATCGGTACCGAAGAATTTTTGGTCTGGAAATTCCAGGATCTATACGAGCCCTGGACTATAACAAAAGAAATACAGTAGAGTCTCGTTAATTCGAAATCGGATAATTCGAATATTCGCTTAATTCGAACTAAACATGAAGCCCCGAAATTTTCAATGAGAGAATAACGTTACAAATTTTCATTAATTCGAACTCATTTTCTCTTGACTTCGTTTAATTCGAACTAACGAGAATTCCGATTTTTTATTTTTCTTTTCTTTCACGGATTTCAGATCCTTTGAATAACTTTCTCTCTTTGACTTTTGTGAAAATTGTTCCGAACAAGTATACATATAATACAATGCATTTGATATTCACTTACTTACAGCCCCGTCTATCAATCAGTGACGCTTTAAATTTTTCTTCCGTCGTGCTTGTTTCTAATTTTTTAATTAGTTTATGTGTTTATACATTCTAATTTAAAATTAAGTCATATTCTAATGATAACAGACGAAATAAGTTTTAAAAACACTATAACATTAATTCCTTTGTAATAGTACCATATTAAGCATGTTTTGCATAATTCGAACTTCGGATAATTCAAACATTTCTTGTGGTCCTGACGAGTTCAAATTAACGAGAGTCGACTGTAGTTACATAATACATGCGTTGTTTCAATTTTTTCTTTCTAAAAGGCACTAGATATTTTTTTTTTTTTTTTTTGCACAAAACACAAGAAATATATTTCTAGCTTGTTTATATGTGTATGTAGCATATTTTGTACTTTACCTTCCTACTATGTAGATATAAAAGTATTAATAAATAAAGTCACTAGATTGGTTAACCCCTTGGGGACGAGTGACATGTATACGGCGTCAAAAAGGCATAAAAATCATTATTTATCCCCAACAATGAACATTTTCTGTAAAATATGCCTTATTTAGGGGGAGCTTTTACTTGATTTAATAAGCCACAAATTTCTATTTTTTAAAACCGGTGACAAAACCTTAAAAATTTCGTAAAAGACTCCCGTCGCGAATGGGTTAATTAACCATGTGTTTCGCCGCATTGCATATCTCTAACATACCCAAAAGTCAATGTGTGTTATACAGAGGGCTTTAACCTCTTCGAGACGAGAGCTCTTTGCTTAATTTCTAATCATACAAGTTTTATAAAACAAAAGAATTTCTGTAATTAAATCACGGAAATGCTCCGATAATATAAGGTAAACTTTACAATTAAATATTTAACTACGATTATAATTAAAATACATAATAAATAGATAAATAGGTAAATTTAAATATTTTGCAGATAAATTATATACTAATGATAAGCAAGATGTAGCTGCAAATGTTTCGCGGCTTTTGATTCGCTTTTTGCCCTTTCACTTTTCTTTTGTTGTTGTTGTTGTGCATTTATTATAATAATTTTCTTTTAAATCTACCCGGTGTTAAGTTTAAATTTATTTTCCCATTTTTGTAGAGAGTCGTGATAGTCCAGAAAGCTGCTCTCGAGCTGTCTTTTTTTTTCTGTCCGCGACTCTACTTTCGACCCGATTATTTGATTCTCTAGAGATGATAAAGCTACTGAACGACCGCAGCTTTATCTCGGTCATTATTACAGTAACTGATAGGAATAATGAAGAATTTTGAGCCCCTAAGTGGCACGTATACAGGACGATCAATCTCAGGGAGTTAAAAGACTATTGTTTTTATTGCTATTACCTCCAAATTCAGGAGATAATTTATATCATTCAGAGAATTCTCAACTTGCGGTGTTGCTGGGTTAATTTTTCATGTTAAAATTTGTCATTTAAAGTTTTTTTATTATTGTTATTTGCTAAAGTAAATTTCGTAAATTTTGTAAAGTTAAAAAGGATGGACACGCCCAAAAAGTTTATTATTTATTTATTTATTTATTTATTACAAATTTAGATAATATAATATACTTTACAATTTTGTATTAGAAAATGGACAATATTTCTGAAAAATATGCGACTCTTGGTTTATTGCAGCTATTCAGAAATACGTTTTGTCATTTTTTTATGTTTATGCACTAGATTTTTAAGTGATTAAAATAGTGTAATCAAATATTTCAGTAATTTCTTTTGGAGAGATAAAGAGGAGACATAAAGATTTTTTTTCTTTTTTTGCGAAACCAAAAATAGGGAAAAAATTAATGATTTTATAAGCGATAACTCGAAATTTATATCATGGTTGTTATAAGATAAGAGAACTCTAAAGTTTTCTAAAGTTTGGCAGTTGATGCTGATGATTTTTTAATGATACGGTAAATGTCTAGGTTGTCGCTTAAAAACTCGTTTGTAAAAAAAAAAAGAAAAATCCAGAATGATTTTTTCAAAGTAAAACGGAAGAATCTTGGAATTTTTTTCTTATATATATATATATATATAATATATAAATGTTATGATATATAGATGTAAAAATGTACAACATAAAAATCTCTTCTATATTTACATGTCCATTTATTTATTTTATAAAAAAGCTGTATTTAACCACTTAACTGATCAATATTTTTGAAAAAAATCTTTCAAATATTGCCAATTTTTTGCATCTTTTACAAAATTTTTAATTTTTTGTCACCGTTTTTTTTTAAACAGAAATTTTTACCTAAATGAATCAGAAAATTGCTCACATTAACCTTTTAACGTTTATTGGTTTCGCCACGAAACCACAAAATTTTAATTCCGATACGCAACACTGACACCGGTATTTTTATCAAGAAATATCCCTTTTGTTTTGTATGTGAAAAATCACGTTTTCATTTTTAGAAATATATTTGTTCTTTATTACCGGTGTCATTCATTTATTTCGACATCTTAGCAATGAAAATGCTATGATCGTTAAAGGGTTAAATAACACAATATTTTCGGATTACCGCCAGTGAAAACGCGTACCATTAAACTTAAACAGAAAATTCCACATTATTTAAGCGCATTATTCATTCGAAAAGCAACTATAGGACAATTTTTACTGGTCTTAGTTGCCTAGTTATATAATCTTTTCACAGACACTGCAGGAGGTTGTCTTGGTTCTCACAATACGGCCGAACTACTACTGCTAAAGTAAGCTGACATCATTAAAAATGAATAATTGTTTTTGTTGTCATTTTTGACTCAAATTTTCCATTAATAAAGCATTTGAATAAAGAAAAAAATCTACTTAAATTTACTGGTGGAATTTTGTGCCGAAGGTGATGAAACCCGGCGAAAGCACAGTTGAAGCTGCACTTGAAGTTGCATTTGAAGATTCCCTACTTTAGTGAGTTCCTATTTCTTAATAGTTCCATGCTTTGAATGGGATAGTGAATTAAGTATGATGTTTTGACGAAACAGAGAATTCGGAGGATCGTCCAGTTTCTATTGGATACTTTCACTGAAGATCAAGGGATAAGTCTTGGTCCTAAATTTGAGTTGCCCTGGCATTCTCAAGATTTTATGTCAGAACATTGAACATCTTTTACATTAAAATAATGCACAGCGTCATGTTAATGTGATTTGTTTCGTCGTCTGTTTATGTTTGTCTGATTTGCATAAAAACATCTTAATACGATGTGTCAGCGTCCGCTTTTGGTTACGTTTGGTATTTCTTTTTTAACCATGGAAAGAAATCCAATAAATCTCTGATTACATTCGAGCACACCGCAATTTTTTCTATGCATTACTTTTTTTTGTTATGATTTTTTTATTCGCATGAACTTATGACGCACTCTGTATAGATATGTCCTCGTATGGATTGAATACACAATATCAATTTTAGCCCCCTTGAGGTGCAAGTAATAATATTTCTGTAATACTGAATTCTCGCCGGAATCAAAAAGTTTTATTTTAAAATAAGGAAAACCGATATTTACACATTTTCACCCATATTTAAAAATTTTAAATTTTATTAAAAATTTCTCGTCCGAATCTTGTTTATATTTGATGGGATAAATTATATCCCACCGCCCCTCAAGGGGTTAAAGCAACTGTTTCTATTTTCGTAGGATCTAATGATTTATTTTAAATCATAAGATCCTACATTGGCATTCATAAACTGAAGTACATAGACACATGTTTATAACAGTACCATAGTAAAGATATTAAATAAACCAAAAATATAAATAATATACCACACTTTGTAGACTTTTTATTAAACCTTAATTTTCTTGCATAAACTTTTATTAAACTTTTAACTCCTTGGGAACGGGCGACACGTATACGTGCCGCAAAAAGACTGACGAATCCTTGTTTCTACCCACCAGTAAAGTTTTCCTGTAAAATTTGCCTCTTTAATCGAAGCATTTTCCCAATTTAAGAAGCCACTAATTTATGTTTTTTAAAAACGGTGACAAAACATTAAAAATTTCGTAAAAGCCTCCCGTCGCGAAGGGGATAAAAAAGAACTTTATGAAATATTAATTTAAATTTCATATATTTGTAAATGACTGAGATAATATTAAAAAATATTTAATTTCCGTTTACAGATAACATATTCCTTTATGAGTAAATATTAATGTTATGCATTACAATAAACTTTTCAAAAAATAATGGTTTGCACACATGATGAAAGAAAAAATAAACGCAGTATTCAATAACTCTTATAAGCGAGAAATATAATCATTTTCATAAATAACAATCGAAAAACTATTTGTAATATGAACCATTATCTTCATTTTGAAGTCACCACTTTGAATAATAAATCCGCATTGATTAATTAATGGTCTTCTTAATGGTATTTCAAATGCATATTAAACTTAAAATAGCACATCATTTATAAATCGTAATCTTCTTTATAGATATAAATGGTTTATCTTTCAAGGAAGTTATAATGGTAAGTAAATTGTAGCAATCATTTAACATTAGGCAAATTTATTTAAATGTGCAGGATAATATATTTATTTTTTTCTCGTAAATAACGTAAGGTTCGTATATATTTTAAGTTTCTAGATAATCCTATGATTTTAAATCCCTTAAACTAAACCAATATAAAATATTAGATTTTTATCTATACCAAATTGGAAACTACACGTCAAACGTGGCAAATTGGGTGCGTTCGTACTATACTTTTATGAATATTCAGATTTTGATGCAATAGTTGGTTAATTCTTATACAAAAATGCATGAATATCAAATATGATACGATTATATATCAATTACATAGGCATATATCAATTACAAAGCAATCCAACTGTAGTAACCCAGGTTAGCTACGGGCAGACAACCCGAATTTTTAAACATTCTCAACTATGTTTAAAGTGTTAAAAGGCCTAATATGTTGAAATTTGACTTTCAGAAATTTATACCCAATAGACGGTAGCATATTTTAATTCTTTTGTACAGCCGTGCATTTTGTCTGCTATCTGTGCATACGAATATGCCACTATTTAGATAAAATTTAATTAAGCCTAAGAAAATCACACTTCCACAGATTATCTTTCATAGATAGCCATGTATCTAGTTCTTTGTGTAACCTTGTGTATCACTTTTCTGCATTCATGGCTGCCAACTACTACGCCTATTTGAAGTCAAATAAACATATTTGAAACAGAAATTTTAATAATTAATTAACAATATACACTATAAAACATAACATCGAATATATTTGGCATACATTTTACTAAAACTTTTTTAAGGTTTCAAACATGTTTATATGATTTAAATAGGCGTAGAAGTTGGCAGCTCTGTGCACTTAATAAACATATCTTGGTTTACCAAAATGTAAAATACATAACTTCTTCAGCATAAAATAAATAACTTATTTAAAAACCACATTTAATCTACGTTTGTTTATATTCTGTAATCTGTGATATTTCGGTTGTGTTATCCTCTGCATGATCTACAGCATTTATACAAAAATATGCAAAAACGCAATATGCAAAAATTTAGTTAAACTTAAAAACTCATACCACAACTAAAAATGCACTTCTAGAACTCATCTCTATTACATAGTAAATTCGATAAAAAAAAAAAAAAAGTTTGACGGATTTACACGTTTCCGACACTTGAGATTAGAGATGGGAAATATGGTTATTTTTGGTTAACAGGTTACATCATTCCACAGTAGCGCTGGTAACAGGTTCCAACATCCTGTTATTTTTGTAACAGGATACAATAAACAATTTATAAACAATTGCTAAATATGCTCCCAAACGGACAACACATGGGATATAGGCCCTAAGGGGGTGCCGTCCGTGGGGGGAGGGGGGGTCTTTCTAAGGGAACCCAACCCGTATTTACGCAAGGAAATCCAAAGTTCGAAGAAAACCACGGAAAACTACGAATGATTGGGCTGACGAGCGCGATTGGGTTTTGTTCTAATCCAGCGCCTGCCGTCTACCAGTTTTGAGGGCAGAATATCTCAGCCACTGGTGGGGCAACAACATTTAAGAAAATATCTATAGGCACATATATTTTTGAATATAAAATAATGTATCCTATAGGAAATACGAAAAACAGGAAAATTAGAAAGTACAAGAAAACATATTAAGAAAACTTTCTTTAACATACAGAGGAAAACGAATTTTTCAAAAATCCATTTTCCGTATACCGCGTTTTCTCAATCAGCACTGTTGATGTTTTAAAATCTGAGATGAAATGCATTACTGAATTTTCGTACAGCAAGTCAACGCGTGCTGCCACTACTAGAGCGGCTGCAAAACAAAAAACAAATATTAACTGATAGGACAAAGAAACTTATGAGATAGGACAGATGGTAGAGAATGAAATTTTTTCCAGACTCAGTTTTTTTACTAGTTTCTTAATAGCAGATATGTATAGTAATGCAAGATCGATTGTACGCTATTATGAAAGCAAAAGAGGGTGCTACAAAAAATTAACTACCATTTACTTCATATTAATAAGGTAATATTGTTGCGCAAAATAAAATATTCTAATACTTTGAACTCATCTAAATTTTATCCTACTATTTTTATGTCTTTCAGAAAGCTGTAAACCTAATATATTGTACTGTATTTTATATTTTGTAAACATTAAAATCTTATCTAAACATTCCAGATTCAATTTATAAGAAATTTAATTGCATTTACTTAGTATAAAAATGATTAAATTGAAAATAATTGTTTAATAATTTTTCTCAATTATTTTAATATTTGGAATATGAGTTGTATTAAAATGGTTCCAAAGTTCACTAGCTCATACTTTTTTATATGGATCCATACATAAATAAAAAATAAGACTTATTTCCGCAAAATTTTCACCCCCCCCCCCTCCCCTAAAAAAAAGTGACATTTTTGGAGTGCCGACAGAAGTGAAAACTTGGACAATTACGTTTTTATTTTTTAAATTGTCAGGACTTATTTTTTTGTAATCGTCAGGAAACATTTTATTGTGCAGGAAATACTTTTAAATAATGTGTTTTTTTTAATTCATTATTATAAAGTACTACTACAAAAATTAAATTACAATTTTCATTTAATGCGCAATTGTGCATGAAAAATAATGCATATTGTTTTACATAAAAAAATTGCAATAAAAAAAGACTGAATAATATTTATATGGCGCAGATGTCATACACACATCACGTTGGTACAATTTTTTTCTGATGCCGATTTGGCAAAAAACCTCGAAGAAGTTTGAGAAATTTAAATTTCAACCCATTATGGGTCCGTAACGTGACCCAGAATAACGGGAGAAAAATTTTTATGCTAGATTTGTAATGTATGAAGCATAAACTTTCGATAGACATATTACATCAAAAAATGAGAAACGCCCCCCCTGCCCCCCCCTCCCAAAAAAATGGCCCTATAGGGAAAAACCGGAAAATTGAAATAGCAAAAAGAATGGCGAATAAAAGTTAGCTATGGTAGAATTTTTTTCTCCGCTTTAGCTCCCATAGAAGCAAAGTTATAGCCTTTTAACGATTGAAATGAAGTGAAGAAATGAGCAAAATTAGGTGAGTCACCGAAAGGGAGGGTGTCATGTTAAAAATGGTAGAGAACTAAATAAGCGAAATTTGAAGGTGTATGTTTAAGGGGTGAACCCCCCCCCCCACAAGAGCCCTTTAGAAATCAAATCCACAAATCTCAAATTCAGTTTTTCTGATATTTAATAAAAAAGAGACGAAATCATTTTTTATTTATCCTCTTTCTTCAACAACCTCTAATAAAAACCAAACAGGAAACGAAACTTTAAATCAAAAGTCGTTAACGATAACAAAATTATCCTCAGATAATGTGTATTACTCAGCACTTTTCAAGGTTGTCAAATAATTTGTAACAAAACGTTTGAAAATAAACAACAGTTACGAAGCGATAAAATGTTCTTTTGTAATGTAAAAAACTACGTTTATTGAAAAACGGCTGGAAAATCTAACAGAAAAGAACTACACAACTGAACTGAATTGAAAAACTGGTGAAAAATCTAACAGTTACTGAATTAGCGAATATTAAGGAATTATTTCTTCTGTGGTTGCATAGGCGTAACCAGCCTTTTGAACGGGTGGGTGCCCAGAATTTTTAACCTGAACTTGCTGGATACAAACAATATCTTATTTTATATAGTAAAACCTTTTAAAACGGAAGCTTCTAAAACAGTTTTAAATACCGTTTTAGACAGGTTTTTATCTGAGTGTATAATTGTGAGATTTTTTTAATACGGGTTTTTAAGGGTGTTTTAATAAGGCGGGGGGACGCATTTTTTTTAAATAATTGTGAATGGGTCTGCGCAAGCAGGGGGGGGGCTGTCCGGACTGTACTAGCTGGTTACAAACAATATCTTATTTTATATAGCAAAACCTTCTAAAACGGAAGCCTAAAAAACAGTTTTAAATTGCGTTTTTGACAGTTTTTTATCTTAGAGTGTATAATTGTGAGATTTTTTTAATAAGGGTTTTTAAGGGTTTTTTAATAAGGGGGGGGACGCAAATTTTTTAAATAATTGTGAATGGGTCTGCGCAAACAGGGGGGGGGGCTGTCCGGACTGTACTAGCTGGTTACAAACAATATCTTATTTTATATAGCAAAACCTTCTAAAACGGAAGCCTAAAAAACAGTTTTAAATTCCGTTTTTGACAGTTTTTTATCTTAGAGTGTATAATTGTGAGATTTTTTTAATAAGGGTTTTTAAGGGTGTTTTAATAAGGGGGGGGACGCAAATTTTTTAAATAATTGTGAATGGGTCTGCGCAAGCAGGGGGGGGGCTGTCCGGGCTGTACTTGCTGGATACAAGCAAAATCTAATTTTATATAGTAAAACCTTCTAAAACGGAAGCCTATAAAACAGTTTTAAATTCCGTTTTACGCATGTTTTTTATATTAGAGTGTATAATTGTGAGATTTTTTTAATAAGGGTTTTTAAGGATGTTTTAACAAGGGGGGGGGACGCAAATTTTTTAAGTAATTGTGAATGGGTCTGTGCAAGCAGGGAGGGGGGGGCTGTCCGGGAACCCAGCCCGGACATTCAACATTGTTCCGCAAACGTCTCAAAAGAAACGATTAAGGACGTTTTTAATGAATATTATTCTTTTTTAGAGGTACAAAAAATGAAATCTTGATTAAAACAAGTGAAGGATGATGCTGTCATTAAGAACCGTGTGTTATTTATTTAACAGGGACTTTTCAGTAACATATTAATGCAATATTAGGTTCTAGCGTAGTAACACTGTTATTTATCCTAATACGATAAATAATGCCCATCCCTATTTGAGATTAGTAAAAACATACTTTGGAAAAAAAAAAATACTCCCGTTCATCTGTCTGTGAATCTGTAAACGTTCTATAATCCGAACAAATTGAGATAAAGACTTGAAATCTAGTGTGTACTTAATCTATAAGAATGGAAATAAACCTATTTAATATCAGTAACATCGATTATCCGGAATTTTTTTTTCAGACTCTCGAAATATTAGTTCTAATGAAGGGTACATTTTTTTTTATTTTAAGGAGTGGATGCAAGAGAAAAAACTAACATAAATTTTCATAAATAATAATATCAATCGAATAATTGGTTGCCGAAATATTTGTAATCATATTTTTCCCATTATTCGATTTTTCATGACCTTGTATTTCATTCAAATTTCAATTCAAAGATATATTTTAATTGGAAATGAAACGCTTAATTCAACGCAGTACACAATTAGTAAATATAATTTTTAGAGTTGTATGCTTCTTCTACGCAATTCGGTATTAGTTGTTCAACCCGTCGATCAAAAAACCATCGGCAAACTGTAAAATTAAATGGCTGTAATGGCTTATCGTAAATGTCACATTCACTTGACATTGAAAACGTCACATGAAATTGTTACGTCATCAAATGATTTTTAATTCGATGTTTTATTTTTAGTATTATTAAACTTTTACTAACTTATTTGTTATTTCGTTATTTAAAATAAAAAATGTGGTAAGTATTATGATTTACTAGCAGTTTGGTGATTTATATCGAAGGGATAATCAAGTTCGACCCGCAATTTCGTAATAGAGCATTACTACAGGGCGGCGAGTGGTCAGGGAAAACCGGGAAAAACACAGTCTAGAAAAGGTAACACTACCAGTAATTTCTTACAGAAAATACTTCAAAAAACATAAAAAGATTATACAAACTGAATCTATCTTTAACAAAATACTGGTATTTGACATCTATATTGAGTGTGTTTTTATTGAACCACTCGCCACCCTGTACTATGTATTAAAAATATTTAAATATACGTATATATTCTATTTTGGAATTGTGATACATTTTATAAACAGTTTTCACATGTTTATTTTCCTATTTTACAGTACGAATTCTCATGACGGGTTAGTATTACGATGGCCCCCGATGATAGTTTTTCATCTTATTTAGTTCAGATATACATGCTTACAGAATGAAATTTGCGTTATAATGCCATATCTGAACATCTTCATTTTAAGTAAGGAGAATCTTTCTCAGAGACTTCATTCATAACTATCTAATTTCGACAAAATCTCAAATTTGCATACCTAATTATCTATTTGTAAATTCATCCTCGCTTAACACAATACTCATGTATTTTTATGACTTATTAGAGTCGCGAAGCATTCTTTAGAAATATTGCATTTTCGAAATATATTATCAGCCAGCACCAGCCAAGACTTTGTGAATACGAACAATTCAGTCTACTCAGTGGATTTTCGTATTACTGCGCAGATGATTTTGAGCCAAAATGAACTGAGAATCTATACATGCTTCACATAATATGGTTAAATAAACAATTGAATTTCAGTGGAATATTACTGTCGAAGCGAAAATGTATAGGGATACTCATGTATGATTAAAATTATGTAATAGTAGTGTGGAAAGACTTTTTGCCTGGAAGAAGCTTTGAATCATTATTCTCGTAATATTCTTCATCTAGTCAGCGAATTTTAGCATTACTACACAGATGATTTTAAAACAAAATGAACACAGCAACCTTATAAGCTTCACATGATATAGTCTTGTTAAAATAAATTCTTCGTGAATTTTAACGAAATTTTATATGTGAAAAAGGTAATACAGAGAGGTATGATGTATTCTTTTTATGATGCACGCATATGAAGAGCATAACGTTGCATCGCTAAAGAACAGCAAATTTTTCTTCAACACCCTGTATATTTGACAGAATATTTGGACTGCGACAAAAAAATTCTATATAAGATTTGTTTGTCTTGCTACATATTAACATTCCTAAACATTTACATTAATTTAGGAATAATTTAATTTTGAAATTTGTGTAACATGCTATATCTGAACAAGTTCTTGTTAAGTAAAGGAAAACAAACTTTTTTATAAAATTCATTCATAACTACCTGATTACGACAAAATCTTAAATTTGTATAGCAAATCATCTATTCGTAAATTCTAATTTGTTTAACACAGTACTCATATATATCTCTAACTTATTAGAATCACAAAGCATTCTTTAGAACAAGGTTCGCACACTCCTTGGAATTTCCAAGGACTCTGACACCACTATTAAAAATAAGAAAATTTGCGTTTAATTTTTAAACCACCTTTCATAGCCTCCACCTTCATTCACAAATTTTACGATATTTTACCTCAGCAACTTATAGGAATTTCGTTATATGTGAAAAATTTAATATGATAAAAATTACGCCGAAAACAAAGTTTCACCCTATACCATTATATTACGGAATTCTTTTGTGTGGCCCTGTAAGTAGTATAGTAATGACAGTTCCACAACACCGGGTGGAGGGTGGTGACCTCTAAGAGGGGTTGAAGGTCATCGGGTGTTCGAGCTGTAAGAGGGGGGTGGGGTGAAGGTCATCGTGCAAGGTTAAGATGACGTCATCTTAGAGGATGAGTGTGTTTTAGATAAGAATTTTTTTTTTTTAATTTTAAGCGGGAATTTTAGGGAGTTAGAATTTTTTTCGGCGTACTATAGTATGAGTATGTTATTTTAATTTGAATGCGGGGACTTTAAAATTTTCGGCGTGTTACAGTACGTGGGGTATGTTTTTCGATTAAATTTTACTGTTGTTCATTTAAAAAGGTAATAAAAAAGTAATTAAAAATAAGGAATGAAGCGACTTTTTTTTTTTTTTTTTTTTTTTTTTTTTTTTTTTTTCACTATGCTCTGATTTGAGGACATTTGATTTTAAGCTGGAGATGATTATTATTTTGTTGTACTCATATACAAGAGATATTTATTTATTTTATTTATTAAAAATTATTTAATTAATTAATTAATTTTTGAGTGAATTTTGTGAAGATAGAAATTTTTAGGGAATCATTTTTGAGATTTAATTTAAGTTTTGAATCGGTAATCATTTTATGTTAGGATATTTTAGAAAGACTCCCATGCAGGGCACTTATTCAAACTTAATTTTTGTAATGAGATGTATTCGCGCGCGTCGACCTAACTGTTCGGAATATGTGTGAATTTCCTTAGAAAGATCTGAATAACCTTAATCCCTGTCTGCCATCATAAATAATATATGCTGGTAATGGGAATTTGGGAATAACAATTTTAAATATTTATTGAATGAAGGAACTTTAAAATTATTTCGAGTACTATTTTTAGTCAACTAGGTTATACACTTGATATTTTAGAATAGTTAAAAAATAACTTTAAAATTTGAATGAAAAAATATGTTTCAAAATGGGATTTTACGTGCTAGCATTGAATCGCACTCGTCGCCCTAACGGTTTGGAATATGTGGTTTCCTTCGAACCTTGGTGAAAATTTAATTGAATTGATTATTATTATTATTTTGTATGTGTTGTATATATGTGTGCGTATGCATGTTTGTGTGTTGTATGCATGTATGTGTGTGAATATATGTTTGTGTGTTGTATGTATGTATGTATGTATGTGTGTTGTATGCATGTATTTGTTGTATGTATGTGCGTGTAATTTTTTGCCGATAGGTGTGATCTTTAGCTGAAAGTGACCTAGGGTCAAAACTTTTACCCAGGAATCGCCACGGGGAGGCAGATCACATGATTCCCGTATTGCACACATTCACATACATTATTTCGAGCGATATTTTTAGTGAAACATAATATGCAAATGAATTTGTAAAATAATTAAAAAAATAACTTTAAAATTTAAATGAAAGAATGTTTTAAAATGTAATTTTACATACTAACATTTAATCGCGCTCGTTGGTTTTTACTGTTTGGAGTCTGTCATTTTCCTTTAACCTTGGAAAACCTTGCGTCAATAAGGATATTTCAGAAAGACCCCCACTTTGGGTACTCTTTTAAAATAATATTTGTAATGAGATATGTTCGCGCTCGTCGGCCTAACTGTTTGGAGTATCAACATAATATCATCAAATTAATACAAAATATTTCAAATAGTTAGAAAATGAATGCTTAAAACCGCCAAATAAGAACAAAATACTTAAAACAATGAGAAAATAAATGTTTAAAATCAACAATTTAACATTTAAAGGTTTTATCTTCAGATCAAAATAATTTGTGAAAAATGCTTTTAAATATTTTTAAAACTGTAATGAAAATAATATTTTTCATACTTTAACATGAAAAAAAGTGTTAAATCCAAATCGATGAAGAGTTTAATAATTATTTTCTCAAAGAGAGGATACTAAATTCGTTGCAATGTATGTGTGTGTAAACATAGATGAATCATTCTTATCTGCTTATCTGATAGCGTTTTCCGAAAAGGGTTGAATCTCTGAATCTTATCTGATAGGAACTGGGGTTGATGTGTTATCTTAATTAATCTTAATGAGTACTATATCTAATTAAAATTATTTGACTTGAAATAAAATAACGTCTTTTGAGCAATATCTTTTGAAAATTTAAGATATAATTATTTAAATCAAATTAGAGGCTTTTTTTTCTCATCGATTTATTTTAAATAAAACTAAAATATTTATATTTTTCTGTACTTTGTTAGCAAAATAAAGAGTGTATCACATTCATTTCGGCTTTAACTGTTTGAAAATTTAAACTAACCTTTGATTAAAATGATTTCATAAGGTTGAGTATGTGATCTTTTAAATGAAATCTAGTTAAAAACGGAACACGCATTTATATAAAACTTTAAATACTTACGCTTTTGTGTATAATATAATGTATGTATTAAATATTAAATGAAAAATATGAATTAACAATAAATGAAAGACATTAACATTAATAAAATATTATTAATTATTGCATTGATTAAAAACTTAATGAAAAATATTAATTTGGGAATACGCATTCGTATAAAACTTTAAACATTTATATTTTTTTGTGTATAATATTATGTATTTATTAAATATTAAATTAAAAAAAATATGAATTAACAATAAATGAAAAATATCAATTAACATTAATAAAATATTAATTAAACATTCTATTGATTAAAAACTTAATGAAAAAAATTAATATGGGAATACGCATCCTTATAAAACTTTAAACATTTATGCTTTTGGGTATAATATTATGGATGTATTAAATATTAAATGAAAAATATGAATTAACAATAAATGAAAAATATTAATTAACATCAATAAAATATTAATTAAACATTGTGTTGATTAAAATATAGATTAAAAACTTAATGAAAAATATTAATTTCTCATGTAATTAAAATAACACTTTATAAATTAATGAATTAATAATAAATGAAAAATGTTCATTCGAAACAACTTGAGAAATACCAATTTGTAATGAAATTAGAAAATAGCAATTAATTAAATATTAATTAAAAATTAAATGAAAACTATTAATGAGAGACACATTGAAAAATATTCTTACCTTAAAAGTGACTGTTATATGCTTATTCCAACTGCTATCCACCGTCAACCTGCATCGTTGCTCGCCTGGTGGGTATTGTATGATAACCAGATATTCTTATCTTTGATGGTTTTCCCAAAAGTTGACTCACTAGATAAGTAAAAATGACAGGTTCAAATCTGAAATTAAGAGTTTATTCATATCGAATATAATTAATATAACATGCAATTAAAAAGAGACTTAATTTATTTAATACGTCATAATTAAGAATTTAATCAAATCCTGAATATATTTTTTTTAAATCTTATTAATAGAATAGAATAGAAATTCTTTTCATCATTTTCAAGAAACACACATGTTATTGAATACTTAATAGAATATTTTTCGTAATGAATGTGTAATTAACAATTTTTAAATGATTTTTTCTAATTAATTAGTGTTTAATTAAAATTTTCATAATTAAAATAAATATATCAAATAAAAAAGGAATTCTTTTCAAAATTTTCAAGAAACACAAGTTATTATTAAGTAATATTTTGAATAACTACAAACTTTAATCATGATGAGTCATCACTGTGAATGATCTTTTCTTCTCATATGTTATAAAAACAAGTTTAAGTACCCAAATTTATTGATATATTTCATTGTGTGTTGGATCCTTCTTTACTAATCTCGTTAAAATTATTCATTTACCAATGATTTAAACTTCACATTTTAAAGTTATTTTTATAATATACTAACATTTGACTATTAAATATCAAATAATGGATATGCACTTTTTACACTCACATCTTACAATGTAATTAGTAACCAAATGTAATGATTTTTAACCATGTCTTCTTAAAATTTTTTCAATGAAAGACTATCACAGTTGAATATTTAGCTTTCTCTCCATAACTTTATCGAGAAATATGTAATGTATACCACACGATTTCATTAAATGAATCACAATACAATTCAAACTTCTCATTTTCAATGTTTTATATATACTAGTGTTTATCAAATAGGTGTTTATTCTGAACAATCATTACTTAGTATATTGATGAAAAGTTTGTGTTGAACGGTTTTTAACTCAAATGGTGTGAGAGAAGGATACATTAGGACAGAAGTTATTAAATATAGAGTCTTTAAAGTTTATACCCGTGCAAGAATTGGCATTTCAAGAAACAAAGATGTGTCATATTTGAAAGCGTTCTTTATATTCGAAACGCACACGTGATCACGATCACATCACTGAAGAGTATAGAGAAGCTGTTTATGTTGTATATAATTTGAATTTTCATTAACACAATATTATAACCGAAGTTTTTCGACAGTTTGAAAAGTTATGATGCACAACGTCTGCACACGTTAACACAGAATAAGATTAGCTTATGCCCTTTCGATGATAAGCGTTATTTGCAGGAAAGATGTATTAACATAACATTTTCTTGGTAATTTTACTCGCAGGTTTCGAAACCACAAACATCTGATGATACTTCTCATTTTTAACACGCGACGCTAACCATTGGGTCATTAAAGTCCGTAATTTAGTAACTAAAAAGTAAGAAAGATCATCGAAAGTGATTACTTCACACATGCAAAAATAATTTTTATTGTGACTGAACATATAAAAATCACGAAGAAAAGAAAAAAAAATCACATATGTTTTGGATTACTTTAAGCTTTTATGAGTCACCTCATCAGTTAAATAGACATATTCACTTCTTATGAATCACTACTTAAGCTTAAATTTTCAAACACTTGCTTATATGAAATGTATTATATTTTAGTTTATCAGTGATAGTGTGATTACTTGTTAATAATTTTAATGTTATTAAAATATTTTTTAAAAAAATCAAATGTTAATATTTAATTAAAAAAAAATACAAGTCACTATTAAAGGTTTGAACAAATTCATAAAAATAATTTTACAAAACTTTTCAAATTATTTAAAAATGTTTCACTAATATTTAGTAATCATCAAATTTTAATGTCGATAATCATTTATGTGACTAAGGTTTTCTGTTTTAACTGTTAAGTTATCAGATTCCCCCCTTCAAGTACATCTCATTGATAAGTTTAAATCAACCAACCAACCAACCATCCATTCAACTGTTTCCGCAAATAACTAGTATGTCAGTTAGATTTTCAGTTTTAACTGTTAAATTATTACATCCCCTCCCCTTCAATTTCATCTCATTGATAAGTTTTCAACAACCAACCACCCAACTATTTATCAACCCTAACAACCAGGTATTTGTTTGCCCTAGTAACCAAAAAGCTTTTATCATCACATGAACAAAATTTTTTTAAGCTGAAAGACTTGTCATTTTTAATCGAAAAAACAATGACTTGTGTAATAAATTTTTTCCTTACTTAAATGAAACCTTCGCATGTGTATGGTAAAACTTGGAAAATTTCATTTAATGCACAAATTTAAAGTTAACAGGCAAGGTCTTCACACATCTTTTAGTATTTTACTAACACTTTACCAAATATCTTTAGAAAACAACAGAATTTTAAATAATTATTTTAATAAAAATTCTCTTTTGTAAGTGACATTACTAAACTTACTTGAAAAATTAACTTGGCAAAGCAGGTTTTCACTGTTTCAACTTAGTAATATTCATAAGTTTTATATCAAAATCAACTTGTTTGGTTATGTCCCAGCATGGTTTTATAAAATGTATCGAAAAAGACCTTTAATATTAATGTTTAAAAATATGCAGTTAGTCTTTTAAAGATAAATATTTTCACTTCTTTTATTTAAAAACATTTTTAAATAAAATTATTACAGTTGCCAATTTTACTCAGTGTTATGAAATATGCATGCAAAACTTTTAATTATAACTTTCACATTTTAGTATTTCAAATTATTGTTTTCAAGGTGTACTAAAATTTGAAAAAATAAAAAAATATATTTAATTTTCATGCATAATTAAATTAAAATAGTTTAATAATAAATTAATTAAACTAATTAATTAAACTAATTAATAGGATTAATTAATTAAATTAATAAGATTAATTAATTAAATTAATTAATAAGATTGATTTAATTAGTTAATTAATAATAATAAGAATGATTAATAAAATTAATTTAATTAGTTAATTAATAATAAGAAGAATGATTAAATTACTTCATAAATGAATTTTTATAAGAACCAATCTAGAATACAAAGTGCTAGTCACGTGGTATACATCACGTGATCAGTTGACACATGTTCTGTGACGTCACATATCTTAAGATAAGATTATCTGATAACATTTTCTGATAAGGACTTTGAATTTTTTTCATTTCTTCCTAAACCCTGGAGTGTGTTGGACGTGCTTTGGCGATGGTGATGGATTAGGTGAGTACAGAATGTTAAATGTGTCTTTATTATTAAACTATTTTAATTTAATTATGCATGAAAATTAAATATATTTTTTTATTTTTTCAAATTTTAGTACACCTTGAAAACAATAATTTGAAATACTAAAATGTGAAAGTTATAATTAAAAGTTTTGCATGCATATTTCATAACACTGAGTAAAATTGGCAACTGTAATAATTTTATTTAAAAATGTTTTTAAATAAAAGAAGTGAAAATATTTATCTTTAAAAGACTAACTGCATATTTTTAAACATTAATATTAAAGGTCTTTTTCGATACATTTTATAAAACCATGCTGGGACATAACCAAACAAGTTGATTTTGATATAAAACTTATGAATATTACTAAGTTGAAACAGTGAAAACCTGCTTTGCCAAGTTAATTTTTCAAGTAAGTTTAGTAATGTCACTTACAAAAGAGAATTTTTATTAAAATAATTATTTAAAATTCTGTTGTTTTCTAAAGATATTTGGTAAAGTGTTAGTAAAATACTAAAAGATGTGTGAAGACCTTGCCTGTTAACTTTAAATTTGTGCATTAAATGAAATTTTCCAAGTTTTACCATACACATGCGAAGGTTTCATTTAAGTAAGGAAAAAATTTATTACACAAGTCATTGTTTTTTCGATTAAAAATGACAAGTCTTTCAGCTTAAAAAAATTTTGTTCATGTGATGATAAAAGCTTTTTGGTTACTAGGGCAAACAAATACCTGGTTGTTAGGGTTGATAAATAGTTGGGTGGTTGGTTGATGAAAACTTATCAATGAGATGAAATTGAAGGGGAGGGGATGTAATAATTTAACAGTTAAAACTGAAAATCTAACTGACATACTAGTTATTTGCGGAAACAGTTGAATGGATGGTTGGTTGGTTGGTTGATTAAAACTTATCAATGAGATGTACTTGAAGGGGGGAATCTGATAACTTAACAGTTAAAACAGAAAACCTTAGTCACATAAATGATTATCGACATTAAAATTTGATGATTACTAAATATTAGTGAAACATTTTTAAATAATTTGAAAAGTTTTGTAAAATTATTTTTATGAATTTGTTCAAACCTTTAATAGTGACTTGTATTTTTTTTAATTAAATATTAACATTTGATTTTTTTTTAAATATTTTTAATAACATTAAAATTATTAACAAGTAATCACACTATCACTGATAAACTAAAATATAATACATTTCATATAAGCAAGTGTTTGAAAATTTAAGCTTAAGTAGTGATTCATAAGAAGTGAATATGTCTATTTAACTGATGAGGTGACTCATAAAAGCTTAAAGTAATCCAAAACATATGTGATTTTTTTTTTCTTTTCTTCGTGATTTTTATATGTTCAGTCACAATAAAAATTATTTTTGCATGTGTGAAGTAATCACTTTCGATGATCTTTCTTACTTTTTAGTTACTAAATTACGGACTTTAATGACCCAATGGTTAGCGTCGCGTGTTAAAAATGAGAAGTATCATCAGATGTTTGTGGTTTCGAAACCTGCGAGTAAAATTACCAAGAAAATGTTATGTTAATACATCTTTCCTGCAAATAACGCTTATCATCGAAAGGGCATAAGCTAATCTTATTCTGTGTTAACGTGTGCAGACGTTGTGCATCATAACTTTTCAAACTGTCGAAAAACTTCGGTTATAATATTGTGTTAATGAAAATTCAAATTATATACAACATAAACAGCTTCTCTATACTCTTCAGTGATGTGATCGTGATCACGTGTGCGTTTCGAATATAAAGAACGCTTTCAAATATGACACATCTTTGTTTCTTGAAATGCCAATTCTTGCACGGGTATAAACTTTAAAGACTCTATATTTAATAACTTCTGTCCTAATGTATCCTTCTCTCACACCATTTGAGTTAAAAACCGTTCAACACAAACTTTTCATCAATATACTAAGTAATGATTGTTCAGAATAAACACCTATTTGATAAACACTAGTATATATAAAACATTGAAAATGAGAAGTTTGAATTGTATTGTGATTCATTTAATGAAATCGTGTGGTATACATTACATATTTCTCGATAAAGTTATGGAGAGAAAGCTAAATATTCAACTGTGATAGTCTTTCATTGAAAAAATTTTAAGAAGACATGGTTAAAAATCATTACATTTGGTTACTAATTACATTGTAAGATGTGAGTGTAAAAAGTGCATATCCATTATTTGATATTTAATAGTCAAATGTTAGTATATTATATAAATAACTTTAAAATGTGAAGTTTAAATCATTGGTAAATGAATAATTTTAACGAGATTAGTAAAGAAGGATCCAACACACAATGAAATATATCAATAAATTTGGGTACTTAAACTTGTTTTTATAACATATGAGAAGAAAAGATCATTCACAGTGATGACTCATCATGATTAAAGTTTGTAGTTATTCAAAATATTACTTAATAATAACTTGTGTTTCTTGAAAATTTTGAAAAGAATTCCTTTTTTATTTGATATATTTATTTTAATTATGAAAATTTTAATTAAACACTAATTAATTAGAAAAAATCATTTAAAAATTGTTAATTACACATTCATTACGAAAAATATTCTATTAAGTATTCAATAACATGTGTGTTTCTTGAAAATGATGAAAAGAATTTCTATTCTATTCTATTAATAAGATTTAAAAAAAAATATATTCAGGATTTGATTAAATTCTTAATTATGACGTATTAAATAAATTAAGTCTCTTTTTAATTGCATGTTATATTAATTATATTCGATATGAATAAACTCTTAATTTCAGATTTGAACCTGTCATTTTTACTTATCTAGTGAGTCAACTTTTGGGAAAACCATCAAAGATAAGAATATCTGGTTATCATACAATACCCACCAGGCGAGCAACGATGCAGGTTGACGGTGGATAGCAGTTGGAATAAGCATATAACAGTCACTTTTAAGGTAAGAATATTTTTCAATGTGTCTCTCATTAATAGTTTTCATTTAATTTTTAATTAATATTTAATTAATTGCTATTTTCTAATTTCATTACAAATTGGTATTTCTCAATTTGTTTCGAATGAACATTTTTCATTTATTATTAATTCATTAATTTATAAAGTGTTATTTTAATTACATGAGAAATTAATATTTTTCATTAAGTTTTTAATCTATATTTTAATCAACACAATGTTTAATTAATATTATATTGATGTTAATTAATATTTTTCATTTATTGTTAATTCATATTTTTCATTTAATATTTAATACATCCATAATATTATACCCAAAAGCATAAATGTTTAAAGTTTTATAAGGATGCGTATTCCCATATTAATTTTTTTCATTAAGTTTTTAATCAATAGAATGTTTAATTAATATTTTATTAATGTTAATTGATATTTTTCATTTATTGTTAATTCATATTTTTTTTTATTTAATATTTAATAAATACATAATATTATACACAAAAAAATATAAATGTTTAAAGTTTTATACGAATGCGTATTCCCAAATTAATATTTTTCATTAAGTTTTTAATCAATGCAATGTTTAATAATATTTTATTAATGTTAATGTCTTTCATTTATTGTTAATTCATATTTTTCATTTAATATTTAATACATACATTATATTATACACAAAAGCGTAAGTATTTAAAGTTTTATATAAATGCGTGTTCCGTTTTTAACTAGATTTCATTTAAAAGATCACATACTCAACCTTATGAAATCATTTTAATCAAAGGTTAGTTTAAATTTTCAAACAGTTAAAGCCGAAATGAATGTGATACACTCTTTATTTTGCTAACAAAGTACAGAAAAATATAAATATTTTAGTTTTATTTAAAATAAATCGATGAGAAAAAAAAAGCCTCTAATTTGATTTAAATAATTATATCTTAAATTTTCAAAAGATATTGCTCAAAAGACGTTATTTTATTTCAAGTCAAATAATTTTAATTAGATATAGTACTCATTAAGATTAATTAAGATAACACATCAACCCCAGTTCCTATCAGATAAGATTCAGAGATTCAACCCTTTTCGGAAAACGCTATCAGATAAGCAGATAAGAATGATTCATCTATGTTTACACACACATACATTGCAACGAATTTAGTATCCTCTCTTTGAGAAAATAATTATTAAACTCTTCATCGATTTGGATTTAACACTTTTTTTCATGTTAAAGTATGAAAAATATTATTTTCATTACAGTTTTAAAAATATTTAAAAGCATTTTTCACAAATTATTTTGATCTGAAGATAAAACCTTTAAATGTTAAATTGTTGATTTTAAACATTTATTTTCTCATTGTTTTAAGTATTTTGTTCTTATTTGGCGGTTTTAAGCATTCATTTTCTAACTATTTGAAATATTTTGTATTAATTTGATGATATTATGTTGATACTCCAAACAGTTAGGCCGACGAGCGCGAACATATCTCATTACAAATATTATTTTAAAAGAGTACCCAAAGTGGGGGTCTTTCTGAAATATCCTTATTGACGCAAGGTTTTCCAAGGTTAAAGGAAAATGACAGACTCCAAACAGTAAAAACCAACGAGCGCGATTAAATGTTAGTATGTAAAATTACATTTTAAAACATTCTTTCATTTAAATTTTAAAGTTATTTTTTTAATTATTTTACAAATTCATTTGCATATTATGTTTCACTAAAAATATCGCTCGAAATAATGTATGTGAATGTGTGCAATACGGGAATCATGTGATCTGCCTCCCCGTGGCGATTCCTGGGTAAAAGTTTTGACCCTAGGTCACTTTCAGCTAAAGATCACACCTATCGGCAAAAAATTACACGCACATACATACAACAAACACATGCATACAACACACATACATACATACATACATACAACACACAAACATATATTCACACACATACATGCATACAACACACAAACATGCATACGCACACATATATACAACACATACAAAATAATAATAATAATCAATTCAATTAAATTTTCACCAAGGTTCGAAGGAAACCACATATTCCAAACCGTTAGGGCGACGAGTGCGATTCAATGCTAGCACGTAAAATCCCATTTTGAAACATATTTTTTCATTCAAATTTTAAAGTTATTTTTTAACTATTCTAAAATATCAAGTGTATAACCTAGTTGACTAAAAATAGTACTCGAAATAATTTTAAAGTTCCTTCATTCAATAAATATTTAAAATTGTTATTCCCAAATTCCCATTACCAGCATATATTATTTATGATGGCAGACAGGGATTAAGGTTATTCAGATCTTTCTAAGGAAATTCACACATATTCCGAACAGTTAGGTCGACGCGCGCGAATACATCTCATTACAAAAATTAAGTTTGAATAAGTGCCCTGCATGGGAGTCTTTCTAAAATATCCTAACATAAAATGATTACCGATTCAAAACTTAAATTAAATCTCAAAAATGATTCCCTAAAAATTTCTATCTTCACAAAATTCACTCAAAAATTAATTAATTAATTAAATAATTTTTAATAAATAAAATAAATAAATATCTCTTGTATATGAGTACAACAAAATAATAATCATCTCCAGCTTAAAATCAAATGTCCTCAAATCAGAGCATAGTGAAAAAAAAAAAAAAAAAAAAAAAAAAAAAAAAAAAGTCGCTTCATTCCTTATTTTTAATTACTTTTTTATTACCTTTTTAAATGAACAACAGTAAAATTTAATCGAAAAACATACCCCACGTACTGTAACACGCCGAAAATTTTAAAGTCCCCGCATTCAAATTAAAATAACATACTCATACTATAGTACGCCGAAAAAAATTCTAACTCCCTAAAATTCCCGCTTAAAATTAAAAAAAAAAAATTCTTATCTAAAACACACTCATCCTCTAAGATGACGTCATCTTAACCTTGCACGATGACCTTCACCCCACCCCCCTCTTACAGCTCGAACACCCGATGACCTTCAACCCCTCTTAGTGGTCACCACCCTCCACCCGGTGTTGTGGAACTGTCATTACTATACTACTCCTGTAAATAAATAATAAACATTTATTGTACCGAATATTGCAACAGAGTGTATATTTTAGTACACTTCGGTAAATGGGTATCAATTTGCATTAGTTTGAAAGGCTGCAACACCATTAAAATTCATTAAAAAAATTTTTTTTTCGTAATCTGCAGTGTCTCAAACGTGTAAATTCGTTAAAATTTTTTTCGATTTTCAGTACGATTGGAAAACTGACCTTATACTATGTATGATGTGTGAGTAACAATAATAGTTTGTTAATATTACTTACCCATCATTCTTAGTAGAGGGTAAATTCGATAAAAAAGAAAAAGTTTCACGGATTCACACGTTTCCGACACTTGAGATTAAGAAAAACAGACTTTGTAAAAAAAATACTTCCGTTCATCTGTCTGTGAATCTGTAAACGTTCTATAATCCGAACAAACTCAGATAAAGACTTGAAATTTAGTGTGTACTTTATAAGAATGTAAATAAACCTATTTAATATCAGTAACATCGATTATAAGGAATTTTTTTTTCAGACTCTCGAAATATTAGTTCTAATGAAGGGTCCAATTTTTTTTATTTTAAGGAGTGGGTGTAAAAGAAAAAAAACCCATAAATTTTCATAAATAATTATATAAGTCGGATAATTGGTTGCCGAAATATTTGTAATCATATTTTCTCCATTATTCGATTTTTCATGACATTGTATTTCATTCAAATTTCAATTCAAAGATATATTTCAATTGGAAATGAAACGCTTAATCCAACGCAGTACACAATTAGTTAATATAATTATAATTTTTGGAATTGTATGCTTCTTCTACGCAATTCGGTATTAGTTGATTAACCCGTCGATCAAAAAACCATCGGCAAACTGTAAAATTAAATGGCTGTAATGGCTTATCGTAAATGTCACATTCACTTGACATTGAAAACGTCACATGAAATTGTTACGTCATCAAATGATTTTTAATTCGATGTTTTATTTTTAGTATTATTAAACTTTTACTAACTTATTTGTTATTTCGTAATTTAAAATAAGAAATGTGGTAACTATTATGATTTACTAGTAGTTTGGCGATTTATATCAAAGGGATAATCAAGTACTACCCGCAATTTCGTAATAGAGCATTACTACAGGGTGGCGAGTGGTCAGGGAAAACCGGGAAAAACAAAGTCTAGAAAAGGTAAAACTACCAGTAATTTCTTACAGAAAATACTTCAAAAAACATAAAAAGATTATACAAACTGAATCTATCCTTAACAAAATACTGGTATTTGACATCTATTTTGACTGTGTTTTTATTTAACCACTCGCCACCCTGTACTATGTATTAAAAGTATTTAAATATACGATTAAAAACTGTTTTGGAATTGTGATACATTTTATAAATAGTTTTTACATGTTTATTTTCATATTTTATAGTACGAATTCTCATGAGGGGTAAGTATTATGGTGTCCCCCAATGCTAGTTTTTCATCTTACTTAATTAAGATATACATGCTTACAGAATGAAATTTGTGTTATATGTCTTATCTGAACTCTTTCCTTTTAAGTAAGGGGAATCTTTCTCAGAGACTTCATTCATAACTAACTAATTTCGACAAAATCTCAAGTTTGCATACCGAATTATCTGTTAGTAAATTCATCCTCGCTTAACACTATACTCTTACATTTCTCTGACTTATTAGAGTCGTGAAGCATTCTTTAGAAACATTGCATTTTCGAAATATATTATCAGCCAGCACCAGCCAAGACTTTGTGAATACGAACAATTCAGTCTACTTAGTGGATTTTCGTATTACTGCGCAGATGATTTTGAGCCAAAATGAGCTGATAATGCATATATGCTTCACATAATATGGTTAAATAAATCATTGTTCTGAAATTTCAGTGGAATATTATTTGTCGAAGAGATAGTATACAGATATACTCATATATGCATTAAAATTATGTAGCTGTGGAGTAGACGGGCTTTTTACCTGGAAAGAAACCTTGAAACATTATTCTGATAATATTCTCCATCTACTCAGTGGATTTTAGTATTACTACACAGATTATTTAAAAAAAAAAACTCTGCAACCACATATGCATACGTCTCTTAACCCCTTAACCCTTTCCGGCACACTGTGTCTAGTTTGTGATTTTTAATTCTAATGGCAAACTTGCAAACGTCATCAGTTATATTTTACTAAAATTTTGCTTTTACAATAAAAGCTTAACCCTTTCCGGCACACTGTGCCCGGTCTGGGGTACCTAATTTTAATTCCAAACTTGCAAAAGGCACCAGTAATATTTTAATAAAATTTTGCTCTAGCAAAAGCTTAAATTGAGGAATTCAAAATATTAAAAAAATTCGTTTGTGAATTCCGGTGTCAGTCAGTAATTTCTTATTATAGTACAGATTTTGCCCGTACCGGAAAGGGCTGAGTTGAGGATTTCAGAATATCTAAAAATTTCGTTTGTGAATTCCGGTGTCAGTCGATATTTTCTCATTTTATTACAGATTTTGCCCGTCCCGGAGAGGGTTAACTGGTTTGCCCGAACGGCGTTCGGGCAAGACGAATTTGCTTAATTCATCATTTAAAGCTTTTTGTCACCGCTATTATTTTTAAGAAAATTTTCATACTATTGAACCAATGAACCAATGAACCAATGCAGTTATATGAGAAGTGCCTACTGGAGGCGTCTTGCTTCAGTTTACCTTCAATCGAAGTCGATGAATCGAGTGACAGATTGCATAGATGTTGATCAAAGAGATTTAATTTCAGAAATTCTGGTTCATACTATTGAAAGGCGGAAATGGTTAGACTAAATTTTAAGAATATTTTTATTTAAATAATAGTGGTGTGAGTCCGCTATTTTCAATTTATTGAACGGAAAAGAATTAACCAGTTAAGGGGTTAATTATTCCGGAGTTTGACCTGAGATGAACATGTTTTAAATCTTAAATGTCCTTTAGCAGAAAATTCCAATTTGAAATCGCAAATCTACTTCAGATAAGAAAAATATATTTTATAATTTAGACATGTTGGCATCTATGTAATATATGCTTCACAGAATATCAGGGTGGCGAGTGGTTAGATAAAAACACAGTCAATATAGATGATAAATACCAGAATTTTGTTAAAGATGAATTCAGCGTATGTTATTTGAAGTATTTTCGGTAAGAAAATACTGGTAGTTTTTCTTTTTTTGACTGTGTTTTTCCCGGTTTTTCCTGACCACTCGTCACCCTGAATATGGTATTCTTAAATTAATAATTCTTCGCAAATTTTAATGAGATATTATGTGTAAAAAGTAATACAGAGATATATTCCTGTAATGATGTATGCATATGAAATGCATAGCGTTGAATTGCTAGAACTGCTTATTCTTCTTCTACACCCTACATTTTTGACAGAATATTTCAATTGTAACACTAGTTTCCTATAAAAGATTTGTTTGTCTTGGAACATATTACAATTTCTTAACATTTAAATTAATGTAGGGATAATTTAATTTCATAAGAATAATTAAACACAATAATAAAGAATAATAATTAATAAATATTTTTTTATTTAATTTAGATATACATGCTTAAAGAATGAAATTTGTATTACATACTACATCCGAACATGTTCCTGTTAAACAAGGGGAAACCCTCAGAGATTTCATTCAAAACTAATTAATTTCGAAAAAATCTCAAATTTGTATACCTAATTTTGTATTTGTAAATTCATCCTCGCTTAACACAATACTCATATATTTCTCTGACTTATTAGAGTCGCGAAGCAGTCTTTAGAAACATTGCATTTTCTGAAATATACTATCAGGCAGCACCAGCCAAGACTTTGTGAATGCGAACAATTCAGTCTACTCGGTTTATTTTCCTATTACGATGCAGATGATTTTGAGGCAAAATGAACTGAGAATACATATATACCTCACATAATATGGTTAAATAAATCATTGTTCTGAAATTTCAGTGGAATATTATTTGTCAAAAAGATAATATACAGAGATGTGTGATTTCATGTATTTATTAAAATTACGTAACAATGGAGTAGAATGGAATTTTACCTGGATGAAGTTTTGAATCATAATATTCTCCATCCATTCAGTGGATTTTAGCATTACTACACAGATGATTTTAAACCAAAATAGACTCAGCAATCATATAGGCATACATGCCAACGTCTCTTAATTTATCCGGAGTCTGACCGAAGATGAATATGTTTTAAATCGTAAATTTCATTTAGCGGAATATTTGAATTTGAAATCGCAAATCTACTTCAGATAAAGAAAACTTATTTTATAATTTAAACATGTTGGCATCTATGCAATATATGCTTCACATAATATCAGGGCGGCGAGTGGTTAGATAAAAACACAGTCAATATTGATGATAAATACCAGAATTTTGTTAAAGATGAATTCAGTTAATATTATTTGAAGTATTTTCGGTAAGAAAATACTGGTAGTTTTTCTTTTCTTGACTGTATTTTTCCCGATTTTTTCTTAGAACTCGTCACCCTGAATATGGTATTGTTAAATAAATAATTCTTCATAAATTTTAAGGAGTTATTACATGTAAAAAAGTAATACAGCGGTATATTCCTGTTATGATGTACGCATATGAAATGCATAGCGTTGAATCGCTAGAACTGCACATTCTTCTTCTACACCCTACATTTTTGACAGAATATTTCAATTGTAACACTAGTTTCCTATAAAAAAATTGTTTGTCTTAACATATTAGAATTTCTTAGCATTTAAATTAATTTAGGGATGATTTAATTTTATAAGAATAATTAAACTCAATAATAAAGAATAATAATTAAAAATATTTTTTTATTTTATGTAATTCAGATATATATGCTTACAGAATGAAATTTGTGTTACATACTTTATCTGAACAAGTTCCTGTTAAACAAGGGGAAACCCTCAGCGATTCCATTCATAACTACCTAATTTCGACAAAATCTCAAATTTGCATACCGAATTATCTATTCGTAAATTCACCCTCACTGAACATAATACTGATATATTTCTCTAACTGGAATTAGAGTTGCGAAGCAATCTTTAGTAACATTGCATTTTCCGAAATATATTATCAGCCAGTACCAGCCAAGACTTTCTAAATGCGAACATTGCAGTCTATTCAGTGGATTTCGTATTAGTACACAGATGATTTTGAATCGAAATGAACTGAGCAACAATATATGCTTCACATAATAAGGTAAAACGAATAATTGTTCTGGAATTTTAGAAGAATATCATTTGTCGAAGAGATACTATACAGATACACTCGTGTATACATTAAAATTATGTAACACTGGAATGATGGGCTTTTGATCTGGAAGGACTTTTGAATCATTATTCTCGTAATATGAAAAGATGCGTTATTATTTACCCATCATACTTAGCATAGGGTAAGACTTCTGATCGTTTTAAAAATCGAAAATTCTTTTTGAGAATTTATTTGTTACAGATACTGGATATTCAAATAAAAAAAGTAATAATAACAAAAAATTAAAAAAAAAAATTCTTCATAAATTTTAATGGAACATTATGTGTAAAAAATATACTATAGACAGTGGTATTCATGCTATATTGTAAGCATATTAAATATATAGTATTACATTCCCATTAAACTGTGCATTCATCCTCTACACCATCTATTTTTAGCACACAGGCTATCATAGCCTGAGAGCTTATGTGCCCGTCCGTTCTGTATGTACGTTCGTACGTGCGTAACGCGATAACTCACGATAAAAATATCACATCCACTTGAAATTTTGTATATAGGTATATCCTGATAAGGCGCTTCCCTGATTAGTTTTTGAAGTTCATTCGATATGTATAAGAGGGAGGACGAAGGGCTCATACCCTCCCCTTAATTGATATAAATGGGTTTTTCATGCAGAATTAAGATTTCGTTCAAAATTTAGATATAGGATCATTCTGATGAGGCGATTCCGTGACTGTTATTAGGTGTTCATTGAATAAGTATAAACAGGGGGAACGGGGGTTCTAATGCCCCTCTCCTTAATTTACATAAATGGGTTTTTCAAGCAGAATTGTCAGATTTCGTTTCAATCTCTGTATAGTTTTGGAAGTTAAATGGTTATGTATAAAAGAAGGGGATAACTCCTCTTAAATTATATAAATGCTAAATAGGTTTTTATTAAGAATTATCCGATTTGCTCTGAATTTTGGATATAATTTTTTTAATAAGTTAAAGCATGTCCTTGATAGTTTAGAAGGGTTCAATGATTAAGTTTAAAAAAGGAGAAAGGGGAGAGCAGTTTCCCCTTCTTAATTTTTTTTCGAACGGAATTAACACTTGAAAATATAAGGCTGTAATGTACAATTAGTATGCGTAGCCTGTGAGCTCAATGCCATCAGTTTAACTGGGCAATACTCTTTTCATTTAATGATTATTTTGAATGTGAATCTAGTTTTCCATTTAACCCCTTAACTGGTTTGCCCGAACGCCGATCGGGCAAGACGAATTTGCTTATTTCATCATTTAAAGCTTTTTCACACCACTATTATTTTTATGAAAATTTTCAAACTATTGAAAGGCGGAAATGTTTAGACTACATTTTAGGAATATTTTATTTAAATAATAGTAGTGTGAGTCCGCTATTTTAAATTTATTGAACGAAAAAGAATTAATCAGTTAACGGGTTAAAATTTATTTTTCGTGCTAGATATTAGCCTTCCTAGACATTTATATTAGTTTGGGTATACTGTAATTTTATAATAAATAAATAATAATTATTATTCTCCATCTTACTTCAGTCAGATATACATACTTATGGAATGTATATTCGTGATGCGCGTTAAATCTGAACAAATTCATGTTAAGTAAGAGAAAACTTTCTCAGAAACTTTATTCATAACTACCTAATTTCGACCAAATGTCAAATTGTCATACCGAATTATTTACTTGTATATTTACCCTCACTTAACACAATACTCATATATTACTCTGACTTTTTAGATTGTGAAGCATTCTTCAGATGCATTGCATTTTCCGAAACATATTATCAGCCAGCCCCAGCACAAGACTTTGTGAATGCGAACAATTTAGTCTAATCAGTGGATTTTCGTGTTAGTACGCAGATGATTTTGAACCAAAATGAACTGAACATTCATATGTGCTTCAAATAATATGGTTAAATAAATCATTGTTCTGGAATTTCAGTGGAATGTTATTTGTCGAAGAGTTAATACATATTGATACTCATATATGCATTAAAATTATGTAACAGAGGAGTAAAAGGGCTTTTTATCTGGAAGGAGCTCTGAATCATTATTCTCGTAATATGAACAATAGCATTTTTACCACTCATGAAACGTAATATAGGGTAAGTCTTGTAATCGTTTTAAAAATCAATAAACTCTTTAGCGAATTTAGAAGTTTCAGACGCTGGCGATTACGAAAAACGTATTTTTAGAACAAAAATAATCATCCATCTGTATGTCTGTGTGATGTAAAAGCTTTACATCTCAAACAATTTGAGTTACAAACTTCAAATTTCGTGTGTACTTAGTATGTAATATTGGAATGAAGCCCATAGATAATCAGTAATCTTGATCACTCAAAACTGTTTTTTTTCTACTTTTGAAAAAAATTGTTATGATAATAAAAAATTTCGAAATTGTTTCTTTTAAGGACGCTTCTAAAACACAATAAAATAGTATATCATTTGTGCCGTCTTAGAATTTACAACAATACTTAATAATTAAGAAAAATCAATTGTTAAGCATAGGTTATGAAGCACTTTCCAGCACTTCCTAAAATCTGTAACAAATCTCCGTTATTTAGGGAAGTAAAGCTACTGTATGTAGCCAAATATGTATTCTAAAAGGGCATAGCCGGATAAGCATTGGAAACATGCCTTTCAACCAAATTTCTTGATATTTTTCCCACGTGTGTCTGCCTATATAACAATGTATCTCCCTAAGTATCATTTTATAAATATTGCTTCTTTATGAGATAAAAATGATTTTTCAATTTATTAAAAACCTCAATTTCTCAAAAACTACTGTACCGAATTGCGCGTCATTTCTCAAGTGTGTATAGACTTCAAAGATGCATAACTGGGATTTTTTGTATAATTTTTGGATTATAAAAAGTGTGTAAAAAAGCGTTTAAAAAATTTACGAAAATAAAAATCATACCTTACATTTCTCCGAAAATTACCACTTTCTTGTAAAAAATTCCTCATATGTGTCCGCATATTATATATAAATTCCAAAGTTGTGCGTTTGGTACTAGATATAAATATTTACAGAAATATGTATAAAAATTATTAGAATTCATTTAAAGGCGTTATTTGGGGTGGAGCTAACGATCTTCTACATTCGAAGAATTTTTGGAACAATGTCAGCAGACAATGAGTTGACAGTTGTAATTCAGATTTCATTAAGCAGATATGCCATAATTTTCAACACTGCCGATAGTATTTCGATATCAAAAATTGATGTTTTGTATCGGAGACAATAGAGAAACATATTTTTGCTTGGAAAATAACATTATTCGATATCGAAATGTTACGACAGTTAATAGAATGTTTTTTATTCAAACATTTTCACCACTTTTAACAAAGGGTAATACGAATAAGTAGTTCCGTTAAATTTTTCTGCGCAATTACAATAAAATAAGATAAATATATATGGATGTTATATAGTTAGAGTTCGAACCTCGTATGTCGTATTAATACTCAGGTGTTACCTGGACTGGGTGCTAATAAACAATACTTTATTCAAGGTACATGCTGTTCGCAATTTTTTATTTTTCTAGTGGCAAATTCCCGTGCTGTATAGTTCAAAGATAAATATTAGAGAAAGGCACATAATTTGAGAGAAAAGAAAAAAAAGGTGACAACATTGCATGATATTTTGTATGGAAAAATATATTCGTAATATTTTTGAGCCGTTTAATGTTTGGTGAGATAAAAACTTAAAAAAAAAATAAATATTCGTCCAAAAACAATGGGAAAATTACCAGGAGATTAAAATATTGTAAAGACAGCTAACTTTTTGCGAATATATTATAAACTTATATTCAAATACGTATACATCAATGATATAGTCAGTTTCAGTGTTTTAGACCTCACTTTCAAAAACTGTCACTTAAAAAAAAAAAAAAAAAAAAAAAAAAAAGTTGGCACTTTATAATGTATTATATTATTTTATGTATAAAAATTAAAATGTAAACAATAAAAACAGTAAATATAGAAAAACAAAGATTGAAGAAAGAAATTAATCATTATCACTATCATCTTCAATCACAACAGTTATGCATTCATTTCTGAATAGATTGGATAGTATTTCTGACGGTCTTAGAATTTTTGACAAATACCTCCCTTAAGACAGATTACTGCTGCCAAACGAATAAATCTTTAGAATAAAACTATAACATATCGTGACTATTCCTTAGTATAATTAACAGTAGTTCGTAACTATTACTTAGATATAAACGTTATACTAAAAGCTTGAAAATACTAATTATATTTTCTCTTTATAAAAAATGGTGAAAAACGTTTTCATTTAAAGTGATTGTGATCACTATCGTTACATTTCGATATCGAAGAATGTAGTTAGATTCTATGTCAAAAATATTCTTCCCTGATATTGTATGCGAAGCTAACAAGAAATTTTGATAATGAAACAGTATTCTCAGCGTTGGGAATGGGGTGTCTACGTCTTCATTAAAATTTAAAACACACCAATTCTGTAAGTGTATATTCCAAAAATTCTTCGAATGTGGAAGTTGATTTGCTCCGCCCCAAATAACGCCTTTAAATGAATTTTAATAATTTTTTTACACATTTTTGTAAATATTTATACGTAGTACCCAACTGAAAACTTCGGTATTTATATATAATATGCGGGCACATATGAGGAATTTTTTACTTGAAAATGGTAATTTTCGGAGAACTGTATGATATGCTTTTTATTTTTGTAAATTTTTGAAACGCTTTTTCACGCACATTTTATAATTAGAAAATCATGCAAAAGTTCCTAGTTATACATCTTTGATGTCTATATCAACTCAATTAATGGCATGGTATTCGGTACAGTAGTTTATGAAAAATCGAGGTTTTTAAAAAATTGAAAAAACATATTTATCTCATAAAATAGCAATATTTATAAGGTGATACTTGGGGAAATACATTGTTAGACAGGTAGACACACGTGGGAAAAATATCAAGCAATTTGGTTGAAAGGCATGTTTCCAAAACAATGCTTATCCGGCTATGCCCTTTGTTTAGAATAAAGAATGTTTTTAAAGTGCTCTGTATTTCATCTGTCGGATGTTATATATATTACATAATAGGAAAAATTAGTTTAGCAAGAAAATACTTAGGTAGCTGAATTTCTTTTTGAGCAATTTATACTAATAGCTGGAAACACATTTGAATACTTTTGTTTAGCCCTGTAGTTTCCCTAGTATCTTTATTACATGCCAGTATTTAGCTAAAATTGATTTTAATTTAAAACATTCTTAAAACTACTGAAATCACATTCTCAGACATTATTATTCATTAACGGGTATGTATCGTGGACTTGTGTATCATTTTATGTATATTCCATAAATATATCTTAGTAAACTGCATGCAGTTCAGCGTAAAAATGCATAACATTTTTAAAAACCACTTTTAAGTAATTTACGCTTATATGCAGTTATGTATGCGAGTTCTTTTGTGTAGCATTGTATAACAACTATTATTTATACACACTATGTTATATCCATAGATTGAATAAAACAAAGCGCATATCATTATTAATATGCATTTATCTATCCATCAGTTATTATCGGATACATGTACAATATTTCGGAAAGTTTATTCTATAAGTTAAAGTAAATACTATTTGAAATCTTTAGTGTATCTCGGTAAATGCTGTGCACTTCGCATTATGCATGACTATATCGTGTAACTTATATTAAGCCTCAGCCTAACAACTTTAACATTGATGTAAAATGATTTTTTCTCATAAGCCGTATGCAGAGCTGCCAACTTGTACGCTTTTTTAAATCATGTAAACATGTTTTTAATCACAAAATATTTTTGGTAAAAATATATGGAAAATTTATTCAGTGTCCCATAGGTGCCAACCTGGCATCGATTTTTCGTAATACATGCGTTAATTTGACCCTGGTTTAATGAGTTTCGAACCAGAATTTTTTCAAAGAAATTAATTTAAGTATGTTCTAGTAACAATCCTGAAATTAAATAAATAAATATTCATAAAATATATTTTCTGGTTTGAAATGACGTTAACCTGGCTGAAACTATTCCAGGTATTACGGAAGATTAGTTGAAAGTTGGCAGCTATGGTGTCATGTATTACAACATAAATTGTCAATTATTAAATAAAATTTCTGATTCAGATATTTTTATTTGAACATAAACAGGCGTCGAAGTTGGCAGCCATGTGTTTGTAATAGTAAACTTTTGAATGTCCCTGTAAATAAACTAATCATGCTAGAAACTTCATTTGAAACAGTTTTCGTGCCACTGTAAATGTAATAACGTCAAAGATTTCAGGACAATCCGAATATATTTACGCGAGTTTGAGAGCAAGCAAACGGCCAGACAGACAGACGGACAGACAAACCTAAATCAAATCCGCTTTCAAAATTTGTTGGAAAGTTTTGAAATGTTCATATCAAAATATGAAGCTAATGTCTCGTCTAAATATACGTATATATTTTTAATGCAAATTTTTAACTTGTTTGCAATATTATTTGATCATTTTTAAAATACCGTAATTTATTTTACATTCGGTTTTAACGCGCAATTATGAATTTATTATGTAGCAGTTTTCTTTTTCTTTTTTATATTTACATGAAGAAACATTTATTGCTAGAAGGACAATATTTTTATTTTCTTTACCTTTTGACAACAATAGTTTAAAAGGCCATATAAAATGTGATATGTCTCACGTAAATATATTTTTAATTTAAACTGTTTGCAATATTATTGTTTGGCTGTTTAAAATATGGCGTATTTTTTTCCGTTTATTGCGGTTAAAGCATTTTAATGAATTCATTTATTTTAATATTTCTTTTCTCTTTTAATATTCGCATGTAAACATAGTTTATGACGTAATTTTCAATACATTTTTTTCTTTTAGTTCGTAATTATTTAATTCGCATTTGAAATGATTTTTTTTATATTTGTGATATCAGCGTGAAAATACATATATCTTTTCATTTGGAAGGAAATGCTATTGTTTGATTATTTATTAACAATTTAAAATAATAACCTTTTCCTAAAATATGCAAAAAATGTCTCTAAAATGGTGAAAATTTTAATTTAAAATGAAAATAAATCTTTAAAAAAATGGGTCAAACTAAAACAATAAATGTAATCTGCACAACGGAAGCTTCTAATGTATAAAATGATTAAAAAAATATTTAATTTCTTTTGTATAATTTTTGCTCCTATAAAACTTTTCTGATGGAACGATTTTTACAAAATTTAACATTAAATAACACTTAAAATAACAATTCTTTTTTGAAAATGTCTGCGTCTTCGTGTGTATCAAACATTTTTCTATACTAAAAACAATTTTCACATTTTTGTGTGCAGTAGTTTTCTTAACATTAGCGAAGAAATACTTTAGCTCATGAAAAAGATTCATTGTTAACAGAGGTGACTGCGTTAGTTACTATTTTTTAGAATACAGATATTCATTAAAATGATACATATTTAATTAAGTTCTTTAAGCTGCATGTTCATATTACAATTTTTATGAAATTCTTCATAAATTTACGCGTTAGTACTCAATTGAAATGCCTAAAAAATCAGGGAGAGATATCAGAATTCTGTTAAAGAGTGTTTTCTGTTTATTTTATTATGTCCGAAATTGAACTTAGCCAAGTTTGCGTGTTAAAATACGATAGTAAGAAATGACATTAAGAATATCTGAATAAAGAGAAAACATTTTATGTGCACACAGAATGTATTTTCTCAGTATTTTTTTTTTTTTTTTTTTTTTTTTTTTTTTTAAGTATGTTAATTTTACCGAAACTGCAACGCGTCAATGAAAACATTTGAAAATTACTTTTATTGTCCCTAACGTTTTCAATATTCAACAATTTGTTCACTCTATTTTTTTCTGCGGGTCATTATTTTATAAAATGATTTGAAAATCTTAAATATTAGAAGCATAAACCTCTTGTCAGGTGGCTCGAACTAATTTGCATCTTATTTAAAGTAACTAGGTTGAACAATATATTGATATTTGGGATAACGTTTTAACCAATTTACTTTATAAAATTTGTTAATCCAATTTTTAGATGTATATTAACCCATATTTTTGAATCCTTATAAACAAAGATCTAGAAATTTTGATCCGGTAAATTATTTTTTTGGGCTTGGCACGTCAAATAAGATCATGATCATGTAAAATCTATTATGAAAAAAATTAGGCACGCGGATGTAAAACGTTTCGCTGATCCTGACCTAGTAGGTTCCATGTACCAAAATTAAAAAAAAAAAAAAAAAAATGTTTACAGATAAATAGTTTTGATAACCTCATTTTAGATAAAAAATTGTGAAGAAATACGCACCGGAAAAAGTACCCGTAAGACATGGTGACGTCACGGTGACGTCGTTGTGAAGTCACATTGTGACTTTGTGACCGTCGATGTGACGTCACGTGACGTCGATGTGAAGTCACTGTGACTAAAATGTGAAGTCGTTATGGCCGTTTTAGAGCTTGTTTGTGACGTCACATTGTGACCACATTGTGACGTCGCAATGAGACCAATTTGTGAAAAGTGTGTCATTTGTGACGATTTTGTCATTAACATTGTGACGTAATTGTGACGAAAGTGACAATGCTTTCAAGTCACATTGTGACCAAATTGTGAAATACAGGGTGAGTCCAAAATCATGGAACAAACTTTGAGGGGGCAGTAGGACTCACTATAGCAAATAATGATGGCACAGAAATATATGACCGGAAGTGACCCGTCAAGACGCTACACTAGTCACCAAAAAAGACCCGGATGGTAATGTTATGTCTATGGGGGGGGGGGTGTTGTTTTCAAATATCTTGCTCAAATTTCAATATTTTACATGATATTTTTTCCATAGGATAGCTGAGGACGATCCACAACTAGGCTAATTTTTACTTTTTCGATTTTGGTTATATTTTTTTTATATTACAATAGTTTCAGTTTTAGAACCGGTTTAAACTGGTTCTGAATTATTGTGGGCTCTTAATCTGTAACCAAAATCAAAAAAGTAAAAACCAGCCCAGTTGCAGGTCGTCCTCAGCTATCCTATGGAAAAAAAATATGTGAAAATATTAAAATTTTAGCGAGATATTTGAAAATAGCGCTCCCATACACTTAACATTATAATCCGTGTCTTTTACAGTGACTAGTGTGGCGTTTTAACGCGTCACTTCCAGTCATACATTTCTATGCCATAATTATTTATTATAGTGAGCTCTACCACCTCCCTTAAAGTTTGTCCCATTATTTTAGACTCACGATGCAGATCGTTTGTGACAAAACTTTCGTTAACACTGTGATGATTCTGTGACGATTTAACTTTTCTTAACGATTCTCTAACAATTTAAAAGAAACAGGATCTGCTGAAGCTATAACTCCACGCCATGTTCTGTTAAAATAGGGTTTGAGTCCTAAAATCATATATTGACAATTTATGAACAAATACTGTATAATATATAAAATAGTTACCTGCAGTAAGGAGACTTTCTTCTAAATTAAAGTTAAAAATTCGATTTACCTCACATGCCTTACAACTCTGGTGTTGTTTTTAAAATTTGAAAAATATTGCCTTTCAAAAATATTTATATATTTTCCCCACATGCTGAAAATTGCATAGCTTCAATTTTATTTATAACTGACACACATTTTGTAATATGCTGTTCAAACTGTTTAATCTTTTTGAACTTTTAAAAAAAAAAACTTTTACTCGCTTTAATATCCACAAATTTCAGCACATATCTAAAACTGTACAGCTTGTCAATATTTCTGACCAATAATCCTGATGTCTATAAATATATAGGGTGGATGCTCCAGTGTTGGCCACATTAAGAGAAAAGTTGAAATGGAAATTTTATAGTTTTAGACTGAATAAAGCATATTAAATCGCAATAACAGTATTCTTTAGTAAATTTAGTTGTCTTTCTGTTAATTATAATAACTTTCTATCAAATATTTTAGATTGTGAGTAATAACTCGTTAAGTAACTTCTTTCAATTTGCACCAGTTTTGGCCACCCCTGCACCAGTTTTGGCCGCCCTAATATCTTGTAATTTTGCAAACATTTTAACTGATAATAAGTAAAAATAAAGCATTTTTGTGCAAAATCTGTTTTACCACACAGATATTTGTTTGCTGTATAAAAAAGATTTGCATTTTTTTAAATGAAATCATAAAAACATCGAATAAAATATACTTAAGCTGATTTTAACTGAACATTTAAATTTAAAAACAAAAAATATATTTAATTCATAAAAAAGACTTATAGGACATAAAAAGCTTATTTTAACATTTTGCATATTTTCATTTATATATATCATATGTTATACTATACCAATATTTACAGTTATATGACTAGAATCTTGAAATTATTCCATTTTTACATGAAATAGTATTTTGACAATCTCTCAAATCCATTTTTTTCAACTGATTTTAAACTTTAATTCCTCGTACTTAGCTGCCTGTCAGCCTAATCATTTGGAGTTAGTTTTCTTCAAACCTTAGATTTCCTTGTGTAAATATTGGCTAGGATCTTAGAAAGACCTTCACAGAGGGCATCTCCCTTCTTTTTTGGCCCATATCTCTCATATAGATAATTGGCCATCATAAATAGCACAACCCTATTACTTGAGATTCAAAAATAGTAAAAACTGGTCTCCATTCTGTAAACTTGTGTTGCAAGGTAGAACGAGATACTACAAAACTTAACCATCTTGAAAAGCTGACAATGAATTTTGAAAAGCCATAATTTTACTTCCTATCTTATAACAGTGTTTAATCTAGACCATTTTTAAGAGTACAGAATTGTCTTTTTTAAACTTGTTAAAATGAATCCTATTTATAGTATAAAGATTTTCACATTATTTGTTATTTCTAAATTCATGTGCTTGAAATTTTGCAAAAGTTATGCAACTTCCTCATTTTGTTTTGAAAAAATACAAGAAACCACTAAATCATGCTGTAATTTTATTGAACTTTTAAATTTATAAGTCATAAAACATTTCTAAATATATTGCTGAAATTTTCACTATAATTAGTCTTGTGGCCAAAAGTGGAGCATATTGTTGTGCCATTTTTGGCCACACAATGGCCATAACTGGTACACATAGCAAATTTAAAGCACGTACTAGCACGTAAAGCAAGTACTTTTGGCCACCCCTACTTTAAGCTGTAAAAATAATTAATTTAAATATGAAATTGCAACAGAGAGAAAGCCTACTTCATAAAGCTTCATAGCAATCTGTTTCAGAACAAATAAAGTTCGATAAATCCCTAATATTGAAAGATTGTAAAAACTTGTGACCTAAGCAAAAACCTTAATATATGTGAGTGCACACTATAGTTTTACACTTTTTTCTTTCTTTTTTTTTTTTTTTTATCAAAAAATAAACAAATGGGATTGAAAATAATAAAAGAGTGTTAGATTAAGGAGTAAGAATGCATATAATTTGTTAAAATCAATTTACAGCCTAAATAGAGGGTAAATCATTCCAATGTGGCCAAAACTTGTGCAGTTGCCAAAACTGGAGCATCTACCCTATATCTTTTAATTATCTTTTGTTGTAATTTTCCAACTGATTGAAAAAGTGTCCAGGTCAGGATTCGAACTAAGCAGTCTTTCGCGCAAATTGTCAATACTTTGTCGACTGAACTATCCTGGAAGAATCTGACGCACACAATTCACACAGTGAATACGAACGCATACTTATCATTATTATATATAACCTTATGTAATAATACTTTAATTTTTTTTCAAACTACTCGTATGATAAATGCATACTATTCGTATGAGTATATAATGATATTTCTCCGGGTGAATTGTGCGTGCTAAGTTGCTCTGTTGGAAGAGCATTGGCAGCATACATCGAGGGTCTCTAGCAGAGCCTGATTACTAACGGGGCACTCTCTCACCAGAAAAAATTTATAGAAATTTTCGTCTTCTTTAAACGCCCTTTTCATACAAGATTACTGTCATGAATAAGGAAAAATTCTTTATTTCTTTTTCCTGGTGGGAGAGTGCCCCGTTAGTAATCAGGCCCTGGTCTCTAGTTCGAATCCTAATCTAAACATTTTTTTACTCATTTTGGAAAATTAATATTCGTTTGATTAATTTACCAATTAAAATCATTCTGTTAAATATAATATAGAATTATCTTTTGATAAAACTACGTGAAGTTTATGCGCAATATTTGTAATATACAGATTTTATTTAAAAATCGAGTACTAATGAAGATGAGGCAATTAGTTCTAGTATTACGCTTAGTTATTTCCTTACTATAGTGGCCTGTGCGCATGTATGATTACACCAAGGTTTAAATTCGTAGTTAAACTCATATATATATATTGTATATGTCATATAGTGTAGATGTGCCGGTAAAGGTCATCCTTATGGAATTTATTTTTAAAAAGTTTCCTTATTAATAGTTATAATTATTAGATTTCATTTTTTTTTCGTATTAGATGAATCTATTAATAGTATTTAAGTATTCTCAGTCTCACTTCCCAATATTAGACAAAATTTTATTGAAAATAATAGAAATACATCAAACACTAAAAATTTCAGTAATGTACATCCCACAAAAAAGTACATGTAATTGTTTTTATGACTATTTAGAACCAGGATTTAATGAACACATACTAATGGAACAAAATTGTTATTTTCAGCACCATTTAACAATTAAGATATCAAAAATTAATAAAATAATGCGATAATTACTCATTTTTTAAAATCAATAATTGTTATTATCACAAAATCAATATCTTAATTATTTTAGATACATGGTTTAAAATAATAAACGTCATGGAATTACAGCTATCAAATTTTTGGGATTATGAGAAATTCAGAAAGGTAATAAAAAAGTTTTAAAAAATTTGTTTTTGCAATATTAGTGCATAAATTAATATATTTATCACTATTTTCAACAGTTAAACAACCCCAAACTCCTTTATATATTAATTATTACGTTAACTTTTGATTATGCATACATTTTTAAATTTATTAATATTTGATTTTAACCATGTAATTAAAAAAATGTGATTAAAGTGCATTTTAAAAATGTTATTAACTATTTTCAAATCGTTGACATGCTGTTCCGTATTTCAACAAAATAAATGTTAAATTTATTGAATTTACTAAGGTAAGTGGATTCAAAAAAGTTAAATTAATATGATACTTATTTATTTTATAACATGTTTTTTACGAAATTCACAGAAATCATTATAAAAAAAGCAGGAAAAATAACATTTTCTTACCTCTTTCTTAACGGCATTATCCTCTAATTCAAGTTTCATAATCCAAATAGCGAAGATAATTTCGAAATCGGAATGTCCGAATGAAGTACATTGACATTGGCGCGCTCATATTAACGAAACGCCACTGACAATGTATTTTTTCGGACCGGCATTTTATATAAAATGTCAACTGATCGCATTTCTGCATAACTTTTTAAAAATTTTCAACTTACGTACTAAATATGCACGCATAACATCATAACAAAGTTACTAGAGCAGCTGGCCTAATATTCTAAAGAATAAATACACTAGTGTCAACTATTCTGGTTGTTGCCAAACGATATTTTTTAAGCAGGTGATTTTTTGTTATTATTGGTTGTTTGAGCTTCGAAGATTTATAAGTTGAATGCGCATGCGCATTAGTTTTATGAGGGTATCCCTAATTAAAATTTTGAGTTAAATTTTTTTTTCACGCATTTCTGTTTTACTTTCAATTAGTTTCAAATTACAGTGGAACTTTCATTTAACGAAGCGCATATTTAATGAAATTATCTACTTTTTTAATTTTCTGTTGAACCTTCTTTTAGAACGCAATTAACATTTAAATTAATATTCATATTAAAAAAAAATTCTTCTTAGCAAAATTTGTTGCACTTCCGTGCATGCACAATATTCAAAAGGATAGATTGCTGTTAAGATTGATTGGTGAATATATTTCAGCGGATTGTACGAATTGAAATTATGTATTTATTTTATCTTTTAAATAAAAAGGAAAAAATGCGAAAATTTTTCGATATGCTAAGAAAGGGATTCTAGTTCCGCGAAAATATTATAGGTCCATTCTCTGAATACTTAAAAAAGATGCGAAAGTTTTTATGAGTGTATCTTTCATAAGAGATCGCACACAAAGTAATATTCGAATTTTTTTTTTAATTTTTCGATTTGAAATACAAGAGAAAACGAGAATTAGAACGCTGCGATTCAGTTTTTGTTTCCCTTCCTTTATTACGCGGTTTTTTAGATATTATACTAATGATTTTTTTTATGTGGCTATATTGCATAACAAAAAGTACTATCCAAATTAAAACACAGTTTTATAATATTTCCATTTTTATTTGTAGTTTACTATACAAATTTCATGAATTTTCGTGGATTTCTATTCAACGATATTTTTTTCATAACGAAGCATTTAAGTGTAACGAGAAATTTCCTTAAATGGAAGTTTCACTGATAGGTTCATTGCTGGGTGCTTAGTTTCATATGATGGGAGGTTTATCTCATATATGTGATATGACGTACATGTTACATGCAGTGCATGTAATGTGTGACATAAGAGCGATTGCACAATATTCTTCTGCAATGCCAGAAAACACGTTTTTTTACCAGTAAATAACATGGTTTGGAGAATTTTTGTAATTTTCTAAAGTTTTCTAAGAAAGTCACATCTGAGTCACAATGTGACGTCACTGAGAGGTGGCATTTTGGTCACAGATGTGACGTCACATTTCAGTCACAATGTGACGTCACTGAGGGGTGGCATTTTGGTCACAGATGTGACGTCACATTTCAGTCACAATGTGACGTCACTGAGGAGTGGCATTTTGGTCACAGATGTGACGTGACCACAGTGACTCACAGTGACGTCACTGTGACGTCACTGTGAACATGCATGCTATGTGGGTATCAAGGAAACATTATATATATTAAAGAATAAAATTTTTTAAGCGGTAAGAAACACGAATTGCGTACTGATCCAGATATCTTATCTATCTTTTAAAGCCAGATAGGTAAGCGAGAAATATTGTGCTTAATAACACTCTTGGGTCTTTGGGAACGTTGACGGGTATACGTGGAACCAGTGATGGTAACTTGTGGGAAAATTCCCACATCTGTGGGGAAAATAGAGCTGTGTGGGGAAAAGGGGAAACTTCAGGTTTTGTGGGAAATTTTGAGAATTTCCCATTCCACTCTCATGAACGCGCTTTTTCCCTTTCTTTCTGCAAAACTTCTTAGAAAAACCTTCCTTTCTACTTGTTTTTCAAAACAAGTTAAAATTCCTGGCGAATTGCATCGTAACTATTTCGCTGCATATTGCTGTTGCGTTCCATTGACTATCGAAGCAGTAATACAACTAAACTTCTCAAAGTGAATAGATCAGATTCAACCACGTGACCACATGTCGCAAATTTTCTTCCAACCAATCAAAATTACGATCTTTTATCGCTCAAAGCTCAAGGGGGAAAAAAGTTATGACGTCAGTCGGAACTATTCTATTCGATTTTCGGTTTCGATCGCTCGCTTGCTTGAGAAAAGCATAAAACGAAAACAGTTTTTTGGTTTTAGATTTTAGTTCCAATTTTTCTAGAATGTGTAAAGTGTAGTATCTCAAAAGTTACATTTTAGTGTTTTATAGCTATGGATTTGGATAAAGCAGAAGACTCGCACGTTGCGACAACCAATGTTAAAAGGAAAAATAGTTTTTCTGATAAGGAGAAATCGAAAGTAAGAAAAAAAAAATATTTCAGTACGAATGGCTTCATCTATCAGAATTTAAAGGCTGGTTAACACCAAAAGAATCAGATGTAAGTGTACAGCATGCGATGCGATATTGTTCTGTGGAAAAAGCGAATTACAAAAACACGCGGATACAGAGAGGCATAAAAAAATTAGTTTTTTAATAGTCTGTTTTAATAATATTACGTTTTAGAAAATATGCTTTTTCTCTTTATATATATTATATATGCAAACATATATAAATATGTGTACGCAATGTTGAATCCAAAGGGTGGCCCGGGGAGGACAACCCCTCCCCCCACACTAAATTTCCTCTTGGAATACAGTTTATTTTTTATTGATATGATAAAAATAATTTTTGAAATTAATTTTCACAATTTTCTTTACTGACATTATCTCTGTAATTTATTGTAAGGAATCTACTTCTATTTCCATCAGAATAAACTTTTTACGTTTGAAAATAAACATTGTGTGAATAGAAAAATTAACTTTAAACACAGAGAAATAACACAAATAAACTTCTGTTGCACAGAACTTTCATGAATGAATAACACTTTTGAAAAAAAAATAATCATCATTATTGCCTTAAGAATTTATTTTTATATTTGTTTATGTTTATTAAATTACTTATGTTCTTCAATTGACTGAAAGATTTTTGTTTTAAAGAACCAAAATGAAAAGTAGTATAAAATATATTTTGATCATTTGCCGATAGAGGGCAGCACTGCTGAATTCAACAGTGTGGGAAAAATTGAGCTCACGAGGGAAATTTTGAGGGGAAAATTGAGCTCATGAGGGAAATTTCGAGGGAAATTTTCAACGACGGGGTTATCATCACTGCGTGGAACTTAAGATACTCGGAATCCTTCATTAATCCCAGCGGTCATGTTTATCTAAATCTGAGTATTAAAAAAATGCATATGTTTTGAAAAACCTGTAGTCAAAGACTAAAAATAAGTAAAAGGCTCTCGTCCAGAAAGAGTTGATCTGTTATATGTCCGTATTTGTGAAATTTTGAATTATCTAACAATCCATTATAAATTTAATAATAAAGTAAGTGGAAAAAGAAATTGAAAGTTATGCATAGATTGCATGCAATAGCAAACCTTTACTTAATAGTATATATGAAAAAAGACTAAATATCTTTTCTAAAAACAGAGATGATTCCCACAGAAAATGATGGGCGACCTATAGTGGGCGACTTATGTTAATTCCGTTTTTTTCTAATTTGATCATTAGAAATAATCGTAAAAATTCAAGGAAAAACACAGATTCGGAGATTCACACTAATTTTAAGCTAATATTAGGTGTTGTCCAAAAAGTTTCTTTCGTTTCTTAACAAAAAAAAAAAAAACCTATGCAAATTTTGAAAACAGCGAGATTATCTTGAAGAATTTATGTGCTATTCTGTTCAACAAACTTTCTTCTATTTTTCTAGGAGTCTCATAGTGTCGCTTTTCCGTAACATTTTTGATTTGGCTCCAAAATACTTACCGAGGTTTTTTTTATGTCATTTAAACATTTTTTGGTGAAAAGAATTTTTGAGAGAGAAAAGCAAATATTAATCGGTCGGAACAATGTCCACAAAAATAGGTAGGATGAGTCAATTTGCCTTAGATACATACATATAATATGTATATATATTAAACTATATCATTGATTAATCACAATTCATTGAATACGATTTACACGCATTCTAAAATATCATTAACAAACAAGGTGCATTAAAATCCTTTGCTTTTGGCGCTGAAAAGTGCTGCTCACCGAATCATATGGCGTTTTCGACTTTTTGCACCAAATATTCGAATATATTTTATTTTTTCTTCAACTGTCTACTGTAATCCCGTCGTTTGATTAGATTAACCTTTTATTACATATGTGCGTAGTTTAACTAGTAATTTTTCCATAATATTCTGAGTATGCCCATTAAGATCTTCCTTGTTAGTTTAGACTATTGTAAGTGATTTTCGTATATAATTTTAAAATTTTCATGTTTAGAAATTTTTCTGTAAGCAAACGAGTTGTTTCATGTTAGGAGCAATGCACCCTTTTTTCGCCGACACAGAGAGTGAAACCTTTTTCTGTACTATGAAAATATTATAAATCCCTTGAAGGGTATTGGTACATTTTTATGTTAGTTAATTTTAACATAAAACCCTTCGGTAACACCAGAGTTTTTGAATAAAATCTTTCTTCTTTTGAATACATTAAAAAAGTTTTTATTTCTAAAAAAACTGTTCGTAAGTTCTAGTTTCAGCCAAACATTTCAAGATTTAACAATAAAAATACTTTGTCCCTCAAAAAATTAAAAAATATATATAGTATAAAATTATAAATTTTTAGAAACAATTAAAACTCCAGCGTAAAGCAGTAAATATCCAAATTTAAAAATATCTGCGTATCCGTTATTACGTGAATTGTTTAGTGCAAACGTATATATATTTTTTGCGTGAAGAATGAAGGCAATTTGGCGTAATTAATTACCGAGATATCTGAAATCCTATTTTTCGAACACTTCGATTTTCCATGACTTTGTATTTCATGCAAATTTAAATTAAAGGTATATTCCAATCAGAAATTTCGGTTATAAGGATGTTTCTTTTACGCAATTTAGTACTATTTGATTATCCCGTCGACCAAAAAAATATCTCTAAACTATAGGATGAAATGCTAATAAAGTCTTATCGTAATTCTCACATTCATGTGACATTAAGACACACACATTGCATTTTTTGTCATCAAGACATACTTTATGAGACGTTCTATTTGTATTTTTAATAATCATTTACTCTGTTCTTTCGTTATATAAAATAAAATTATACCCATTTTTAGGTACGTTCGTAATTATGTAAATATGTAGCACGTATAGTTGTCGTTCAGTCCGCCCGTCCGTCCGTCCGCATATAACCGCACAAACTACCCAACCAAATCTGAAATTTAAAATATTTAATTATTACATAATTTTGTCGAGTCATTTCAAATTTCATGAAAATCGGATGCATAGATCAATTACAGGGACAATCAAAAGTATTCCATTACATTACGGTCAATGGGGTAAAAAATTTCAAATGCATTGTAATCGTTTGAAATTTAAATTACATATTTGCTAAATAATTTTGTTGAGTTATTTCAAATTTTATCAGAATAGGATGCATAGTTCAATTACGGGGACAATCAAAAGTATTCCGTTTCATTACGGGCAATGGGGAAAAAGGTTCAAATAAATTTTAATGGTGCTATACTCATTCGAACATAATAAATTTGGTATACATCTATAAATTACATATTTTAATACACATTTTGCATAATCTATGGTGCAAAGAATATTTTTGATTGATTTACAAGGCCACACAAAAGTATTCCATTACATAATGGTATAGGGAGAACATTGTTTGTTGCGCATTTTAATTGTAATTAACTATTTTCATTTTATGAGATAATACTTTATGATTTTACATTCACTATTTTATGAGATTAATATATGAGAGTGATATTTTTAAACTTTGTTATCGTACGAACGCACATCATTTGCTACGCTTCACCTACAATTTCCAACTTGTTATTATTTTGCGAGTTGTTTGGCGATTTCCATAATTGTCGAAGTTTTGGTTGACGGGATAATAATCGCCGCAATTTAGTAATAAAGCATTACTATGTATTGGAAATATTTAAATATACATTTAAATTTTATTTTGGAATTGCAACGAATTTTATAAACACTTTGCGTATGTCTAATTTTGTAGTTCTGTGTTATGCATATTCATGATGGTTAAATATTACGGTGCCCCCCTCCCCCCGCAAACGACTAGTTTTAACTTTTCATAATGTAATCTCTAGTAAGTAAAACTTCACAATAACGCCTTGACGTCATGCGACAAAAAAGACTTCAGAATTCTTGTTTAAGTTGTCCCACCAGTAACATTTTACTACAAAATTTATGTTGTTTAATCGGAGCATTTACTCGATTCAACAAGACACAAATTTTAACGGTGTTAAAGTCTTATAGTATTTTTTGAGACACACATTTTATTTCTGTTTAAATTCCTTTAACTGGTTTGCCCGTACGCGCCGTTCGGGCAAGACGAATTTGCATAATTCATCATTTAAAGCTTTTTGACACAACTATTACTTAAAAAAATGATTTCATACTATTTAAAGGCGGAAATGTTTTGACTAAATGTTACGAATATTTTATTTATATTATATTACGAAAAAATGTCCTTCGCTGCTGTTGTTCCTCATTCTTTCTTCAGGGTTTGTATGGGTCCTGAAATCACTGGCGAGGAATTCTTTCTGTACCAACATTTTCTTGTACAAAATATTCTCTTATAAATAACCAGTTTTTTCTTATATCCAATATTATAACCAGTGTCTTCTCATAAAAAATATTTCAATATAAATAATTAGAAATTTCGCCAGTTTAAACTAGATTTATTTTTCGTTAAAAAAAAAATACTGGTATTTTCTTAGGGGAAAAATGTACCTGTACGAATCCTGTTCTTTCAGTTATTTTTAATAAAGAAACTGTTCCAGTTTGAAAGCCTTGAATCAGAGGTATGTTTATGTTACTTTTTTTTACTTTTTATATTGCTGTTATTATTAATAATATTTTACAGATCATCTACTTATTTTAGTAGAAAGGTTTTTTTTTGTGAGATTTCTCGGTAACATTTATGCTAACATTAGATTTTCTAATTTAATGATTAAAAGTTTCTTATTCACATATTCCGTATTCAAGCCATCAATTAAACAAAAAAATTTCCTTCAAATAAACGCAAATATTTTCTTATAAAAATCAATACTTTTTAGATTTTCTGGTATGAATTCGGATTCTCCGAAATACGTAATTTCTGGATTACCTTATATCATGAATAGAGCTAAAATAGTATACTGTTATGTTCAAGATTTAAATTGAAAATCACAAAGTTTTTAATTAAACTAAATCGAATTTTAGAAAATGCCTTTTTTTAAATACCGCAGATTTAAATTATTTCACTAGCAGTAAAGAAATATGTGCTCATTTAGCTAGCTTTTGAAACTTTTTAGCACGAAAATGTTTCACATAAATTTTTAAGACCGCTTGAGGATATTAATTTCCAAAGGCAAAGGATTCTGAAATAAAGTATATACGTACCGAATTCATCAAGACGTTTTAGCGTAAATGTTTCAACTGTAATAATATTGGAGCTTTTAACGATCAATTAACTTTTAAAATGAAATTATTCCATTAATCTAATATCCATAATGTTTAGTTTTAAGAACTTCGGGTTAAAAAAAGAAAAAACTTATTAGCTGTTTGTGAAATACGGTGTTTCTGAAAAGATATTTATATAGTAAGTACTTAGTTTTAATTTAAAAACTATAATTTTGCAGTAATTCCATATAAGTGGCACAATTTATGTAAATATTACAGGTAGTATCTAAGGAGAAAAATATGTTTTTTTTTTTAATTTTTTTAGTTGCATTTTAAGTTTTATTTATTCACATTATTTTAAGAGCATAGTCATATTAATAATACCTTATAATGTACATAATATTAAAACCATCCATTTATTTGAAATGATTTTATTTTCTAACCGATTCATTAATTAAAATTCTTATTATTAAGCGTTTCCTTATATCGAAACTAACGTTAGATTTGTTGTTTCCTTAGCCCCAATAGGACGAGCGTATTTTACATAACTTTTAATCTTTTATCACCGGTTTTTTTTTTTTTTTTTTTTTTTTTTTTTTTTTTTCAAACAGAATTTGTTACCTGATTGGATCGGAAAATGGTGGGATTAACCCATTGAGGCGCGGTGGTTTCATAGATATACCACTTAATTTTAATTCCCGAACGCCACATTGGCACCGGAATTTTGTTTAAAAATATTACGTTTTATTGAATGCGCGAAATATAGCGTTTTCTTATTTACAAATAAAGTTGTTTTCAAATTCCGGTGTCAGTCATTAATTTCAATACTTAAGCAATGAATTTGCCCTGCCCCGCAAAGGGTTAGAAAAGGAAAAATTTTACTAGTGAGAAAAATCAAGATTTATTAGCCTCTTCTGTCTCTTGGATACCTTTCACTCACCCCCGTTAATCCAAAGATTTTATTGCAATATCGCTTTTGGATCATGTCTAGGGTTTTTCATTATGTTTATGAAATAACACATATAAGTGCAGTCTCATGGCAGCATATCGTCACCTGAGAACGATAAGGTTCTACCAGTGTTTTTGAAAAAAATAATTGTTTATTTAAAAAAAGTTATTTTTGTATCGATGAAGGCATTTATTTATTAACCCTTTTCCAGGACACTGTGCCCGGTCGCAAATAAACAAACACTCAACGTCCCAGCGCTTCACGCCAACTCCCGTGCCAAGCGCTTTGTGGAAAAAAAACTTCGAAGAACATACAAGTCCGAAGTTGCTTCGACTTTTCATATTTCATCCGTTTGACCACGTATGTCTTGTTTATAGAATATTTGTTAGAATACGAGTGCGAATTAAAAAAATGCTTAACTCACCTTTTGAAAAATTATACATGCATTATGAATACTCTGTAAGTTGACCTTTCTTTTTCCAAGCTAAAGCATTTGTTTGTGAAGATGCGTACCATTTACTACCATCTAGTGTCAGTACACAAATACATTACAACAATTATCCCCTGAATATGAACAATGCATAAGCTGAATATATGCATGCGTATAATATTGTGAACAAGTGAAATATTTATTCTTATAGATCCATTCTATAACTTTGGCCTTTCTTTAAATGATCATAATAAATGAATGAAAATTCACTCAGGGGTGCCCAGAGAGGAGTTTGGTGACGCAAAATGCGTTATACAATTCATTTTGCGGGAGAATTCGAGAAAACGTACGGGTTTTTTTGGGGGGGGGGGGGGATTTTTAAATTCTTAATATTTCCTTTTTTTTTTTTTTACTGTTATTATTATTTTTTTTAATATCACTTTTAATCTTTTTCAACATTTACAATTACAATTGATATTCAGTTTAGGGGAGGTAGTGTCAATGTTAAAGTTAGAAGATTTTTTTTTTTTTTTGGGGGGGGGGGATTTGCGTCATTGGGTTTCGGGGGGGGGGTGGACACCATGGGCACAGCCGCCTCTTCTCAAAGTTTTTGGTTCATAAATAACTAGGAAATAAAAATTTAAAAATTTAGCCTTTATTAATTTTCTTTCAGAATCCTCCTTGTACGCTACGATGCTGTTATGCTGATAATTTTGATTAAACCAGTCAGAAAGCAGAATGTTTTTTTTTTTCATAATAATAGAAAACTTTGAATATTACTTATGCTGTAATTTACAAAATTGTGTTTATTTTAAAGATTGCAAGACGAGTATATATTAATGGAATGCTCATTTACTTTTCTTTTATGAGCTACTGCCGAATTTATTTTCAAAAAATTACAAATCACACTTAATTATGAGGAATTTGAAAAAGTAAAAATCTAATCATACTCGTTATTGAATTTGTGGTATTCTTGCAATTCCTTTAGAATGTACTTTATACTGTCAATACTTAACCCTTTCCGGCACGGGTAAATTTTGCAGTAAAATAAGAAATTATCGACTGACACCGGAATTTACAAATGAATTTTTTAGATATTTCGAATTCCTTAGTTTAGTCTTTTATTCTAACAGCAAAATTTTACTAAAATATTATTGGTGCCAATCGCAAGTTTGGAATTAAAATTAGGTATCCCAGACCGGGCACACTGCGCCGGAAAGGGTTAACAAACTGTATAAAAATAAATCTATTGTTTTCTAAAAATTAAAAAAAAACCAAGAACGAAAAACCATGCGTCCAGCATAGAGTATGAAACATTTTCCAACACTTTCAGAATACTGTAGCAAAATTTTGCAATTTATTAAGCTGAAACATGATATCTAAATAAACAATTTGAAAACCCAATTTCTGCAACTACCATCAACAATTTTTAAAATATCAGTTTTTTTCTGAACTTCCTGTATATAATCTATATGTGTATATTTACTACACAGTATGCTAAAAGTTAATTTAGTTAAACGTAGTTTAATTAACTAAGTTGAAAATCTCCTTTAAAATTGCCATCAATAAACGAAATTGTACTTGCAATTTTTTGTACAGCCTTGTATGTATATAATATATAGAATTTCTACACTCTAAGTAATATGAAAAAATAAATAATAAATAAAATAGAAACGCGCAGCACAAATGAAAAGCGCACTTCCAACAATTATTATTCGAAGAGTACTGTTGCCCAATATGCTTAAAATAATGTAATATTAAAAAATAAAACACACCGCAAACGATTTTTCTACCACAGACCGTATGAATGGGAATTCCTTTTAGTGTCGTGTAAGCGAACCGCAAATGCTAAAAAAATATTTAATTTCATTAATGTGTATTTCATCCTAAACCCAAAAACATGTAGGGCAAATCAAGTTCGTAAATACTTTTGGAACTATGTTGAAATATCTTGATGAACTAAGTCAACTATTGTTTCAACTATTATACTTTCCTAACACTAGAAACATACAGTTTAAATTCTTCAGCATAAGCCTTTACTTTGTAGCACTATAATCTTACTGCAACAGCATCAGTATTCGACTTAGTCTAATTAATAGTAATTTGTGTAGACTTCAATTAATTTGCAAGTTCAAAAGCATTTTCCTTATAAAAGAAAAATTCTTTCAAGTGACTATTTTGTATCCAAAATATTCAAGTTAATTGGATATAAATATTTGCACATGTAAACTTCAAACTACGGTACTAGAATAGAATGTAGCATACACGTTCCACGTCGAACTTCATTTTTTCGCCAAAGCACTTGGCTAGAGGGGTTGGCGTGAAGCGCGGAGCTGGGACGTTGAGTGTTCGTTTATTTGCTGCCCGGTCCTGGGATACATAATTTTAATTCCAAATTTGCAAACGGCACCAGTAATATTTTCGTAAGATTTTGCATTTACTATAAATTCTTAAATTAAGGAATTCGACACATTTAAAAAATTCGTTTGTGAAGTCCGGTGTCAGTCGATAATTTTTCATTTTAGTACAGATTTTGCTCGTGCCGGAAAGGGTTAAAATAATGTCATAATATAATTATAATGTTACATGTAAATTATATATAACATATGTTTGATGCAAAAATGCCTTCATAGATACAAATAGAACCTTTATATATCTTCAAGTCAAATTTTTTCTAAAACATAGATAGAACCTTACTATTCTCAGGTGACGATATGTTACCTTAGTATTGCACTAACATTTTCGATTCTTTAGGAATAAATAAGAAATCCAGTTTAGGGAAAAAATATATTGTAAAGCTACGTTTCTTCTTTTGATTGCTTCTAAAAATTAGTAATAGCTGTCCAATTAAACCAACCCTCCCTATATTAGCAAGAAAGCCGCGACATGCATTCTTGTGATGTCACAAAACGTCGCATGCAGCAAGGGATACAAAAATAGAAAATTCGAACAAATATTGTGTTTTGATTTTATTGACTCATGAGATTATTAATTAGATAATGAAGAGGTAATTCATGATGAGAGAATGATGATGAGGTAACTCGTGAGATTATTAATTAATAATCCTTAACAAAACATGCAAGTTATCCAATTTTGTTGTTGTTGTTGTTGTTTTTTCCCTGCTTCCTGTGATGTTTCGTGATGTCACGACAAAGCATGCTACGCTCTCTCATTTAGAGGACGTTTGTTAGGAACGAGTATGGGACCTAAATACTATGGTGTGGTAATAGACTTGAAAAATTGAATCTCATAAGTGTCCTAGATGCTTATCAATAACAAGGCCACCTTATCATAATATCAAGGCCTCGCATTCGGGAGAAAATCTATTGTTGAAATTGTCCCTATAGTTCCCAACTTATTAAATGACTTTGTCTCATAAGTAACGCCACCTGGTGCATACTACTGCTAATAATCCATGCACAAATTCATAGGAAAAAATGGAAAATATTTCAGTTTCTCATATTAGATGGCGCTACCAACGGGAAAATCATGTGGTTTCTGACCACGTGTACTGCAGTCAAAGGAAACTTGGCGAATGACAAGCCTGGTATTATGATAAAGTAGCCTTGATCAATAAATGTATCGCAGCATCATTTCATGGCTATAATGTAAATATTGATTAACCCTTTCTCGACGGGAGCCTTTTCTAAAATTTTAGTCGTTTGTCACCGAATTTTAAGAACAGGAATTTGCAGATCATCGAGTCAGCTTTGATTAAATAAGGCAAATTATGCAGTACAATTTTACTGGTGGAACAAACAAAGTTTCTAAACATTTTACGCGACATATACAGTGGTGGCCAAAATTGTGGACAATTTTAAATAGCTTTCATTCCAAAAAGTAAAAAACTACCTTTTGCATCCGTCCAAAAGAAAGAACTTCGGGATTTCTTTTTTCGTCGATCGTGACCCCTAGATCCCAAAACCAACCTTTCGTTGAAATGTTGACTTACATATATATACCATATACATACATGAGGGATTCTCCGATAATTGGGTAATTTCTGTCCCTTAGTGTTACATGCTGTTTTTTGTCATTCATATAGTTGTTTTTTAGCATAAAATGCATTTTGTAATGTATTTCTACAATTTCAAAAAGCATTTTTGCAGAAAATAACTGTAAATTTTACTGCAATATTGTTTTAAACATTCAAATTGTCACTTCTGTCCCTTGTCCCTCACTTCATGTACTGATCTTCTGGAACAATTTTAAGTGTAATGACAGACTATTTTTAACAATTTTACCACCAAAAATAAAACTCTATACTCCAAAGTACATAATAAAGTATTTTTATTGTAAATTAAAAAAAGTTTTACATTTGTTCTGAGTCAGAGAAACGCTGTCTCCTAGTTTTAATGTCGCTACTTTCCCTTTGCATAAAACATCGTAATTGACCACCAGGTCGCCAGATAAAATGTGGTGAACAGGTGCATTTAGTAGAAGGAGTTATCTTAATTGCCCAGAAAAGCACATGGCACAATTCTAAGGACTTCAACAAAAGTTACAAGCTTCAAAATGGATAGAAAGATAAGAATATGTTTATTACTTGTCACTACTGTCCCCTACTTAAACTGTCCTTGTTATTGTTTTTATTTACTTATTATTTTGTCATGGTATAACATACTTTTGCGTAGTACAAAATATCATATTGCAGTCTTACTAAGCCTAACTTACTATGTACACAGAAGCAATTTTCTTAATTTTGTCACTACTGTCCCTGTCACTTCTGTCCCCTTTCAAATTATTTACTTGAGGAATATTCAATCTCCGAAGCAGATATTAATGCCATACATGACTTGAAGACAAAGGATACAGTGATACCATCTCTTCCAAATCTATTAATCTAAATTTTACTAAAACCCTGGTTTATAAAGTAAACAACTATCTTGGGGACAGTATAGTGACACTGATTATCAAATTATTGAGTCGTTCGGAAAGTCTTTTCCGTTTGTGAAAATCAATTCGCACCGGAAAATTTTGTTCATTAATATTTAAATATTAGATATCGAAAACAATATATAATAATTAAATAACAGAATTTTCCGGTGCGAATTGCATTTCCAAAACGAAAAGAACTTTCCGAACAATCCAATAATTCGTAAAATAATTTTTACAAAAATATATAGAGCTTAAAGTTTATGCCGTAGTATTGTTTATTACTCAGTACCATATGTTGTATCTAATTATTAAAAAACAAGTTGAATATAGATTCTGCCATTGCAGAATTAAGTTTCGCCTCCGATTAAAAAAAAAAAAAATCGATACAGGTCTTTTAGAAGGGCGACCCTGTTTAGAATGCAATGAACTAACTTCATTTTTCTTGTGTTTATCAATATAATAGCAAACAGAACGACGTGAAATACCCAATTGATTAGCAATTTCTCTCTGCGACATTGGAATTGCTGAATAATAAAGATATACAATTTGATGTGCTACTTCTTCCTTGACTAGATTCATCAAAAAAGGATTTTTTTCTTTACTTTAAACGCTTTTTTATAGACTCTGAGAAAAAGGAAATGCATTTTAACAATAAAATTGTATGAATGTTTCGTTTTAACGGCCAGATTACGAAACTAGTCGTTTGGAGCTACCGTAATACTTATCCATCATGGATATGCATTGTATAATATGTGAAAATAAAATATGTGAAATCTATTTATATAATGCATTGCAATTCCAAGACAAAATTTAAACTTATATTTAAATATTCTTAATATGCATAGTAATGCTCCATTAATGAATTGCTGATGAACCCATTTCGACAAATTACGTAAAATACCAAACTACACAAGTAGTACCGGATTGAGTAAAAGAAACATCCTTATAACTCCAAAAACAATAATCATATTAACTAACAGTTTACTGCGTCAGATTAAGCGTCTCATTTCCAATTAAAACATATCTTTGAATTGAAATTTGAATAAAATACAGGGTCATGAAAAATCAAAGAATGCGGAAAACAGGATTACACATATCTCGGCAACTATTAATCCGACCGACTTCGTTCTTGATGCAAAATTTGTGTTATTTTATTGCCTTTTACGTCCATTTGTTAAAATAAAAAAATCGAAAATTTCTATATACATTTTATCAAAACGAATTTTTTGAGAGTCCGAAAAAGATAGTTCCGGATAATCGAGGTTACTGTTATTAAATAGGCTTCGTCCTATTCTTACTTACTAAGTACATACGACATTTTAAGTCTATATCTCCATTTGTTCGTGAGATAGACCGTTTACAGACCGATAGACAGAGAGACGGACGGCAATTTTTTTTTCTAAAAATATGTTTTTCGGAATTTCCAGTATCTAAAACGTCTAAATCCGTCAAAAAAATTTCGATTTTCAAAATGATTGCAAGACTTAATCTATACTGCGTATGATAGGTTAGTAAAAGTGGGTCACAATTTTTGACACGACACTTTTTAGCTTGTATGAAAAAAATAGCATCGGAGGCTAAAAAAAAAAAAAAAAACTAATTTCATTTTTACTATGACATTATTTTCACTAATTGAAGTCATCCGAAAGTAAAATGTCTATCTCAGTGTCCATAATGAAAAGAAATATTGAAATGTAATATCGTTATGAATAAAAATGCGATGTTTTAAATAGCGACGTCATTTTCTCTTCAAATGTTTTTTAAAAGTTACTGTTATTAGTAATATGAAAAAGGCGTCCGTAATAATATTGTAAATCCCATTTATCTAGTTGCTGAATGACATCATTTTCCTCATTTGAAAATTTTCTTATTTTGCTTTAGACATTAATTTTTATCATAAATTATTTTCTGTTATTATATTTACATTATTAATATTATTTCTTAGTAAATATATTTTTTTTACCTCAAATAGTGCATAATTATACGCAATCCTTTTATTGTGGTTAAATTTTACGAAAACAATTAACTTTTTTATTTTAAATGCGAGGACATGTTCACTGATGAGATCAAGCTTCTGAAAATGGAAAATAAATTTTTATTATCGAGAGAAAAGCTAAACTGAGTTGCCACCATTTGAAGAAATATCGTAAAAATTATTTAAAATTAAAAATAAAATATAAAAAATGGAAATAAATTAAAAAATAGATAAAATGGGCACAACTACAAATAAATAACTTTCTTTAAAAAAATAATTATCAAAATCGGTTGAGTACAAAATTCAGGGATGATGACACGACATTTTTAGCTTGTCTGAAAGAAATAGCATCGGAGGCTAATATTGCTTAAAATTTGAGTTTTGTTTTTCACCAAATCAATGAGTGAAATTACCCACTTATTGGAGAATCACCCATATATATATATATATATATATATATATATATATATATATATATATATATATATATATATATATATAGAGGGTGATTCTAAATTTTTTTTACAATAAAAGAGGGGTGAAAGGACACATCAAGACAAACAATATTAAATAGGAGACCAAGGGTCCCAAACGTTTTCGAAAGGAGATATACGCCATTAATGTTTAGGGACCAAAATTTCAAATAAACATAAAAAATGGAAAATTCGGTCGATTGATTTGCGGTTTTCACTAAAATTATTCTTTATGTCGGCATTTTCTTGAAATTAAATAATAAAGATAAATTTCAAAAAATGCCGATAGAGGGCACTTTAAACCTTGGATTAACGAACAACTATTTTTTGCCGGTATTTTTTCCATCACATTAAATGTTTTCGTTAGCTTAGACACAAACTTAAAATTTTGAGCTCAAAATCTGAAAGTGGGAGTGGTTAAGTAGCACAAACTGAACTGTGTTCAGAGGGTTCAAATTTCAAATGGCCCCACCAGTGGCCGAGAGGTTCTGACCTCAAACTGGTAGACGGTAGGTGCTGGGTTCGAACCCAATCGCGACCGTCGGCCTAACCGTTCGGAGTTTTCCGTGGTTTTCTTCGAACCTTGCGTAAATACGGGTTAGGTTCCCTTAGAAAGACCCCCACGGAGGGCATCCCACCCCTTAGGGCCTATATCCTATAGTGTAGATAATCGGCCGTCATACATACAACATTTACAACAAATTTCAAATGATTATAAAAAACGGAAAAATTGGTCGATTCGTTTGCGGTTTTCACTAAAACTATTTTTTATGTCCGTATTTTCTTAAAAATGAATTATAATGATCCTTTTCAAAAAATGCCGATAGAGGGCGCTTTAGACTTTGGAGTAACGAACAACTCTTTTTTGGCGTTATTTTTTGCATCTTATTAAATGCTTTCGTAAGCTTAGACTTAAACTTAAATTTTGAGCTCAAAATCTGTATAGCTGGGAGTGATTAAGTAGACAAACTGAACTGTGTTCAGAGGGTTCAAATTTCAGATGATTATAAAAAACGAAAAAATAGGTCGATTCGTTTGCGGTTTTTGCTAAAACTAATTTTTAAATGAGCATTTTCTTGAAAATAAATTTTAAAGATAAATTTCACAAAATGCCGATAGAGGGCGCCTTAGACTTTGGAGTAGCGTGCAACTATTTTTAACTGTTATTTTTTAATCTCATTAAATGCTTTCAAATGCATAAACTTAAATTTTAGGCTCAAATTCTGAATCGTTGGGAGTGTTTAAGTAGCGAAAAATTTCACTGTGTTCGAGGAGGGGGGAGGATTAAATTTCAACTCCTGAAGACACTTCAATTTGCGCTACTTAACTACACCTAATTATTGAGATTTTGAACTCAAAATTTAAGTTTAAATCTAAGCTTCCGAAAACATTTAATAAGTTTTTGCAAGCATTTAATTAGAACAAAAAAATTATGGTTAAAATTAATTGTTGGTTACTCTTAAGTTTAAGACGCCCTGTAATGGAATTTTTTGAAATTTCTCTTTAAAATTTATTTTCAAGAAGATACTGATTTAAAGAATAGTTTTATTTTAAACCGCAAACGAATCGACAGTTTTTTCGATTTTCTATAGTTATTTGAAATTTGAACACCCCCCCCCCCTTAAACACAGTTCAGTTTGTGCTACTTAACTACTCCCTACTATTCAGATTTTGAGCTCAAAATTTAAGTTTAAGTCTAAGCTTCCGAAAACATTTAATGAGGTGCAAAAAATAACGGCAAAATATAGTTCTTCGTCACTCCAAAGTCTAAAGCGCCCTATATCGACATTTTTTGAAAATTACCTTTATAATTTATTTTTAAGAAAATACCGACATAAAGAATAGTTTTAGTGAAAACCGCAAATCAATGAACCAATTTTTCCGTTTTTTTATAATCATTTGAAATTTGAACCCTCTGAACACAGTTCAGTTTGTGCTACTTAACCACTCCCATTTTCAGATTTTGAACTCAAAATTTAAGTTTCAGTCTAAGCTTACGAAAACATTTAATGAGATGCAAAAAATACCGTCAAAAAATAGTTGTTCGTTACTCCAAAGTCTAAAGCGCCCTCTATCGGCATTTTTTGAATTTTTTCTTTATAATTTAATTTCAAGAAAATGCCGGCATAAAAAATAATTTTAGTGAAAACCGCAAATCAATCGATCGATTTTCCCGTTTTTTATGTTTATTTGAAATTTTGGTCCCTAAACTTTAATGGTGGCTATCTCCTTTGGAAAACGTTTAGGACCCTTGTTCTCCTATTCTCCTATTTAATACTGTTTGTCTTGATGTGTACTATCACCATTATTTTATTGTATAAAAAATTTGGAATCACCCTGTATATATATATGTATATATATGTCTTTTGATGTGTCTAACATTCTGTTCAAAATCATATATAAAAGTTTGCATTTGTGAAACGGAACTTTTCTATAAGTATACAAAGTTAAAAAACATAAAATATTCAAAAAGAATTAAATGGCCGCCATTTCTAAACAAGATGGTGGATGAAGCTGGCCAACAAACTCGGTCGAGACATTAGTACTCCTATTATGCATATAAAAAAATTCATCCAAATTGGTTCATAAATTCGAGAGTTACAGCATGACAAAATTCAGATATATCTATATCTATATCTATTTGGATATATCTATATATAGTACATATATGTAAGTCAACATTTCAACGGAGGGTGGTTTTGGGATCTAGGGATCATGATTGATGAAAATATAGCAAAATTCACTGATGGGCGTTCCCTGGACGGCTGCAATAGGTAGGTTATTTTTTTTTTTTTTTTTTTTACTTTTTGTAATGAAAGCTACCTAAAAGTGTCCACAATTTTGGCCACCACTGTATAGCGGTACTTCGTTCTCAAGGGGTTTAGAGAAAAAATGAAAAAAAAAAAAAAATATCGGAAGATGGAGAACTGGCAGATGTCGCTATGTTGGTCATTTATTGATCCGCATCGTTAGACATTTATCGAATTATCTTAGTAGATTTTAAACTAAGGTGTAAGCCATTGGTGGATTAGCAAGTTTTTCATGCAATAATACTTTGCTTGTTTTTTCACTAAAACAAAAGCTTTTTGATATCACTAATTAATTCGTAACTATAAAATTAACTTTATAGATTATCAGATTTTAAAAGGAGTCTAAAGCGTTATGTTTTAATTAATAAAAATTATTATTAGTACTTAAAAGTTAATGAAAATGACTATACTTTTTATAAAACTGTTGTTCTTTGAAATTTTAATGAAAATGTTGTATTAATAAACAAAAGGTAACCTTTTTTGCTTTCACGATATATATGCATAAATGAATTTGCCATTAATACGAAGTTATGCAAAATCGTTGTGAATTAAAAAAATATTAAATACTAAAAAAAATTTCTCTCGAAATCAATGCTTTTTTTTTTTTTTTTTTTTAATATTCACTTTTATAAAATAATCAGTTTAAATCTGCATTTCCTATTTTGGTATATTATAGGAAAAAATAGGGGCTGGATCACTTTGCAATTCTTTTTTTTAATCTCGTTGGTTGAAAATAACACTTTAAACAGTTATGATTACATTATTTTTGCTATTTATTTATTTATTTTCTCAAAACATTTTTTGCATTCTAAAATAAAAAATGGCACAAAGCTTGAAAAAAAAAAAAAATGAAAAATAAGTTTTCATTTTCTCGAATATGTAAATTATTCACAATATTGTTCACACCATCTATGGAAGTTAAAAATAATTTTTATATTTTTATTTTAATTTACAAATAACATAAAAAAGAAGAAGATTCCTATTGTTTTTTCGTTTCTAAAGCCTAATTGCAATAATGGAGCTGTTTAGTTGCTGAAATATTATGAAAAATTACACCAAGAATGAATATATCGAAAGCTTATGGAAATTTTGAAATTTTGAGATCATATTTGACATTATCTGTTCCTGATGGATAACTGGTCTTGATTTGATCGAGCAACGTTTCATATTCTACGAGATCTTCGATATACAAATGGACAGGCAGACTTTAATTTAACACATAATAATGAATATATTGTGGAAAAGAATTCATATTTAAAGAAATCATATAGTATTTATTTCAAGATTCAGGAATTTTTAAAAAAGTTTCACTAAGAGGGAAGAAACTTGGGAGAGAGGCGGGGCTACAAGACTATTTGGAATTACATAGCATTAGAGAGTCGGAAATAACTTCTTAGACGGTATATTACTTTTAATTGCAGAGAAAATGATTTGGGGGAAGAAATATTTAAATAATACGTATATGAAAAAGTAACCTTTACCTTTTAGGTTCTCGTAACCATACTTGTTAGATTCTTATAAAAATAAAATAACTGCTGTATTGTATCCAGAAGGATTCATGTCGAAGATTTTCTGAATATTGCAATTGAACTTTATCCTTCTCATACATAGACATACGTGGCTCTTTAAAGAATAATAAGTTTCATCGTGAATAAATCTTTGTGCGTTTTTATTAATAAATAATGTTTTACCCTTTATTTTTTATTACAAAAATGTTTAAAATAAGCAACTCACACCACTAATCTGAATAAATTTTACTTTTCGATATTATCAAGTGGTTAACTACTGTACTAGATCTTAAGTTGTAATGATGTTCTAGAAATCGCTGTTCCGAAAAGGAACGCGAAGTATTTTCTAACAAATATTTCCGTGCCCACATTATTCGATGCGGGTGAAAGGCAGAGCGAGTAATTCCTCGCTTTCGTGAAGGGTAACTCGCACTCACATGTAATTTCCCTAGAAGTGAGCATTTGACTCATTTTGAGAAGTGAATCTGAGTCGACTCATTTGAGGAAGTATAATTGATTGTAAATATGATACATTTTATTTATTTATTTTTTTTTTTTCGTATCAGATGTATCCTACAGAAGAAAATTTTTGAGCCTATGTTTGAATTACTTTGATTTTAATTTTATATAAGTCTTTTGTATTAGACATTGTTGGATAAGAACTGGAACACACAAACGAGATGTCTGCATGGACCGACCGAAATTTCAAGGCCATGGCCCGGCCCGTTCAAAACAATCAGTGGCCCACGGCGGTATAAAATTTAAAAGTTCGACCCGTCCCGGTTATGCCCGAACAACAACAAAAACAATAAATAAAATAAAAGACCCAGCCCGGTATAAAATTTCCACCCGATTCTGTCTTGCCCCGAACAAGAAAATTATTAGCCTGTGTCAGCCCAGAAAAAAGTTAAAATCTCGGCCTGGGCCCGTGCCGGTCCCGCTAAATTTCTAGAAAACATCAATTTTTACTTCGATATGCTTAAAAAATTTTCCATAATTTCTATACCAGACTTTTGACCAAAAAAACCTATTTTTAGCTTTTCTTTCATATTTATAATCTTTCTTCTTAAAGAAGCGCCCGGGGATGCAATATTTACTACTATATTAATGTTTATTTGTTTGTAAATGTTCAAGTTCGCGTTAACATCTTTAATCCATATTCTGTGTATTGGAGACTTAAGAATCTGAAAAATGCTATAAAGTAAAATCTTCTAAGATGGAATTGCTTAAGAAAAAAAATATATGCATTATAGACATGTTTCATTCTTAGCAGGTTTAAATGTATTATATACGTACTCGCGTGTTATTGCATTCATTATGCATGTATCAACACATTTTTTCGTTAAAAACAATATTCCGTCATAGGCAGGTTCTTTTTCATAATTTTTTTTTTTGTATTTTAATTTTATTGTCATTAATTACGATTCAATAAAAATAATAAATTTTACAATTTAGTTGCAGAATAATGGCGATTTAAAAGTATGCACATTTTTGGCAAAAATTTTTGGCCTAAGCCAAGTTTTATTACTTTCTTCAATCTTCAATAAAAGAAAGTATTGTAATTCAATTTTTTTTTCGACTTTCGGTTTTCGACGGATTTACACGTTTCAGGGTTCAGAGATTCCAAAAAACATAATTTTAGAAAATTTCTGTCTGTCCGTGAGTCTGCGTGTGTGTATGTGTGTCTGTGTGTGTGTCCGTATGTCGTCATTCTACCATCAAAAAGTGTATGAAGTTATGCATAGAACTGGACCAAATTGTTTGTTAATGTTTTTGGCTGTGGCAAGCAGGTTCTCCGTCAGTTTTGAAATATCCCGCCGGAAGGGGGCGCTGCAATCGCAATATATGAAGTTATGCATCGAATTCAACCAAATTTTTTGTGTAAGTGTATGACTATGGTTAATTGGTCCACCCTGAATTTGAAAAAAATCCACCGGAAGGGGGCGCTACAATCGCGATGTTTGTGCCATTTTCAATATTGTGCCGATCAAAAGTATATGAAGTTATGCATCGAATTGAAGCAAATTTTTTGTGTAAGTGTATGATTATGGCCAGTTAGTCCTCCGTGAATTTGAAAAAAAACCCGTGAAGGGGATGCCGCAATCGCCATGTTTGTGCCATTTTTAATATTGTACCGATCAAAAGTGTATGAAATTATGCATCGAACTGAACCAATATTTTTGTGTAAGTGTATGGCTATGGCTAGTTGGTCCTTCGTGATAATTATGCATACGGTCTTCTTTAACGGTTTAACGGACAAAGTATTTTCATTGCTATGATTTTGAAATAAATGAATGACACCGTAATTGCGAACAAATATATTTGTAAATAAGAAAAAAATGATTGTCGCATTCGTAATAAAATAGAATTTACTAAATTAAAATTACAGCAGCTTTGTTGCATATCGGAATTAAAATTTTGTGGTTTCGTAGAGAAATTAATGTACATTAAATGGTTAAAAGCATGCTAATTGTATGTTAACCCCTTAACGGCCACATTAAATTAAGGTTTAAAAATTCAGATTGATTATTGCCACCACTCTTTTGAAAAAAAAAAAGCATCTTTTTTATGGCAATTAAAATACCAGAATAAAATCAATTTCACTATTTTATAAAACTGGTGGGGATGAAATAATTCTGAATAAAAGCTGTGAAGCTTGCAGCCCGAGAATGTCTCCGGCATGACAGTTAAATGGTTAAAAAAAATCAGAGTTTTTCGTAGAAATTGAGTTGATCAGATCGTGTCTAAATTAATTATTTTTCATACACGTTAGGACCGAGCATAAATTTTAATATTTACATGTCGTGTCAAAATAGTTTTCACTGACACCAAGTTTTATTTGGAAATTTCGCCCGTGCAAGCATTTAAATGATTTACGAGTGTCTGTAAGATTTCTACATTTATTTTATAAACTCATCATTTTATATATCGATCATTTTTTTTCAGTGTCTGGGAATTATGTATACCAGCTCGCCAGCCAGGAAAAAAACTAAATATAGAAAAAGTTATATATATATATATATATATATATATACATATATCCACAGTTACACACAACATGCCTGTTTGAGAGGAATAAAAGGGAGGGAGGGATATGACTCTAAAAGTGTTTTCCGTATCTGGTTTTAAATAAGGAACATAAAAAAAATCGATTGGCTAAACTTTAAAAAATATATATAATTTTAAAATTACCAGCTAGCATTTTTATTTATAAAATGTAATTAAAATGACAATATATACGCAAACAGAAAAATGATATTTATTTTTATCTAAAGTGCATCTATTTTAAAATAAATTCAGTGTTTTAGTATACTATTTTAAACTAGCTGACCGGCCGGCGCTGCCTGGGTCCGTGATAATCATAATGCATAAAAAAATAATAAAAAATAAAAAAATAAATAAATTTTTTTTTAAAAAATAGAGTATTGACAAAAATGAAAAAAATCGATTCTAAAAGCACAAAAACCTGGAAAATCGCCAAAAATTACTTTGAAAATCGCACTGGAAATCGCTTTAAAAATCGACGAAATTCAAAAATCGCAGAAGACAAAATTTAGTAAATCACGCTTAAAGTTAGAAACAATTTTCCCAACAAACACATAACTGGTGGGCCACTAAAAGCGTCGTTAGCGGTGGCCTAAAGTGTTTGATAACGGCCCGCTATCTTTGGCCGTAACGGCTCCGTCAAAAAACTGTCACGCCGGCCAGAATGCGGCACAAGATAATTGGAAATGAATACAAGAAGTTGCCCACAAATGTGCCATTAACGTTTTTATCAAAAATATCAGACAGCCATAAACTGGCCACAATTATTCTTTTAAAGGCCATTGAAAATAAAGGCTGGCCAGGAGATCACCCTCACCCAGCCATTTGTGTTTGTAAGAATTAATATTTAAACATGAATTCAAGATTTGTTCTATAAAAAATATTTGCTGGAAGATTATTTAAATGATAAACTGTCTTTGCATGTAAAACAAATATACTAATAATCTTTATGTACACTTTTCAAAAAAGTTATAAATTTACTTATCTTCAAAAATTTCCAAAACATATAAGTTGAAAATTAATTTATTTGTTTATTATTTAATTATATGCTTTAAAAATTTACATGTAATGCAATTAAAAATAATTTTTAAAGTATATAATTAAATAATAAACAAATAAATTCATTTTCAACTTATAAGTTTTGGAAATTTTTGAAAAATTTGAAGATAAGTAAATTTATAACTTTTTTGAAAAGTCTACCTAATAATTAATAATATATTGTTTTTTATGCAAAAACACTTTATAATTTAAACAATCTTCGAACAAACATTTTTTATGGAACAAATTTTGAATTTATGCTAGTGATGCATGTAATAAATTAAACGCTTTATGTTTTTTTTTTTTATTTTCATTGGTTTTTAGACTTAAGAGGCTACTTCAGCCAAGCGAAAAGACCCAATAAATAATGCCGATCCTACAGAAGGAATTTATAAAGATATCTCGGGGGCATTCCAATACTTTTAAATTATTTATTTATTTTATTTTGTTTATTATCTTTTGCATTAGATTGCTGAGATCGATTCGTAGGCAATTTTTTTATTTTTCGATTTTTACTGTAGATTTTTTATGAGGATGCTTTCACTTTCGTAACCGGTTTCGAAAGTAAAAACATCCTCATTAAAATATCCGCAAACAAAATAGAAAAAGTAAAAAACGGCCTTTGTACAGATTAATTTCAGCTATCCAATAGGAAAAATATCGTTTCAAAATATTAAAATGTAACAGAGATATCTTTATTGATTTCTTCTATAGGATTAATATTACCGAACGAATCGTTTTGCTTGACTGAAGTAGCCTGTTAATGGCTGTCACCAATATATTATGTTTATTCGTTAAAGAATTATTATGAAACCTGTCGAATATTTTTTGCATCATTTTAATATACAAAAGAATTTTCATTTACATTTTATTCGAATAATTTAATATTCATATTAGCTGAGAATTATTTACAGCAATTGAAAATGTATCAAAATTTTGAATGATCTGACAATTTTATTTAATTGTTTAATGAATGAAATATTTTCGATGAAAAATTGTTAATTTTCTTCGCTCGAAAAAAAAAAAAAAAAAAAAAAAAAAAAAAAAAAAAACATTATTCACAGTCATGTTATTTACAACGTTAAAGAAGCTATTTTAAGAAATTAAAATGAAACCGATAGCTATTTTATCTAAAATAATTCAACCAACCTCTACAAAAAAGAATTTTTTTAAGTTAACCCGTTCGCGACGGCGCGCGCGCGCATTTCAAAATGCGCATCTGAGGACGGAGCGGGGAAATTCGATTTCCTCTTCAGGGCCGAAGGATTTTGTGAAGCTAAGCCTAACTCTTGTAATGTGTTCTTTAAAAAATTATAAAAAATTCATTTTTCCATGTAACCTTTTGAAATAAATATGCATGGAATTAGTCGTCATTATGTATATTCACACAAAAATTGAGTTACTTTCTCCGATATTTTAATATAAAAATTGCTTTTTAAACGTATGTATTACCTATTTTAGCTACTTTTGTAGGTTGCAAAATTATCACAATATGATCAATAAGAACCAATAATCAATTTGAAACAATATGATCTCAAAATACCTACGTAACTTTAATATAGCAACATTTGAAACATTTTCCTCAAATAAAAAATAATTTTGATAAAACAAACAGTTTTGCTTCTAAATAATTTGCAATGCATTCCTTAAACAAAATAAGCGTTTTAAAGAATCCGATTTATTAACAAATAAGAATAATTAATGGAACATGCAAGCACCTTCTGCATGTTAGTTTTTATTACTTATTATATCAACATACAGGCAAAATAAATTTTAAATGTTTCCTTAAAAATATTAGAGAATTCAAAAATTACTATATTCAATCATAAAATATTTATTTAATAAAAAGTATTGGATAATAGTAAGTAAAAAGTGAATAAAAATAAACTTTAAAATAAAATATGCATTTCTATAAAGTTGTTAAATATAAGGATAAATATAGTAATATATGTTAAAACAAAATATCAAATAAAGATTATTTGATAATAAGGATTAAACTTAAATGCTGAATTAAAATACATTAATCAAAGAATTGTTGATGTTAAAATATCTTTATTTATATCTTATGTATTAAAAATTATTAAAAATTATAAATAAACTTATGAAATTAAAAAGTATTGAATAATAATTAATAATAATACATGAAACTAAATAGCAATTTTAAATTTACTGATAAAAAATGCCATTAATGTTAAAAGTATTTTTGGAATTGAAAATATATTTATAATCAAGCATCAAATAATACATCGAATAAATCTATTAATTTATAATATCTAAAACTTAATATTAAATCGAAATATGCATGCTAATGTACGCGCTTATTCATCAAAATATTCAGAATTTAATGATTGTGTTGGAAACTCTAAAAAATTTTGCTTTCTTAAAATTCCCCCTTTTTTTTTTTTTTTTTTTTTTTTTTGACATTTTAGTGAGTTTGAGAAGCGCGATACTTAAATAGAGATAATTCAATTTAAAATGAGTTAACTTGAAACGATGCATAATATTCTAAAAAGTTAAAAAAAAATAAAAAAATATGGATTTTTTTTTTTTTTTATTCCATAGGATGTATAATAGATAAAAAATAGGATGGAATGTATTCTTCTCTAATATAAAGTCAAATACGATTACAATAAACATTTTATACGTTATATTCTTTATAGTAAAATGTTCCAGACTGTCGGCACGAATACTTGTCGCACGTCCCGAAAGGGTTAACCGCAAATTTTTCCTTCTGAAGTTCAGTAGCATTATTTCTAATAAAGAAAAATAAAGTTTTACTAGACGCGTAAAAAGATTTATGAAACACAAAGAGGTGATGGAAAAATAATCTTTTTCCCATTGTAGTATTTCCATAAAAAAATAAATTCGCGTGGAAAAAAAAAAAAAAAAAAGTTTTCATTAGCTTTCCTAGTTTGAAGGAGAAGTCTTCTTCCTTAATATACATTCAAATAGAATTAGGATAAATTTTTTATATGCTAAACTGTGAAACACAAAACGTTCCGTTTGATCGGCATGAATGGTAGTCTCGCGGGATGTGAGTACAAACAGCGCCGGCATGAATGGTAGTCTTGCGGGATCTGAGTACAATCGGTGCCGGCATATATAGTGGTCGTTCGTCCCCAAGGGGTTAAAGAAACATCTATTAAATGGTATTTTGCACAATTTTATACAAGACACATGAAATCGCTCTTTCTCACTTTTAATATATGAAAAGAAAAATAAATTTTACCTTTAAGAATCAGTGTAAAATTTATATAAATTAAACTATTTTATTTTTTTCAATATTTTTAATGACTTGCACGGTACAAACAACAATTGTTATATGAAAATATGATTAACTTCAAAACTTTTAAAAAAATCTTAAATGTATATAATTTTAAATTAGCTGCTTTTCCTAATTTATACAAAACTTTAAAATAATGAATAAGCAATGAATAGCGGAGTATAAAGTAAATATTAGTTTATATTTGTTAAAATACAAGTGCATTTTTAAAAACGTATGATGTCTTAAAAATGAATATGTTTCCTATATCTTTCTATTAGGTTTCCGAAATCAAACAAGCGTAATGTCGATGCAAAAAACTCAAGAGGTTATAACAGGGTTCGTACAACTGTACCACTAAAATTTTACAGTTTTTTCAATGTATTTTATCGAAGAAAAATAATGCAAAAATTGCGACTGGAGGAGGTGTTTGTGAATTATGTTTCTTAAAAATTAAATACAAATTTTCTTATCATTAATAGTGGTGCCAGAGTCCTTACAAAATATAAGGAGTGTGCGAACCCTGTTATAATGAATTATAAATTAATAATTCTTTAATGAATATGCATAATAAAACATACTTATATTCTGGTAGCATTCGTTAACACGCTATCTCTCCCTGATGTGACTTCTATAATTGAAATGATCTGCTTATCAGCACAGAGAAGAAAAATTCTTGAAAAATCCCCCCCCCCCGTACTTGTTGACCTTGAAGGAGAGCATGTATTATACTAAGGCCCAAACAGATCTGACCACTTTTTGCGGTTACTCGTCGGATCGTTTATTGTGGCGACACATTCTATATTTCCAGTATGACTATTAAAATATATCCATGCAATGCTATCCGCGTTTGCAGATGAAAATAAATCAAAATACATTCTTTCTTTTTTTTCTGATAACATCATTTTTTAAATTTTAGAAAGATCTTTCCTAGAAAAAAAATGTGGAACTAATTGTATTTTTAAGCCAATTTTAGAGATACAGAAATCGACATTTTTGGAAATATGTTATGCATGCACGACTAAAAATGATTTTATGCATGTATGCGTAAGTTTTGCATGACTGAGTAATGGGGAGGAGGGATGGAAATGGACTGCTTTAGGCTTAATCTAAAAGCTTTTTTCTGTTTTAAAATTTGTTATAAATTATTTTACTATATTTTAAATATTTATTCATTTTTTTCCAACTCTTTTTTATGAATAATGAATGTAAAAATGTGCCGGTGAAGAAAAAACTTGGAATTCTGTATACATTTTGAGGACAATTTCTATTTCTTATAAAAATATTTTCAAATTAAATAAAATATGTCATCTATTTTATTGTTTTAAATATAAATGTCGTAAATTATGCATATGCTTATTAAACCCAGATTTAAAATAATTTTTGAAAGAAATAAAGACCAAAAATAGATACATTTTCTCTCTTAAAATAAAAATGCTGGTCAGTTTACATTAGCCCTCTGCTTTCTAGATGTTGGAGGGCCATTACTTTTTTGCCCGAAACCGACCATTAAGAGTTCACCGGCAAAGTAAATGCAAAAGTTCTGTCATTGCCGAGCCGTTAACGGCTCGGCGATAGCTGCCGCAACTAGCGGCGGCTCACTCGTGGTACAGCATTGTTTTTTTACAAATGGCCTTAACACTTTTTGGCCGCGACGAAACCAGCTTACGGCCTTAAGTCAAGTGTTTGTGGGGTTCCTTTTATCAATATCAAAAATTAGCCACAAAATGCGAAAAAAACTAAAAATCAAATTAAAAAATTCGTTAAAAATTCAAAAATCGTTCGCTCGAATTCCGTATAAGATTTATTGAAAAAATAACTAAAATTACTATGTCGGGTTAAAATAATAAAACGTATTCCTTTCATTAATGTGGAAAATCGCCTCGAAACCTAAAAAGAACGTTAAAAATCGACTAAAAATTTAAATTAAAATACTAATCAAAATTTCGAAAATCGGACTTCGAAGTGCAAAACTTCATATACAGAAGTACTTCTCTCCAAATTCTGTAACTGTAAAAACAGCGGTCTCTTTAGATCAGCGCTAATATGCTAACAAACGTCTGCCTTTATTATTCTTGATTTCTGTAAATATTCTAGATCCTTCGTTGCTGATTCATTAATTTTATGTTTTTCGGCTTTTTTCCATGCAATTTAAAAATAGATAAGACTTATAGAGATATAAAAATCCTTATAATATTGACAAAAATGAAAAAAAAATCGATTCTAAAAGCACAAAAACTCGAAAAATTGTTAAAAATTACTTCAAAAACAACACTGAAAATTGCAATAAACATCGATGGAATTCAAAAATCGTAGCAATCAAAATTTAGTAAATTAGGTTAAAAGTTTGAAACATCTTTTTTATTTTTATCAATGTTAAAAAATAGTCGCAAAATGTAAAAAAAAAAAAATACTAAAAATCACATTGAAAAATTTGCTTAAATTTCAAAAATCGCAGTACGAATTCCGAATAAACCTTATTCATAACTTAAAATAGAACAAAATTTACTATGTTGGGTTAAAAGAATGAAACCGTATTTCTTTCACTATTGTGAAAAAATCGTCTCAAAACATAAAAAAAACTAAGTATCGACTAATAAATAAAAAATAAAAAATCTAATAAAAAAATTGAAAACTGGGTTACGAGCTGCAAAACTTTATATATAGAGGTACCTTGATTCAAAATTTTGTTACTCTACGTGCAGCGGTCTCTTCAGAACAGCGCTGACGTACTCAAAACCTTCTCTTTTAACCCATTCGTGCCCAGCATCTTTTGCGTAAATTTTATTTGGTTGCTATTTTTTAGAAGATTTAAGTTTAGTTCATTAATCACGAAAATGCATCATTTAAATAAAATAATTATTGCTTTTCTTTTTACTGGTGTCAAAAACTGTGCTGAAAGCACCTTTTGAAGAGTCCCTAAAAAGGGACGATAGGCATTAATGGGTTAATTATTATAGATTACTGCGGATATTCTAAATAATTTCTTAATTGCTAATTCATTAAATTTATGTTTTTCGGCTTAAAAATTTAACGGCAGAATTTAACATGCAAAGGTATTTTTCTTCCCAATCTTTTAACTCTAGGTTCAGTGGATTCTTTAGAACAGCGCTACTCTCTCACAAACACTAGGAGACTCACAAACTGCTCTCTTTATTATTATAGAAAACCTGCTACAAAATATAATTTTATTTCTAATTCTATAGTTTTTTCTGCATTGTATGAGATAAAAAAGTAAATAAAAATGTTCCTCGAACTAATCCTACTTTTTTTTTTTTTTTTGCTGAAAATTACAAAGATAATATCTATTTTGTTTCATCGTCTTTCTAATATACAGCGTTCAGCACAAGCATATCGTAAACTCAATTAATCTTTAAAGAAATATCCTTTTACTCGTCTCTTTTTCACAATCCCGCCCTCTCCTTTCATTCACACCGTTGCCTTCCAAATCATACAAGCACTGTATATCAACACTGCTTTTTCTTTACCAAAAATCTCCAGTATGAAACCAAGACCATTCTTTTTTACTAAACAACCCAGAGCGGATTCGAAAAGTTGAAATTTGATACTGAGTCCAGGGATGAGATTTCCGCTTTTTTGCACACCAGTATAATCTTAGGGAAAATGTTTGTCTCTCAAATCGCAAAATTGTTCCGATTAATTAATATAGCATTTTCTTTAAAATTTTACTGGTGTTCAAAAAAGCGGAAATCTCATCCCTAACTGAGTCAAAAGAGTGGTTTTCTAGGAGTCGATCAATCGAAGAGTCGAAAATCCGCTTTTCAACTCTCGACTCTCCAAGTCAAACAGCAAGTGGAAATCTTTGAAACATTCTTTGAATGAGTCGACTTGCACACGTCTAGTTTTCGACTCCAAACCCCAAACTGACTTGAAATTAAAGTTCGATTCTTTTGATTTGAGGCAGCTTACAAGCACAGGGACGATGGTTCAATTCTCTTGGAAGGAGTCGAGATTTAGAGTCGACTGTTCGATTCTTCGGCCAACTCTAAATTTCATTCGTTCAAAGGAAAAACAGCGGTCTGTGGAGGAAAATAAAAGTTTGTGAGAAATTTCGAGGTTTTTGTGATTTTTCTCCCTCAGCTTTTGTTTCAGCAGATTTTCCTCCGAAATAAGCCGCTTAACATTTCTACTATTGTGCATAATTCTTAACTTTGCATAGTTTAGAGAATATACTATATTGGATGGTCAGTGTCGCAGCAGGACGAGAAATCTAAACGGAACAGATGAATTACAAGGCCGAGTGTTTTTAACTTTAGGAGGATCAGGGCCGTAGCTAAGGGGGCGCTATGGGCGGCTCAGCCCTCCCTAAAATATTTTGAGCCCCCCCTGGAAAAAGTTCCAAGGTCACTAAATGTTCTGAAAATTCAAATGAAATTCTGTTCAAAAATCTAATTTAGTTTTGAGACCTTTTCACAGTTTTGCAGAGTTACTAAATTGTATCTAAAATACGTGATTCAACACTCCCTCATCCTATTGGTACATATGAAGCTAAAAGGAGTTTAATTTTGCACCAGTTATACACTCAAAATTTTCATCATCCTATACTTTTCTTAGCATAAAATGAAGTTATTACAACAGTTTAATGAGAAACATAGTACCTACAATCTGAATATGCACTAATTTATCTTTCTGCATTAGAGAGAGAACAAAAAAAATATGAGCCCCCCCCCCTACATTCCCTTGAGCCCCCTATATTCCCCTGAGGCCCCCCTATCGTACACTTCTAGCTACGGCCCTGAGGAGGATACAATATATCTATTGTATCCTCCTAAATGTTTACTACTACTTGCTGCAAGGCACTTTATCCTCAAATATTCCTTGATTTTCAAATATTTTTATTCCTTGAGGAGTGGTGGGATATGTTTTATCCCACTTAATTTAAACGAGATTCTCTCAAGAAACTTTTAACGAAAATTTTTATTTTTAACTTTGACGGCAAAATGATGAAAAATTGCCTTTCTTATTTTAAAATAAAATACTGCAAGGCACCTTATCCTCAAACCTGTTTTTAGGTGCGTTCGTAATTATGTAAATACGTAGCACCTATTGTTGTCGCTCAGTCCGTCCGTCTGTCTGTCCGTCTGTCCGTCTGTCTGTCCGTCTGTCCGCATATAACAACGCAAAAACTACCCAACCGAATCGTTTGAAATTTAAAATACATAATTATTACATAATTTTGTCGAGTCATTTCAAATTCTATGAAAATCGGATGGATAGATCAATTACAGGGACATTCAAAAGGATTCCGTTACATTACAGTCAATAGGGAAAACAGTTTTAAATGCATTTTAATCGTTTGAAATTTAAAACATATAATTATTGCGTAATTTTGTCGAGTCATTTCAAATGTTATGAAAATCGGATGCATAGATCAATTACAGGGACAATCAAAGGGATTCCGTTACATTACGGTCAAGGGGGAAAAAGTTTCAAATGCATTTTAATGATGTTACATTCATTCGAACATAATAGAATCGGCCTGAATCTATGAAATATATACTATAATATGCATTCTGTACAATCTTTGATGCAAAGAATTTTTATTATTAAATTACAGGGCCACACAAAAGTGTTCCGCTATATAATGCTATACGGGGAAACACGGTTTGGTACGTGTTTTAATTATATTCAACTATTTCACATTTTATGAATAAGATATACGTTGCTGAGGTGTAATAAAAATTACTTCCTGCATATTTACAGAAACGTAAAGATTTCGACTACTATACTGTATCCTGAGTACGCTCTACTATATCAGCAAGATCTGAATATTTTTAAAACTTCGTCATCGTACGAACGCACCTCATTTGCGACGTTCACGTGCAATTTCCAACTTGTTTTTTTTACCCCTTGAAGAGCGGTGGGATGTATTTTATCCCACCTAGTTTAAACCGGATTCTCTCCAGAAACTTTCATTTTAACTTTGGCGACAACATGATAATTAGTTGCCCTTTTTTAATTTAAAACAAAGTTTTTCGATTTTTCTGGTGAAAATTCATTATTATAGAGACATTATTGCTTGCCTTTTAAGGGGTTAAATGTAACATTTTACAAAGGACAGATGTAAAAAAGCAAACATAAAAGTTTTTTCTTTGTTACACTGAATCCATTTTTCTGAAAAAGTCAAAATTTCCTGATTTAGTGGATTTTTTTTAATCCCCTTCAGTCCTTATGTCGCCTGGAGGCGTCACTAAAAACAACTTTTAAATTAATTTAACTGCTTCTAAAATTGTTAAAATTACATTTAGACTTTTTTAGTAGATGTGTTCATAATAGAAGCATCGACTGACTGCATCTTTTGAGAAGTTTTATAATAGTTATTAGACTATTCTTTGGAGTATAACGAGCAATTTGTAAATAAAACAAAAAGAAATTTACTATATATATTTTATGGTGTGAATTTTGATTATCGAACAATGCTATATTTTGAATGCATTTTACAGTGGACGTTAGAGGGATAAAGTAATACTTTAAATTGTGTAAGTTTAAATTAAAAATAGCTAAATTTTCTCTTAAAAGGAATCTCATTTTAGAAAATGCCTTTCTTAAATACCGTTAATTTAAATTATTTTACTGTCAGTAAAGAAATATATTCTCATTCTGCCAGCTGCAAAACCATTTAGTATGAAAATGTTTAAAATAAAATTTTAAGACCGCTTTAGGATATTAATTTTCAGAGGTAAATATTTCTGAAATAAAGCATCTACGTACCGATTTTATTAAGACCTTTTATCATAAATGTTTCAACTCTAATAATATTGGAGCTTTTAACGGTCAATTAACTTTTAAACTGAGCTCATTCCATCAAATTTATATCCATAATGTCTAGTTTCATGAACTTCGTATTTAGAAAAGAAGTTATTTACTGTTTGTGAAATACGAAGTTTCTAAAGAGATATTTTTTAGTAAATACTTAATTTTTCTTTTAAAATTATAATGGTACATTAATTAAGGTGGCAAAATTTATGTAAATTATTTAAAATTTCTAAGAATGAAAATACATTTTCTCTTACACTTTTTCTGTTTTTAGTTGCATTTTAAGTTTTATTTATTCACATTATTTTAAGAAAGAAGTGATAACAGTAAAGTGAAAAATACACTAGCGATAATTAATAATTAAAATAATAGGCTTGGTAAAAATCCCCATAAAATAAGAAACAAAAAAGGATACGTTTCGAACTAAAACAATAACAACACATCATCAGCTGAAGCATACACGCGTACGTAAAAGGACAATGTCATAGATGAGCTGAAAGAAAGATGGTGAAGATTACAAACAAAGTTCGATAGGTGGCGTTAGTTAAAAGAGCAAGGCGAAAGAAAAAATTATGCCAAAATAATAAAAGAGAAAAGAGGGGGTAGTGGAAAAATAGTAGTAATAATAATAATAATAAAATGAAATAAAAATAAAGAAAGAAAGTATAATAAATAAAAAAAATAAATAAATAAAAATTTCATTACACACACACACATACACACATATATATATAATATTTTTTCATTTCATTTTTATTTATTTATTTATTCTTCTTTATTTATTTCTTTTATTTGAATCCATTTACTTGAAATAATTTTATTTTTATCAGAGTTATCAATTAAAATTAGTATTATATATTATTCCAAATAAAATTAGGTTCGTTGATTTCTTAATCGAAATATTTTATGAAATGTCGGTTTGCTTCATGGCTAGGCCTTTTTTAATAAGCTTACTAAAGAGCTAATAAATACGACTCGTGTGATATCCTTGCATGTTTCTCTTTATCTCAGAGATCTTTTGATAGTTTTTTGGAGAAAAAGAAATATAAATTTAGAAAATAATACACGGTTCGTGTAGATCTCGTTATTTTCCTAGTAAAATATCGGAATTTTTTTTCTTTTCTTTTTTACTTTCTTAAAAAAAAAAAAAAAAAAAAAAAAAAGTTTAGACACGCGAAAATTCTCGAAAGAAATTTCGTAAATTGTTCTTTGTTTAAGAGCATATTTTCTAAAATTTATTTGTTCAGCTGTTATTTAAAATAAAATTATGTCAAAATTGTAATCTGGAGAACAGTTTGGGCATTTGTATGATTTGGCGAAATTGGTCGACTGGATAACCCAGTAGTACCATTAGTAATCAATAAAAGAAACATGCATTATTTTCGTTTTTTCTTTTTTTTTTTTTCTCCTCTGTACCAAGCGACGATTAGTGACTAACAACAATGCATATCACGTCTTTCTTTGCTTTGTAACTACAAGGCTCTCACTAGTAATTTTTTTTTAAACAAACATATTTCATAAAAAAAAAAAAAAAAAAAAAAAAAAAAAAAAAAAAAATCGAGGTAGGTTTTTAAAACAATCGCAAGAAAAATAAACGTTCTGTATAACTAGCTACGAAATTTATAAACGAAATTTTTCTTAAAAAAAAAAAAAAATGGTGTTAAGGCAAGCGGACCGAATGAAAAGCCTGCAATTAGAAAAAAAGCAATAGAAAATGCGATTCCATTCCGATTTACTGAAGAAGTATAAACAAGATTGAAGCGTAAGATTATTAAAAAAAAAAAGCACAGTTACAATGAAAAGAATTAAATTTTGAAAAGTTTGCTACTCCCAAGGTTTTTATGACACTTTATGACATTATTTTAGACTGATCTGTATGACAAAGCCGTACGCCCTCCTGTACCAATACCTTTTTTAAAACATCATTTAAAAATACTTTTACATGATCAATGGCAGACTTTTTTGGGAAAATTCGGACAAAGGAAGAGATACTTATGTGCTATTAAACAAAGTTGATGATTTATTTCTGTATGATTCCCAGGTGATAAAATATTTTCTTTCCTCTCATGGAGCATTTCCACAGTATCTGTTAAAAAAAAAAAAAAAAAAAAAAAAAAAAAAAAAAAAAAACGCTTGAATAACAGGTGCAACTGTGTTAGTCTAGGAAGCATACAACATCATTGGTTTGGATACTATATGTTAATGCCTTGTACCTTTAATTCCAATAGGAACTGTAAACAGAGATGGAACATTCAAAATGTTCTCCTCATCCCTAAAAGTTATAGAAATTTGAGTACTATATGCATTGCACTTAATGGAGAATATTCATTTACTAGATGTAATTTTTTACAATTTTACATGTGCAATTTTTTTATTCTGATGATACTGTAAATATTTATTAGTAATTTACTACAAATAATTTGTATGTCTTTGATACTGTTTAAGAATTGAGCTCAACATTTTGCTTTATATATTAACACACTATTATTATATATATTTATATTTTTATTATAATGATAAAAGTTTCATCAATTGTTTAGCAACATAATTATGAATTACTGATGTAAGTACATCTGACTGTGTTTTACTTTCTGCTTGTTGTTTTGGCTGCTTTCTTTGTCTGCAGCATTGGTGATTGTAGCGGAGATTTTCAACCTAAGCGTTACAATTCTATACCAATTTTTTAGTTGGTACTCTATTCGGGTGATCAAATACGTTAACTAAGCTTTTTCTTATTTTGAAATAAACCAGTTTTTGAATTTTGGTGTCTTTCATTCATTTCTGCATTTAACGAATAAAAGTATCCTGCTCCTGAAAGGGTTATTTGTATTTTAAGTATAAAAAATTTTATACAATAAATAAGTGTTTTACTTTTCTTCATAAGGACATTTATTTTATTTTTGACTATGCATTATCACAATTTCTTATTTTCCCTTTTTTATTTCTAATAATTAACACAACAAACGTTGTTTCTTTATACAATTTTTTCAGATACAGATCTAATAGCCAATTAAAATTTATTTTCTATGTAAAATCGTAATACATATTTAGAAAAATATTATTGAAAAAAATTAATTTATTTCTGATAAAATAAATCCAAATAGAAGTATATTCTGAAGAATGTAATTTAAATAAAAATATACATTTTAAAAATTTCGACTCCTTTATCTTGTTATGAAAACATTTTGAGTATAATAAAAACATGTTGAGTTAGTGACTCAGAATTTTTTTTATTTTCAGGATTCGTACCCTTCAAGGACCTTTTACCAGAATCATCGTACATAACCATTCCTAATAGTATATTGTACATAACCAGTTTCATATCGAATAGCCATTTATATCGAATAGCCATATTTATCGAATAGCCATAGCATGCATGGTCACATCACATCTGTGACCAAAATGCCACCACTCAGTGATGTCACATTGTGACTGAGATGTGACTTTCTTAAAAATATTTAGAAAATTACAAAATATTCTTCAAAATATGTTATTTACTTTAAAAACATGTTTCTGGCAATTTAAATATCGTCGCTTTTGACACAGTTTCGTCACAATGTTAAGGTCGAAGTAGTCACAAATGACACATTTTTCACAAAGTGGTCACAATGTGACGTCACAAAAAAGCTCTAAAACGGCCTTAACGACTTCACATTTTAGTCATTGTGACTTCACATCGACGCCACGTGACGTCACGTCGACGATCGATGGTCACAAAGTCACAATGTGACTTCACAGCGACCTTGCAGTGTCGTCACCATGCCTTACGGGTAATTTACTTTCAATCGAAATTTCCATTTATGTTTAGAAAAATATTAACTTAAAAAATATTTCTCTTAAAATAAATCTACATAGAAGCATATTATGAAGAATATAATTCAAACAAAAATAGAAATTTTAAAAATTTCGACTTATTTATATTATTATGAAAACATTTTGAGTTAGAAATTCAGTATTTTTTTTAATATATTTTCTGGTGTAATACGATTCAAGTACCTTGAAGCACGTTTTACAAGAATTATCGTACATAACCATATCTAATAGTATATCGTATTTAGCCAATTCCATATCTTATAACCACTTATTTACTTTCTGTACAATCCAATACATATTTTTAAAAAAATATCAACGAAAAAAATTTAATTTATTTCTCATAAAATAAATCTATATACAAGCATATTCTTAAGAATATAATTCAAATAAATACATAAATTTTAATAATTTTGATTCATTTATGTTATTATGAAAAAATTTTCAGTTTAATGAAAACTTTGGAGCTTAGAGACTGTAATTTTTCGGTCTATTTTTAAAAGTCCATAACCCCTCGGGGACGAGCGACACGTATACCTGCCACAAAAAGACTTAAGAATCCTTGTTTATTCTCACCGGTAAAATTATACTGTGAAATTTGCCTTGTTCAATCGAATCATATTCTCGATTCAATAAAACACAAATTACTATTTTTAAAAACTGGTGACAAAACATTAAAAATTTCTTAAAAGGCTCTCGTCACGAAAGGGTAAATCTTCAAGAACTTTCGAGCATCTTTTACCGGAATTATCGTGAATAGTCAATTCCATATCTAATATTCACATTTATAATTTACTTTCCACAAAAAAATCCAATATATATTTAGGAAATATTAAAGGAAAAAAATAATTTATTTCTCATAAAATAAATCTATATACAAGCATGTTCTGCAGAATATAATTCAAATAAAAATACTAATTATGAAAATTTCGACTCATTTATGTTATTATGAAAGCATTTTGAGTTAGAGACTCAGCAATTTTTCTGTTTTCAGGGTTCGTACTCTTCAAAGACTTTTACTCACCTTGAATACACTCGTTGAATATTATTCGCCTTGTTTAATGAAAGAAAAAGTAATTTTACAAATTACACAGACTATATGGAAAATGACATTTTCAAAACTTCAAATTTTAAAGACTTCTAAATAAATTCTATATTTAAATTAATGATTAATACTACAATGATAAACATCATTTTTAGGATGATTATAACGAGTCTTATATTAAGTACGCCGTACATTAAACATTAACATTTCTAGACCAACGATAAAAAACAGTAAATTAAAGATAGAAAACCTTAACTGTTTAAAATGTGAATTTTTATTTGATGGAGTTATTCAGACTGACTTCTGAACGCCTGATATTACGTACGACATGGATTAAACGTTAATATTCCTGTACCCATAACAATCAAATTTTAAATGAAATTTCAGTTTTACAATTTTCGGAACTGCAAATTTTTCAACTTCAAAATATCGCACATTTTAAATTTTTACACCGTTGCCCTGATAAAAAATGCACTTTTTAATGAAATTTTTGAAATCTCTATCACAATTTGTTGATAAATTATTATTTTTTTAAAAGGTTTAATTACTCTTTTTGTCATTGTGGCAACAGAAGTATTCCATTTTTGGACATTAAACTTGGAGCAATCAGAAAACGAATAAAATAAAATACAGAAGTATTCCATTTTTGAACATTAAACTTGGACCAATCGGGAAACGAATAAAATAAACCAATTTTATTGTGAAATTCAACCAATAAAAAGATTTATCTATGCTTTAGATTTCTCAATTATCTACCGAGAACAAGAACTATTTTTTCCAAATAGTTAAAAACTTCCTTCAGGTATATCTCTCAGTACTTTACAAAATTTCTGATACTAAAACAGCAAAAAACCCCCATGGATTTTTTAACCCTTTCCGGCACGGGCAAAATCTGTTGTAAAATGAGAAATATAGACTGACACCGGAATTCACAAGCGAACACTTTCGATATTTTGAAACCCCTAATTTAAGTTTTTGCTCTAAAAGAAAAATTTTACTAAAATATTATTGGTGTCATTTGCAACTTTGGAATTAAAATTAGGTATCCCAGACCGGGCACAGTGTGCCGGAAAGGGTTAAATACGCACGAACGCTGACTTTGTATTTCAAACATCTTTTCTTTTATTTCTCTTGATCGATAAGTTCATTTCTTGAACACAATCTTTTTGCGGAAACATATAAACTGATTTAATCAAAAAGATTATGTAGTTTAGTAAAACGAAGATTGCCTCTAAAAATGTGAAATATTTAAATGTAGTAAGTAATGGAGCGAGCAACTTCCGCTCTCACTGGGGTATGTAGGTGAAAATACAGGGATGACATTTCCGCATTTTGCACACAAGAATTTCGTTAGGGAAAATACTATTCTTTGAAATCGCAACAGTGATGATAACCTCGTCAACCAGATTTTCCCTCTAAATTTTACAAATCTGTCTCATTTCCCCCACTTAATTAAATTTCCGGTACTGCCGTCTGCCGAGAAAAGTTGTAACTAAATTTTTCGCTACATATTACCCCCCGCCCTTCATTTTAAACTTTTGAAAATTTAAAAAATAGCGCAATCTTCAAAGGAAGTATATAGTCAAACTAAAACACTAGTGACTTTAACAAGATTTTTCTTATTTCATTAAAAAATAATGTATGTGCTCAAGGATTAACCCATTAGTGCTTAGCGTCCCATTTTTGGGACAGTTAAAAAAAAAAAATTCAAATTAGCTCATTTCACACCAGTGAAAAAAAAGGATAAATAAATACTTTCTTTCTGGAGACAAAGTCCTCGATAAATTAAGATAAAAGTTATTCTTGCTTTAAAAGTGGTGGGAAAATGCAAACTTTGAATTTTAACGAAGAAAAAAATTCAGGCACTAATGGGTTAATATGCAGAAAAAATAGAAGCAATATGGTTTATTTAAACTAAGTATATTTTTTCGATGATTAATAATGAACTGAAATGTTTTATGTTTAAACAATTTAAATATATATGCATGAAAAATATGAAAAATCAAAAAGCGAGTTCCTGTATTATTGTGTCAGCTTATACAGAAGAAAAAATCACACTTATCTGTAAAAAGCTTTAGGATTCAATTAACAGTTCTGTTATTTTAGAGAAAGCGTGTCCCATTTCTCAACATAATGTTTTCAAAATGTCACATATTTTGTATTTTTTACACAGAAAAGGATGTTTCTTTCTTTGAGTGTTCGTCTTTGAGCAGCGAAAAGCAATTTTTCAATGCATGTTGTAGCAGCATAGGTAATGCAAAAACCTTCTTTTTCTAATTAATTTTAGTTCTTTTATGGTATAACAGATTCTACAATTTTCCCAGTTAAGTAGATACAGAATAATAAAGGAAATACTTCTATGGTTGGTCCCCTGTTCTTTAAAATTATAGCTGAGGAAGAAAATTCTCAAAAAAGTCAAAATTTCCCACGAAACTACAAAAATTCCCTTTTTTACACAGAGCTCTGTTTTTCCCTCAAATGAGGGAAATTTGCTACAAGTTACCATCAGTGAATCGCAAGAATGTTCCGAGTTCCGACTAAATTAAATAATATTTTCTGTTACAAAATATTGGAGTAAAATCCCGCGGGATATCTCATTCTTAAAATATTAAGATAAACCTTATTAAAAAATAAATATCTGAAACCACTAATCTTATAGGATATTTGAATTATAAATTTTTATGATCAGAAATTTTTATCGTAAATGTATAGCAAATGAAAAAAATCTAGGAATCGTTAATCACTTTGGGGGTTAACGAAGAGGAATTAAGTTTAGGCGATTTGTTTCTGAGGTCAACCTCCATTTTTATGCATGGGATCTTAATTCGCGCTATAAAATTAAACGCAGTAGTTTTTTTATTGTACGTAATGACGGAAATTTTATGAATACACAAAGTAAACATTCATCTTTCAAGCTTCCCGGTTTTAATTTGAAATTCCGAACTAAAAATTTAGACCAAACTAGCAATCTTTTTTGTATTATACCTTTATTTTCTACTTGATCGTCCCGAAATTTCTGCTTTCAACTTTTACAATTTACGGTTGGTGTTTTTAAAATTAACAACTTCCATACCTATCATGACTTGCGAATTAAATAGGATGACTAAAGCTAGAAATTACTAATTTGCGTCAAAAGAGATTCTGCTTATAGAAAAAATTGAGGCAGAAGAAATTGTCTCAAAACTTTTGCCATCTGCGGTACATTCGGTACACCCAATAATATATCATTAACGCGGGGAGCCAGAGATGAATTTCCGGGTTTTATTAACACTCTCGCTGCACAATTGTTTATAAATAGGTTCAAAAATTGCACATTTAACACCTACGCGACGAGTATCTTTAGCAGAATTTTTAATCTTTTATCACCGGCTTTACAAAACAGAAATTTTTATCTAATTTAATCGTGAAAATGTCCTCATTAAATAATGTAAAATTTACAATAGAAAATAACTGTTGGGAATAATCGAAGAGGGTTTATTAGGTGGAAAAACTGCAACCCCAAGTAAATCGGGGGATGCGGATATATTATTACATTTGCGTTCCCGTGGAAATTGCGGGATGCGCAGCGAGAGGATTAAAAGTATCCTTCTAATTAAAATATGTTTATTTTATTTGGATTAAAATAAAAAATGAAGAAAGTTCACAGCTATGAATGCATGCTTAATCCCTTCACGAAGAGCGTCTTTTACAGAATTTTTAATATAATTAGGGATGAGATTTCCGCTTTTTTTAAAACCAGTAAAATTTTAGAGAAAATGCTATATTATTTAATCAGAACATTTTTGCGATTTAACAGGCCAACATTTTCTCTTAAATTATACTGGTGTGCAAAATGGCGGAAATCTCATCCCTGTATAATGTCACGTTTTTTTAGCAGAATTTTTTGCCTAATTGAATCGCGAAAATACTCGTATTAAATATGACAAAATTTATAGTAACTTTTTAATGGTGAAAATAATCAAGAATTCTGAACACTTTTGCAGTACGTATACCGGTCGCTCGGCCCCCAAGGGGTTAAACTGGAAAATGTATAATATTTTCAATATTCTATGATGCATTATGAGAACAAGGTTCCTATAGGTCAGAAAAACACCAGTATTTTGTTAGAGACAAACTCGCGTTTTGCTATCGGACTATTCTTCTTCTGCCTACCAGATTGGTCGAATGAACATGACAAGTAAACTCAAAATATTTATTTAAACCATATATATATATTTAAATAAACTGAATAGATAAACCATTTTGATTTTGTTCCTTGAATTCAAGAAGCTAAATCATAGTCCCACTCCTTACATAGATTTTTTTTTCATATTGGTAATCGAAATTGCACCTTGTTAACCCTTTCCGGCGCAGACAAGTTTTGTTTGTAAAATGAGAAATTGTTGACTGACACCGGAATTTACAAAAAACCTTTTTAGAAATTAAGAACTCCCTGATTTAAGCTGTCATTGTAAATGCAGGGATGAGATTTTCGCTTTTTTGGACACCAGTATAATCTTAGAGAAAATGTTGTTCTTTTAAATCCCAAAAATACTCCGATTAAAAAATATAGCATTTTCTCTAAGATTTTACTGGTGTGAAAAAAAAGCGGAAATCTCATCCCTGTAAATGTAAAATTTCACTAAAATATCATTGGTGCCATTTGTACGTTTAGAATTAAAATTAGATGTTGCCGGAGTGGTAACACTGCGCCGGAAGGTGTTAAATCACCAATTTGTTCCGTATGGTATATGGAACAAAGGTATTAGTCTTTACGGCTAAATGTCTTCAAATAGTCGTAAAGTTAAATAGTTTTACATAAATATTCTGGTGTTAGGGTTCGTATAGGTCCTGAAATTGCATGACCTAATTCTGCTGTTCAGTACTTTCCTGCACCAATTATAAACAATTTTAAAAGAAAACTTCAGTTTTATAATTTTCGGTACTGCAAATTTTTTAAATTCTGAACATTTCACATTTTTGACTTTTACACCATCGTGCAAAAGAAAAAAATCTGATGCAATTTGCTTAAAACTTATGCCTCAATTTCTTTTAGAATTATTAATTTTTTATAGTTTTTATATATTTTTTTCTTATTGGGGCAATAAAGGCACCCATTTCAGGACATTAACCATTGACCAATTAGAATACTAATAAAAGCCGGACATCACAAAATTTCGTATATTCTTTATATATTTCTATTCTCGACCGACAGAAACAACCAACTTTCAAAAGATTAAAAAAAGAAATCTGATTTCGGATATAATTGTGGACAAAATTCGTCATCGATTCGGATTTTAAATAAAGATAAAATTTGTTATTCAAATTTACTGGTGGAAATTTATTCCGGCACTAATGAATCACCGATAAACAGGTTAGAATTGAAATTTCTCCATTTTGAGGATAGGCCAATTCTTTTTCGTGGTTTTGTTCATCCGACGAAGCAATATTCTTTCACTCTTCTGTCTGTCTACCCGTCAGAGAGTCCGTTCACAAAAACTGTATAATTCAGAAACTTCAAATTTTGTATACTTGCAACTGAATACCTCTTGTCACAGTTCAAAATATAAAAATACATTGAAAAAGTCTATTATTTTAATTAAATCGATTTTTTCAGTGACATCTGTTCATTTTTTGTGATTTAAATTTTAAAAGAGAATTTCAATTTTAAAGTTTTTCATTTAGACAATATAGCATGGAGATAAAGCATTTCGTTAGTAAATAAAAGGTTCTTAGTTTAAATGCCGATGCTGGACGTTAAAATCTTCACATTAAGATTGATTTAATTAAAAGAAATGTCGCATTGTTTGCAAATTGGATGGTTATTATTTTTTATTACTAGGTTGCCCCAGAAGTTTCTTCCTTTAATTGAAAAAAGATAGTCCAATCAAATTTCAAAAACAGCAAGATTTTACTGAAGAATATGTGTGCTGTTCTGCTATGAGAACCTTTTTCTACATTTCCAGCAATCTTATTATGTCATCTTTCAAAAAAAAATTTTTTTTGTCTCTGAAATACTTACAGAGGTGATTTTTTATATTATTCAATCAATTAATTTTTTTGGTGGAGAGAATTTTCGAAAGGAAAAAGCAAATAGCAATCGGATAGAACTATGTCCGAAAAGTAGTGTGAGTGTCTCAGAATATCGCAATCAAACGCAAAGAATTTGTTTTTCACAGTCAAGGATTATCCGAAAAGCTTCCCTTGGAATTCATGCGCTATTCTTTAATTAAACTGGCACCACTTTCTGAATTTAGACTGTTTTATTCGCACTTTGAAAACATTTGCAAAAGCAAAATAATACTACAAAACCTTGTTTTAAGGGGGCTCATGGGCTGATCGATAGGGAAAAATATGTAAACAGAGCTCTCGCTTCGAGAACGTACAAAAACAGAAGTATTCAGTGTAATTAATTTAAACTTTCTGATATTTTAAAGGTATGTTTGTAGTCTTATAAAATGAAGTACTTCAATGTAATATAATAATAAATATAGCAAAATTTATGTAACACAATTTTCGAAAAAAATATATGTGTTATATCACCAACACCAAGATATCTTAACATTGAATTGACATAAGAACCTAATTTTTGCTTTAAAATGATCCAGAAACTTTACTCTATAGAATGAATTAAGGATTTAACTATCACTCAAAAAAAAAAAAAAAAAAAAAAAAAAAACATTATTAAAAAATTTTGAAAATTTGAAAATTTAAAAAACCTCTAAAAAATACAACTTTTTTTTCATTAAAAATACTCAAAATATTAAACTATCTAAAATATATTAATTCATTCTATAGATAATGATGTTATATGCATGTAAAAAAAAGCCATTTCATCAAATAGTTTTTTTTAAATCTTGGTGTTAGTCGTCAAAAATCAAGTTTTGAGAAAATGCGACTTAAAGTTGAAATTATATGGGTGCGGCTTTGAAAGTGTTGATACACAAATGCTTATAACTCCGTTAAAAATGCAAATATTTTTATGCGGTTTTTTGCATTGAGTTAAGAATTAATTGAATAAACAAACTAGATCATAAAACATCGATTTTTTGAAAAGTTTTCAACCCCTGAGCCCCCTTAAAATATTGGTGCAAATAGAATATGAAAACAATTGCTAGTGACCGATCTGCCCTTGACCTTCTGTTGAGCAACTTTGTAGGTCACATTTTCAACATCAAAAAGATCCTTTTTTATGAAAAAAAAATTGGTCTCCGTGAACGAAAGATGGATACTTTATAACAATCAGAAAAACAAGCATTCTTGATGCATTCCAGATAAAGGTCCCATTCCTGTCGGTAAAGTTGGGCTCTTACAGAACAAATATATTTTTTTCTATTTGGCAAACTAGGGACTACTACGAGCGATTCCATCTAACTAGACCATCAATTATGAAAACTACTGAAAGGAACTACCTGAAATGAAATTAGCAATAGCCATGAAACTCCCCAAAATAGAAAAGAAACTAGATTTTATCTTCCATTATGACGATCTATTCCCCATGTATCTTTGATTGTCGGAAACTGCTTGCATTCGTTTGAGACATATAGCTAATCTTCCTTGCTCTCCGAACATTGCTCCTTCCAACTACTATTTATTTCTTCTCAAGATTTTTGAAAAAAAAAAAACTTTTTAAATGACATGAAAATTATCTGGGTAAGTATTTTGCCACAAAATCAAAAGAGTTTTGGAAAGAAGGTGTATTAGACTACCTAAAAGATAGAAAAATATTTGTTCAACGGATTATCACAAGCGTTCTTCAATAAAATAACGCTTTTTTCAAAATTTACATAATTTATTTTCTGCAGAAAAATGAAACAGAATTTTGGGACAACTTAATATTTAAATAAATTACTTGTATAATAAATTTATTTTGTTTGGTTTTTAAAACTATTTTTACCTTCAAACTTATTTTATTTAATATGTTTTTCAAATAGCTCTATAAATTGAAAGAGGAATTCAAATATTTTTAATTTCGAAAAAAATTACTGTTCAAAACGTGATTTTGGAGTATGGTTAGGTATTATATCAAAATAAAATACTTCAGACACTTTTTGATTTTTTCATATATTGGAAAAATATTTAACTAGTAATAGAAACGTTATATCTATGGGCATTGTTTAATTAAATACGAATATAATTGTGTGATCACTTATGCAATATTTTAATAATTATGAAATATCAATTTTGATTTATTAATTTAGGAATCAAGCGTTTTAATAGACATATCAAAAAGGAAACCTCAAAACTATCACACTTACACATTTGTTATGCATAGCTCTACGATTAGTGGTATTAACTACAAATTCCCGAACATATGTATATCTATTAACAACTTAACTCTTTCTTTTTTTTACGTTCAATAAGTTGGAAATATTCGTTAATGCCACTTTTTTATTCTAAAATATTCTTAGTATTTGTATTAACATTTCTGCAATTAAATTGTATGAAATTGTATTTAAAAAAATTAGTGGTGTCAAAAAAGTTTAACCCTCTGGATCCCAAACCGCCCGAGATATTTTAATTCGTATATTTCAGTTCCCACCAGAAAATTAAAACCACAATATTTGCTTTAATCAATAACAAAACATTCCGTATTTAAATAAAACGAAATTAGCCATTCAATTTTTCTGGTGTGAAATGAACTAAACAATTTCTAGAACGTGTTCTAGCATGGGAATTAAAGGGTTAAGTGATGAATCAAGTAAATTCTTCTTGCCTTTATGACGTACAGGCAAAACAGGGAAAGGTTGATAAATATATAAGTTTTGATCATTGTCTTATTAATACACATAAAATCGTCCATTGTACATGCATTTCTTTTTCGTAGTTTCGTACCCACAAAAAACACTTTTAATTTTACCAGCAACATTTTGTTAAATACTTAAAATTGGTCAGTGGTAAACAAAAATCTGTAACTTGAACGGTTGCGACAATTACTTGTATAACTTACTTTTAGTAAGTGTAATACAGTAATTTCTAAAGAACCATTCAATCGACTATCAGTCAAATGAACTTTTCAACAAAACTATCAACTAAACTATTATCTAAACTGCAGAACTATCTATCAAATGATCTATGTCCTTTTTTTGTAGTTTGGATTTTGAATCAATACAAGTGGTTCAAATCTTTTAATAAGTGTCTGAGCATTTACAACGTTATCATTTTTTGGAGGAGGAGAGCTTGTCTTTTGATTTTGTTACAGTTTTTGATCCAACAAACATTTTATCTTTTTATTTTTAACTTTGTCTTTACATCTAAATAAAAAGAAATGTTATCTTTTTATTCTGTTATCTATTTTTATGATAATATAAATTTGTTTCTAAAATCATTAAAATATTACAAAATTATTTAATTCCAAGATATGAAATACCCTAAATATTTGACAATTCTATTCTTCTTCAGCTTGGTATGCGTATTCGCTGTCAGAGGAACCGTGTTATGAAGTATGTTAGAAACAATATATATGTTTACAAATAAATACAAGGGCAGAGAAAAATGCTGTAAACATGTTTTCTTGATTAGTTTTATCTCCCGTCTCTCCCCCCTCCTCCATACAGGATAAGTGCAAGAAGTTATTATTACTGTTGAACGCTTTACGTAACAAAAATTTATTATTAGACACTTTTAAATAGTAACTATTTTTTTAAGGGTGTAATTCGATTCAAACTGCTTTTCTCCGATTTATTTTTTAATTCAATTTTGCTCTCAAACGCATCAAACTCCCAGATTCTCTTATTTAGAAACTTTATGAGGTACCGTGTCTGTCAATGTTTTGATAAAGGCAGAAAACATTACAAAAAGTCCAGTCAAAGTTGTCCTTTCGATCCGAATTTTTCGAAGCGGGAGATCGGGAAACGATAAAAAGGTTCATGAGAAAGTAATTGTTTATAAATCAAATTCTAATGAATTCAGCGCAAAATGACATCACACGGCGCCTTATACGTCTCTTCAAAAATCCGCTCAGCAAATTTCATGATTCTACCTTTAAAAATGCGTCTGAAATTGTATCATAAAATTTCGAGCTGTTCAAGGTGGCAAAGTATTTTTTCGAATACACCCCTAAGTTTTATTTGATGTAAAATTATTGGGTCGTTCTGAGATTTCAGTGTGTTTGGAAAAAATTAATTCGTACCGGAAAATTCTGCCCATTAATTACTTAAAGTTAGATATCGGAAACAGTATTCAAGAAAAAAATGACAGGTTTTTTCGGTATGAATTAATTTCCCAAACGGACACAGCATTCCGAACGACACAATATTTCATATAGAAAGTTATATTTTATAGACTTTTCTTCATTTGAGTCAGTAAATTATGGAAAAAATAAATTTAATACTTTAACATTTTTTATGTCACTCCAACTACAAGAAATACATTCCAAAAATTAAAAGATTTGCTAGACATTGATAATGAATATAACAAAGTAATATCTGGTATTAATACATTCGCTCTATTTACTGAAAAAGTATAAGAATAAGATTTTAAAAACAGATAAATAGTTTTATTTGTTAGTTATATTAGTTTATTTGTTAATTTTATTTGATTTGTTTCAATTCATCACCGATAATTAGCCCCTTAGGCGGTGGGACATATTTTATCCCACCTAATTTAAACGGGATTTTTACCAGAAACTTTTAACGAAACTTAGTATTTTTAATTTGGCCTTTTCTTATTTTCTATTAAAAAAATAATTTTTCCGGTGAGAATTTAGTATTACAGAGACAGTATTGCTTGTTTCTGAAGGAGAAAATAATTATTTTTAACTTTTAAAATCTCATTTTTACACCCTTTTCTGCAACTGTAAAGAATTTTTTGATAACGATATCATTAAGTGTGTGTGTGGGGGGGGACGGTTCATATGATAACATCGTAAAGGGGCAGGAGGCCCAAAATTACCAAAAACCTGATAATGTTATACATGTACAATCATTAATTTAATTTTTTCGCTCACTAAAGATATACTTCAACCGAAAAAAATCTTTTAAATTGTGTAAAAGTAGTAATTAATTGACTTAAAACTGCTTTTAATAAATATCAGGTTATAATTTTAGAATAATAATTAACATTTAAAAATATACACTTTTCTAATTTTTTAAATCTTCTAAAGATCTTTTAAAAATATTAAAAAGAGCAGTTAAATTCATTACTTATGAAAAGAGCTTTTCATATGCATTTAAGTAAATTCTTGTGGAATTATAAAAATACTTCTGAGTTCAACGATAATAGTTTTTTTCGTCTTTTATTGTAAGAAGTTTTAAAGTAGCGAAACTAATTATTTTTTCTTACATTATAAAAAAAATTAAATATTAATAATAACCATCGTAAGTTTTCCTGGAGAAGGGAAAATCTTTTTAAATATCATTTAAGTATCATCTTTAAGACACGCAATTTTTTTAACTTTAGATTTTTATTAATTTTATGATAATACAAAAGAAAAAAAACTGAATATGAAAGAAGTGCTGTTAAATCTTTTGCATTATCAATACTGAGTTATAGGTGTATTGCAAAAAAAAGTAGGAAAATCTAAAACCGTCAACAACAATTTTTTAATGTTAAAAAAGAAGCATGACATAAAAAAAATGTTTGAAACATAGCAAAATTTTGTACTATAGGGATGGCAGGAGAAATTTTTAGTTAGCACCAACTGAAAAATACTCAGGTAAAGAAATTCTACAAATGATTGGCTTCAAAATGTGTAAAAAAACGATCTGCAAACAATTAATCGACTAGGAGGTTTCATTAGACAAAATAATTGCGTAAATCCCATTTACTGACTAGCCACGAAACTCAGCTTTACAGTTTGAGACAAGCGATGACTTGAAAAAATAGCTTCAAGATAGCAAAATAAGACATACATGTTATGGTATATAAATGCTTATGATATACAGATATAGATGGCCGTACATTAATGTCTATGATGCAATTAAATGGAAGTCACATTGTTTTGATATCTGAAAATATTTTTGATTTAATTTGAGAAACATTAAATATATTTTCCCAACTCACGTTTCAACAAAGAAACGTTGTCAAAACGTGAGTTGGGTGGCGGATCCATTATGACTCAGAATTGCTTTTCGTTAATTGGCATTGAGTCACTGGTAATTCTCTCAGGTAAAATTAAATCAAATGCTAATAAAAAGTCAAGAAAATTTGTCTGTAAATATTTTATTGTTAAAATAAAGTAATTTTACAAAAGAAAACTTGATTTCAATCTGTACAAAAAATGTAAGGACATTAAAATAATAACAGTAACGATGAAACAAATACTTAATATATTACAAATACTTAGTATTATGCACCTACCCATACATTTAATGACTGCAAATATTCTATCATGAACATTATTATTTTATAGTACAGTTCCGGACTGGTTAAACCATTCATTGTCAATCGTAGAGTGGGATGAATTGTCGATTGCTATTCACACAAACAAGGAAACAAAACTCTGGTTCCATTAGAAAAATATTGTTTTACAATAGTGCTGATCTAAACACAATCTAGAACTTATAGGAAGATCTAGCAAGACAAGTTTCTAAAGTTTCAAGACATTTTTCCTCAGCTTCAAAACTCAAATCTACGATTAAAGATGAATGGTACAAACCGTCCCGAACTGTACCATAAAATAATAATGTCGATGAAAGGTAGAATATTTGCAGTCATTAAATGTATGGGTGGGTGCATAATATATTAAGTATTTGTTTCTTCGACACTGTACTCTTTTCTACAAATAAAAATTTCAAGATCTTCAAAATTTTCTGGTAGTCAGAGTTTTTGGAAAATTCCTATGGTGGCCAATAGACCATTGGCCTACATCCTTGAAATAGAAAATTGGCCATAAAAATCACGAATAAAGAGTAAGTGAGTATCTTCAAAATGGTGGAGTTTAACTACAACAGCTTTTGCATTGGGTCATTTTATCAGATGTAAACTTTCACCAGTAAATTTCAATAGAAATTTCTTTCCTATTTAAGTGCTCTATTACTACAGAATTTCAATCTTTATTTTGGTCTATATTGTTCATTCTTAAACAGATGATAAAAGATTAAAAAAAAAAAAAAAAAACTGTAAAAGACATGAAAAAAATATATAGGCATTTTTGAAAGTTTTTTCAAAAATATTGACCAATTAATTGGTTAATGTTTAAATCGCAGTTTTTGCAATATTTTTCTGCTGTTTAATAAGAAAAAAAATCTGTGTTAAACTGCATGCATTAAGTACTACGTAAAATTAAGCGACTTTTTGATTCAACTTCAATATTAACGTTCAGTAAGAATTCATTCTCAAATATACTAAAATTTATTAATTTTTACTGAACAATCACTTTAATCACTTTAATGCTAATTAATAATATCATCTATTATTATTATGATTGTTTTCATGTATTTTCCATATTATTACAAGTGTTTGATAGTTTTTTTAAAGAATGCTTGAATGCTTATTTAAGAAGTAATTACATAGCATATATTTCTGCGTCATCAACGTAATTCCTTTATTTAAGTTTGTAACGAAACAGTTCTTTTATTTTTTTTTTTTAATTTACATAAATTTTTGATGTGTAATACTTTCCTTTACAAAATTAATTAATGAGATCAATTTTTATGCCTCAAGTTTAACATAGCAACATATTATACTTTTTATGCTAAATTAAAAGGTATTTTCTTTTAGAGAGTGCAGAAAATTCTAGTATTTGTTTTATCTCTTTCATTAATTTCTTGATATCTACAATTAATATCAGTTTTGATTAAATATTATTTAATGATAATTAATTAGTCATTCAACATTGTCAAGAAATGTCTTTCTGGAAGTAATAATACTAAAACAAAATGTACCTTAAATAACAAAAAAATAATTTATTACCAAATGATAAACTTTTAAAAATTATTCATAAGGATAATCAGGGTTGACACGCTTTTGGAATTTTCCAGTTAGTATATCAGTATACACTATATGGCCATTGATTATTGGACACTTGCGATTTTAGACATTTTGTTAAATATCTAGAAAAATACATGCGGAATCATCTCGAAATTCTTAGTGTATAAATATAACAATATATGTCATACATCTCCGTGAAGATTTTTTCCCGAAACTCCATAGGGGACCGTCAACAAATTAAAAAAGAATGAATATCTTTCGAATAACCTTGTCAAAACTAATGTAGCAAAAGCGCTCAAACTCTAGATTATGATTGAATTTTTTATTGTAATAGGCCTTGTTCATTTTCATGCAAATAGCATGCATACTCGCAGTGTAATTAAGGTTTTTATAAAAATGGTCCCAAATTTTTCCAAGTTTTTTCCTTATAATTTTCAGAGTTCTTAATATAAAATAATATTTTTTTCAGAAAATATGACAAACAACATTGCACACAGTACCCTGTAATCAGAATTAAAAAAT